>CM077675.1:180026525-181421525 GCA_039707655.1 Elymus sibiricus | reverse complement strand
CTTCCATTCCGCCCCTACTCCCTCTTACTTTGTATCCACACCCTCCTCCTCCGACACCGTCACGGTACCTCTTCGGCCGCCGCCCAGGCATTGTCAGACGTCCTCAGCCCCCACCCACGTGCCCGCTCACCTTATACAACGGAGACGTCCACCCAAGATCCGTTTGCAGCCAGGTACGGTACGCCCTCCCCTGTCGACGTCGTCCATGGCGAACACCACGCCGTGGCAGGTGTTCGGGCAAATGTCATTGAGCTTATTGTTGAACTTTATGTCATCTTTTAGAGTAAGAAGGATAACAAGGTACTCGGTGAAGGAGGAGCAGAAGGGGGGCCTATTGGCAGCGCATGCATGGTTCGTTTCATGTGCGAAACCACATTGTGCCCAATGACATGCACATCGTCCACGAACGCAGTGTCAAGTATCGATGATACACCATCCAAAGCTCCGTCAAGAAGTATTATGACGCGGTTGATCGGCTGGGGGCAATGTGGCCATTGCGTGTAGCAACCTTGGAGATTGTAAGTTTTGCTTCTTCTTGCTCTAAATGTTGATTGATCCATTCACTCATTATTGCTCTACACATTGCATAGCCTGCACGCATTGTCGTGATGTACAGCAGTTCAGAGCGCAGACCATTCACGCACATACATTGTTGGATGAAACTCACGGGCAGTATGTGTGGGATAACATGATCCATCCATGAAAATCTTGTTGAACGTTCGATTAATCTCGTTGAATTTGAACTATTGTTGTACTAGACAATTTACATGGTATTTATCGATGATTTGTGCTATTTTTTATCCGAACGTTGATGAAGTCCGTTATGTCTGGTAAAAATCATCTAGTTAGTTGAAATCTGGTTTAAAATGTATGCGGCTACGGTTGGATGGACAACTTCCGTATCCGTGTCCGCAGACTCGTCTCCTGTTTGTGGACAAATATGGTATCCAGTTTGAGAGTCAACGTTGAAGATGCCCTAAGAGCATCTACTGTCGAACTCCTTGTATTGACTGTGCGAACGCAAGACCACTGACCGGATAAGTGAGAGAAGAAAAAAGTTGACCCAACCGGTCCCCTCGAAGCCTCCTTAAATTCCCGGGTTGTCAGGCACTCCTTATATCGCCCTCATATATGGGATGAGTATGAGATACATCCGGGCGTGTCCGGTCGGTGGTCCTGCATCGGTCAAATAGGATTTAGTCCACCTTTTTTTTTGTTTATTCTTTCGTTCTCTCACTTCATCTCCATCAATCACATGCATGTGACCGGACGTACAAGGGGAAAGTGATGGACATGGTTGTGAAAGTGAAAATTTAAGAGGTGGTCGGTTACTATCCGCGGACGCGCCCGGTCACGTCCCCGGGTGTTTGAGAGGTCCGATTTACTAAGTCCGGCTGTAGATGTCTAAGTGTAATGTTTCGATCACAAAAGTATGTATGCTTGTCAAACACTCCACGTGGAGGTAAACCCATCATAGAAATCAACTCATGCAGGGGCACGAGGAATGTCAACTATATAGAAGTTTCGCGGTCCTTCATGTCATACCTTATGAAGAAATGTGAAGAAGAACCACATTCGTCGATGCCACATAGTCTGTTTGAAATGTCATTCTCATGCAGACTAATCAATGTAGATGTGAAGGTCGCATCTTAATCGGTGTCCAATCCAACTTCACGAGGGAGACAACACAATACACACAAGGATAAAACCTAATAGCAAGCGGTTGATGACATAATTGTCAGAATTGTGATTCTAAATCAGATTGTAATGATAGGACTGAAAATCATAGAATTTTAACTATTAGATTCTTAGCATACTTTACTCATCAAAATTATAGAATCCGAGTGGTTAGTTTGGATCATAAAGTCGTAGAACTGTATAATAGAATCGCGATTCTGACCAAATTGATCGACGATCTTCATGTTTTGATCAGAGAAAGGGCAGGATTATGGATGCGGGAGTTCTCTACTCGCCGGTCGATCGGTGATCCAACACATGCTCGCATTTTTTGTGCAACCCAACACCGATTCCTTGGTATGACAAATGTTGGCATCATAGTACAGAAGTCCCATTATTCCACGCTCCCCCATGTATTATTATATATTTTTATTCACATAATTAAAAGGGAAATGTTAATTATTATTTTAAAGGTTCTTTTACATCTGTGCCCCTAACTCGAACCCATTACTCAGATTTGCCTCTAATTTCGAAGCATGCTCAAATTTGCCCCTCTTCCGTTAAGTGCACTTATAGAAATGCCCTTCCCTACATTTTCCGTCCACTCAAAGGCCTTTGACCGTTAAGTGCGCTTATAGAAATCTCTAACGTCAAAGGACTTTGACTGGACGAAAAATGTACGGAAGGGCATTTCTATAAGCGCACCTAACGGAAGAGGGGCAAATTTGAGCATGCTTCGAAATTAGGGGCAAATCTGAGTAGGTGATTCGAGTTAGGGACAGAAATGCAAATGACCCTATTTTAAATGGGAAACTTACTTTATGGAAATTTAAAAAATATTCGTGTTTCATAAGTACAAATGTTTATTACGTATTAAAAATATTCATGACTGTTCTAGTCCGCTATGGAATACCCGAAATGGTGAACAAAAAAGGTTGAATACAGGCCTCTAACATGTCTAGACAAATAGAATACTCCATTTCTTATCTAGAAAAGTTATGTACAAAAAAATAAGCTAAGAAAAATAAAAAGGTATAAGAAAAAGATAGAAAATCCCACATAATAGAATGAAAATAAACGACCAAAAACCATGTGATACCTCGGACATGGGCCAATTCGATACTAAGAGCATCTTGAAGGGAAGCCCTTGGATCTACTCCATGTCCCCGGGCACAAAAACACACTCCCAACCCCCCCCCCCCCCCCCCCCACATATATTCAGAGTGTCCGGACCTCCTCAAATCAAACCCTTAGGGCCTCTTTGAATCGCAGGATTGTAAGGGCATTTTAAAAACGCGGGAATAGAAAAAGTATAGGGTTGGAGTGGCATGTCCATTTTGAATCATATAAGATTAACAAGGCGTGTGTGATGCCACAAAACAAAATAAAGGAATTGTAGAAGGAGGTTGGAGTGGATGTTAGATTTCTTATGAATTGTAGTACGAACGATTCCATAGGAAAAATTCCTATGGAATCCAATCCTATGAATCAAAGAAGCAATGTAGGAAAAATTCCTAAGGATTTCAATCCTACAAAAATCCTATAGAATTCCTTTGAATCAAAGGAGCCCTAAAACCGCAGGAATAGAAAAAATGTGGGATCCGAATGTCATGCACATTGGATTCCTACAAGTTTTGAGTTTGTTTGATTGTATCATAGGAAAAATAAAGGATTTTTTTCAAGAGGTTGGAGTGGATATTAGAATTCCTATGAAATGTAGTACAAATGAATCCTTAGGAAAAAGTCATGTAGGATTCAATCCTACGAATCAAACGACCAACATAGAAAAAATACCTAAGGATTCTAACCCTCGAAAAATCCTATGAAAATCCTTTGAATCAAAGAGGCCCTTAGCTAGTAAGGATATGGGTATGTCCGAATATGTTCGGACGGTTCCCCTCATCAGCTAAGGACGATCGCAATTCTCAAAAAAAAGTCAAGGCGGACAACGTTCCCTTTTTACCCGGGGTGGCGGCTGAGGTCAATGTGTTGAGAGTTCATGTGGAGCTTGACTCACAAGGAGTGGTGCAAATGTTGAAGCAACCTACGAGGAATCTCTCTGCTACTGGTCCTTGGGTGCAGGCGATCAAGTCTTTGCTAGCGTCGTTTGATGATTTTAAGATTTCTTGGGTGCAGGCGATCAAGTCTTTGCTAGCGTCGTTTGATGATTTTAAGATTTCTTGGGTCTGTCGTTCAGCTAATGTTGTCGCGCATAAGTTAGCTAAAGTAGGAGTCGGTGATGAACTTTGTAAGGTTTGATTGGGGGTGCCCCTAGACTTTGTCCTGGATGTAATTTCGGATGACATTCCAAGGTTTGAAGTTTAAATAAAGCGGCAACATTGACCCGCAAAAAAATAAGGCACGGATTTGTTTCCGTGAGAGATACGGTCGTGGCTCTCGCAAAAGGGAAAAACACGTTTTTTTCTTCCTATCACGAGAGGCACGGATTTACTTCTCGTGAAGGCACGGATTTACTTTCGCAAAGGCACGGCCTTGCCTCTCAGAAAGAGAAAAAACGTGCTCCCGGTTCCTTTTTTTCGTCCATTTTTTCGTGAAAAAAAGTCCATCGAAATCTATTAACATGGGATCTAGTTATGAAGATATCGACGCGATCATTTTTTAGTTTCCATCATTTACTCCCCCTTATTTTAGTAGGCGCCCGCCTTTTTCATTTGGCCGCATTGCATCAATATGGATCACATAATTCATTGGGTGTACATTCTGACTATTGAAAAGGTCGTGCTTAGGAGGCGCTAGGCGACGGTCTAACGCCTCGCCTATGGCATAAATGGAAGTCCATGTAGGGAAAGCAAGAAATTTTCTACCCAAGCAAGAAAACATGCCATAATGAACTCGTATGCCAAATGGATCATATTGCACTGGCAGTAGAATGTAGTTAAATTATTTACATTCCTTATATTAATATCAACACACATATAATAATCACAAATACACCCTAATAGTGAAAACTATATTAGCGCCTAGGTCTCGCTTAGAGCGCTTAAGCAACGCATAGGCACTAGGGGATGGCCAACCGCCTCGCTTACACCTACCGTTTTTTCCAACCTTGCATTCTAAGATGTATAAAAATGCTACTTACCTTTATTTTTTATGTAAAGGGTTTTTTTCCTATAAAGGATCTTGTAGGTCGATGCAGTACTTGTCGCAACCCGAAAAGATGAGAGTGACTTTTAGAAAAAAAGTACTTCCTTCCTTTAAAACGCAGAGCGCGGTCCGGCGAAAAGGCCCCTATCCTTGTGGTGGAGGCTGAGGCCCAACTGGCGATCCACATCCAACGGTTGCACCACGGCCTAGCTAAAAGAAAAAAAAAAACTAACCGCATCAATGCCACGGCACCGATGGCAGTGGGTGGGGCCCGTGCGCAACAAAGCGGAGGCCGTGGAACCCGGGTAGCCCCTACCGACACTCACGCACCACGGCGTGCCGTGCCCTGCCCAGTGGCCTGTAATAAAAGACCGTGCAAGATTCGCACGGGCGAGCGAGCAGCATCAACCCACGTCGCCATGTCGGGTCAGGCGAGCTCACGAGATTTCTGGAGAGCAGAGCCTTTGCATTCCCATCACAATAACCTATCATCAGTTCAGTTCAGTTCAGAGGTAGCAGTACCCCTACCATTTACATAGACATCATCAGTTCAGCGGCAAAGCCTGACACCCGCTGTTCTTTCGGGTCAGTCGGTCAAACCTCGACGGATTCCGATTCCCGCCCCAGCGGGACGCACAAGGCAGCCGCAGCAGAGGATGCATACACTTTCGGCCAACAAAAAAGCATAGCACATTGCGCTGCTGCACGGCGTTCACCATCAGGCAAAGGAATCGAGGGGCTAGTGGGGGGCTCAAAATATGAACTAATAATAACCAAAAAAACACAGGAGATCTGAGGTTCCGAAAGGAAGCGACGAGCGTCGTCGTATGCTATCTTCTCTTTCGTTCTTCTCTCGAGCCGGGGGAAGGTCAAAAATGGCGCTGGCAGCTTCACTGTTAATGCAGTCGACATGGCTGGTGCCTCGGGTCCGATCAGATCAGATCGTCCTATGAGCAGAACAACCTCCTCTGCACAAGCATGCAGTGGGGTAAGCACAAGATCATTTTGGAATGCAAACACTTCGGCGCGCGCAATTGTAGACAGCCATACCTTCACTCTCGACGACTCCTGTACAGCTTCCAGAGTCTCCACCAATGAATTCTGCTTCGCCACCGTCACTTGCAGTGCCTGATCAATTCACCAGCACTTCACATAAACCACAATGCACCCACCAACAAAGAAGCAAAGCAATGCTACAAAATAGCTTTGATTGAGAGGGATAAAAACTAGAGACACATGCCCAACCGAGAACTCTCAAGTCTGTGATTCGATTAGAAACTTACTCTTTTGGTCCTCTCCAGGTCAGCCTCGATGGATCTGATGCGCTCGAACGAGTTTAGTAACTGTTGCTCCTTGTCCTCGGGCATCTCTGGTGGCTTGCTTGCAAGATGGTTGCACACAGATTCGAGATTTTCAATACGCCGTAAGCAAGCGCTCATATCATCAGCACTGATGGTTCGGGGCTGTGGCTTCTCGGCATCTGGGACTGGTACCATGGAAGGGCGGGCATTTTCAAGCCTCCTGAGTGGTCTACTAGAGATTAAAAGCCGGAAGAAGGAGAATAGCTTGATCAAGGCTGTCACAACTTTGAAAAGATTTTCAAACCCCCATCGGACCATTGAACCATCCAGTGTGCCAACATTGCTCCCTGCCATTAGCACAGCAAACAAAATCAACAATGAGGAAGATAACAAACAGTAGCCAATGGAGCAAGGTAAGAACATCAGGTAATGGATTCATAAATGTCACCAACGATATATATAGCAGTAACTTCATGCAAGTATACTATCACCAAGGAGGCAAATAGATTCATCAATAAATATCAACAAACATTTCACTGTATGATACATTAAATGAAACAGTCCTCTGGGAGGACATTACGCAGGGTAACAGTTCCTTGCAGGTACACCACATGACCTGTACTTCATTCTTTCCAGTCAGAATTTAAGTGTTTTAGGCCGATGCCTTCCAATGTTCCATCTAGGAATCTAGCACACCCAACCTAGGCATCTAGCATTGCAATGCTATTTTCATTTCCACTTATTGTTCTACGGATGCATTGTTCATGCATCTGAGAAACAAACAATGCAGTTCTAGAGTTTACAAGTAGCAATGCAGTTCTGGAGTTTACAAGTAACAATGCAGTTCTGGAGTTTACAAGTAACAATGCAGTTCTGGAGTTTACAAATAGACAAACAAGCAATTTTCTAGAATCTTAGACTAGAGCAACAACCAAATAGACAGCATATAGAGGCAACTAAATATATAACAGTAGTACAGTACTAGCAAGCTGCGTAACAATTAATAGGATAGAGTTAAATAAGAAAAATGCAAGGGAACAGATGGTACCTAAATCACGAGGGCTTCCATTGGTGGAAAATTGCCTGTTATCAGCTAGTTGCTTTGGCACAATTTCAGTAGTTCGTCGCTGTCTCCTACCAGTTTCAAGAGACGTTTCCAGGGAACTCTGTTCGTAACAGACATAGTAAGTTGAATCTATGCCCTTTAGCTACAGCGAGTATAAATACTGAATACAACTCATAGAAGGTTCTACATAAACAAATTAAATAAGTTGCGGTAGGAATAGCATGGCTTTTAATGCTATTAGAAAGCCAAATAGAACAAAGCTAATCACGCTCGTACAAAACAAGAATATAGCTTTGAACTCACTTCCTCATGGACTGGGGTGAGGCAGATATACTCAGCACCTTTCGGAATAAATGAGGATCCAAAGTCATCAACATCCGATCCTGATTCGGCATTTGATGTGTCACTCATCATGCCTTGCCACTGTAAGTAACACATATAAAGTTAGAAGCAGCAATCAGTTAGATTATAGCCTGATTGTTAAGTATTATTTCAGAATCTTGCCTTCAACTGTTCCAATCGAAGAGAAGAATCGCTTCTTTCTTCTCCTTCAGAAACTGCCTTGATATCCCTCACAGAACCAGCCTCCAGATTGTGTATCAGCTACAAATGGTACATGTATAAGTAGTTGTGCATAATATAAACAATCGGGATGTAATAAAAAACATAAGCAGTACATAGATGAAGACTTTCACATAATTAGAGTGCCAAAAATACCTTCAAGATATAAGGATCATTCCATGGCCCCTTGTTAGACCCAAGACAACCTCCCTTGTCAATACAGGTGCATGAACCACCAAGAAACTCTGGCAACTCACTGAGAGGAGCACACAACTATTGTAAGAATGTTGCAGAATGAAGAGAACAGGCCGAAGCATGTATCACAATAAAGGAAATGGGTAAGGATTAAGATAAAAACTTGTTCCTCAGCATGAATTTACACTGACCTTTGGTCAATTACTTCAAGAAGTCGACTCTGATAGTTCGAACCAAGAACCTGCATTATAGGTAAACAAAATTAATGCAAGCTCACAAAATGGATTGACATGACCCTGGCAAATAATCCACAGAGCTTACATGAATCTTGGATGAAGTTTTTGGGTCAAGGAAGCCCTTCACACTGTTCCAGATCAACTTGAACCCACTGCCCGCATTTACAACAAACATTTGATGCAAGGTCTGCAGTTTTATGACTTTAGAATCATCGCTGCACCATGCCAAAACACGCATAAAGCATTGCTGCGCAAAATTACCTCAGGATAATAGTCGCTGTCGATCTTCTGCATGCGGTGTACTAGCTCCCTTGCAGTCTTGGAGAAATTCTTAAAACCCTGCACATGACAAAAAAACATTGATGAAAACACATTCAACAAAACGTTAAAAAACAGATCAACATATACAAGCATAGACCAAGAAGGATGATTCACATACCACACCCTGGACATCCAAGATGGTGGTGGTGGAGTCAATGTGCCTCTTGGCAGCCAATGTGCAGGCAGGGAACTTCTCTCTGAAGGCCCTCTCAAACTCCTGCACATGGTACTTGATGTATCTGTCCACAGAGGTGATCTGCATGAGCTTGTTAGGGTCGACCTTGCCGAGCCTCTCAATGTACACGGGACGGCCTTCTCGGTCGACGCCGTGGTAGCCCTGAGGGTAGTAGCACAGCACCTCATCCAGTTCATCAAACTCAAAATCCTGACCACAGGAACGATTCGAATGTTAGGCATAAAGCAGAGAGACTCCTTGTTCTGCATGTTTGTTGCAGGTCAGGTCGGTGTGATCACCTCAAGGATTGTGTCGGCCCCAAACTCTTTCCTCCATCGCAGCATTTCTGCCCACATCTGCATTGCCTTCTCGGCGTCAAACTTCCTCGCCTTCAAGAACCTGCATCACACATTCATACGGCGAGTTTCAGATCCTTGCATTTCACAAAGCTATCCAAACAGCACAGGGAGAAAACAAGAAAGGGCAAGGGGAGATGGTTTGCTGACAGACAGGACCTTAGCATCATGTGGTAGTCGTCGTGCTTGTCGGGAAGGAGGCCGTGGGCCGCCAGACGCTCACGGAAGGCGGAGACGGCGCGCTCCTCCTCGGCGTCGCGGACGTCCTCGATGGAGATGGCCGGAGGGAAGCGGAAGTCGACGCGACGCCTGCCGCGCTTCTTGAGCGCATGGATGGCCTTCCGGCGCAGCGACCCTATCTTCCGGCGGCGGCGCTCGTCCTCCGAGTTGCCGTCGCACAGCGATATCTCGATGTCGTCGGCATGGATCACTGCTGAGAGAGAGCGGCACGGCCTCACACACATTTCCCCCAAGAAAAAGGAACACGCAACGCAAGAAGGATGACGCGGACACCACAACGGCAGAACTCCTTCTCACCTGACATTTTCTCCTCCAAAATCAACTCCTTGGACACCAGCTCGGAGCCCGCGTTCGAATGGCGCTCTACGGGAGAAAAAATCCGAAGGATTGCGAGTCAGTTGCAAGAAGCAGGAAAAAGAAGGCTTAAAAAAGAACACACATTTGTTGCGGCAGGCGGGAGTAAACCCTGCGCTGCGCCACAGATCTGAGCAGAGAAACGGAAGGGGGGCAGGCGGAGAAAATGGCGGAGAGAAACGATTTGCAGTTCGCAGGGCCAGAAGGGGAACCTGCATTGGCTACTACTAAAAGCAAGCAGGCAAGCGCCGCAATAAATTCCGCGCAGAGGAACAGCATCCCATTTATTTCATCCTAGGAAGAAACCCTCCCGAAGAGGAGGAAAAGAAAAGAAAGGCGGAGGTCGAACCTGACATGACAGCCCCCGAATCCCTACCCCGGAAACGAGCGAGCGCAAGAACAAGAACTTAGACGAAGAAAAAATGGAACCCGAATCACCTTGTTGTCCCCCACTTAATCCCTCGCCGAGGCAGATCCAAGAAACCAGAGGAAACGACGCGCACGGAACAAGAAGAAGAAGAGGGAGGAGAAGGAGCAGGGGGGTTACATTTACGCCGATGCAACGAGAGAATCTTGGCTTGGGACGGCGGGCAGGAGCGCGGTCGAGGTCGGAGCTTTCTTTTCCTTCTCCCCTCTGGTGGAGCTCTGCTGCCCCTCTCTCTCTCCCACCTCCCTCGGCTCGGTTTGCTCCTTGGGGTAGGTAACTGAAGGGGAGTGGCCGCCGGTGGTGGTATTACCCTTATTTATTTGTATTTTTCCGCCGGGGTAGAGTATGTATCGCGGTGGCGAGAGACGGGATGGGGGTATGGTACTGTATTGGTATGGCCCTACGAGATGGCCATTCTGTTCTCTTCTCGCCGAGAAATGTGGCGCGTTGCTTTCGGGTGGATGGACCGGACCTGGACCAGTTCTTGCTCTGCTTTGTACGTTTTGCATCGGCCTTTTTGGATCCGGAGAAGATATCCCGTTCCATTAATGCTTTTTAAGATGATCCATGCAAAAAGGATGTCTTAATGTTGCTAGTATTAAGTGGCACTAATCTCCTGCCATTAGTACTACTATTATTGAGGATTTGATTGACTTGGAAACGTCCCGGTGGTGAAGTAGCAATTTGAATGACTTCTAAATGCGGGCCTATCAAAAGTAGTGATGGTGGTAGATCTTTACTGGTTAGTGGTTAGTGCAAGATATATATATATACACCCAAAAGAGATCTTGGCACATCATGTTTATCTACTTGCCTTTTGTTTTGTCAAGCTTGGGCTGCTTAAACCTGGTAAGAACAAGAAGCAACGAAATAGAGATATGAAATCAATGCAGTACGTATATAATGTATTAAAAGCGTGGTATTGCAGACAAAATAAAGATATGCTAGAATATCTTGCATAAACATGAAATATTTTGCCTTCATTTAGACTACCCACGGTGGGAGTAACATAAGTAGTAACATAGATGCCACCTAAGCAAAAAATATGATGTGGCAGCTAATTAATGAGAAGAGAGAGAAATTAAGTAACATAGCTAGTTACTCATACTATGAATAACATAACACATACCAAGATAAGATGAGTCTATAAGCTAATAAATGAAAGGCACGATGTTACTACCCTTACGTTACCACTCACTATGAATTTAGTAACTTAGACTAGTAACATATGCATGTTACTACTCTATGTTACTTCCCATTGTGGGTAGTCTTAGTGGGCCGTGTTTATTAGTGCTTCACGCTTTGCGGGAATTGATTACAGTACATATCAATGATATTTTGTTGTATGGAGCATGGAATATTTAGATTAATAACGGAAGAACTAGAAAGTAAGAATGCACATGATTTGTGCCCGTCAAAAAAAAGAATGTACATGATTTGTTGTAGTTGGTTATTATACACTTATTAAAAAGTTATTAATATAATTGGCACAATATAATTTAAAGAGATTGGTATTTGACTTGCATTGCACCTTACTGATGTGGCATCTTACATGTTGAGGTAAGTCAATTGCGGGAGATCTCATAGTACATATACATATCACATCACAAAGACCTTTTAAATTCATCGAAGCACGTAACCATTGGATGGATCTTTTAAATTGTGTTCTAACTACTTGTTGTCTCAACATGTGCTAATTTCATTTAGTTGTCCAACGCGTTCTACCGGTGATCGACGTCATGACCAATATCCCGTAATTTAATATTACATATTGATCGAGTATCATGTACATAAGGCTCATCTCGTCGGTTGTATTGTAGTGTTTCGGCAAATAACATAATAATGCAAAGCAATTCAGGCGCAATTGTGTGGGACAATGTGACAGCCGATAACGATGGCTAATAATACTTGCTATCACGAGAAACACTTGGCTCCATCCATCATCGCATGTCCAAACATGCGGTGTAAAGTCGAGTTGATATGTAAGACCGTTACTCACTATCCATGCCTTATTTCATTTGTAGAGTCAAGACTACATATATGATTTGTTTTCTTTAGACATGCTCCCCCCATCACATTTTAAATGGCGTGTATTGTTTTAGAATGTTTAGCCTTGATGAGGACATCCTACTTCAGTTACACCCCTAACTCTTGCGTCCATGTCGGCTCAATTACAGAAGCACTCGGACCAATGACCACATCTCACACACGCCAACTCAAATATTAAGTATTTTGTTCCTAAAAACTCTTCCAGATTGTTCAAGTCGAATATATTTGTATTATTACTAAGAAATGAAGAACTTAGCAAGGCCAATCAGGGAGCACGAGAGAATGATCAACCATCGACATGAAAACAATCAATACAAGGAGGAAAGACGAGGTTGCAGCTGGGGATCTAAGGACGTTGAAGTGAGCGTGATGACACATGATGTCATGCATGAAATATATAAGATGACACTGAATAATTTCTTCCATTTATGGCACCTCGATTTTGGCTAGGCCCTTGTATTTTCGGAGTAGAGGATTGTAGTTTTTTAGAGCCCGTTTTAAGGAGGATGTCGACTTAAGATTGGATTTGCTCGCCCTTCCTCCGTGGGGTCGCCAAATTTCCCTTTGCCCCCCCCTCCCAATCGGGCTTTGAATTAGGGTTTGAGTATTACCATTTACTAGGTAGCATCAGAACCACGTTATAAGAATAAATAATTCATGTCATATCCACATCTCAAAATGAATATCTTAAACTCATGTTTGTTCTTTGATTGGATGTAGGGGTTGATCTTCATGATCAGATGTATTGTGTTTTACATACAGTCGATAACACAATAGAGTTGGTTTAGCATCTCATTGAAAGATTGGGTGTAAGGTGCATAATCAAGTGCATGGTGTAGTCGGTTCGCCAAATCTCCTTAAAAAACAATAACATCTCATTGAAAGATCAGGCCCAACCTATCAAGCCTCTCTCACATGACGGGTTATTGACTTTAGCCCACAAGCATATGTTAGGGAGTTAAACCACAGGCACTCTATCTAGGAACATCGTAATCCTGGGCAGCGTTAGGAGGAGCACTTCCTACAATGCAAGCGTCACCTAACTTTCATAAAATCATTCCATAGTGGGAAATGCGAGAGAAACAGGAGGAGGGGCCATGCAGGGAGATAGAGTGCACGCACAGAGGTATTGCCTATGTACGGATGTGTGTGTTCTAGAGATCTAGCTCTCGGAGCTAGAAATGAGCTGCATTAACTGTCGGCGTTAATATTTTCAGGGTATTCTAGTCCAGACTTTCTCTGGTAAGCTTTCCACGATCTTGGCAACAACAACATCAACAAAAATTGCGTCATCTAAAACACGTCGGGTGGACTAATGGATAATTATTACTTTAGTATCATGATATTCTAAATTATTCTACATTTATTTTACCTAGGGTTTCCGCAATTAAGAGCACTAGGACTACCTCAAGCCTCCAGAGTATTTTTTTTAAATGGAGGCAAAAGTTTTGCCTCATCTCATTAAATAATAAGGAGTAAAACACAGGTTTAACGGTTTACATGACCACACGGGTCCGTACAAAGAGATCACTCTCCCGGTATAATGTTTCACAAAAAACTAACCCCAGCAAATACCCAAGTCTTCGCCTCCTCAATAATCGTCACCGCTACCCGCGACGGTAGGGATGCCTTATTGCGGGAGACCCGAGCATTCCTTTCACTCCAAATCTCCCAGCATATAAGCCTCTACAAGGAGGTGGTCACCTTCCTGGGGTAGCCCAGTTGGCCCTCGTTCAAGATCCACCATTATTTCACCATCTCAATGTCGCTCCAAGAAGGTGTTGAACATTGCCACCCCAACTAGTCGTAGATGAAGTTCCAAATCCTAATGGTGAAGCGACATTTGGACATTATATGTGTCGTCATTTCTAGTCCCCTTTTGCAAAGTTGGCAAAAGCCACTGTTTGGCTTGTTAGGCGTTCAAATTCAATCTTGTAAGATCAACCAAGAGAAGAATTTTATTTTGGGAGGTGCCCAAATCCTCCATACCATCAGAGGCATCACGTACTTGATCTGATCGGCAAACTGCATCTCGTACGTCGTGGCAGCGGAGTAGCATCCATCTCAGTGAATTTCCAACGGATGCCATCCCTGGTACCCCGAGCAAGATGAACCTCTCGAGTTTTACCTCATAGGTCAAAAATTTGCTGAATGAAGGAGACTGAAAGGTCGTCCTGCATGTTAATGTGTCTGACCCAAATACCATTGGCCATCGCCTTGGCGACACAAATGTTGGTACGCTTCAAAAGGACGAAGATGACCGGGGTGATGTTTTTAGGTTTTTGACCATTAAACCAAGGAGCGTGCCAAAAACTCGCAGTCAAGCCATCACCAATGGTGATCGTCATCGCCGCATAGAAAAGGTATTTGTCCTCATCATCACAGGGGGTTTCGAGGCCAACTCCGGCTCTGAGGGTCGACCTAAGCAAACCAAAGTCACCGAAGCCAGAGCACACAAGAAAACTTGTCGAGGTCCAGGATGCACAGGTCGCGTGAGTTGGTGGGTCCAGGAAGCCCACCCACTTAGCGGGGAAGCTCTGCAGTATATCATCTAGGTCCAAGTTGCCGCAACGTATAGGGACGACCACGGTCTTGAGGGGATTAGCGACTAAACCCGTGACTTTCACGAAATTAGTCAAAATGATTGCCAACTGATCAATATCCCCTTTAATGGGGGCGACAAAGATGACATCGTCGTTGGCGTAAAGAGATGCGCGCATGGAGGTGGCTCGTCCCTACAGACGGTGAAGAAGTATTGGACGGCAATTTCCCCTTCCTATAGCATTCTGTCTTGTGTGGCTTATTGTAGGATTAACAAGGTGTCCAATGCCGCTTAGAGAATCTACAACCATGTACCTCTAATTCGATACCTCGAACGTCCGCGGACGTGTCCGGTCAATGACGGACCGTTTTCGTTTTGAGCCCCTATTTGTCCGTCTGCGCATCACACTCCTCATTTTCTTCTTCTATGTTCACTCACTTGCACGTGATTGGTGGAGACAAAGAGAGAGAAAGAAAAGAATGAATAAAGAAAGAGAGAAGATGGTCCGGAGTGAGACCGCGTCCTACGTGACGGACTGATTGGCCGCATCCACGAACCCTCATATCCCCCCTACATTTGTTCTCAATATGAGGCTTCACGAACAACCCGGATGTATAGGGATAATATGAGGGGTCCGGTTGGATCATTTTTTTCGTCTCTTTTGTTCGGTCATTGACCGGACTAAACGTTTGAGAACGATTTGAGGATGACGGCTGTAGATAGTGTTCCCGTGTATATGTGAGTGTGTGCATCCGTGTTTCTCAAAAACAAAGGTGTCTACTGTCTCGGTGGTGTCCAGATGTCTGTAGATTTGTACGCGTGAGGGTGCTACATTGCTTCCAAGCAAGATCTTATTTTGGCTTTAAACGATATATATTAAGTTAAAGCAGTATACAAGTGGACCAAATAACTTCCTTAAGTGCGAAGGCTGGTCTAAAGAACCAGCTTTTGAGCTTTCCTGAAATTAAACTAATCACCAGAAGAATCGTTTCCTCCGTGCAGGTTCTGCTGGCGATTGGATCACCTATAACCATCTCCTTTGACGCAAACCAAAGCCTTTTCTTTCTTTTATTAGAAAGAAGGCTGACGCAATGCATCAATATACAACCACAATGCATATACATATGTTCCATCTAATCACATACTATAATTGCCAGAAGCTAAGTTATTTCTTACTCAACAAATCCATTCTCTAACTCTTTCACACGCACGGCTCGCGTCGCCCTCCCCCTAGGGCGACTCGGGCGGACCTGTACCGCAGCCGCCGCCGCCAAGCACTCCCTCCTCCTCTCCCTCCGCCGCCGCCGGGGGATGCCGCCGGGCTAAGCCCGGGGGCCGACGGCGGTGGCGGGGGATCTCCTCTCTCACGCGTCTACGGGTTGGGGCGGGACCCCTAGGCGTGTGATGTCACGGCCGATCTGGATTCTGCGGCGCGGCGGATGGCTGCGGCAGGTGGCGGGTGGCCGGCCCGTCCTCGGACGGCGGCGGCTAGGCGCGGCGGGCAGCCCAGTCACGGACGACGGCGTGGACTGTGGGCGCAGCGGCCGGTCTTTTCGGGCGGCGGCGGCGGCGGCCGGCGAGGTTGCGGTGACGTGCAAACTGCCTTCAGATCGGCAGCGGCGGCGTGGAGGGCTTGGTGGTCTCGTCGGCAGCACATCCGGTCAGATTTGTTCTGACCGATGCGACCGGCGGTGGTGGTCATCTCTTCCGTCAGAGGTGGTCGGCCAGAGGCTGGGTGTTTGGATCTCCGGATCCGTGATCCAGTACTGGCTGCGAGTCGGGGAGACATAGTTGCCGGTGAAAACCGAGCCGACGGTGAGCGATGGCGGCGTTCTACGTCGTTACCTTGATGAAGGCATCGTTGTGTGACTTATGTCGACCCACTCGTACTGCTCTGGGGAAACCCTAGGATCTGGTCTTCCAGATCGGACGATGACGGCACTGCGGTGGCGTTTCTCTCTTGGGAGCATCGTTTGTGGAGCAATGCTGGAGGTCAGAGGCAGGAGGTGGAGCGGCTTCGTCTTGCACGGAGCTTCGGTGGAGATGTCAAGTCATGCCTGGCCGACAGGTGCTACGCTTTGTCATGCCTGGTCGGCAGGTGCTACGCACGACAGATCTTCCGGAGACTTCAAGCTGTGTCGGCTGGTGGTACTTGGCGGCATGGGGCTGAGGTGTACCGGCGGCGATCGCGACGTGCTAAGCAGTTCGCGCGCAGGGTGGTGGTGCCGTTGGGCGCCGTGGTGGCATTGACGGCAGCTAGACCACGCAAGTATGATGCGTCAGTACAACTCTGAAGATGGAGTAGTGGCAGTTGGCGGCGGCGGCCTCTGAGAGCGCGCCGGACCGGTGGGTGCCCCATACCCGGCAAGTGGCTTGGTTAGGGCCTCAGGTCTTAGATGTTAGGCTTGTCTGCGAGGTATGTGGTATTAGGCCCGGACTATCAGCATCCCTTCATCAGATGGATAGAAGTAGCGACAGTTGTCGCCTAGACGGTGGCTTCAGACGTATTGCTGTATTTCTTTGTAAGGTCTTTTGTGAATAATTATTAAAATGTCTGCATGCATCGCCCAGATGCAGATGCCGGGGACGATCCTCCTTCTCTAAAATAAAAAATAAAAACAAATCATGTGTGTGCAAATCCGTCCATCCTAAACTAAGTAGATTCTTATCAACCAACGGAAGCACCGCGTTGCCGACGAAGGTGTAGGTCGTGCTGCCTGACGGAGAGCTCCTCCTTCCCATGTGATTGCGAGGTGAGCCATTTAACCAACGTACACGTCCTTCGTTGGATTAGCAAAAGCCAGTTGCTCATCTACTCTCTCTTTGGCTTGGCTGCCGGGCACGGCAGGTTTTACAAACGTCCCTCCCCATCGAATCACCAACCACACGTACTGGTGCTGCTACGTACACATGCACACTGTAGCACCGTCTCCCTCGCCCTGTCCCCCGATCACTGAAAAGCGAGCGGAGACAGGAGACGCAGGCGCAGCAGTGGTCCTCCCATGGTGCGGCGACGGAGAGGCAGGATGGATATGGATCGATCCTGGACGAGAGAGCTACAAGAAGAAGAGCGAAAAGGAGACGGATCGAGGCCGGAAACGTGGTGCACGTATGCGGACGACCCAGAGCGCACCGAGGACGAAGGCCAAAGGGACACCATTATTTGGTCGTCAAAGCTTGCCGGCCGCGGTCGTGCGTGACCGGGGCGGGCTGGCTGGCTAGTTCGGACTGCGCCGGCCGGTGCCCCGGCGTGTGTGCGTGCCCGCTGGACCAGCACTAGGAGCGCTGCGCTAGCCGCCGGGCACGCTGCACGGGCAACAGGAGCGAGTGGTCTCCGAGGCGGACGGGGCCCGGCCCAGTCACCCGGCATCGGTGGGGCTTGGGTGCGACCGTGAGAGCACCCAGGTGCAATGGTAAAAAGAGTGTTGAGTGGATGAAATTTTTTTGGGAGGGCGAAATGAGTGGATGGAAACTTGGAGCAACTTCAACGGGTTGATGCCGTCCGTTTTGGCTTTTTTGTTCGTTTGGGTCAGTATTTTTTTTTTGTGTGTTTGGATCGGTCGTGCGTGCGCCCAACGCGCGAACATATTTTCGTCCCCGCGGCCGGCTGGCCGGCGTCCATTTTTTCTACTCATTCACATTCAAACATGGGATAAAATTGTTCATAGTGCATAAAATTTAAACAAAAATACAAATATTTCATAGTTTCGCAACCGAATAAAGATATCTTATAGTTTACAAGCCAAATAGAAATAAAATTGTCTCAAATAAAATAGACTAACACATCTATTGGTTGCCAACATGAGCCCACATATGTTCAACCAAATCATCTTGTAGTTGAACGTGAGTTTTCCAGTCACGCATTTGACGATGAAATTCGGGGAACCGCGCAAATGTTCTCGTTCCTCCATGCTCTGGCACAACATTGTCACCTTGAAACTGAAACCCTTGGTCGTAGATACGTTCCGGGCGCTCATCCTCAATGATCATGTTGTGCATGATCACACAAGTTGTCATCACTTCCCACAACTTCTTGGTGCTCCAAGTTCGAGCAGGATAACGAACGATGCCCCATCGAAATTGAAGAACACTAAAGGCACGCTCCACATCCTCCCTAACACTCTTGTTCCTGGGCAAATCTCTTCCTTTTCTCTCCTACAGGGCCGGAATTGTCTTTCACAAGAGTAGTCCACTCAGCATAGATTCCATCAGCTAGGTAGTATCCATTTTCGTACATGTGCCCATTGATCTCAACATTGACCTTCGGAATGTCGCCTTCCGCAAGTCTTCCAAACACCAAAGACCGTTGAAGCACGTTGATACCATTGTGAGATCCGGCTATGCCAAAGAAAGAGTGCCAGATCCAGAGATCGTGTGATGCCACGGCCTCGAGTATGATAGTGCAAGCTATGACATGGCCCCTATACTGTCCCTGCCAAGCAGAAGGGCAATTCTTTCACTCCTAGTGCATACAATCTATGCTACCAAGCATCCCTGAAAAAGCCCTTGTTGGCATTCATCACCAACAGCCGGGCAGTATCCTCCGCATTTGACTCTCTCAAGTACTCAGGCCCAAACACTGCTACCACAGACTTGCAGAATCCATACATAGATTCTAGGCATGTGGACTCACTCATACAGACGTACTCATCAATGAGATCACCGGGAACTCCGTATGCAAGCATCCGGATAGCTGCAGTGCATTTCTGATAAGAGGAGAAGCCAATCTTTCCAAGGGCATTCTCCTTGCACTCGAAATACTTATCGTGTCCGACCACCCCCCCTCCCGAATACGGTTGAAAACATGCCTTGCCATACGGAAACAGCGCCGGAATTGGTGATGTTTGAAGAGAGGGTTGAGTTGAGTGTCTCAAAGTTGTCCTTCTAAAGAAGGAAATGGCCACTCTCTTAGTTGGGATTCAATGCAGGAGTGTGCCTCGGGATCGAGCCCCGAAACAACGGCCGCTGCCTACTAAAGAGGTCATGGATGACCAACACAGCAGCCACCATCTCCTCCTCGTCGGATGAGGAATCATCGGAGTTGCATAGGAAATTATGGAAAAGGAACTCGTTGGGGGAGTCCATTTGTACCTTGGGGGCAAAACGTCAAACAACTTGTGGGCGTCGTCGAAGAAACCGACCGGCAAAGAGACCCTCGCCTCCTCTGGACCAGGAAGCTGGCCTGGCGACGCCCGACGATCGTGGCGGCGCCCGACGAGCGTGGCGGCGTTGTCGAAGGAGCTGGCCTGGGGGCGCGGGACCGAGGTGGTGCACGCGACGACGTCGGGGAAGAAGTTGCGGTCGCTCGGCGGCGAAGTGATACTTGTGATTTGCGTTGGGTTTTCCATGAAGAGGAACGGGTGATGCAGCACAATATAGATAAGTATTTCCCTCAGTGAGAACCAAGGTTTATCGAACCAATAGGAGTAGCACGCAACCCCCGTATTCAGCGACTGCACACAAAGAAGCAAACACTTGCACCCAATGTGGGCAAGAGGGTTGTCAATCCCCTTGGACTCGTTATTTGCAAGCAAATGAAGTGTGTGGATGATAGTTGAATGATGTAAATTGCAAAATAAAATAAAAACAAATAAATGACAGCAAGGTATTGAAAGCTTTTGCAAATATATAAGTAAATAGACGCGGGGGTCGTAGTGTTCTCTAGTGGCATCTCTCATGTAGTAGGCATACGGTGGGTAAAGAAATTACTATTGGGCAATTGATAGAAAAGCGCATAGTTATGTGATATTCATGACAATGATCATGTTTATATAGGCATCACGTCCATAAGCAAATAGGCCGACTCCTACCTGCACCTATTACTATTACTCCACGTCGAGAGCGCTTCTATGCTTTCCTCTCTAAGTATTAAGTTCATGACAAACAGAGTAATGCTTGGAGAGCGATGACATGATGTAGACAAAGAAAACTCAATCAATATGAATTAATCCCATAGTTTTGTCCTTAGTGGAAACAATACAAAGGCGTGTCTTGTCCCCTTCTGTCACAACGATATAGAGCACCGCCAGATTGAACCCACTACAACGCACCCCTCTTACTGAAGAAATATCAATCTAGTTGGCCAAACTATTTCAATAGATCGGAGAGATTTACTAAGCTATAATCATCATGCAAATAAGAATCATAATAGAAATCAGAGAAGACTCAAATCTTTTTCATGAATAATCAGAACATAGACCCACAATTCATCGGATCCCAACAAACGTGCCGCACAAAGTGATTACATCGAATAGATCACCGCGAAGATACGGTGAACTTTGTATTGAAGATCAAGAGAGAGAGAGAGAGCCATCTAGGTACTAACTACGGACCCACAGGTCTGTAGGGAACTACTCAAACATCACCATGGGAGTAGCAAGGTTGATGTAGAGGCCCTTCGTGATCGATCCCTCCTCAGACAGGGCACCGGAACAGGGCTCCAAAAGGGCACACGGCGGATCAGAGACTTGCGGCGGCGGAAAAAGTGTTTTCGGAGGCCCTCTAGGGTTTTGGGGATTTATTGGAATTTATAGGCCAGAGAGGGGTGCCGGGAGACGCCCGAGGGGGCCACCACATAACACGGCGCGACCACCCCCCGGGCGCGCCCTGTCGTGTGGTGGCTCCCTCGTGGAGTGAAGCTTCCAGGTTTTCTTTTAGTCCAGACAAATCATAAAAAGGTTTCGGGGCAATTGGACTTCTTTTGGTACTGTAAACCTGAAAAGTCAAAAACATGCAGAAAACAACAACTGGCACTGGGCACTCGGGTAATAGGTTAGTGCTCAGAAATAATATGAATTGGTAAATAATCACCCAAAAAGCATCCTAAAATGATAATATTATAGCATGGAACAATAAAAAATTATAGATATGTTGGAGACGTATCAGCATCCCCAAGCTTAATTCCTGCTCATCCTCGAGTAGGTAAATGATAAAAACAGAATTTTTAATGTGACATGCTACCCAACATGTAATCTATTGCAGGTATGATCATTGAGAAACAATGAATTAACAAACAACAACATAGTAATACTTATAAACATAAACAACATAATCATCAAATTTCAGAATATACAATTCTTAAAGAATGTTCACCCCCTATTCATTTTATCATATTAGAATAGCATGGCTCTGTCTTCACCACACAAATATGAATGTCAAGCACCACGGTGTCAAGTCAGGCAATTGGATCGTACTTCTTAACGCGCTTCAGCTTTTTATTACTTACGCAATATATGAGTGTGAACCATGGATATAGCATAAAGGTGGAATAGAATAATGTGGTAGGTTTCAAATGGGTAAATGTGAAGAAGAAAGTCTCGCATCAACTAGGCGTATCAACGGGCTATGGAGATGCCCATTGAGGGAGTCCGGGATTGAGGGGTCCTCGGGCCGCTGACTTATCTCTTATAGTTCGGCCCAATGGGCCGCCTTATGGCATCTCCGGGAAGGACGGGCCGCGAAGTAACCCTAGGCTTATGAGGAATGTTCCGAAGATTTGGTGTGTCCTCCAAGAAAAGATGGGCGTATCTATGCCCGGATGGAAACCGACCATTTGTAACCCTAGGGACCCCTGGTGTCTATATAAACCCGGGGTCTTAGTTCGTAGAGGGACAACTCAATTCATTAGGGTTTAGCTCTTCTGACCTCGAGGTAGATCAACGCTGTAACCATCTCATTCATCAATATAATCAAGCAGGACGTAGTGTTTTACCTCCTCACGAGGGCCCGAACCTGGGTAAACACTGTCCCCTTTGTCCCTTGTTACCATCGTTCCTAGATTCACAGTTCGGGACCCCCTACCCGAGGTCCACCGGTTTCGACACCGACATTGGTGCTTTCATTGAGAGTTCCGCTGTGAGATCACCTGTGGATTGATGGCTCGCCTTATCATCAGCGAACAGGCCCGGAACGAGGACATTTTCGTCCCCGGACAGGTCTTCGCGTTCGGCAGCGTCGTGCTGCATGCTGACTCGACCGGCCATCTAGGCCGGATCGAAAATTTCTCCCCCGATCAGGAGATCAGGTTTGGGAAATTAGAGTTCACTGTCGACTCCCGTGGTGATCTGTTCCTCGCTGAACTCCTGGTTTCGTCCGACGTGCCCGGAGACCCCGGAGCTTCAACTCCGGGCTCACTATCCGGCTCGACCCTCCGATCTATCTCCGCCAAAGGTCCGGCCTCAAGCCTGGACTCGGTGATGGTGCTTGAATATCAAGGTTTGGCCTTCGCCGAACACGCCCATCTCGAAGACGCCCTGGAGCTCAACTCCAAGGGCCCTCAGGAAACCGATCTGGTCATCCTCTCGTGGTTGAACGAGGCTCTAGACCAGATCGAATCTATGGAAATCGAGGACGATCTTACCTCGACCCACGTTCCGGGTGACCTAGAGGCCGGTTATGGGGAATTCTACGGCCTACCCGCCGCCCACTTGGTAGCCACTGTCAAAGACTTAACCGACATGTTGGACTACGCCTCCGAAGAGGCGGAACATATGGACGAAGAGATCGGGGACCCCGCCCCCGTAACCACCGGGTGGTGGACGGCCACCTCGACCTATAATGTCTATATGGTGGACACCCCTAACGATAGGGAGAACCACACCCCTAGGAAGAACGGCGAAAAATCCGGCGAAGCATCAAAACGCCGGAAACAACGCAAGCGATCCAAGACCAACAAGGGAAGGGAAGCCGTTACAGGCACCGGGGAAATAGACACCCCGGAGGACCTCGGCGACCCTGAAGCCCCCACGGAGCCGGTGGAGGACCCGGAAAGGCTCATGGATCAGCAAGACGCCGAGGACCTCAATGATTCTGGAGAGGATGATTACTTCCCACACGCTGTAGAAGAAGAAAACCACGAAGCCGAAAACTTCACAGTCCCCAAAAACCCCGAGGACCAAGAAGGATTCAGGCAACAGCTCATAGCCACAGCTCGGACCTTAAAGGTAAAGCAGCAGCAGCTCAAAGCCGAACAAGACACCATCAACAATAGATGGACCAAAGTTTTGGCGGACGAAGAAGGATTCGACACTGAGCGGCCAGACCAAAAGAGGAGTTACCCTCGCTGGCGCCTGCTGCCGCAATTCGACAACGAGGCCATTGAGCCCGAGTCTCCCAGGCGCACTCAGTATGACCAGCCGGACCGCCCCCCTCGAGGATGGGACAGGGTGGCTCAAGACGCCGAGTACTGGCCCACTTCACCTCGTAGGAGAGGAAAGGGACCAGCACGGCGTGAGGATCGATACGATCTTCGGCATGACCTGGACTATAGGTCAGGCCACACCAGATCCATCTACGGATCTAGGGGATGCTCCCCCGTTAGACGGGATGGCTACCGATCGTGGCTCGACCGCAACCACAGAAACTGGGAACAATACCGAGCCCACCCAACAGCCGATTTCCGGCGCGATGTAGCCCGGATGAGAGGCGTCGCACACCCACTGTGTTTACAGACGAGGTCATGCAACACCAGTTCACCGAAGGATTCAAACCCGTCAACATAGAATCATACGACGGAACGACAGACCCGACCGTCTGGATCGAGGACTTCCTCCTCCACATCCATATGGCCAGAGGAGACGATCTCCCTGCCATCAAATACTACCACTCAAACTGAAGGGACCAGCTTGACACTGGCTAAACAGCCTCCCCGAGAACTCCATCGGGAGCTGGGAGGAGCTCGAAGATGCCTTCCTATCTAATTTCCAAGGCACTTACATCTGGCCTATGGACTCTTCCGATCTAAGCAACGTCGTCCAGAAGACCGGCGAATCGTCCAAGCAATTCTGGAACCGGTTCTTGACTAAGAAGAACCAGATCGTCGACTGTCCGGACGCCGAGGCGATAGCCTCGTTCAGACACAACATCAGGGACAAATGGCTAGCTCGCCAGCTCGGCCAGGACAAGCCAAGAATGATGTCTGCCCTCACCTCCCTTATGACCCGCTTTTGCGCGGGCGAGGACAATTGGCTAGCTCGCCGAAGGCATAATCCCGAAGACCCCGGCACCTCTGAAGTGCGGGACGGTAACGGAAAGCCAAGGCGGAACAAAAACAAACGTCGCCATAGCAACGGCGACTCGGAAGACACGACCGTAAACGCCGGTTTCCGTAACTCAAAACCCAGACAGCGAAAGAAGCCCCCTAAAGGGAACAGGGATGGACCTACCGCTCTAGACAGAATCATGGATAGGCCCTGCCAAATCCACGACACACAAGAGAAGCCAGCCACCCACACCAACAGAAACTGTTGGGTGTTCAAGCAAGCAGGCAAGCTCACAGCCAAGGAACATAACAAGAGCCCACGAAGCGAGGATGATGAAGAACCTCGCGGGCCGAACAATGGCGGGCAAAAGCAATTCCCTCTTGATGTCAAAACCGTGAACATGATATATGTCACGCATATACCCAAAAAGGATAGGAAACGCGCACTTCAGGAGGTCTACGTCATAGAACCCATAGCTCCGAAGTTCAACCCGTGGTCGGCATGCCCGATCACGTTTGACCGTAGGGATCACCCTACCAGCATCCGTCATGGAGGCTCGGCCGCCCTCGTCCTGGACCCCATTATCGATGGGTTCCACCTCACTAGAGTCCTTATGGACGGTGGAAGCAGCCTTAATCTGATTTACTCAGATACAGTAAAAAGATGGGTATCGACCCATCAAGAATTAAACTCAGCAACACTACCTTCAAGGGAGTTATCCCAGGCGGGGAAGCACGGTGCTCGGGTACCGTAACGCTTGAAGTTGTGTTCGGCTCGCCCGATAACTTCCATAGCGGGGACTTGATTTTGATATAGCGCCTTTTCGCATTGGCTACCATGCATTGCTCGTTCGTACAACGTTTGCTCGCTTTAATGCCATCCCCCACTATGCATACCTGAAGCTCAAGATGCCCGGGCCAAAGGGGGTCATCACCGTCAACGGCAATACAAAGCGCTCACTCCGGACGGAAGAACACACAGCGGCTCTAGCGGCCGAATTCCAGTCCGGCACCAGGACCCCAACCAGGCGACAAGCTGCGACAGGCGAACAAGCGGACCTGAGCACGACCCGATCTCCCGGAGCAGCCTCCTGTTCAGCACAAATAGGGACACGCCTCCCACAACACGGCCCCGCTACCCATCAGGAATGTACCGAGAAGGCACAATTTTGCACTTAAAATACCATGGGCAGCTGCGGGGGGACACCTCATCACAACAGAGTGCTCGGTTTGACCGAACTACTTCTAGCGCAGCAGGCGTCAAACTGATGCATGTCCCAGCGACTTAAACATGTACCTCCCCCAAGGGTCTGTTCGCCAATTATAACCACCTTTTAAGAAGAACACCACTCGTCAAGAGCAAAGGAATGGAGGCGCACAGGGACACGTCAAGGACGTCAAGCCGCAGACCAAGATCCCTGATCGATCACCCCCCTTGTATACATTTGTTTCTAAACATACCTGTAACTATTACGCCCGTAGTATGAATTGTAAAAATTCATAACAAACAGAGATCATCTTTCACGGTCTAATTATGGCATCTTATAATGCTTTCCAAGTGCAACTATTCGGTACAACTTCGATGCACCCGGTTAATAAAACGGGGGGCTTAGCTATAAAGATCGTCCCAAGCATCCTCCCGGCATTTATCCTTTATATGGCCGGCGTGTCGGATTTTTTGCGTTATATGCATCGGTTCCGAATTGTGTCTTAGGTCAAAGGTTGGGTTGCCCGGCTCCTATGCTTACCCTCTTACGTTCTGCTCGTTCGGCTAAAAGGGTAAAGGGAGAACCATTGCGATTGTACTTCCAGCTTGCCTGGTCAAGTACCTCAGTGGAGAAAGCCGAAAATTGACCGTCATAATAAGCGCGAACCGGTCTGCAATCCGAACACAAGTGTCAAACTAAAAATCGATAAAGATTATTCCGTGTCATACGAGGGGTTTGCATTATTGCAAGCCACGTGGTAACGGTTTCTACCTCGGCTCACCCGAACACCACACAACACCGGGGGCTGGTAATCATCCCCCACAGTCAAGCTCCTCAGGCTAAGTGAAAGCAATAAAGCCGCATAGTCTGATTGCCTCGTTCCCACCTTTCGCACTACCGCCTCTGGGTCGCGATAATTCGGCTAAGGGTAATACCGCGGGTAACAGGAACACCTCTTGTAATAAATACATGGGGGCTAAAGCCGACGACTGGCAACTTTTAGTTCCAAAAATGGCCACATAGGAGTCAAAATAATCAAAACACCAAAGCATGATAAACCATGCATACGTATTATCAAAATACAATATTCATCGGGTACACAAATAACATGTTCACTCGAATATTACATCTTTAGGGCACTGGGTCTCTACCGACCGAGCACCCTCCATTGCAGCAGCAAAATACAACTCGGGCGCCTATGCTCCTTTCCGGGCGGCGGGGGCGTTGTAGCCATCTCAAGCGGCTTCACCCCTGGCCAGTGCATCATCGTCCTCGCAAAGGCCATCCGCGCCCCCTCAATACAAGCAAAGCGCTTCACCGCCTCAATACGGGAGGGGGTGTCGTAGAGCTTCTGCACCAGGCCGAAGTAGCTACTTGGCAGGGGCTCGGAAGGCCACAACCGAATGCAGAGGTCCTTTAAGGCCGGCTCCGCCATTCGATGCAGCTCCATCAACTGCTTCATCTGCTGGCTAAGGACGGGACGGGGCCCGGAGTTCTGAAATTGCGCCCAGAACAGCCTATTCTCGGCATCCCCGTCCCGAGCCGCAAAGTGTTTGGCCGCGTCCGCCGCACTCTTCGGAAGGTCCGTGAAGGTGCCCGAGGAACACCATAGCCCTATAAGACAAGCAAACCTGTTACCACCAAAGGCGCATTGAAGTAAGTACGGCTTACCATCCGCGATCATCCTGACTTGGCGGAGTTCCTCCTCGTAAGACCGTCTATCCACACGCTCCGATTTCAGATCAGAGGATAATGTGGATAGTTCGGCTGCCGGATCCTTGGTTTTCTGCTCAAGAGCCTCGCACTTAGTGCTGGCATCTTGGAGCTCTTGCTGCACTTCGGCTACACGAGCTTCATGCTTTTCGTTGATAGCTCTCAATGAGCTCAGTTCGGCCTCGCTTGGTCGGCCGCCACCTTGTGATCGGCAGCCTCCCGCTTGGCTTTCTCCACCTCGGCCTTGAGGTTTTTGACCTCGGATGAAACAGATGCAAATGCAAGGAAAAACCAACATTCAAGATTCAAAAACCCAAGAACCTCAGTCAATGAGGATTAGGCAGGGTCTCCAGGACAAAGTTCCAACTCACCTTGCATTTCATCAAATCGTTTGTTCAAACGGTCAAGCTCCTCGTCGGAGCTCTTGACTTCTGGTTGAGCTCGGCCAGTTCCAAGTCATGGACAGCTGCCGTCAACGACGAGGCCTGCAAAGCAAAAAATTATGTGAGACACACATCGGAATTGCTGGTCCTACACCCTCCTCTCCAGACCATCTCCGGAAAACAGTCTAAATATCGATCTTGCTCGAAACCAGAGGTCCTTTGATCCCCGGGTACGTTTCCTAAACCTACCCAGGGCTCGGGGGCTACTATACCTATCCGGAATATATATGCATCGCACGAACAAAGTTCCGCTTGGAGAAGAGGTGCATTACATTATTTACCTTGAAGCCCGTCAAGAGACTGCCGAAGGCCTCCTTCAGTCCGCTATCAACGGACTGAATGCCTTTCAGGACCGCACCCATAAGGATGCGGTGATCTTCGGCGATGACGGAGCCGCGCAAGGCCTCCTCCATCGCAACTGACCACCCGGTTGTGGCCTGCCCCATCGCGGACGGCACCACACCTTCCCCCTCTCGTGAAGGGAAAGTGGTTGATATCGGAGCCGCGTCAGTCTCCGGAGTCATCTTCGGAGGAATCTACGATGACTCACAACCTCCCTCTTTATTTACCAGGAGGGGGCTGGTCTCCTGGTCTTCGGCTGCCGAGGACCGAGCCTCGGCCATGACCGCCTCGCCCTCGGTATTCGGCCGAGGGGGCGACCGCCGGGATACCACCTCCACGGCCTCGTCGACGGCCTGTGGAGGGGATGTGCGAGATGCAGTTCCGCTTTCCGCTAGCTCGGCTGGCGGAGGATCTCCCTCTGAGACCTGCTCGGTCGGGAGATCGCGGGCCGGGCTGCAACATGAGAGGCATCAGACCGGTTAATCACAGAAATCTTGAACAAGCGAGGTGCTCGGAATCGTTACCTCTGGGCCGCAGGTTTGGTCCTAAGGACCCTCCGCGGGACCCTCTCGAATGCCTCGGATTCCTCATCGGAATCCGGGTTGACGTCGGGCAGGGTCACCTTGACCTTGCAGGGCCTCTTCGGAGAAGGGGGAGCCGAATCCTACTCGGCATCCACGGATGCCGCCCTTTTCCTTGGCTGCGGGGAATCGACGTCCCCCCTTCCTCTGTCTGCTACTCCTCGTGAGCGAAGGTGGCTTGGGTCTCCCCGGACTTAGCGTCCGGAGGGCCTCTTGAACGGAGACCAGTTCGGGTCTCCTTCTTCTCGCCTTTCTTCGTCTTATCCTTCTTCTCTAGTGCCGAATACGGCGCCTCGACCAGCATCGCCGTTAAGAGGGTCGATCTGGGGGCTTCGGGCAGCGGGGCGGGGCCGTTGATCCGCATGGCCTTAGCCAGCCAGCCCTAGAGACACCAGGAAAGGAGAATTTAGAATCCTTGCTAAGAAAGATCGAACCTGAGGACAAAAGATTGAAAATTTACCTTAAGTGGAGGATGTTCGGCATCCAGGCCGGTATCCTCCTCTTCGGCTGGCCACTCCTCCTGGGGCTTGAACAGTGTCTTCCATAACTTCTCCCGAGTAGTGCGATAAAGCTTGCGCACGGTGGGGGAGTCATCGGACTTATGGGCCCACATCGGCGCGGCCCAGAGTTGGCAGAGGAGGTGGCGGCGGCGGAGCATGACCTGGACCACATTGGTCAGGCCGATGTTTGCTTCTAGCATCTTTCCGATGCATTCCTGCAGCACCTTCACCTCAGTGGCCAACCCCCAATCCAGCCCTTTCTTGATCCACGAGGTTAGCCTTGTGGGAGGACCAGATCTGAATTCGGGAAGGGCCGCCCAATCTGTGGCGCGTGGTTCGTAACGTAGAACCACTCCTTCTGCCAGGTTTTGATGGTGTCGATGAAGGTGCCGTCCGTCCACTGCACCCGAGGGAGCTTGCTGATCACTGCTCTGATACGTCTCCGTCGTATCTACTTTTCCTCACACTTTTGCCCTTGTTTTGGACTCTAATTTGCATGATTTGAATGAAACTAACCCGGACTAACGCTGTTTTCAGCAGAACTACCATGGTGTTGTTTTTTGTGCAGAAATAAAATTTCTCGGAATTGGACGAAACTTTTTGGCGATTTATTTTATAATAAATAAAAAATACTGGAGTCAAGAACCACCGGAGGGGGGCCAGAGCCTGGGCAGCATACACCAGGGCGCGCCAGCCCCCCAGGCGCGCCCTGGTGGGTTGTGCCCACCTCGTGGCCCCACTGACCCTAATTTCGGCACTATAAATTCCTATTTTCAGAGAAAAAAATCAAGGAGAAAGTTTCATCGCATTTTACGATACAGAGCCGCCGCCACCTCCTGTTCTTCATCGGGAGGCCAAATCTGGAGCCCGTTTGGGGCTCCGGAGAGGGGAATCTTCGGTCTTCGTCATCACCAACCCTTCTCCATCGCCAATTCCATGATGCTCCCCACCGGGAGTGAGTAATTCCTTCGTAGGCTTGCTGGTCGGTGAGGAGTTGGATGAGATTCGTCATGTAATCGAGTTAGTTCTGTTAGGGCTTGATCCCTAGTATCCATTATGTTCTTAGATTGATGTTGCTATGACTTTGCTATGCCTAATGCTTGTCACTAGGGCCCGAGTGCCATGATTTCAGATCTGAACCGTTTATGTTATCATCATTATATCTATGTTCTTGATCCGATCTTGCCTAGTCATATGCACCTATTACGTGTTATGATCCGTCAACCCCATAGTGACAATATTTGGGATACTTCACGGTGATGAACGTAGTTTGAGGAGTTCATGTATTCACCGTGTGTTAATGCTTTGTTCCGGTTCTCTATTAAAAGGAGGCCTTAATATCCCTTAGTTTCCTTATGGACCCCGCTGCCACGGGAGGGTAGGACAAAAGATGTCATGCAAGTTCTTTTCCATAAGCACGTATGACTATTTACGGAATACATGCCTACATTACATTTATGAACTGGAGCTAGTTCTGTGTCGCCCTAGTTTATGACTTTTATATGATGAATATTATCCAACGAGTTCACCGATCCAGTGCCTACGAGTTTTCCACTTATTGTTCCTGCTAAGTTACTATTGCTGTTGCTATTGTTCCAACTGCTTCAAAACTATTGCAATCACTGCTACCGTTACTGTTACTATTACTACTGTTATCAAACTATCATACTACTGTGCTAGTGATCACTTTGCTGCAGATATTTAATCTTCAGGTGTGGTTGAATTGACAATTCAGCTGTTAATACTCTCAAATATTCTTTGGCTCCCCTTGTGTCGAATCTATAAATTTGGGTTGAATACTCTACCCTCGAAAACTGTTGCGATCCCCTATACTTGTGGGTTATCAAGACCTTTTTCTGGCGCCGTTGCCGGGGAGCATAGCTATATTTGTTGAGTCACTTGGGATTTATATCAATTGATCACTATGAAGAATCTGAAAGATCCAAAGACTAAGATTTTTCGACGAGGGGAGGTAAGGAACTGCCATCTAGCTCTGCACTTGATTCACCTTCTGTTATGAGTAAGCTTGCAACACCACCACATGCTAGTAATCCTGATATGTCACAAGTTATTGATGATGCTACCTCTGCTATGAATGATGCTATTGATGATGCTAGTACCATGCTTGATGATAATGTGCCACTAGGAGAATTTCTTGATGAACAAATTGCTAGAGCTAAAGAGAATGAAACTACTGAAACTGATGAAGCCTATGAAACTGATGATGACTATGAAACACCTATTAGTCCTAGCTCTCCTAAGTTTGCAATGCCTAAGATACCTGAAGGTTATGTTATGGACGAAGAGGTAACTAGAGAAATTCTTTCTTGCAAGGATAGAAACAATCTTAAGAAATTGCTACGCAAGTATAAGGAAAAGACTTTGAATGCTAGAATGAAATGTGATCCTAAGTTTGCTACTTCACCTATCTTTGTTATCGATAAGGATTATGAATTCTCTGTCGACCCAGAGTTAATTACTTTGGTTGAATCTGATCCTTTCCATGGGTATGAAACTGAAACTGTAGTGGCACACCTTACTAAGCTGAATGATATAGCCACCCTCTTTGCTCATGATGAGAAGATTCGCTACTATTACATCCTTAAGTTATTTCCGTTCTCATTAAAGGGTGATGCTAAGACATGGTACAATACTCTTACTCCTGGTTGTGTGCGTAGTCCCCAGGATATGATTTACTATTTCTCTGAAAAGTATTTTCCTGCTCATAAGAAATAAGCCGCCTTACAGGAAATATTTAACTTTGTGAAAATTGAAGAAGAGAGTATCCCACAAGCTTGGGGGAGGCTTCTCCAGTTGCTTAATGCTTTGCCTAATCATCCTCTCAAGAAAAATGAAATACTTGATATCTTTTATAATGGACTAACTGATGCTTCTAGGGACTTCCTAGATAGTTGTGCTGGTTGTGTTTTCAGGGAACGGACTGTTGAACAAGCTGAGAAATTATTGAATAACATATTGAAGAATTATGATGATTGGACTCTTCCTGAACCACCGCCTAAACCCACTCCGAAGAAGAGGGGTATCTTATTTCTCAGTACCGAAGATATGCAAGAGGCAAAGAAATCTATGAAAGAAAAAGGTATTAAAGCTAAGGATGTTAAGAATTTGCCACCTATTGAAGAAATACATGGCCTTGACACACCACCACCTCCACAGGTGGTAAAGGTAAACTCTTTATTAAAGTTTGATGAAGGTGATATCCCTCACAATAAACATCCTAGTCAATGCTTATATGATTTTGACAACTATATTATGAAGCATGATCATTTCAATGCACATGTTCTGAAACAATTGAAATATAATTCTGATATGATTGCTCGTTTGAGTGACTTGCTATTTAGAATAAGTAATGATTTTAGAGGTGTAGGAAAGCATGCCTCTATGGTTCAAACTCAGTTAGAACAAGTTGCTAAATCTCAAAAAGAATTGCTTGATGAAATGAATAATAATATGAATGATTTTGCTGCTAGAGTAGTAACTAGAGGAGGTAGAATGACCAAAGAACCACTTTATCTTGAAGGTCATCCTAAAAGAATTGGACAAGACTCTCAGAGAATTAATATTGATGCACCTAGTCCTTCTAAGAAGAAAAATAAAAAGAAAAATGATAGGACTTTGCATACCTCTAGTGAACCCGAGATACAAAAACCTCCTGATAATAATGATGTCTCTATTTCCGATGCTGAAACTCAGTCTGGTAATGAACATTCAACTAGTGATAATGAAAATGATAATGATGATGTTCATGAAGATGCTCAACCTAACCATGATAAAGAACCAGATAACGATGTTGAAATAGAGCCCGCTGCTGATCTTGATAACCCACAACCTAAAAATAAACGTTATGATAAAAGAGACTTTGTGGCTAGGAAACATGGTAAAGAAAGAGAGCCATGGGTTCAGAAACCCATGCCATTTCCACCTAAGACATCTAAGAAAAAGGATGATGAAGAATTTGAGCGCTTTGCTGAAATGATTAGGCCAGTCTTTTTGCGTACCCGCTTAGCTGATATCTTAAAGATGCCCCCCTATGCAAAGTATATGAAAGACATCATCACTAATAAAAGAAAGGTACCTGAAGCTAAAATCTCCACCATGCTTGCTAATTACTCTTTTAAGGATGGAAGTACCTAAAAAACTTGGAGATCCTGGAATACCAACTATACCTTGCTCCAGTAAAAGAAACTATGTCAAAACTGCTTTGTGTGATTTGGGAGCCGGTGTTAGTGTTATGCCTTTCTCCTTATATAAAAGACTTGATTTGAATAAACTCACACCTACCGAGATATCATTGCAAATGGCTGACAAATCAACTACCATACCTATCGGTATTTGTGAGGATGTGCCCGTTGTTGTTGCAAATGTTACTATCTTAACGGACTTTGTTATTCTTGAGATGCCCGAGGACGACAACATGTTGATTATCCTTGGTAGACCCTTTTTGAATACTGCAGGGGCTGTTATTGATTGCAATAAAAGCAAAGTCACTTTTCATATCAACGGTAATGAGCACACTGTGCACTTTCCGAAGAAACAATTCCAAGTGAATGGTATAAATGTTATTGAAGAATCTCTGACACTCACTATTGGAAGCTTTCAATTACCTCTACCTACTGCCAAAAAGAAATATGATATACTTATTGTTGGGGATATGCACATCCCCATTGAGGCAACTTAGTGTTTTACGTAAGTTCTTCGGCTTCATGCTAATCGGAAGTGGTTGTTAATAAGACTTGATCAACCTTATTAATGAATCATTTTTGAGAGGTATGAAGTTGATGAATCTAGTAGGCACAATTCTCTGCTCCCACCTTTTATTTTCTGTTTTAGTTAGTCACATAAAATAAAAGGCCATGTTTATCATGTTTTCAGTTTTCACCGTGCAATAAAACAATGACCCAAAAATAAAAGTTCTCAGAATGTTCTGAAAATTTGATACGATTTTTTCCGAATATTTCTGATTTTCCGGTGCAAATAATACCAAAGGGGGGTGCACCTGGTGCCCACAAGACACCAGGGCGTGCCAGCACCCCCAGGCATGCCCTGGTGGGTTGTGGCCCCCACCTGGCCCCCCTCACTTATCTCTTTAGCCCACATCATCCCCTACCTCCAGAAGAAAATCACCACAACCACCATTCCCGTGTTCTTGCTCTCAAACCCGCGGATTTCGATCTCTTTGCTCGAAGCTCCGTTTCTGAAACTGTTTGGAGGGATTGCTACTTGAAATTGTTCGCAAATAAAAATACAATTCTTTAGGAGTTCTTCGAGGAGGAGATCCTCGGAAGCCTCATCAAGTGGAAGCTCGGTTCAACAGTCTTATGTTTAACCAAGCGAAAGCTCGATGCGAGATGCCGCCACCAAATCATGCTTGTGGCCGTGCGACGAGTTCATGGAAGGTGCAGGTATTAAGGGGGAATTTTACCAATTTATCCACAATACAGATCTTGCTCCCTTCATCGAAGATAAGTGTCCTCAACATCTCGAACTCACAAAAACATTCACAAAGAAATTGAAATATTTTCCTCATGAGTCTAGAGTTTCATTCAACCTTTATGACCGTTCTTTCACCATGCCTTTAGACTTATTCAGTGAAACATGCAAACTTCATCTTGGGGTTCCCTTGATGAGCCAACAAAATCTGAATATGAGTCATTTTTAGTTAATCTTTGCTATGGTGAAGATAGGGGAGTAGCACAAGGGAGAATCAAGAGCATCCATTTCCCATCAATACAATATTTCGCACTCTTTAATGGTAAATGTATCATAGGCAAGCAAGATTGTAGCACACTGTGTGCTCATGATTTGAGTCTCATACACACTGCCATAACTGGAAATAAATATTATAATCTTGGTGCAATTGTTGCACGGAGACTGCAGCTCAATGCTGCTAATGGTAATTTTTATGGAGGAATCTATGCCTCCCGTGTAGCGGAGAGATTAAATGTCTCACCATGGCCTAGTGACCCCATCCTACCTACTCAATATTTATACTTTGAGGCTATGAAGCGCCATAAGTTTCTTACAGGCACGACCACTAACTACACCTATAACTTGAGATTTAATAAAAAACCTGTTGTGCCTGTCACTTTGCCTGCTCCTGCTCTCTTTGATTTTCACAGTAGGGGAATATACTATGTCCTTGAGAGCGAGGCCCATGCATACAATGCGGAGGTTGAAGCTGCCAGGAGGGTCGTGGAGCTTGAACCGAGGGCCTCGGTGAGCCATCGCCCAGATTATTATTCATACGGATGGTGATTACCAAGGTAAGCCAAAAGCCTAAGCTTGGGGGAGTACGTATTTCCACCGACATTATATTCATGTTCACACATTTCATTCGAGTTGTCGATGTTCACACTTTTCCATTGTAATATCCATGTTAGATTTGTTTTCTCGCTTTCTTCTTGTGTGTTTAAAAAAAACTTTGAGAGAACCCAAAAATATTTCCTACTTCTTTTCAGTTTTTCTTTCTAGCTTAGTTTAATTGTAGTATTGAAAGAAAACCCAAAAAGATTTCTCGTTTCTTCTTTTGCTTGTTGGGAGCTTTCCCGTGTAAATAGTTTTTCTCGTTTTTGTTTTTCCTCTTTAATTTGCTTTCTTCAGGAAAAACCAAAAACTCCAAAAATATTTCTGTGTGTTTCTCTGAATTTCTTTTCTTTTATTCGAGTCGTACCAAGGGGAAGACCACAATGAAAATGTTGAGTGGCTGTCATATGCATTATTGTTTATCTAACAAAGAGCCCATATTACTTTGTCTTCTCCTCTTGAATAAATGTTTGCAGATTCCAGCTTAGTCCACAGCACTCTTGCACTATTATTATCTTCTTATCATTCGGTCGTGCAAGTGAAAGGCAATAATGACGATATTTGATGAATTGACCGTGGCACAGAAAAGCGGGTATGAACTCAACTTGTTTTTGTTTTTGTAAATATGTTTAACCTAGTATCCTTGATTCAGCATATTATAATCAAACATGTTTGCAATGACTATTAGAGATTATAGTTGTTCATGCCATGCTTAAGTAGCTAGGAGTGGATAATGATTTATCTTGAATATCAACATGCATTAAAATGATTGTGATGCGGTATGATGATATGGTATCCTCCTCCGAATGTTTGAAGTGGCTTGACTTGGCACATGTTCACGCATGTAGTTGAATCAAAACCAACATAGCCTTCATGATATTTATGTTCATGGTGTCCATATCCAACTCATGCTAGTATTCAATGTTGATTATATGTAATGCATGTTCATGACCGTTTTCGCTCTCTAGCTGGCCGCTTCTCAATCTATTTGCTAGCCTTCGCCTGTACTAAGCGGGAATACTGCTTGTGCATCAAAACCCTTAAACCAAGTTATGCCAGATGAGTCCACTATATCTACCCATATGCGGTATTACCCTGTAGTTCCAAAGTAAATTTGCATGTGACATCTCTAAAAATTCAAATGAACATTTGTTTTGTATGCCTGGACCGCTCATGAAGCGACAGGGGACGGTCAGTATCTTCCATGCTAAGCGGGTTATTCTCATGATGAGTGTTTATTCACTCGTCCTTACACGAGAGGGCGGTTATAGGGATTCCCAGTCCCGAAATAAAAAATCAGAAATAATTAAACAAAACTCCCCCAGGAATGTTGTTGGTTTGGACGGTACCTGTGGATGCGGCTAGCCGTGGAGTGTAATTGTTGGTGGAGGGGGAGTAAACCTTTACTTTTACCGCTTGGGAACCGCCGCTAATTTGTTTAGCATGGAAGATATTGATAACTCTTGGTCGTAACGTTGACAGGAAGGGTGTACCTCCCAAAATTATATCTATCTCTGTTTTAAACCTTGAGCTCTAGCACCGCTGCAAATCCATGCTTCCCTCTGCGAAGGGACTATCTATTTACTTTTATGTTGAGTCATCACCTTCTCAAATAAGCGCCAGATGTGAGAGCATTATTGTCATCCTCATGCATTGTGTATAGTTGATGTTGGGTGCAGCATGACTGGATCTTTTCTACCATGAATTACAATGTTTAGTCGCTGCTTGGACTTTGGAGGTGCTCTGAATTTATGTTTTGCGGTCTCAGAAAGGGCTAGCGATATACCACTATTGTCATATTGTATCATGATTGTTTTGACAAAGTGTTGGCATTTGAGATATCTTATTATTGCTCGCTAGTTGCTTATGTTAATGATATGAGTTAATATAATTTCTAAGAGTTATTGTTGGCATGGTTAGTCATAATCTTTGCTGAAAACCTGGGTGCTACTTAAGCATATATATGTAAACAAGAACAAAAGAGTTCGTAAAAGTTTTTCTTTATCACTTTCAGTTTGTCAACTGAATTGCTTGAGGAGAAGCAATGGGTTAAGCTTGGGGGAGTTGATACGTCTCCATCGTATCTACTTTTCCTCACACTTTTGCCCTTGTTTTGGACTCTAATTGGCATCATTTGAATGAAACTAACCCGGACTAACGTTGTTTTCAGCAGAACTACCATGGTGTTGTTTTTTGTGTAGAAATAAAAGTTCTCGGAATTGGACGAAACTTTTTGGATATTTATTTTAGAGTAAATAAAAAATACTGGAGTCAAGAACCACCGGAGGGGGGCCAGAGGCTGGGCAGCATATACCAGGGGAGCCAGCCCCCCCAGGCGCGCCCTGGTGGGTTGTGCCCACCTCGTGGCCCCATTGACCCTAATTCCGGCACTATAAATTCCTATTTTCGGAGAGAAAAATCAAGGAGAAAGTTTCATCGCATTTTACGATACGGAGTCGCCGCCACCTCTTGTTCTTCATCGGGAGGCCAGATCTGGAGCCCGTTTGGGGCTCCGGAGAGGGGAATCTTCGGTCTTCGTCATCACCAACCCTTCTCCATCGCCAATTCCATGATGCTCCCCAACGGGAGTGAGTAATTCCTTCATAGGCTTGCTGGTCGGTGAGGAGTTGGATGAGATTCATCATGTAATCGAGTTAGTTTTGTTAGGGCTTGATCCCTAGTATCCATTATGTTCTGAGATTGATGTTGCAATGACTTTGCTATGCCCAATGCTTGTCACTAGGGTCCGAGTGCCATGATTTCAGATCTGAACCGTTTATGTTATCATCATTATATCTATCTTCTTGATCCGATCTTGCCTAGTCATATGCACCTATTACGTGTTATGATCCGTCAACCCCATAGTGACAATATTTTTGATACTTCACGGTGATGACCGTAGTTTGAGTAGTTCATGTAGTCACCGTGTGTTAATGCTTTGTTCCAGTTCTCTATTAAAAGGAGGCCTTAATATCCCTTAGTTTCCTTATGGACCCCACTGCCACGGGAGGGTAGGACAAAAGATGTCATGCAAGTTCTTTTCCATAAGCACGTATGACTATTTACAGAATACATGCCTACGTTACATTTATGAACTGCAGCTAGTTCTGTGTCGCCCTAGTTTATGACTATTATATGATGAATATCATCCAACGAGTTCACCGATCCAGTGCTACAAAACTATTGCTATCACTGCTACCGTTACTGTTACTGTTACTACTGTTATTAAACTATCATACTACTGTGCTACTGATCACTTTGCTGCAGATATTTAATTCCAGGTGTGGTTGAATTGACAACTCAGCTGCTAATACTCTCAAATATTCTTTGGCTCCCCTTGTGTCGAATCTATAAATTTGGGTTGAATACTCTATCCTCGAAAACTGTTGCGATCCCCTATACTTGTGGGTTGACGTGGCTTGAGACTGCGTCGGTATTTCCCCAAAGAGGAAGGGATGATGCAGCACAGCGACGGTAAGTATTTCCCTCAGTTATGAAATCAAGGTTATCGAACCAGTAGGAGGATCACCACCACCCAATAAGCAGCACCTGCACACAAACAACAAATACTTGCAACCCGACGCGAAAGAGAGGTTGTCAATCTCTCTACGGTAAAAAGATAGATTAGGTAGTGATAGATAGGAGAGATAGATCTCTTAAGAACACAAAATAAAAAGAGTAAATATGCAGCAATATGTTTTTGGGTTTTGGTTTTGTAGATCTGAAAACAAAGATTGCAAAAAAAGTAGATCTGCAAGCAATATGTTGGAAAAGTAGACCCGGGGGCCGTAGGGTTCACTAGTGGCTTCTCTCATGAGTATAGCGCACGGTGGGTGAACAAATTACTGTTGGGCAATTGATAGAAAATTGAATAGTCATGACGATATCCAAGGCGATGATCATTATATAGGCATCACGTCCAAGATAAGTAGACCGACTCCTGCCTGCATCTACCACTATTACTCCACACATCGACCGCTATCCAACATGCATCTAGTGTATTAAGTTCATGGAAAAACGGAGTAATGTAATAAGAATGATGACATGATGTAGACAAGATCTATTCATGTAGGAATGGACCCCATCTTGTTATCCTTAATAGCAACGATACATGCATGTCTTGCTGCCCCTTCTGTCACTGGGAAAGAACACCGCAAGATCGAACCCATCACAAAGCACCTCTTCCCATGGCAAGAAAAATCGATCTAGTCGGCCTAACTAAACCAAAGATTCAGAGAAGAAATACGAGGCTATAAGTAATCATGCATATAAGAGATCAAAGAAGACTCAAATAATATTCATGGATAGAAACTGATCATGAACTCAAAATTCATCGGATCCCAACAAACACACCGCAAAAGTTTACATCAAATAGATCTCCAAGAGACCATTGTATTGAGAATCATAAGAGAGAGAGGAAGCCATCTAGCTACTGCCTACGGACCCGTAGGTCTATGGTGGACTACTCACGCATCATCGGAGAGGCACCTATGAGGAAGATGAACCCCTCTGTGATGGTGTTTAGATTGGATCTCGAGGTTCTGGAACTTGCGGCGGCTGGAATTGTGTTTCGTCGACTCCCCTAGAGTTTTTGGAATATTTGGGAATTTCTTTGGCCCACTGGGTGTCTTCTGGTCTAGAAAAAATCTCCAAAAAGTTTCGTCGCGATTGGACTCCGTTTGGTATTGATTTTCTGCGAAGTAAAAAACAAGCAAAAACAGCAACTGGCACTTTGGCACTATGTCAATAGGTTAGTCCTAAAAAATGATATAAAGTTGCTATAAAATGATTGTAAAACATCCAAGAATGATAATATAACAGCATGGAACAAGCAAAAATTATAGATACGTTGGAGACGTATCAGCACCCCAAGCTTAATTCCAATTCGTCCTCAAGTAGATGATAAAACAGAATTTTCGATGTGGAATGCTGCCTAACATGTTCATCACATTCTTTTCTTTTATATAGCATGGACATTTGGTTGTAAATGATTCAAAGCAATAGTCTAGTTTTAACATAATGACTTCAATACTCAAGCATGTCAACAAGCAACCATGTCTTTCAAAATATCAACACTAAAGAAAGTTATCCCTAGCCCATCATGCTCAATCATTGATCCATTCATGAAACACACTCAAATATTAAATATGCCCAATGATCAAGTACGATCATATGTCCCCTAGTTGGTGCTTATAAGAGAAGATGGAGACTCAAAGTAAAAATAAAAACGCATAAAGTAAAAAGATAGGCCCTTCGCAGAGGGAAGTAGGGATTTGTAGAGGTGCCAAAGCTCAAGGTTTAAATTGAGAGAGAGAAAAAATATTTTGGGTGGCATGCTTTTCCTGTCAACGAAAACAACAAAGTAGCTCACAATACTTTCCATGCTAGATATATCATAGGCGGTTCCCAAACAGAAAATAAAGTTTATTCCTTTTTCCACCAAACTTTCACTTTCCATGGCGGGCCGTATCCACGGTTGCCTTCCATACCAACACTTTCCAAGGAATTTATTATTTGACAACATAAAGTAAATATTTTGTTCTTTTTCATTTTGGGAATGTGCATCCCTATTACCGCCGCACTCTCGTGCAATGACAAGTGAATAAACACTCATCTTGAGAATAACACATCTAGCATGGAAAAATATTGGACACTCCCCACTGTTTCATGAGCGGTACGAGCACACAAAAGAGAAAAATTATTTTGAAAATTTAGAGATGGCACATGCAAATTTGCTTGGAACGGCATGGAAATACCGCATATAGGTAGGTATAGTGGACTCATAAGGCAAAACTTGGTTTAAGGTTTTTGGATGCTCAAGTAGTCTTTCTACTTAGTACAAATGGAGGCTAGAAAATAGATTGGGAAGCAACCAAACTACGAAACGAAAATTCACATAAGCGAGCATTGAGCATAACTAACACCGAATAATGCACCACAAGTAGGATGTTACTTCATTGCACAACTATTGACTTTCGTGCATGCATAGGGAATCACAAACCTTAACACCAATATTCCTACTAAAGCATAATTACTCACTAACATGACTCACATATTACTATCATCATGTTTCAAAACTATTACAAAGAATCAAGTTTAATTTTCCCAATGATCTTCATGAAAGTTTTTATTATATCCTCCTTGGATATCTATCACTTTGGGACTCGTGGGCATCCCCAAGCTTAGTTGCTTGTTTATCTTTGGATATATCTTGGGGGTGCAGTATCATCCCCAAGATTAGGCTTTTATCACTCCTTATTCCTTCATCCATCGTGATCTCACCCAAAACTTGAAAACTTCAATTACACAAAACTCAACAAAATCTTCATGAGATCCGTTAGTATAATAAACCAAATCACTACTTTAGGTGCTGTTGAAAACCTTTTCATATTTTATTATTGAATTATACCTACTGTATTTTAACTTTACTATGGCTCATACTCTTCAATATAACCCATAGATTCATCAAAACAAGCACACAATGCAACGAAAACAGAATCTGTCTTAAACAGAATAGTCTGTAGTAATCTGTACTCTAACCATACTTCCGTAACTCTAAAAATTCTTAAAAATTAGGAAAAAGTAAGGAATTTGTATAGCAATACTGTGTTAAAATTTGAGCTCAAGATCACATTCCAGCAAAAAATGAAAATTCATATACTGGACGCAAAGTTTCTGTTTTAGATTCAGCATTGCTTCTACTCTACCTATGAATCATCCTAAAGGCTTTACTTGGCACAAACACGAAATAAACCATAAAAACACAATCATAACAGAGGAATAATTGTGTCAACACTCAAAAATAGAAAGGAAAAAGCAAAAAATTATTTATTCATTGGGTTGCCTCCCAACAAGCGCTATCGTTTTACGCCCCTAGCTAGGCATAACACATAGATTCAAGTATTGTCATCTTTGGTTTTGGATCCATAGGATGACCTCATGATTGATTCATATGGTGGCTTAATTCTTGTCCTAGGGATGTGTTTTATACCCTTTCTCAAGGGAAATTGAAAACGAATATTGCCTTCTTTCATATCAATCACGACACCTATAGTGCGTAAAAATGGTCTACCAAGTATAATGGGACAAGACGGATTGCAATCAATATCAAGCACAATAAAATCAATAGGCACATAGTTCCTATTTGCAAGAATAAGAACATCATCAATTCTTCCCAAAGGCTTTTTAATAGTAGAATCCGCCAAATGCAAATTAAGAGAACATTTTTCAATATTGGTAAGACCAAGCACATCACATAGAGACTTCGGAATCGTGGAAACACTAGCGCCCAAATCACACAAAGCAAAGCATTCATAATTTTTAATCTTGACCTTAATAGTAGGTTCCCACTCATCATGTAATTTTCTAGGAATAGAAATCTCCAACTCCAACTTTTCTTCAAAAGATTTCATCATGCCATCAACGATATGTTTAGTAAAAGCTTTATTTTTTTCATAAGCATGGGGTGAATTCAACATGGATTGCAGCAAAGAAATGCACTCAATCAAAGAACAACTATCATAATTAAAGTCTTTGCAATCCAAGATAGTGGGCACATCACTAGTTAAAGTTTTGACCTCTTAAAACCCGCTTTTATCAAAATTTTCACCAAGATTTTCACCCTCCAAATTATTGGGACGCCTTTTAGCTAAAGTTGACTCTACTTCAGTCACTTAATTATCAATTTTAACATTACTAAACAAGGAATCAATAGAAGAAACACCAATCACTTTAAGATCTTCATCTTTTTTATGAACGCAATCACTAGAAAACGATTTTTCTAAGATTTCCCTTTTAACTCTAAGCATAGCGGTTCTTTTCTTACTTTCATCCATAGAGACATATAAAGCTTTAATAGATTCATCAATCTTAGGCACAAAAGCTTTCAACTTGAGATTTTCAACATCATGAGAAATTCTACCAATGCTTCTAGACATATCATCAATCTTATTCAACTTTTCTTCTATCGTAGTATTAAAAACCTTTTGCGCATTGATAAATTCTTTAATATTACTCTCAAGATCAGAGGTATTCCTATTATTATTGTAAGAAGAATTATCATAGGAATTACCATAATTATTAGAGGAATTTCCAGGAAAAGGCCTAGGATTAAAATTACCTCTATAAGCATTGTTATTGAAATTGTTTCGCTAGAAAAAATTCACATCTACGGAATCATTATTTTGCTCAATCAATGTAGGCAAAGGCACATAATTAAGATCAATAGGAGCATTTTTACTAGCAACCAATTTCATCAAAGCATCAACTTTATCACTCAAAGTACTAATTTCCTCTACCGAATTAACTTTTATACTAGTAGGTGCTCTTTCGGTATGCCATTGAGAATAATTAGCCATGATATTATCTAGCAATTTAGTAGCTTCACCCAAAGTAATCTCCATAAAAGTACCACCCGCGGCGGAATCTAAAAGATTTCTAGAGACAAAATTTAATCCCGCATAAATTTTTTGTATGATCATCCAAAGATTTAAACCATGAGTAGGACAATTTCTTAGCATCAACTTCATTCTTTCCCAAGATTGTGCAACATGTTCATGCTCAAGTTGCTTAAAATTCATGATTTGCGTCCTAAGGGAAATAATTTTTGCGGGCGGAAAATACTTTGTGATAAAAGCATCCTTGCACTTATTCCAAGAATCGATACTATTGCGAGGCAAAGAGGAAAACCAAATTTTTGCACGGTCCCGCAAGGAGAAAGGAAATAGTTTCAACTTAACAATATCATTGTCCACATCTTTTTTCTTTTGCATATCACACAATTCTACGAACGTGTTTAGATGGGACGCGGCTTCCTCATTAGGAGTACCGGCAAATTGATCTGTCATGACAAGATTCAACAAAGCGACATTAATATCACAAGACTCCGCACTAGTGGCGGGAGGAGCAATAGACGTACTAATAAAATCATTGTTATTAGTATTGGAAAATTCACATAACTTGGTGTTCTCTTGAGTCATTGTGACTACGCAAACAAGATTGCAAGCAAGGAAGAGATCCGGCGAGAAAAAAGCAAACGAAGAAGAGGGCGAATAAAACGGCAAATTGTGAAGTGGGGGAGAGGAAAACGAGAGGCAAAAGGCAAATAATGTAATTGCAAGGAGATGAGATTCGTGATTAGGAACCTGGTAGATGATGATGGAGTCCCCACGGCACCTACGATAGGCACGTAGAAGAGATCGCTTCCTCCCCGACAACGGCGCCAGAAATTCCTTTGACGTGGCTTGAGACAGCGTCGGTATTTCCCCAAAGAGGAAGGGATGATGCAGCACAGCGACGGTAAGTATTTCCCTCGGTTATGAAACCAAGGTTATCGAACCAGTAGGAGGATCACCACCACCCTATAAGCAGCACCTGCACACAAACAATAAATACTTGCAACCCGACGCGAAAGAGAGGTTGTCAATCTCTCTACGGTAAAAAGATAGATTAGGTAGTGATAGATAGGAGAGATAGATCTCTCAAGAACACAAAATAAAAAGGGTAAATATGCAGCAATATGTTTTTGGGTTTTTGGTTTTGTAGATCTGAAAACAAAGATTGCAAAAAAAGTAGATCTGAAAGCAATATGTTGGAAAAGTAGACCCGGGGGCCGTAGGGTTCACTAGTGGCTTCTCTCATGAGTATAGCGCACGGTGGGTGAACAAATTACTTTTGGGCAATTGATAGAAAACCGAATAGTCACGACGATATCCAAGGCGATGATCATTATATAGGCATCACGTCCAAGATAAGTAGACCGACTCCTGCCTGCATCTACCACCATTACTCCACACATCGACCGCTATCCAGCATGCATCTAGTGTATTAAGTTCATGGAAAAACGGAGTAATGCAATAAGAACGATGACATGATGTAGACAAGATCTATTCATGTAGGAATAGACCCCATCTTGATATCCTTAATAGCAACGATACATGCGTGTCTTGCTGCCCCTTCTGTCACTGGGAAAGAACACCGCAAGATCGAACCCATCACAAAGCACCTCTTCCCATGGCAAGAAAAATCGATCTAGTCGGCCTAACTAAACCAAAGATCTCCAAGATTCATCGGATCCCAACAAACACACCGCAAAAGTTTACATCAAATAGATCTCCAAGAGACCATTGTATTGAGAATCATAAGAGAGAGAGGAAGCCATCTAGCTACTGCCTACGGACCCGTAGGTCTATGGTGGACTACTCACGCATCATCGGAGAGGCACCTATGAGGAAGATGAACCCCTCCGTGATGGTGTTTAGATTGGATCTCGAGGTTCTAGAACTTGCGGCGACTGGAATTGTGTTTCGTCGACTCCCCTAGGGTTTTTGGAATATTTGGGAATTTATAGGCATCAGAGGCGGTGGAGAGGGGCCCCGAGGAGGGCACAACCCATCAGGGCGCGCCGGGGCCCCCCTGGCGCGCCCTGGTGGGTTGTGGTCTCCTCGGCCCACTCCCTCGGCACTTCTTTGGCCCACTGGGTGTCTTCTGGTCCAGAAATAATCTCCAAAAAGTTTCGTCGCGATTGGACTCCGTTTGGTATTGATTTTCTGCGAAGTAAAAAACAAGCAAAAACAGCAACTGGCACTTTGGCACTATGTCAATAGGTTAGTCCCGAAAAATGATATAAAGTTGCTATAAAATGATTGTAAAACATCCAAGAATGATAATATAACAACATGGAACAAGCAAAAATTATAGATACGTTGGAGACGTATCATGGGTTATCACGCTCCTCGCAGTCCGCAAGGTGGCTGCTCACGGTCTTCGGCTTGACGTTGAAGACCTTCAGCCACAAGCCGAAGTGCGGTTGGACCCGCAGGAAGGCCTCGCAGACAATGATGAAGGCCGATATGTGCCTGATGGAGTTCGGGGGAAGGTCATGGAAGTCCAGCCCGTAGAAGAACATCAGGCCCCTTACAAAGGGGTGCAGCGGGAAGCCCAGTCCCCGGATGAAATGGGGGACGAATACTACCCACTCCCCGGGCCGTGGCGTAGGGATCACTTGGCCCTCTTCGGGGGCGTGGTGGGCGACGTCGGCCGAGAGGTAGCCGGTGCGCTTCAGCTCTTGGATGTCGTCCTCGGTGACGCACGATGCCTCCCACTTGCCTTGCGAACCAGCCATGGCCGTGGTCGGAGAAGAGGAGAGGGTGTTGAAGGAAGGGCTGGAGAAAGTTTAGATCTGCGCGCTCGGAGCAAGGAAGGTTTTAGAAAGCGAGTCTGGGAGCGTGGGAGGACTGTGGAGGAGTTTTTCCCCTTTTATGGAAGGCCATAACGCCAAGCGTCCCCTTACTGCGCCGTGAGCTGCGCCAGTTCCCGAAGCGGCCGCCCCGTTATGCACGCGTGGGATAGCCCAAATCATTGATCATATCCCGTAAAATATGGAGCACGATCTTCATGTCAATTGAACGTGCCAATAAAAAGGCGGCCTCGAACCACGAATCGAGTTTCTGTAACTGGTTGAATGGCCGTGATCCGTCTGAGCATTTTGTCAGGAAAGTTGTGAGGAAGGGTACTATTCACCCTCGGGAGTTTGGCCTTCGAGGCTCAGTAGGTTATGTTCGGACGGAGAGGTGTCATCGGCAACCGAGCTAAGTATTACCGAAGCATGAAAGGAAGAAATGAACTCGCCCCGCAAGCCGAACACTTTGGACGTGCGGAACAGTTGATCTCCTAAAGACCGGCGTTGGAGGCTAGTTCGAGGGCTACTGAGGGAGTACGGGATTCAGGGGTCCTCAGGCTGCTGACTTATCTCTTATAGTTCGGCCCGATGGGCCGCCTTATGGCATCTCCGGGAAGGACGGGCTGCGAATTAACCCTAGCCTTATGAGGAATGTTCCGAAGATTTGGTGTGTCCTCCCAGAAAAGATGGGCGTATCTATGCCCGGATGGAAACCGACCATTTGTAACCCTAGGGACCCCTTGTGTCTATATAAACCCGGGTTCCTAGTTCGTAGAGGGACAACTCAATTCATTAGGGTTTAGCTCTTCTGATCTTGTGGTAGTGTAACCATCTCATTCATCAATATAATCAAGCAGGACGTAGGGTTTTACCACCTCACGAAGGCCCGAACCTGGGTAAACACTGTCCCCTTTGTCCCTTGTTACCATCGTTCCTAGATTCACAGTTCGGGACCCCTACCCGAGATCCACCAGTTTCGACACCGACACCCATCATTAGATATCAACGCGATGAGTAGGGATTGTCATGCAACAGATGCACTAGAGCTATAAGGGTATGAAAGCTCAAATGAAGATAAGTGGGTGTGCAGCCAACTTGCTTCCCATGAAGACCTCGGGCATTTGAGGAAGCCCGTCATCGGAATATGCAATCCAAGTTCTATAATAAAAAATTCCCACTAGCATATGAAAGTGATAAAACAAGAGACTCTCTATATGAAAAGCATGGTGCCACTTTGAGGCACAAGCGTGGAAAAAGAGGTAGTAGCACTGTCCTTCTCTCTTTTCTCTCATTTATTTTTTTTCCTTTTTCTTTTTCTCTTTTTTCTTTTTCTTTTTCTTTCTTTCTTTCTTTCTCTCTTTTTTCTCTTTTTTTCTTTCTTTCTTTTATTTTTTATCTCGAGTCTCATCCCGACTAGGGGAATCATTGTCTCCATCATCCTTTCCTCAATGAGACAGTGCCCTAATAATGATGATCATCATGCTTTTATTTACTTACAAGTGAATATGAAAAACAATAGTATGACTATATATGAATGCCTCCGGCAGTGTACCAGGATGTGCAATGATCATGTGTAACATGTATGAAAAAGGATCAACGGTGGCAGTTGTATGGCAATATATCTCGGAATGGCTATGGAAATGCCAAAATAGGTAGGTATGGTGGTTGTTTTGAGGAAGATATAATAAGGCTTATGTGCAACAGAGCGTATCATATCACGGGGTTTGGATGCACCGGCGAATGTTGCACCGATCCTCGAGGTGAGAATGTGCAATGCATGGTACCGAAGAGGCTAGCAAATATGAGGTGGTGAGAATGCGTACATCCATGGATCACATTAGTCATAAAGAAATCACACATGTATTTCAAGATTTTATTAGCTCTCTCAAAGCAAAGCACTACTCACATGCCCCTAGGGAGGAGGTTGGGAGGAGTTAACCATTGCGCGCCTCCGACTTAAACAACACTAGGATTTCAACGAGGAATAAGTATGCCCACACATCATCACCATGCCATAAAAATATTTAGATGAACAAAAAGTTAACATCCTCAAATTCACAATATGCTTACTAACCAATGATCATGCACTCATGCCCTTTCACATTACCACATCAATATCATTAACCCACAATTTCTCTTTTCTGTGCTACATGTGGTTTCGATTATGCACTCATTGGATACCTATTATTTTTGGACTAGTCTCATACAAATTACCGTCACTATTTATTAATTCTCAAACAAATATAAGTGAAGAGCGAGAATGTAATTGTTTCTATAAAATCTATATGCTACCGTGCTCTAAAAGATATAAGTGAAGTACTAGAGCAACTCCTAAGCTCAAAAGATATAAGTGAAACACAAAGAGTATTCTAATAAATTATGGTGAACTTGTGTCTCTCTCAAGTGGGTTGATACGTCTCCAACGTATCTATAATTTTTGCTTGTTCCATGCTGTTATATTATCATTCTTGGATGTTTTACAATCATTTTATAACAACTCTATATCATTTTTTGGGACTAACCTATTGACATAGTGCCAAAGTGCCATTTGCTGTTTTTGCTTGTTTGTTACTTCGCAGAATATCAGTACCAAATGGAGTCCAATCGCGACAAAACTTTTTGGAGATTTTTTCTGGACCAGAAGACACCCACTGGGCCAAAGAAGTGCCAGAGAGGTGGGTCGTGGAGACCACAACCCACCAGGGCGCGCGAGGGGGGCCCCGACGCGCCCTGATGGGTTGTGCCCTCCTCGGGGCCCCTCTCCACCGCCTCTGATGCCTATAAATTCCCAAATATTGCAAAAACCCTAGGGGAGTAGACGAAACACAATTCCAGCCGCCGCAAGTTCCAGAACCTCGAGATCCAATCTAAACACCATCACAGAGGGGTTCATCTTCTTCATAGGTGCCTCTCCGACGATGCGTGAGTAGTCCACCATAGACCTACGGGTCCGTAGGCAGTAGCTAGATGGCTTCTTCTCTCTCTCTTATGATTCTCAATACAATGGTCTCTTGGAGATCTATTTGATGTAAACTTTTGCGGTGTGTTTGTTGGGATCCGATGAATTTTGAGTTCATGATCAGTTTCTATCCATGAATATTATTTGAGTCTTCTTTGATCTCTTATATGCATGATTACTTATAGCCTCGTATTTCTTCTTCGAATCTTTGGTTTAGTTAGGCCGACTAGATCGATTTTTCTTGCCATGGGAAGAGGTGCTTTGTGATGCATTCGATCTTGCGGTGTCCTTTCCCAGTGACAGAAGGGATAGCAAGGCACGCATGTATCGTTGCCATTAAGGATAACAAGATGGGGTCTATTCCTACATGAATAGATCTTGTATACATCATGTCATCGTTCTTATTGCATTACTCCGTTTTTCCATGAACTTAATACACTAGATGCATGCTGGATAGCGATCGATGTGTGGAGTAATAGTGGTAGATGCAGGCAGGAGTCGGTCTACTTATCTTGGACGTGATGCCTATATAATGATCATCGCCATGGATATCGTCATGATTATTTGATCTTCTATCAATTGCCCAACAGTAATTTGTTCACCCACCGTGCGCTATACTCATGAGATAAGCCACTAGTGAATCCTACGGCTCCCGGGTCTACTTTTCCAACATATTGCCTTCCGATCTATCTTTTTGCCTGTTTGTTTTCAGATCTACAAAATCAAAAACCCAAAAACATATTGCTGCATATTTTATTTGCCCTTTTTATTTTGTGTTCTTGAGAGATCTATCTCTCCTATATATCACTACCTAATATATCTTTTTACCGTAGAGAGATTGACAACCTCTCTTTCGCGTCGGGTTGCAAGTATTTGTTATTTGCGTGCAGGTGCTGCTTATTGGGTGGTGGTGATCCTCCTACTGGTTCAATAACCTTGGTTTCATAACTGAGGGAAATACTTACCGTCGCTGTGCTGCATCATCCCTTCCTCTTTGGGGAAATACCAACGCAGTCTCAAGCCACGTCAAAGGAATTTCTGGCGCTGTTGCTGGGGAGGAAGTGGTCTCTTCTACGTGCCTATCGTAGGCGCCGAGGGGACTCCATCATCATCTACCAGGTTCCTAATCACAAATCTCATCTCCTTGCAATTACATTTTTTGCCATTTGCCTATCATTTTCCTCTCCCCCACTTCACCAATTTGCCGTTTTATTCGCCCTCTTTTTCGCTTGCCTTTTTCTCGCCGGATCTCTTCCTTGCTTGCAATCTTGTTTGCGTAGTCACGATGACTCAAGAAAACACCAAGTTGTGATTTTTCCAATACTAATAACAATGATTTTATTAGTACTCTGATTGCTCCTCCCGCCACTAGTGCGGAGTCTTGTGATATTAATGCCGCTTTGTTGAATCTTGTCATGAAAGATCAATTAGCCGGTAATCCTAATGAGGATGCCGCATCCCATCTAAACACGTTCGTAGAATTGTGTGATATGCAAAAGAAAAAAGATGTGGACAATGATATAGTGAAGTTGAAATTGTTTCCTTTTTCCTTGCGGTATCGTGCAAAAATTTGGTTTTCCTCTTTGCCTCGCAATAGTATCGATTCTTGGAATAAGTGCAAGGATGCTTTTCTCACTAAGTATATTCCGCCCGCGAAAATTATTTCTCTTAGGACACAAATCATGAATTTTAAGCAACTTGAGCATGAACATGTTGCACAATCTTGGGAAAGAATGAAGTTGATGCTAAGACATTGTCCTACTCATGGTTTAAATCATTGGATGATCATACAAATTTTTTATGCGAGATTGAATTTTGTCTCTAGAAATCTTTTAGATTCCGCCACGGGTGGTACTTTTATGGAGATTACTTTGGGTGAAGCTACTAAATTGCTATATAATATCATGGCAAATTATTCACAATGGTATACCGAAAGAGCAGGTACTAGTAAAAAAGTTAATTCGGTTGAAGAAATTAGTACTTTGAGTGATAAGGTTGATGCTTTGATGAAATTGGTTGCTAGTAAAAATGCTCCTATTGATCTTAATGATGTGCCTTTGTCTACATTGATTGAGAAAAATAGTGATTCCGTAGATGTGAATTTTGTCTCGCGAAACAATTTCAATAACAATGCTTATAGAGGTAATTTTAATCCTAGGCCTTTTCCTGGAAATTCCTCTAATAATTATGGTAATTCCTGTGGTAATTCTTCTGACAATAATAATAGGAACACCTCTGATCTTGAGAGTAATATTAAAGAATTTATCAATGCGCAAAAGGCTTTCAATACTACGATAGAAGAAAAGTTGAATAAGATTGATGATATGTCTAGAAGCATTGATAGAATTTCTCATGATGTGGAAAATCTCAAGTTGAAAGCTTTTGTGCCTAAGATTGATGAATTGATTAAAGCTTTATATGTCTCTATAGATGAAAGTAAGAAAAGAACTGCTATGCGAAGAGAAATCTTAGAAAAATCGTTTTCTAGTGGTTGCCTTCATAAAAAAGATGAAGATATTAAAGTGATTGGTGTTTATTCTGATGATTGTTTGTTTAGTAATATTAATATTGATGAGAAATGGACTGAAGTAGATTCAACTTTAGCTAGAAGGCGTCCCAATAATTTGGAGGGTGAAAATCTTGATGAAATTTTTGATAAAAGTGGGTTTGAAGAGGTCAAAACTTTAACTAGTGATGTGCCCACTATTTTGGATTGCAAAGACTTTAATTATGATAGTTGCTCTTTGATTGAATGCATTTCTTTGCTGCAATCCATGTTGAATTCATCCCATTCTTATGAGCAAAATAAAGCTTTTACTAAACTTATCGTTGATGCCATGATGAAATCTTTTGAAGAAAAGTTGGAGTTGGAGATTTCTATTCCTAGAAAATTATATGATGAGTGGGAACCTACTATTAAAGTCAAGATTAAAAATTATGAGTGCTTTGCTTTATGTGATTTGGATGCTAGTGTTTCCACGATTCCGAAATCTCTCTGTGATGTGCTTGGTCTCACCAATATTGAAGAATGTTCTCTTAATTTGCACTTGGCGGATTCTACTATTAAAAAGCCTTTGGGAAGAATTAATGATGTTCTTATTCTTGCAAATAGGAACTAAGTCCCCATAGATTTTATTGTGCTTGATATTGATTGCAATCCGTCTTGTCCTATTATACTTGGTAGACCGTTTTTACGCACTATAGGTGTCGCGATTGATTTGAAAGAAGGGAATATTCATTTTCAATTTCCCTTGAGAAAGGGTATGGAACACTTACCTACAACAAGAATTAAGCCACCATATGAATCAACCATGAGGGCATCCTATGGATCCAAAACCAAAGATGACAATACTTGAATCTATGCATTATGCCTAGCTAGGGGCGTAAAACGATAGCGCTTGTTGGGAGGCAACCCAATGAATAAATAATTTTTTTGCTTTTTCCTTTCTGTTTTTGAGTGGTGACACAATTATGCCTCTGTTATGATTGTGCTTCTATGTTTTATTTAGTGTTTGTGCCAAGTAAAGCCTTTAGGATGATTCATGAGATGAGTAGAAGCGATACTGAATCTGAAACAGAAACTTTGCGTCCAGTATATGAATTTTCAGTTTTTTACTTGGACATGATCTTGAGCTGAAATTTTAACACAGTGTTTCTATACAAATGTCTTACGTTGTCCTAATTTTTCAGAATTTTTAGAGTTAAATAAGTATGGTTAGAGTACAGATTACTACAGACTGTTCTGTTTAAGACAGATTCTGTTTTCGTTGCATTGTGTGCTTGTTTTGATGAATCTATGGGTTATATTGAAGGGTATGAGCCATGGTAAAATTAAAATACAGTAGGTATAATGCAATAATAAAATTTGAATGGGTTTTCAACAGCACCTAAAGTAGTGATTTTCTTTATTATTCTAACGGATCTCACGAAGATTTTATTGAGTTTTGTGTGATTGAAGTTTTCAAGTTTTGGGTGAGATCACGATGGATGAAGGAATAAGGAGTGAAAAGAGCCTAAGCTTGGGGATGCTACAACACCCCCAAGATATATCCAAAGAGAAACAAGCAACTAAGCTTGGGGATGCCCCCGAGTGGCATCCCCTCTTTCTTCTAACGACCATCGGTATTTTTCTTGGAGCTATATTTTTATTCATCACATATCATGAGTTTTGCTTGGAGCGTCTTGTATCTTTGCTTGTTTTGTTTGTTAGTTTGTCACTTGTATCCTTGCTGGACAGACCTATTTGAGAGAGCCAAAATTATGCTATGATTATTTAGAATTGCTCTATGTGCTTCACTTTAACTTTTTGAGCTATAGAATTGCTCTAGTGCTTCACTGATATCTTTTTGAGCACGGTGTGCTTGGAAATTTTTGTAGAAATACTCTCATGCTTCACTTAGATTAATTTGAGATTTAGTAAATTTTGAAGAAATCCTCTCATGCTTCACTTATACCTTTTTGAGAGATGAAATCTTTATGCTCATGTGCTTCATTTATATTTGTTTGAGCTTGCCAAAAAGCAATGGCTATATATGAAACTAGTCCCAATGTGATAGATATCCAAGGAGGATATAATAAAAACTTTCATGAAGATCATTGGGCAAATTAAACTTGATTCTTTGTAATAGTTTTGAAATATGATGATAGTAATATGTGAGTCATGTTAGTGAGTAATTGTGCTTTAGTTGGAATATTGGTGTTAAGGTTTGTGATTCCCTATGCATGCACGAAAGTCAATAGTTATGCAATGAAGTTACATCCTACTTATGGTGCATTATTCGGTGGTAGTTATGCTCAATGCTCGCTTATGTGAATTTTTGTTTCTTGGTTTGGTTGCTTCTCAATCTATTTACTAGCCTCCATTTGTACTAAGTAGAAATACTACTTGTGCATCCAAAATCCTTAAACCAAGTTTTGCCTTATGAGTCCACCATACCTACCTATATGCGGTATTTCCATGCCGTTCCAAGCAAATTTGTATGTGCCATCTCTAAATTTTCAAAATAAATTTTCTCTTTTGTGTGCTCGTACCGCTCATGAAACGGTGGGGAGTGTCCAATATTTTTCCATGCTAGATGTGTTATTCTCAAGATGAGTGTTTATTCACTTGTCATTGCACGAGGGTGCGGCGGTAATAGGGATGCCCATTCCCGAAATGAAAAAGAAAAATATATTTACTTTATGTTGTCAAATAATAAATTCCTTGGAAAGTGTTGGTATGGAAGGTAACCGTGGATACGGTCCGCCATGGAAAGTGAAAGTTTGGTGGAAAAAGGAATAAACTTTATTTTCTGTTTGGGAACCGCCTATGATATATCTAGCATGGAAAGTATTGTGAGCTACTTTGTCATTTTCGTTGACAGGAAAAGCATGCCACCCAAAAAAAATTCTCTCTCAATTTAAACCTTGAGCTTTGGCACCTCTACAAATCCCTACTTCCCTCTGCGAAGGGCCTATCTATTTACTTTATGCAATTTTTATTTTTACTTTGAGTCTCCATCTTCTCTTATAAAGCACCAACTAGGGGGCACTATGATCATACTTGAGCATTGGGCATAGCTAATATTTGAGTGTGTTTCATGAATGGATCAATGATTGAGCATGATGGGCTAGGGATAACTTTCTTTAGTGTTGATATTTTGAAAGACATGGTTGCTTGTTGACATGCTTGAGTATTGAAGTCATTAAGTTAAAACTAGAGTATTGCTTTGAATCATTTACAAGTCCAAATGTCCATGCTATACAAAATAAATGAATATGAGATGAACATGTTAGGCAGCATTCCACATAAATTTTTTTGTTTTATCATTTACCTACTCGAGGACGAGTAGGAATTAAGCTTGGGGATGCTGATATGTCTCCAACGTATCTATAATTTCTGCTTGTTCCATGCTGTTATATTATCATTCTTGGATATTTTACAATCATTTTATAACAACTTTATATCATTTTTTGGGACTAACCTATTGACATAGTGCCAAAGTGCCAGTTGCTGTTTTTGCTTGTTTTTTACTTCGCAGAATATCAGTACCAAACGGAGTCCAATCGCGACGAAACTCTTTGGAGATTTTTTCTGGACCAGAAGACACCCAGTGGGCCAAAGAAGTGCCAGAGAGGTGGGCTGTGGAGACCACAACCAACCAGGGCGCGCCAGGGGGGGCCCCGACGTGCCCTGATGGGTTGTGCCCTCCTCGGGGCCCCTCTCCACCGCCTCTGATGCCTATAAATTCCCAAATATTCCAAAAACCCTAGGGGAGTCGACGAAAAACAATTCCAACCGCCGCAAGTTCCAGAACCTCGAGATCCAATCTAAACACCATCACAGAGGGGTTCATCTTCTTCATAGGTGCCTCTCCGATGATGCGTGAGTAGTGCACCATAGACCTACGGGTCCGTAGGCAGTAGCTAAATGGCTTCTTCTCTCTCTCTTATGATTGTCAACACAATGGTCTCTTGGAGATCTATTTGATGTAAACTTTTGCGGTGTGTTTGTTGGGATCCGATGAATTTTGAGTTCATGATCAGTTTCTATCCATGAATATTATTTGAGTCTTCTTTGATCTCTTATATGCATGATTACTTATAGCCTCGTATTTCTTCTTCGAATCTTTGGTTTAGTTAGGCAGACTAGATTGATTTTTCTTGCCATGGGAAGAGGTGCTTTGTGATGGGTTCGATCTTGCGGTGTCCTTTCCCAGTGACAGAAGGGGCAGCAAGGCATGCATGTATCGTTGCCATTAAGGCTAACAAGATGGGGTCTATTCCTACATGAATAGATCTTTTCTACATCATGTCATCATTCTTATTGCATCACTCCGTTTTTCCATGAACTTAATACACTAGATGCATGCTGGATAGCGGTCGATGTGTGGAGTAATAGTGGTAGATGCAGGCAGGAGTCGGTCTACTTATCTTTGACGTGATGCCTATATAATGATCATTGCCTTGGATATCGTCATGATTATTTGATCTTCTATCAATTGCCCAACAGAAATTTGTTCACACACCATGCGGTATACTCATGAGAGAAGCCACTAGTGAATCCTACGGCCCCCGGGTCTACTTTTCCAACATATTGCTTTCCGAATTTATCTTTTTGCCTCTTTGTTTTCAGATCTACAAAACCAAAAACCCAAAAACATATTGCTCCATATTTTATTTGCCCTTTTTATTTTGTGTTCTTGAGAGATCTATCTCTCCTATCTATCGCTACCTAATATATCTTTTTACCGTAGAGAGATTGACAACCTCTCTTTCGCGTCGGGTTGCAAGTATTTGTTATTTGTGTGCAGGTGCTGCTTATTGGGTGGTGGTGATCCTCCTACTGGTTTGATAACCTTGGTTTCATAATTGAGGGAATACTTACCATCGTTGTGTTGCATCTTCCCTTCCTCTTTGGGGAAATACCGACGCAGTCTCAAGCCACGTCATGGGTGTGTAAAGAAAACAATGATTGTGGAAAAGAAAAAATAAACTAAAGCAAACGACGCTCTAAGCAAAACTCATATCGTGTGATGAATAAAAATATAGCTCCAAGTGACATACCGATGGATTGAGACGAAAGAGGGGATGCCCTCCGGGGCATCCCCAAGCTTAGACGTTTGAGTATTCCTTGAATATTACCTTGGGGTGCTTTGGGCATCCCCAAGCTTAGGATCTTGCCGCTCCTTATTCCTTCATCCATAGTGATAATACCCAAAACTTGAAAACTTCAGCACACAAAACTCAACAAAACCTTCGTGAGATCCGTTAGTATAGAAAACATATCAAATACTTTAGGTACTGTTATAAATCCGTTCTTTATTATTACATAAGGTACTGTATTCTACTTCTCCATGGCTTATACCCCCTATACAATCCATAGCATCATCAAAACAAGCAAACTATGCAAGCAAAAATAGAATATGTCTAAAACAAAACAGCCTGTAAAGATTTGTAGAGAACCTATACTTCTGCAAGTCCAAAAATTCTGAGAAATTGGGACAACCTTAATAATTTGTATAAAAATACTGTAAAATATTCAGATCTAAAAGATGTTCTAGTAAAATCAGAGAAATTTTGCACTGAACGCTAAAGTTTCTGTTTTTGCATCGTATCAATTCTACTTTTCTTGTAAGTCACCCCAAAGGCTTTACTTGGCACAAACACTAATTTAAACATAAAAACACAATCATTACAGAGGCAATAATCATGTTATCACACATAAATAGAAAGTATTGGGTTGTCTCTCAACAAGCTCTTTCTTTACAGCCATTAAGATGGGCTTAAAATTTCAATGATCCTCACATAATAGACAAGAATTGAAGCACAAAGAGAGCATCATAAAGCACGTGAAAACACATCTAAGTCTAACATACTTCCCATGCATAGGCTTCTTATAGGAAAACAAATTCTCAATACTAGAGAAATCTCGCAAAAGCAAATGGGAAGAGTGAAGCATTAACAATTTGAATATAAAGAGACGTAAGTGAGTAACTTGAAAATTTCTGTAACCATATTTGCCTCTCTCATAATAATTAAATGTAGGATCATATTCAAATTCAACAATATAGCTATCATATAAAATATTTTCTCCATGATCCACATGCACAAAAGTCTTACAATCTTCCAAGATGGTGGGATTAACATTAACTAAAGTCACGACCTCTCCAAATCCACTTTTAGTAGTATTGCAAATATCACAATCAATAATAGATTCATCATGAAGCTTAGAATTATCAAGATCACAAGAAACATCATGATTATCACCCCAATCATGATCATTAGCACAATTGATATTCATAGAATTTATACTAACAACAAGGCAATCATGCTTTTCATTCAAGGAACTATCATGAATCACTTTATAAATTTCTTTTAACACTTCATCACAATTTTTAGATTCATGATTTTCAAGAAAGACCTCATAAAGATAATCTTGTGCACTTGACTCACTAACAATTGGTTCAACATAATCGGGTCTTTTGAAAAGATTAGCAAGTGGATGAGGATCCATTTATCTTATTTTTCTTGTTATACTTTATGTTTGTGTGAGACAATAATAAAGATAACATATCTGGACAAGCAAGCAAATAGAAATATTTTTGTATTTTTTATTTTTATGAAACAAGCAAAATATAACAGCAAATAAAAAGTAGAACAAGTGAATGATAATTTGTGCGAAGGTACTTGATAGTGGGGTGGTGATACTCCCCGACAACAGCTATAGAAATCCTTCCTAATACTTGTGATCCGCGTTGGGTTTTCCGTGATGGGGAATGGATGATGCAGGGTAGTATAGACAAGTATTTCCCTCAGTGAGAACCAAGGTTAATGAACCAATAGGTGTATCACGCAACCCCCATCTTCAACGACTGCACACTTGCACCCAACGCGGGCAATAGGGTTGTCAATCCCCTTGGACTCGTTATTTGCAAGCAAATGAAGTGTGTAGATGATAGTTGAATAATGTAAATTGCAAAAATAAATTGGCAGCAAGGTATTGAAAGCTTATGTAAATATATAAGTGAATAGACCCGAGGGCCGTAGTGTTCTCTAGTGGCATCTCTCATGTAGTAGGCATACGATGGGTAAACAAATTACTGTTGCGCAATTGATAGAAAAGCGCATAGTTATGTGATATTCACGGCAATGATCATGTGTATATAGGCATCACGTCCATAAGCAAATAGGTCGACTCCTACCTGCACCTATTACTATTACTCCACGTCGATAGCGCTTCTATGCTTGCCTCTCTAAGTATTAAGTTCATGACAAATAGAGTAATGCTTGGAGAACGATGACATGATGTAAACAAAGAAAACTCAATCAATATGAATTAACCCCATCATTTTATCCTTAGTGGCAACAATACAAAGACGTGTCTTTTCCCCTTCTGCCACTGGGATATAGAGCACCGCCAGATTAAACCCACTACAACACACCCCTCTCACTGAAGAAATATCAATCTAGTTGGCCAAACTATTTCAATAGATCGGAGAGATTTATGAATCTATAATAATCATGCAAATAAAAATCATAATAGAAATGAGAGAAGACTAAAATCGTTTTAATGAATAATCTAAACATAAACCCACAATTCATCTGATCCCAAAAAACGCACGGCACAAAGTGATTACATCGAATAGATCACCGCGAAGATGGAGTAAACTTTGTATTGAAGGTCAACAGAGAGAGAGAGAGAGATAGCCATCTAGGTACTAACTACGGACCCGTAGGTCTGTAGGGAACTACTCACACATCACCATGGGAGCAACAAGGTTGATGTAGAGGCCCTCCATGATCGATCCCCCCTCCGGCAGGGCACCGGAACAGGGCTCCAGATGGGCACACGGAGGAACAGAGACTTGCAGCGGCGGAAAAAGTGATTTGGGAGGCTCTCTAGGGTTTTTGGGATTTACTGGAATTTATAGGCCAGAGAGGAGCGCCGGGAGACGCCCGAGGGGGCCACCACATAACAGGGCGCGTCCTGTTGTGTGGTGGCTCCCTCGTGGAGCCTACGGCCTCCTCCTGAAGCTTCCAGGTCTTCTTTTGGTCCAGAAAATATCATAAAAAAGTTTTGGGCAATTGGACTTCGTTTGGTATTGTAAACCTAAAAAGTCAAAAACACGCAGAACACAACAACTGGCACTGGGCACTGGGTTAATAGGTTGGTGCTAAAAAATAATATGAATTGGTAAATAATCACCCAAAAAACATCCTAGAATGATAATATTACAGCATGGACAATCAAAAATTATATATACGTTGGAGATGTATCACGAAGCGGTGTTGGCGGTGGCGACGTGGGAAGGTGGCGTGTTGCGGGGGAGGTATGTGGGTGCGGACTGCCGGCAAGGCAACCGGAACTGGGCGGCGGCGACGACGCGGTTGGGCGGGTGGGGGCTCGCTGTTGATGGTGGAGAAAGAGAATGCCCTATGTGCCACTGACAGGCGGGCCAGGGGAGGAGTAGGCGGCCGTCGCGCGCGTCCGCCTCGTGTCCGCACCGACGCAAATGAGGCTTAAATTTGGGCCCGAAATGGGTTGGCAGGAGGACGAAAAGCGAATGCGCGTCCGTTTGGGTCAGAGCGTTGGGTCGAGTTTTGTGTCCGTTTTGAGCCAAACGGACATGCGTCGACGAAATGGGTCGACGCGTTGGAGTTGCTCTTACCTCCAAAGAGTAGTGCAATGTAGTTCTTAGGAGAAAAAATATCCTACGGATTCCAATTATGTTGAAAAATTATTTAAACAACGTACGTACGAAAAATCTCTAAGGACCCAAACCCTACAAAAATCTTACGACATTCCTCTGAACCAAAGGAGTTCTAAACGGGCTCATACGGTGGCGCAGTTATGGCTGGTTCTATCGCTGAGACGCGGTTGGCATGCGGCGGCATGGAGCAACGTTCAAGGACTTGCTTCTGTGACTCGTGGACTCTGTTGGGGCCCAATAGAGGTGGCAAGTGCAGTGCCCTGGCAAGGAGCCGAGGAGGTGGTTAGATTCGGCCGGATTGGGTCGCGAGGCTCAACGACGGGTTTGTTGATACCTGATGTGCGGGCATAGAAAGGTTGACCCGAGCAAAAGTGTTATTTCTGGTCGTGGCCAGATCCGTCGATGATGACGTATTCGAGTGTTGTGTCCTTCTTGTTGGCATTGACGGGGTGATACTCTTAAGAACAACCTTGGAAGCGCCGGGGGAACCCTACATCCATGTGATCACACGATGACGAAGCTTTGGAGCTGGGCTCGACAAGTGGGACTGGTGGAAGATGGTGGTGGTTGTGTGTGTGCTTTTGTGGCAATAATATGAGGGTGGGCAGTGTCGGAGACACATCAATGGTTGTGGTAGTCGGCTCATCTTCGACGTGTTCGTAGACTAGTCGGTTTGTTGGTTGTTACGAAATCAAAGCTACGACAACGGGTGTGACGCCCCCAATTTCGACCGTACGCTAATCATACACGCAATGCGTACGACCAAGATTAGGGACTCACTAATTAATATCACAACACAACACTAGACACAAATTAAAGTCATACAACTTCATATTACAAGCCAGGGGCCTCGAGGGCTCGAATACAAAGCTCGACAAAGCACGAGTCAGCGGAAGAAAATAATATCTGTGTACAGACATAAGTTAAACAAGTTTTGCCTTAAGAAGGCTAGCACAAACATAAGCAGCGGATCGAAAGAGGCGAGGCCTCCTGCCTGGGAGCCAACCTAACTACTCCTGAGCGTCGGCACTCTCCACGTAGTAGTAGGCTCCAGCGGTGGTGTAGTAGTCGTCTCCGGCGTACTCCATCTCCTGGGCTCCGCCATCTGAACGCGGTAATCGTATTGAGGGGGAAAGAGAAAGCAAAGCAGCGGTGAGTACTCATCCAAAGTACTCGCAAGACCGACATCAGAACTATGGTAAGTATGCATCAGTATCAAGGAATGGGGTTATATCTGGGCTGACTGCAGAATGCAGGAATAGGGGGAAAGCATAGTCCTATCGAAGACTAGCATCTTCAGCATCTTGCAGCATTAGAAGAGAGTAGACCGGTATCTCATATATAGCCATATTATTGTAGCAATTTTATTAAGTAACCACGCCCAGAGATTCTTCCTCGACTCCCTGCGAGAAAGCAATCTCGGAGCCAACATTCATTTCAATTTAAAGTCACAATTATAGTTGTAGAAGGTCAAGGTACAACTCCAAGTCGTCCTGTTACCGTGGACACGGCTATTCAAATAGATGAACTCATCCCTGCAGGGGTGCACCACATTTCCAACACGCTTGATCACCTCCGGCCGGACACACTTTCCCGGGTCATGCCCGGCCTCGGGCTATCAACACGTCGTCGCCCCACCTAGGATCAACAGAGAGGCCAGCCCGTCGGTCTAAATCCTAAGCACAAAGGGGTCGTGGGCCCACTTGCCCTCTGCGCTCCTGCACGATGCGTGGGCGGCCGAGGTCAGCCCTAGCACACTCTAGTCCAAGAGCTATACCGGCCAGGCCACTCGGGCGTGCGCCGCTCCATTGCTGACGTCCGAAGAGCTTTGGCTGATACAACGACGCTGAGTACCCATAACTTCTCCCACGTGAAGGTTTGGTGCGTAAAAAGGTCAACGACCAACTCAGATCAAATACCCAACCCATTAGCATTTTATTAATGCGGGGCAAGCGCGACCCATGAAGTGCGGTCCCGTCGCCTCGTCTCGAGGATGTGTGGCAAGGGCCTCTCCTGCCCATCCACGCCTCATCATCATCAAACCGTGGGTACCCCTCAGGGCCGACCCATCACCAACATGTTTCTGTAACCATGTCATAGTAACTGTGTGTATAAAACATCAAGACAGAACCTGAGGAATCACCCTCAAGGGGTTCCGCTCGATGAAACCGTCAAGGTGGACTTAGAGGAATCATCCTCGAGGGTCCCACACTAGAGGGGTTGCACGACAGAGTCATCGTCGGGAGTGGTGAAGGAGGAATCACCCTCGATAACCACGACCGACTAGCTGCACTACAGAGTTAGCATCATGAGTACTTCACGAGGTGTCACCCTTGGTACTCGATAGTAACTCTGCAGAGTCGTACAACTAAGGGGTGTGCGGTGATGTGAGGGGCCTGGCTCGTCGGTCGGTTGACCGAGTCTTCGAGTCGTCGAGTCGTCGATGAAGAAGCAGGGGCAACTGGGACTAAGGGGTCACTGGGGATTCACTGATCAACCTATACTAAGCAGTTGATATGATTGCAGGTATAGTAGCAGTTTATCAAAAACAGGCTATGCATCAGAAATAGGAGCTAGCTAATACAGTAGCAGAATCTAATGCAAGAATGAGAGGGAAAGAAATGGGCGATATCGGAATGCTTAAGGGGGGTTGCTTGCATTGCTGCTCTGCGGCAAAAGCCTGGTCGTCAACGGTGTAGTCGTACCCGGTAGCACCGTCAGTCTCGGGGTCTACCGGAGAGAAGAGGGGGGAAGAAACAATAAATATAAAGCAGAGATGCAACACGATGCATGACATGGCAATATGCAGAGCTAGGCATGCACTAACGCAGTATCACACGTCGCAGACGGGTCGGAAGAATATCTGACGATATTCTCTGGGTCTCGGGCTACTACCGAACAGACGAAATTGATGGAAAAGTTCCACGTTCGCTATGCTAGGAGCACGTGACAGACTAACGGACTGCGTATTCAATACCGGACGATTATTCTGAGCAACTTTCATGTTCAAAACTTTTTCATCCGGACTACGGTTTATTTTATATTAATTAATAAAGATTTATCATTATTCTGAATGTCATTTAATTAATAAATCCGAATTATCCAAAACAATAGTAATTACTATTTAACTAATTAATTAATCAGGTTAATTAATTAATAATAATATTATTTATAAAATCATTTTTATTATTAAATTTTGTTTTAACAGGCGCGGGCCTCGTTTGTCATAGGGACAAACCTGCACATACATACATACAACACACACACACACGCGCACGTACGCGCGCCCGCGCACCGGCCGCAGCCCGGCGCGGCGGCCGGCGGCGGGGGGGAGGGCGCTCACCGGGAGGGCCGAGTAGGGGTGGCGGCGCGGCGAGGTGGGGCGGCGGCGAGGACGACGGCGGTGCGGCGGCGAGGACGACGGCGGTGCGGCGGCGACGACGAGGCGGCGGTCGGCGGCGGGGCGGACGGGCGCGTGGGGGCGGACGGCCGTCGGGGGGGGGGGGGCGAACGGGGCCGGCTGTGTCGGCCGCTCCTGGCGTCCGCCGGCGGGGGGGGGGGGGGGAATCGGGTCAGGCCGGCCTGGGCGCCGATCGCCGGGGGGGGGGGGGGCGAATGGGAGGGAGCCGGCCGGGGGCGAGCCTGGCGGCGCGGGGGGGGGGGGGGGGGAATGAGATCGGTCCGGGGGGGCTTCGGGGCGCTAGGGTTCGTTCCCTGGCTCCCTTATAGGAGCCAGTCGGGCCGAACCGTTTAGGCCGAGTAGCCCCTTTTATTTTTTAAAATTCAAACAACGACCGTTTTAAAACAAATTGGGGCACTAAAATAATTAGAAAAATGCCGGTTTTAATTTTATAAAATCTTAGGGAATATTTGCAACCCATCAAACATTTTTATTTTCAGTTTTGCACAACTTTTAAATCCACCTGTCAGAAGAATTTAAATTGCAACGGAATTTGAACCGGAGGTTAATTCCAACAGTGATCACAATTTGATTAGCAAAATGGATTAGCCTAATCCTGACCATCACTGTAGCTTAATTACAGGGATCACTGTCGCACTGGTCTAGGGGTGTTACAACTCTCCCCTACTAAAAAGAATTCTCGTCCCGAGAATTAAGAAGTAGAAGAAAAGAGCCCGGGGTATTCTGCACGAAGATGATCTTCGCGTTCCCAAGTGGCTTCATCTTCAGAATGATTTGCCCACCGCACTTTGAAGAACTTAGTAACCTTCTGACGAGTCCGACGTTCAGTTTCATCGAGGATGCGGACTGGTTGCTCTTTGTAAGAAAGGTCTTGTTGCAGTTCCAGCATATCATGATCCACTGCTCGGATAGGATCCTTGAAGCAGCGACGAAGTTGTGACACATGGAACACATCGTGAACCTGAGAAAGGTTTGGCGGTAGTTCCAGTTGATATGCCACTTTACCTCGCCTTTTGAGAACAGTGAAAGGACCAATATATCGAGGAGCCAGCTTGCCCTTGATCCCAAAATGGTGTGCACCTCTCATTGGTGTGACTCGAAGATAAGCCTTCACGCCAGGTTGATGGACCATATCTTTGTGATGACGGTCACACTGACTCTTCTGACGAGACTGAGCAGCCTTCAGATTTGCATGAATAATGCGGACTTGATCTTCGGCATGTTGGATAATATCCGGACCGATAAGTGTACGTTCCCCAGATTCTCACCAATTCAGAGGAGTCCGACACTTACGTCCATATAATACTTCAAAGGGAGCCATCTTCAGAGTAGCTTGATAGCTATTGTTGTAGGAGAACTCAACATACGGGAGAGATTCCTCCCATTTCTTGCCGAAAGAAATGACACAAGCTCGAAGCATGTCTTCGAGAATCTGATTGACTCTTTCAACTTGTCCCTGGGATTGAGGGTGAAAAGCGATGCTGAAGGACAAATGAGTTCCCATAGCTTCCTGGAAACTTGCCCAGAATCTTGAAGTGAATAAACTGCCACGGTCCGAACTAATCACCAATGGAATACCGTGGAGTGAAACAACTCTGGACATATATAGATCTGCCAGCTGACTAGCAGTAATAGTTTCCTTGACAGCCAGAAAATGTGCAACTTTGGACAGTCGGTCAATGACGACAAGAATAGCATCATTACCTTTCTGCGACCTGGGAAAACCAGTGACGAAGTCCATTTCAACATGGTCCCATTTCCATTCAGGAACCGTAATAGGTTGCAGAGTTCCGGCAGGCCTTTGATGTTCCGCGTTTATACGACGGCAAACATCACATTCAGGAACATAGCGAGCAATGTCTTGCTTCATGTTAGACCACCAGAATCTTTGACGAATGTCTTGGTACATCTTGGTACTACCAGGATGAATAGACAGCGGAGTGTCATGTGCTTCCTTCATGACCTCCTGAGTCATATCATTGTTTTCCTCCTTACTCGGTACCACTAGGCGGCCTTTGAAGTACAAAGCGCCATCCTCAGCAATAGTGAAGGATGAGGGCTTTCCTTCTGCGAGATCGAATTTAATCCTCTCGACTTCATTGTCACACTTCTGGATCCACTTGATGACGTCCACTAGATCTAGTTTAGCAACCAGGGTATTAAGAGAACCCTGGGAAACAGCGTGGAGGTTCATTTTGTAGGACCCTTCAGGAGGGGGAGCGAGATAACCCTGAGGAACAATATGGAGTTTCAGCTTGCGAAATTCCTTTTGTAGAAGTGGGTGAACCTTGTGAACCTGAAGGTGGTTGCAGTATGACTTGCGGCTCAAAGCATCAGCCATTACATTAGCCTTGCCTGGTGTATAAGAAATACCCATGTTGTAATCTGCTATGCGCTCCATCCATCGATGTTGACGGAGGATCAGATCTGGCTGAGTAAACAGGTACTTCAGATGCTTGGTACTACAACAATGGGGATGCGAGATCCATGGAGGTGTGGTTGTGGGCGCGGTTACTTTTTATTGCGGGGAGGTGGGGGGTGGAGATATTTGATCCTTATCTGCGTGAGGACGAGACGGTAAACACCACCCATCCACCGACCCACGAGCTAGGTAAAGAGTTTCACTATGCGCGCCATTGTTGCATGCATGGCACGGAGGGTCCATGCGTGGCTGGGTTCTCACGTGGAGGGACACGCGTGACACGTACCGTACCGGCGCATGCATGGACAGACTGACCAGGCTGTGTTCCCTTCATGAGGACGCAATTGACGAGATGCATAAGCAACCACTCTGCGCTCCTGCATTACGACACAGCCTATTTCTTGACGTGAAGCATCACAATAGATGACGAAGTCCTTATGAGTATCCGGAGGAGCAAGCACTGGAGCAGACGTCAGCTTGTCCTTAAGTGCCTGGAAGCTTTCCTGACATTTTTCTGTCCACTCATATTTAACACCTTTGTGAAGCAAATTGGTTAAGGGTTTTGCAATCTTGGAGAAGTTCTTGACGAATCGACGGCAATAGCTGGCGAGTCCGAGAAAACTTCTGACTTGCTTGGCATTCTTCGGAGGAGCCCAGTCAAGAATAGCCTGAACTCGTTCAGGGTTGACCGCAATACCATCCTTGGAGATCACATGACCAAGGTAGGTTACTTCGTCCATCCAGAACTCACACTTTGAATACTTTGCATAAAGTTGATGTTCTCAAAGCCTCTCCAGTATAAGACGAAGATGCATAGCATGCTCTTCTTTATTCCTGGAGTAAACCAGGATATCATCCAGATAAACCACGACGAATTTATCGAGGTAATCCATGAATATATAGTTCATCAGGCGAGAGAAGGTTGCTGGAGCATTGGTTAAGTCGAAGGACATGACGGTGTACTCGTATGAACCATAGCGAGTAACAAATGCAGTCTTGGGAATATCCTCTTCACGAACTCGGATCTGATGGTAACCGAACCTCAAGTCAAGTTTTGAAAACACTGATGAACCAGCAAGTTGATCATACAGATCGTTGATCCGAGGAAGCGGATATTTGTTTTGAATCGTTGTTTGGTTGATGGGCGATAATCTTGGACCAATCGATTCGTACCATCTTTCTTCTTGACAAAGAGAGAAGGTGCTCCCCAAGCAAAGGAACTTGGACGAATGAAACCTCGACGAAGCGAATCATCGATTTCTTGGTTCAGTTCAAGGAGTTCATGTGGAGGCATCTTATATGGCCGCTTAGCAATAGGGGTGGTGCCTGGCACTAAGTCGATGACAAACTCGACAGCTCGTACAGGGGGAATCCCTGGAAGTTCTTCTGGAAAGACATCTTAAAAATCACGGACCACTGGGATATTTTCAATCCCCTCAAGAGGTGACACATTTAATGCATTCAAGGCATATAGACGGGCTTCGGCATCTCGGACAAGATGAGCATGGTCAAGCTCTAGCATGACGATAATGATGGGGCCTAACAGCTTGGAAAGACATGATTGAGTACAAAATCATAAGCAAGGAAGATTCTAAGAGTTGTTGAATCGCAAAGCATACTCGATTCAGATATCGGTGTCCCTGAGTGTCCCATAACTCAGAACACGAGGGAAATTGGAATCAGTGAAATATCATAGTTGATGAGGAGCTCATAAGAAGTTATATAGCTCCGTGATATTCTCGAGATACCAGGGATAAAACTCGGAGGTAGATCAGAATAAAGGTTAGACTAGTGTATTGATCTGTGGAAGACAGACACTTTAACTTGTCTAAGAATGAAATCGAAGTAGAACAACATGGTCGGAACCACGATTGCAAAGGACAAGATCAAAGATACAAGATCAAATCATACAATGAATGATTATATGAAAGGAGAAGCTTGTATGATAAGATCAACATCGTTTCCATGGGCATGAACACAAGGTTCAAGGTCGACTCCCACTTCATCAATGCATCACCTTCCATTTACTCCTCGCTTTTGATGAGGTTGTAGCTTCGAAAGATTATCCGGCAAAACACCAGAAGAGTAGGACTCGTGAAAACTCTCGGGTTCACACGGAGTAAAGAAGGCATAGGTTCAACCCATCGGGGCATCTTAGGAACATATACCACGAGCTTCAAGAGTAATTAACACATGCTTGACAACAGAGCATGGCTGACAAAAGCATAGGATACAACTTATCAGAGGGAGAAGACACAATTTACCAATAGCATCATGTATCAGGGGAAGACCATCACAAGAATTTTGAATGTGAAGGATGTTATCGGACAATAACCCAACAATGGGTCTGGCAGTCCACAAAGGACCTGATGTGAGTATCGGTACCCAATCAGAGGGAGAAAGAATGCAAGGCACCAGACTATAGAACATCCAAATAATTTGATGCTTAAATAACCAAAGGAATTAAGATTTCCAAGTTGGTGTATCGGAAACAGATGTTCCGATCAAATACAAGTAAGATGAAAGGACTTAGATGGGCAATCAATCAAGGTTGATTTCTCGGGAACCAACTCATGTTTAGAAAGACGTCTGAGCCGGATGGATAATTTAAGATAAACAACTGATGCCTGCATGCATCCACACACAGGTTGAATCAATAAAATCAAATGAAAATCACAAAGGATTTTAATGGATATTGCTTGACATATGGAATTAACCACCATGTAAGCAGGTGAGAAAAGTCAAGAGCAATAGGCTGGTCAGGATTTCGGAAGACCGGATAGCGTTTCGAAGAATTTTGTGAAAGACAAGAACAGCTGGGGACGAACGAATCTTCGATAAGGATGAGGAGTTATCCACAGGGGTTGGCGATGGAAGGAAATCGCAAAATCGACGAGCACAAGTTCTCGGGAGAACATCAGAGAGTATCTACGGAGTCTTCTCATGAATCAAGCCATCATCTGGAATGAGGGGCTCTCCGGGGGAAGTAGTTACGAGAACCTAGAGTTAGAGTTAATAAAATCTTTAACCTGAAAGAGAAGAGAGATCAGAACCCAGAGTATAGATGAGGAATAAAAGATCCTAATACCACCCGATTGAGATGTGGGCCCGTAAGCCACACAACCATGTTAGTAAAAGTTTTTCAATGACTAGACTCAACTTCGGCCAAGGAGTTGGAAAGGGGGCTACCTACAGGCAGTCGGCTCTGATACCAACTTGTGACGCCCCCAATTTCGACCGTACGCTAATCATACACGCAATGCATACGACCAAGATTAGGGACTCACTATTTAATATCACAACACAACACTAGACACAAATTAAAGTCATACAGCTTCATATTACAAGCCAGGGGCCTCGAGGGCTCGAATACAAAGCTCGACAAACCACGAGTCAGCGGAAGCAAATAATACCTGAGTACAGACATAAGTTAAACAAGTTTTGCCTTAAGAAGGCTAGCACAAACATAAGCAGCGGATCGAAAGAGGCGAGGCCTCCTGCCTGGGAGCCAACCTAACTACTCCTGAGTGTCGGCACTCTCCACGTAGTAGTAGGCTCTAGCGGTGGTGTAGTAGTCGTCTCCGGCGTACTCCATCTCCTGGGCTCCGCCATCTGAACGCGGTAATCGTATCGAGAGGGAAAGAGAAAGCAAAGCAGCGGTGAGTACTCATCCAAAGTACTCGCAAGACCGACATCAGAACTATGGTAAGTATGCATCAGTATCAAGGAATGGGGTTATATCTGGGCTGACTGCAGAATGCAGGAATAGGGGGAAAGCATAGTCCTATCGAAGACTAGCATCTTCAGCATCTTGCAGCATTAGAAGAGAGTAGACCGGTATCTCATATATAGCCATATTATTGTAGCAATTTTATTAAGTAACCACGCCCAGAGATTCTTCCTCGACTCCCTGCGAGAAAGAAATCTCGGAGCCAACATTCATTTCAATTTAAAGTCACAATTATAGTTGTAGAAGGTCAAGGTACAACTCCAAGTCGTCCTGTTACCGTGGACACGACTATTCGAATAGATGAACTCATCCCTGCAGGGGTGCACCGCATTTCCAACACGCTTGATCACCTCCGGCCGGACACACTTTCCTGGGTCATGCCCGGCCTCGGGATATCAACACGTCGTCGCCCCACCTAGGCTCAACAGAGAGGCCAGCCCGCCGGTCTAAATCCTAAGCACAAAGGGGTCGTGGGCCCACTTGCCCTCTGCGCTCCTGCACGATGCGTGGGCGGCCGAGGTCAGCCCTAGCACACTCTAGTCCAAGAGCTATACCGTCCAGGCCACTCGGGCGCGCGCCGCTCCATTGCTGACGTCCGAAGAGCTTCGGCTGATACAACGACGCTGAGTACCCATAACTTCTCCCACGTGAAGGTTTGGTCCGTAAAAAGGTCAACGACCAACTCGGATCAAATAACCAACCCATTAGCATTTTATTAATGCGGGGCAAGCACGACCCATGAAGTGCGGTCCCGTCGCCCCGTCTCGAGGATGTGTGGCAAGGGCCTCTCCTGCCCGTCCACGCCTCATCATCATCAAACCGTGGGTACCCCTCAGGGCCGACCCATCACCAACATGTTTCTGTAACCATGTCATAGTAACTGTGTGTATAAAACATCAAGACGGAACCTGAGGAATCACCCTCAAGGGGTTCCGCTCGATGAAACCGTCAAGGTGGACTTAGAGGAATCACCCTCGAGGGTCCCACACTAGAGGGGTTGCACGACAGAGTCATCGTCGGGAGTGGTGAAGGAGGAATCACCCTCGATAACCACGACCGACTAGCTGCACTACAGAGTTAGCATCATGAGTACTTCACGAGGTGTCACCCTCGGTACTCGATAGTAACTCTGCAGAGTCGTACAACTAAGGGGTGTGCGGTGATGTGAGGGGCCTGGCTCGTCGGTCGGTTGACCGAGTCTTCGAGTCATCGAGTCGTCGATGAAGAAGCAGGGGCAACTGGGACTAAGGGGTCACTGGGGATTCACTGATCAACCTATACTAAGCAGTTGATATGATTGCAGGTATAGTAGCAGTTTATCAAAAACAGGCTATGCATCAGAAATAGGAGCTAGCTAATACAGTAGCAGAATCTAATGCAAGAATGAGAGGGAAAGAAATGGGCGATATCGGAATGCTCAAGGGGGGTTGCTTGCCTTGCTGCTCTGCGGCAAAAGCCTGATCGTCAACGGTGTAGTTGTACCCGGCACCACCGTCAGTCTCGGGGTCTACCGGAGAGAAGAGGGGGGAAGAAACAATAAATATAAAGCATAGATGCAACACGATGCATGACATGGCAATATGCAGAGCTAGGCATGCACTAACGCAGTATCACACGTCGTAGACGGGCCGGAAGAATGTCTGACGACATTTTCCGGGTCTCGGGCTACTACCGAACAGACGAAATCGATGGAAAAGTTCCACGTTCATTTTGCTAGGAGCACGTGACAGACTAACGGACTGCGTATTCGAAACCGGAGGATTATTCTAAGCAACTTTCATGTTCAAAACTTTTTCATCCGGACTACGGTTTATTTTATATTAATTAATAAAGATTTATCATTATTCTGAATGTCATTTAATTAATAAATCCGAATTATCCAAAACAATAGTAATTGCTATTTAACTAATTAATTAACCTGATTAATTAATTAATAATAATAATATTTATTATTTATTTATAAAATCATTTTTATTATTAATTTTTTTTTAACAAGCGCGGGCCCCGTTTGTCATAGGGACAAACCTGCACATACATACATACATAGATACATACATACATACATACATACATACATACATACATACATACATACAGCACACACACACACGTACGCGCGCGCGCGCACCGGCCGCAGCCCGGCGGCCGCCGGTGGGGGGGGGGGTGCTCACCGGGAGGGCCGAGTAGGGGTGGCGGCGCGGCGAGGTGGGGCAGCGGCGAGGACGACGGCGGTGCGGCGGCGACGACGAGGCGGCGGTCGGCGGCGGAGCGGACGGGCGCGCGGGGGCGGACGGCCGTCGGGGGGGGGGGGCGAATCCGGCCGCTCCTGGCGATCGCCGTCGGGGGGGGGGATCGGGTCGGGCCGGCCTGGGCGCCGATCGCCGGGGGGGGGGGACGAATGGGGGGGAGCCGGCCGGGGGCGAGCCTGGCGGCGCGGGGGGGGGGGGGGGATGAGATAGGTCCGGGAGGGCTTCGGGGCGCTAGGGTTCGTTCCCTGGCTCCCTTATAGGAGCCAGTCGGGGCGGACCGTTTAGGCCGAGTAGCCCCTTTTATTTTTTTTAAATTCAAACAACGACCGTTTTAAAACAAATTGGGGCACTAAAATAATTCCAAAAATGCCGGTTTTAATTTTATAAAATCTTAGGGAATATTTGCAACCCATCCAACATTTTTATTTTTAGTTTTGCATAACTTTTAAATCCACCTTTCAGACGAATTTAAATTGCAACGGAATTTGAACCGGAGGTTAATTCCAACAGTGATCACAATTTGATTAGCAAAATGGATTAGCCTAATCCTGACCATCACTGTAGCTTAATTACAGGGATCACTGTCGCACTGGTCCAGGGGTGTTACAACGGGTCCCGCTGACGATGATGACATGCAACGCATGGTCTCTTTGGTGGTCTTCAGTGACGCAAGCCTTGCAAATTTCTCCTTCATAGGTCTTCATCAAAGTCGTAGGTGTGTTGTCATCGTCATGCATGGTCGAGTTTTGGCACTAGTCTTCATGTGGCTCTTGTTAGAAATATGTCCTAGAGGCAATAATATTTGTACTATTTATTTTCATGTTTGTAATCCCGAGTTTATATAATATGCTATAACCTCTATGGTTCTTGAATATGTGATTCGGAAGAAAACTCATATGCACGTGTAGAGTGATAAACGGTAAAACCTGATTTCTAGTCTTGCCTCTAGGACTAGCTCAAGTGTTTTGTGATGATCATGTTTTCCCGATCATTGGTATTTAGTTAAGTGTAGCAAGGATACCAAACAACCTTGAGATTATGATGTTTCAAGAACAATCACATTGAATTGACCAACTTGTTTTTAATTCTTTAAGATGTAATCATCACAAGTCTATTGATATAACAAAGAGAGTTAAAATATGCTTTAGTTCCTTAGACCATGAGAGTATCTGTTGGGGATGTTCTCCATGATTATGACCCAGCCCATGATACAACCCTGCAAGAACCTTACAGCGCCATGGTCCGCCCCATATCCGGGTCGGGATGACGCTGGAGGAAAACTACAAGGCGATTTTCTGTTTTATTTTTTCTACGTTTCCCAATAGCTCTACACGACCTCAATGGTGCGTCAAGCAGGCAATGGTTAACCGTTACCCGCGTCCCCACAGGTAATTGCTCTATCAGGGGACAGGGATATGCCAGCTTTAATGCCCACGGGGAAGTTGGTGGGTCAAATACCTTACCCAGCACGCAAGATGGGGATGGGGATGGGATAGCATTACCCATGCCGTTACTCGCCTTACCCATGAAGCCCTTACACGTGTCATCTAAAATTACTAGACATCATGTAATTCCTGTCCTTACCCACCCAAATTTCTATCCATCTCATCCATTTGGCCAAAAAACCGTTAAAAAAATCTAACCTAGCCACAATATATTATTTATTGTGCTGAAATGCTAATGTTTTCTACTGAAATTCTATCGAAGGTTGTTGCTGATTGCGTAAATGGGTTTCCCCACGGGGATACAAAACCTGACGGGGATGGGGATGGGAATATTTTTATCCCCGCGGACGGGTATGGGGATGGGGACGGGCATGGGAAGGCTCTCGCGGGGACGGGGATGGGAGTCCAATACCCGCATGGGTAATCCCCATTGCCAGCCTAGTGCGGGATGGGTTGACGGTCGTCTGCAGTGAAGTCAGAGTTTCTTGCTCAAGAAAAAGGGATGGCGATGATGCCTGCATGGAAAGAAGTGATGATGATGATCTGCTAACTTGACAAGTCTCTCTGTATAAAGGTGCTTGTGGGATATTATGTGTGTGCAGCTCAACGGATTGTGACAATTTTTTTCAGTTTTTTCGTAATTAATTGGACTAGTTTATTTTGCTTATTAATGGATGAGCAAATATTTTGTCCCTGTTTCATAAAAAGAGCTCCAAAAGCTTATTTTTCTGTAGCAAATGAAGTTCGAACCACGTTGTCATGGCACATACATGTCTTAGAGTAACTCTAGCAAATTATATTGAAAATACACTTTAAAGGAAATCATACGATGATTACATTTTCTATGTATTCATGAATCATTTATATAGTCCTTGAACATTATTATTGATGTGTATTAACAAGTACCTGATTTGTTTGGGAGACTATGTGTTGTATGATAATTATTCTAACCGTTCCTAGTCGACAAGGTTGCGTGAACTCGCATTCTTTTATTAGCAATGCAGAATGGCATATGGTTCTGTCTCGCATGCCGCATGGCATTAGGATGCTAGCGAAATAGCGCGAGCTCGGAAGGACTACGGTCGGTTGTGATGAAGTCTGGATTCCTCAAATAGGTGTCCGAGTTCGGTAGACACACCTTAGAGATGCGGCGAAATTTATGGTCATCTGTTAGTCTCGATGCGCTGTATATACTGAATGTAAACCCGAGGTTGCCGCCTTAGCTTGGGCTGGCGACCGACTTGCTTAGGGTCTATCAAACGCTTTGGCTCATTCGTTGGGGGTAACTCAAAGAGAGAATAAGGTGAGCCACTTGGTGGCGCTCCAAAGTTTTGGCTTTGGGACCTCTCCAATGAATATCAGCAATCCTCAAAGAGTGTGAACTTTGAGATAACTTTTATGCTTGTGGTCTCACATGTGGTTAATTCCTTCCTGCTCATTTTCTTGCTTTGTATGCTTGTGGGATTTCTAAGTAGCTTGCTGCCTTGCTTAGTTTGTTCTTGCTCTTTTACTTGCTTTGTATGCCGGTGGGCTTGCTAAATAGCTTGTTGCTTTGATTATGTTGTTTGTTGCATGCTTGCTACAAAATTTGTTCTCACCAAGTTGCATATCTAGATAATCTACTTTATCCGCATTACCCTCAATTTGACAATTAAGTTAAAATTTGGAATCGCGCCTATACAACCCATCCTCCTCTTGTAGACTCGTCTAATCCTTTCAACATTGTATTACATTGGTTAACTAGGGATAGGAAAGTCGATTAGCGACATTGTTTTACAAAATTGATGACTTCTACATCCTGGGAGAAGCACTAGTTTATCCCAACCGCGAGGACGGTGAATGTTGTGCATGGGGAACATGCGTATGTGATGAGTGCAATCCTCTAGGCACAACGATGTGATGGTTCGAAGGCCTTGTCTTCCTTCCATTCCCGATCGTCGTTGTCGAGGTCGGGGATGACTTTTTCATGAGGGGCAAGGCTAATAGGGTGTGATTCGTTTCAGTGAATATCACCTTGTTCATGTCAAACATGCACCATCTGATGCGCTCCCTCTCCTCTGCCAAGTACGCCTAGTTTTCCTTGTAATGGGGCAAATCGTCTGGCGCTCCAATCTACTTTTTTTCTTTGGCCAAGTTTGAATGATTTATCTTCAGAGGGAGAGTTGCTTTGTAGTAGTTCAATCTTGCAGTGTTCTAACCTACGGACAATAAGGGTCAAGACATGTATTGTATTGTATTATTGACACTGAGGATAAAATGACGGGGTTTGGTCATATTGATTGACTTCTTCATGTCTACATTATGTCATGTTGCTTATTGCAGCACTCTGTTTCTTCTAAACTTAACACCTTGACTTCATGTCTACATGACGGTGCCCTGGACTAGGAGGTACTCGCCACGTCATCTCCCGACCAGTGGATTGGGCCAAGGACCCCCAGGATGATTCACTAATGGGCCACTTCGGGCAGCCCATGATGCATACGAGGGAGATTCCACAAGACTTGGCGCACAAGACAAGGACTCCTCTAAACCCTAGGCCTACGGTACATTATATAAACCTAGGCCAGGCTAGTCAATAGAAAATCTCATATTCATTACAACAATCTCATGGTAGATACCTGTACTATGTACTATCCCCCCATATGAATACAATCAGAACAGGACGTAGGGTATTATCTCCTTGAGAGAGCCCGAACCTGGGTAAAATCCTGTGTCCATGTTACCATCGCTCCAAGACGGCTAGCTCAGGAACCCTACTACGAGATATGCCAGATTAAATACTGACATTGGTCCTTTCATTGAGAGCCTACTGGCAGTCGCCGCGGTGCGATGGGAATTCAGATCGTCTCTGGCGCGATCTACTCGTCGGAACCGAGCTTTATTGTTGATGTCAGCATCTTTGTCGCCGGCTCGACTGGTCACGTCGGCGGGACCAAGGACTGTGCTCCTCATCGGATCATCAAGATCGGACGGATACTTCATCGTCATCAACTCTGATCTTTACCAAAATCATGGGGAAATCATCCATGGAGCTCGGGGGCTCGATGTTAACATCGTCCTCAGGCGACGGTGCAATTTTCCTGGATAGCGGATTTGTGTTCGTCATCCCCGCCTCCTCAAGCGTTACTCTGACGATTGCTTCAGTGAAATTGTGCAGAATTGAGCCTACAAAAACCCTGTAAAATTTCATCGTATTCCGATGAAGGAATCTCCGGCAAACTCCGATCTACCAGACCCCTGTCAAATCTGGACGAGAATCTGGACGAGTTTAGGGCGAGGAGTCGAGCGTCTTGCTCGGACATTGTTTGGAAAATCCCATCGTTCATCGACTGCGTAATTCCCATACCGATGACTCCTCAAAATTTCAGCTCGATCTAACCGTCTAAACTCCGGGAAACTTCCGATGAGTGCATCAATTTTCGGATCTATTTTCTACGCGAAAACAAATCCGATCCGAATTCATCTTTCTTCATGAACGGGATATTGGACATCCTTTTGAAGAATTTTTTTAGGGTATCTGCGTTGTTTTCAAAACACGTGCCCACAAATTTTGAATCTTTTCCGAGGCGATCTTCACCGTCACGTCGATGTCAAACCGGCCCGACCACGTTGCTCCATGGCTACCGACCTGCGCCAACATACACTGTGCCGTCGCTCCATCGAGCCGACGACGAACCACCTCAGATCATCACCTCGGCGAGCTGACCAAGAGTTCGGCATCGTGAAGGACAAATAATCATCAAGACAAGATCGTCGCCCCACGGATTGCATGGGTCGGGCGCGCCAGCATCGCCGCGCAGTCACGTCTCAAGCCGGTGTTGACGGCGTCACTAGTTCCGACTTGCGTCGGCATTGCCATGCCATTGCTTCTGCAAGCCGATGTCCACCATGCCGACCTGTTTTGACATCTTGGCTGGCATGGGGCTGCAACGTCACCTTCCCGACCTGCTTCATCACCTCGGCTAGACCGAGGGCTTCGCCATCTCTTCAGCAACCTACTTTGGGGACTTCGGCATCACCAGCTGGCCAGCTTCGTCACCTCGGCTGGACCAGGAGCTTCACCTCACCACGTCGAACGCGCTACGTCGCCATGTCATCAAGCCGAGCTCTTTTCTCGGGCACCTCGGACCGGCTTAGGGGTTGGGACCTCGACCTGCCGCAAGCTCGGCCTGCGTCATCAACACCGAGCACATTAACCACCTAAGTCGCTTTCATGCTCAACATTTTTAATTTTTAATTTATTCGGTTCGACCAAGCATTATTTGTGTTAAACAAAAAAAGTTATATCTTAAAAAAGTTGTTTGTTAAAAACGTAGTTTGTTAAAAGCGTTATTTGTTAAAAACACTTCATTTTTCCATATTAACCGGGGGCTCTTAAATTTACATGAGCCGTTTTATAATAAAGTGTTTTCTTCTTGGTCGTCGCAAAGTCTTTATTTACTACTCCTTTTTTCAACGCGAGTGTGTGGTCAATAGCCGGGAGCCTGTTTTCTTTCTAGAGCCGCTCGAGTTTAGTTCGCTAAACAGGCCTTGGAGAAATACTCCGCCTTCGGGATATGGAGGTTGAAGCCAAAGGCTGACCCGCTTGAAGTCCGGAGATCGGATGTATCATGTTAAAGCACGACCGAAGCACATATTAATTTTAAGACCAATTTTTGGATTGGCACCAAGAAACTTGATTTAGTTCGGACATAAAGTTTTCGCTGAAGTTTTTTGTTATTGCCGAGCTTATGGCACCTTTAATCTATTTTTATGTTTTTCTTTTAGGAGGCAGGACATCCTCTTGTTTGAGGTGTTCTGCATGGTGGATCTGCACGGGAAATATTTTCTGACCCGTAGTTCAGCATCTTCCCTGTCGAGCTGCACCTCGGCGTTGAGGGAGTCCCCTCTTGACTGAGGTGCCAGACGTAATAATTCAGCTGGGGAAATATTTGCCGACCCGCAGTTCGGCATCTTTCCTGCCGACATGCACCTCGGCGTCTCGGATATTGCCTTATATGGTCGGCGATCCGATGATTGTGTTAAACAAAAGGTCGATAGGGATTACCCTCTGTTTAACGATGGGACTTTCATAAAATTGGCCGAAGTGTTAATGGCTCAACCTCGGCTGATGCCGAACACTAACCGGGGGCTAGTAACTGGCCTCCCACCTTTAAGCTCTATGACTAAGTGAAAGTTATAAAGCCTGAATATCTGATTGCCTCGTTTCCACTAACACATCTGCCTCCGGGCACCGAGACGTCGGCTAAGGGTGATCTTGTTAGTACGGAAACACCCTGTGTAGCATCTACAAAGGGGTGGAAGCCGACGATGGACCACTTTCAGATTATAAACAATCACAACAGAGTTAAAATAAACCATACCGAGAGCTCCTTGTGGAACCTCGGCACAGATACATCGGGACTCCTGGAGAGCCCAACATATCATCAGCGTTTGTATTCACTGATCGAGCCATCGTGCCTTCCGTAATCATCGTTATAAAGCCATAAATATGCATCAATTTGACTTAAGAATTTGGCCGAGCTGGGTTGCCCGGCTCTTGTGCTTAACCCCTACGTTCTCGATTGTTCGGCTAGGGGGTAAAGGGAGCACGTCTGTGATTGTTACTTTCGGGTCATCTGGGTTAGTACCTCAGACTGGGTGAAGCCGAAAGCTGGCCATCTTAAGAATATAATTGGTCGGTAACGACAGAAGTGAAAAATTTGGTTCATTGAAGACCACACAGTATGAGAACATTCCCCAAACTAAATCCTCAATATTTTCCTCCCACATTGATCGGAGTTAAGGTTTCACGATCATGGTCAACATGATATCCTGGGAAAAGGAACTTATAAAGGAACTATTTTTCCCAAAAGATATTTCATACGTTAAATAGTAATATAACATATCTCTCCGCGTACCTTTGTTTATAAAACTGTATGGTCGAATTGTCTTGTTTGGAGTAAATCTTTGCCCTTATAAAGACTTTATAAAGTAGGAAAACACTCCCCGGCTACTGGCCGAGGAGGTTGAAGCCGATGGTCGGTCAAAAAGTTTGTACAATGCAGATCCGAGCATTAATGATGTAAAGTACTTGGGGTACATAGAATCATCACACGTAAATCGTGATTAAAGTTGTTTTACTATGGATGTCGATCCTTAAGTCGGCCACCCGTTCCCAAATTTAGGCTCGGGGGCTGCTGGACTTCGTGCTTCTCTCAATTAAAAGCCATTAAAGGGGTACATCGATCCCCTTATCTGATGTTCCCACCCGACCAGTGGGTCGGGGGCTACTTCATTGACGATTCAATGCAGAAAATTTAAGTGCAAAACGGTTTCCGAGGAGATTACGATCCTCAGGTTGGTCAGCCGCACACAACCTGAGTCTTGGAAGCTATGGCACACCATGTTTCTGTTCCTAAGTATGCTGCCGAGCATGGACTTGATCCTCAGGCTGATTTCGCAAATCGACCTAAGTCTCAGGGGCTACTGGGATTAGCGGTTTTGTTTAATCATTCAGGAGCATCCCGGATTTTAGGATGGCATGCACCTTGAGGGATACTGGTTGTACAACTCGGTAGAGAATAAATTGCACCCCTCGGAAGCAGTCCGGCATACAGTTCGGATGCGAATGGCTGGTTCCATAAAACACTATTCCGGCCTTTAAGCTCGGATGAACTCCTTCAAATTTTCAGAGACCAAGGTAATCTATGACATATCGGATGCCGACCAGCGTTGTAGCTCAGCTGCAAAAAGACACTTTGGATGCCGACCAGCATTGGAGCTCGGCTGCAAAAAGACACTTTGGAGTCCGACCGACGTTGGACCTCGGCTGCAAAAAGACACCTCAGATATAGTTCGGCGTTGGATCTTGGACGCAAGAGGACATCACTATTGGAAATATGCCCTAGAGGCAATAATAAAATAGTTATTATCATATTTCCTTGTTCATGATAATCGTTTATTATCGATGCTATAATTGTATTGATTGGAAACTCAGATACATATGTGGATACATAGACAAAACTGTGTCGCTAGTGAGCCTCTACTAGACTTGCTCGTTGATCAAAGATGGTTAAGGTTTCCTGACCATGGACATGAGTTGTCATTTGATAACGGGATCACATCATTAGAAGAATGATGTGATGGACAAAGACCCAACTGTAAGCATAGCATTTGATCGTTCTAGTTTACTACTACTGCTTTATCCATGTCAAGTATCTGTTCCTACCACCATGAGATCATGCAACTCCCGGACACCGGAGGAATGCCTTGTGTGTATCAAACGTCACAACGTAATTGGGTATCTATAAAGGTGCTCTACAGGTATCTCTGAGGGTGTCTGTTGGGTTGGCGTGAATCGAGACTGGGATTTGTCACTCCGTATGACGGAGAGGTATCTCTGGGCCCACTCAGTAATAAAGCATCACAAGAAGCTTGCAAGCAATGTAACTAAGGAGTTAGTCACGGGATCTTGTATTATGGAACGAGTAAAGAGACTTGCTGGTAACGAGATTGAACTAGGTATGGAGATACCGACGATCGAATCTCGGGCAAGTAACATACCGATGGACAAAGAGAACTATATACAGGATTGATTGAATCCTTGACATCGTGGTTCGACTGATAAAGATCTTCGTAGAATATGTGGGAACCAATATGGCCATCCAGGTCCCGCTATTGGTTATTGACCGTAGAGATGTCTCGGTCATGTCTGCATAGTTCTCGAACCCACAGGGTCCGCACACTGAACGTTCGGTGACGATTTGGTATTGTTGAGATGTATATGTTGGTGACCGAAAGTTGTTCGGAGTCTCGAATGAGATCCTGGACGTCACGAGGAGTTCCGGAATGGTTCGGAGGTAAAGATTGATATATAGGAAAGTGTTATTCGGGTTCCGGAAAGGTTTCGGGTGTTTTCGGTAGTGTACCTGGAGTGTCGAAAGGGTTTCGGGGGTCCACCGGGAGGGCACCACACCCCCGGGGGCCACATGGGCCAAAGAGGTGCCGCACCAGCCCCTGGTGGGCTGGCAGCCGACCCCTATAGGGCCCATGCGCCCTAGGTGGTAGGTGGGACGTGCCTTGGGAGGGAGGGACTCCTCCCTAGGGCGCCCACCTCCCTTGTGGGAGGTGGAATCCTCCCCCCTTGGCTGGACGGCCCTCCTTGGAGGAGGGGCTAGGGCCGGCGCCCCATCTACCCCCTCCTCCTATAATTGGAGAGCGAGAAGGAGGGCAGCTGCACTCCAAGCCACGACGCAGCCCTCTCTCTCTCTCCCTCTAGATTAGTTTCGGTAGTGCTTGGCGAAGCCCTGCCGGAACAGCTCCACCACCACCGCCACCACGCCGTCGTGCTGCCGGAGATCTCATCTACCTCTCCGCCCTCGCTTACTAGATCAAGGAGGCGGAGACGTCATCGAGCTGTACGTGTGCTGAACGCGGAGGTGCCGTCCGTTCGGCGCTAGATCGGAACGGAACAAGATTGGATCGCGGGACGGATCGTGATTGGATCGCGAAGACTTTCGACTACACCGACCGTGTTTCTTAACGCTTCCCACTTAGCGATCTACAAGGGTATGTAGATGCACTCCCCTCTCGTAGCTGTTCATCTCCATAGATAGATCTTTGGTGTTCGTAGGAAATTTTTTGTTTTCCATGCAACGTTCCCCAACAGTGGCATCATGAGCTAGGTCTATGCGTAGATAACATGCACGAGTAGAATACAAAAGAGTTTGTGGGCGTTGATGTTCAGTTGCTTACTTCCTTAGTCTTATCTTGATTCGGCGGTATTGTGGGATGAAGCAGCTCGGACCAACCTTACTCGTCCACGTACGAGAGACCGGTTCCATCGACTGGCATGCACTTGTTGCATAAAGATGGCTGGCGGGTGTCTGTCTCTCCCAGTTTAGTTGAATCGGATTCGACAGAGGCAGTCCTTGTAGAAGGTTAAAAGGAAACTTTATTATCACTGTTGTGGCTTCGCGTAGGTAAGAACGGTTATTACTAGTTGCCCATAGCAGCCACGTAAACTTGCAACAACAAAGTAGAGGACGTCTTACTTGTTTTTGTAGGGCATGTTGTGATGCGATATGGCCAAAGACATGATGTGATATATGTGATGTATGAGATGATCATGTTCTTGTATAGATTATCACGACTTGCATGTCGATAAGTATGGCAACCGGCAAGAGCCATAGGGTTGTCTTTAATTATTTTTGCCTTCTTTTGCTTTACTTTATCGCTATGAGTTAGCAATAGTTGTAGAAGCAATAGTTGGCGTGACAACCACATGACGACACGATGATGGAGATCATGATGATGGAGATCATGGTGTCATGCCGGTGACGATGGAGATCATGCCAGTGCTTTGGAGATGGAGATCAAAAGCACAAGATGTTGATGGCCATATCATGTCACTTATATGATTTGCATGTGATGTTTATCCTATTTATGCATCTTATTTTGATTAGAATGACGGTAGCATTATAAGATGATCTCTCACTAAAATTTCAAGATAAAATTGTGTTCTCCCCAAGTATGCACCGTTGCGAAGATTCGTCGTTTCGAGGCACCTCGTGATGATCGGGTGTGATAGACTCTACGTTCGCATACAACGGGTGTAAGCCAGATTTACACACGCAGAATACTTGGGTTAACCTTGACGAGCCTAGCATGTACATACATGGCCTCGTAACAGGAGAGCGAAAGGTCGAACATGAGTCATATAGTAGATATGATCAATATGGAGATGTTCACCATTGAAACCACCTCATCTCACGTGATGATCGGACTTGGGTTGGTGGATTTGGATCATGTTACACTTAGACAACCCGAGGGATGTTGATTTGAGTGGGAGTTCTTTAATAATATGATTAATTTAACTCTTTATCATGAACATAGTCGAAATTGTCTTTGCAAAATTATGTTGTAGATCAATGGCTCGCGCAGTAGCTCCCCTGAATTTTAATGCGTTCCTAGAGAAAGCTAAGTTGAAAGATGATGGAAGTAACTATGTGAACTGGGTCCGTAATCTGAGGATTATCCTCACGGCTTCGCAAAAGGCTTATGTTCTTGATGCGCCGCTTGGTGTGCCACCCCCTCCAGCGTCGTTTGTGGACGTTGTGATCGCCTGGCAGGCATGTTCTGATGACTACTCTATAGTTTAGTGCGCCATGTTGTACGACTTAGAATCGGGAATTCAAAAGCGTTTTGAACACCATGGAGCATATGAGATGTTCCAGGAGTTGAAGTTAATATTTCAAGCAAATGCCCAGATCGAGAGGTACGATACCTTCGATAAATTCTTCGCCTGCAAGATGGAAGAGAATAGTTATGTCAGTGAGCACTTACTCAGAATGTCTGGGTTCTACAACCGTTTGAATGATCTGGGAGTTCAGCTTCCACCCGAAACGGTCATTGACAGAATTATCCAGTCACTGCCACCTAGCTACAAAGGCTTCGTGATGAACTATAATATGCAAGGGATGGAAAAGTCTGTCTCCAAGCTGTTTGTGATGCTAAAAGTTGCAGAAGTAGAAATCAAAAAGGAGCATCAAGTGTTGATGGTGAATAAAACCACTAGTTTCAAGAAAGGCAAGGGAAAGAAGGGAAACTTCAAGAAGGGTGGCAAGCAAGTTGCCGCTCCCGTGAAGAAACCCAAGGCTGGACCCAAGCCTGAGACTGAGTGCTTCTATTGCAAGGGGACTAACCACTGGAAGCGGAATTGCCCCAAGTACCTGGCTGATAAGAAGGCTGGCAACGTCAACAAAGGTATATTTGATATACATGTTATTGATGTGTACCTCACTAGCTCTCGTAGTAGTGCCTGGGTATTTGATACCGGTTCGGTTGCTCATATTTGTAACTCGAAACAGGAACTGCGGAATAAACGATGGCTGGCGAAGGATGAAGTGATGATGCGCGTTGAAAAAGATTCCAAGGTTGATGTGATCGCCGTCGACACGCTCTCTCTTCAATTACCATCGGGATTAGTAGTAAACCTAAATAATTGTTATTTGGTGCTTGCGTTGAGCATGAACATTATATCTGGATCTTGTTTATTGCGAGACGGTTATTCATTTAAATCAGAGAATAATGGTTGTTCTATTTATATGAGTAAAATCTTTTATGGTCATGCACCCAATGTGAATGCTTTATTCTTGTTGAATCTCGATAGTAGTGATACACACGTTCATAACATTGATGCCAAAAGATGCAAAGTTAATAATGATAGTACCACTTTCTTGTGGCACTGCCGCTTAGGTCATATTGGTGTAAAACGCATGAAGAAGCTCCATGCTGATGGACTTTTGGAATCACTCGATTTGGAATCGCTTGATACATGCGAACTATACCTCTTGGGCAAGATGATGAAAACCCCGTTCTCCGGTACAATGGAGCGGGCAAGTGACTTCTTGGAAATCATACATACTGATGTGTGCGGTCCGATGGGTGTTGAGGCGCATGGTGGATATCGTTACTTTCTTACCTTCACTGATGATTTAAGTAGATATGGGTATATTTACTTGATGAAGCACAAGTCTGAAACATTTGAAAAGTTCAAGGAATTTCAGAGTGAAGTAGAAAATCATCGTAACAAGGAGATAAAGTTTCTACGATCTGAACGTGGTGGAGAATATCCGAGTTATGAGTTTGGTATGTGATACGTCTCCAACGTATCTATAATTTTTGCTTGTTCCATGTTGTTATATTATCATTCTTGGATGTTTTGCAATCATTTTATAGCAACTTTATATCATTTTTTGGGACTAACCTATTGACATAGTGCCAAAGTGCCAGTCGCTGTTTTTGCTTGTGTTTTACTTCGTAGAATATCAGTACCAAACGGAGTCCAATCGTGACGAATCTTTTCGGAGATTTTTTTGGGCCAGAAGACATCCAGTGGGCCAAATAAGTGCCACAGAGGAGGGTCGAGGAGACCACAACCCACCAGGGCGGGCCAGAGGCCCCGGGCGCGCCCTGATGGGTTGTGCCCTCCTCAGGACCCCTCTCCACCGCCTCTGACGCTTATAAATTCCCAAATATTCCAGAAACCCTAGGAGAGTCGATGAAAAACACATCCAGCCGCCGCAAGTTCCAGAACCTCGAGATCCAATCTAACACCATCACGGAGGGGTTCATCAACCTCATTGGTGCCTCTCCGATGATGCGTGAGTAGTCCACCATAGACCTACGGGTTCGTAGGCAGTAGCTAGATGGCTTCCTCTCTCTCTTTTTATTCTCAATACAATGGTCTCTTGGAGATCTATTTGATGTAAACTTTTGTGGTGTGTTTGTTGGGATCCGATGAATTTTGAGTTCATGATCAGTTTCTATCCATGAATATTATTTGAGTCTTCTTTGATCTCTTATATGCATGATTACTTATAGCCTCGTATTTCTTCTTCGAATCTTTGGTTTAGTTTGGCCAACTAGATCGATTTTTCTTGCCATGGGAAGAGGTGCTGTATGATGGGTTCGATCTTGCGGTGTCCTCTCCCAGTGACAGAAGGGGCAGCAAGGCACGCATGTATCGTTGCTATTAAGGATAACAAGATGGGGTCTATTCCTACATGAATAGATCTTGTTTATATCATGTCACCGTTCTTATTGCATTACTCCATTTTTCCATGAACTTAATACACTAGATGCATGCTGGATAGCGGTCGATGTGTGGAGTAATAGTAGTAGATGCAGGCAGGAGTCGGTCTACTTATCTTGGACGTGATGCCTATATAATGATCATCGCCTTGGATATCGTCATGATTATTCGATCTTCTATCAATTGCCCAACAGTAATTTGTTCATCCACCGTGTGCTATACTCATGAGAGAAGCCACCAGTGAAACCTACATATTGCATTCCGATCTATCTTTTTGCCGCTTTTGTTTCTAGATCTATTATTCTAAAAACCCAAAAATACCTTGCTGCACTTTTTATTTGCCCTTTTTATTTCGTGTTCTTGAGAGATCTATCTCTCCAATCTATCACTACTTAATCTATCTTTTTACCGTATAGAGATTGACAACCTCTCTTTCGCGTTGGGTTGCAAGTATTTGTTCTTTTTGCGCAGGTGTTGTTTACGTAGTGGTGGTCATCCTTGATGTCTACTACGCAACCTTCTTCTTGTAGACTCGTGTTGGGCCTCCAAGCACAGAGTTTTGTAGGACAGTAGCAAATTTCCCTCAAGTGGATGACCTAATGTTTATCAATGCGTGGGAGGCGTAGGATGAAGATGGTCTCTCTCAAACAACCCTGCAAGCAAATAACAAAGAGTCTCTTGTGTCCCCAACACACCCAATACAATGGTAAATTGTATAGGTGCACTATTTCGGCGAAGAGATGGTGATACAAGTGTAATATGGATGGTAGATGTAGGTTTTTGTAATCTGAAAATATAAAAACAGCAAGGTAGCAAGTAACAAAAGTGAGCAAAAACGGTATTGCAATGCTTGGAAACAAGGCCTAGGGTTCATACTTTCACTAGTGCAAGTTCTCTCAACAATACTGACATAGCTGAATCATATGTAAATCCCTGACGTGCGACAAAGAGTTCACTGCAAAGTCGCAAATAGCGGAGAACAAACGAAGAAATTGTTGTAGGGTACAAAACCACCTCAAAGTTATCTTTTCCGATCAATCTTATGAGCTATCCCTATAAGTGTCACGAACAGCCCTAGAGTTCGTACTAAAATAACACCTTAAGATACACATCAACCAAAACCCTAATGTCACCTAGATACTCCAATGTCACCACGAGTACCCATGGGCTTGATTATATGATATGCATCACACAATTTCAGATTCATCATGTTCAATCCAACACAAAGAACTTCAAAGAGTGCCCCAAAGTTTCTACCAGAGAGTCAAGACGAAAACGTGTGCCAACCCCTATGCATAGATTCCCAAGGTCACGGAACCCGCAAGTTGATCACCAAAACATACATCAAGTGGATCAATAGAACATACCATTGTCACCACGGATATCCCATCGCAAGACATACATCAAGTGTTCTCAAATCCTTTAAAGACTCAATCCGATAAGAAAACTTCAAAGGGAAAACTCAATTCATCACAAGAAGATAGAGAGGGGAAAACTCCATATGATTCATCTATATTAATAAAGCTCGCGGTACATCAAGATCGTGTCATCTCAAGAACACGAGATAGAGAGATCAAACACATAGCTACTGGTACATACCCTCAGCCCTGAGGGTGAACTACTCCCTCCTTGTTATGGAGACCGCCGGGATGATGAAGATGGCCTCCGGTGATGGTTTCCCCCTCCGGCAGGGTGCCGGAACGGGCTCCCGATTGGTTTTTCGTGGCTACAGAGGCTTGCGGCGGCGGAACTCCTGATCTAGGTTTCTTTCTGGGGGTTTCTCGATTTATAGGAGTACTTGGCGTTGGAATCATGTCAGGGGGGTGCTCGAGGGACCCACAAGCCAGGGGGGCGCGCCCTAGGGGGGGGGCGCCCCCTAGGCTTGTGGCCTCCTCGGGACTCCTCTCTAGTATCCTTTTGCTCCAGTATGTTTTATATTTTCCAAAAATATTCTCCGTAAATTTTCAGCTCATTCCGAGAACTTTTATTTCTGCACAAAAACAACACCACGGTAGTTCTGTTGAAAATAGCGTCAGTCCGGGTTAGTCCTAATAAAATCATACCAAAATCATATAGAATTATTGTAAACATGGCATGAATACTTCATAAATTATAGATACGTTGGAGACGTATCAGCATCCCCAAGCTTAATTCCTGCTCGTCCTCGAGTAGGTAAATGATAAAAGAAATAATTTATGAAGTGTGAATGCTAGCAAGTGCACAAGTTTGATCAATGATAATTCCAATCACTTTTTCTAGCATCAATATTAACCATAAACAGTAGCTCATCTCATAAAACTTCTCATGATCAAGTAACAAGTTATTCACATGTTAAAGTATAGACCAGAAAGTTTCTTGAAAACTAACAAACCATATTCCTAGTCATCGAACAATTGCAATTCGTCTTATTTTCAAGAAGGGTCTATGTAAGAGCTTTGATTTTGCAAATTCCACATACTCAACTATCATATAGTCTTCCATGATCATTGACACTCAAAGCATATTTTTAGAACAAATAGCATCCATCGAACACAGAGAAAGATAGGGGCTTAATGTTTCGCCTCCCAACTTATTTATCATATAGATAATTGTCAACAATAATAATTCATGATCAAATATATTTGTGTGGATATATATGTTTAGATCATTCCCCAACACATGACGCTTGCCAAGAGAAAAAGGCGAAATATAGGAAGTGGTGAAGATCACCATGACTCTTGCATAAAGGTAAGTACTAGAAAGTAAAAGATAGGCCCTTCGCAGAGGGAAGCATTGATTTGCAGAGGTGCCAGAGCTCGAGCTTTTAAAACAGGGATGAGTAATAATTTTGAGCGGTATGCTTTCATTGTCAACATAACAACCGAGAGATCTCGGTATCTTCCATGCTAGATATTATAGGCGGTTCCCAAACAGAATGGTAAAGTTTTTACTCCCCCTCCACCAATCAATCACACTCCACGGCGAGCCGAATCCACGGGTACCGTCCATACAAACAACAATCCTGGGGGAGTTTTGTTTCATTATACTTTGATTTGATTTTTGAGCATGGAACTGGGCATCCCGAATACCAGCCACTTTCTCATGAATGATAGTGAGTCAACACATATCGTGAGAATAACCCACCTAGGATGGAAGATACTGACAGCCCCTAGTCACTATATGAGCGATTCGGGCATACAAAACAGAATATTATTTGAAGGTTTAGAGTTTGGCACATGCAAATTTACTTGGAACGGCAGGTAAATACCGCATATAGGTAGGTATGGTGGACTCTCATGGCAAAACTGGTTTAAGGGTGTTTGGATGCACAAGTAGTATTTCTACTTGGTGCGGAAGTCTTGGCTAGTATGAGGTGGAAGCAAGCACCACATGTTGGAGGATCCATAACAATATAACTTCTATACAAATATACTCAAACATAACTCTTTAAGTTGTCTTCCTTGTCCAATTTCAACTAATTTGCTCGAGTTTGAAAATAATTAATGAGCTCACAATCATAGAAGATGTCCAAGATAGTATATTTATATGTGGAATCTCTCTTCCTTCAATATTCTTTCATGAATTGTTCAAGTGACCAATGCGGTGTTTGCTAACTTTCAATAAATTTTACCACCTATACTTATTATGTGTGAAGTCATTACTCCCCATGGGATAAGTATATGAAGCATATTTAATTTCAGATTTATGATATTCAATTCATTCAACCATTTACTCATAGGATATAAGTGAAGCACGAAAGTAAATGACAAAACTACTCCAAAACATATAAGTGAAGATCAATGAGTAGTCAAACAATTAAGTAGCTATGTGAGGACTTTCTCTCTCTTTCTCAATAAAGATTTCAGATCTGAGTATTTTATTTAAACAGAAAGCAAAATAAAAATAGCACTCCAAGAATAGGACGCATCATATGAACGAATAAAAATTTAGGCTCAACATAGGCTAACTGATAGTTGACGAAGAGAGGTGGGATGCGTAGCATCCCCAAGCTTAGATGCTTGAGACTTCTTGAAATATTTACTTGGGGTGCCTTGGGAATCCCCAAGCTTGAGCTTTTGTATCTCGTTCAATCCTCTCATATCATGGTTTCACCTATTCTCAAAAACATCATCCACACAAAACTCGAAAAGAACTCGTGAGATTGGTTAGTACACATAATAATAAATACACGCTTCATGTACGGCCAAGCCAAGTTGCACAATAATTTTCAAATATAATCTACTGTTTACTATCATTTACACAATTTATATCTACCAATATAGGCTATGAAAACCATAGGATAAGTAGATAACAAAACTATGACAGCAATCTGTCCAAACAGAACAGTCTGTAGCAATCTATTAAACCAGTGTAGTTCTGTAACTCAAAAAATTATGAGAATTTAGGACATTCTAGATAATTTATATGAGAATACTGTGTAAAAATTTCAGAAACGTTCCACGTTCCAGTAAAATATGAAAATTCAAACACTACAGCAAAAGTTTCTGTTTTTATACAGCACACATCAAAACATGCAATGCAAGCATCCTAAAGGCAATTCTTGGAACTTTTTATTGAAATACAAGATTATAAATAACACCTAACATAAAACAACAAAATAATATGACGCTCCAAGCAAAACTCATATTATGTGACGAATAAAAATATAGCTCCAAGTAAGATATACCGATAATGTTGAAGATGAAAGAGGGGATGCCTTCCGGGGCATCCCCAAGCTTAGGCGCTTGAGTCTTCCTTGGATATTACCTTGGGGGTGCCTTGTGCATCCCCAAGCTTAGGTTCTTTTCACTCCTTATTCTCCTCATATCGGTGTCTCACCCAAACTTGAAAACTTCAATCACACAAAACTTAACGGAACTTCGTGAGAAGGGTTAGTGTAATAAAGATAAATCATTCACTTAGGTAGTGTCAAGACAAGATTCATAATTGTTCCCACATGATACCTACTGTATTCTACCATTCCCATAATTTATACCACTAAATATAAGCTATGGAAACACTAAAACAAGCAAACTATGCATGCAAAACAGAATCTGTCAAAAACAGAACAGTCTGTGAAGATCTGTAGTATAACTAGGGATGAAAATGGAGTGAAAAGTTTCCGTTTTTCCGGAGAAAAAATGAAAACAGAGAGGAAATATGAAAACGGAAATGGAAATTTGCAAAACGGAAATGGAAATGGAATTTTTTATGCGGAAACGGAAACAAAAATGGAACTGTGTTTTCCGGTGGAACAGATGTGGAAACGGAACTTTCCGTTTCCGTGAATATGGAATTTCCGTTTCTACTGTAGACCCATGGCTGCTTTGTTGCCCAACTACGAAACAACACACAATGACACAATGAGCAGAATGAGCATGATGGATCATTTGAGCATCAACTTTTATTACCATACACACCCTATATGAAATTGCATGTACTACTACAATACTACCCTATGTTGCTAAAACAACCATATTATTTTGTAGCCATGTTAACAATTCCATAAATTTGTTTTGTTCTTGTGTGTATTTCTCTATGATTCAAGGGTGTTGTAAGTTCCGGTCAACACAAAGTTTTGTTTTCGTGTCCGCTCTGTATTCGCTCCGTGTCTGTTTCCGGTAGTATCTATTTCCGTATTTGTTTTCGGAGTTTCTGTATTCGTTTCCGCTTCAGCAAAAATATATGAAAACAAATATGGTAGCAACCAGTTCCGTCCGTTTCCGCACCGTTTTCATCCCTAAGTATAACCATACTTCCCTGTCTCTAAAAATTCTGAAAAATTAGGAAAATCTAGGAAATTTGTATATCAAGACTGTGTAAAAATTTCAGATCATTATCACGCTCCAGTAAAAAATGAAAATTCATGTGCTGGAGTCAAAATTTTCTGTTTTGGTTCAGCATCAATTCTACTCAGGTTGTGAGTCATCCCAAAGGCTTTACTTGGCACTTTATTGAAATAAAAGGCATAAAACATGATTAATACAGTAGCTTAATCATGTGAACACACAAAAACAGAAAGGAAAATGATGGGTTGTCTCCCAACAAGCGCTTTTCTTTAAAGCCTTTTAGCTAGGCATGATGATTTCAATGATGCTCACATAGGAATAGTAATTGAAACATGCAAAAGAGCATCATGAATCTCATGACAAGCACATTTAAGTCTAACCCACTTCCTATGCATAGGGATTTTGTGAGCAAACAATTTATGGGAGCAATAATCAACTAGCACAGGAAGGCAAAACAAGCATAACTTCAAAACTTTGAACACATAGAGAGGAAACTTGATATTATTGCAATTCCTACAAGCATATGTTCCTCCCTCATAATAAATTTCAGTAGCATCATGAAGGAATTCAACAATATAACTATCACATAAAGCATTCTTTTCATGATTCATAATCATAGAAATTTTACTACTCTCCACATAAACAATTTTCTTCTCATTCATAATAGTGGGAGCAAACTCAACAAAATAACTATCATGAGAAGCATAATCCAATTGAAAATTGAAACCATGATGACAAGTTTCATGGTTATCATTATTCCTTATAGCATACATGTCATCACAATAATCATCATAAATAGGAGGCATGCTTTCATCATAATAAATTTGCTCATCAAAACTTGGGGGACTAAACATGTCATCTTCATCAAGCATAGCATCCCCAAGCTTCTAGCTTTGCATATCATTAGCATCATGAATATTCAAGGAATTCATACTAACAACATTGCAATCATGCTCATCACTCAAAGATTTAGTGCCAAACATTTTAATAACTTCTTCTTCTAACAATTGAGGACAATTTTCCTTTCCATCATTTTCACGAAAGACATTAAAAAGATGAAGCATATGAGGCAACCTCAATTCCATTTTTTTGTAGTTTTCTTTTATAGACTAAACTAGTGATAAAACAAGAAACTAAAAGATTCAATTGCAAGATCTAAAGATATACCTTCAAGCACTCACCTCCCTGGCAACGGCGTCAGAAAAGAGCTTGATGTCTACTACGCAACCTTCTTCTTGTAGACTCGTGTTGGGCCTCCAAGCGCAGAGTTTTGTAGGACAGTAGCAACTTTCCCTCAAGTGGATGACCTAAGGTTTATCAATCCGTGGGAGGCGTAGGATGAAGATGGTCTCTCTCAAACAACCCTGCAACTAAATAACAAAGAGTCTCTTGTGTCCCCAACACACCCAATACAATGGTAAATTGTATAGGTGCACTAGTTCGGCGAAGAGATGGTGATACAAGTGTAATATGGATGGTAGATGTAGGTTTTTGTAATCTGAAAATATAAAAACAGCAAGGTAGCAAGTAACAAAAGTGAGCAAAAACGGTATTGCATTGCTTGGAAACAAGGCCTAGGGTTCATACTTTCACTAGTGCAAGTTCTCTCAACAATACTGACATAGCTGAATCATATGTAAATCCCTCACGTGCGACAAAGAGTTCACTCCAAAGTCACAAATAGCGGAGAACAAACGAAGAAATTATTGTAGGGTACGAAACCACCTCAAAGTTATCTTTTCCGATCAATCTTATGAGCTATCCCTATAAGTGTCACGAACAGCCCTAGAGTTCGTACTAAAATAACACCTTAAGATACACATCAACCAAAACCCTAATGTCACCTATATACTCCAATGTCACCACGAGTACCCATGGGCTTGATTATACGATATGCCTCACACAATTTCAGATTCATCATGTTCAATCCAACACAAAGAACTTCAAATAGTGCCCCAAAGTTTCTACCGGAGAGTCAAGACGAAAACGTGTGCCAACCCCTATGCATAGATTCCCAAGGTCACGGAACCCGCAAGTTGATCACCAAAACATACATCAAGTGGATCAATAGAACATCCCATTGTCACCACGGATATCCCATCGCAAGACATACATCAAGTGTTCTCAAATCCTTTAAAGACTCAATCCGATAAGAAAACTTCAAAGGGAAAACTCAATTCATCACAAGAAGATAGAGAGGGGAAAACTCCATATGATTCATCTATATTAATAAAGCTCGCGGTACATCAAGATCGTGTCATCTCAAGAACACGAGATAGAGAGATCAAACACATAGCTACTAGTACATACCCTCAGCCCTGAGGGTGAACTACTCCCTCCTTGTTATGGAGACCGCCGGGATGATGAAGATGGCCTCCGGTGATGGTTTCCCCCTCCGGCAAGGTGCCGGAACGGGCTCCCGATTGGTTTTTCGTGGCTACAGAGGCTTGCGGCGGCGGAACTCCCGATCTAGGTTTCTTTCTGGGGGTTTCTCGATTTATAGGAGTACTTGGCGTTGGAATCACGTCAGGGGGGTGCTCGAGGGACCCACAAGCCAGGGGGGCGCGCCCTAGGGGGGGGCGCCCCCTAGGCTTGTGGCCTCCTCGGGACTCCTCTCTATTATCCTTTTGCTCCAGTATTTTTTATATTTTCCAAAAATATTCTCCGTAAATTTTCAGCTCATTCCGAGAACTCTTATTTCTGCACAAAAACAACACCACGGTAGCTCTGCTGAAAACAGCGTCAGTCCGGGTTAGTCCTAATAAAATCATACCAAAATCATATAGAATTATTGTAAACATGGCATGAATACTTCATAAATTATAGATACGTTGGAGATGTATCAATCCTCCTACTGGTTCGATACCTTGGTTTCATAACTGAGGGAAATACTTACCGTCGTTGTGCTGCATCATCCCTTCCTCTTTGGGGAAATACCGACGCAGTCTCAAGCCACGTCAAAGTAATTTCTGGCGCCGTTGCCGGGGAGGAAGCGGTCTATTCTACGTGCCAATGTCTGGCGCCGAGGAGACACCATCATCATCTACCAGGTTACTAATTTAAAATCTCATCTCCTTGCAATTACATTATTTGCCATTTGCCTCTCGTTTTCCTCTCCCCCGCTTCACCAAATTTGCCGTTTTATTCGCCCTCTTTTTCGTTTGCCTTTTTCTCGTCAGATCTCTTGCTTGCTTGCAATCTTGATTGCGTAGTCATGATGCCTCAACGGAAGTACTATGATGTTCCTTACCCCAATATTTTGCTTGAAATTGAGAAAAGTACTAAGGATTATATGACTACACAATTTGAGCATAACAATTATTTTATCGAGGAGCTTAAAGAACACTCTACCATACTAGATGCCATAACGAAACAACTTGATGATATCAGTAGAGAAGTTTCTAATCTTCAATCTTAATATGCTCATGCTGAAAATTTGCTTGGTAAAATTTCCGATGCATAAGCTACTTTAATAAATCAAATGGCCGCTAAACCAATCTCTCTAGAGGATAAAAATTATGAAGATCTTAAAGTGATTGGTGTTTCTTCTATTGATTCCTTGTTTAGTAGTATTAAAATTGATGATAAAGGGACCGAAGTAGAGTCAACTTTAGTTAGAAGGCGCCCCAATAATTTGGAGGGTGAAAATCTTGATGAAAATTTTGATGAAAGTGGGTTTGAAGAGGTCAAAACTTTAACTAGTGATATGCCCACAATTTTGGATTGCAAAGACTTTAATTATGATAGTTGCTCTTTGATTGAATGTATTTCTTTGCTGCAATCCATGTTGAATTCACTCTATGCTTATGAACAAAATAAAGCTTTTACTAAACATATCGTTGATGCCATGAAGAAATCTTTTGAAGAAAAGTTGGAGTTGGAGATTTCTATTCCTAGAAAATTACATGATGAGTGGGAACCTACCATTAAGGTCAATATTAAAAATTATGAGTGCTTTGCTTTATGTGATTTGGGTGCTAGTGTTTCCACGATTCCGAAATCTTTATGTGATGTGCTTGGTCTCACCAATATTGAAGAATGTTCTCTTAATTTGCACTTGGCGGATTCCACTATTAAAAAGCCTTTGGGGAGAATTAATGATGTTCTTATTCTTGCAAATTGGAACTATGTGCCCATATATTTTATTGTTCTTGATATTGATTGCAATCCGTCTTGTCCCATTATACTTGGTAGACCGTTGTTACGCACTATAGGTGCCGTGATTGATATGAAAGAGGGCAATATTAGTTTTCAGTTTCCACTGAGAAAGGGTATGGAACACTTCCCTAGAACAAGAATTAAGCCACCATATGAATCCAACATGAGAGCATCCTATAGAGCAAAAACCAAAGATGACAATACTTGAATCTATGCGTTATGCCTAGCTAGGGGCGTAAAACGATAGCGCTTGTTGGGAGGCAACCCAATGAATAAAATTATTTTCGCCTTTTCCTTTATGTTTTTGAGTGTTGACACAATTATGCCTCTGTTATGATTGTGTTTTTATGTTTTATTTAGTGTTTGTGCCAAGTAGAGCCTTTAGGATGATTAGTAAGATGAGTAGAAACAATGCTGAATCTGAAACAGAAACTTTGCCTCAAGTGTTCGAAATTTTATTTTTTACGGGAACGTGATATTGAGATGAAATTTTAACCCAGAATTGTTATACATTTTTTTACGTTGTCCTAATTTTTCAGAATTTTTAGAGTTACAGAAGTATGGTTAGAGTACAGATTACTACAGACTGTTCTGTTTAAGATAGATTCTGTTTTCGTTGCATTGTGTGCTTGTTTTGATGAATCTATGGGTTGTATTGAAGGGTATGAGCCATGGTAAAGTTAAAATACAGTAGTTATAATGCAATAATAAAATATGAATGGGTTTGCACCAATACTTAAAGTAGTGATTTGCTTTATTATACTAACGGATCTCACGAAGATTTTGTTGAGTTTTGGGTGATTGAAGTTTTCAAGTTTTGGGTGAGATCACGATGGATGAAGGAATAAGGAGTGAAAAGAGCCTAAGCTTGGGGATGCTACATCACCCCCAAGATATATCCAAAGAGAAACAAGCAACTAAGCTTGGGGATGCCAGTGGCATCCCCTCTTTCTTCTAACGACCATCGGTATTTTACTTGGAGCTATATTTCTATTCGTCACATATCATGAGTTTTGTTTGGAGCGTCTTGTATCATTTGAGTCTTTGCTTGCTTTGCTTTTTAGTTTGTCACTTGTATCCTTGCTGGACACACCTATTTGAGAGAGCCAAATTATGCTATGATTTGTTAGAATTGCTCTATATGCTTCACTTAAACTTTTTGAGCTATAGAATTGCTCTAGTGCTTCACTTATATTTTTTTCAGCACATTGTGCTTGAAACTTTTGAAGAAATCCTCCCATGCTTCACTTAGATGAATTTGAGAGTTACTAAATTTTGAAGAAATCCTCATTCTTCACTTATACTATTTTGAGAGATGAAATCTCTATGCTCATGTGCTTCACTTAAATTTGTTTGAGCTTGTCAAAAAGCAATGGCAATATATGAAACTAGTCCCAAAGTGATAGATATCCAAGGAGGATATAATAAAAAAATTCATGAAGATCATTGGACAAATTAAACTTGATTATTTGTAATAGTTTTGAGACATGATGATAGTAATATGTGAGTCATGTTAGTGAGTAATTGTGCTTTAGTAAAAATATTGGTGTTAAGGTTTGTGATTCCTATGCATGCACGAAAGTCAATAGTTATGCAATGAAATTACATCCTACTTATGGTGCATTAATCGGTGTTAGTTATGCTCAATGCTGGCTCATATGAATTTTCGTTTCTTGGTTGGTTGCTTCTCAATCTATTTGCTAGCCTCCACTTATACTAAGTAGAAATACTACTTGTGCATACAAAATCCTTAACCCAGTTTTGCCTTATGAGTCCACCATACCTACCTATATGCGGTATTTCCATGCCGTTCTAAGCAAATTTATATGTGCCATCTCTACTTTTCAAAATAAAATTCCTTTTTGTGTGCTCGTACCGCTCATGAAATGGTAGGGGGTATCCAATATTTTTCCATGATAGATGTGTTATTCTCAAGATGAGTGTTTATTCACTTGTCATTGCACGAGAGTACGACGGTAATAGGGATGCCCAGTCCCAAAATGAAAAAAGAAAAAAATACTTTATGTTGTCGAATAATAAATTCCTTAGAAAGTGTTGGTATGGAAGGCAACCATGGATACGGCCAGCCATTGATTGTGAAAGAATGGTGGAAAAATGAATAAACTTTATTTTCTGTTTGGGAACCGTCTATGATATATCTAGCATGGAAAGTATTGTGAACTACTTTGTCGTTTTCGTTGACAGGAAAGGCATGCCACTCAAAATATTTTCCTCTCTCAATTTAAACTTTGAGCTCTGGCACCTCTACAAATCCCTACTTCCCTCTGCGAAGGGCCTATCTATTTACTTTATGCAATTTTTATTTTTTACTTTGAGTCTCAATCTTCTCTTATAAAGCACCAACTAGGGGGCACTATGATCGTACTTGAGCATTGCGTGTAGTTAATATTTGAGTGTGTTTCATGAATGGATCAATCATTGAGCATGATGGGCTAGGGATAACTTTCTTTAGTTCTGATATTTTGAAAGACATGGTTGCTTGTTGGCATGCTTGAGTATTGAAGTTATTATGTTAAAACTACACTATTGCTTTGAACTATCTAAAAGTCCAAATGTCCATGGTACAAAAGAAAAGGGGATTTCTATTCTTGTGCCCCTGGTTCTTTAGTTGTACTCATTCATCCCCACGCTCTTAACTTTTGCTCACTTTGCCCCACTCCCTTTGCCAAAACCCTCAGAAATGGTCACAACGGAGGATGCCGTCGGGTCAATGGTTTGACCGTTAACTCTGACGTGTGGGGCCGCGTTGGACTTTGTCGCCCGTTGGACCTGCCAAGTGGGGCCGCGTTGGACTGTGTCACCCTCCTTTGACCATTCTGACGTGTGGGGCCACGCTGGACCGTGTCGCCCGTTGGACGGTGGCGCTGGTTGGTCCGTTGGGCCGTGGTTTCATTTGGGCCATTGCATTAAACGCCCGTGTGCATGCGCTGATGCACGCCGCCACGACAAGCCTGCTATGCATGCGCGACATGATCCAGCTAGCCTGCCTGCATGCGCCGATGCGCGCCGCCACGGACGCAGCCTTCCTGTGAGCCGCCATGGACGCAACGACTGTCGCTGCTGCCGGTTCGTCTCTTCTCGCACGCGCCTCCTCGGTCGATTCATAGTTCACACTATCGCAGCCTTTGACCTCCGCAGCATCAATTCAGCATGGCAATTAAAGTCTAGGGCATACCGATCGACGTGCGCCGCCATGATACAGAAGGCTGCTATGCATGCCACGTGATCCAGCTAGCCTGCCTGCATGCGCCGATGCGCGCCGCCACGGACGTAGCGACGATCGCTGCCGCTGGTTCCTCCCTTCTCGCACGCGTCTCCACCTTCCAGGTGCCACAGACCGAGGCCAGGGTGCAGTACTACATGCGGGCTTCGCCCACCTTTTTTACCCACCCATATGTCACTCCCTCCATGTACAAAAGCATGCAATATATATATATTTTGAAGCATCAGCAAAAACAAAATAGTTCGGGTCGACCCTATTATAATCATCCAGGACACTAGAGAATAGAACCAGCAACCAGAGTCAGCTAAACATAGCTCAGAGAGCATAATAGCGAAAGCATGCAATACATATCGTCCCTTATATCCAAAGTTCCATACAAAAGCATGCAATATATATATCCTACGTACTACCTAGTGCACTACGCGTCTTCATCGTCGTAGATGGCCTGATCCGCCTGCGCCGGAGCCTGGTCCGCCTGCGCCGCCACTCCTGCGCCGCCCGCGCTGCCTCCATCTGCTGCTGACGAAAATGCCGGGCCAGCGCAGCTGATTCCGAGCGGATGGAGTTGAGGATCGCCACCTGGTCGGGCCACAGATATTAGAACGGTGGCGCCTCCTCCTTCGGCTCCTGCGGCGACGCCTCCTCCTCCTGCTCCTGCGGCTCTGAGGGAGTCCTGGACTAGGGGGTCCTCGGGCCGCCGGCCCATCTCTTAATAGGCCGGCTTGATGGGCCGTTCTCTGGCTATCACAGGAAAGGCCGGTTACATCGAGACTCCATGTTCTACAAGGAAGCCCCGAAGGCGCATCGTGCACTCCAAGTCAAGATGAGGAAATCGACATTTCCATCCCCGGCAGGAGGCCCATCATGTGTAAACCCTAGGCACCCCCCCCGGTGTCTATATAAACCGGGAGGGTTTTAGAATGTAGGACACAGAAACTCATCTAGGGTTTTAGCTAGTCGATCTCGAGGTAGATCAACTCTGTAACCTTCATACCATCAATATAATCAAGCAGGACGTAGGGTTTTACCTCCATAGGAGGGCTCGAACCTGGGTAAACATCGTCTCCTTCTTCCCTTTGTTACCATCGATCCTAGTCTCACAGCTCGGGACCCCCTACCCGAGATCCGCCGGTTTTGACACCGACATTGGTGCTTTCATTGAGAGTTCCGATGTGATCCCCAAAGGAATCGATGGCTCGTGTTGTCATCAACGAAGAGGTCCATAGCATGGACTCCTTCGTCCCTGGACAGATCTTCGCTTTCGGCAGCATCGTGCTGCACGCTGACCCGACCGGCCGCCTTGGCCGGGTCGGGAGTTTCGCCCCTGATCAAGAAGTCGGATTCGGGAACTTAGAGTTCTCCGTAGACCCTCGGGGCGATCTCTTGCTCACCAGGCTCGCAGTCTCATCTGACGCGCCCGAGGACTCCGAGGCCTTAACCTTGGAAGTCGTTTTCAATCCCGCTCACGGGTCCAATCCCTATGATGATCTAGACTTTAATCCGGATCCGGCTATAGCGCCAGATGGCCGGGCATCAACTCCTGCCGAATACACTTCTCGTGCGGACGCGTCAGAAGTTAACTCCAAACGCGCTGGGCAGATTGACCCGATCGAGCTCTCGACACTCGACGAAGCTCTAGATCGGATCTCATCGATGAAAATTACTGATGACCCAGCCCCGATCCACACTCAGATCGGTCCTGAGGTGGGTCAAGAAGAATTTTTCGTCCCAGCCACCACCCACTTAGTAGCCAGTATCGAAGACTTAACCGATATGTTGGATTATGCCTCCGAGGAGGCAGAAGACATGGAGGAAGAGGATCGCGCTCCCACCCCCGTCAACACCGGGCGATGGACCGCCACCTCCACCTATGACGTTTGCATGGTTTATACGCCAACCGGTAACAGCGAGCGCACCCCAGCAAACAATGGCGATGACTTAGGTGAGGCGCCGTCAAGACGCCGGAAACCGCGTAAGCGATCAAAGACAAAAAGGGAAGGGAAGCTATTGCCGGCACCGGGGAAAACGATACCCCGGAAGACCTCTGCCATCTCGATATTCCCGAGTATCCGTTGGAGGACCAGCGCGACCCCGAAGATCCGAACGACTCCGAGGATGACAACTACCTCCCCCCTGTAGAGGAGGAGGATAGCCCGGAAGACGAGGACCTCATCGTCCCCGAAACCATTGAGGATCAGGAACGGTTTAGGCAACAGCCTTTAGCCACTGCCCGAAGCCTAAAGGCAAAAGCGCGGCAGCTCAAGGCCGAACAAGACACCCTCAACGATAGATGTGACAAGGATTCTATCAGCCGAGGAAGAACACGGCGCCGGTCTATGGGACCAACCCAAGAGTTACCCCCGCCGGCGGTTGCTGCCACAATTCGACGACGAGCTCCCCAATACGTCGTTCCCCAAGCACACTCCATACGACCAGCCGGACCGCCCTCCCCGAGGACGAGATAGGACGGCTGGCGAGGCCGGTTATAGGCCGGCGATACCCCGCAGAATTGGAAAAGAGCCAATGGAGCCAGAGGACAGGTATGGCCTGAGACGCGACCTGGATGATAGAACAGGCCGCACGAGATCCATCTACGAATCTAGAGGGTACTCCCCTGGTAGAAGGTACGAGTACCGGCCCTGGCTCGACCGAACCAACAGAGTTCGGGACCAAAACCGGGCCAGAATAGACGCCGACTACCGGCGTGATATAGCCCGGGTCAGAGGCGCTGCCCACCCACTCTGCTTCACTGACGAGGTGATGCAGCATCAGTTCCCGGAAGGGTTTAAACCCGTGAACATCGAGCAATACGATGGAACAACTGACCCAACAGTGTGGATCGAGGATTTCCTCCTCCACATTCATATGGCACGAGGAGACGACCTCCACGCCATCAAGTACCTACCCCTTAAACTTAAGGGGCCAGCTCGGCACTGGTTAAACAGTCTCCCTGAAAATTCTATCGGAAGCTGGGAGGACCTCGAGGATGCATTCCGATCTAACTTCCAGGGCACCTATGTACGGCCCCCGGACTCCTCCGACCTAAGCAATGTCATACAAAAGGCAGGAGAGTCCGCTCGACAATTCTGGAATCGGTTCTTGACCAAGAAAAACCAGATCGTCGATTGCCCAGATGCCGAAGCTATAGCCTCTTTCAGGCACAATATTCGGGATGAGTGGCTGGCTCGCCAGCTCGGTCAGGATAAACCTAGGACCATGTCCGCCCTTACATCACTCATGACCTGCTTTTGCGCGGGCGAGGATAACTGGCTAGCAAGGCGAAGCCACAACCCCGAAGACCCCGGCACTTCCGAAGTCCGGGATGGAAACGGGAAACCACGACACAACAAAAACAAATGCCGGCACAGCACTAGCGACGCCGATGACACGACCGTTAACGCCGGTTTCCGCAACTCAAGATCCGGGCAGCGGAAGAAGCCTCCTAAAGGCAACCGCGACGGACCCACCCCGCTGGACAAGATCATGGAGAGGCCTTGCCAGATCCATGGCACTCCGGACAAGCCCGCCAACCACACCAACCATAACTGTTGGGTGTTCAAACAGGCCGGCAAACTCGCCGCCGAGGAGCAGGGCAAAGGCCCACGCAGCGAGGACAACGAGGAGCCCCGCGGTCCGAGCAATGGAGGTCAGAAGCAATTCCCTCTAGAAGTAAAAACTGTGAACATGATATACACAACTCATATACCGAAAAAGGAGAGGAAGCGCGCCCTTCGAGAGGTGTACGCCGTAGAGCCTGTAGCCCCGAAGTTTAACCCATGGTCAGCCTTCCCGATCACCTTTGATCGACGAGATCACCCAACCAGTATCCGTCATGGAGGTTCGGCGGCCCTCGTCTTAGACCCCATTATCGATGGGTATCACCTCACTAAAGTCCTAATGGACGGAGGAAGTAGCCTCAATCTGATCTACTCAGATACGGTGAAAAAGATGGGTATAGATCCATCAAGGATCAAACCCAGCAACACTACCTTTAAAGGAGTGATCCCAGGCATCGAGGCCCGGTGCACGGGCTCTGTGAGCCTAGAAGTGGTGTTCGGCTCGCCCGATAACTTCCGCAGCGAGGACTTGATCTTCGACATCGTACCTTTCCGCAGCGGCTACCACGCCCTGCTGGGCCGTACAGCGTTCGCTCGCTTTAACGCCGTCCCACACTACGCATACCTCAAGCTCAAGATGCCGGGGCCCAAGGGGGTCATCACCGTCAACGGCAACATAGAGCGTTCCCTCCGAACTAAGGAATATGCATTGGCCCTGGCGGCCGAATTCCACTACGAGGGCGGTTGGCAAACACCTAAATCTGCCATAAAGGCTCGTAAGGTCGACAAACGAGTTCGGTTTCAATCCGAACTCCCAGATTCCTCTTCTCCCCAGAAATAGGGACACGCCCCCCATTACACAGCCCTAACGACCGCCAAATACGTGCCAAGAAGGCACAACTTCGCACTCAAGATTCCATGGGCAGCAATGGGGAACAACCATCAAGGGGTAAGTGTTCGACCGGACCAAACCATTAGTACACGTCCTCGGACAAAACACAGGTACCATCAAGGACCTGCTAAAAGCGTAAAGCTCATCCACACTTCGGTGACTTCTCAAGACCTTCTTCCCAAGGTCCGCTCGGCGACAGCATCACCCTTAAAGGGATGCAACCCCCACAGAGGAATATGAACGGACAGGCGACAGGACACATCGAGGACGTCATGTCACCAATCGAAGACCCCTGGTACATCCTCCCCTTTGTAAATTTTATATTTCATCTTCAAAAACCTGTAAACAGTTGCTTCGGCAATCCAAGTTATAAGAATTATTGAGCAAGTACAAGACCATCATATATGGCCACTTCGTTGTCTTTTATACATCCTCTGTTTTTCCCTTGGTAACGCTTCTTGCGAAAACTGTTCGGTATATATTATGATGCAACTGGCTAATAGACCGGGGGCTTGAATTTAAAAAAAATCGCCTTGAACATCACCCCAGCACAACTGGTCATGTGTTCGGCGTCTTGGATTTTGCTTTATATGCATCGGATCCGAACTATGTCTTGGGTCAATAGTTGGGTTGCCCGGCTCCTATGATTGCCCCCTTACGTTCCGCTCGTTCGGCTAAAGGGGCAAAGGGAGAACCACTGCGATTGTGTTTCCAGTTCACCTGGTCAAGCACCTCAGGGGAGAAAGCCGAAAACTGACTGTCATAGTAAGCGAGAACCGGTCTGCAAATCTAAGCATAAGTGTTATACTAAAAGATCGATAGAGGTTATTCCGTGTTATACGATGGGTTTCTTTCTTGTACAAACCATGTGATGCTGGCTTTGGCCCCAAACATCACACTGGGGGCTGGTTATCAGACCCCGCATTTTTTCTACGCTCCTACGGCTAAGTGAAAGCGATAAAGCACCATAGTCCGATTGCCTTGCCCCCCCCCCCCCCCCCCGCTGTCGGTGTCAAAACCGGCGGATCTCGGGTAGGGGGTCCCGAGCTGTGAGACTAGAATCGAGGGTAACAGGAGACGAAGGGGACAGTGTTTTACCCAGGTTCGGGCCCTCCTATGGAGGTAATACCCTACGTCCTGCTTGATTATATTGATGGTATAAGGGTTACAGAGTTGATCTACCTCGAGATCGTATGACTAAAACCCTAGACGAGTTATGTTGTTCTACAACCTAAAACCCTTCAGCTTATATAGATACCGAGGGTACCTAGGGTTTACACATGGTCGGTTACACGTCGAAGGGATAAACATGCCTATTCACTACTTTAAACTTGGAGGATACGCCACGATCCTCGAAGCTTCCATCCTTGAGACAGGGTCTTCGATCCATCCAGTGTCCGGCAAAACGGCCCATACAGTCCGGCCCATAAGAAATGGGTTGGCCTCCCGAGGACCCCTTAATCCAGGACTCCCTCAGTAGCCCCCGAACTAGCCTGCAACGCCAAGGGTCATAGCTCCAACTGCTTCATATGATCAGAGTCATCGGCTTGCGAGGCGAGTTCCTTTCTCCAAATGGTGATCGGCCGGGCTTTAGTTCGGCCTCCGACGACGTGTAATTTTCCTGATCATAGATCGTCCGAACATCATGAATAATTCGGCCCTGAAGGCCAAACGTCAAGGAGTTAACAGTGTTCTCTGACAACCTTTCAGATGAAAGGTTACGGCCCACCACGACCGCTGAACCAGTCGAAAAAGCTCGATTCGCGGTTCGAGGCCGTTTTTACTAGCACGGTCCATCAATGCACAGATCGTGCTCCGTTTTACACGGGATATGTTTAATCATGCGCGTATAATGGCACGCACGTCTCAGGAAGCGGAGGGATTCACGACGCAGCGAAGGGAGAGTAACCGGCGACAAGCCCAATAAAAGGGGAAGAAAAACCCCAAGGCTTATCCACACTTCCCATTCGCATCCCTGCCTTCCCAATCTTCTGAGCTTCCAGAGCCCAGATCTAGGTTTTCCACCCTTCCTCCTCCAAGCTCTTCCATGGCCGACTCAGTCTCCAACGGCAAGTGGGAGGCTTCCACGGTCACAGACCAGGACATCCGGGACCTCAAGGAGGCCGGCTACCTCCCCGCCAACATATTCCACCACGCCGTAGAGGAGGGCCAGGTGATTCCTACCCCCAAACCAGGCGAGAGGGTGGTCTTCATGCCTCATTTCATCCGAGGACTGAGCTTCCCGCTCCACCCCTTCGTGAGGGGCCTCATGTTCTTCTATGGACTCGACTTCCACGACCTCCCGCCGAACTCCTTCATGCATATATCGGCCTTCATCATCGTCTGCGAGGCCTTCTTGCGGGTCGAACCACACTTCGGACTATGGCTCAAGATCTTCAACATCAAACCGAAGTGTGTCGCAGGCGCACACGCAGACTGCGGCGGGGCTATCATCGGCAAGATTCCACGCGCAGTATGGCCATCCGGCACCCTCATCGACACCCTCAAGACATGGCAAAAAGAGCGGTTTTACATCACCGAGCCAAGTGAGGAGGGCCGAACTGTTCCTGCCGAATTCAGGTCCGGCCCCCCGACCAAATTGACCTCATGGGTCCGGAAGGGCCTCGACTGGGGGTCGGACACAGAGGTGGATGACCTGCAGAGGGGCATCGCCTCCATGATCTAGGACGGAATCGAGCTGACCAACGTGGTCCAGGTTATGCTTCGGCGGCGCATCCTCCCCTGCCAGCGCCGGGGCTCTCCTATGTGGACTTACCGGACTGACGATGAGCCTACAATTCGTCAACTCTTCCGCACCACACGGGAGAAGCTATGGAAGGTGCTGTTTAAGGCGCAGGAGAAGTGGCCGGCCAAGAAGGAGGACCAGGGCCTGCGCGCCGATAAGCCCCCTTTCAAGGTATGTCATAGTTTTATTAGATCGGCTTTGTCTTCCTAAAGAAATCTAAGTGCTTTCCGATCACTTCCGCAGGAATGGCTGAGCAAGGCCACGGGCATCAAATGCCCAGCTCCACAGCCCGAAGACCCTAGGTCCCAGCTGTTGTCGGAGATGCTCGTCGTGGCGCCTTACAAGGCGCCAGAGAAGAAAGAGAAGAAGAAGCCAGGCCGAGCAGGCCTGCGCAACCAGGACCATCCAGGGGCTGTGTCCGAAGAAACCCATGCCTCCTCGAATCAAGAGGAGGAGCACGAGGTTGAGGGGGGAGGCGATTCCCCCCTCACAGGAAACAAGGCGGCGTCATCGGACGCCTCAGAGGATGTACCTCCTCCCGCCCAGAAGAAAGCGCGTCGGACACAGGTAGTTCTGTCCGACGACAGTTCGGACTCGGATACGGAGTCTGAGGACTTCGAGAGGGTTCCACGAAGGAACCTCAGGGTCAAGACCCCACCTCGAAGGTAAATATCTGAAGACTTCCTGAGCTATTAGTGCTAAGTTTTGAATGTTACTAACATGTGAACGCCTATTGACTTGCAGCCCACCGCGTGTTCTCCCCACCGATCAGGTTTCGGACGGGGAGACCCCGCCCGCCGAGCTAGCGGAGAGCGGGACCGCATCGCACCCTTCTCCTCCGGGCGCCGTGAAGGATGCCGCGGAGGTGTCATCCCAACAGGCCCCTTTGGAGCCGGACACTGGAGGTGGGGGCGATGACGTCATGGTCGAGGCTGACGCCTCGGCCGCCGAAGACCCGGGGGAGAAGCCCCTCTCGGATACTGAGGAGACCGGACAAGGAGATGTCCAGTCACCTCCAAGGCTATCTCCGGAGCGCACCACGCCTCCGGAGGCACCGGTTCAATCCCCGGTTGGAGATCGGGTCAACCGATCCCCACCGGCGCCACCGACCAATGGGTGGCCGGCTATGGGGGAGGCTCTGTCAAGCGCCTCCATCTCCGGGGAGCACCGCACCCATAAGGGTGCGGTATTGCAGAGCATTCAGTCCGTGGACAGCGGACTGAAGGAGGCCTTCAACGGTCTCCTGACGGGCTTTCAGGTGAGCCACATAATGCTCTGTTCTTTGAGGTATTAATTTCTTTGAGTTATGATTATATACACGGCAGCCCCTGAGCCCTATGTGAGTTTGGAAAAAACTTACCTGGGGGTCAATCATAGATCATTATCCGAACTATGTATAGGATGATATTTGTTCGGAGCGGTCTAACAGCCCTTAAGAGGACCGGACATAGGATCATATTTATGACAATTCGGAAGTTGTGAACCCGTGTGATTTGATATGGTTTTGTCTTGTACAGGCTTCGTCATCGGTGGCGGCCGTTAATGCTGCCGAGCTGGACGAGCTGAATCGGAAGCTCAAGAGCTCCGAAGATGAGCTGGAAGCTCTGAATAAGAGATTCGACGAGGCGCAAGGTAAGCCGGACTAGAATATCCAGATTCTTCATGACCGCACTATCAACGCAGTATGTTTGATATGTTGTTAATGCTTACGCAGCCTCGGTGAAAGAAATTGAGAAGCTCAAGGCCGAGCTTGAGAAGGCAAAGCAGGAGGCTGCGGTGGAGAAGGCGGCGGCCAAAGAAGCGGCTACCGCGCTATCTGCCCTGAGAGCCACCAGTGACAAGCATGAGGCTCGGGTGGAGGAAATCCAACAGGAGCTCAAGGACTCCAGCCAAAAGTGCGAGGACCTTGAGCGGAAGGGCAAGGAGGAGGTCGCCGAACTATCCACCCTGAAAACCAATCTCCAAAAGGAGCGGGTGGATAGACGGTCTTTTGAAGAGCAAGTCAACCAGGCCAAGGCTATCATGGATGGTAAGCCATATTTATTGCAGTGTGTCTTTGGGGATAGCAAGTTCGAGTTGCTTACCCAAGTATGGCGTTCCTCAGGCGCCTACTCGAACCTTCAGAAGAGCACAGTGGACGCGAACCAGTTCTATGGTTCGCGGGAAGAAGGAGATGAAGCTCGGCTGTTCTGGGCGCAGTTTGAAGCCCCCGAGCGCTCTCCTCTCCTCGTTGAGCAGCTAAAGCAGCTGATGGAGCTGCACCGGATGGCGGAGCCGGACATGAAGGATCTCTACATCCGGCTATGGCCCAACGAGCCGTTGCCGGACAGCTACTTCGGCCTGGTGCAGAAGCTGAGCGATGCCTCGCCCCGGATCGAAGCGCTAAAGCGATCTTCCTGTATCGAGGGAGCTCGGATGTCCTTTGCGAAGGCCAAGGTGCACTGGCCGGGGCTGGATCCGATGAAGATAGCCACCGCCCCTCCGCCTCCTGGAAAAGAGCATAGGCTGCCCGAGCTGTACTTCTCCGGCGTAATGGAGGGTGCTCGGGCAATAGAGGCGCAATGTTCGAGAGAAAACCTGTATGAGTAAAGGTGTTGTAATGTGTCTGAAGACTTTTTAACGCATTTATATTTAAGATGCATGGTTTATCATGTCTGTTATGTTTTGCATCCTTTATAACTCCTGTGTGGCAGTTTAAAACTGAAAGCTGCGAGTCGTCGGCTTCAGCCCCCATGTAGATACTACGCGGGGTGTCTCTGCCAACACACTATGACCCTTAGCCGAACTATCGGTACCCGAAGGCGGTAGTGTGGGGTGGACAAGGCAATCGGACCATAATGCTTTATTGCTTTCACTTAGCCGTAGGGGCGCGAGAAAGGAGTGCGGGGGGCTGATGACTAGCCCCCAGGTGTTTGTGATGTTCGGATGAGCCGTGGCCGAAGCCTATATCACATGGTTTGTACTAATACCAAACCCATCGTATGACACGGAATAACCTCTGACGAGATTTAGTCAAGCCCAGATTCGCAGACCAGTTCTCGCATACCATGCCAGTCAGTTTTCGGCTTTCTCCGCTGAGGTGCTTGACCAGGCTAGCCGGAAGCACAATCGCAGCGGTGCTCCCTTTGCCCTTTTAGCCGAATGAGCAGAACATAAAGGGGCAAGCACAGGAGCCGGGCAACCCAACTATTGACCCAAGACATAGTTCGGAACCAATGCATATAAAGCGGAATTCCAAGACGCCGAACGCAATAATCAGTTGTGCTTAAGGCGATTTTCTTTGGTTCGAGCCCCTGGTCTATTAGCCGGTTGCATCGTATAGTATACCAAACAGGTTCGCAAGAAGAGAGGGAAAATAGAGAATGCGCCAAAAACAGCGAAAAGATCATGCATGATACATATGTATTTTACTCATCGACTCTTATTATTCAAATTGCCGATACAACTGTTTACAGGTATAAAAAATGAAATATAAACCTTACAGGAGGGGTTGTACCAAGGGTCTTCGATAGGTGACCTGACGTCCTCGATGTGCCCTGTCGCTTATCCGCTCCTGCGTCTCCCAAGGAGTTGTATACCGCGATGGGTGTAATGTTCGGCGAGCGGACTTTGGAGAAAAGTCTTGAGAAGTCGCCGAAATGTGAATGAGCTTTACGCCGTAGAAGGCACTTTATGGTACCTGTAGTGTGTCCGAGGACATGTTGATGGTGATAGTTCGGTGCAGCCGAACACTTACCCTTTTAATAAATTTTTTTCCCACCGATGCCCATGGGATTTTGAGCGCGAAGTTGTGCCTCCTCGGCACGTACTTTGCCGGTTCTAGGGCCGTGCGATGGGGGGCGAGTCCCTATTTATGAGGGGAAGAAGGTTCTGGTACTTCGGGTTGAGACCGAGCTCGCTTCCCAGCCTTGGGTGCTTTTACGGCAGATGTCGGCGCTGGCCGATCATTAGTGTAATGGAATTCGGCCGCCAGGGCCAACGCATGTTCCTCAGTTCGGAGGGCGCGCTCTGTGTTGCCATTGACTATAATCCCCCCTGGGGTCGGGCATCTTGAGCTTGAGATATGCGTAGTGCGGGACGGCGTTAAAGCGAGCGAACGTTGTACGGCCGAGCAGGGCGTGATAACCGCTGCAGAAAGGTACGATGTCGAAGATCAAGTCCCCACTACTTCCAGGCTTACAGAGCCTGTGCACCGGGCCTCGATGCCTAGGATCACTCCTTTAAAGGTAGTGTTGCTGGGCTTGATCCTTGATGGATCTATGCCCATCTTTTTCACCGTATCTGAGTAAATCAGATTGAGGCTACTTCCTCCGTCCATTAGGACTTTAGTGAGGTGATACCCGTCTATGATCGGGTCTAGGACTAGGGCGGCCGAACCCCCATGACGGATACTGGTCGGGTGGTCGCGTCGATCAAAGGTGATCGGGTATGCCGACCATGGGTTATACTTCGGGGCTACAGGCTCTATGGCGTAGACATCTCGAAGGGCGCGCTTCCTCTTCTTTTTGGGTATATGGGTGGCGTATATCATGTTTACTGTTTTCACCTCTGGAGGGAATTTCTTTTGTCCGCCACCGATCGGACCGCGGGGTTCATCCTCGTCCTCGCTGCGTGGGCGCTTGCCTTGGTCCTCAGATGCGAGCTTGCCGGCCTGCTTGAAGACCCAACAATTACGGTTGGTGTGGTTGGCGGGCTTCTCCTGAGTGCCGTGGATCTGGCAAGGCCTCTCCAGGATTTTATCCAGCGGGGTGGGTCCGTTGTGTTTGCCTTTAGGAGGCTTCATCCGTTGCCCAGGCCGGGAGTTGCAGAAGCCGGCGTTTACGGCCGTGTCATCGGCATCACTATTATTGTGCCGGCGCTTATTCTTGTTGCGCTTCGGTTTCCCGTTTCCATCCCGAACTTCGGAGGTTCCGGGGTCTTCGGGGTTGTGGCTACGCCTTGCTAGCCAGTTATCCTCGCCCGCGCAAAAGCGGGTCATGAGTGATGTGAGGGCGGACATTGTCCTCGGTTTGACCTGGCCGAGCTGACGAGCCAGCCATTCATCCCTAATATTGTGCCTGAAAGAGGCTATTGCTTCGGCGTCCGGGCAGTCCACGATCTGATTTTTCTTGGTCAAGAAACAATTCCAGAATAGCCACGCGGACTCTCCTAGCTTCTGGACGACGTTGCTTAGATCGGAGGAGTCCGGCGGCCGCACATAAGTGCCCTGGAAGTTAGATCGGAATGCTTCTTCTAGGTCCTCCCAACACCCAATGGAGTTTTCGGGGAGGCTATTTAACCAATGCCGAGCTGGCCCCTTGAGTTTCAGGGGTAGGTACTTGATGGCATGGAGGTCATCTCCTCGTGCCATGTGGATGTGGAGGAGGAAATCCTCGATCCATACGGTTGGGTCAGTTGTCCCATCGTATTGTTCTATGTTTACGGGTTTAAACCCTTCCGGGAACTGGTGTCGCATCACCTCGTCCGTGAAGCGCAGTGGGTGGGCAGCGCCTCTGACCCGAGCTATGTCGCGCCGGTGATCGGCGTCTGTCCTAGCTCGGTTTCGTTCCCGACCTTCATTGTTGCGGTCGAACCAAGGCCGGTACCCTTCCCGTCTATCGGGTGAGTATCCTCTGGATCCGTAGATGGATCGCGTACGACCTGCTCTATAGTCCAGGTCGTGTCGCAGGTCAAACCTGTCATCGAGCTCTAGTGGCTCCTTTCCCCGTCTACGGGGTATCGTCGGCCTATAGCCGGTGTCGTCAGTCGTCTTGTCTCGTCCTCGAGGAGGGCGGTCTGGCTTGTCGTACGGGGTATGTTTAGGGGACGGCGTATCAGTGAGCTCGTCGTCGAATTGTGGCAGCAGCCTTCTGCGTTGATAACTCTTAGGCTGGTCCAATAAACCGGTGTCGTATCCCTCCTCAGCCAAGAGGACTCTCGTCCATTGATCGTTGAGGTTGTCTTGTTCGGCCTTAAGCTGCCGTTCTTTTGTTTTCAGGCTGCGGGCCGTGGCTATAAGTTGTTGCCTGAATAGTTCCTGATCTGTAGGATTATCGGGGATGGCGAAGTCATCGGCTTCTGCATTGTCCTCCCCCTCGATAGAGCGGAGGTAATCGTCTTCCTCGGGATCATCTAGATCGTCGGGGTTGCGCCGGTCTTCCGGCCTCTCCTGACCCTCTAACGGGTGTTCGGGGGTTTCAAGATCGCCGAGGTCTTCCGGGGTGTCTCCGTCCCCGGTGCCATCGATAACTTTTCGTCCCTTTTTTCCTTTTTACCGTTTATGCGGCTTTCGGCGTCTTGACGGCGCTTCCTCCAATTTGTCGCCATCGTTTTTCGGAGTGTCCACCATGTAGACGTCGTATGTGGAGGTGGCCGTCCACCATCCGGTGTTAACGGGGGTGATTGCGCGATCCTCCTCATCCATGTAGTCTGCTTCCTCAGAAGCATAGTCCAACATGTCGATTAAATCCTCGACAGTGGCTACCAAGTGGGTGGTGGGTGGGACGAAAAATTCGTCCTGACCCATCTGAAGCCCGATCTGAGAACAGATCGGGGCTGGGTCGTCGGTAATCTTTATCGACGAGATCTGATCTAGAGCCTCGTTGAGTATCGAGAGCTCGATCGGGTAGGCCTACCCAGAGCTTCCGGAGCGAATCTCTGATGCGTCCGCGCGGGGAGAGTGCTCGGCAAGAACGGATGTCCGGACGTCTGGTACTATGACCGGGTCCGAACTTAGGGTCGGGCCCTCGCCGGGGTAGATCCCGTGGGCGGGGCCGAAGGATGAATCTGAGGTTAAAGCCTCAGAGTCTTCGGGCGTGGCAGGCGAGACTGCGAGCCCGGTTAGTGATAGATCGCCCCGAGGGTCTACGGAGAACTCTAAGTTCCCGAATCTGACCTCTTGATCAGGGGCGAAACTTCCGACACGGCCTAGATGGCCAGTTGAGTCGGCGTGCAGCACAATGCTGCCGAAAGCGAAGATCTGTCCGGGGACGAAAGTGCCCGGGTTGCGGACCTCTTCGTTAATGACAAGACGAGCCATCGATTCCTTTGGCGATCACAGCGGAACTCTCAATGAAAGCACCAATGTCGGTGTCAAAACCGGCGGATCTCGGGTAGGGGGTCCCGAGTTGTGAGACTAGAATCGAGGGTAACAGGAGACGAAGGGGACAGTGTTTTACCCAGGTTCGGGCCCTCCTATGGAGGTAATACCCTATGTCCTGCTTGATTATATTGATGGTATAAGGGTTACAGAGTTGATCTACCTCGAGATCGTATGACTAAAACCTTAGACGAGTTCTGTTGTTCTACAACCTAAAACCCTTCAGCTTATATAGACGCCGAGGGTACCTAGGGTTTACACATGGTCGGTTACACGTCGAAGGGATAAACTTGCCTATTCACTACTTTAAACTTGGAGGATACGCCACGATCCTCGAAGCTTCCATCCTGGAGACAGGGTCTTCGATCCATCCAGTGTCCGGCAAAACGGCCCATACAGTCCGGCCCATAAGAAATGGGTCGGCCTCCCGAGGACCCCTTAATCCAGGACTCGCTCACCCGCATTACCGCCTTCGGGCACCGATACCTCGGCTAAGGGTCACAGTGCGGATATAGAGACATCCCATGTAGTATCTACGTGGGGGCTGAAGCCGACGACTCGCAACTTTCAAATAAACCGGCCACACAGGAGTCAAAATAAAAATCAAATACTTATAAGACATGATAAACCATGCATCACTAGTTATAAAGCGTTAAAAGTCTTCGGACATATTACAACGCGCTCATTCATACAAAACGTCCTTGGAGCATTGAGTCTCTATTGCCCGAGCACACTCCATCACTGCGGGGAAGTATCGCTCGGGGCGCCTATACTCCTTTCCAGGAGGCGGAGGTGCGGTAGCCATCTCGGTTGGCTTGAGCTTCGGCCAATGCACCATGGTCTTCGCAAAGGCCATCCGCGCGCCCTCGATGCATGTAGAACGCTTCAGCACATCAACCCGAGACGCAGCTTCGCATAGTTTCTGCACTAAACTGAAGTAGCTGCTCGGCAACGGCTCATCGAGCCACAAACGGATGCAGAGGTCCTTCATGGCCGGCTCCGCCACTCTGTGCATCTCCATTAGTTGCTTCATTTGCTCGATGAGGAGAGGAGAGCGCTCGGGGGACTCAAACTACGCCCAGAATAGCCGGGCCTCATCATCCTTCGCCCGCGAAGCATAAAGCTTGTTCGCGTCCACTGCACTCTTCTGGAGATCCGCACAGACGCCTAAGGAATGCCACACCTGGGTGAGCAAAGCAAACTTGCTACCACCAAAGGCGCATTGTAGTGAATACAGCTTACCATCGATGACAGCCTTGACCTGGCGAAGTTCCTCTTCAAAGGACTGCCTATCCACCCGCTACTTTTGGAGCTCGGATTTTAGCGCGGCTAGCTCAGCGGCTTGCTCTTTGCCTTTCTGCTCAAGGGCCTGGCACTTCTTGCCGGCATCCTTGAGCTCTTGTTGCACCTCCTCCACTCGGGCCTCATGCTTGGCACTCGTGGCCTTCAAAGCGGAAAGCGTGGCCGCTGCTTGTGCGGCGGCCGCCTTCTCCTCCGCGGCCTCTTGCTTCATTCGCTGAAGCTCGGCCTTGAGTTTTTCGACCTCCGCAGCTAAAGCTGTGGAAGCAATATACAAACGGTCACGCCGGGTTACCAGTGCGGATCATTACCGATATATAGCTCGGATATTACTATTCGGCTTACCTTGTGCCTCGTCGAACCTCTTGTTCAGGCTATCAAGCTCCCCCTCGGAGATCTTGAGCTTCCGATTAAGTTCGGTTAGCTTCGCGGCATTAACAGTCGCCGCCGATGACGTGGCCTACAAAAAATTCATCCAGTTAAGTGCGTTCAAACCCCCGAACTTTCAAGGATATGACTCTCTGTTCGGTCCTTTCAAGGACTTTTAGAACATTGCAGGACTAAATGGTGACTTGTGCATCATTGTTCATTCCCTCTTGTTTGACCCCCGGATGTGTTTTTGCAAACCCATCCGGGGCTCGGGGGCTTCTATATATATAAAGATGGTTCAAACTTAAAATTAACGTTGTTCGGGAAAAGGGTATTACGTGACTCACCTTGAAGCCTGCCAAGAGACCATTGAAGGCCTCTTTCAGTCTATTATCAACGGACTGAATTCCTTGTAAAACCGCACCCATAAGAGTGCGGTGATCCTCGGAGATGGAGGCGCTTGCTAGCGCCTCCTCCATAACCGGCCACCCGGCCGTTGGTGGCATCGGTGGTGACCGGACAGTCCGATCTATGACCGGGGACTGAGCCGGTATCTCCGGGGGCACAGCATGCTCCGGAGACATCCTCGGAGGGGACGGGGCATCTCTTCGCCCTTCCCCTTCGGCGGCCAGGGGAGTATTCTCCCCCTGGTCCTCAGCAGCCTGGGGAATTTCTTCTCCCTGGCCTTCGGCGGCCGCGGCGTCAGCCTCGGCCATGGTGTGGTCGCCCCCACCGCTCGTGTTCGTCTCCAACGGAGCCTGGCTGGATGACACCTCCGTGGCATCCTTCACAACCCCTGGAGGTGTGGGGTGTGATGCAGTCCCACTCTCCGCCAGCTCGGCGGGTGGAGACTCCCCATCCGATATTTGGTCGGTAGGGAGAACGCGCGGTGGGCTGCAGATCAAAGGACGTTCTTGTATTTAAAACATCGAAAACTTTGCATAGATAACCCGGGAGTCTTCGGATTCATACCTTTGAGCGGGGGGCTTGACCCTTAAGTTCCTTCAAGGAAACCTCTCAAACTCCTCGGATTCTGTGTCAGAATCCGAGCTCTCGTCGAGCAGGATCAACCTCGCCCGGCGCGCCCTCTTCAGGGCAGGAGGAGCTGCATCCTCCGCGGCGTCCGATGACGCCGCCCTCTTTCTTGTGAGGGGGGAGACGCCTTCCCCCCTGTCTTCATGCTCCTCCTCATGACTAGAGGAGGCATGGGTCTCCTCGGACGCGGTGTCTGGCTGGTCCTTTATGCGGAGACCCTCTCTGGCCTTCTTTTTCTTCTCCTTCTTCTCGGGCGCCGAGTACGGTGCCACAACGAGAATCGCCGCCAACAGCTCCGACCTGGTGTCTTTGGGTTGTGGAGCCGGGCAGTTAACTTTCGTGGCTTTGCTCAGCCACTTCTGTGAAAGTAAGGGAGAAGGCGTTCAGTCTTTTGGTCGAAGAAACAGAGTCAGCGGATTAAAATTATCCCATACCTTGGTGGGGGGGGGGGGGTTATCGGTGCTTAGGCCCGAATCCTCTTCCGTGGCTGGCCAGCTTTTTTGAGGCTTGAACAAAGCCTTCCATAGCTTCTCAGGGGTGGTGCGGAAGAATTGGTGCACGGTAGGCTCGTCATCAGGCCGGTAAGCCCACATGGGGGATGCCCGGCGCTGGCAGGGAAGAACACGGCGGTGGAGCATAACCTGGACTACGTTAACCAGCTCCACCTTGGCCTCGATCACCGAGGTGATGCGCTTCTGCAGCAGCTTAACCTCAGCATCCGACCCCCAGTCGAGGCCCTTCCTGAGCCACGAGGTCAATCTCGTAGGGGGTCCGGATCTGAATTCGGCGGGCGCCGCCCAGCTCTTGTCCCTTGGCTCGGTGGTGTAGAACCACTCCTTCTGCCAGATTTTGATCGTGTCGATGAAGGTGCCGGATGGCCACTCGATGCGGGGGAGCTTGCTGATTACCGCCCCTCCACAGTCCGCGTCCTCGCTTGCCACGGTCTTCGGCTTGACGTTGAAGACCTTGAGCCACAGGCCGAAGTGCGGTTCGACCCGCAGAAAGGCTTCGCAGACGATGATGAATGCCGATATGTGCGTGAAGGAGTTCGGCGGAAGGTCGTGGAAGTCCAACCCATAGAAAAACATGAGACCCCTGACAAAGGGGTGGAGCGGAAAGCTCAGTACCCGGATGAAGTGGGGACGAACACCACCCTCTCACCTGCCTTGGGGGTGGGAATCACCTGGTACTTCTCCGGGGCGCGGTGGAAGACGTTGGCGGGGAGGTAGCCGGCCTGCTTTAGGTTCCGGATATCCTGGTCAGTGACCGTGGAGGCCTCCCACTTGCCATTGGAGCCCGAACCGCCATGGCTAAGCTCGGAGGAGAGGGCGAGGAAGAACTGGATCTGGGCTCTCGAAGCTTGGGGAGATTGAGGAGGCGGAGGATGCGAATGGGAAGCGTGAATAGGCCTTGGGTTTTTTTCCCTTTTTATGAGACGTGCCGCCGATTAGCCTCCCTTATCGCGCCGCATATCCCTCCGCTTCCCAAGACATGCGTGTCGTTATGCGCACATGAAGATTAATCATATCCCGTGTGAAACGGAGCACGATCTGTGCATTGATAAGTCGTGTCACTGTAAAAATGGCCTCAAACCGCGAATCGAGTTCTCATAACTGGTTCAGCGGTCGTGGTAGGCCACGACTCTTCATCAGAGGGGGGTGTCAGAAAACACTGTTTACACTTTGACGAGTGGCCTTCGGGGCTAAGCAATTTATGGTGTTCGGTCAATTATATGATCAGATGAAATACGTGTCATCGGAAGCCGAACTAGTCTCAGCCGATCATTGAAAGGGAAGAAGAACTCACCCCGCAAGCCGAAGACTCTGAACATATGAAGCAGCTGGAGCTGAGACTCTTGGCGTTGGGGGCTAGTTCGGGGGTACTGAGGGAGTCCCGGACTAGGGGGTCCTCGGGCCGCCGGCCCATCTCTTAATAGGCCGGCTCGATGGGCCATTCTCTGGCTATCACAGGAAAGGCCGGTTACATCGAGACTCCACGTTCCAGAAGGAAGCCCCGAAGGCACGTCTTGCACTCCAAGTCAAGATGAGGAAATCGACATTTCCATCCCCGGCAGGAGGCCCATCATGTGTAAACCCTAGGCACCCCCCCGGTGTCTATATAAACCGGGAGGGTTTTAGAATGTAGGACACATAAACTCATCTAGTGTTTTAGCTAGTCGATCTCGAGGTAGATCAACTCTGTAACCTTCATACCATCAATATAATCAAGCAGGACGTAGGGTTTTACCTCCATAGGAGGGCCCGAACCTGGGTAAACATCGTCTCCTTCGTCCCTTTGTTACCATCGATCCTAGTCTCACAGCTCGGGATCCCCTACCCGAGATCCGCCGGTTTTGACACCGACAGGCTCCTCCTCTGTCTCCTCCTCCCCCATCTTCGACCCCTCCTCAAAATGCTCCTCCGGTTCCAGAGGTAGCCTCGCTTGCCTCCGGATTTGGACCTGCCGAAGAAGGAAGAGACGGTGTTCGATTGTGTAGTACTGGCGGCGTGGTGGCATGGCTGATGGGCTCGGAGAGGGGAGTGCTCGGGCGCCGACGGAGAGAGGGAGCAAACAGATGAGCTAGGGCTGGGGGACGCCATCCGGCTTAAATAGCCATCTATGGATATGGACGGGGAGCCAGAGCGGTGCCTCCTCCCTCGATAGTCAACGCCTAGCGAAGGACCAACCAGGACTTTTTTTTGCGCGGACGAGTGGGCGAGCAGAACCAACCTCTCGCGGATCGCCCAACGATCCAACGATGCAGAGCCGTCCATGTGATCCAATGGCGCGGAGCCTGCACGCAGCCTGCCCCTCGGAAATCCTTCTAGAAGACCATATCCGACAGTTTTCGCTTGGCGCTCGGGTATGATCGGACGGCTGCAGTTCGACGTTAGGGTTTGTAGAGATGTTGCGGGGTTTTGAGCCGGTCAACAGGGTTATGTTAGGTTTGACCAACTTTCAAATGACCTTAACTAATTCAAAAAAAATCAAAAAATATGAAACCTTCCATGTTCGTCGTTTTATAAGACATAGTTACCCTAAAAAATATAAACCTTGTTTAAGGACTTTTTTAAGAAAAACCTTCTTTTGAGATGAGCTACCGTTTCCAAGTTCAAATGAGCAGAACTAAATTCAAAAAAATTCAAAAAAATGTAAAACCTGCTCACAATGCCTTTGTATGTGACATGGTTATGGCAAAAAATAAAAATCTTGGTTTATGGACATTTCCATGAAAACTCCTTCACACATACGAGCTATCACGTACGGGGTTGTATAGAGTTCCAGAAGAGAGCGACAGTGGGTTTATGTTTACGAAAAATATAAAAAATTTAAAAAATCACCAGAGCTCCATTTCAGTGTGAGTAAGAAGGATCTGAACTTATTTTTCATTTTTGAAATTTTGAATTGTCTTTATAATAATGGGTTTTGTAATAAAGGGTTAGGGTTAGGGTTTAGGAGTCTATTTTTGTTTTGTTTGCTGTTAGATCATTTCAACATAGGGTAACATGATCATTACAACTTAGGATCAACTTAGGCCTCTTTCAACATGTTGCTTATAATTCAAATGGTAGTTCAAATTCAAGTTTTACCTTAGATAAAAATCAAATCACATCATATATCACATCACATCACATCACCATGCATTAGCTTTAATTAAACATTAATGCCGACCACAGAGGCCGGCGATAGTTCTAGGGCACCCTAGTTCATAAGTCTGCCATGCATTATACACAAGGCCAGTAGCAACTAATATAAAAACACACATAAAAATATAACAGATATAAAATATAGACAATGCCGCCCGCCGGTGAAGCCGCTGCCATCTTTAGGAGCGTCGTCCTACTCGTCGTCGTCGCTGGTGAGGTCGACATAGGGACGCAGCAGCCAAAGGTGGGTTGCCGGCCCCTGCCAGGCTGGAGGCGCTTGCGGTGCCTGCAACACCTCCTCCCGCGGCTCCTGCTCCAGCTCGGGTGACCGCGGCAACGTGGGTGCCCACGGCTGGATAGCCAGCGCATCAGCCATCTCCGACGCAGTGGCCGACCACCCCCACGTCTGGCCCACCAGCCGGGGGTTCCACGCCGCAAGGGGCGGCTCCTCTGCCACCTCCTCCTTCACCTCCTCCTTGACGACAGCGGCCATCTCCAGCTCAGGGATGGCCATGTCGCCGGCCGCAGAGAGGGCCATCGCCCTCTCCATGTCCGCCCATTGACGCTCGTCGTGCGTGCGCGTGGATTCCTCCATGACACGCCTTATGACCTCGGCCTCCTCCTCCTCGGTCATCAGAGGTGGTGGTGACGGGGACGGAGATGGTGTCGGGGTGAGGCCGTGGACACGCCTACGACCGCGCACTTGGGGCGGGCTAGCAGCACGTCGTCGCCGTGGGCTAGGTGGACGACCGGCAAAAAAAGACTGCCGCCACAGGTCGTGCTCGTCGTGAAGCCACGTACCCCACAGCGGCGAGTTGACGCTGTACCTTGGCTCGTGGAAGAGATCTGGAGGCAGACGCGCGCGACGTCGGTCGATCTCCTCACGGCGGGCGCGGCCACTCATCGGCACCGGGGGGATTGGCACACGATCCGCGGACAGGTGGCAGTTGTTGGGGAGGTGGTCATCTCCCCACGGCAATGGCGTGGCCGTCTCCCAATACCTCCGGCATATTTTTATGCCGACGTACGGGCGCGTGCGCTGCGGGGCGGCCGGCGGACCGATTGCAAATGTGGGCGGAGTGGCCGGAGCAGACTGAGCAGGCGGCGGCGGCGACAGTGGTGGTGGTGGTGGGCTCCTAGACCGACTGGAGCGGCGCCTACCAGAGGATGAGCCGGCCTCATGGCCGTGATTCCCCTTCCCAGACCACGACCAGGTCATGGCAACGGTGGCGGGCTAGGGTTTCTAGAAACTGTCGGGGGTGGAGGGGGCAGGATTGGTTTTGGAAGCGGAAGCTACTGTGTGGAGTGTGGACTGGCCGGTCCACGGGTTTCCACTTAAAGAAGGACGACGACACGAAGGTGGGTGGCTGACGACCGGGCCCCGCCGCGCGTGCGCATTTACTTTGGGCGGTGGGGGTAGGTTGGACGCCGCCACAAGTCCCCGAGGCGATGGCCCGTCTGTCCGTTTTGCCCCAAGCGGACGTGGGCGTACGATTTGGAGTTGCCCTTATGACGCGGCCCCACTAGTCAAAGTTAACGGTCAAACCATTGACCCGACGGCATCCTCCGTTGTGACCTTTCGTGAGGGTTTTGGACAAGAGAGTGGGGAAAAGTGAGCAAATTGTAAGAGCGTGGGGATGGATGAGTACAACTAAGGAACGAGGGGCACAGATGTAAAAAACCCAAAGAAAAGATTATGTGATTAACATGTTAGGTAGCATTCCACATCAAAAATTCTGTTTTTATCGTTTACCTACTTGAGGACGAGTAGGAATTAAGCTTGGGGATGTTGATACGTCTACAACGTATCTATAATTTTTGCTTGTTCCATGCTGTTATATTACCATTCTTGGATGTTTTACAATCATTTTATAGCAACTTTATATCATTTTTTGGGACTAACCTATTGACATAGTGCCAAAGTGCCAGTTGGTGTTTTTGCTTGTTTTTTACTTCGCAGAATATCAGTACCAAACGGAGTCCAATCGCGACAAAACTTTTTGGAGATTTTTTTGGGCCAGAAGACATCCAGTGGGCCAAAGAAGTGCCAGAGGGGAGGGTAGAGGAGACCACAACCCACCAGGGCGCCAGAGGCCCCGGGCGCGCCCTGATGGGTTGTGCCCTCCTCGAGACCTGCCTCTGACGCCTATAAATTCCCAAATATTCCAGAAACCCTAGGATAGTCGACGAAATACACATCCAGCCGCTGCAAGTTCCAGAACCTCGTGATCCAATCTAACACCATCACGGAGGGGTTCATCATCCTCATTGGTGCCTCTCCGGTGATGCATGAGTAGTCCACCATAGACCTATGGGTCCGTAGGCAGTAGCTAGATGGCTTCCTCTCTCTCTTTTGATTCTCAATACAATGGTCTCTTGGAGATCTATTTGATGTAAACTTTTGCGGTGTGTTTGTTGGGATCCGATGAATTTTGAGTTCATGATCAGTTTCTATCCATAAATATTATTTGAGTCTTCTTTGATCTCTTATATGCATGATTACTTATAGCCTCGTATTTCTTCTTCGAATCTTTGGTTTAGTTAGGCCAACTAGATCATTTTTTCTTGGCATGGGAAGAGGTGCTTTGTGATGGGTTCAATCTTGCGGTGTCCTCTCCCAGTGACAGAAGGGGTAGCGAGGCACGCATGTATTGTTGCTATTAAGGATAACAAGATGGGGTCTATTCCTACATGAATAGATCTTGTCTACATCATGTCACCGTTCTTATTGCATTACTCCGTTTTTCCATGAACTTAATACACTAGATGCATGCTGGATAGCGGTCGATGTGTGGAGTAATAGTAGTAGATGCAGAATTGTTTCGGTCTACTAATCTTGGACGTGATGCCTATATAATGATCATCGCCTTGGATATCGTCATGATTATTTGATCTTCTTTTAATTGCCCAACAGTAATTTGTTCACCCACCATGTGCTATACTCATGAGAGAAGCCACTAGTGAAACCTACGGCCCCCGGGTCTACTTTTCCAACATATTGCTTTCCGATCTATCTTTTTGCCGCTTTTGTTTTCAGATCTATTATTCCAAAAACCCAAAAATATATTGCTGCACTTTTTATTTGCCCTTTTTATTTTGTGTTCTTGAGAGATCTATCTCTCCAATCTATCACTACCTAATCTATCTTTTTACCGTAGAGAGATTGACAACCTCTCTTTCGTGTCGGGTTGCAAGTATTTGTCCTTTGTGTGCAGGTGCTGTTTACGTAGTGGTGGTGATCCTCATACTGGTTCGATACCTTGGTTTCATAACTGAGGGAAATACTTACCGTCGTTGTGCTGCATCATCCCTTCCTCTTTGCGGAAATACCGACGCAGTCTCAAGCCACGTCAGTATGCATTTGAGACAATGTGGAATTGTTTCACAACTTACGCCACCTGGAACACCACAGCGTAATGGAGTGTCCGAGCGTCGTAATCGTACTCTATTAGATATGGTGCAATCTATGATGTCTCTCACTGATCTGCCACTATCATTTTGGGGTTATGCATTGGAGACAGACGCATTCACTTTAAATAGGGCACCATCAAAATCCGTTGATACGACACCATATGAATTATGGTTTGGCAAGAAACCTAAGTTGTCGTTTCTTAAAGTTTTGGGCTGCGATGCTCATGTGAAAAGGCTTCAACCTGATAAGCTCGAACCCAAAGCGGACAAATGCGTATTGTTAGGTTACCCTAAGGAAACAGTTTGGTATGCCTTCTATCTCAGATCCGAGGGCAAAGTGTTTGTTGCTAAGAACGGGTCCTTTCTCAAGAAAGAGTTTCTCTCGAAAGAATTGAGTGGGAGGAAGGTAGAACTTGATGAGGTTATTGAACCGTCACTTCAGTTGGACGGTAGCACGACGCAGAAAAGTGTTTCTATGACGCCTACACCAAATGAAGAGGAAGCTAATGATGATGATCATGAAACTTCAGATCAAGTAACTACTGAGCCTCGTAGGCCGACAAGGAATAGTACCGCCCCTGAGTAGTACGGCAATCCCGTCTTGGAGGTCATGTTGTTAGACAACAGTGAACCTACGAGCTATGAAGAAGCGATGGTGGTCCCGGATTCCAACAGATGGCTAGAGGCCATGAAATCCGAGATAGGATCCATGTATGAGAACAAAGTGTGGACTTTGGAGGACTTACCATATGATCGTAAGGCCATACAGAATAAATGGATATTTAAGAAAAAGACGAACGCAGACAGTAATGTAACCGTCTATAAAGCTCGACTTGTTGCAAAAGGGTTTTCACAAGTTCAAGGAGTTGACTATGATGAGACTTTCTCTCCCGTAGCGATGCTTAAGTCCGTCAGGATTATGTTAGCAATAGTTGCATTTTTCGATTATGAGATCTGGCATATGGATGTCAAAACAGTGTTCCTTAATGGTTTCCTTAAGGAAGAGTTGTATATGATGCAACCCGAAGGTTTTGTCGATCCTGAAAATGCTGACAAAGTGTGCAAGCTCCAGCGATCCATTTATGGACTGGTGCAGGCATCTCAGAGTTGGAATCCTCGCTTTGATGAGGTGATCAAAGCGTTTGGGTTCATACAAGTTTATGGAGAAGCTTGTATTTACAAGAAAGTGAATGGGAGCTCTATAGCGTTTCTAATATTATATGTGGATGACATATTACTGATTGGAAACAATATAGAACTTTTAGAAAGTGTGAAGATATATTTGAACAAGAGTTTTTCAATGAAAGACCTCGGAGAAGCTGCTTACATATTAGGCATCAAGATCTATAGAGATAGGTTGAGACGCCTAATAGGACTTTCACAAAGCACATATCTTGATAAGGTTTTGAAGAAGTTCAAAATTGATCAGTCCAAGAAAGGGTTATTGCCTGTATTACAAGGTGTGAAGTTGAGTAAGACTCAATGCCCAGCAACTACAGAGGATAGAGAAAAGATGAGTGTCATCCCCTATGCTTCAGCCATAGGCTCTATAACGTATGCGATGTTGTGCACAAGACCAGATGCCAGCCTTGCCATAAGTATGGCCGGAAGGTTTCAAAGTGATCCTAGAATGGAGCACTAGACAACGGTCAAGAATATCCTTAAGTACCTGAAAAGGACTAAGGAAATGTTTCTCGTTTACGGAGGTGATCAAGAGCTCGTCGTAAAGGGTTACGTCTATGCTAGCTTTGACACAGATCCGGATGACTCTAAGTCTCAATCCGGATACGTTTTTATTCTGAATGGTGGAGCGGTAAGCTGGTGCAGTTCCAAGCAAAGTGTGGTAGCAGATTCTACATGTGAAACGGAGTACATAGCTGCTTCGGAAGCAGCGAAAGAAGGTGGCTGGATGAAGCAGTTCATGACGGATCTTGGAGTTGTGCCCAGTGCACTGGACCCAATGACCCTCTTCTGTGACTACACTGGCGCCATTGCTCTAGCCAAGGAGCCCAGGTTTCACAAAAGGACCAGACACATAAAGCGTCGTTTCAATTCCATCCGCGATTATATCAAGGAGGAGGACATAAACATTTGCAAAGTACATACGGATCTGAATGTTGCAGACCCATTGACTAAGCCTCTTCCAGGAGCAAAACATGATCAGCACTAGAACTGTATGGGTGTTAGATTCATTACAATGTAAATCACATAGTGATGTGAACTAGATTATTGACTCTAGTGCAAGTGGGAGACTATTCGAAATATGCCCTAGAGGCAATAATAAAATAGTTATTATCATATTTCCTTGTTCATGATAATCGTTTATTATCCATGCTATAATTGTATTGATTGGAAACTCACATACATGTGTGGATACATAGACAAAAATGTGTCCCTAGTGAGCCTCTACTAGACTTGCTCGTTGATCAAAGATGGTTAAGGTTTCCTGACCATGGACATGAGTTGTCATTTGATAACGGGATCACATCATTAGAAGAATGATGTGATGGACAGAGACCCAACCGTAAGCATAGCATTTGATTGTTCTAGTTTACTGCTACTGCTTTATCCATGTCAAGTATCTGTTCCTATGACCATGAGATCATTCAACTCCTAGACACCGAAGGAATGCCTTGTGTGTATCAAACGTCACAACGTAACTGGGTGACTATAAAGGTGCTCTATAGGTATCTCTGAGGGTGTATGTTGGGTTGGCGTGAATCGAGACTGGAATTTTTCACTCCGTATGATGGAGAGGTATCTCTGGGCCCACTCGGTAATACAACATCACAAGAAGCTTGCAAGCAATGTGACTAAGGACTTAGTCACGGGATCTTGTATTACGGAACAAGTAAAGAGACTTCCCGGTAACGAGATTGAACTAGGTATGGAGATACCCACGATCGAATCTCGGGCAAGTAACATAATGATGGACAAAGGGAACTGTATACATGATTGATTGAATCCTTGACATCATGGTTCGACCGATAAAGATCTTCGTAGAATATGTGGGAACCAATATGGGCATCCAGGTCCCGCTATTGGTTATTGGCAGTAGAGGTGTCTCGGTCATGTCTGCATAGTTCACGAACCTGCAGGGTGTGCACACTTAACGTTCGATGACGATTTGGTATTGTTGAGATGTATATGTTGGTGACCGAAAGTTGTTCGGAGTCCCGGATGAGATCCCGGACGTCACGAGGAGTTCTGGAATGGTCCGGAGGTAAAGACTGATATATAGGAAAGTGGTATTCGGGTTCCGGAAAGGTTTCGGGTGTTTTCGGTAGTGTACCGGGAGTGTCGAAAGGGTTCCGGGGGTCCACCGGGAGGGGCCCACCCCCCCGGGGCCCACATAGGCCAAAGAGGTGGCACACCATCCCCTGGTGGGCTGGGCAGCCGACCCCTATAGGGCCCATGCGCCCTAGGTGGTAGGTGGGAGGTGCCTTGGGAGGGAGGGACTCCTCCCTAGGGCGCCCACCTCCCTTGTGGGAGGTGGACTCCTCCCCCCTTGGCCGGCCGACCCTCCTTGGAGGAGGGGCTAGGGCCGGCGCCCCATCTACCCCCTCCTCCTATAGATAGAGAGGGAGAGGGAGGGCAGCCGCACCCCAAGCCACGGCGCAGCCCTCTCTCTCTCTCCCTCTAGACATGGGAAGATTTGTTGAACCAGTTTTCAAGACCGATGACCGAAGACAAAGAACCGTTCGGAAGAACCGAGGAGCGTCCCCAACTTGAAGACCGGTTCAGGGGGCTACTGACGGTGTCCTGGACTAGGGGGTACTCACCACATCGTCTCCCGACCAGTGGGTCGGGCCGAGGGGCCCCATGATGATTCACTAATGGGCCACTTCGGGTAGCCCATGATGCATACAAGGGAGATTCCACAAGACTTGGCGCACAAGACAAGGACTCCTCTAAACTCTAGGCCTACGGTACATTATATAAACCGAGGCCAGGCTAGTCAATAGATAATCTCATATTCATTACAACAATCTCGTGGTAGATACCTGTACTATGTACTATCCCCCCATATGAATACTATCAAAAGCAGGACGTAGGGTATTATCTCCTTGAGAGAGCCCGAACCTGGGTAAAATCTTGTGTCCATGTTACTATCGCTCCAAGACGCCTAGCTTAGGACCCCTAATACGAGATATGCCGGATTAAGAACCGGCAATTATGTCATGTTTCTTATTGCAGCACTCCGTTTCTTCTAAACTTAATACCGTGAGATGCATAGTGGATAGCGGTTTTGGGGTGGAGTATTAGTAGTACACGTCACTAAGTTACTTGTCACTAGCAAGACAAAGGGCTTGACAACCCCCTTGCCACGTTGGGTGTAAGTATTTTTGTTGGTGTGCAGGTGATGCTTATCTTGTTACCTTGATGCTTCTACTGGTTCGATAAACTTTGATTCTTCACTAATGGAAAGTTTTGTCGCTACCTTTAGAACCATTCCTTTTTGGGTAAACCCGACTCTTGCGGGAGTAGCAACATGGTCTTCACAAACGCCGCTCATTGAGGATTGATACCATTGACAATACAAGACATCATCCCATGTTGTAGTCGCGACCATTGAGAGTGTAGTTGCACGTCAACGATTCCCCATTGCAAAGTCTCCTAAACACTGGAGATTATTGAAGCACGTTGATGTGACCTTGGTACATTCCGCGCAAACATTTAGAGTTGTTCTTCCATTGAGAGTGTCGTTGTGAGAATCGTACATTCCAAAGAAATCATCCCAAATCCATAAGTCATGTGATGCCACTGCTTCCAGTATGATGGTGACCCATTTGGTGTGACCTTGGTATATTCCGTGCAAACATTTAGAGTTGTTCTTCCATTGAGAATGCATGCAATAAATTGAACTAAGCATACGTGAAAAACCTCTTGCCTCTCTAATAGTCAACAACTTTTATGTATCATGCATAGTTAGTTCTATGAGATATTCTGCTCCAATCACACGCACCACGACGCGCGCAAACCTCTCAGTCGTCTTGCGGCATGTGCTCTCCCTCATCCGGACCATGTTACCAACGACATCGGCGGCAGTATCAAGTGCATGCATCCTCAGGGTTGTCGTGCATTTCCGCTTAGCATAGAATGAAGTCTGTAACAATCCCTCGAGAGCTTGAAGTAGTCATCATATAACTACACCCTCCACAACGCGCAAAAATAGTGGTTTGCTCATATAAAAACGGCGACGAAACCATGGATCATACGGGAAAGTTGGGTTCGAAGCAAAGTAATCCTTGCACAACAACCGTGCTCCACAGACCCTATCCCGATTAGTAACTCTTTTCATTGTGTTCGAGCCGTTGAAGTTGAGAATGTGCTCCACGTCCCTGTCAATTTCCTATGGGATGCTCATGAGCATTATCATTTTGACTTCTTCGTTCGAATCCGATGAATAGAATATCTCTTGTGAATCATTTCAGGAAGCTCCGTCGGTCCATACTAATCGCCCCACGAACCATCAGAATTCATTGTTTTGTCTACAAAAAAACACCAAAAAACCTGGTGAGACAATGTGTTGAATACACAGAGGGCAAGCGAGAGTTGCCGACGTACCACTGTGACGTCCGCACCGCCGACGATGTCTGCGGCGTCGAGAATGGACGAGAGTTGTTGTGCCGGTGCTGACGGCACAGAGGCTGAGAAAGGCGGCGGAGAAAGGGTGACGGCGAACTTTGGAGACGGCAGGAACACATGAGGGAGAAGAGAGAAGATGAGAAAATGGAATCGGCTAGGTCGGAAGGAGTATTTGGTGCAATTTTTGTTAATGTCGGATTGTGTGGTCTGACTGACGGATGCGCCCGGTTGCACACGGACCGGCCCATATCATCTTAAATTTACGAAAATGATAACGCCCACACGTGTGGGCGTTTGCAACTTGGGCCGAACGCGTCTGGAGCCGTCGGATGTATTTGCTCGAATCTTGGAGCAAGGAGGAGGGATGTCGCATGCCACGTCATGTGTGGCAGTTTCTCGACTCGCCCGAACGGTGGAACCACGGCGGATTGGGCGACGGTTGCCACCCTTGCCGTGCGGGCGGTTGCCACATCGCCCGAATGCCCACGAACGCCACGCCCGCACCCTCTTTTCTCCACGTCACGGCAGTTCTCTGCAGTCCGCCCGCATTCCATTACTCCCCCTCTGTCTTCCTCCTCTCTCTCTCGCATTGCGCTTCGGCGGCGTCGCAGAGGCGATTTCGCGGTGATTCCTTGGCGACACGGTGGCGGCGCTCGCGGAGTCGTCGTACAGGCGGCTGCGCTCGAGTAGGCGCTGCAGCGTCGCCGGAGACCGCAGGAGAGGAGGTAATGTGCTCGAAATCGTCTCCCCTCCCCCTCAATCTCTATTTTTGCGTCTGAAATCGATGGCGATTCCATGGTGATCTCCGTTTCTATTTGGTGGGGATTCTTCGGGGAGTCGCCGGTGGGACGTAGTGGTGGCTCGTTGATCGCCGCACTGGAGCGTTTGGTTGGTTCATTTAGTCGCCCTCACGGATTCATGCTCTGCTTTGAATCGCAGAGTTCATTCCCCTTCTGGATTTCATCCATTTCTATGGGTTGCCAAGCAATGGTTGGCACTATCCCTCATTTTGTGAAACCAGAGCAGTGATGCAGTGAATCAGTGTGTTCCCGTCCTTTGGTCGTCTTATTTTGATGCAGTGAAGGCCTAGAACACAACGTGAACCCTAGATTCATTTTATGTAGATTCTAGTTTCTTTTGATTTTGAACTAGGTTTTGATTACAGTGTTTGTGTGTGCTGATCATAATTAGTTGCCTATGCCGTATACCCAAACATGGCAACTACATATGTTGATTGTGCTTGAAGTTGCCGTGCCCTTCACACATTTAGATGGCAACTCCAATGTTCCCCATAAACACTAGTTGCCCTGTCTCTGTGTGTACTGGTCGCTAGTCAATCTTTGTTCCAAGTTAAATTAGTTGCCATGGTGTCTGTCGGCATACGGCAACTTGATATTCGAGCGTGTCTGTTTACTTTGTTGCCATTCTGTTTTCCTAACAGATGGCAACTCAATAGGTGATTTCAGTACATTAGCTGCCATGGTGTTTGTCAGGACATGGCAAATATTAACAGATGCCCACCTTTGTGGTTGCCATTCTGTTTTTTGTAACATATGGCAACTATGTAGTTCATTTTCATTTTAAACTAGTTGATGCGGTGTTCGTCGACACATGGCAACTGGTATTTGAACATTGCCATTACTATATTTTTGCCGTTCTGTTTTCCTACCAGAATGGTAACTGGATGTTTGTCTGTGTGTGTACTGGTGGCCAGTCAATCTTTGTCCCAAGTTAAATTAGTTGCCATGGTGTTTGTCGGCATACAGCAACATGATATTCGAGCGTGTCTGTTTACTTTGTTGCCATTCTGTTTCCCTAATAGATGGCAACTCAATATCTGATTACAGTACATTAGTTGCCATGGGGTTTGTCAGTACATGGAAAATAATAACAGATACCCACCTTTGTAATTGCCATTCTGTTTTTGTAACATATGGCAACTATGTAGTTCATTTTTGCAATTGTTCATACTTAAGCCTTGTTTGTCATCTTTTGAACCATGGCAATTTTCACTGCGATGATGAAAATTATCAATTGCCAGAGTTTTTGTTGGTGCCCACGGCAAATGTACCCTGTTTTATGAGTACCCACTAATGTGTATTTGCCGTCTGTTACAACATAATGGTTCGCATCCGCCAGGATGACGATGACGGTGACTTTGTGGACCCACCCCCACGGAACGTTGTGGCTGGTGCCAATAAACCTGCGAAGGAGGTTGGTTTTCTTTGCTTTTTTTATGTGTGTGCAAGAGATTTCTGTTTTTCAGTTGTTTATGTTTTCTGCTCTTTTCTGACTGTAACCGTCATGGCTCTAATGAATTTGTTCCTGATTCCAGAAGTCGAAAAAAACCCACGTAACAGGTTATCGCAAGAAGGGTTAACTGAGTTGACCAAACGATTTAGCCCAGAACAGAAGCCAGCAGCCGGCGAAATGGGGATGCAGTGTATGATGGACGTGCGATGCACGAATCTCGTGAACAACGTCTGTGACTGGCTTGGGGAGTTGTATGACCCTGAGTCCAGGGAATTCGTTATCCCGGGCCGTGAGAGAATACCTCTGGACGAGGAGTTGGTTTTCTGCACGTTGGGTGTTCCGCGGGGCCCGATTAAAGTTCCGTACGAGGTGCACAATGACATCGAGCTGGAGTTGTTCCCCTGCTTGTTCCCCGGTCAGGGAGCCATGCCAAACAAGACTGCACTTGCAACTTCGCTGAAGCAAATGAATTCCTATGGAGAGACTTTCAAGATGAAGTTGCTAATGTACTTGGTATCTTCTGTTTTTGCGCCTACAACGTCGCTACGACCAAGCAACAAATGCTTTCCTATCTTGGTAAATCGCATTCTTTGTCTTTTTTCATTGTTGCCATTAGCTTTTTTGTTGTCGTGCACAAGCATGTTTTGTCCTTTTCTTTGAAGTTCTTTTTTGATGGTGTACGTGCGCACGTCTCTGTTTTGAAATTTACGCAAAAGAAGTTGGAAGAACTGAAAGACATGAATTGGTGCAAGTTTATTGCCGATTTCCTCCACGAAGCTTTTGCTAGCAAGATGTACCAGAAGGGTTGTCGGTTGCATGTGATGGTGATACTTTTTTATCCCACATGTTTTTATTAGGTTTTACTATGTTTAGCATTGTCAGTGTGCTGTGATGGTTCAATTCATTGTGCCATCTTTAATAGCTTTTTATGCGGCTGCTGTAGTTGCATCACTAGGCAACTGTATTTTTCATACATGGCAACTCCATTAGTAGCACATGGCAACTATAGTTCATAGTACATGGCAATCTTAGTCAGAAGCACATGGCAACTACAGTTGACCCTACATGGCAACTCCATTTAGTAGACATGGAAACCGTAATTCACACTGCATGGCAACTCTAAATATTAGTTCACGGCAACAGTAGCTAACTCCAGTTCAGATCTTGCCGCCACGGAACGTGGCAACTCATTTGATTGAAGGTTTGTTTTGCCAAATAATTGCATCTCCAACCCCTCTAGGCATGAATACTTATCATCTAAGTTTTCACCATCTTTTTATATGTGTTTTGCAGCTTATGTATGTCGACAGACTAGATATTTCGAACGTCAATTTTCCTGAAGAGATTGGATGTCCGCCTCCTCCACACAAGTTTGTTGTTTCTGCCTCGTCCTATGAAGCTGTGAAGGCTGTGCTTGCTGCAGGCCGGATTTCTGATTCAAAGTTTGGGAAACTCCAGGTTAGTTTTTTCTTTTTTTCAATTTTTTTTGGGATAAGGAGGGGGGTACTTTTTAATACAATGATGGCAATTGTAGTTGTTTCTAAATGGCAAATGTAGTTGATGTCATTTTTTATTTTTCATTGCACATGGCAACTACTTTTTAGTGTGGATGGCAAATAGTTCCCTTCCTACATGGCAAATCATATTTTGATCATGTGTGATATGCATTTTTTATACATTTGTGATCTCTGACGAATGTCTTTTTTCCTACTCATTGTTGTGCAGCTAATGGCAAAGCACGCTATAGACTACAGTGTCTTTGGTGGGCCTCATAATTTCAGCAAATGGATGAACGTCCACGCAGCTCCGTCGTGCACCGCTCAGGTAGTCTAAGAGGATGTTGTGTACTTGTGCCTTCCCTTGTTATCAACACTTTTTCGTGATTTTCTCTTTTGTGACGGTTTTTTGTGTTTTTTTTGTCTTGGTGTGACCAGGCTAGGGCTCCTGTCGAGAACCTGGTTGGTCAGTTTGCGTCTGGCATGACCAATTTGCTAGGGCAGCTTGTGGCGGGATGGACAACACTGCATGGTCGTGAAGGCGAAGCAGTTGCCAGGCAGTTTACTTCTTTCGTTGGAGAACGCATGAATCGACCTACTGGTTGCCGTGGACGTTATGATTATAACAGTTCTCAGGAACCCCGTGGCACGCAAGACACTGATTTTGATGTTGATGGCATGGAGAATGTGCACGGCAGTTCTCAAGAGATTCCTGCTGCCAATACTGACTTGGATGGAGAGGATCACATGGAGAATGCTGACGACGATACTGATCACGTCGTTGCTCCGGATATTCGGGATGGAGTACCCCATGGGAAGGCTCCACTATTTGTGCCACCACCTGCTAGAGGACATGCCTCGGCCGCAGTTAATGAAGAAGGTGATTTACCTACAAAGAGGGGGAGGGCGCCAGAGGACGAAGCTCAGCCTCATGCTGCCAAGAGGCTTCGAACTGACCCCGTTGCTGCCAGACGGAGGTTTGCTCCTTTTTGTCATTTTCCATGTTTTTTTGTTTGCAGTACGGAGTTTTTCAACTTGTTTTCTTTTGTAGGGCCTGACTGTTTTTCCTGTTTTCACAAATGTTTTTTTGGTGGCCAGTGAGGCGACGGCCGGTGGTCGGTCGAAGAAAAAGAAAGCTCATGGCACACCCTCACGTGCTTCTGCTCGGCTGAAGGAACCCAGGCCCTCCGAGGTTGGCATCACGTCGACACGTACGTCTCCGCGTGTCGCTCCTGTTGTGCTTGAGGACTTGAGGAATCAGCCCAGGAGGTATGTTTACCATAGATGGCAAATCATGCTTGACTGTCATGGCAAATTATGATAGTTGCTCATGGCAAATTTTGTTCATCCAACATGGCAAATTATCCTAGATGCTCAAGGCAATTTTTAGTCCATCATAGATGGCAAGTTTAGTTTGATGCTCATGGAAAATCTAGTCCATTCTACATGGCAAATTTAAATCCATGCTCATGGCAAATTCAGTCCATTCTGGATGGCAAATTAAGTTTGATAATCTTTTGCAACGTTTTTTCCACCTGACTGATTCCAAAATTATGTTCATCGCAAATGGCAACCAGTATTCTTTTTCATTTGACATTCCGTATGCTGCCTACCATACATGGCAACTGGTATTTAGTTTTGTACATTTTTTTCCTTTATATGTTGTCTGATCGTCGTTTTTTTCATTGCAGGAACTTGAAAAAGACCGCGAAACGTGCTGCCAAGACGCAGACGAAAGATCCACTCGAACGCATCCACTCCAAGCTGGCGACGTCTGCTCATGACGCAGAGGCTGTTGTTCCTCCTGTTGCAAAACCTGTTGACGTGCCGCCCACTGTTGCCGTCAGTTCTGATGTAGCTAAATCGCCATCTCCACCTGCTGCAGGTGTTGACAACATAATTGGAGGCGATGGCAATAGCAGGGCCGGTAGCGATGAGTCGGTATCTGCCAAAACTGCTGAGGTTGTGCCCACCCTTCTATCTATGAGGGACGCTGCTGTTGACATTCCTCGCAGCCGTTCAGCTAGTGTCGTGGTGGAAGCAACTGAGATGAACAAAGGCAATGAAGATTCACGCACATCTGCAACGGACGGCGCACCTGAACCTGTTGTATCTGCTCCGACCATTGTTGTTCCCGGCCCCACTGTCACAGCATCCGCGTCGAAGAGACATGCTGATCCGTCAACCGTTGTGCAGGCTGGCCTGCCACCTAGGCGTAGCCCCCGGAAGACAGGTGCACCGTCATCCAGTGCAGCGAAGCTTGGCATTAGGAGCGATCATTCTGGTTTTGTGCCTGCTTCCATGCTCTTCCCTCCGGTTGCTCAAAGCAGAGCAGGTGAAACCGCGATAGTGAAAGATTCTACAGTGACAGTTGCGAAGGAGTCATCTGATGCTGGTGATGCACGTACACAGCATCCGGTGTCGCACACGGTTGAGAAGACTCCTGACATAGATCTGCGTACCTCCAAGATCCCTGTGAATCTCGGTGTCCCGTATAGCCCAAACAAGAAGATTGCCAAGAAGACGGTGAACGTTATACCTGATAGCACTTCCCGTCCCACCGCCAGTCCACAGGTTGCTGCAGGAGATGACACGGACATGTTTGTGCAACTGTCTCCTCTTGAAGCTGCAAAACAGTTCATTAGCAACCCGGTTGAGCTGCCGCAGGAGAGGCACCCCATGGCTTTCACACACCCTAGCTGCAGTCTTGGGATTGATCGCAGCCAGAACGATCAACCAATCGACCCTTTGCCGGTTGCTTTCGCTTTTCCTGGAGGAGACGTGGCTATGATGGCGCAGCCTAATGTTGATGGCCGGAAAGCTGTGTCATTTGCTGAGCCCATTGTGCAAGGTAATTTTATCTGACACTTTTTCCTTCTTTCAAAATATAATGTAAGTTTTATTTTGTTTCATGGCAATTTGTTTTGTTATTAGATGGCAAACAGTGTTTACATGCAATGGTTATTACATTTAGAAATGCCATGGCAGATGCAGTTCATCCAACATGGCAGCTGTACTTTCTAGGTTTCATGGCAATTACTTCTGTTAGCATATGGCAAACCATACTTGGTTGCACATGGCAATTGCTGTTGACCATCCATGGCAACTGATTTTGTGCCATGGCTTCATTGTTCATTCAGCATGTCATTTTTCAGTTGTTTTTTTTAGATTAATCTCTCTGACAACATTTTTTTGGATGGCAACTTATCCTTTCTACTTTTTTTGTCGTGTGCACATGTCCATGCTTTTCTGTTTTCCGTAGTTTACATGTTTCTTTTTCTGTGATTTTGCAGGAACACCCGAAGAGATTACTCCCTCAATGGACGAAGCTTTACGTAAGGCTGAACAGGACGCCCTAAGCAAGAAATCATCTGGCAATCAGGGCCAATCTAGTTCCGGTGCTCGAGAGGATGCAGGGTACGATGATGTTGTCAGGAGTGCAACTCCTGGTTCTGTGAAGCATGCGAGAGTAGTTCACCCGCCAGCGCAGGATGAATATGAGCCTACATTTAGGGCTACAAAGGAGCAGTGCATTTTCTATGACATTATCAGGCGCTACGGAAACGCTAGGTCGAACAGCAAACGCGTCAAGAAAATCAGGAAGTAATGTCATCCCTGCCCTCACCTGTTCATTTTATGCCTTCACGTTCTAGTGTTTTTAGGTTTCCTCTATTTAGTCATGCTTCTTTCAATGTATATCATTTTCATACAGCTCATGTTTGGACAGAACTAAAGTCATCCAGTGCGATGCTACATATGTTGACGTTGGAGATCTGGCAGATGCCGTGAGGCCCACAGGCAGGTTGTCGCAGAATGTAGTTGCATGCGGGATTGACTACATCAACAAGCACGTTGACATTTCCCCTGACAAGGTGATCTTCGACTACTCTGTGACATCAAAGATCTGGAGTGGTGACTGGGACCATCCCATAATCAAGAAACGTTTTGCGAATCATGGCGAGTTCAAGCTGACGTTGAAAAATCAGGTGAGTATTTTTCACACTCCAGAAGTGCTTATCACCATTTTTTTTTTGTCGTGCATGCGTTGGCCTAGAAATTGCCTTGTTTTTTTAAGTTGCCTCTATGATCACTTAAGTGTGCAAATGTATCACTCCATGGTCAATTGAATTTTATTTATTAGTTTGTATGTGATGGCAAATCTAGTTAAATGCCAATGGCAACTACTAGTACTTCTGGATGGCAACTTCATATAATCATTGATGGCAACTAATTTTATACTGATGAAATTCACTTCATGATTAACTCATCTTTCCATGGCAACTTTTGTAAATCAACGTTGTTGTTATTTTTTGACAATCGAGCAATGGGTGATGGCAATTTGTATTTTTTTAAAATAATAATGTGTAATTTTTCTATAAAAAACAGTTGCGGCAACTTTCACATCTTTTGACCATGATTTATTTCGCCTTCTCATAACGCATGGCAACTCATACCACGGCAATTTTATCTTTTTTATTTTTGATTTCTGTTTTGCAGATCATGTTCCCGATGTTCCAAGAGCTTGCTCCACAGAACCCGGCAGATAAGTGCGGACACTTCTACTCCGTTTGCCTTAACCTAAAGCATCAGCGCATAGAGGTGCTCGATTCCGTGCGCTCAGAATCGGATCCCGGTCTCTAGAGTCATGCTGAGTTCTTCATCCAAAACCTCAAAGAAACCTGGAATCGCCATTACGGAACCTCAAAGGTCCAGATTAGCCACTTCAAAACTAAATACATCGAGACGGCGAAACAAGGCAATGGGTGAGTCTGGTTTCTTCTCCCTCACCCAATGCATGTTTGTTGCACAACTTGTTTGTTTCCTTCATCTTACCAAGGAATTTTTTTGCTGTTTGTGTCATGAGTTTTGTTATCTTTTTGTTGTAGGCGGGACTGTGGCTACTACATGCTCGAGTACCTTGCAAAGTGGAAAGGACGCAAGGTTCCCGTCATCACCGATGCAAGCGTGGCAGAGCTTAGGAAAATCTTGACTTGGGAATGGGTGACGAACCATGAGTTCAACCAGCGACTCGGTGCGCGGGAATTCATTGAAGATTCCATCAAAGCTGCCAACAAAAAGTACCGTTGATCACGTGGTGGTCGATGCCCCATGCGTACCTTACATTCTTTTGGTGGATGAATGTAAGGTACATACTGTCTCTCGAAAACACTTGTGGTGTGCTACGTTTTGTGTTTATCCTTAGAACCGCACTTTCTTAGTGATGGCTTGCATGCCTTTCTCTTTTATGTCATGTAATATATGTGTGCGACCGAATCTGCTAGCTAGTGTGCGAAAGACTACTGTGTTGTGCTAATATAGTGCATGTTTTTCCTTTTTTGATTGTCTTTCTTTATGCAGTTTGAGTGTTTTTGTGATTTCAAGTTTCCATACCCCCTTCTAGGGTTGTTTATACGTGTTTGTTTTTGGACGTGTCGTTTTGTTTTGAAATTTTTGGTAAATTATTTGTGTTAGAACATGCAATAGGTGTCGAGGTTACTTCTTCGAGAAGATCAAGAAGCTTAGCATGCCCAAATTCTGTGAAATATAAAGATGTTTTCCATTTCACATGGCAACTCCCACCCACTTGCTCATGGCAAATTTAGGCATGCAGTCATGGCAATATCTTCCCTATACATTTCGTACCACTCAGTGTGCATGAAGTTTCTGAAATCCTTGTTCTGTTCTTTTTCCAAGGACATCCGATTTTTTCCTTCATGCATGGCAACTGATGTGGCCATCACATGGCAAATGCATTGTTAACTACATGGCTACTATTTTACCAACCGGTATTACATTTCAAACATTGTAGCTGTAACATGGCAACTAAAGTAGTTCAATGATGGCAAATATTTTTTAACACAAATATGTTTTGACTTCATAACAGCAATCCCAATATGCATGTATCTCACTACTTAGATGGCAACTCGCTAACACTTTCAGTGCATAACGACAAAAAGTTTGCTGCTGTATCAGTCACACATTCAACAAAATATGACTTAGCCACAGATCAAGCACACGACACATTCATCCTACTGATTGCCAGCTCGTTTCTTTGCTTTTTTGTGATTTGCTTGAATCTCTAACCCTGATTTGTATCTGATCTCCTTTGGCCGACCTTTTGTGACCGAGCGTGACGGGTTCCTCACCTGCGTCTGCGTGTTCGAAGCACCAAACCCTACTTCCGAGTTTTCTGATGATGGGCCAGTGGACGTTGGAGCAGTAGAAGTACGTGGGAACCTGTGTAAGGCCTCCTCAGCCATCCTTTTGTTGATGTCATCGAGCTCTCTTTTCAGGGCTTTTCTGTGTTTCTCAGCGGCTCTGGACTTTTCATCTGTTTTGCATGCGTCGTCTATTAGTTCAGCGTAGTTGCGGGTCAGTACGATGTGCCTCACGGACTCCATTCTTGCCTCTGGCCTTTCTTCATGCATTGCCATTACTGCATTTGATGTGTGTGGCCCTAGCACCTCGTTGGCATCCCAAGTCCATCGTCGTCGTATGAGATTGTTTGGCATCTTTCGCACGCCGAGCATGTCCATAACCCTGAGAATGTGACAGCAGATGATCCCGTCCCTCTCGTACTTGCAGCACTCGCAATAGTACTCTTCTATATCTGTGTTTGCTGTCACGGAGTAGTTCCTCCCCTTGTCTGGATCCTCCGGTTCTGAATCGGACATTTCCCTTATGGTACACACCTTGTACGTCCATCCGTCAACCTGATAGGCCGTGTACGATGATGCCTTTTTCAGCTCTTCCTGGAACCTGCAGTCAGAAAATTCTTTTTCTTCTTAGAGCAGTTACTGAATTCTTATTTCAGTTTACACATGGCAACTATATCACATCTATCATGGCAATTATAATCTACACTACATGGCAATTACTGTTGTACCACAATGGCAACTGTATCATCATTCATCTTTTCCAAAAAAAATAATGAAATGTGTTTTGTATGCTCACCATCATGGCAAATAAAGTTTACCACATATGGCAACTGTATCAAATTGATCAGAGTAGACAACTTTTATAAGCCACATGGCAGTTATGGATGTTTTCCACATGTTAGTTGCATTTCTTTTAACATGGCAAGCATTGTTCTCCCAACATGGCAACTCTCTTCTATTATACATGGCAACTACAGTAGATATCAAATGGCAAATGCAGCTACACATGCATGGCAACTCTCTTTTTCTGAATGGCAACTGCAGTAGTACTAGGATGGCAAATCAAATTGCATGGCAACTGGATTAGGTTCATTGTTCACAATGGCATCATGTTTCTATTTTTCTGATGGCAAACAGTATGAATTTGAATAAAGAATAGTAAATTGCCATACTTGTCATCTAGTTTCCAGGATAGTGCATGCACTTACTTGAAGAATATCTTGTTGGTGTATATTTTGCTCATTTGCTTCTCCATTGGTTTGTATGTTAGCAAATTAGGCTGCTTGAGTGTTGTGTTTGCTTCCTGCTGCAGTTCTGCTCCTAGGATTTTTTGCTGCAATGTCGTGTATTGCTTGGCAAATTGTAGCAACGAGTTGCCTGGGCTAATGTAGCGTTTCAAAACAGCATTGAAAGCTTCGCTGCGTTGGGTAGTCTGCAGGAATGGGAAGAAACATTGCATGAAGTAGGCTGGGACCCAGTATTTGCGCTTCTCCCACAGATTCTGTAGGGTTTCGTTGTCATGTACTTGATATTTCTCAATCATTGCTAACCAGCTTCGCTCGAACTCCTCCACTGTCAAGCTGTGATCCACGCACAGCTCGAACTCTTTGTGTAGCTCTGGATTTTCAGCCATAAAAGGTCCTAGAGTCTCCTCCGCCTTTTTTATTATGTGCCACCTGCAATGCCTGTGTACTGCCAGGGGGAAGACATCACCGATGCCTCCACGCATGCTGAAGTCCTGGTCGGTTATTATGTTCATTGGAGCAAGCCCATCCATGCACTCCAAAAATGTCTTGAAAAGCTAGGTGTATCCATCGATATCCTCGTTCCGTACAAGGCCGCAACCGAACTGCAACGACTGGTTGTGATTGTTTATGCCTATGAATGGAGCACATGGCATCTTGTACATGTTTGTGAGATAGGTCGCGTCGAAAGAAATGCAGTCACGGAAATGCTTGTAGGCTCGCCGCGCCACACCATCAACCCAGTACATGTTTTTCACGCGGTCCTCATCATACAGCCTTATTCTGTAGAAGAAGTCTGGCTCCTCCTTCTCTTTATCTTTGAAGTTGGCAATTGTGTCTTCGACGTCAGCCAATTTGCTCTCTCTGCGATATTTCGCCTTCAGGTTTATCACATCCGCGGGTATGAAAGGCAAGCTACTTAGCTTCCCATCTCTGTTGTGTATGAGGGCGAGTATCTGCACCATTCTTCCGGTGTTCACGTTGCAGTCATGCAGCAGTTTTATAAACTGTCTCTCCCGCGGCCTGAATCCCCGGTGGGCGGTCAGAAACTTTACCAGATCAAACTTTTTGACCATGTCGTGGTTATGGCTGTCGACAAACTCCTTGACCACCCAGACAGTTCCTTCCACGGCCAGCCTCATTTTGGCAGGGCAGCCCGTCTTGAGAACGATGCCTCTCTTGCGTTCCGGGACGACTGGCATGTCACCTTTAGGCTTCTTGTTCTTCCGTGCCTTGTGGCACCTCAGCTCGCCTCTGCTGTACTCTCTGGTGGTTTCTAGTCTCCGTCTGTATTCCGTGTTGACAGTGAAGCCATTGAACTTTGCATAACTTTGATAGTGTTTCTTGGCATCTTCGAATGAATTGAATTTCTGTCCAACATACGGTGGCGGAGTTAGCACAAATTCTGAATGCCCTTCTTCTTCTTCTTCGTTGTTTTCATCATCAGTTTCTTCATTCACTTCTGTATGTGTTGATGTTTCATCTGTTTCCGTGTTGCTTGTACCTGTGCCCACGTGCGTGTTGGTCGTTGTTGCCAGAACGATGGCTAATTCGAACATTGATTCTGCATTTGCTGCGCTAGGCTGGTTGACCGGATCTTGTAGCGACCCTCCTAGGTGATCTGAGGTGTACGTAGCACAAGCATTTTCGTTGTTTGTGGCTGAAGTTGAACCTCCTGCATGGCAATTGTAGCTGTTAATTCATCATGGCAAATGTAGTTATGCTTGCATGGCAACTGCAAGTAAGCAGTTATGGCAACTACACATTTATCAGTAATGGAAACTACAGTTGCCACATAATGGCAGTAGCACTGCAAATATGATGGCAACTGCAGTTATCACAACATGGCAACTGTAATTATGCATACATGGCAACTTCTTATAACCAGTGATGGCAACTGAAACATGATCAATGATGGAAACTGCAGTTGCCACATGATGGCAAGAGCAATGAAACATGATGGCAAATGTAGTTACCACAGCATGGCAAATGTAGGTACCACATCATGGCAACTGAATTTGCCATAGCTTGGCAACTGCTAGACCATCACCACATGGCAATTCATTCCGAATACACAAGTTATTTTTGTCCCTTGACCATTCATGGCAGCTGTTGTTGCCTTGGGATGGCAAATGCATTCATTAACCATTTACTTTCTCCATTTTTATTCTCGCCTGCATAATACGTTGATGGCAGGTCTCCCATTGTTAGTTGTTGCCATGCGCTACACGTCGTTGCTGCAAATGTCATTTTTTAGTAAGTTTCCCCGTTTCATAATATGATGTTCTTTCTTCATACTTTACCTTGATTTGCATTCTGTTCCGTCCGATGCTGTTGTCCTGATTGTGAGGCACTCGCATTTACTCCCGGCGCAGTTTGCCATGGGACCTCTGATGGCAAACTATAATTCCCTGCAAATGTGTAGAACGAACATCATACGTTGGCCATTATTTTGCCTTCAAACATGGCAAACTATCCTTTTTGCTCAATACGGAAACGCACCCATGTCTCCGTATTCTTGCAGTAGAGGTAGCAATGGCCCCGATGAAATGAGGTTGTTGTAGACATCCCATGGTGTCGATTGCGGCTGTCTGAAAAACCAAGGATTTGAACCTTCGCCTGGTTCCATCCTTCCTTTTTGTTAGTCCCCAAAACCTAGATGCATAACGAACAAACACCTGTTGTGTTAGTTTGCATGCTACCTTACATATCCTATCTTCAATGAGCATCACAAAAAAATGTAGCATCTGATTTTCACATGTCAAACTGATTTTGGGTGGCAATTGGCTGCCTGATGGCAAATTCATCCAGACTAATGAGGCAACTACTGTTGGAACCACATAGCAAATCATGTGGTCCAAGGCGGCAACTATTTTTTTCCCATTCGGATACATGCCCAGTGTTTCTCCCAGAGCAATCCACTTGAATTTCACTAGTTGGCAACTACTGTTGGAATCACATGGAAGATTAGGTGATGCAAAACGGCAACTAATTTTCCCCTCTCTCCCATATCTACCAACACACCCAACTGCCATACATCCCAGGAGATCTGGCAAAACTTTGGATGAATCCGGGTGGCAACTCTGGCTTTTAGAGACACCAGTCACCCCTTCGATCTCAATTCGTGCGTTAGGCATGGCAATTCGCCAGATCCCAAATTTTCGAACCCTACTGAGATGCGGGATGAGAGTGTAGGGACGACAGAGTGAGGGCGGCAACTGCAGGACGTACCTACAAAAAACGGGTTCGTTGACGTGTTCTTGGTCTACGATTTTGGTGTAGTCGACCTTGTTGCCATGGCGATTTGGGTGCAGATCGGCGGAGGGGAACGAGACGAGCGGGGGCAGAGGTAGACGAAAGAGTTGGAGGAGGGGTTAGGGGAGGTTTGCGGGCAGGCGTTTTTGAGGCAGTTGGCAACGTGCGGGCGTTGGCAATTGCTCCCGCACGGTGGTGTGCGGGCCACATATGTCGCTGCCCGATCGTTCGGGCGCTTGCAGCTGCGCCCGCACGGGGGTGTGCGGGCTGGCAAGTGTTGTTGCTGAACGAATCGTGCGGCACTAAACCTTACAGCCCACACGTGTGGCAGTTATCGGCGTCCTAAATTTAAGCTGGATATGAGACGCCTCGGTGATGTTTAAGATGTCCGTTTGGGTAGATCTTTTACGGCTCACTCACCAGATCGTCGGCCCATTCTTTTGAGGGGGGGTTCGAGGCAAACAGCTGTAAATACTGGGGTATCTCCGTGGATTAGAATTAGAAAAAACTGACAATGGAAATGCTCCTAGGTTGAATGCTACCACGCCTACAAACTACTACTACCACCACCCAAACGTGTCCTGGGCTGTGCTATTTTTTTTTTACTAATATAACGACCAATCATCCCAAGTACGGAGTACAGTAGTAACACAGCATCCACTATGAATTGCTTGTTTAAGCGGGACCCAGATTAGACTTAGGTGCCGGGCATTACTCAAAGATCACGACTGGACGGCGATTAGATTCGGGAATGCCTCGCGGTGAGCCTCGGAAACGATGGATGTGAAACGGGGCACTTGTCGCCACCCGGTCTGGTCTCGGGACCGTACAGAGTTAGGTGCGCCCAGTGCAGTGCGGTGCAGGTTCGTCTAGTTTTCTCAAGCCTCAACGGCACGCCCCCGGCCCGTGCTCTCGCCACCGTCCGCCATGGACCGTGCCCACCGACCGCCGCATCCAACCTCATTCCATCCCTAGAAAACCGAACGCTTCATCCTTCTGGCTGGTTGTAATGGGAGTATCATAGATAGTATCATGCATGCTAACTAGACAAGTTTGATGAGACGGCATAGAATTAAATGAAGAAAAAAAGAGTTGAGTATCATATCATGATACCGTATCATATTAAATGATGTACTATTATGTGTCATGCATGGTAATAAATAAACTATCTTATGATATTAACATATGATACTATGCATTACGGATGTAGTATCATACACCAGTATCATGCATATGATACTAGTGTATGATACTCCCCATTACAACCAGCCTCATGGACCCGGTGCACTGCTGAATAGACGAATCCCGTGCCTAGTAGCACAAGGGTGGTGCCCGGCGCCGGTCCACGGACTCGACATTCCACGGCCTGCCGCGGCCACTGCATTGGAGGGGCCAAAAGGCAAGGCAGGGCGCCTCGGTAGACGAGCTGAGCTGCTGCTTAGGGCCTGTTCTGAAACTCTCCCGCTTCTAAAAACTCTCAAAATTCAGCTTCTGTTTGTAGCTTCTTGCTCCACGCAGCGAATCACGCCCGTTCGGCAGCGTCGCTGGCTTCACCATCGCTAGCTTGGGCTGAAATAGTTGGCTGGCCTGTCTTAGCGCCATAATGGGCCGGCTAAAGGCAGCCCAGTTCGCGAACGAACGGTTCGATCGAGAGGGAGGGCTCGATCCTGTGCGCGAGAGTGGTTGTGTCGAGGAGTCAGCGTGAATCGTTTTCTTTGACGGTGGCAAACTCTCGTAAATAGGTGCAACTCCAGCTTCTGTTAAACGCGGAGCTCGGCTGACCTTGCTTCTCAAAATTGCACGGGAGGAAGGCTGAGCTTCCCGAAGCTAGCTTCTTCCGTCGGAATCGTTCGGCTCGGCTCCCGCTCCAGAATTTTGTGAAGCGTGGAGAGATCAGAACAGGCCCTTATTTTCAGATCGGTAGACAGATCGGCGCCAAAACCTACCACCACCTTCCTCCGTCTCTCTCTCTCTCTTTGCCTCCCCCTCCTCTCTAACCACCGCTTTCCAACTTTGTTCGTTCTCGTCTTGTTCTACTCGTACGTGACCGCTGACCACACACGGTAGTATACCTACCATATGGTCTCGCAGGCCATCATGGTCGGGCCGCCGTCCCCAGCGAAGATTTTCTCAACGGCGACGAAGCCTTCATGATGTGCTCCTGCATTTTTCGGGGAGGGCACGGGATGGCCAACTTTTCCCAGGCGCAGGGCATTTGAGGGTGGACGGATGGGGACGTGGATTCTGATCTTGTGATGGCACAGGACACATGTCTGGAGAGAGCTCGACCTTTCGTGCCCCTTCGCATGTTACCCTGCTGCCGGCCCAGGCCTCGCGGCACACGTACGCAGAAATATCAACGGAAGGAAACCCCATGTGCGATGCGATGAAGATGGACAACTCCCACGTTACGGCCATCGCAACCTGCTTGGCTATGTGTGGCAACGATCCGCCCACGCCCATCTACCGCTCACATGCTCGACCCCAGACCGTTTTTGCACGTCACCACGTAAACCCCCACGAGATTAGGAGCAAGAAATTAACGCTCCATGCAGCGGCTTATCCACATCCACGAGAAGAAGAACAAGTTGATGCATCTTGCCGGCCGGGTGATGATCGCATCGATCCCAACCGCAACAACTGTCGATCATCAAGAGCCCACCGTCCGGAGCCATCAATGCAATGCAAGCTGCGGCGACGCGCACCGACCTTCGCCAACAATGCGGAGGGGACGTCGTCTCGTCACGTTGCACGTCTCCATTCGGCCTCAATAATGGCGCCACAAGAGGGTACCCCTACCCCTACGCCTACGCCTATCCCGAATGGAAAGGCACATCTTACACAACTTGACGTGTTTTTCATTCTACTGTTTGCCAACAAAACAAACAGCAAATGCGTGGTTCAGGGAGCAGACCTGGCTCAGAGGAGACGTCCCTTTCAGCTCGGAAGTGAAACGGAACAAAAATTGGGCATTTCGTGTATCTAACTTTTTTAATAATCGGCAGATTCGCTAGTACCGGTAGCATAGTAGGATGTGAGATACGTACCGCTTATCTGTTTGTTTATGTGCATGACAAAAGCAATTTAAGCATTTTGTGCCCAGTGTTCCTATCAGCGGATTCGGCACGTTGCTCGATCTATCTAACTTATTTATGCATGACAAAACAATGGAGATCTTTGTACTATCATTTCTTTTACGCACGACAAAGCAATGATGATCTTTGAAGTACCGGACAATTGCCACGCATTATTGCAGAACATGATGCTCTCTCTCATCAGCGGCAATATGTAAATCATCCATTTCTGGCAACAAAACAAGCATATGTCTAATATGTTATGGCACGATTAAGGTTAGGCGTGACAAAATAGACTGCAAACCGAACATGCCCCTAATTGCGGACCCCTTGATCCGCCACTGCGACGTGCTACTACGTATGCATATCTGAGTTGGTATTCTTCGAGACCCACTGTCAAGCCAATGCTTCGTCTACTAAAGCATTTGGTCATGCACCAAAAACTGAGCCTCGCTAAGCTTGTTAAGATTCCTAATCCAAAGCAAGCCCCGAGGAAAAATACGCATGTCTCGCATATTTTCAGGACTTGATCCACGTACCACCATGGAGTATATACTGCATCCATGGAGTTGCAAAGAAGACCGTGCAGTCAAACGTATGCACTGGAACGGAGTATACTCCCAAAACACCGCTAGAGTCCATCAACCCGATACAAAATGGATGAACTACTCCTAGTAGCAGGATCTACGACCAGTAATTAACCCGGCGTGCAAGTTGAGCCTGGGCCAATATTCCCTTTTGCTCTTGGGCGCATCCCAGCTTGCCATTTTTCCACGAGCTCGCTTTCACCCGCCCTGGAATACTTGTCGTGGCCCATCTGTCTCTACCCCTCCGGTGACCAGTAGTACTCCTCCTCCTGAGCCGAGACCACCGATCGAGGGGACCAGCCCAGCCATCGGCCATGGATGATGATGGATCGGTCGATGCATGTGGAGAGTAGTAGTAAAAACAAGGATCGGCTCGCACGCGTACAAAGCGATCCCGATGAGGAGGAGATCTGGCCGTGTGATTTATGGATGGACGTGGGGCTCGCGCGGCGCGATCGATCACGCACGTCGCCGGCCATATCGGGGGGATGCTCGGACATCGTGGCCGGTTTCATGTGGTCTTCCGGTTGCCCCTTGAGAAGTTTCCGTAATTATGATGATGCCGGTGCGTGATAGATCGTGTGAGCAATGTGGACACGCATTGAAGGCGCGGCAAGAGAATGGCGAGGAATGAGGTTCCATGTGGTCGCTCAAAATATTCAGTCAGTATGTGTGATCGTAGTATTGTGGTTGCCAATCGGTAAGGACGAGGAAAAATATATTAAAATTAGTAATCTTTTTAGTGGCACAAATCTGCTTAGATTGAGTAAAAAATGTGAAAAATCTGCTGAACAGGATAATTGTTGTCACAAAAGACGAAACTATGGGTTACAATGTGAAGTTAACTCCCATGTGACTGCTAATTAGTCGGCCCTGGTTAGACTCCACCGGAAGCAGAGGTGCAGAACAAACATGGAGAGGGGGCAGGGCAGGCAGCTGGCACATGGAGTTGGGAACGCGTCAAGGAGATTTCAGGCAAGTCAGGTCGACTCATGGCGTCCTTCTCAGACCCGTGCCACCAGCTTCATCATCATCAACAAACCTAAGACAGCGCCATGATTGACGTGATTGATTAGACGGATCGAGTTCGATCAACTAACTGGTCCAAATGCTCATCAACGTTGGCAGTAGCAGTAGCAGTAGCACTCTACTAGCGCATTTGGCGCCACTTTTTGTAGTAATCCTACAGGAGATCCCGCTTTCCCGAACACGACATTCGGCCATCTAGCCTGTACCGACAAGCAGGTAGAAACAAGAAGCCGCTGCTCTCCCTCGGTCGATCGATCAACGACGCACAGAACTCATACGATTCCCGGCCAAAGGCATGCGCCGGCCGAGCCATTTGGCCTCGCCTGCCATCGCCAAACACGAACGAATGCCTGCCAAACAAAGGCACGGCCAACAACAAGCTGAGGCACTGTGCGGCGGAAAGGCGATTAGCTCGGCTGTTTTTTCTCCGAGGAGGGAAGGGGGCAGCCGGTCGTAGCGGTTGTCGTGGTAGTACCGCAGGGCGATCGCCTCTCCTTTTGTCGAGGAAAATCGGGCATCGTTGGTTCAGCTTTGGACAGCGGTTCTCTTTGATCGGCTGCCACGGTTTTGTTGCCACGCGCACCTTCCCCGCTTGTCTTTTCGCCTACTCTGCTGCCGGTTGACGGACGGCGCCCTCTCTGCTCTCTTTTTCACGGTGTCACGGACGAGCGGCCGGCCGTCCGGCCGGAGAGAGAGAGAGGGGTCTCTGCATGCAGTGGCGCACGCGACATGAATTGGCAGCACGGAGGGGCATGTCCGTCCACCGTCCGGCCATCGGTGTACGTGCTCGTGCTTTGATTAGGGCACTCGATGCCCTCCTCATATACGGAATGGATAGAATACCTCCATTTTGCGCAGGCCACAACAGAGGCAGGGGTAGTAGTAGTACTAGCTCCGTAGGACGAGATTCTCCTACACGCTAGCGTCGTCCGCGGTAGTAGCCGCTGCTCGCGCTGTTCTAGTTCCGCTGCTCCTGCCGCAGCGTTGCGTTCCTGTCAGGTCAGCTATGCTGCGCACAGTGCCAGCCCTACAGACGTGCTACGCTCTACAGCGTCCCGCCTTCAAGGATTCGACCTTCCCGCCATGCCCCTCTGCCTGCCTGCTCCTCTCGTGCACACAGACGCAGCTAAAGAGACATCGGACGGCACACAGAGAGCGCAGGCTCTATCGGCTGGTAGCGGCCAGGCTTCCCTTCGGCGGGCAGCGTCGGCACGCCCCTCGACGCGTCCTCTTCGACGCAGCAGCGTCGTCGTCACCTCGCGCGTGATGCCCTTTTGCCGCGCCACCGCACGCCAGAACGACCAGGACGTGGCCCTACCTCGATGCCCCACTCGCACCTGGCCTCGCCTCCGTGACCCGGATTACCGCCGTGGTTAACGAGACGAGAGGAAACCCAAAAAAAGACGCGCCGGCGCGCGTGCCGCAGCTGGCATCGCTCGGCGATCACGGTGGCATGATTACCTCGTAAGTGGCTCTGCGCGGGCACGGATCATGGCCCGGGGCCCCGCCGGTCAGCGGACGCGTGCTCGCAAATCGCCATGATGGTCTCGTAATTGGGCCAGATCCGCTCGCTGGTTCCTTGCTGCTACTGTATCCGGGAGACAATAGGAACTATACCCAGCACTCCTCCAGCGACCGTGAAGAGCGTAGTTATGGACTAGCCGCCGGCGCCACTCTCGTCGAGTTGCGGCAATGGCTGTACGAGCGTAGACAGAGCGTTCCTGCAACGTGGGGAGTGGGGCCGAAGCCATTAACGTAAGGTTGAGAGCGGTGGCGTGGCATGTGCGGCGGCCTGGCAAGTAGGCGCCGCACAGGAGACTCCTGGAGCCCGTCCTGCCTGCCCGGCCTCTCGGCATTAATACGATCCTTGATCCAAGGTAGTACCAGTAAGTGGGGATACCACTTGTGGTACTCCTACGTAGAGTACGTGGTCCTCTCCTGTCCCGAACTGTAGGGTTCAGCTCTGGCTAGATTTCCTTAACGAACCCGGGTTCAAATTGGGGCTGCGAACTTGCCTCAAAATTCATTCAGACCTTAAAACCCCGATCCATACTGTCTCCGCGCGCTTAGTGCTGCTAATATTCTACGTGAGATCCAAGTTAACCCTTGTCATAAACGCAGTGCTCGCACCGCGGAGCTGCAGACTCGTTCAGGCATACCTGGTGTTAGCTGCTGCAGAGAACACAAAATGTCGCTGTCGCCACGACACCGCGCGTGCAGGACACGACACTCCCTCGCATATGCACGCCTAGCCGTACAAAATGAGTGAAAAACTTGACGAGTCCCCCGTACCGTAATGTAATGTGGATGAGAGGATCCCCGCCAAAAGCGGCTGTCCTGTCACCACGGCGACACCGTAACGGAAATGGGCACCAAGTAGAGCTCCGTCCGTCCCACGGAGCGTCGCGACGGATCCGCGCGTTGGCGTCGGCATTGGCATCGGATGCCGCGGTCGCTCGGGCCGGGCCGGAGGCGAATCAGGCAGGGACGGGACGGACGACGTGCATGTGCAGGGCCGCAGCCGAGGCAACAGGGCGGGGGACGCGACAGCGCAGGGGGGCGGAGCCATGGCGCCATGGCGCCAGGACGCGTGCTGCGCGGCCGGCCGGGGCCAGGGCCAGGCCAGAGATCTCTGCGTCTCTGTAGAACGGTACAACGGGCTCTCTTGGTCGTATCCGTACGTAATCCGTCCCCGTCCTCCCCCATCCCGTTGTTCACGGATCGGCGCCTCGCTCCTACGTATACTGTACTCGACGAAGTACGGTTCAAAATTTTACTGCTGCTGCTGGTAGGAGTATGCTCTACGCGGGGTTGAGTAATTTGTTGACTGTAGCAGATGATTTATTTCGCAAAGGATATACTTCGGTGCAAGCAAAAAGATGGTGCAGGGGGTCTGACCCCCTGCGTGGCCGCCTGCGGCGACCAACGGTGCGCGAGTAAATTCGACCCCTCGGGCCTTCATTCTCTGAAGCATCCAAGCCAAGCCTCTGCTCGAATTGCGAATGCACGCGGTAGTCCATTAACTCGGGCAAAGGGTGGAGAGGACGGACAGGAACGGAGCAATTTATCATGAAGAATGTAAGATGCATTCACGGCGAGTAGCAGCGCGGCGTGCGCATGCACGCGCGCGCTCGATCCCGCTTCTACTAGGCTGCGACGCGCGGCACGGGGAGCTGCAGGAGCGTCGTCGGATCCCGTGCTGCAGGAGCGCACGCACTGTGTTCGCATGAGCCTCGCTCTCAAATTAAATTCCAACCCTGGTGCTAGTATAGTGTAGTGCTACGCTCGTATAGAGTATTGATAAATCGTGAGTAGTACTTGGCGATTGGCGTGCAGTGCCACCGCTCGCGTCGTCGGTGGCGGCCGGCCCCGGCAGTGGTGATGCGACGCGTGCGGGCAGTCAAGCTGTTGGGTGTTGGAGCTGTTTGCGTAGACGTTTTCAAGTCTGCTCCAGTGATGGCGCTGGCCGCTGGCCGCTGGGGTTCTCGTAGATCTGTGGTTCACGCTGACCGAGTGCCTGTTGCATGGTTTCGTTGAAGTCTGCCCTTTGCAGAACTTGCCGAAGCATAGTTAAAAAGTTACTGCTGATTTGATTTTAGCCCTGCTTATGCTCGAAAATTGAGTACAGGTAGAAGTACTTCACGTGGCAAAATTATGATTGCCAAGCTGCATTGCATGCTCCACACTTTTGTTTGTTTCTGACTCCTCAATGCTCAATGTTTTTTCCCCGGCCAAGAGAAGATAGAAGAGAGCCCTTATTCCACGACCTACGCGCTTGGGAGCGAGGTAAAGCACGCCCTGACGCGAATTTGGGCCTGCACATGTGGGAGCGCGGTGCCCCCCTTTTTTTTCTTTCGAGATTTCAAAAAGGTTCTGACTTTTAAAAAACGAAAATATTCACGAACAATTTTTGAATTCAAAAAAGGTTGTGATTTAAAAGCGCTCAATGCGTGCGTTAACATGCAAATATTAGTACACAGCGCTATCCCGCAAAAAAAAAAAAAAAAAAAAAAAAAAAGTACACAGCGCTCACTAGTTCCTATATGGGCCCGCCCATGTACAGTTTGCTGTCATCAGTTTTTCTGGACGGTTTTTTTTTCTGTTTTTCCAGCACGGGCTTTGCATTTTTTTTTTGGTTTATTCTTCCTCTATTTTTTATTTCCTTTTTAAAATTTTCAAATTCGCAAACTATTATTTAAAATCCATGGAATTTTTCAAATTCAAAAACTTTTATAAAATTCGGAAGGTTTTTAAAAGTTATTGTATTTGTTCATATTCGTGAACTTTTTTTGTTAACGAATTGTTTCATATTTTGTGATATGTTTTCAGCTTTTTGATCCTTTTTATCAAATTTATGGATCTTATGAAATTAGTGAACTTTTTTTCTGATCAGCCAATTTTTTTCAAAGAGATGATATTTTTAAACATTCATGAACTTTTTTCAAATCCACTGTTTCTAAAATTCACAATTTTTTTTCCGAAATCATGATCTTTTTAAATTTACCCATTTGTGGAAATTTTATTTTCTTTAATATAAAAAATTAAAATCTATAGAAACCAGACATGTTTTTTGTCAGAACTGCTACGCAGTCACTAGCGCCAGAAAGAGGCAGCCTAAATTTAATGGGTCGCGGCTTGCTTACAAGCATGCAAGCTCCAGAGCATGATACACCGCTGAATAGACGCTCCCGTCATTTCCCACAAATAATTTAGGGAGTCCTCCTATTGCAGACTTGTTTTTTAGAACTATAAACTTTATTCATCAATAATTTCCAAAGGAATGATTACATTGTCACGCGGTTCAATTTGCTAGACATGTCTACCTAAATCTAGATATAAAGCAAACTTTGGTAAACTATCAGCTCAACGATTTCTTGACCTACTTTCGTGAATAAACATGCATTCCTCAAAGAGTTCTGCATGAGGTTTGATCTCCCTTATGTTTGCACTTCGAATACCACCAGTATTTTTGATACCCGCGCGGCTGGGCCGGTCCATCTGGCGCGTCCTCGACTGCAATGTGCCTCAGTGAGTCAGAAGGTCGCCTTGCTATAAGTGAGGCCATAGGGCATCCTCTTTGTTGCTCACTAAAGTGGACTCTAGGACTTCAAAAAATAAAATAAAGTGGCCTCTATGTGACATCTCTTTCCAGCATTTCATATACAACGCTTATAGCGTCTGTTAAGATGCAAATAGTGCACAACGCTCACTAGTTCCTATATGGGCCCGCCGTGTAGAGTTTGTTTGTCATCAGTTTTTCTGGGCGGTTTTTATTTCTATTTTTTCAGCACTGGTTTTGCATTTATTTTCTTTCTTTCTTTGTTTATTCTTCCTCTATGTTTTTTTGTTACCTTTTCAATTTTTAAAATGTGCAAACTATTATTTCAAATCCATGTACTTTTTAAAATTCACGATTTTTTTAAAATTTACAATTTTTTTAAAAGTCATTGTTCATTTTCAACTATTAGCTTTGTATGAATTTCTTCTAATAGTAATTTTTTTAGCATTCTATAAGCATGATGATTATCTTCAAATTGGGGCACCTAGTCATTATCCGTACTTCATTGGTTGCTTTATGTTTGTAATACAATCTTGAAAGATTTGCGAGATACTTTATTACCACTTTTATATATGTTGAACCTAATGTAATGATGCTACCTGTTATTAGAATTATCATTGCATATGTGATCAAAAGTCAGTTCTATTATAATATTCACACTTCAAAAATTATTATTTTTATTATCTACCTGTTCGAGGACGAGCAGAGATTAAGCTTGGGGATCCTGATATGTCTCCAATGTATGTATAATTTGTGAGGTGTTCATGATATATTCACATCATTTATTAATGGTTTTGGTGCATTTTTATATTATTTTTATGGACTAACCTACTACCTCCTTTCCGGTTTATAAGGCGTGCGTGCATATCTAGGTTGATAAATAGATAAACATAGTATAAGTTATATATCACAAAAAATATATCATTGGAAAATTCAAATCGTCTACTTTCTAATGATGTAATTTTTAGAAAATACAAATCATTTTATGTTTGTAAAATTATTGATCTAGGGATACGCGCAAGCCTTTTAAACCGGAAATGAGGTAGTATTAATCTAGTGTGCAATGTCAGTTTGTTGGAGATATGCCTAAAGGCAAGCATGTGATGATGATATTTTCCTATATATTCATGAGCCTTTGTATTGTCCTTGAACATCATCAATGATATGTATCAATAAGTATGTGATTTGTTTGTGAAACTATATATTTTATGATGATTGTTCTAATAGTCCTTTGTTAATAAGGTTATGCGGACAAATACCTTTTGACTAGTATACGATTCGGTTGATGACTATGTTTCACAAGTCGTGGATATAGATATGCTGAATCGATAGTATAGAATCGGGGATGATGATCACCGAGTCAGACATACCCACTTTGAGGCGCAACAAGATATCGTCATCTGGTAGTCCCAAGTACAATGTATATGCCATGTCCTAAACCTGAGTTCCTCTCATGTTCTGAGGATGATGATCGACTCACTTAGGGTCTATCAAATGCTACTTCGTAACTGGAGAATCATAAAGGTGGCTTTCGGGTGAGTCGTGAGAAATGCCACAAGACATGGTTGACCAAGATGGGGTTTGACCCTCCTATAGGAAGAGACATTGTTTGGGCCCTCTCGAGTGGTCAGATTTGGAAATCATGTCCATGCAACTTATATTAAGAGTTATCTTGGTTCGGGAATTTGTATCACGGGTTCGAGAAGAGAGGTCGAGCTACCACAAGGATGACAAGTAATCGCCTTGAGCTCAACAACCTATATCATGAGGCAAAAGGAATGTTGAATATGACACATTGTCGAGGTTCATCAAACAACTTTTACGCACAAATGTGAGTTGGCATGTTCTACCAGGAACCACTACCAATTATCGGCTCGGGTCATGTCCATGTGCACTGGCGGAGCTACTCACGGGCAAAACCGTGCCGTGACCCGCCCAGCAAATTTGCAAAAAAAAAATTATATACATATGTTGCTTGTCCAGCCCACATGCATGTTTGGCAGCCCATACTCGAAAGCAAAACAGAGAGCGGCCGAACACATCCCAGCCAGCCTGCTCCCGTCCATCCTCTATTCGTGGACTTCACTAGCTAGGTCACGGGCTCACGGCCACGGCGCCGACCAAGGACGGAGGTGGCGGCAGGCGGCAGCCATGGCGGCGAGCCGGCCGGTGGCGACCCAGTATCGAGCTATCCCGGCCACTGATCCTGGCGTCCTCCATCTGATGTGGTGGCGCTAGCCACGGCCACACGGCGGCGAGCCGGCCGGCGGCGACCTACCAACAGCGACCAGCAGAGCAACGAGCGGCAGCTGCGGTTGATCTACCGGCCGCTGACGCACATGTCAATTTCTCTCTTGACTCTTGTATTTAGTTTGTATTGTTTCCCCAATTTCAGCTGTACGGGTCAGGGTCAAAGCAAATCTGAAATTCACATAGTTAGCAATTTTCTATCACTTATCTTTACAAATTGTAATTTAGGTGTCTTCTGCGTCATGGGCAAAGCTAGCCAGCAAAGAATTGATTTAGTTTTTAAAAGGAAAAGAGATGATTTGAATGAAGTTGAGGAGGATCATTCATCACCGGAAGACCATCCTATTCCTCTACCATTGGTTGAATTGGAACAACAGCAACAACAGAACCAAAATGGGCTTCAACAAAACCAACAAGTTTTATTTAGAGGTATCGAATTCTTGCAGCGAGACCCAAGATTATGCCCACAAATTTGGCAATATCCACCAGAGCAAAGAGATAGCGTGCGGCGAGCATATTTGCTGTTGACTGCTATGCAACCTCGTCTACCGAATTATGAACCTTCAGGTGAAATAGGGCATCAACGCCGCTTCAAGTACAATTGGTTTGCCCAATTACCATCATGGCTAGAGTATTCTGAGGATAAACATCGTGCGTATTGTCTATATTGCTTTGTCGCCAGCAAAAAGGAAAGTACAAGAGGTGGTTCTCATGTATTCACGGTTGATGGATTTGATAGTTGGAAGAGGGTTAATTGTGGAAAGCATTGTGCATTTTTAACCCACATAGGTTCTGGGCCATGCTCATCACACAACAATGCAGTCACAGAATGTCATGCCTTACTCAATCAACCATGCCACATAGAAAATGTGATAGTAGCGAAGGACAAGGAGAAAGTAGAAAGAAACCGTTTGCGTCTGAAAGTCTCAATTGCAGTTGTCAAGTGGCTCACACGTCAAGCTTGTGCTTTTAGATGGCATGATGAAAAACCTCAGTCAAAGAACAAAGGAAATTTTCTTGAAATGGTGGAGCTTCTTGCAGAATTCAACCCTGAGGGCATGATGAAAGACCTCAGTCAATAAACTGACCTATGTCTTATCAAACCATGGTTTTGACATTCAGAACCTTCGGGGACAAGGTTATGACGGGGCTAGCAATATAAGAGGTGATTTGAACGGACTACAAGCTCTATTTCCCCAAAAATGCCCATATGCTTCTTATGTCCATTGTTATATCCATCGCTTGCAGCTTGCTCTTGTTGATGCATCCAAAGAAGTGGTTCCTATTTCCCAATTCTTTCAGAAATTGGTCTATATCATAAACACTGTTGACTCCTCTTCAAAGTGCCATGATGAGCTCCATCATGCGCAGCTAGTTGAACTAGAAAATACAATCGCTAATTCTAGCATCGAGGCAGGGCAAGGTTTAAATCAGATCTGCAACCTTAAGAGACCAGGAGACACAAGGTGGGGTTCTCATTTTGGTTCCGTTTACAGTCTTTTGAAGATGTTTGATGCCGTTGTTTCTGTTATCCAAGATATAGTTGCTGATAGATCCATTGGCTCAATTCGTGCGGATGCAGACACTTGTTTTGACTACTTGTCCTCCTTTGAGTTCATATTTATCTTATGTTTGATGAAAGAAATATTTGAGATAACTGAGCTACTTGGCCAAGCCTTACATAAGAAGTCACAAGATATTGTGAATGTTGTTCGTCTAGTGTCCTCGACAAAAGAGCATCTTCAGCAGCTGAGATCAGATGATGGATATGAAGAATTTATTGTCATGGTTACTGAATTTTGTACAAACCATTCCATCGACATTCCTAAATTTGAGGAAACTTACATATTGTGTGGTGGTCGTGCCCGCCATCAGCCTAATCAGTTCACCAAGGAGCATTACTTTCGAGTGGAAATATTCTTTGCAACGATGGATACTCAACTATTTGAATTAAATCGGAGGTTCAATGAGAAGGTAATGGATCTTCTATCTACTAGTGCCACCTTAATTCCTAGAAACAGATTTAGAGACTTCAAAGTTAGTGACATATGTGAGATGGTGAAAAAGTACTACCCAGCTGACTTCTCCCAGCAAGATATCTATGGATTAGAACTGCAACTAAAGCATTATGTTTTGGACGTTTCTAAGGATGAACATATGAAACATATATCAACCTTAATTGATCTTTGTCGATGCCTTGTGGAGACAGGAAGACATAATATCTTCAATTTGATTGAAAGGCTACTTCGTTTGCTCATTACCCTCCCAGTTTCTATAGCGAGTGCTGAACGCGCATTTTCTAGTATGAAGATCATTAAGACAAGGTTACGGAATAATATGGACGATGATCATCTTGCCAACAACTTGCTAGTTAACATAGAGGGTGAGATTCTGGAGAAATACAGCTATGAAGATATCATTGACGTTTTTAAAAGCATGGCGGATCGGAAAGCTGATTTGTAGTATATCTGACTGGTGGTAAACTACTATGGCTTCTTTTGTTTAGTACGTATATATGTACATAAATATGTATGTGCATCTTGTAATAAATGAGAACAAGTTATGCAGCTCCATACAGACCATGCCTACTGAAATAGTATATGGTTCAAATTTAAAAAAAATACGTGCTCTTCATTAGTTTGGCCCGCCCAGTTTTTTTCTTGTAGCTCCGCCATTGTCCATGTGTACGTGAACCAATAGGGTCGCACAGTTAAGGGTAGAAGCCAATTCAGATTGGATCCGAGTGAAAATTGGATGTAGACTCCTAGTGGGCCTCAAGTGTTGAGTCCACCTCAGAGGTCAATATAAAGGGGAGTGGGCGCACCTCTTAGGGTTGATCTTTTTCCTCTTCCACAACCGCCGCCGCCACTCCCCACGCCTCATGTTGTGCGACCGGACCTAGCTGTCTGCCATACGGCGTTGCTCCTCGTGCGTGTGGATACCTTGGAAGCATCACATATGCGGTACTTGGATGAACCATTCATGGGAACCGCAAGGAGCCGTTCGTGGGAGCCGTGAGGAGCTGTTCGCGGGAGATCAGCTACACGAGGAGGAGACTACTCGGCTGATCGACTACACGCATCACCAACTCTACTTCCACTGTGGTGACTGTGCGTATAGTGGTAAAGCCGGTCCCCTAATCTATTTCGAGCAGCATGTTATTGGGTGCGCGGTTTATTTTTTCGTATTTGGCGCTAGCGTAGCATACTGCATGTTCCAACAAGTTCCAGTTTTCTACATATTTTGTTTTGTAGCAAACCAGTATCCAGGAAGGTCAAAACACCCTCCCGATTTAATATGATTTTTTGTAAAATATATGTGATTTTTGGACGAAGGAATCAACGCAAAACGGCACCCAAGGGCCCCGCAAGGGCGAAGGGCGCGACCATCCCCTGTCAGCGCCATGGATCCCTGTGGGAAGCCCTTAAATCGGTTGGAGCTTGTAACATCCCAATTTTATTAAATTTGCATGTTAATAGAATCATGTATGCATATCATGTTTTATTACATTTTGGAGTTTTATGAAATGTTCAAATATTTTTCCAACTCATGAAAATAATTGTGAGAAACGATAACATGACTTCTCTAATATAAAAAATGAGTGGAAAAGTATTAGAGTATTATTTGGTGTTTTTAAAGTTTCATTGGAAATTATTTTGATCAAAAGTTAAATTTATTGCATAAGATAAATATTTTCAAAATTATTTGAGCTGGACAAAATGTTCACTGTGCTCTATATTATCAATAATATTTTTGTGAATTTTCTGGTATTTTCCTTAATTCATTTGGACCTGTTTGGACCTCAAAAGGTTTTCCGAATAAAAAAGGAAACATTGCGTGGACCGAAACACTGTTCGGCCTAGGGGCACATCACACGGCCCAGCCGGCCTTTCGGCCATGGCCTGCCCCGCCGCCGAAGCGGTACGGGAGCCCCACGCGCGCCCCTCGTTCGCTGACACCTCTCTCTCCCGCCGCTGTCACTAACCAGTGGGGCCCAACCCCAGGTCGTCCCCAACCTCTCGCTCAACTCGTGGGATAAGCTCGCCCGCGCTCCCGAAACCGCCGCCGCCGCTCGCTCGGGGTGACGCTTATCCACGACACCCGGAGCCCCGTCTCCTCGCCTATAAAAGCCCCACACCCCCTCGACCCATTCCACCACTCCGCTCGTCCCCTCGCCGCTCAGAGCCGCCGTCATCGCCTTTTGCATCTTGCCGGCCGAGCCGTCTTCACCGAAGGAATTTGTCGCTCTTAAGCCACCCCGGCCTCCTTGTCTATGTAAAATCGGACCCCCTACTCAAGGCACACCTTGTTGACATGTTTTTGCCTCTCCCCGATGCTGTAGGGATGACCTCGAGCTCATCTGACTTCACCGGAGCACCGGAGCTCCGTCGCCTCCCACCGCTCCGTCCCGGCCACCTCGACACACGCCGCCACCATCACCCGAGACGCCTCGATGCGCCGCACCTTCCCGTCTTCCTCCCCGACGCCGAGACGCCGAAGCCGCCGCGCCGACCACCGCCGAGCCGCCCGCGGCATCGACTTGTTCGTAACCGGCGTAGTCAACACCGCTGTAAGTGCTACTTGTGAGTTGCGTTGGGATTTTCCCTGAAAAGGAGAGGAGATGCAACACAGTAGAGATAAGTATTTCCCTCATTGAGAACCAAGGTTATCGAACCAATAGAAGAACCAAGCAAATTCGTTTCAACAATACCTACACACAAAAAACCAAACACTTGCACCCAATGCGGGTAAGAGGGTTGTCAAGCCCCTTGAACTCGTTACTTGCAAGGATTAAATCTTGATAGAAATAAATATTGTAAAAGAAAAACAAAATACGAGTAAATAAAATGCAGCAAGGTATTTTTGGGAGTTTTTGTATTTATGTTTAAGTAGACCCGTAGGCCATAGTGTTCGCTAGAGGCTTCTCTCTTAAAAATAGCATACGGTGGATAGACAAATTACTGTTGGGCAATTGACAAAATTGCGCATAGTTATGACATGTTATTCACGACAATGATCATGTATATAAGCATCATGTCCATAAACAAGTAGACTGAAACGATTTTGCATCTGCTACTATTACTCCACTTCCAGAGCGCTTCTATGCTTGCCTCTCTAGGTATTAAGTTCATAACAAACAGAGTAATGATTGGAGCAAGGTGACATGGTGCAGACAAAATAAGACAAGCAATATGTTCAGATCCCGTCATTTTATCCTTAATAGCAACAATACAAATACGTGTCTTGTCCCCTGAGGATATAGAGCACCGCAGGATTAAACCCACAACAACGCACCACTCCCGCTGAAGATAAATAAATCTAGTTGGCCAAACCAAACTGATAGACCGGAGAGAAATACGAAGCTATAATAATCATGCATAATAGAATTCAGAAAAGACTCAATTACTTTTAATGAATAATCTAATCATAAACCCACAATTCATCGAACCCCAACAAACACACCGCAAAAGAAGATTACATTATAGATCACCGCGGGAATCCCGGTGAACTTTGTATTCAACATCAAAGAGAGAAAAGAAGCCATCTAGGTACTAGCTATGTGTAACGCCCAAGATGCGGTCCTATCCTTATTTTGGCTCGAGGGCCTCGATAGGGATAGAAGCGCATCTCATCGTTTCGCAAGAATGTATATCGTTACAAGTACATGTAAAGAGGAGATGAGTATATGGAATTGTCTTACACTCGCCACAAGCTAAATCATGATCATCTCAAATACAACAATACATTCAATCACCATATAGAAGAGCAGGGTCCGACTACGGACAAAATCAAACGATAAAAGCGACATCCATCCTTGCCAATCCCAGGCTACCGACCTGGAACCCATCCTATGATCGATGAAGAAGAACTCCAAATAAAACAAGCATCACTCTCATTTCAAAGCATCGCATTACCTGTACCTGCAACTGTTGTTGTTGTATACTGTGAGCCACGAGGACTCAACAATCTCATTTCCAAGGGTATCAAGACTAGCAAGGGTTAATGGGTGAGATATGGTTGAGTGGTGAGGCTGCCGCAAGCACTAAGCATTTATTTGAGTGGCTAACTTACGAGTACAAGAATAAGAAGAGTGATTTACGCATAAACGGACGTGAACTAGAAATGATCAGTGATCCTGAACACCTACTTACGAGTCAAACATAACCCCACCGTGTTCCTTCTTGGTTCAAACCTCACAAGAAGAGACAGTCATGGTTACGCACACGGTTGGTGTGTTTTAATTGAGTTTGCTTCAAGTTTTCTATTACCGGATATTATAAAATTTCCAAGTTTTCTATGGACTAATGGTTGCCTTGAGTTATATTCGAAGGATTTGTCCGTAGGTACTTCTTGAAGTCCATCTGTTGGTTTCAAGGAGTTTATATGGTGACCAAGGTGGTATTCAAGGTTTATCCAAAGATTGGTCATGTGGGAGTTGAGCTTATTGCAAGCATGTCTTGAAGAAGAAGATTGTGTAAGCATTCATGTTTACCTTCAAGACATCATCTTTATGAAGAGAGAAGATAAGATACAAGGTTGATCAAGACTAAGTCAAAAAGTGAATCAAGTTGATCAACACACAAAGCGTACAAGATGTACCGAGAGGGATCAAGTGATCCCATGGTATGGTAAGCATTGTCCATTACGCTTTGTGTACTAACCCATGGTCTACGTGAGAGTTCGTTGTGGGGTTAGGTATATTTCCATGGGTCTGCGTCAAGAGGAAGATCTCATACAACCCATGGAGGATGACATCAAGTGGTGATCGTCATCAAGGTTGCGGTGTGCAAGTTCAAGTGAAGCATCACGGAGAGATCATGCTTGAAGCTTGCCGTCCATTGTGGTGACAATGGACTTGTGAAGATGTGCCGAAGAGTGGCTCTCCCATAGTGGAGTATGGGGGAGCAATCTACTAGTCTTCATCGAGCCGACGCAATCAAGAAAGGTGGTCCATCTTGAGAAGGACAAGATCGTCATCATCTAGCTCAAGTGGACTATGCGTAAGGCAAAGGTTTGACCTTGATAGGGTTTTTTATTTTACCGGTCTCATGGTGGTAGTTGGGAGACCGGGTTATAGGATCGATTGCCGTACTATCAAGGGGGGCTCTCAAGTGAGTAGCTTGATCGTATCGTTCGTTGAGAGCTCAAACCATTGCATTCTTGGCATCATCATCTTTCTTGGTTCTTGGTTGGCTTTTTCTCTATGTGGGTTCTTGAGCTTATGGTCAGCTTCATGACAAGCTCAAGTTCATCGAAAACGGAGTCCATATGCATCTTCTATGATGTTTTCGATGTTGGAGGTTTTACCGGTCTTATCCGAGGAAGGGTTCTCACCATTTTCTTATGGGCCTTTTCTCATTTGCTTCTTATTTATATTTCTATCAAGATTGTGTTAGCCCATGTCGTTAGCTTTCCAACAAACTTGGTTTCATTGAATTCGGAGTCCGTTTGCAGAAGTTGTGGTTGTTTTGGTAAAGGCTGCAGCGGTACTACCGCGGCTAGAGCGGATGTAATTTTTTACTACCGCACCAGAGCGGTACTACCGCGGCTCCTGAGCGGTACTACCGCTCCGGACTAAAATCTCGCGTTAAGTCCAGCGGAGGTAGGCACGGAAGTATTTTTTTAGTACCGCTCGCATGCAGTAGTACCGCTACCCTTTGCGGTAGTACCGCTATCCCTAGCGGTAGTACCGTGAGGACGAGCGGTAGTCCCGCTCCGGCGGTTCTACTGGCCTTTTGCCTCCTCGCTGCTGTTTTTCAAATGGCTACTACCGCCCTAGCGGTAGTACCGCTCCTTGGAGCGGTAGTACCGCTCTGTGCGGGCTGTGAGCATAACGGTTGGATTTTTCCCCACCTATAAAAGGGGGTTTTCTTCCCCATTGAACCTCATCTCTTTAGCTCGTGTTCTTCCCCCATTGTTGACCTTCTTCGAGCTTGCTAACTCTCAATCCCTCCAATGATTCTTGCTAGTTCTTGAGGGAAAAGGGAGAGGAGATCTAGATCCACATTTCCACCAATCACTTTCTCCTCTATGTGAGGGAAACATCTTGGATCTAGATCTTGGAGTTTTTCGTGTTCTTCTTTGTTCTTCCTCTCATTTTCCTCCCTATCATTAGTTGCTTTGGTGGGATTTGGGAGAGAAGGACTTGGGCACTTCGTGTGCCCTTGCCATTGCATTTGGTGCATAGGTTTGAGTTCTCCACGGTGATACGTGGAAGAGAAGTTTGAGAAGCTTATTACTCTTGGGTGTTTGAGCACCCTTGAGCTTGTTCCTCTTGGGTGCTTTGGCGCCCTAGACGGTTGGTGGTGCCTCGGAGCTCAATCATTGTGGTGCAAAGCTCCGGGCAAGCTTCGGGGTCTCCAATTAGGTTGTGGAGATTGCCCCGAGCATTTGAGGTCACCTCAGAGCCACAATCCATTGTGGTGAAGCTTCATGGTGTCGTTGGGAGCCTTCAATTAAGTTGTGGAGTTTGCCCCAACCTTGTTTGTACGGGTTCGGTGACCGCCCTCAAGGGTCCCTTAGTGGAATCATGGCATCTTGCATTGTGCGAGGGCGTGAGGAGATTACGGTGTCCCTAGTGGCTTCTTGGGGAGCATTGTGCCTCCACACCGCTCCGAACGGAGATTAGCATCCGCAAGGGTGTGAACTTCGGGATACATCGTCTTCTCCGTGTGCCTCGGTTATCTCTTACCCGGGCCCTTTACTTATGCACTTTACTTTGTGATAGCCATATTGTTTCTTGTTATATATCTTGCTATCACTTAGTTGTCTATCTTGCTTAGCATAAGTTGTTGGTGCACATAGGTGAGCCAAGTTGTTTTAGGTTTTGTGCTTGACTAATTAAACGATAGTTTTATTCCTCATTTGTTCAAGCCTAAACCGTAATTATTTTAAAGCGCCTATTCACCCCCCCCCTCTAGGCGACATCCACGTCCTTTCAATTGGTATCAGAGCCAGGTTTCTCATTATTAGGTTTAACCACCTAGAGAGTAAGGATGTCGACTAGGGGATTAGGATTTTCTGACACTCTTAGTTTCGATGGCACAAATTTTGATGTTTGGGTAATTCGCATGCTTAATCTCTTTAGGGTCATGGACCCAAATTTGGAGCGAATTGTAGATATGGGTTTTTCTCCTCCAAAGGATTCTCAACACATATCTTTAGAGGATGAGAAAAACTCTTATCTCAATGCTCAAGCTTCTAATGTGCTTTTTGATGCTTTGAGCAATGTAGTTATATTTCAACTCATGCCATTCCGGGATGCTCATGAGTTTTTGACAAAGCTTCAAGATAAATATGGTGTGTCCAAGATTTGTGGGGATCTTTGTTCTCCCTCCACCTCTGGTCGTGTTGTCTTCTCAACTTCATCTACTTCACCTACATGTGGATTGCCACAAGGTAACGATATGGTGAGTAGTGGTGATCATTGTAATGATGATAGTGGGCTTATTGTTGATGATACTTCATCACTATCTTATTGCAATGCTTCATCTTTGGACTTTAACACTTCGAGCACTCTAAATGTTTCACATGCTTGTGTTGATAGTCCTTGCATATCATGTAGAAATTGCTCGACTAAATCTCATGATGATATGCTTGCTATATCTTGTTGCCATGATAAAAATGTATCTATTGCCTCGAGTTGTTGTGCTAACAATGTAGAGGAAACCCAACACTCCATGGAACAAGATGTGGTCTTGAATGGTGCGTCAAGGGATCCTACATCATCATCTATTATTTCTCACTTTTGCCTTATGGCTAAGGCTTCAAAGGTATCTCCTACTTTGAATCCCAATATATCCCATGATGATGATGTTGATGATGATGAAGAGAGTGATAATATTGCTTCCTTAAAAATTAAGGGAGAAATGGTTTTTAAAGCTCTTCATAAGAATAAAATTGCTCGTTCCAACTTCATGGAAATCATGTCTATTGCAATTGAGGGCAAGAAATATATTGAGGAGTTGGAAGCTCATCTCGAGGAGCATGAGGCCACCATTGATAAAATGGAAGGTCATGAGCGTGATTATGCTAATGAGATCGCGGAGCTATCTCAAGCTCTTGAAAATGAACAAACGACCAAGGAATCTCTTGAGGAGACCTTTGCTCTAGAATTATCTAGATTAAAGGAATCCCATGATAGAGCTCTCGAGGTGGCTAATGATTTTAGAACTAAAAATGATAAGCTTGCAGTTGCACATGCTAAACTCCTTGAGGACTTTGAGCACCTCGAAAATGGCTCAAGGGTCATTAAGAGTTCGCTCATTGAACTCACCGAGTCTCATTCTCAACTTGAAGCTGCATATGCTAAAGAGCTTGCCAAGTTGCCTTCTCCTTTTGTTGTTAATGATGATGCTTGTGCTACTAACTCTATTTCTTGTGAAGCATCCATTTTGAAGGAGAATGTTGAGCTAAGGGCTCAACTTGAGTTGCTATCTAGCAATTATGGGAAATTGGAAGAAAGTCATGAAAAGCTCTCGAGCTCTCATGGTGATCTTCTAGTATCCCATAATGTGCTAAAGATAGCTCACGAGGCTAGTACTACTAAGGTAACATCTAGTGAGCCTCATGTGGACATTAGCACTACATCTAGTAGAAATGCTTTATTGCCATGTGCTAGTCCTCGTAATTCATCTATGCATAACATTCGTACATCTTGTGATGAATTGCTTTCACTTCCTTGTTGCTCTAACAATGATGCTTATACTTTCTCTAGTACTTGTGTTGACACTAACCATGTAGAGAAAATCAAAGAGCTCAAGGCCCAAGTCACTTCTTTGAAGAAAGACTTGGAAAAGAGTCATGAAGGGAAGTCCACACTCAAGAATATCTTGAGTGTGCAAAAATCCCCAAATGATAAGGGTGGACTTGGATTTAACTCCAATAAGAAGAAGAAGTCCAAGAGCAACAAAAAGAAGGGCCAAGAACAAGTCAAGAATTCAGCCAAGATTATTTGCTTCAAGTGCAAAATTGAAGGGCATCATGTTAGATCTTGCCCATTAAAGAAGAAGCCCCAAAGTAACAAGCAACAAGGGAAGCGGCCACAAGTTCAATCTCATGCTCAACCACAAGTTGAAGAAAGGCCTCTTCCCAAGAAGACCCAAGTCACCGCTCTTCAAGTTGAGAAATCAATTGAGAAGAAAGCAAAGGGTAAATGTTGCTACTTGTGTCGTGAGAAGGGTCACTTCGCTTCTTCTTGCATGAAAGGTAACTTATCCAACCCAATCATTATTGATGATATCTATTCTCTTGGGAAGGATAAGGTTGGCAATGTGTTTGCCAAGTTTGTTGGTACTCAAAGTGGTGTCAAGAAAAGAACCATTTGGGTAGCCAAGCCTATTGTGACTAACCTCTTAGGACCCAACTTGGTTGGGGACCAACAAGCTCAAACTTGATCAATAGGTGTTGTTGGAGGGCATTGGAGACTTGGCTACATCATGAAGAATTAAGGAATCTTCATCATTCATATTATTTCAAGCCAAGTCATTTGGATTATCGAGTTTCTATCTTATATCCAATGTGCCTCCTTGCGGTAACTTGTACTTAAATTGTTTACATGGTTAGTTACTTGCCCCTTTGCATGTTGTGGTTTTGTACCTTGCATGTGTTTGTATATGGTGTGCCTCCGGCTTGCTTATCTTGAGTAATCAAGTATGGCTATGTTGGTTTGCACATCATGTACGTGTGCGTATTGTGTTGAGCCTTTTTGAATCTTGTCTTATCTTAGTTGGCTCTCTTGAGAGATTAATGGATTATCCCATTTTGGGGGAGTGTTGTGCTTTGTGCACTTCACAATCCTAAGAATGTGTGTACATGAGGAATACCACTTAGTATCGATTTTACAAGATTATCTAGTTTCTATGTGGTATGTCTTCTCATGAGAAATTCAAATTCTAAATGGTCCATTAATCATCTTGTTGGATTTCATTTGCCACTTGTTAATAACGTTGGGTTATCACATTATGGGGGAGTAATATGCTATGTGCATATTACAAGCCCAGAGAATGTGTACATTTGAGATATTGCCACTTAGATTTGATATTATAATTTATCTTGTTCCTAGGTGGCATGCTAGCTCTACAAGTGTCATTTGCTTGTGATTTAGGAGTAAAGACGATGTTGGATCTATTTGCAATCTACCAATGGGAATTATTTCCAAATACTTCTTGTCCTTGACAATCGGTATTCCTTTTAAGTGGTAGAGATTGCTAATCATCTTTACATAGGATTTTGTTTATCGTTTGTCATTTGTCTTCCTTGCCTCTTGTGGATCTTTTTGAGCATGTCCAGTGTTTCTATAGATATAAGGAAAGTGATGATCCCATCGTGTGCATTTTGTATTCAAATGCAAATTCTATATAATGCACATCTCTTGGGGGAGCTATCATATTTTCTTTAGAACACTCTCTTTATGTGTTTATCATAAAATCTTTTGATCTTCATCAAGTGTGTGTTGGTGGGAGGCAAGCCTTTTCTCTATAGTGCTTTGTGCCATCATGAAAATTTGCGGAGGGTTTGGTTTGTTTGGAACCTAGCTCTCTTTTGGGAACTTGATACCTCTTGTTTTCCTTCAACTGGTATCTTGTTTCCTTCTATTTGGCATGTGTCAATGGATATCTCATTCCTTGATGTATCTTTTAGTTGTTATCCGTCAAGTGATAATTCTTCGTTTGGTATCTTATTTTCCCTTGATACCTTATCTTTTGGTATCTTATCAACTGTGTGTTGATTTGATGCTTGAAAGCCTTGAGCATGCATATTTACTACATGTACTTTCGTTGGCATGTTCTCTTTCCTTGACCCAATATATAGGGGAAATTCCACTATGACATAAATTGGCTAAAGTGTGCATGAAATTCAATTTCATATCTATATGCACATATTTATGTGGAGTTTTCTCCTATGTATTGTTGGTCCACTAACTTTTTGGTCCCAATAAGTTTGGGTACCACTTTGTTTGTGGTGTTGTCCTAGGAACAATTGGAGATACATTGGACACTCGGCTCACTTACAAGGAAGGTGTTGACACCATTTGCTTATTGGAGCCATGCTAGGATGATCGAAGAACCATTGTCTACTACATCAATCCAATGCTATCTCGGTAACAAGTATCTACTTCATGCATACATTTCTCGCATTCAACCTTTTATAGGTTGCATCATGGCATGAATTTCTTGAGTCATTCCTGTGGTACTTGTTTCCTTTCTCAAAGCGTCTCAACGATGATGTCATATTGCTAGTTGTGATGTCTTTGATGTTCGTGTATTGGGAGTTCATTTCTGTACAATAAGAAAATATTAGGCTATGTGCTATGCTTTCAAGCAAAGATCTTATTGGTATATTTATGACCTCCTTTTGGATATCTTGTTCGTTCCTTCTTGTAACTATTTCATGTGTACATCATTCTTTGTGGATATATCATCATGGTTGTCCTCTACCTAGAATCTTATACACATGAGAGAAGTTACATCTCTAGTTGATATCCTCTTTTCTTTCACGTCCACCGTTGCATTCCCTTTTTTTTACTTGGTGGTTTCGTGAAAGAATCTGTCTTGAGTGCGGATCTTATATCCTTGCATCTTGATGCACTCTTTGGTGGTGAAGATTATTTTTCTCATGCTTGTCTTCACGAGGGTTTTGCCATTTCGATTGGTATCCCTCCTCCTGACAAGGCTATTATTTCCTATCTTCACGAGGGGTTGTCACAAGCTTTGGTTTTTAATTTTCTTATTAGTAAGCTTGTGGACCCACTTGCTAGTGGTTTGTGTGTGGGAAGGATATGTCTTGCACTTTGTGTCTCATTTCATCAAGACTATGTTGATGCTTAATGCTCATCCTTATATTAGTCTTCTCAAGTGCTTTGCCATGACTCACACACATCATTTTGGTTGAGCCTATTCTTAAATTGCCTCTTTTACATGTTGCTCAACCATATGTTTGGTGCAAGTGATATTCTTATTGTCTTATCTACTTGCTTGCACTTATTGTGTGTTTCTATTGATTTTGGGGGAGTGATGATCCTATTTTGTGCTCTTGTATCCAAATACAAAAATTCTTAATAGTGTGCAAATCATGGGGAGCTTCTCTAGTTTGTTTAGGACACTCTTTTGCCCATATCATAATATCTTTTATTAATGTGGCTCGTTGGATCATGTGATTGTTTGGTCCAATTGGTATCTTTTGATTGCTTGCTTCTCTTTTGTATGTCTTTGTGCCATACGATCCTTTTTGCAATCTTTGGATTCTCAATATAGTTTGTTTTCCTCCAACTACTTATCATTGGATATGTGTATTTCATTGCACTCATATTTTGAGAAATACGCACCTTTTGGAGGAACACCTGTTATATTGGCTTTCTAAGCTTTTCGCCCATTTTTGCAATCGATGCCAATGGGGGAGAAGTTTAGAGAGTTTTGTTTGGAAAGGTTAGAGAGTTTTTGCTTTTATTGCCTAAGCATTTGCATCTCACACCCATGCATTGCTCTGCATGTGTGTGTGCTTGGTTGTGCTTATTTCCTTATATCAACTCTCTTGAAAGTGGTTGTCATCAATTACCAAAATGGGGGAGATTGTAAGAGCACATTTATCCATGTGTGGTTTTGGTAATTGATGACAATCCCTATGGACTAATGGTTGCCTTGAGTTATATTCGAAGGATTTGTCCGTAGGTACTTCTTGAAGTCCATCTGTTGGTTTCAAGGAGTTTATATGGTGACCAAGGTGGTATTCAAGGTTTATCCAAAGATTGGTCATGTGGGAGTTGAGCTTATTGCAAGCATGTCTTGAAGAAGAAGATTGTGTAAGCATTCATGTTTACCTTCAAGACATCATCTTTATGAAGAGAGAAGATAAGATACAAGGTTGATCAAGACTAAGTCAAAAAGTGAATCAAGTTGATCAACACACAAAGCGTATAAGATGTACCGAGAGGTATCAAGTGATCCCATGGTATGGTAAGCATTGTCCATTACGCTTTGTGTACTAACCCATGGTCTACGTGAGAGTTCGTTGTGGGGTTAGGTATATTTCCATGGGTCTGCGTCAAGAGGAAGATCTCATACAACCCATGGAGGATGACATCAAGTGGTGATCGTCATCAAGGTTGCGGTGTGCAAGTTCAAGTGAAGCATCACGGAGAGATCATGCTTGAAGCTTGCCGTCCATTGTGGTGACAATGGACTTGTGAAGATGTGCCGAAGAGTGGCTCTCCCATAGTGGAGTATGGGGGAGCAATCTACTAGTCTTCATCGAGCCGACGCAATCAAGAAAGGTGGTCCATCTTGAGAAGGACAAGATCGTCATCATCTAGCTCAAGTGGACTATGCGTAAGGCAAAGGTTTGACCTTGATAGGGTTTTTTATTTTACCGGTCTCATGGTGGTAGTTGGGAGACCGGGTTATAGGATCGATTGCCGTACTATCAAGGGGGGCTCTCAAGTGAGTAGCTTGATCGTATCGTTCGTTGAGAGCTCAAACCATTGCATTCTTGGCATCATCATCTTTCTTGGTTCTTGGTTGGCTTTTTCTCTATGTGGGTTCTTGAGCTTATGGTCAGCTTCATGACAAGCTCAAGTTCATCGAAAACGGAGTCCATATGCATCTTCTATGATGTTTTCGATGTTGGAGGTTTTACCGGTCTTATCCGAGGAAGGGTTCTCACCATTTTCTTATGGGCCTTTTCTCATTTGCTTCTTATTTATATTTCTATCAAGATTGTGTTAGCCCATGTCGTTAGCTTTCCAACAAACTTGGTTTCATTGAATTCGGAGTCCGTTTGCAGAAGTTGTGGTTGTTTTGGTAAAGGCTGCAGCGGTACTACCGCGGCTAGAGCGGATGTAATTTTTTACTACCGCACCAGAGCGGTACTACCGCGGCTCCTGAGCGGTACTACCGCTCCGGACTAAAATCTCGCGTTAAGTCCAGCGGAGGTAGGCACGGAAGTATTTTTTTAGTACCGCTCGCATGCAGTAGTACCGCTACCCTTTGCGGTAGTACCGCTATCCCTAGCGGTAGTACCGTGAGGACGAGCGGTAGTCCCGCTCCGGCGGTTCTACTGGCCTTTTGCCTCCTCGCTGCTGTTTTTCAAATGGCTACTACCGCCCTAGCGGTAGTACCGCTCCTTGGAGCGGTAGTACCGCTCTGTGCGGGCTGTGAGCATAACGGTTGGATTTTTCCCCACCTATAAAAGGGGGTTTTCTTCCCCATTGAACCTCATCTCTTTAGCTCGTGTTCTTCCCCCATTGTTGACCTTCTTCGAGCTTGCTAACTCTCAATCCCTCCAATGATTCTTGCTAGTTCTTGAGGGAAAAGGGAGAGGAGATCTAGATCCACATTTCCACCAATCACTTTCTCCTCTATGTGAGGGGAACCCCTTGGATCTAGATCTTGGAGTTTTTCGTGTTCTTCTTTGTTCTTCCTCTCATTTTCCTCCCTAGCATTAGTTGCTTTGGTGGGATTTGGGAGAGAAGGACTTGGGCACTTCGTGTGCCCTTGCCATTGCATTTGGTGCATAGGTTTGAGTTCTCCACGGTGATACGTGGAAGTGAAGTTTGAGAAGCTTATTACTCTTGGGTGTTTGAGCACCCTTGAGCTTGTTCCTCTTGGGTGCTTTGGCGCCCTAGACGGTTGGTGGTGCCTCGGAGCTCAATCATTGTGGTGCAAAGCTCCGGGCAAGCTTCGGGGTCTCCAATTAGGTTGTGGAGATTGCCCCGAGCATTTGAGGTCACCTCGGAACCACAATCCATTATGGTGAAGCTTCGTGGTGTCGTTGGGAGCCTTCAATTAAGTTGTGGAGTTTGCCCCAACCTTGTTTGTACGGGTTCGGTGACCACCCTCAAGGGTCCCTTAGTGGAATCACGGCATCTTGCATTGTGCGAGGGCGTGAGGAGATTACGGTGGCCCTAGTGGCTTCTTGGGGAGCATTGTGCCTCCACACCGCTCCGAACGGAGATTAGCATCCGCAAGGGTGTGAACTTCGGGATACATCGTCGTCTCCGCGTGCCTCGGTTATCTCTTACCCGAGCCCTTTACTTATGCACTTTACTTTGTGATAGCCATATTGTTTCTTGTTATATATCTTGCTATCACTTAGTTGTCTATCTTGCTTAGCATAAGTTGTTGGTGCACATAGGTGAGCCTAGTTGTTTTAGGTTTTGTGCTTGACTAATTAAACGATAGTTTTATTCCGCATTTGTTCAAGCCTAAACCGTAATTATTTTAAAGCGCCTATTCACCCCCCCTCTAGGCGACATCCACGTCCTTTCAGTAGTGGTATCCAGGAAAATGATCATCTTGCCTGAGATCCCGCATGGAAGAAGATCGAGTCCGTGAAGAAGATGAACCAGCGTAGTCGAACAGATCCTCACACTCTGAAACGCTTTCGAAACTCTATCGAGAAGAAGCAATCCAGAAACAAGCAAATGACACAGTAAACACCACAATATAGGCATTACATGATGCACAAACAAGGATGATGCGTGTCAAGTTTAAATATGCAAGGCATGGCAAGCATAACAATCAACTACTACACATTAAGTGAAGTTCAATATGAAACGAGTTGCATATTGACGGAGCTCCACATTCAAATAATTTAGTTCACTCTCATTTATTTATATGGCAAGTTTAAATGTTGTTTATCATGGAAATATTGTTTCTCATGGCAAAAGGTGAAGCATAAATAAACTACACTATATATGCATCTTAAATGAGGCCGGAAACAACATATAGTATTTTCGAAACGACCCCATATGCAAATTATGAATTTGGTCCAGATCTGAACTAAACATGTTTTATATTTATTAAACATGAAAACAAAATGCACCATGTGATTCTACACGTCATTCTAGGCGATTTATATATATATATCATTTAAAACGGAGCTACGGCCTAAAAAATATGACAAACGCAAGATGAATATGACGTGAATGCAAAATGCATGCAAACAACACCCACAAACATTTCAAAACATGGATGCAACATGATAATATGAAACTACATAAAATTCTAAGCAAGTTTCATGCGGAACATGTTCAAATCGGAGCAACGGTTCAACAATAACACGCGACACAAGGTTTTGGTAAAATCTGCCCAAAACAGCGACTTAGCACTTTGCAATCATCAAAACAACAAGCTACAAGATGCTAAAATGCACAAACTAAGCATGGGGCAGTAGTTTACATGATGCACAATAATTCATCTCACAGGACCAAATTGTTTAGAAGCATGGATCAATAGGAAATGAGCTCACAAGATGTCTATTTGAACACAGTTTCATACTTAGTGGAAATAACAGGTTTTAACAGAACAGTTTTATTCTGAAGGCATATTGGCAGCAAGAAAAACATATGCTACAAGACTTATCATGGCATGGAAATCTACAACATTGTATTGGACATGATGCACTACAAATAACTCCACAAGAGCATCATCAAAATATGCACAGAGACAATGCTAGCATCAACACAACATGGCAATTCTAAAATAAGTAGACTCTCAGATTTAGTGAAAATTAGAGGAAACATGAGCAGCAGTTTTTTTATCAGGTAGGCATGTTTGACAGCAGAACTAATTATGATGCATAACCTATAAATGAAAACTAATGTCACAACATGACAGAGCATAACATGCTTTACAAAACACTCCATGGTGGCAACCACAAAGGAGCTGTAGATCAATAGCAAAACACATGGCAACAAAATAAGACAGTTGCAGACTTAGAATTATTTTAGTATCTCAAAACAGCAACATTGAGTAAGCATGTTCATATGATGAAAACTATATCTAAACATGAATTTAATGGCATAGCAAACATACTACCAGCAAGTAGACATGACACACTTCAAATTACCCCATTGGCACAACTTCATAGGAGGCATGGATTGCTTAGTATCATTCTAGCAAAACGGTACTTTTCATTAACCGAAAAACAGATTTAACACGAAGGCCACTTAAGTGCAACAAATGGACATGATGTATGTGTTTTACATGAAAACGAATGTCATGGCATGATAGAGCACATCACATAGAACAAATTACATGAAGCAACCACTTGCATAGGAGCTACGATTGTTTAGCCATGAAATAAACCGTTTCAATAGGTCATTAACGCAAATTCAGTCAAACAACAAGTTTAAACATTTTTATCATGCATGAAAGTGGGATATTGTGAATCTACACGAAATTCTAATCATTTTACATATATAAATCATTTCGATCCGATGCATGGTTTGAGAGTTATTATATGCATGAACAATAGGTTTTTTTCTTCTAAAAAACTGCAATTCACGGGTTAATTGATAAATTTGCGAGGACCAAAAAAAATAGAATGTGCCGAATCTGAGAGCAAACGGGACAACACAGCAGGTGAGCCAAGATAGAAAGAAACGCCAACGAGCATTGGGTAAGCGGGCGTGTTCACCAGAGTGGCATTGGGCCTGAGGAGCTACGGGCGGACTGGGTCTTGGGTAGCGGCAGACCGGCCGCGGCTGGGATGCATGCTGGGAGGCGCCCCACGCGGGCTATGGCTCGTGCATCCTCCTCCTCCCGATCCCGATCGGGATCGAGGGAGGCAGGGGCGCCAGCTACAGCGACAGCAGTTGACGGCGAGCGAAGAGACGGTACAGGAGGAGCGGAGCAGGCTGGGGAAGAGGTACCGGCAGTGAGGCCAGGGGGAACAGGAAGGATCCGATGCGGGGGTCCAGATTGAGGGCGCCGACGGATCTCCGTGATCAGCGGCATGGCCATGGCGAACTCGAGGCCAGCGAGCGTGAGGGAGAGCGACCGGGCCCTGCGGTGTCGCTCGCCGGCGGTGCGCAGGTCGCCGGAGGCGGCGGGGTTGCGAGGGCGATGGCGACGCGGCGGCTGAGTGGAGGGGCACAAAAAACGAGGTGGAGAGGCTAGGGTTCCATTTTAGGCAGGGGTAGGCTGCTATTTATAGCAGGGGAGGCTAGGTTAGGGGGGTTTGCACTGATTCAAGCGGTCCGATCGCGTCGCAGGGTTTGCTAGGTGGGATGGTGGGTTGTGTTGGAGAGGGTTTGGGCTAAGAGAAGAGAGAGATGTTGTGGCCCGGCAACAGAGTTTTGAAAACTGAAAACGTCTCACGAATGAACCGGCTATAGTGCCGTTATAGGTTTGACGGTTGGGGTATCAAACGACCTCCGAATGCGACGAAATATGGCAAGCGGTCTACCTACAATATATTAATACCACACGCCAACTTTCAACACAATCGAAACAAGTTTATATGCCCTTTTAAAAACAATATATTAATGATGTCGCGGGCGCGTGCGTGTGTGGTTGGTATCGAAATGGTCGACGACAAGAACGGGAAGAACCGGCAACTACGCACGGATGCAAGTTTTCAAAAACGACGGCAACGGAGTGCTGATGCAGTGTGGATGATGCGATGATGAATGCGACAAGCAAATAAAACACACAACGATAATAGAATAAAATGGGAATCTTTTGGAGCATCAATCTTGGGTTGTTACACTATGGACCCGTAGGTCTATGGTGGACTACTCGCGCATCATCATGGAGGCAGCAAGGTTGATGTAGATGGCCTCCATGGTCGATTTCCCCTCCGGCAGAGTACCAAAAAAGGTCTCCAGATGGCCTCCCGTCGGAACAAAGGCTTGCGGAAAAGTGTTTCGGGCGGCTCTCTGTTTGTTTTCTGATTTTAGAGAATTTATGGAGGTGGAATTAGATCATAGGGAGCGATGAGGGGTCCACAAGGTAACATGCCCTGTTGCCTTGCCGTCTCCTCGATTCGCTTCCTAACTCCTCCCAAAGCTTCCCGAGTCTCTTTTGTCTAGAAAAAACGTCAAAAAGTTTCATAGCGTTTGGACTTCGTTTGGTACAGATTTCATGGAAAACCAAAAACAGGCAAAAAACAACAACTGGCACTTGGCACTGGGTTAATAGGTTAGTTCCCAAAAAATGATATAAAATAGCATATAATTGCATATAAAGTATCCTAGATTAATGATATAATAGCATGGAACAATACAAAATTATAGATACGTTGGACACGTATCAGCATCCCCAAGCTTAATTCCTGCTCGTCCTTGAGTAGGTAAATGATAAAAACTACATTTTGTGATGTGACATGCTACCCAACATGTAATCTTTTTTTAGTATGTTCATTGAGAAACGATGAACTAATTCATATGAACATAATAATATCCATAAACATAAATAACATAACCATTACTTTTCAAAATATACGATCCTTAAAGAATGTTATTCCCTACTCATTTTTATCATATCAAGCATGGCATGACTCCGTCTTCACCGCATAAGTATAAATCATGAGCACCCTGGTGTCAAACCAGGCAATTGGATTGTACTTCTAACACGCTTCAACATTTTCAACTTCATGCAATACATGATCATGAACCATGGATATAGCATATGGGTGGAATAGAGTATGGTGGTAGATATCAAAGGAGTCAAAGTGGAAAAGAAAGTATCGCATCAACTAGGCGGATCAACGGGCTATGGAGATGCCCATAAATCGACATCAATGTGAGGAGTAGGGATTTACATGCAACAAATGCACTAGAGCTATAAGTGTATGAAAGCCCAACAAAAGCTAAGTGGGCGTGCATCCAACTTGCTTGCTCATGAAGACCTCGGGCATCTGAGGAAGCCCGTCATCGGAATATACAAGACAAGTTCTATAATGTAAAATTCCCACTATCATATGAAATGACAACTTAGGAGACTCTCTATATGAAGAACATGGTGCCACTTTGAGTCATAAGTGTGGTAAATGGATAGTAACACTGGTCCTTCTCTCTTTTCTCTCATTTTTTTCATGGTGGGGTTTTCTCTTTTTTTCCGCCTCCCCCATTTCTTTTTTCTTATTTTATTTTTCATCCTAAGTCTCATCCCGACTTGTGGGGGAATCATCGTCTCCATCATCCTTTCCTCACTGGCACAGTGCTCTAAGAATGATGATCATCACACTTTTGTTTACTTACAACTCGATATAACAACTCAACATAAAACAATTATGACTCTATATGAATTATGAATGCCTCTGGCAGTGTACCAGGATGTGCAATGATCTAGCGTAACAAGTAAACAATGATGAACGGTGGCTTTGCCACAAATACTATGTCAGCTACATGATCATGCAAAGCAATATGATGATGAACACACAAGTCATGTGATGTAACGGTGGAAGTTGCATGGCAATATATCTAGGAATGGCGATGGAAATGCCATAATAGGTAGCTATGGTGGTTGTTTTGAGGAAGATATGATGAGGCTTATGTGTGATAGAGCGTATCATATCATGGGGTTTGGATGCAACGGCGAAAGCTGCAGCGATCCTCGAGGTGAGAATGGGCAATGCACGGTATCGAAGAGGCTAACAATATGTGGAAAGGTGAGTGTGCGTAAATCCATGGATTCACATTAGTCATAAAGAACTCATATACTTATTGCAAATCTTTATTATCTCTCTCGAAGCAAAGTACTACTGCATGTCCCTAGGGAGGAGGTTGGGAGGAGTTAACCATCGCGTGCCTCCGACCCGAACAACGGTAGGATTTCAACGAGGAATAAGAATGCTCACACATCATCACCATGCCATAACCGATATTTAGATGAGCAACAAGTACCGATATTTGTACTAACCAACAATCATGTACTTATGCCCTTTCATATTACTACATCAATATCATTACCCCATGGTTTCTTCTTATAGTGAGCTACATGAAGGTTTTATTATAGACTCCTTGAATACCTATCCTTTTTGAACAAATCTAATAACCAATGTAAATTACCGTTACCATTTATTTAGACTCTCAAACAAATTTAAGTGAAGCACGAGAGTTCAATTATTTCTATAAAATCTACATGCCACTGTGCTCTAAAAGATATAAGTGAAGCACTAGAGCAACTGCTAAGCTCAAAAGATATAAGTGAAGCACATAGGGTATTCTAAAAAATCATGATGAACACGTCTCTCTCTCTCTCTCAAATAGGTGTGTCCATCAAACAATGATTGTGCCAAACTAAAAATAAAGAAAACTATAATACAAGACGCTCCAAGTAAAACACATATCATGTGATGAATAAAAATATAGCTCCAAGTGACATACCGATGGAATGGAGACGAAAGAGGGGATGGGATGCCTTCCGGGGCATCCCCAATCTTATATGCTTGAGTCTTCCAAGAATTTGACCTTGGGGGTGCCTTGGGAATCCCCAATCTTAGGGTCTTGTCGCTCCTTATTCCTTCATCCATCGTGGTCACCCAAAACTTCAAAACTTCAGCACACAAAACTCAACAAAACCTCGTGAGATCCGTTAGTATAATCAACATATCAAATACTTTATGTACTATTATAAATTGATTCATATTTCATTATTGCATAATAGGTATTGTATTATAACTTCTCCATGGCTTATACCCCCCGATACAATCCATAGCATCATCAAAACAAGCAAACTATGCAAGCAAAAATAGAATCTGTCTAAAACAGAATAGTTTGTAAAGATATCTAGAAACACTATACTTATGTAACTTCTAAAATTATGAAAAATTAGGTCAACCTGGGAAATTTGCATATAAATTCCGTGTAAAAAATTTATATCAAAAGGACTTTCCAGTAAAATCAGAGAAATTCTGCACTAGACGCAAAAGTTTCTGTTTTTGCATCGTATTAATTCTACTATCTTCCAAATCATCCCAAAGGCTTTACTTGGCACAAACATTAATTTAAACATAAATACACAATCATTATAGAGGTAATAATCATTTCAACACTCCGAAACAGAAAGTATTGGGTTGTCTCCCAACAAGCTCTTTGTTTATAGCCATTAAGATAGGCTTGGGATAATAATGATGCTCACATAAAAGACAAGAATTTAAGCACAAAGAGAGCATCATAAAACATGTGACAAACACATTTAAGTCTAACATACTTCCTATGCATAGGAATTTTATAAGCAAACAAATTATCAAGACAAGGAGTGTCTAGCATATGCAAATAGGAGGAATGAAGCATTAACAATTTGAACATCAAGAAAGGTAATTGAACATGAAAATTCCTTTAACCACATTTTCCTCTCTCATAATAGTTACATGTAGGATCATAATCAAATTCAACAATATAGCTATCATATAAAATATTATCTTCATGATCCACATGCATAAAAAATTTATAATCTTCTAAGATAGTGGGATTAACATCAACTAAAGTCATGACGTCTCCAAACCCACTTTTATCAAAAAAATCATAAGATTGATCATTCTCCAAAGTAGTGGGACCATTATTACCTAAAGTTGACGCTCTTCCAAACCCACTTTTAGTAGAACTTCAAATATCATTATCAATAGTAGATTCATCATGAAGCTCAGAATTCTCAAGATCACAAGAAACATCATGATTATCACCCCAATCATGATCATTAGCACAATTTATATTCATAGAATTTATACTAACAAAATTGCAATCATGCTTTTTATTTAAGGAACTATCATGAATCACTTTATAAATTTCCTTTAACACTTCACCACAATTTTTAGATTCACGATTTTCAAGCAAGACCTCATAAAGATAATCAAGTGCACTCTCACTAGCAATTGGTTCAACATAATAGGGTCTTTTGAAGAGACTAGCAAGTGGATGATGATCCATTTATCTTAAACTTTTGTTTTACTTTCTGTTTTGTGTGACAAAGATAAAGATAGCATTGCTAGGCAAGTAGAGAGTAGAAAGAGTGAATGATAATGTGTGTGTAGGAAGCTGGTAGGAATTTGATGATGTCTCCTCGGCAACGACGCTATAAATTCTTCCTACTACTTGTAAACTGCATCGGGTTTTTCCCCGAAGAGGAGAGGAGATGCAACACGGTAGAGATAAATATTTCCCTTAGTGAGAACCAAGGTTATTGAACCAACAAGAGAATCACACAAACCCCCATCAATAACATCTACACACAAAGAATAAAACACTTGCACCCAACGCGGGCAAGAGGGTTGTCAAGCCCCTTGAACTCGTTACTTGCAAGGATTAAATATTGATAGATATATATTATAAATGCAAAATAAAATAACATTAATAAAAGGACAGCAAGGTAAATAATGTTTTTTAGTTTTTATATTTAAGTAGACCCGGGGGCCACAGTGTTTGCTAGAGGCTTCTCTCTTGAAGAAAGCATACGGTGGGTAAACAAATTACTGTTGGGCAATTGATGGAAAAGCAAATAGTTATGACAATCATTCAAGGCAATGATCATGTATATAGGCATCACGTCCGTAACCAAGTAGACCGACTCCTTCCTCCATCTACTACTATTACTCCACTTATTGACCACTATCTAGCATGCATCTAGAGTATTAAGTATGAAACGGAGTAATGCTTTGAGCAAGATGACATGATGTAGACAAAGTAAACTCAACTAATATGAATAAACCCCATCGTTTTCCCCTTAATTGCAGTAATACAATACGTGTCTTGACCCCTTCTTTCACGAGGATAGAGCACCAACAGATTAAACCAATCAGAACGCACCACTCCCATTGAAGATAAATCAATCTAGTTGGCCAAACCAAACCGATAGATCGGAGAGAAATACAAAGCTATAACAATCATGCATAAAAGAATTCAGAGAAGACTCAATTAATATTCATGAATAATCTGATCATAAACCCATAATTCATCGGATCCCAACAAACACACCACAAAGAGGATTACGTCGAATAGATCACCGCAGGAATCGCGGTGAACTTTGTATTGAAGATCATAGAGAGAGAGAGAGAGATCTAGGTACTAGCTATGGACCCGTAGGTCTCTGGTGAACTACTCGCACATCATCATGGGAGCAACAACGTTGATATATAGGCCCTCCATGATCGATCCCCTCTCCGGCAAAGTATCAGAACATGGCTCCAGATGGGCACATGGCGGAACACAGACTTGCGGTGGTGGAAAAACGGTTTCGGGTGGCTCTTTGTTGATTTACCGATTTTTGAGAATATATATAGAGGTCAAACGGAGCCACGAGGTGGTCCCAAGGCAAGGGGGCGCCCCCACTTGCCTTGGCACCGCCTCGTGCGGCCTCTGGACTCCCTCCAAAGCTTACAAGTCTTATTTTTGTCTGGAAAAAATCATCAAAAAGTTTCGGGTCATTTGGACTTTGTTTGGTACTGGTTTTCTGGAAGGCCAAAAAGAAGCAGAAAACAAAAAGTGGCACTGGGCACTAGGTTAATAGGTTAGTTCACAAAAATGATATGAAATACTCCATCCGTCCCAAAATAAGTGTCTCAAACTTAGTACAACTTTATACTAAATCTAGTATAAAGTTGAGACACTTATTTTAGGACGGAGGGAGTAGCATATAAATGCATATAAAGTATCCTAAAATGATAATATAATAGCATGGAACAATAAAAAATTATAGATACGTTGGAGACGTATCAATGCCCTCCAAAGTCAATCAAAATGCGCATACGCCCTGACGTGGCTTGAGACTGCGTCGGTATTTCCCCAAAGAGGAAGGGATGATGCAGCACAGCGACGGTAAGTATTTCCCTCAGTTATGAAACCAAGGTATCGAACCAGTAGGAGGATCACCACCACTACGTAAACAACACCTGCACAGAAAGAACAAATACTTGCAACCCAACGCTAAAGAGAGGTTGCCAATCTCTCTACGGTAAAAAGATAGTTTAGGATATGATAGTTTGGAGAGATAGATCTCTCAAGAACACAAAATAAAAAGGACAAATAAAAAGTGCAGCAAGGTATTTTTGGGTTTTTGGAATAATAGATCTGAAAACAAAAGCGGCAAAAAGATAGATCGGAAAGCAATATGTTGGAAAAGTAGACCCGGGGGCCGTAGGTTTCACTAGTGGCTTCTCTCATGAGTATAGCACACGGTGGGTGAACAAATTAATGTTGGGCAATTGAAAGAAGATCAAATAATCATGACGATATCCAAGGCGATGATCATTATATAGGCATCACGTCCAAGATTAGTAGACCGAAATGATTCTGCATCTACTACTATTACTCCACACATCGATCGCTATCCAGCATGCATCTAGTGTATTAAGTTCATGGAAAAACGGAGTAATGCAATAAGAACGGTGACATGATGTTGACAAGATCTATTCATGTAGGAATATACCCCATCTTGTTATCCTTAATAGACGATACATGCGTGCCTTGCTGCCCCTTCTGTCACTGGGAGAGGACACCACAAGATCGAACCCATCACAAAGCACCTCTTCCCATGGCAAGAAAAATCGATCTAGTTGGCCTAACTAAACCAAAGATTCGAAGAATAAATACGAGGTTATAAGTGATCATGCATATAAGAGATCAAAAAAGACTCAAATAATATTCATGGATAGAAACTGATCATGAACTCAAAATTCATCGAATCCCAACAAACACACCGCAAAAGTTTACATCAAATAGATCTCCAAGAGACCATTGTATTGAGAATCAAAAGAGAGAGAGGAAGCCATATAGCTACTACCTACGGACCCGTAGGTCTATGGTGGACTACTCACGCATCATCGGAGAGGCACCAATGAGGATGATGAACCCCTCCGTGACGGTGTTAGATTGGATCTCGAGGTTCTAGAACTTGCGGCGGCTGGATGTGTTTTTCGTCGACTCCTCTAGGGTTTCTGGAATATTTGGGAATTTATAGGCGTCAGAGGCGGTGGAGAGGGGCCCCGAGGTGGGCACAACCCATCAGGGCGCGCCCAGGGCCCCTGGCGCGCCCTGGTGGGTTGTGGTCTCCTCGACCCTCCCCTCTGGCACTTCTTTGGCCCACTGGTGTCTTCTGACCCAAAAAAAATCTCCAAAAAGTTTCGTCGCGATTGGACTCCGTTTGGTATTGATATTCTGCGAAGTGAAAAAAAGCAAAAACAACAACTGGCACTTTGGCACTATGTCAATAGGGTAATCCCAAAAAATGATATAAAGTTGCTATAAAATGATTGTAAAACATCCAAGATTGATAATATAACAGCATGGAACAAGCAAAAATTATAGATACGTTGGAGACGTATCAGCATCCCCAAGCTTAATTCCTACTCGTCCTCGTGTAGGTAAATGATAAAAACAGAATTTTTGATGTGGAATGGTGCCTAACATGTTCATCACATATTCTTTTCTTTTGTAGCATGGATAGTTGGACTTTTAGATGGTTCAAATCAATAGTCTAGTTTTAACATAATGACTTCAATACTCAAGCATGCCAACAAGCAACCATGTCTTTCAAAATATCAACACTAAAGAAAGTTATCCCTAGCCCATCATGCTCAATCATTGATCCATTCATGAAACACACTCAAATATTAGCTACACCCAATGCTCAAGTACGATCATAGTGCCCCCTAGTTGGTGCTTTGTAAGAGAAGATGGAGACTCAAAGTAAAAATAAAAAAATTGCATAAAGTAAATAGATAGGCCCTTCGCAGAGGGAAGTAGGGATTTGTAGAGGTGCCAGAGCTCAAAGTTTAAATTGAGAGAGAAAAATATTTTGAGTGGCATGCCTTTCCTGTCAACGAAAACGACAAAGTTGTTCACATAGTTTCCATGCTAGATATATCATAGGCGGTTCCCAAACAGAAAATAAAGTTTATTCCTTTTTCCACCATTCTTTCACAATCCATGGCTGGCCGTATCCACGGTTGCCTTCCATACCAACATTTTCCAAGGAATTTATTATTTGACAACATAAAGTAAATTTTTTTCTTTTTTCATTTCGGGAATGGGCATCCCTATTACCGTCGTACTCTCGTGCAATGACAAGTGAATAAACACTCATCTTGAGAATAACACATCTAGCATGGAAAAATATTGGACACTCCCTACCGTTTCATGAGTGGTACGAGCACACAGAAAGAAAATTTATTATGAAAAATAGAGATGGCACATACAAATTTGCTTAGAACGGCATGGAATACCGCATATAGGTAGGTATGGTGGACTCTTAAGGAAAAACTGGGTTTAAGGATTTTGGATGCACAAGTAGTATTTCTACTTAGTACAAGTGGAGGCTAGCAAATAGATTGAGAAGCAACCAACCAAGAAACGAAAATTGACATAAGCGAGCATTGAGCATAACTAACACCGAATAATGCACCATAAGTAGGATGTAATTTCATTGCATAACTATTGACTTTCGTACTTGCATAGGGAATCACAAACCTTAACACCAATATTCTTACTAAAGCATAATTACTCACTAACATGACTCACATATTACTATCATCATGTCTCAAATCTATTACAAGGAATCAAGTTTAATTTATCCAATGATCTTCATGAAAGTTTTTATTATATCCTCCTTGGATATCTATCACTTTGGGACTAGTTTCATATATTGCCATTGCTTTTGACAAGCTCAAACAAATTTAAGTGAAGCACATGAGCATAGGGATTTCATCTCTCAAAATAGTATAAGTGAAGCACGAGAGGATTTCTTCAAAAGTTTCCAAGCACACCGTGCTCAAAAATATATAAGTGAAGCACTAGAGCAATTCCATAGCTCAAAAAGTTTAAGTGAAGCATATAGAGCAATTCTAAGAAATCATAGCATAATTTTGGCTCTCTCAAATAGGTGTGTCCAGCAAGGATACAAGTGACAAACTAAAAACCAAAGAAAGCAAAGACTCAAATGATACAAGACGCTCCAAGCAAAACTCATGATATGTGACGAATAAAAATATAGCTCCAAGTAAAATACCGATGGTCGTTAAAAGAAAGAGGGGATGCCACTCGGGGCATCCCCAAGCTTAGTTGCTTGTTTCCCTTTGGATATATCTTGGGGGTGCTGTAGCATCCCCAAGCTTAGGCTCTTTTCACTCCTTATTCCTTCATCCATCGTGATCTCACCCAAAACTTGAAAACTTCAATCACACAAAACTCAACAAAATCTTCATGATATCCGTTAGTATAATAAAGCAAATCACTACTTTAAGTACTGTTGCAAACTCATTCAAATTTTATTATTGCATTATAACTACTGTATCTTAGCTTTACCATGGCTCATACCGTTCAATACAACTCATAGATTCATCAAAACAAGCACACAATGCAACGAAAACAGAATCTGTCTTAAACAAAACAGTCTGTAGTAATCTGTACTCTAACCATACTTCTGTAACTCTAAAAATTCTGAAAAATTAGGACAACTTAAAGAATTTGTATAGCCATACTGTGTTAACATTTCAGCTCAATATCACGTTCCAGTAAAAATGATAATTCGAGCACTGGAGGCAAAGTTTATGTTTCAGATTCAACATTGTTTCTACTCATCTTATGAATCATCCTAAAGGCTTTACTTGGCACAAACACTAAATAAAACATAAAAACACAATCATAACAGAGGCATAATTGTGTCAACACTCAAAAACAGAAAGAAAAAGAGGAAAATAAATTTATTCATTGGGTTGCCTTCCAACAAGCGCTATCGTTTTACGCCCCTAGCTAGGCATAGCGCATAGATTCAAGTATTGTCATCTTTGGTTTTTGCTCCATAGGATGCTCTCATGATTGACTCATATGGTGGCTTAATTCTTGTTCTAGGGAAGTGTTCCATACCCTTTCTTAGTGGAAACTGAAATCTAATATTGCCCTCTTTCATATCAATCACGGCACCTATAGTGCGTAAGAACGGTCTACCAAGTATGATGGGACAAGACGGATTGCAATTAATATCAAGGACAAGAAAATCTATGGGCACATAGTTCCTATTTGCAAGAATAAGAACATCATTAATTCTTCCCAAAGGCTTTTTAATAGTAGAATCTGCCAAGTGCAAATTAAGAGAACATTCTTCATTATTGGTGAGACCAAGCACATCACATAGAGATTTCAGAATTGTGGAAACACTAGCACCCAAATCACATAAAGCAAAGCACTCATAATTTTTAATCTTGACCTTAATGGTAGGTTCCCACTCATCATGTAATTTCCTAGGAATAGAAATCTCCAACTCCAACTTTTCTTCAAAAGATTTCATCATGGCATCAACGATATGTTTAGTAAAAGCTTTGTTTTGTTCATAAGCATGGGGTGAATTCAACATGGATTGCAGCAAAGAAATACATTCAATCAAAGAGCAAATATCATCATTAAAGTCCTTGCAATCCAAAATAGTGGGCACATCACTAGTTAAAGTTTTGACCTCTTCAAACCCGCTTTCATCAAGTTTTTCATCAAGATTTTCACCCTCCAAATTATTGGGATGCCTTCTAGCTAAAGTTGAATCTACTTCAGTCCCTTTATCATCAATCTTAATATTACTAAACAAGGAATAAATAGAAGAAACACCAATCACTTTAAGATCTTCATCATTTTTCTGAAAGCAATCACTAGAAAACGAATTTTCTAAGAATTCTCTTCTAGCTCTAAGCATAGCAGTTCTTTCTTACTTTCATCCATAGATACGTATAAAGCTTTAATTGATTCATCAATATTAGGTGCAAAAGCTTTCAACTTGAGATTTTCTACATCATGAGAAATTCTATTAATGCTTCTAGACATATCATCAATCTTATTGAACTTTTCTTCTATCGTAGTATTGAAAGCTTTTTGCGCATTGATAAATTATTTAATATTACTCTCAAGATCAGAGGTGTTCCTATTATTATTGTCGGAAGAATTACTATAGGAATTACCATAATTATTAGAGGAATTTCTAGGAAAAGGCCTAGGATTAAAATTACCTCTATAAGCATTGTTATTGAAATTGTTTCGCGAGACGAAGTTCACATCTATGGAATCACTATTTTGATCAATCAAAGTAGACAAAGGCACATCATTAAGATCAATAGGAGCATTTTTACTAGCAACCAACTTTGTCAAAGCATCAACCTTATCACTCAAAGTACTAAATTCTTCAACCGAATTAACTTTTTTACTAGTAGGTGCTCTTTCGGTATGCCATTGTGAATAATTTGCCACAATATTATCTAGCAATTTAGTAGCTTCACCCAAAGTGATTTCCATGAAAGTACCACCCGCGGTGGAATCTAAAAGATTTCTAGAGACAAAATTCAATCCCGCATAATTTTTTTGAATGATCATCCAAAGATTTGAACCATGAGTAGGACAATTTCTTAGCATCAATTTCATTCTTTCCCAAGATTGTGCAACATGTTCATGCTCAAGTTGCTTAAAATTCATGATTTGTGTCCTAAGGGAAATAATTTTCGCGGGCGGAAAATACTTAGTGATAAAGCATCCTTGCACTTATTCCAAGAATCGATACTATTGCGAGGCAAAGAAGAAAACCAAATTTTTGCACGATCCTGCAAGGAGAAAGGATATAATTTCAACTTCACTATATCATTACCCACATATTTTTTCTTTTGCATATCACACAATTCTATGAATGTGTTTAGATGGGACGCGACATCCTCATTAGGATTACCGGCAAATTGATCTTTCATGACAAGATTCAACAAAGTGGCATTAATATCACAAGACTCTGCACTAGTGGCGGGAGGAGCAATAGGAGTACTAATAAAATAATTATTATTAGTATTGGAAAAATCACACAACTTGGTGTTTTCTTGAGTCATCGTGACTACGCAAACAAGATTGCAAGCAAGCAAGAGATCTGACGAGAGAAAGGCATACGAAAAAGAGGGCGAATAAAATGGCAAATTGGGTGAAGTGGGGGAGAGGAAAACGAGAGGCAAATGGAAAATAATGTAATTGCAAGGAGATGAGATTTGTGATTAGGAACCTGGTGGATGATGATGGTGTCTCCTCGGCGCCAGAGATTGGCATGTAGAAGAGATCGCTTCCTCCCCGGCAACGGCGTCAGAAATTCCTTTGACTTGGCTTGAGACCGCGTCGGTATTTCCCCAAAGAGGAAGGGATGATGCAGCACAGCGACGGTAAGTATTTCCCTTAGTTATGAAACCAAGGTATCGAACCAGTAGGAGGATCACCACCACTACGTAAACAACACCTGCACACAAAGAACAAATACTTGCAACCCAACGCGAAAGAGAGGTTGTCAATCTCTCTACGATAAAAATATAGATTAGGATATGATAGTTTGGAGAGATAGATCTCTCAAGAACACAAAATAAAAAGGACAAATAAAAAGTGCAGCAAGGTATTTTTGGGTTTTTGGAATAATAGATCTGAAAACAAAAGCGGCAAAAAGATAGATCGGAAAGCAATATGTTGGAAAAGTAGACCCCGGGGGCCGTAGGTTTCACTAGTGTCTTCTCTCATGAGTATAGCACACGGTGGGTGAACAAATTATTGTTGCGCAATTGATAGAAGATCAAATAATCATGACGATATCCAAGGCGATGATCATTATATAGGCATCACGTCCAAGAATAGTAGACCGAAACGATTCTGCATCTACTACTATTACTCCACACATCGACTGCTATCCAGCATGCATCTAGTGTATTAAGTTCATGGAAAAACAGAGTAATGCAATAAGAACGGTGACATGATGTTGACAAGATCTATTCATGTAGAAATAGACCCCATCTTTTTATCCTTAATAGCAACGATACATGCGTGCCTTGCTGCCCCTTCTGTCACTGGGAGAGGACACCGCAAGATCGAACCCATCACAAAGCACCTCTTCCCATGGCAAGAAAAATCGATCTAGTTGGCCTAACTAAACCAAAGATTCGAAAAATAAATACGAGGTTATAAGTGATCATGCATATAAGAGATCAAAGAAGACTCAAATAATATTCATGGATAGAAACTGATCATGAACTCAAAATTCATCAAATCCCAACAAACACACCGCAAAATTTTACATCAACTAGATCTCCAAGAGACCATTGTATTGAGAATCAAAAGAGAGAGAGGACTACTCACGCATCATCGGAGAGGCACCAATGAGGATGATGAACCCCTCCGTGATGGTGTTAGATTGGATCTTGAGGTTCTGGAACTTGCGGCGGCTGGATGTGTTTTTCGTCGACTCCTATAGGGTTTCTGGAATATTTGGGAATTTATAGGCATCAGAGGCGGTGGAGAGGGGCCCCGAGGAGAGCACAACCCATCAGGGCGCGCCCAGGGCCCCTAGCGCGCCCTGGTGGGTTGTGGTCTCCTCGACCCTCCCCTCTGGCACTTCTTTGGCCCACTGGATTCTTCTGGCCCAAAAAAATCTCCAAAAAGTTTCATCGCGATTGGACTCCGTTTGGTATTGATATTCTGCGAAGTAAAAAACAAGCAAAAACAGCAACTGGCACTTTGGCACTATGTCAATAGGTTAGTCCCAAAAAATGATATAAAGTTGCTATAAATTGATTGTAAAACATCCAAGATTTATAATATAACAACATGGAACAAGCAAAAATTGTAGATACGTTGGAGACGTATCATGCCCCGACTCGGGAGCATGTGCAAGGTCAGGAGCGTCGCGGACGGCCGCGTCAATGATACGTGCATTTTGCATCATGATTTCTTATTCATATTTACGATATTCTTATCCATTATTCCTTGTTATAATACAATTCTTATGCCCCTTCTCTCTGAATATGCAAGGTACATCATAAAGAGGGAATTATCTCGAAACTGGAATTCTGGACCGGAAAACCGAGAAAAATGCAGAAAAATCACCAGTCTCCAAATGACCTGAAACTTCACGAGGAATTTTATTGAATATATAAGAATTTCTCAGCCAAGAATATACCAGAGGGGGGCCACCAGCCAAGCACAAGCCAACAGGGCGCCCCCCAGGGCGCGCCCTCATGGCTTGTGGGGCCCTAGTTGGCCTCCCAACGCCCCTCTAATCCTATATGGTGTGTTTTACCCTATAAAAAAATCATAAGCAACCTTTCGGGATGAAGCGCCGCCGTCTCGAGGCGGAAACCTGGGCAGAGGCCTTTTTGCACTCCGACAGTCAGATTCTGCCGGGGAAATTTCTCTCCAGGAGGGGGAGATCGAAGCCATCGTCATCACCAACGCTTCCTCCTTCGTGGGAGGACCAATCCTCATCAACATCTTCACCAGCATCATCTCATCTCCAACCCTAGTTCATCTCTTGTATTCAATCTTTGTCTCAAAACCTCAGATTGGTACCTGTGGGTTACTAGTTGTGTTGATTACATCTTGTAGTTGATGCTTGTTGGATTACTTGGTGGAAAAAATTATGTCCAGGTCCTTAATTATTATTATTGCACCTCTGATCTTGAACATGTTGATGAGGTGTGAGTAGTTACTATTTTCCCGAGGACATGGGAGAAGTCTGGTAATAAGTAATCATGTGAAATTGGTATTCGTTCGATATTTTGATGATATGTATGTTGTTACTTCTATTAGTGGTGTCATGTGTCCGTCGACTACATGACACTTCACCATGTTATGGTCCTAAGGGAAGTCATTGTGGAGTAACAAGTAGATGATGGGTTGCTAGAGTGACAGAAGCTTAAACCCGAGTTTATGTGTTGCTTCATAAGGGGCTGGTTTGGATCCACATGTTTCATGCTATGGTTAGATTTATCTTAATTCTTCTTTCATAGTTGCGGATGCTTGCGAGAGGGGGTAATCATAAGTAGGTTGCTAGTTCAAGTAAGAACAACACCTTAACACCTTAGCATCGAGTATGGGTTCCGGGTCCCCTTCGGCGGAATCCACGTCTTCATCGGCAAGATTGGCGGATCTGAACCCGGGCCGGACATCTGCACCGACATCGTCGAGCCGGCCCGGCGCGAGCCACCCGCCCGACGCGTGCAACCCGCCCGTGCTGATCCGGGCAGGAAGCATGTCTTCGTCGGCTTCACCCAGGGCATGGAGCTTGAAGGTTCTATGTCGCGGGAAGATACCCTCATCTGCTCAGAGGATGGATCCTCGAGCGGAGAGACGGAGTCAATCTATCAGCTTCACAATGGTGGGCTTGGGGGCTGCATCAAGCATTACCCCGAGTCAGAATATCATGAGCCGGAGGAATATGAGCCGCCGAACCACGCTGCCGTCTTCATGGCGGGTTCAGCGCCGGCCCCCAGTAGCACAGCCGCCGGCGCGACCGGGTCAGGAGCTGGCAGGCCGCCGACTCAGGTTCTCTTGGATCTGATGAATGAGCTTACAACCCTGATGGAAACCGAGGTCACTGCTGAAAACCAAGCGGCCCGCAACGCGGAGATCACGAGGTTGAAGAACCAGATGGCCGGAGTCCAACAGGAAATCAACGCGCTGAAGGCCCAGATGGATGCTGGGGCGGAGTGCCTTAGGGCGGATGCTTTCCGCCTTGAGCTAGAGCAGCAGTCTGCAGCGGCGGTTCATCGGATGAGGCATCAATCCCGCCTGCCGGATCAATATGAAGCCAGGAATCTTTTTAACACGCCAGGGATGGGACGGAATGTGCCTTTGACCGTAACCCGAACGGCGGAAGTACCTGGAAGCCGGGCGGCGGTTCAGCATCAGCAGCCAGACCCGCCCCGACGGAACCAAAACCCGCCACAGTTTTTTCCGACGCCACCGGGTCATTATTCTAACCCGGCGGAGAACATGGTGGCGGCGGCCACCAGGCTTGATACAATTCCCATCCCCGATGAGGCGCCTTTTGCAGAGGAGGTGCGGAACGCTATTGGATACCTGCGGACGGCGGTGGCCCAGCAGGAGAAGTATACTTACAGCCGGAGCCGCGTGCATTCAACTCCCATCCCCAGCCGCAGCTACAGCCGGCGTTATGAGTCGCCGGTGGTTTCTAGCAGTGAACGACATCGGAACCCGCCGCGAGTCGATCGGGCGGCTCTGGATGTTCAGGCGCTGGTGGATCGGGCAAGAGCACAGTGGGAAGCGGCGGCTCTGGCGGCGGCGGTGGCTCATCAGGAACCCACAGTTGCACCTTCTGTCTCAATAGGGGCAGGATTAACCTCCAGGGCTATGGGAGTGCCGTGTCTAGCACCGGCTCTACGGAACGAGCGTCTGCCGAAGGATTTCAAAGGTCCTCGCAAGGTGCCCAATTATACTGCTGACCTACCTCCAGAGGCTTGGATCGAAAGCTATGAGCTGGCCATGGAGATGTTAGACGTTAGTGATGCAGTATGTGCCAAATATTTCATCATGATGCTGGAAGGGCTGGCTCACACGTGGTTGAAAGGCTTGCCACCCAACACCATTAATTCCTAGTCTGAATTAAAGGCGAAATTCATCAAAAAATTCCAAGGAACGTGCAAGCAGCCCATGACGATTGTGGATCTGGACCATTGCGTGTAGCGTGATGACGAGTCGGCTCATCACTGGGTCCGGCGGGTCTCAACCATCATCCACTCTTCTGAACAGATTACGGCGGCTCAAGCAGTTTTGATTCTGGAGAAGAATTGCCATTTTACACCACTGAAGCAGAAGTTTGGTCGGCTCAAGCGCACGTGCCAGGATATGGGGGAGCTCATGGAGGCTTTCACCAAGTATGCAGACTCCGATAACACGAAGGATCCTGGCTCCGATGATGAGAAATCGGGTCAGGGTAAGAAAAACAACAACGGCAAGGGTCAACAGCAAAACGCGGCCGGAAATAGCAACCCAGGCAAGCGGAAGAACCCGGACGGCGGGTCAGAATTGGTGGCGAACACCAGCACAGGGAACAATCGTGCTAAGGGCAATGGGAATTTCAGGCCACCCTTTAACAAGGGCAAAGCTCCTTTCAACCTGCAAGAGATGCTCAACAAACCTTGTCCGGAGCACAGCCGGCCTGATAAGCCGGCAGGCCATACATGGAGGGATTGCAGTATTATGCGGTAGTTTCGGGATTACAGCCTTCAACAGCATCGGAATAACGGTAATGGGCCATCAGGCGGCTCAGGGCCGGGCGGATCAGGAGCCGGCTTTGGTGCTGGCGGCTCAGGATCCGGGTACCAGGGTCAAGGCAATTAAGGAGGTCATCATCAGCAGTCTGGCGGTGGAGGCCAGCAGCAGAATAACCAATCGGGGTACCAGACTAACCCGAAACAGCTCAGTGGGGGTCAGTATCATGTTTTTACAACCAGCCTCGACAAGCGAGACCGGAAGGTGCGCAAGCGGGCGGTTAATGCAGTCATGCCGGCTCTCCCGCAGTATTTGAAGTGGTCCGAGTATGACATAACTTGGAGCAGGGAGGATCACCCGCCGCGTGTTGATAACCCGGGGCAACTGGCTTTAGTAGTTGCCCCCCAGGTTGGAGGGTATGTGTTCACTAAAGTGCTTATGGGCAGCAGCATCAACATCCTGTATTATGACACTTTCAGCCGGATGGGTTTGCTTGATAAGGATCTTAAGCCCTCTTCAACAGTTTTTCACGGTGTGGTACCCAGAAAATCGGCTTATCCAGTAGGAAAGATTTCTTTGGAGGTAGCTTTTGGTGACGAATTCAACTACAGGGTGGAGTCTTTGTGGTTTGAAGTGGTCAAAATCAAGAGCCCATATCACGCTCTGTTTGGACGGCCGGCTTACGCCATGTTCATGGCTAGGCCTTGCTATGTTTACTTACAGCTTAAGATGCCCGGGTTGAACGGGACGATTACCGTGCATGGTGATCGGAAGACGGCTCTTGAGTGTGAGGAAGGTGACGCAGCTTATGCAGAGTCAAGTTGTGCTGAGGCAGAGCTCAAGTTTTATAAGGAAAATGTTGACCCGGAAGATATGACTCCACTGAAGAAGCCTAACACGGAATCTGAGCCGCCACTCAAGTTTGTGGCGGAAGATACCAAGTTGGTGGACTTTTCTCCGGGCGACTCATCACAGCAGTTCACCATCGGGGCTAACATGGACCCCGCATAGGAAAGCGCACTCATCGAATTCATCCGTGAGAATCGGGACATTTTTGCATGGAAGCCTTCTTACATGCCGGGTGTACCGAGAGAGTTCGCTGAGCACCACCTTAATGTGGATCCTAAGTTTAAGCCGGTCAAACAGTTCCTCCGGCGGTTCAATGAGGAGAGGCGTAAGGCTATTGGAGAAGAGGTGGCCCGGCTCTTGGCAGCAGGGTTCATCGTGGAGGTTTTTCACCCGGAGTGGTTAGCTAACCCGGTGCTAGTGCTTAAGAAGAACAGCACGTGGCGTATGTGTGTGGATTACACAGACCTTAACAAGGCCTGTCCAGTTGACCCGTTTGCTCTCACCCGCATCGACCAGATTATTGATGCAACGGCGGGTTCTGAGAGTTTATGCTTCCTGGACGCTTATTCAGGATATCATCAGATCAAGATGGCAGTTAAAGACCAAGAGAAGACGGCTTTCATTACGCCTTTTGGTGCTTTTTGCTATGTGTCTATGCCTTTCGGGCTCAAGAGTGCCCAGGCGACTTACCAGCGTTGTGTGCAGAACTGTCATCATGGTCAAATTGGGCGCAATGTTCATGCTTATGTGGATGATATTGTGGTTAAGTCAAGGAAGAAGGAGACTCTACTTGACGACCTGAAGGAAACGTTCGACAATTTGCGGGTTTACAAGATGATGCTTAACCCGGCAAAGTGTGTTTTCGGTGTGCCTGCAGGCAAACTTTTGGGATTTCTAGTCTCTAAGCGTGGCATTGAAGCTAATCCGGACAAGATAAAGGCTATCACTTCCCTGTCTGAGCCGGCGTTCATCAACGACGTTCAGCGCCTGATGGGTCGAATCGCTGCGTTAAGTCGGTTCATAAGCCGCCTGGGTGAGAAGGCTATTCCTCTGTATCAAATGATGAAGAAAACAGACAATTTTGTCTGGAGTAAGGCGGCGGGTGAAGCATTTGAGGCGCTCAAGAAGCTGCTGGTTGAGCCGCCGGTCTTGGCCGCTCCGGCTGAGAAGGAACCTTTACTCCTCTATGTGGCAGCTAACAACAGGGCAGTCAGCGCCGCGATTGTTGTGGAGCGTAAGGTGGCAGGAAAGGAATACCCGGTTCAGAGGCCGGTTTACTACGTCAGTGAAGTCCTGATCGAGTCCAAGCAAAGGTACCCGCATTGGCAGAAACTGATATATGGGGTGTTCATGGCAAATCGTAAGTTGAAGCATTACTTCCTGGGACATCAGATCACTGTGGTTAGTTCTGCCCCGTTGGGTGACATAATTCAAAATAGAGAAGCCACTGGCAGGATTGCTAAGTGGGCATTGGAGCTCGGGCCTCTTAATCTGAAATATGTGCCTCGCACGGCTGTCAAGTCTCAAGCCTTGGTGGACTTTATAAATGATTGGACAGAGTGTCAGTCGCCCGAGGAGAAGCCAGATAATACATACTAGACAATTCACTTTGATGGATCCAGGCAATTGGAAGGGTCAGGGGCTGGAGTTGTCTTAACTTCCCCTAGAGGTGATAAGTTTTGTTATGTGTTAAGGTTGATGTTTCCCTGTACTAACAATGCAGCTGAGTATGAGGCTTTACTTCATGGCCTCCGTGTGGCTAAGGAGATGAATCTGAGCCGGGTTAGATGTCTTGGCGACTCAGACCTCGTGGCTCAGCAAGTTTCAGGTACGTGGGATTCCAAAGACCCACGGATGGCGGCTTATCGCCAGGCGGTGGACATCATTGCTGGACACTTCAAGGGTTATCAGGTGGATCATATTGACCGTCGCAAGAACGAGGCAGCTGATGCCTTGTCAAGGTTGGGCTCTCAGCGTAAGCCGGTGCCGCCTAACGTTTTCTTGGATGTGTTGTATCATCCGTCTGTTAAGCTACCTTCAGAGGAGGATCTGGCCGTACCTGACCCGGAGGGGCAACTGGTGGCGGCTCTGCATGCTATCCCTGACTGGACGCTCCCTTACTTAGCGTACTTGACTCGCGGCGAGTTACCAAAGGACGAGACCTTGGCAAGACAAATCATCAGGCGATCTAAATCCATGACTATCATCAATGGCGAGTTACACAAGCGCAGCATCACTGGTGTTTTCCAGCGTTGCGTTTCTCCTGAAGAGGGTAAGGAGATCTTAAATGAAATTCATGCCGGCTCAAAATCTTTGGTGGCTAAGGCTTTCCGGCATGGTTTCTTCTGGCTGACGGCTCATAAGGACGCAGAAAACTTGGTCATCAAGTGTGATGGATGTCAGAAGTTTGGGCGATGTGCTCACATTCCGGCTCAGGAATTGCGGATGATACCAATTACCTGGCCATTTGCAGTTTGGGGGCTTGATATGGTCGGGCCCTTCAAGAGATCTAAAGACAAGAAGACCCACCTTTTGGTGGCGGTGGATAAGTTTACTAAGTGGGTTGAGGCTGAGCCGGTCGGCAAGTGTGACGCGGCTACGGCGGTTCAATTTGTCAAAAAATTGATCTACCATTTTGGTTACCCTCACAGTATCATCACGGACAATGGCACAAACCTATCCAAGGGGGCTATGCAGGCGTTCTGTGAAAGCGAGCACATCCGGCTTGACGTCTCTGCTGTTGCTCATCCACAATCCAATGGTCAGGCGGAGCGTGCTAACCAGGAGATCTTGAGAGGCATCAAGCCCCGGCTTATGGTTCCTCTACAGCGAACGCCTGGTTATTGGGTAGAAGAGTTACCATCAGTTTTATGGAGCATCAGAACTACTCCCAACAGGTCAACAGGCTATACGCCTTTCTTCATGGTTTATGGTGCAGAAGCCGTGTTACCAAGTGATATACATCATGACTCGCCGAGGGTGGCAGCTTACGTTGAGGCAGATAATGAGACAGCGCGTCAGGACGCGTTAGATGCTTTGGATGAAGAGCGTGATCTGGCGGCGGCTCGATCGGCGATTTATCAGCAAGACCTGCGTCGTTATCATAGCCGCAGAGTTAAGACCCAGACGTTTCAGGAAGGCGACTTGGTGTTGCGTCTGATTCAAGATCAGACGGATGTGCACAAGCTATCTCCCCCATGGGAAGGACCCTTTGTGATCAGCAGAAATCTCAACAATGGGTCATACTATCTCATCGACGTACGAGACGAGTCACGTACTTCTGGGCAGGAGACCCACCGGCCGTGGAATATTGCTCATCTGCGGCCTTACTATACCTGAGTCATCGACTCCCACCATTGTACATCATCATTGTATATATCACTTATACATATATATAATAAAGTTGGCATCCCTGCAAGCCGGGGCCTCTGCCGTTTTCTATATCTCAGATTGAGCAAAAGTGGATACAACCATAAGGTCACTTGGGGGCTTCTAACCCGCCGGGTTCAGCTTACACACCCTCTTGATCGGCTCTTCAGTCACCGTAAGGCCGGGTTATATACCCAAAAAGTTGACTCCGTCAACAAGGTCATTTGGGGGCTTCTAACCCGCCGGGTTTAGCTTACACACCCTCTTGATCGGCTCTTCAGCCACCGCAAGTTTGAGTTAAACCTGCCTGTATGCTGCTGCTGCTCCGCTAGGTGACCCGCCGAACTCTTACCAGTCACTCTCGCTAGAGACCCTGTACTGGTCGAGGTTAAACCGGCGGCTCTTGTCACGTGAGGGCCGGCTTACGGAAAGCGAGGATAAACTCACCCATCTGCTGCCGACTCTCCGCTATGTGGCCCGTTCGTACTCTTAAACAATTACTCTTTTAAAAGACCCTGCACTGTTTAAGGTTCAAACGACGGATTTATGTCACGTGAGAGGTAGCTTATGGGCCCTGGGGGTACTCATGCCCTGCTGCGTCTCTCTCTGGTTCGTTACGCTCTTATCAGTTAATCTCGCCTAGAGACCCTGAGCCGCTCAAAGCAATTGACGGTCACTCTCACTAGAGACCCTGTACTGTTGAGAGTTCAAGTAGCGAATCCACCCAGAAGAACCGGCATATGAGTTTTCACAAAAAGAAAGCAAGATTATACGAGATTTAACATCTCCGGGTTGTGCTTTTTCAAGCCGCCCTTACAGCAATACAGAGCATATTCTGTCTTGTTTCTTTTGCAGGGTCTATCTCTTAAGATGAGCCACCGTGCAATCTGACATGAGCAGAACACAAGACAGATAAGCATGCATCAAGTTGTGCAAAGATTCATACGTGCGTGATGGCACGGCTCAGGCAAACAAGTTTTTTCTATGCCTATTACAAATTCCACATGGAGCCCAAAATACCACGGACTTCAAGTTTTTGTACACTGCTAGCCTTGGCGGGTCAAGAAGCCGGGTTATCAATTTCAGAAGCAAGATTTCAGCTTGATAGCGGGTCATCCTGCGCCGGGTCTTCGACCTCTTCGATCTGAAGATTGTCCACATCCCAGTTGCAGTTTGTTAAAGCTTCAAACTGAGCCTCGTCAAAGAATGAGGATGGGTCAATTTCAGGAGCAAAGAGTTGCTTACGGTGTGCAGGTGTCAAGTCCCTGGCTTCGAAGGTTGGGCAGCGCACTCGTTTGCTGTCCACACCGTAAGCCACCTGGTATGTAGTCAGATCAACTTCGTCCGCCAGTGTTGATGCGAGTACTCTGGAGGCCTTCATACACTTGGCATAGTCAGCTTCTGTGAAATCTGAGCCGTCGTCTTTCTTGGACGGAAAGCCATCCATCATCTCTTCTGCAGTCAGTTCAGGGGCAAAGGCCAAAGACCGGCTTAGCGCGGCCATTGCTCCCTTCCTGGCGGCTGATCGTTTGAGCTCTTCGATTTGCTTAGGCAGAGTTGATAAGAGTTCTATCACTCCCTTCATGAATTTGGGGATGTTTTCTTCGTTCAGCATTGCTTTGATGGTACAAAGGGTCCCACAGTATAGCTGTTCTGCCAAGGAATATACTGCTTTTAACTTCAACAAGCTATCTGAAGATAGTTGGCGGCTTCTTTGACCTGCAAGGAAAGATTTTGGTGTTATAAACCGCCCGCACAAGTTTTTAAACAAGGCAAGGAAATTTGCTAAGTATTTAGTGCTTACCAAAGATAGCAGACGTCATCCTAGAGATATGGCGCTTGAGGGTTTGCAGCTCATCTGACACACGCTTGAGTTGCTGGTCAGCATCGTCTACGCGCTTGGTCAGGGCGGCTTGGGTAGACTCAGCGCTCTTTTTGAAAGCCGCAAAATCAGCTTGTACCTTCTCAAGCTCCTTAGCGGCAACCCGCCATTTTTCTTCCACCTCAGACCGGGCGGTTTGTTGCGAAGCAAGGTTTTCCTTTAAGCCGGTCAGATCAGACTCGGCTGCCTCCAAGGCTTCCTGTATTGCACAAAAAACAAAACAGTTCAGGAGGTTTAAGTCGCCAGGATAAGATATTCATAGATGATTGATGAAGCTGGTATGCTACAAGTCTCAAGCAGATTGCAAGCAATATACTTGACACTTGGGGGCTAATGTCTGTGTTTTCTCTCCAAGTCTACAATGAAGTTCCGGCTCATCTTCGTAAAGTTAAGCCGGCACTTGGGGGCTACACACGGCGCTTTCCAAGTTTACAGGGAAGTTCTGGCTCATCATTTTTATACTGACCCGGACTTGGGGGCTACCCTTGATCTACTCTTCAACTAAGTACCGGCTTAATATATATATTTACCTGATACTTGGGGGCTACAAGCTAGGCAATTTGAGTTATGACAAGGATTGGAAGATCCGGTCTACTATTTGCAATATTAAACCAGTTCTTGGGGGCTACATAAGGGTACAAAGGAAAAGCAAAATCAGGAGGAGTACCTCATATTTTTTCTTCATCAGACCAACAAGTTTGAGCTCCATGTTCCGGCTTGTGGAGAGGCGGTTCAGATAACCCGCATGTAACTCATCTGCAGTTAGCTTCTCCAACACGGGGAATTCAAAATCAAGCTTCTCAGGCGAGGAAGCTTCAGCCTTGCTGGTGTGTTTTGTCAGTACATGAGGCTCGGGAGATTGATAACCCGTCCCAGTGATGATAACGTCTGGAAGAACTGTGTCTTCGACGGCTGTTGAAGGACTGGGCGGCTTAGGATCGGCCCTTGGAGGACTTTCAGTTGCCATGTCATGATCAGCCGGCTCAGAGGGCTGATGTGTATCTTCAGGCGCATCTTTCATAACGTTAGTGGGCTTAGCATGAGTTGAAGGGGAGTCCGGCTTAGCAATCTCCGGCTCTTGGGCAGTAGGAGCAGCGGTAGACCCGCCGGTCTTCCTTCGTTTTGCTTGAGCTCTGGAAAACAAAAAGAGTGTCACATAGAGGACAAGGATGGTAAAAAGGTATGGTGCAAATACAAAGGTACGCACTCTGGGTTGATCTTCAGAGGAGGCAGCTTGGTTGCAGTAGAGTCGCCAGATGAAGGAGGCGTCTCCTAAAAGAAGGTTAAGACGATGAAAGCTGAGTAAGGTTATAATGAACGAACTAAGAAACTTGACTTAGTTAAAAGAGTACCTCAGCCAGCCGTTTCCGCGGAGCCGGAGAATTTGATAAGCCGGCCAAAAGCTCTTCAGAGCCGGCGCTCCGGGTCTGACGTCGGGAGTTGTGCTGTTGCTTTTTCAAAAGAAAATTGGGGTCTAAATAAGCAAGAGGATGAGAAAATGGGACTTTTCGGATGACCCGCCGTATTTTCTCTGGTGGAAAGTTTTCTGAGTCAGAGGAAATGTAGGTTACCTCAGGGGCGTCTGCATGGCTTGTTTCCGTTTCTTCCTGTGAATAATTGTTGTCAATAAGTTGCATAAAGAGACGGCCAAGGGAGTCAAGTTTTACCTCTGAGTCGTCAAGCTCAGGCGGTTTCTGAGCGGCAGTTTTCTTCTTCTGGACACGGGTTTTACCCACCTTAGGTTTCCTCACAGGAGGGTTATACTTCTTCTTCCAGAAAGAAGAGCCGGCCTGTGCATAAGCCGCCGAAAAGGTTAAAGGGAGCAAGGTAAAAGGTTAAGACAATAATGGCCAATTTTGTGGAAAAAGATTTCTTACAGCTGGAGCTGGGTTCTTGACATAGAAAGGTTTCAGCCCAACCTTGTTGCAAACTGCTTGCTTTTCGCCAAGAAGTGTTTTGACGGAGGACTTGATGTCTTGTTCTGTCAGAGGGGTGGTATTGAAGCAGAGAGTATCGTTGGGCTCACCCGTGAATTGGTGCATGAGTCGGTCACGCCGGCTCAGTGGCAAGATCTTCCAGCTAACCCAGTAGCGGGTTAAGTCGACGCCAGTTAAGCCGTTGGCCATTAAGGCCCTGATTTTCGCGAAAGCTGGAGCATATTTCGCTCGCTCTGCGGCGGACATCCGGTCTGGGAGATCTCCAGTGTTGCAAAGCCGGGTAGGACGATAACCTGGCAGCGGATTTTCTTCTTTGGGAGAAGTGTCCTTGCAGTAAAACCAAGTCTTGTTCCAATCCTTGGGGTGACTTGGCAAGATAGCTGCTGGATAAGGCAAATCTCTCCATCTCTGGATAGAAACGCCGCCAAGCTCCAAACTTGGTCCAGCCGCCACTTCAGTCTGGCGGTTGACGTAGTAATAATCACGGAAGAGGTCAACAGACGGCTCTTCTGGCAGGTAAACTTCACATAAGACTTGAAACTGACACATATTGGTGACAGAGATTGGGCCTATGTCTTGAGGGTGAAGTTTGAAAAATTGAAGAACGTCCCGGAAGAATTTTGACCCGGGCGGGCTAAACCCACGAAGGAGGTGATCAGTGAATACGACAACTTCTCCTTCCTTGGGAGTAGGTCTTATCTCTGGCCCGGGAACCCGCCAATGTATAACTTCCTGAGCCGGCAGGATACCCGATTCTACAAAGTCGAGTAGAAGTTGCTCGGTGACTCCGGAGCCAACCCAATCGCAGGATGAGGGAGCTCTCGACATAATGGCGGATCAAACTGCGAGAAGGTGCAGAATATGGCGGGTTAGAAAAATATTAACTAGTCAGGGCAGCTGTGGTCAACATAGTGGTGAGGTGTTAAGCCGCCGAAGTGTTTTTATCAGAGAGCCGCCAATGCAATGGCGGGTTAGATGGACAAGGCGATGTTGGAAAATACAGTTAAGTGCAGATAAACAGGTTTTTCATATTGCTTCTATAGCTGCAAGATCTACGGGCGAAGGTAAAATGAAATATATTCAAAAACCTAAAAAGACAGAGGAAGAACAGGCGGACAGCGTGCAGTGGAGATTGGTATGTAGATCTAAAGTAAGCGGGCATTGACAATAAAAGGATGGCCGCGACGGATAAGCAGCAGTACAAGATTCAAGCAGATGCTTGGGGGGTTTGCACTACGAAGAACACCTTGATGAACAGCAGGGAAAAACGATGAGCTCGGGGGACCCTAATGGAGATGACTCCAGATTTAATGAGAGCTGAGCAGGGTACCTCGTGGATGCGGACGGGCTGGCGGAGTTCTGGTCCGAGTCAGGTCGATGCAGCGGCCGGTGTTGGGGACGACGGCGAAGTCCGGTTAGGTGCGGCGGAGCTCCGGAGGTGCGGCTGTTGGAAGGAGGAAGAAGAAGACGTGGCGGCGGAGAAGGAAAAAGGGGGCCCCTTCGTATCCCTATTTAAGAGGTGGGATGGCAAACAGTGCGCGCGAAAATTGAGGAAGCACAGTGATGATTGACCGAAGAGGGCGCCTCGATTTTCGGGCTGACCCTTCAATGAGAGGATCCATTGCAGACGTCACAGAATCTTTTTAGCATATTCGACGTGACGTCACGGCGGGTTATGAGTGTTCTTTTTCAGGTGATAAAATGTAAGACGCGCCACCGAATAAGTTTGAAGATTGACATGAGCAGGCTCAAATCAACCTGGGGCCTAATGTTGGGGATATAACCCCGTGGTGAGACCCGCCCAGGAGGGGCCGGGTCATACCTGACGGCTCGTAGCCAAGACCTATAAGGTGGGCCGGAAGATGAAGGCCAGGCCGCATGGCGGCTTACCTGATGGGCCAAGACGAAGGCCCAGAGATAGAAGATGGTGTGAAGACCCGGGCGGTTAAGCCGCCCGGAGACGGCTTGCCCAAGACGGCAAGGCGGCTTAGAGACAGGATCAACTACGATGTATGAGTCGGTTTAGGACTCGTGTAACCCAGAGCCTCGACCTCCTATAAAAAGGTGAGACTCGGGGGCGGTTTAGACAAGAAACCAATCAATCGAGAACTAGGTCAAGCGAATCCGCTCCCCTGTAATCGATACTCCAATCAATACAGCACAAGCAGGACATAGGCTTTTACCTCTTCTCGAGGGGCCGAACCTGGGTAAACTCGTATCTCTCGTCTCGACCAACCCCTTTAAGTCCACCGTCTTAGCGATGGCCTCGAACCTAAGTCTTCGGACATCTGCCGTGACAAAACCACGACACTGTTAATGCTAAAATTAATTGTGTTACTGAGAAGGTCAAGATAGGCTTTGATGATGTGTCTCATGAATTTAATTTCTCCAAGTTTGGTAAACAACCACACGAGAAAGAATTACCATGTAAGGATGAAATTATTGGTCTTGCTTCTATTGTCGTACCTCCTACAGATCCGTTAGAATAATATTTACTAGACCAGGAAAATGATATGCATATGAATGAGAGAAATGAAATAGATGACATATTTCTTAAAAAAACACCTATTCTTAAACACAACTTACCAGTTGATATTATAGGGGATCCTCCTCCACCCAAGGGAGATCCCGTGTTTGAGTTAAAGACTTTACATGTACTTTGAAATATGCTTACCTTGATGAAAAGAAGATATATCATGTTATTATCAGTGCTAACCTTTCAGAGCATGAAGAAAAGAGATTACTTAAAATTGTGAAGAAGCACCGGGCTGCTATTGGATATACTCTCGACGATCTTAAGGGCATTATTCCTACTCTATGTCAGCACAAGATTAATATGGAACCGGATGCTAAACCTGTCGTCGATCATCAACGCCGCTTAAATCCTAAGGTGAAGGAAGTTGTAAGAACTGAAATACTAAAGCTTCTGGAGGCAGGTATAATTTATCCTATTGCTGATAGCAGACGGGTAAGTCATGTTCATTGTCCTCCTAAGAAAGGAGGTATAACTCTCATTCCTAATGATAAAAATGAACTTATCCCACAAAGAATAGTAACTGGATATAGGATGGTGATCAATTTCAGGAAATTAAACAAAGCTACTAGGAAAGATCACTACCCTTTGCCTTTTATTGATCAAATGCTAGAAAGATTATCTAAGCACACACACTTTTGTTTTCTTGATGGATATTCGGGTTTTTCTTAAATACCTGTGTCAAAATAGGACCAAGAGAAAACCACCTTTACTTGCCCTTTTGGGACATATGCTTATAGACGTATGCCTTTTGGTTTATGCAATGCACCTTCTACTTTTCAAAGATGTATGGCTGTTATATTCTCTGATTTTGAGAAAAGATTGTTGAGGTTTTCATGGATGACTTTTCCGTTTACGACACTTCTTTTGATGATTGCTTGAGCAACCTTGATCGAGTTTTGCGGAGATGTGAAGAAACTAATATTGTCTTGAATTGGGAAAAGTGCCATTTTATGGTGAATGAAGGCATAGTGCTTGGGCATAAAATTTCTGAACGAGGGATTGAAGTGGACAAAGCTAAAGTTGACGCAATTGAGAAGACGCCATGCCCAAAAGATATCAAAGGTATAAGAAGTTTCCTTGGTCATGCTGGTTTCTATAGGCGTTTCATCAAAGATTTCTCAAAGAATTCTAGGCCGTTAACTAATCTTCTTCAAAAAGATATTCCTTTTATTTTTGATGATGATTGTGTAGAAGCTTTTGAAATACTTAAGAAAGCTTTGATTTCTGCACCCATTGTTGAACCACCTGATTGGAACTTGCCAGTTGAAATTATGTGTGATGCTAGTGATTATGCTGTTGGTGCTGTTCTAGGGAAAAGAGTAGACAAAAAATTGAATGTTATTCATTATGCTAGTAAAACTCTAGACACCGCCCAAAGAAATTATGCCACCACTGAAAATGAATTTTTAGCAATTGTCTTTGCATGTGATAAGTTTAGACCTTATATCGTTGATTCCAAAGTAACTATTCACACTGATCATGTTGCTATTAAATACCTTATGGGAAAGAAAGATGCTAAACCTAGACTCATTAGGTGGGTGATTTTACTTCAAGAGTTTGATTTGCATATCGTTGATAGAAAGGGAGCTGAAAACCCCGTAGCAGATAACTTGTCTAGAATGGAAAATGTTCTTGATGACCCACTGCCTATTGATGATAATTTTCCTGATGAACAACATGCTGCTATAAATACTTCGCGTAGCACTCCTTGGTATGTTGATTATGCTAATTATATTGTTGCTAAATTTATTCCACCAAGTTTCACCTATCATCAAAAGAAAACATTCTTTTATGATTTACGACACTACTTTTCGGATGACCCACATCTTTATAAAGAAGGAGTGGATGGTGTTATTAGACGTTGTATACCTGAGCATGAACAGGAACAGATTTTAAGGAAGTGTCATTCCGAGCCTTACGGAGGACATCATGCTGGCGACAGAACTGCACACAAGGTACTACAATCTGGTTTTATTGGCCTACTCTTTTCAAAGATGCTCGTAAGTATGTCCTTTCATGTAATGAATGTCAAAGAGTTGGTAACATTGGTAAACGTCAGGAAATGCCTATCAACTATTCACTTGCCATTGAACCATTTGAAGTATGGGGTTTTGATTTCATGGGACCTTTTCCTTCCTCTAATGGGTATACTCATATTTTAGTTGATGTTGATTACGTTACTAAGTGGGTAGAGGCTATTCCAACTAGTAGTGCTGATCATAACACTTATATTAAAATGCTTAAGGAAATTATTTTTCCGAGGTTTAGAGTCCCTAGATATTTAATGACTGATGGTGGTTCACATTTTATTCATGGTGCTTTCCGTAAACTTCTAGCTAAATATGATGTCAACCATAGAATTGCATCACCATATCATCCTCAGTCTAGTGGCCAAGTTGAATTGAGCAATCAAGAATTAAAATTAATCTTGCAAAAGACTGTCAATAGATCTAGGAAGAATTGGTCTAAGAAACTAGATGATGCTCTATGGGCTTATAGAACTGCTTATAAGAACCCCATGGGGATGTCCCCATATAAAATGGTGTATGGAAAAGCTTGTCCTTTACCTTTTGAGCTAGAACATAAGGCTTATTGGGCAATTAAGGAACTGAATTATGATTTTAAACTTGCCGGTGAAAAGAGGTTATTCGATATTAGCTCACTAGATGAATGGAGGACACAAGCCTATGAGAATGCTAAGTTGTTTAAAGAAAAAGTTAAAAGATGGCATGGCAAAAGGATTCAAAAACGAGAATTCAATGTAGGAGACCTTGTGCTTTTGTACAATTCTCGTTTCAGATTCTTTGCAAGAAAACTCTTATCCAAATGGGAAGGTCCATACGTTGTCGAAGAGGTCTACCGCTCCGGTGCTATAAAAATTAATAACTTCGAAGGCAAAAAGCCGAGAGTGTGAATGGGCAAAGAATCAAGCATTACATTTCAGGTACACCCATTAATGAAGAGACCAATATCATTCAAGTAATAACACCGGAAGAACACATACGGGAGGCCTTTCGGAACACTCCAGAAACCTGAAAAAGGGGTAGGTATCTGGTACGGTAAGTAAACCGACTCCAAAAATTCCCAAAAAATATTTTCTGTTGGTTTTAGTATTTTAGAAAAATTCCAAAAATAAAACAGAGTCAGGGGACCCACGAGGGAGGCACAAGCCAACAGGGCGCGCCCCCCCTGGGGCGCGCCCTGATGGCTTGTGCAGCCCTCGTGTGCCTTCCCGACTCTGATTTCTTCCCGAACACGTATTCAGACCTAGAAAAAATCATTATATATACTCCCGTGTGTTTTGACCACCGCATCGCGAGTTTCTCCTCTGTTCTTGTTTCGAGCTGTTTTTTCTGACATAACTAGATCGCCATGACTTCCCCAAGTTCATCTAAAGACAAGTTCTTCGAGAAGGTCATCAACCCCTACTTGCCGGAGGTGATGAAGCATCCTCAAGCCATTGAGATGTGTGAGGAGGTGCTCCACATCCGGGATGTCCAAGGTCCCAAGAAGGAGTGAAGTGACAAGGCCAGGCTTGCAGAAGTGGAGCAAGAGATCTTCAAGTGCCAAGGGATGGTTGAACGTGGTCTGAGTGCCAATCACTCTATGATCTGGGACTTCATCTGCGAGAACAAGATTGACACCAGGAGCATGGGAGAAGCTCTCTTCAAGCTTCAAGAGCGGATCGAACACCTCCAAGATCAAATCTATGAACTTCAAACCCAAAACTGTGAGTATGAATCTTGGTTTAAAAGGATGAGCCTCGCTACTGATTTCAGGATTCCGGAGACAAGAGTTTCTTTCCATGCTGGAGAACCTATGCCCTGGAAGATGGATGATTTCCGCACACCACCACCATCACCGAAGAACACTTGAGCACATGGGTATGGGCACCACCCCTAGCTTGTTCCAAGCTTGGGGGAGGTGCCCTGGTATCGTATCACCATCACTTTTTACCATCATCCTTTATTTTAGTTTGATCCTTAGTTATTTCGTGATCTAGAGAAATAAAAGTTTCAGATTTGCTTGCTTAGGATTTTGTTTTGAGTTCTACCTACCATTGTAATCGAGTATGAGAGTTATATAATAAATATTAGTTGACTCTATGTGCTTTACTCCCTTGCACCAATCATCATAGCATGGCAATAAAAAGAATAAGTAAAGATCATATGCTTATTTCATGGGAAGTAATGAGTTCACATAAAAAGAAAGTATGAGCTATGAAAATTGTTGAGAATAAAACAAACATAGCCCTAGTCATTGTTATAATCTATGCAAGATTATGATAGAGAAGAGAAGAGCCACATACAAATACACTATCTTGGACATCATCTATGATTACGAACCCTCACCAAATATTAAATAATGATCAAGTGTTGAAGTTGGACATGGAAGACAACCTAATGGTCATGATTGCTTACATTTGCATAGAAGTTATATAGTCATGGATCCTTTAACATGTGATGCTTCTTTTAGAACTTTTGCTAGCCAAAACTTCCTGCACCAGGTAGAGATACTACTTGTGCATCCGTAGCCCCTTAAACCCAGTTTCTTTCCAAGAGAGTCCACCATACCTACCTATTGATTGAATAAGATCCTTCAAGTAAGTTTTCATTGGTGCATGAGCAATAAAAATTGCCTATAATCATGTATGATCTTTTATTGAAAGGGAAAATAAGCTTTGTACGATCTTGTGATGACGAATAAATAAAAGCGACGGAGTGCATAATAAAGTTCGCTATCACAAGGGGCAATATAAAGTGACGTTTCTTTGCATTAAGAGATTGCACATCTAAAGAAATAAAAGCGCATGACAACCTCTGCTTCCCTCTGCGAAGGGCCTATCTTTTAATTTCATTTAGTCCTTACTTTTACTCAAGAGTCATTAATATTTTCCCTTCTTTTAATTTATAAACTCCCTTAGTTAGCAAGCATCACGTGTTGAGGAAAGATCCACACATATATATCTAGTTGAATGTAAAAAACCATGATTCATTATTGTTGACGTTATCCTTGAGGTAAATGAGTTGGGTGGCAAATGAAGCCCCTATCTTCCTATGTGTTCGGCAAAAACATTAGCTCCAAAAATATGCAATGAGTGTCAACAATCATAGATGACTATATGATAGTTGAGTATGTGGGTTTGCTGCAATGAAAGCTCTTATATAGACTCTTCTCTTGAATATGATGAATTGTGATTATCACCATGACTAGAGGCACCGCTTGTTGGTTGTCAATAAGGTTTATGCTTCATACTTCGATAATTGTGAATAGATCTTTACTTGTTTATGAGGAGTTATATGATGAAATGCTTGCTGCTATAATGATATTCATGATGCTCCCATGTCCGTATTCTGTTTTTATCGACACCTCTCTCTCAAATTATGTGGTCATTACTCTCGAGTTCGGCTTTTGCTTGAGGACAAGCGGGGTCTAAGTTTGGGGGAGTTGATACGTCCATTTTGCATCATGATTTCTTATTCATATTTATGATATTCTTATCCATTATTCCCTGTTATCATACAATTCTTATGCTCCTTCTCTCTGAATATATAAGGTACATCATAAAGAGGGAATTATGTGGAAACTGGAATTCTAGACCGGAAAACCGAGAAAAAGGCAGAAAAATCACCAGTCTCCAAATGACCTGAAACTTCACGAGGAATTTTTATTGATTATATAGGAATTTCTAGGCCAAGAATATACCAGAGGGGGGGGGCACCAGCCAGGCACAAGCCAACAGGGTGTCGCCCCCCAGGCCACGCCCTAATGGCTTGTGGGGCCCTGGCTGGCCTGCCGACGCCCCCCTTCTCCTATATGGTGCTTTTTACCCTAGAAAAAAATCATAAGGAACATTTCGGGACTAAGCGCCGCCGTCTCGAGGCGGAAACCTGGGCAGAGGCCCTATTGCACTCCGACAGTCAGATTCTGCCAGGGAAATTCCTCTACGGGAGGGGAAGATCGAAGCCATCGTCATCACCAACGCTTCCTCCTTTGTGGGAGGACCAATCCTCATCAACATCTTCACCAGCACCATCTGATCTCCAACCCTAGTTCATCTCTTGTATTCAATCTTTGTCTCAAAACCTCAGATTGGTACCTGTGGGTTACTAGTTGTGTTGATTACATCTTGTAGTTGATGCTTGTTGGACTACTTGGTGGAAGAAATTATGTTCAGATCCTTAATTATTATTATTGCAACTCTGATATTGAACATGTTTATGAGGTGTGAGTAGTTACTATTGTTCCTGGGGACATGGAAGAAGTCTGGTAATAAGTAATCATGTGAAGTTGGTATTCGTTCGATATTTTGATGATATGTGTGTTGTTACTTCTCTTAGTGGTGTCATGTGAACGTCGACTACATGACACTTCACCATGTTATGGGCCTAAGGGAAGTCATTGTGGAGTAACAAGTAGATGATGGGTTGCTAGACAGAAGCTTAAACCCCAGTTTATGGGTTGCTTCATAAGGGGCTGATTTGGATCCACATGTTTCATGCTATGGTTAGATTTATCTTAATTCTTCTTTCGTAGTTGCGGATGCTTGCGAGAGGGGGTAATCATAAGTAGGTTGTTAGTTCAAGTAAGAACAGTACCTTAGCACCGGTCCACCCACATATCAAATTATCAAAGTAGTGAACGTGAATCAACTCAGCATGATGAACATGACTAGACAGAAATTCCCATGTGTCCTCGGGAGTGCTTGCTTAATATAAGAGTACTTTCAGGCCTGTCCTTTGCTATAAAAAGGATTGGGCTACCTTGCTACACTTTTGTTACTATCATTAATTATCAGTTGTTACAAATTATCTTGCTACAAGACTATCTACTATCGCTACTTACAACACTTGCAGAGAATACCTTGCTGAAAACCGCTTGTCATTTCCTTCTGCTCCTCGTTGGGTTCGACACTCTTACTTATCGAAAGGACTACGATTGATCCCCTATACTTGTGGGTCATCAGTCAATGCCGCGTCCCTGGACGCATGAAGACGCCACAACGACGAGCGCATGACACGAGCTGATTTGGGGAGCTAGCAATGGAATTGGCAAGAGAGATACGACAGGTAGGCCCATGTGATCAGTGAGAGAAACACGGGATCCCGGCTGGGATTGTTCTTCCAAACAAGTCTGGACTGGATTTAGGGTTACAGTTGACCGAGATCAGTGAGGTTAGGGTACTAACTTCATGGATTTAAACTTGGAGGTTAGTTTGTGTCGTACTCTACAATCTCAGGGTTTAAACAGACTTCACTCGTTGAGTAGTTAGTGCGACCTCTTTCCGGGATAAGCCGACATATGTAGAATATGTAGGTGTACCGGCCTATCCGTGGGTTAAGGGTAAATAGTTCTAAATGACTATGTCTCGATCTTCCGATCAAGGAGGTGGTCGAGTCTTGTGGGGGAAAAGTGCACAAACCTCTGGAGAGTTAAATCTAATCGATTAGTCGTGTCACCAGTTACGGACAATTTGAGCTTTTAGTAGTAGAAGTGTCGAGAGATCTCATCACATTTAATTAATCAAAGGGTTTTTTCAATCAACTTTGGGAATGAATTGAGATGGGGGTACCATCTCAACCATATGATATTTGTAGAGATAGAATAATTATTTCGATAGGGAAAAATCATCTTCATGCAAAATTAAACTTGGAACCTTCCACTGGCCAAATTGCATGTACAAGTAGGATCTTTTTACTCTTTTCTTGTGACTTGCCAGTACATTCCATGTACTGACCTACACGACTGCAACCTATCATGGTGCAGATCTATCCGACGAGGATTAAGGTGCGATAGGTCATTTTTTCACACCCAGCTTTTGCTCGTGGAATTGATGGACTCATTTACACTTTTATGCTTCCGCAATATTTTACTTTATTTGGCCTTATGCCATATCTTTGTAATAATTACGTTACTCCTGGACTATCGATGTAATAAAGATATGTGTTATTTTTGTTATTTCATCGAGTAACGTGTGTGCTAGCAAGTCGATCCAGGGACTAGCACAGTAAGCACAGAGACTTCGATCCTTTTAGGTCGGGTCGACAAAGCTCTTCTTTCGCCGCAATATAGCTAATTTTCGGAGGAAATTGCGTCAAAATTCCAGCCCGATTGGAGTTACAGATCTCCGGCTATAAAAGAAACAGTGTTCGGCCAGAAAATTAAACCCAAAAACAGAGAGATAGAGAGAAGAGATCTAATCTCAAAGGGGCTCTCTCCCCTCAGTGAGCCATGGTGGCCTTGGACTAGAGGAGAGAATCTCTCCCCAGGAGGGAGGCCATGGAGAAAGAAGCCCAAGGGGGGCCTCTCTCCCTCTCTCTCCCGGTGGCGCTGGAGTGTCACCGGGGGAACCAGGATCGCGACGATCGTCTTCACCAACATCTTCATCACCTTCCTCATCTCTTTTCAGCGGTCCACTCTCTCGCATTCCACTATAATCCCCTATTTGAACATGGTGTTTTGGTGCTATGAATTATTATCCAATGATTTGTGTCATCGCTATTGTGTTTGAGTATATTGTTATCCTATGGGTTAATTGGTGAATTTCCATGATTGGTTCGAGTTGCTTGTGGTTATGTTACTGTCCTATGGTGCCCATCATATGAGCACACTCATGGATCACATCATAGGGCTAGTAGTATGTTGATAGGACTATGGATAGGCCGGCCGGAGTGGCAGATATTACCGGGGCTGAGTGTAGAATTGATGCATATGGGATTGAAGGGGAACCGATATATTTTAATGCTATGGTTGGCTTTACCTTAAAGAACTTGTTAGAAGTTATGGATGCTTGCTAATAGTTCCAATCATAACTGCATAGAATTACAATTAAGGGATGCCATGAAAGCAAAGGCCTCTAGCTCCCACATATAAACTTGCCATGATGATCAGTTTAGTAACTTAGCCGATTGCCTAGGGACAATTCCGCACACCATTCCACCACTATTCCACACTCACTATTTGTATATTGTCTTAGGCGGAACTTATCTTTTGTTTGTACTCTCTCCGTTATCTTGCAAAGTTATCCGCTTTATGCTCGCAACGTAGTTTTATTTCTTGTTTCTAGAAAAAGTAAACGCTCGGTGTATGTAGGGTTTATCAGCAGCATATAGGACCTGAGAGAATATTGATCTTACTTTTATCTTCTTGTGGGTTTGACACTCCATACTTATCAGTTTCATCTTTGGAAAGTGCTACGATGATTCCTCGCACTTGGGGATTATCAGACAACTCGGCGTCGATGTGTAGGAGGGGATGTAATAGAAGTGGTAACCGAGGAGGATCGTGCAATCGTCAAGAGTTGTGTCCTTTCACGACCGCAGCTAGCCACCAAGACATCCATGAAGTGGGGTAGGTCACCACAACAGGTTGTCGTCTTGGCGGGCATGGCATGCACTAGATCTAGCGGATGAAGAGAAGGTGATACAGGCGGCTGAGGTGGTCTAGGGTTGAAAGCCGAAGTATGGATATTGTTGGGGAACGTTGCATGGGAAACAAAAAATTTCCTACGCACATACAAGATCTATCCATGGAGATGAGCATCTACGAGAGGAGAGATCGAATCCACATACCCTTGTAGATCGCTAAGCAGGAAGCGTTAAGAAATGGGTTGATGTAGTCAAACGTCTTCACGATCCAAATTGCAAGCCGTCCCGCGATCCAATCACGATCTAGCGCCGAACGGACGGCACCTCTGCGTTCAGCACATGTATAGCTCGATGACGATCTCCGCCTCCTTGATCCAGCAAGCGAGGGCGGAGAGATAGATGGGTTCTCCGGCAGCACGACGGCATGGCGGTGGTGGTGGTGGAGCTGATCCGACAGAGCTTCGCTAAGCAACACCGAATCAATCTATACTAGAGGAAAACCAATCTAGGGGAGAGGGAGGGCTGCGCCATGGCTAAAAGGTGTGGCAGCCCTCCCTCCCCTCTCATATATATATATAGGGGGAGAGGGAGAAGGGCTTGGCCCCCTAGGGGCGGCGACCGAGAGAGGGGGGGCGGCGGCCAAGGGGTGCCTTGGCCCTCAAGGCAAGGTGGCCGGCCCCCTTTAGGGTTCCCCCCTCCACCCTTCGGCCGCATGGGCCTTGTGGGAGGGGCGGCCAGCCCACCAGGGGCTGGTGCGCCCCCTCTCACAGCCCATGGGGCCCTCCGGGGCAGGTGGACCCACCCGATGGACCCCCGGAACCCTTCCGGCACTCCCGACGAAATCCGGGCATTCTTCGAAACTATTCTGGTGCCCGAACATCAACTTCCTATATATCAATCTTTACCTCCGGACCATTCCGGAGCTCCTCGTGACGTACGGGATCTCATCCGTGACTCCGAACATTCTTCGGTCACCATCATACATAACCCAATAATACCGAAACATCACCGAATGTTAAGTGTGCAGACCCTGCGGGTTCAAGAACCATGTAGACATGACCAATAACCAATAGCGGGACCTGGATGCCCATATTCGCTCCTACATATTCTACGAAGATCTTCATCGGTTGAACCTCTATGTCAAGGATTCAGTTAATCCCGTACGATGTTCCCTTTGTTTATCGGTATGTTACTTGCCCGAGATTCGATCGTCGGTATCTCTATACCTAGTTCAATCTCGTCACCGGCAAGTCTCTTTACTCGTTCCGTAACACAAGATCCCATGGCTAACACTTTAGTCACTTTGCTTGCAAGGCTCATTGTGATGTTGTATTACCGAGTGGGCCCTGAGATACCGCTCCGTCACACGGAGTAACAAATCCCATTCTTGATCCATGTCAACTCAACAGACACCCTCGGAGATACCTTTAGAGCATCTTTATAGTCACCCAATTACGTTGTGACGTTTGATACACACAAGGTACTCCTCCGGTGTCAGTGAGTTACATGATCTCATGGTCATAGGAACACATACTTTGACATGCAAAAAACAATAGCAATAAACTAACATGATCATATGCTACGTTCATAGTTTGGGTCTTGTCCATCACATCATTCTCCTAATGATGTGATCCCATCATCAAATGACAACTCTTGTCCATGGCTGGGAAACCACATCCATCTTTGATTAATGAGCTAGTCCATTAGATGCTTACTAGGGACACATTGTTGTCTATGTACCCACACATGTATTTGCGTTTCCAGTCAATACAATTATAGCATGGATAATAAACATTTATCATGAACAAGGAAATATAATAATAACCATTTTATTATTGCCTCTAGGGCATATTTCCAACAGTCTCCCACTTGCACTAGAGTCAATAATCTAGCTCACATCACTATGTGATTTACATCGTAATGAATCTAACACCCATACAGTTCTGGTGTTGATCATGTTTCCCTCGTGGAAGAGGCTTAGTCGCTTAGTCAACGGATCTACAACATTCTGATCCGTGTGTACTTTGCAAATATTTATGTCTCCTCCCTCGATGTAATCGCGGATGGAGTTGAAGCGTCGTTTTATGTGTCTGGTCCTCTTGTGAAACCTTGGTTCCTTGGCTAGAGCAATGGCAGCAGTGTTGTCACAGAACAGAGTCATTGGGTTCAGTGCACTGGGCACTACTCCAAGATCCGTCATGAACTACTTCATCCAGACACCTTCCTTTGCCGCCTCTGAGGCAGCTATATACTCCGCTTCGCATGTAGAATCAGCTACCACGCTTTGCTTGGAACTGCACCAGCTTACCGCTCCTCCATTGAGAATAAATACGTATCCGGTTTGAGACTTAGATTCATCCGGATCAGTGTCAAAGCTTGCATCGACGTAACCATTTATGGCGAGCTCTTGATCACCTCCATAAACGAGAAACATTTCCTTAGTCCTTTTCAGGTACTTTAGGATATTCTTGACCGCCGTCCAGTGATCCACTCCTGGATTACTTTGATACCTTCCGGTCATACTTATGGCAAGGCTGACGTCTGGTCTTGTGCACAGCATTGCATACATGATAGAGCCTATCGCAGAAGCATAGGGGATGACACTCATCTTTTCTCTATCCTCTGCAGTCACTGGGCATTGAGTCTTACTCAACTTCACATCTTGTAACACAGGCAAGAACCCTTTCTTGGACTGATCCATTTTGAACTTCTTCAAAACTTTATCAAGGTATGTGCTCTCTGAAAGTCCTATTAAGCGTCTTGATCTATCTCTATAGATCTTGATGCCTAATATGAAAGCAGCTTCTCCTAGGTCCTTCATTGAAAAACTCTTGTTCAAATATTCCTTTACACTTTCCAAAAATTCTATATTGTTTCCAATCAGCAATATGTCATCCACATATTATATTAGAAACACTATAGAGCTCCCACTCACTTTATTGTAAATACAAGCTTCTCCATAAACTTGTATAAACCCAAACGCTTTGATCACCTCATCAAAGCGCTTATTCCAACTCCGAGATGCCTGCACCAGTCCATAAATGGATCGCTGGAGCTTGCAAACTTTGTCAGCATTCTCTGGATCGACAAAACCTTCTGGTTGCATCATATACAACTCTTCCTCAAGGAAACCGTTGAGGAACGCTGTTTTGACATCCATCTGCCAAATTTCATAATCGAAAAATGCAACTATTGCTAACATGATTCTGACGGACTTAAGCATCACTACGGGAGAGAAAGTCTCATTGTAGTCAATTCCTTGAACTTGTGAACAACCCTTTGCCACAAGTCGAGCTTTATAAACGGTGACATTACCGTCTGTGTCCGTCTTCCTCTTAAAGATCCATTTATTCTGAATGGACTTTCGCCCTTCAGGTAATACTTCCAAAGTCCACACTTTGTTTTCATACATGGATCCTATCTCGGATTTCATGGCCTCTAACCATTTGTCGGAATTCGGGCCCACCATCACTTCTCCATAGCTCATAGGTTCATCGTTGTCCAATAACATGACCTCTAAGACAGGGTTACCGTACCACTCAGGAGCAGTACGTGCCCTTGTCGACCTACGAGGTTCGACAGTAACTTGATCTGAAGCTTCATGATCACTATCGTTAGCTTCCTCTCCAACTGATGTAGGCTCTACAAAAACATATTTCTGCGCTGCGCTACTCTCTGGTTCAAGTGAAGGTTCAACAACCTCATCAAGTTCTATCTTCCTCCCACACAATTCTTTCGAGAGAAACTCTTTCTCGAGAAATGACCCGTTCTTAGCGACAAACACTTTGCCTTCGGATCTGAGATAGAAGGTGTACCCAACCGTCTCTTTTGGGTATCCTATGAAGACGCATTTCTTCGCTTTGGGTTCCAGCTTTTCAGGCTGAAACTTTTTGACATAAGCATCGCATCCCCAAACTTTAAGAAACGACTGAAAGCACAATATGCTCCCTTGGTGGTTTTGATAATTCATGACAACATACATTGTCTCTTGGACTAATACTCTTATCTAGTGCATTTCAGATAAAGTCCACAGAGAGTGCTGGCTAAGGATAGTGAGGAGCATCCCCAAGAAGAAGAAGGAGAAGGAATAGGATTGGCAAAGCTTCAAGCAAGAAGACTCTACATTTTACTTTGTGAGAAATCACTTTGAGTCGATAGGAAAGCCAATACTATCAAAAGGGGGTGAGTTATTGATGGTGAACAAAATGTTCCACGTGCACAAGTGATAGTCACCAAAAACACCCACAAGCTCTTCCACAAAAGTCTGTCAAAAGCCTATCATGCAAAATCGGTGCTACCAAAATTTCCCACTCGGCCCTACCAATTTTCAACTCAGACAGATCCCAGCCAAACCCTAAGTTTTCGGTACAACCGATTGTGTATCGGTGCCACCGAGTTTCAGTTGCCAACTTTCTGTTGCCCCTTTTCTTTAATTCGGAATTTCCGAGTTTTTGGATCAGTGCCACCGAGTTTGCTTTCTGACCGTTGGTCACCTGTGTCGGTTCTGCCAAGAACTATATATCGGTCTCACCGAGATTCAAAAGTTGCTACCTTTTGAGCAACTCGGTACCACCGAGTTTTACACTTCGGTGTCACCGAGTTGGTCAGTTAAGGTGTAACGGTTGGATTTTTGGAGATGCCTATATATACCCCTTCACCACCTCTCACTCGATAGAGAAGCACTCAGAACTATTCCACACTTGCCCCATCCAATTTTCTGAGAGAGAACCACCTACCCTTGTGTTGAGATCAATATCATCCACTCCAACCATATGGATCTTGATTTCTAGCCTCCCGAAGTTGCTTTCCACCCAATCAATCTCTTCTACCAAGCCAAATCTATGAGAGAGTGATTGAGTGTTGAGGAGTGTATCATCTTGAAGCACAAGAGCAAGGAGTTCATCATCATTATCGAGCCTATTACCTTTTGGAGGGTGGTGCCTCCTAGATTGGTTAGGTGTTGCTTGGGAGCCTCCTACTTCATGTTGTGGAGTTGAACCAAGAAGTTTGTACGGGCAAGGAGATCGCCTACTTCGTGAAGATCTACCCATAGTGAGGCTAGTCCTTCGTGGACGGAAGCCGTTATGGAATAGTCAAGGTTGCTACTTCGTGGACCCTTATGGGTGGAGCCCTCCGTGGACTCTCGCGACCGTTACCCTCCGTGGGTTGAAGACTCCATAAACGTGGATGTACGATAGCGCCACCTATCGGAACCACGGGAAAAATCCTTGCATCTACAAATTGCGTTTGATCTTCTTATCTCTACTCTCTCTTACATGTGCTTGTCTTACTTTCCGCTGCCATACATGTTGACTAGCATGTGTAGGGTGCATTAGACTTGTTAGTTTTGCTAAAATCTGCCAACCAATTAACTTGGGAAAAGATTTGGTTTTAATTTGTGCTAGTAGTCTATTCACCCCCCCCCTCTAGACGTCTCTTCTATCGATCCCCTCAATTGGTATCAGATCAAGGTCTCCATAACCTTGGTTTAATCATCTTTGGAGGAAGATGGATGTGCCTAGTTTGGAGAGCTTGAGTTGTAGAGTGCCTATTCTTGATGAGGAGTACTATAGTCGATGGAAATATAAGATGCTTGAACTATTCGATGAATTTCATTTAAGCAAGTATGTTAAGAACCCCTATGTACCTCCCATTGATCCCTTACATCCCACACACGAAGAGGAAATTGATATGGTATGCAATCTTAGAACTGTTAATCTTATCATTAGAGGATTGCCTAGAATTGTGCTTAATCAAATGAAGAATTTTGAATGTGCCTATACTTTGTGGAGTGATTTGGAGAAACGATATCCAAGTTATTCATTAAGTAATCTTGATGAAATTCTTCATAAAACTGTTGTCTTTCACAAGATGATGCCTAGTGATCCTAAGTTTGATGACTATCTATTTGAGCTTAGAGACCTCATGCGTGCTAAAGGAGATGTCATAACTATCAACAACATCATTGTTGAAGCGATTCACATTCATAATCTTGAACATTGTCATGATCACAACCCTAACGAATCTCTTGTTTCTTATGACGAGGATTTCCCACTTGATGATGACAATGTGGAACATGGCTACTATGATGAAGATGAGTTGTTTGACATCGAGTATGAGAAGACAATGAAGAATCTAAGCCTTATGGCAAACTTCAAGGATTACATGTCCGGAGGAAAAGAGTGGATTCTCGATAGTGGATGCACCGATCATATGACCGGAGATAGAGACATGTTACAAGAGATCACACCAAACCATGGAACGCGAAGGTATGTAACGTTTGGGGACAACTCCAAGGGTAAGGTACTTGGTCTTGGTAAGGTGGCCATATCCCATGATAGCTCTATTCAAAACGTCATGCTTGTTGAATCCCTTGGCTACAATCTTGTTTCCGTATCTAGACTTGGCGACTTCGGTTTTAATGTCCTATTTACCAAAGTAGATTGCCAAGTGTTTCGTCAAGATAATCATAACATGGTCTTTACCGGTTTTCGTAGAGGTGATCTATACGTTGTCGATTTCACTAAAAGATCCAAACCTCGTACTTGTCTTATTGCAAAATCTTCTAAAGGATGGCTTTGGCATAGAAGACTAGGACATGTTGGTATGCGTAACCTAGACAAGCTTATCAAAGGTGATCATATACTTGGTGTTAAAGATGTTTTCTTTGACAAAGATAGGCTTTGTAGCGCTTGTCGAGCTAGAAAGCAAGTAGGTGGAAGTCATCCGGTCAAGAACATCATGACCATTAGGAGACCACTCGAGTTACTTCATATGAATCTTTTTGGTCCCAATGCTTACAAGAGCCTCAGTGGAAATTCCTATGGTCTAATTATAGTTGATGATTTTTCCAGATTTACGTGGGTATTCTTTCTTGATGATAAGTCACAGGTACAAAAGATCTTCAAGAACTTCGCTCGCAAAGCGCAAAATCAATTTGAGGTAAAGATCAAGAAGGTTCGGAGCGATAACGGATCGGAGTTCAAGAACACCCATGTAGATACCTTTCTTGACAAAGAAGGTGTTTCACATGAGTTCTCGGCTATGTACACGCCTCAACAAAATGGAGTTGTTGAGAGGAAGAACCGAACACTCATTGAGATGGCAAGAACGATGCTTGACGAATACAAGACGCCAAGACACTTTTGCGCAGAAGCCGTGGAAACAGCATGTCATGCCACAAACCGACTCTACTTGCACAAGCTTCTCGGTAAAACGGCATACGAGCTACTCACCGGTAACAAACCCCAAGTTGGATACTTTCGGGTATTCGGCTCTAAGTGCTACATTCTTGATAAGCATCGTCGTACTAAATTTGCTCCTAAATCTCATGAAGGATTCCTACTTGGTTACAGATCGAACTCTCACACTTACCGTGTCTACAACAACTTCACTCGAAAACTTGAAGAGACGGTAGATGTGAAGTTTGATGAATCTAATGGTTCACAAGTCAAACAATTGCCAAATGATGTAGGAGATAAGGAACCTTCGGAATCTATCCAAGACTTGTCAATTGGCAAGATTCGTCCCATGGAGGTGAAGGAAAGTACTTCGTCAACTCAAGTGGAAGCCCCTACTTCACGTCAAGGTGAACCTCAACACGACATGGAGGCATTCACAAGCGGTACACGACAAGATGAAGAGGAGGAAGTACATCATGAAGATCCACCACAACCTCCTTCACCACCACCTCAAGGAATCGACACCTTCGACAACAACAAAGATGAAGAAGATGATGATGAAGAAGCTCCACCATTCAACAATCAAAAGCTACCCCGAGTTCGAGCAAGAGTGACCAAGAACCATCCTCTAAACCAAATCTTCGGTGACATACAAACCGGGAGAATCACTCGCTCTAAAACTCGACTAGCAAATTTTTGTGAGCATTATTCTTTCATCTCTAGCATTGAACCCTTGAAGGTTGAACAAGCACTTGAAGACCCAGATTGGGTGAACGCTATGCATGAAGAGCTTCACAACATCGAGAGGAACGACGTGTGGACACTCATGGAGAAGCCCAAGGACGAGCAAAACATCATCGGAACGAAATGGGTGTTTCGAAACAAACAAGATGAAGGCGGTCAAGTCGTACGCAACAAGGCGCGTCTCGTGGCTCAAGGCTACACCCAAGTTGAAGGTATGGACTACGGTGAGACCTATGCACCCATTGCTAGACTTGAAGCTATTCGCATTCTTCTTGCTTATGCTAATCACCATGATATCACGCTTTATCAAATGGACATTAAAAATGCTTTCTTAAATGGTGAGATTGAAGAAGAAGTCTATGTTAAACAACCCCTGGTTTTGTGAATCCCAAGAAACCTAATCATGTCTACAAGCTTCGCAAAGCTTTATATGGTCTTAAGCAAGCTCCTCGTGCTTGGTATAAATGCTTAATGAAGTTTCTCGTTGAAAAGGGTTTTGAAATTGGTAAAATATACGCAACCTTATTCACTAAGAGAGTTAATGGTGAATTATTTGTGTGCCAAATCTATGTGGATGATATTATCTTTGGATCTACTAACCCACAATTTAGTGAAAGATTTGGAAGGTTGATGTCTGAGATGTCCATGATGTGTGAGCTGAAATTTTTCCTTGGTTTGCAAATCAACCAAACAAGAGAAGGAACCTTCATCTCTCAAACCAAGTATACAAAGGACCTGAGCAAGAAGTTCAACATGCAGGAATGCAAAGGTATGAAAACTCCTATGCCTACTAGTGGACATGTTGATCTTACCAAGGAGGATGAACCGGTTGTTCAAAAGGTTTATCGATCTATCATTGGTTCATTGTTATATCTATGTGCCTCCCGTCCTGATATCATGCTTAGTGTTTGCATGTGTGCTAGATATCAAGCTGCACCTAAAGAGTGTCATCTTTTGGCCGTGAAACGTATTGTGAGATATTTGATACATACACCAAACTTTGGCATTTGGTATCCCAAGGGATCCTCTTTTAACCTTGTTGGCTATTCCGATTCAGACTATGCCGGTGACAAGGTTGATAGAAAATCCACCTCGGGTACATGTCAATTTCTTGGTAGATCTCTTGTGTCTTGGTCCTCCAAGAAACAAAACTCGGTATCTCTATCTACCGCCGAAGCTGAGTATATTGCCGCCGGATCGTGCTGTGCACAATTGCTATGGATGACACAAACGCTTAAGGATTATGGAATCCATGTGAAAAATGTTCCATTACCTTGTGAAAATGAAAGTGCTATTAAGATTGGTTATAATCCCGTGCAACATTCTCGAACTAAGCATATTCAAGTTCGACATCATTTCATTCATGATCATGTTGCCAAAGGAGATATTAATCTTAAGCATGTTCGCACTAACAAGCAATTGGCCGATATCTTTACTAAGCCACTTGATGAGAAAGTGTTTTGACACTTGAGGAGTGAGTTGAACATCATTAATGCTTCAAACTTGAGCTAGACTCACTCGGATGCATGCAAGGGGATGAGCTTACTTGACCATGCCATGCTATCATTACCATGAATTTCATATATCTTGGAATTCTATGCTCCCTTGTATTGCATCTAACCCTTTTGTAGGTACTTGGAAGAACAACACTCCACAAGATTGCCATCAACTCATATCTTAAGCAATCTTGTCATGGCCAAGTATCCACAACCCATCTTTGGTGATGGAAGGAAGAGGACAACAAAACATATCCTTGACACATATTTGAATTTTTCAATTGGCATCAACTCACAATTGGTATCGTGTCATTTTGATATATCATGTTCTTCCTTGCATGACTAACCTATGTAGGTGATAAGTGAACCAAAACAAGAAGGATTGCTTCCAACTCAAGATGAACTTCATCAACCCCGAGTATCCTCATAAAGTTCACCTACAAGTCACGTCATCAACATCACTCAAAGGTATGTACTCATATCCTTGATATAGCTTTACTCCAAGTCATGGGATAAAGCAACTCAATCGATATGAAGACATTAAAATGCTTAAACGAAAAATGGTAACCCCATTTCGAGCTTAATGATGAGTATGACCTATAATCAAGTATTCTTGCTTGACTCCTTAAGTCAATGTACTCTAACATAGGTGACCTAGTCACCGCCCATCATCTAGTCATAAGAATTGAATGGAGAATTTTTGTTTTGTTGATCATTGACATTTCCATTCAACTCTAACCTAGATGTAAATTCATTGCAAATCTTTATGAAAATTCATTGCAAATCTTTATGAAAATTCATTGCAAATCTTTACGAAAATTCATTGCAAATCATTATGAGAATTCATTGAAAATCTTTGTGACTCTTTTGAGACTTTCTGAAAAGCTGGATTTGACAAAAATAGCAAAACATTATTTTGACAAGTTTCTCTTTTCTATCTCGGAGTCTCCGATCCCAAAAACTCGGTCTCACCGATATTGCAGTCTCACTGCAAGATCACATATCGGTGCTACCGACCCCTTTTGCCTCGGAGCCACCAACTTTTTGCATTTTGTCTGTTCTGGTCTTATGGTCAGATCAATGATCCCACAATGATGTAGGGGGAGGAAAATCAAGAGGAATGATCTCAAATATTCAAGGATCTCTACATCAAAGGAGGAGAAATCTTAAAAGCCTTCAGATCTTAAGGGGGAGAAAACTGTTTTCAAGGAACCCTTGTCTCAAATGCTCTCAATGACCCTTATTCTCTAGGATCCCTTCCCACTCAATGATTCCTTTTATCTGACCCTTGTGTGACCCTTTTTGGAAATTAATGCCAAAGGGGGAGAAATATCAAAGCTTCAAAGCTTATACTCATACCAAAGTGGGGAGATAATATTAAAGGCGAGAAATATCTAAGCATTCGTGCTTCAGGGGGAGAGATAATCATGAAAAGTAGAAGTGTACACTTAACAAAATAAGGAGGGAGAAAGTTCAAGGATCTCTTGCACGTCAAGGGGGGGGGAATTCTCAAGGATCCCTTATCTCAGAAACACTTCTTAAGGAGAAGAGAGCAGAATAAATCTGATTGAATTTGATTCTTATCTGTTTTAGACTTTTCTCAGCCCTACCTACTCCCAATATCTACATGCCATGATTCAAGGGGAGAAAGTTCTAAATGTTCTTGGAGACATATCAATCCTAAGGAATACTATTTCTCATATGTCTTCCATACCTTGGTACTCTCGTTTTCATTTGCATTTGCACAATTAGAATACACTTGTGTTCCCTAACATTGTTTTCCCAAGTGTGTTTCTACTACTAGAATGCTCAAGAACTCAAGGTAAGTATATGCATCATATCCTTGATCAAGATGATCTCTTGCTTCTTGCACATATTGTTTGCAAGAGTGAAGTCTTGAACAAGGATGTAACTCATGCACATACATTTGATGCATATAGCCAAGATACACATGACTCATCTTACCCTTCCCACTACATGTGTGTCTATGCATTCCAAAGCAACTATCCTTTAAAGGGATTGCACACATTTAGGGGGAGCAAGTCTTAGTCATGTATGCTTCAAAGCATTCACATATTTCTGCATGTATTAAATTGAAGCTTTGATTGTATGTTGTCATCAATTACCAAAAAGGGGGAGATTGAAAGCACAATATGCTCCCTTGGTGGTTTTGATAATTCATGACAACATACATCGTCTCTTGGACTAATACTCTTATCTAGTGCATTTCAGATAAAGTCCACAGAGAGTGCTGGCTAAGGATTGTGAGGAGCATCACCAAGAAGAAGAAGGAGAAGGAATAGGATTGGCAAAGCTTCAAGCAAGAAGACTCTACATTTTACTTTGTGAGAAATCACTTTGAGTTGATAGGAAAGCCAATACTATCAAAAGGGGGTGAGGTATTGATGGTGAACAAAATGCTCCACGTGCACAAGTGATAGTCACCAAAAACACCCACAAGCTCTTCCACAAAAGTCTGTCAAAAGCCTATCATGCAAAATCGATGCTGCCAAAATTTTCCACTCGGCCCTACCGATTTTCAACTCAGACAGATCCCAGCCAAACCCTAAGTTTTCGGTACAACCGATTCTGTATCGGTGCCACCGAGTTTCAGTTGCCAACTTTTTGTTGCCCCTTTTCTTTAATTCGGAATTTCCGAGTTTTTGGATCAGTGCCACCGAGTTTGCTTTCTGACCGTTGGTCACCTGTGTCGGTTCTGCCAAGAACTATATATCGGTCTCACCGAGATTCAAAAGTTTCTACCTTTTGAGCAACTCGGTACCACCGAGTTTTACACTTCGGTGTCACCGAGTTGGTCAGTTAAGGTGTAACGGTTGGATTTTTGGAGATGCCTATATATACCCCTTCACCACCTCTCACTCGATAGAGAAGCACTCAGAACTATTCCACACTTGCCCCATCCAATTTTCTGAGAGAGAACCACCTACCCTTGTGTTGAGATCAATATCATCCACTCCAACCATATGGATCTTTATTTATAGCCTCCCGAAGTTGCCTTCCTCCCAATCAATCTCTTCTACCAAGCCAAATATGTGAGAGAGTGATTGAGTGTTGAGGAGTCTATCATCTTGAAGCACAAGAGCAAGGAGTTCATCATCATTATCGAGCCTATTACCTTTTGGAGGGTGGTGCCTCCTAGATTGGTTAGGTGTCGCTTGGGAGCCTCCTACTTCGTGTTGTGGAGTTGAACCAAGAAGTTTGTACGGGCAAGGAGATCGCCTACTTCGTGAAGATCTACCCATAGTGAGGCTAGTCCTTCGTGGACGGAAGCCGTTATGGAATAGTCAAGGTTGCTACTTCGTGGACCCTTATGGGTGGAGCCCTCCGTGGACTCTCGCGACCGTTACCCTCCGTGGGTTGAAGACTCCATAAATGTGGATGTACGATAGCGCCACCTATCGGAACCACGGGAAAAATCCTTGCGTCTACAAATTGCGTCTGATCTTCCTATCTCTACTCTCTCTTACATGTGCTTGTCTTACTTTCCGCTGCCATACTTGTTGACTAGCATGTGTAGGGTGCATTAGACTTGTTAGTTTTGCTAAAATCTGCCAACCAATTAACTTGGGAAAAGGTTAGGTTTTAATTTGTGCTAGTAGTCTATTCACCCCCCCTCTGGACGTCTCTTCTATCGATCCCCTCAATGACAACTTTGGTTTCTTGCCAAACCATAGTTCATACGGTGTCGTCTCAACGGATTTAGATGGTGCCCTATTTAAAGTGAATGCAGCTGTCTCTAACGCATAACCCCAAAATGATAGTGGCAAATCGGCAAGAGACATCATAGACTGCACCATATCCAATAAGGTTCGATTACGACGTTCGGACACAGCATTACACTGTGGTGTACCAGGTGGTGTCAACTGTGAAACAATTCCACATTGTCTTAAGTGATTGCCAAACTCATAACTCAGATATTCTCCTCCTCGATCTGATCGTAGGAATTTAATCTTCTTGTTACGATGATTCTCAACTTCACTCTGAAATTGCTTGAACTTTTCAAACGTTTCAGACTTATGTTTCATTAACTAAATATACCCATATCTACTTAAGTCATCGGTGAAGGTGAGAAAGTAACGATATCCACCGCGCGCCTCAATGCTCATCGGACCGCACACATCAGTATGTATGATTTTCAACAAGTCACTTGCCCATTCCATTGTTCCAGAGAACGGGGTCTTAGTCATCTTGCCCATGAGGCATGGTTCACATGTGTCAAGTGATTCAAAATCAAGTGACTCCAAAAGTCCATCAGCATGGAGTTTCTTCATGCGTTTTACACCAATATGACCTAAGCGGCAGTGCCACAAGAAAGTGGTACTATCATTATCAATTCTACATCTTTTGGCATCAATGTTATGAACATGTGTATCATCACTATTGAGATTCAATAAGAATAAACCCCTCACATTGGGTGCATGACCATAAAAGATATTACTCATATAAATAGAACAACCATTATTCTCTGATTTAAATGAGTAACCGTCTCGCAATAAACAAGATCCAGATATAATGTTCATGCTTAACACAGGCACTAAATAACAATTATTCAGGTTCATCACTAATCCCGATGGTAGTCGAAGGGCGAGCGTGCCGACGGCGATCACATCAACCTTGGAACCATTTCCCATGCGCATCATCACTTCATCCTTTGCCAGCCTCCGTCTATTCCGTAGTTCCTATTTTGAGTTGCAAATGTGAGCAACCGAACCGGTATCAAATACCCAAGCACTACAATGAGAGTTGGTAAGGTACACATCAATAACATGTATATCATATATACCTTGTTTGGTGTTGGCCGCCTTCTTGTCGGCCAGATACTTAGGGCAGTTCGGCTTCCAGTGGCCAGTACCCTTGCAATGAAAGCACTCAGTTTCTGGCTTGGGTCTAGCCTTGGGTTTCTTCACGGGAGGGGCAACTGCTTTGCCACTCTTCTTGGAGTTACCCTTCTTGCCCTTGCCATTTTTCTAGAAACTAGTGGTTTTATTGACCATCAACACTTGATGCTCCTTCTGGATTTCAGACTCAGCGACTTTCAGCATCGCAAACAGCTCGACGACTGACTTGTTCATCCCTTGCATGTTATAGTTCAACAGAAAGCTCTTGTAGCTAGGTGGCAGTGATTGAAGAACTCTGTCAGTGATCGCCTCCGGTGGGAGGGCAATTCCCAACTCAGCCAGACGGTTGGAATACCCAGACATTCTGAGTATGTGCTCACTAACAGACCCGTTCTCCTCCATTTTGCAAGCATAGAATTTATCGGAGGTCTCATACCTCTTGATCCGGGCATTCTTCTCAAAGATAAACTTCAACTCCTGAAACATCTCATATGCTCCATGAAGTTCAAAACGCCTTTGAAGTCCCGGCTCTAAGCCATACAACATAGCACACCGAACTATTGAGTAATCATCCGAAAGCGACTGCCAGGTGTTCGCAACATCTGGAGACGACACTGGAGCGGGTGGCTCACCGAGCGGTGCATCAAGGACATAAGCCTTTTGGGAAGCCGCGAGGATAATCCTCAGATTACGGGCCCAGTCTACAAAGTTACTTCCATCATCTTTCAGCTTAGTTTTCTCTAGGAACGCATTGAAATTCAGGGGAACTACTGTGCGAGCCATTGATCTACAACATAAAATTTGCGAGCCATTGAAATTCAGACTATTGTTCAAGATAATGAGTTTAGTTAATCATATTACTTTAAAAACTCCCACTCAAATTGACATCCCTTAGGTCATCCGAGGGCTACATGATCCATATTCACCAACCCAAGTCCGATCATCACGTGAGATGAGGTGGTTTCAATGGTAAACATCTCCATGTTGATCATATCTACTATATGACTCATGTTCGACCTTTCGGTCTCTTGTGTTCCGAGGCCATGTTTGTACATGCTAGGCTCGTCAAGTTTAACCCGAGTGTTCCGCATGTGCAACACTGGCTTGCACCCGTTGTATGCGAACGTAGAGTCTATCACAAACGACAAACTTTCGCAACGGTGCACACTCGAGGAGAACACAATTTTATCTTGAAATTTTAGTGAGGATTCACCTTATAATGCTACCGTCGTCCTAAGCAAAACAAGGTGCATAAAAGGATTAACATCACATGCAAATCATATGTGACATGATATGGCCATGATCTTGTGCTTTTGATCTCCATCTCCAAAGCACCGACATGATCTCCATCGTCACCGGCATGACACCATGATCTCCATCATCTTGATATCCATCAACGTTTTGCCATGAGGTTGTCACGCCAACTATTGCTTCTACAACTATTGCTAACTCATAGCGATAAAGTAAAGCAAAAGGGCCAAAATAAATTAAAGACAACCCTATGGCTCCTGCCGGTTGCCGTACTCATCGACATGCAAGTCGTGATAATCTATACAAAACATGATCATCTCATATATCACATATATCTCATCATGTTTCTGGCCATATCATATCACATCATACCCTGCAAAAACAAGTTAGACGTCCTCTAATTTGTTGTTGCATGTTTTACGTGGCTGCTATGGGTATCTAGCAAGAACGATTCTTACCTACGCAAAACCACAACGGTGATATACAAGTTGCTATTTCACCTTCTACAAGGACCGCCTTTGTCGAATCCGATTCAACTAAAGTGGGAGAGACAGACACCCGCCAGCCATCTTATGCAACAAAGTTACATGTCACTCGATGGAACCGGTCTCTCGTACGTGGACGAGTAAGGTTGGTCCGAGCCGCTTCATCCCACAATACCGCTGAATCAAGAAAAGACTAAGGAGGGAAGCAATCTGAATATCAATGCCCACAAACTCCTTTGTGTTCTACTCGTGATCTCATCTACGCATAGACCTAGCTCATGATGCGACTGTTGGGGAATGTTGCATGGGAAACAAAAAAATTCCTACGCACATACAAGACCTATCCATGGAGATGAGCATCTACGAGAGGAGAGATCGGATCCACATACCCTTGTAGATCGCTAAGCGGGAAGCGTTAAGAAACACGGTTGATGTAGTCGAACGTCTTCGCGATCCAAATCGCAAGCCGTACCGCGACCCAACCACGATCTAGCGTCGAACGGACGACACCTCCGCGTTCAGCACACGTACAACTCGATGACGATCTCCACCTCCTTGATACAGCAAGCGAGGGCGGAGAGGTAGATGGGTTCTCCGGCAGCACGATGACGTGACGGCGGCGGTGGTGGAGCTGATCCGGCAGAGCTTCGCTAAGCAACACCGAATCAATCTATACTAGAGGAAAACCGATCTAGGGTAGAGGGAGGGCTGCGCCGTGGCTAAAAGGTGTGGCAGCCCTCCCTCCCCTCTCATATATATAGGGGGAGAGGGAGAGGGGCTCGGCCCCCTAGGGTTCCCACCCCTAGGGGCGGCGGCCGAGAGAGGGGGGGCGGCGGACAAGGGGTGCCTTGGCCCCCAAGGCAAGGTGGCCGCCTCCCTTTAGGGTTCCCCCATCCACCCTTAGGCCGCATGGGACTTGTGGGAGGGGCGGACAGCCTACCAGGGGCTGGTGCGCCCCCTTTCACAGCCCATGGGGCCCTTCGGGGCAGGTGGACCCACCCGGTGGACCCCCGGAACCCTTCCGGCACTCCCGACGAAATCCAGGCATTCTCCGAAACTATTTAGGTGCCCGAACATCAACTTCCTATATATCAATATTTACCTCCGGACCATTCCAGAGCTCCTCGTGACGTACGGGATCTCATCCGGGACTCCGAACATCCTTCGGCCACCATCATACATAACCCAATAATACCGAAACATCACCGAACGTTAAGTGTGCAGACCCTGCGGGTTCGAGAACCATGTAGACATGACCGAGACACCTCTACGGTCAATAACCAATAGCGGGACCTGGATGCCCATATTCGCTCCTACATATTCTACGAAAATCTTCATTGGTTGAACCTCTATGTCAAGGATCCAGTTAATCCCGTACGCTGTTCCCTTTGTTTATCGGTATGTTACTTGCCCGAGATTCGATCGTCGGTATCTCTATACCTAGTTCAATCTCGTCACCGGCAAGTCTCTTTACTCGTTCCGTAACACAAGATCCCGTGGCTAACACTTTAGTCACTTTGCTTGCAAGGCTCATTGTGATGTTGTATTACCGAGTGGGCCCTGAGATACCTCTCCGTCACACGGAGTAACAAATCCCAGTCTTGATCCATGTCAACTCAACAGACACCCTCGGAGATACCTGTAGAGCATCTTTATAGTCACCCAGTTACGTTGTGACGTTTGATACACACAAGGTACTCCTCCGGTGTCAGTGAGTTACATGATCTCATGGTCATAGGAACACATATTTTGACATGCAGAAAACAATAGCAATAAACTGACACGATCATATGCTACGTTCATAGTTTGGGTCTTGTCCATCACATCATTCTACTAATGATGTGATCAAATGACAACTCTTGTCCATGGCTGGGAAACCACAGCCATCTTTGATTAACGAGCTAGTCCATTAGATGCTTACTAGGGACACATTGTTGTCTATGTACCCACACATGTATTTGCGTTTCAAGTCAATACAATTATAGCATGGATAATAAACATTTATCATGAACAAGGAAATATAATAATAACCATTTTATTATTGCCTCTAGGGCATATTTCCAACAGATATGTCGTTGGGCTTGGTTTTTTACCCCGGGGAGGAAGATCGGCTAACGAAAACCCTGTTGAAGGGTTATTGAAGAAAAAAAATAGCGGGAGGAGGGTGGGGAATGGACCATAGGAAGAAGCGGACAAAATAACACTAAGTTCTTTTTAAGAGAGCACGCCAATGATGTACCTATAGAAAAGAGCAAAGGTGTACAAGACTCTCATGATCGTTGAAAGAAAACCATGTAAGGACACCCACACCAAGATATAAGCAAATCTAACTAGTCACTAAAAAGTCAAGATACATTGCTCCAACTCCTCTCCAAGAGGTTAACTCATCTAAGATGTGATCAGTTAGTGTCTGACCTGATTTCTGTTTGTCTCTATTGCGGAACACCCGAGCATTACATTGTTTCAATAGGTTCCAGGAGATGAGAATGACCACAGTGTCGAAGCCCTTCTTTGCTTTGCCATAGAGCATTGTCCTAGTTCCAAGCCACCACTCCTCGAGAGAATGTTGTTGATTAGAAATTTGAGCAACGATTCCTGGAGACCGGAAGCAGCGGTAGCAAGTCTCCCGTGTAGCCATGTAGTGCATAAGGATGCGATCCACATTGTCTTCAGCTTGGAGGCAATATAGAAGTTTGTGCTTGGAGGCCACATGTCGAGTTCTTCTATCCGAGGTCCAGAGGCGATAATGGAATGCTAGCCAAGCGAAGATATTACACTCAAGAGGTTCCCAACATTTCCAGATGCATGAAGCTCTTGTAAATCTAGATCTCCTTGGCATAATAGCTTGTAAACTGAGTCTGCAGATAAGTGTCCAAAACTTGTCCATCTCCATATAAAGGTGTCAGGAATGTTAAGCTTGAGGGTGATGGAACTGATGATAGTCCAAAGTTGCAATATCTCAAAAATTTCAAGAGATGGCAAGTCATTGGATACATCAATATCCTCTCTCCACCTATGGTCACTGAAAGCTTCCCACACCATCCTTTTGTTGGCATTCCTTATGTAGATTTTGAGGGAAATGAGTGGTGCAAGATCTCTTACAGTGTAGCCATTTATCCATCTTTCCGTCCAGAACAAAATCCTACCTCCATCGCCCAACGTTATCACGAAAAGCCTGTCAAAAATGTGCCACTCTAAATCATCATCTAGGAGCTGCAAGCCTTGCCACAGACGATCGGGGCCAGTTCGGCACAATCATTCCCACTGCACCCTACGGCCAATAGTGTGAGCTGAATTTTTTTGACACCTATCCCGCCAAAGCAAGTTGGCTTTCATACCGATGCCCAAGCAACCAGACATTGAACTTCATTGATTTGATCCCACCCACCCCAGAAGTAAACTCATAGCTACTTGTTAATTTCCTCAAACACCCATACCAGAGTTTAAATAACCATGAAATGGAGGATTGGCCTAGACGAGATCATGGTCTTGATGAGCACCAGTCTTCCGGCCCTAGCAATGAACCCTCCCTGCCGAGCTGGAGGGAAAGCCTTGCCTGAAGCGAGCATGGTTGCCACCGATCTTTGGTCAGTTGATTCAAACTCAGTTGCCGAACTAAGTATTTTCAAGGAAACGATCCTATTGTACAACCCAAAACCTCCATCACAGCATAGAGTCAGTCTCCTTTCCTATGATAAGAATTGCCAAGGATTTGTCATAGTTACTATGAAGACCCGAGGCCTTGCCAAACATATCCAACGTAAAATTGACAAAAGTGATATCACATCACGTCGGCCTAGTGAATATGACCACATCATGAGCAAATATGGATAGGCGCTGGATATGCTTGATCCCCGACAATGGTTCCGTGACCTCCTCATTGCCAGCTTTCCGAATCAATGCCATGAGAACGTTCATAGCTATGACAAATAAGAGCGATGAAACTGGGTCTCCTTGTCTCATTCCGCGAGCATGCATAGATTTCCTCCCAAGAACTCCATTGACCACCACTTTCGAGCTAGCAATAGAGAGAAATATCCCAATCCATCTATGCCACGCTTGGTTAAAACCCTTATGGCATAGCACCTCAAAAAGGAACGCCCAGGAAAGCGAATCAAAAGCTCGAGCGAGATCCAGTTTGAGAGGCAATCCCTTGTTTTTCTAAAGTGCAAGTTCCTTGCCACTTGACGCACCAATAGGAAGTTATCATGCAAATCCCTTTTTTGAAAGAAGGTTGGCTGTTTAACTTGTACCAGACCGGCCATCCTCTTTCTAGCTCTATTGGATAACACTTTAGTGAAAAGCTTAGCAAAGCGTCCAAGACTGATTGACCGATAGTCACCAATTTTTGGTAGTGCATCCATAATGTCAAATTTGATAATGCTCAAAGTTTTTTGGTAGAATATGTCAATGAATCCGTCCGGACGCGGTATATGATCGAGAGGCAGCTTTCTAATCACACCCCAAACCTCCCCTTCCGTAAAAATCCCATCAAGGACGTGGAGATCCAAAAGATCCATGCCAAGAGCGTGAATATCCAAGGTTTGTTCCTTGACATGAACACTCCCCAACAGATTTTGAAACGAATCCGCAAACGCTTCTTGCCAATCGGATCGGTGATGATCCTATCTCCCACCTTAATGGAAGGGATGTTTTTTTTTCTTTCAATGGCAACTGCTTGGAAAAGCTTGATATTTGCATCTCCAACTATTTTTTTGAACACAGAACAGACGCAAGCGCTCATATACACGCGCATACACTCACCCCTATGAACGCACACACGCACACCCTACCCCTATGAGCACCTCCGAAAGACTGAGCCGGCATATAATCTTGAAATTTACGAAGTCACCGTAGGCACCTCATCGTCGACGGGAACGTCTCCTCCCACTGAATGCGCATCGCCGGAAATCCTGAAATAAATCTAGAAATAAATGCGAGCACCAGGATTTGAACCCTGGTGGGCTGGGGATACTACAGTCCCTCTAACCATCCAACCACAGGTTGGTTCGCAGTATTTGCATCTCCAACTTGCAGCCATCTAATCTGAAATCTTTGTCAAGCGACGCGAGACCAAGTACATCAAGCTTTCAAGCGACATTAAGTTCTTTTTAGATATTCTCCTAAAAAAAATCTTTTTAGATAGGAGAGAGGAGAATATGCCGTGCAAGTTATTTTTTATTTACACGGGAGTTTTTTTTAAGCAAGGGAGTTTTTCTTCTTCGATCGAAACGGAAGCACCACCGGCCAGGAAACGGGAATCCTATCCAGCGGCAGCCCAGCCCAACATCGCCAAGATTTGGATGCGCCACCCAAATATCTCGACCCCCCCTTGCCCAGTTTTTCCCGTCCGCCTGCCCTCGTCCCCGTATTTTCCCCTCCCCGGATCCACCCATCCCGTTCGCCAGCTCCGCCCTCGCTTCTTCCCCGTGCGCCACCGTCAGGTACCTTCCTCTCCCTCCGCAGTCCTAGAACCTTCTCGACGCTTCCATCCATTCCCGCTCCTTCTATTCGCGTCCCTAGCTCTACCAGCAGCGCGAGGTTGCAGCCTTGCGTCCGGATTTCGTTCCCCCGCAGCTGCTTGCTCTAGATCTCCTTGTTCCTTAGCCGCTTTTCCGTAGATCTACGGGGTTTTTCGTCATAGGTACGTGGTCATGGGGGCTGTGGTACCTGCTCTGTTATCGATGTGTGAACTGTGAAGTGTTTCACGGTAGAAATAAGGAATTGTTCGTCTGGTTAGAGGCAAGATCGGTTGTATTTTAAGGTTTCTTAGTAATCTTTTGCAGTATTTTGCTCCCAGTGAGTGGATGCGCCCTCTGTTTGTTGGAGAATTTTAGTTATCGCGCTTCCATGCTTAGAAATCACTGTTCTAGTTTGGTTGCACTGCGTTAGTTACTTCTTAACGTAGTCAATTATTGTTTATCTGAGGGGAATTAATGTTAACTAGTAACTTACTGTAGATGTGATTGTTCTAGATTGTGGGGGAATGGATGGACTTTGCATGATGTTGCTCTAGGAAATGACTAGTTTTCTGCAATTAGCATTACAACTTTCAGATGCTTGTCCAGATAAATTATGCATTGTCGTGATCAACTAAATGTTTTTGTTTACAGGGTATAGCTCACACATGTTCTAGATCGTTTGTGCTTCAGATGGCTGGGGCGCTGCACAGTTCTGGTTGTCCGGCTCTGTTATTGTTGGCTGTGCTGTTACTGACTTTGTCTCCAGGCAATGCATTCTACTTGCCTGGCAGCTACATGCACACATACTCCCAAGGTGAGGATATATGGGCAAAGGTTAATTCACTCACGTCCATTGAGACTGAGATGCCGTTCAGCTACTACAGTCTGCCATACTGTCTTCCACCTGGCGGCATCAAGAAGAGTGCCGAGAACCTGGGCGAGCTTCTCATGGGTGACCAGATCGACAACTCACCCTACCGGTTCCGTGTGAATGTCAATGAGTCCCTCTTCCTCTGCACCACAAAAGGGCTTAATGAGAATGATGCAAAGCTTCTCAAGCAGCGAGCCCGTGATCTTTATCAGGTGAACATGATGCTGGACAATCTGCCTGTCATGCGTTTCGCTGAGCAGAATGGTATCACAGTACAGTGGACTGGCTTTCCTGTTGGTTACACTCCCGCTGGTAGTGCTGATGATTATATCATCAACCATTTAAAGCTTAAGGTCTTGGTCCATGAGTACGAAGGAACAAATGTAGAAATCATCGGTACTGGAGAAGAGGGATCTGCTGTTATATCAGAGATGGACAAGAAGGGGATGTCTGGGTATCAGATTGTTGGTTTTGAGGTCGTGCCTTGCAGTGTGAAGCGTGACCCTGAGGATTTCTCCAAGCTTAACATGCATGACAACATTGAACCTGTGAACTGCCCGGTGGAGCTTCGAATGTCCCAAGTGATCAGGCAACAGGAGAGGATCACGTTTACCTATGACGTTGAGTTTGTGAAGAGTGACATCAGGTGGCCATCTAGGTGGGATGCTTATCTGAAGATGGAGGCTGGTGCCAAGGTCCACTGGTTCTCTATAATGAACTCCCTCATGGTGATCTTGTTCTTGGCAGGAATTGTCTTTATTATATTCCTGAGAACTGTTAGGAGGGATCTCACCACATATGAAGAGCTCGACAAGGAAGCGCAAGCACAGATGAATGAGGAGCTATCTGGGTGGAAGCTTGTTGTTGGAGATGTGTTCAGAGAGCCAACTTGCCCCAAACTGTTATGCATCATGATTGGTGATGGAGTTCAAATTCTGGGCATGTCAATTGTAACAATTGTCTTTTCCACGCTTGGGTTCATGTCTCCAGCTTCAAGAGGAATGCTTCTTACCGGAATGATTATTCTCTATCTTTTCCTTGGTATTGTAGCTGGGTATGTCAGTGTTCGGCTATGGAGGATTATTAAGGGAACGTCCGAAGGATGGAGATCACTGTCATGGTTAACTGCTTGCTTTTTCCCTGGTGTCATGTTTACGGTCCTTACGATCTTAAACTTCGTGTTGTGGGGAAGCAAGAGCACTGGAGCTTTACCTATATCATTATTTTTCACCCTTCTGGCTCTGTGGTTCTGTATCTCTGTGCCGTTAACGCTTGTCGGTGGCTTCCTTGGTACAAGAGCAGAGCAAATTGAATTCCCTGTTCGCACCAACCAGATTCCTAGAGAGATCCCTGCACGGAAATATCCATCATGGCTTCTGGTCCTTGGAGCAGGCACGCTGCCATTTGGAACCCTGTTTATTGAGCTGTTCTTCATTCTGTCGAGCATCTGGCTTGGAAGGTTCTACTATGTGTTTGGCTTCCTGCTGATTGTCCTGCTGATGCTTGTCATTGTTTGCGCCGAGGTATCTGTTGTCCTTACATACATGAATCTCTGTGTTGAGGACTGGAGGTGGTGGTGGAAGGCTTTCTTTGCTTCGGGCTCTGTTGCTCTCTACGTGTTCCTCTACTCCATCAACTACCTGGTGTTTGATCTCAGAAGCCTGAGTGGGCCGGTGTCTGCAATGCTTTACATCGGCTACTCATTCCTCATGGCATTCGCGATCATGCTCGCCACTGGAACCATTGGCTTCTTGACCTCAATATCCTTTGTGCACTACCTCTTCGCGTCCGTGAAGATTGACTGATGGATGGTTGCTATATCAATGGCCTTCTGTATCTGTATTGCTAAAGTACGTGCGTGAGTTTCACCCATGAGATGCGGAGTTTAATGAGGTGATTTTGATCATCTGCAGATGTTTTTAGTAGATGTCGATGCAGTTTTTCCCTAGTAAATGTAGCTTGGCTGTTCAACTGCAGATGTTTTCTTAGTAGATTCTGGTCAACTGCTACGCTTATTCAGATAGATACTGCAACCCATATCTACAAAGTGTTGAGGACCAATGACTATGAAATTCTAATCTGTGAGTGGCAAGGCACGGTAGCCACCTATTTTGTAAACGATCTTAATGTGTGAAAACGACATTATTTGCTATGTGTTTCTTGACCTAATTTCAAAACAATTGGAAGAATGCTTTCTGTTTCTTTTATAGGGTCGTTTTTCCTTCCAACCAAAAGGCAGATGTTTCTAGCAACATTCCTTGGGAAAAATTCTTGCTGTTCCTTCTACAGAATGTCACTTTGTTCTTAATAACCAAATGGCAGGGTCCTGCCATATTCCTTTACAAGAATATGATTCGAACGTACTAAAAAAAAGAATATGATTCGAACAGCCATTTGTATCCTTCTCTATAGTGACATGGTTTCTTGCATAATTCGAAATGAACACAACTTGTACTATTCTTGCCATATTGGTACACTTCACTGGTCCAGGAAGCCATTTCTTGGCATGGTAACATGCAGAAGTAGAGAGTTTATGTAAGCCGTTGAATACGAATTGCAAATGTAAATAAACACAGCTCTGGAGAAGCTGTTCTTTTATTACAAGCGCTGCTCTGGTGACCATCTGGTGGTATGAACAACAGAATACGTAGGTAAGAAACAGATAAGTAGTAGTAGTACATAGATCTTGGTTCCGGCTAGACAACAGAGCTGGCCGGGATGCTCACGCCGGCGAGCGCTTCACGTTCTTGACCCAGATTATGTGCCCGTACGGCATGAGGTGGCAGACCGGCGTGCCGCCCGGCTTGGTGCCGAGGAGCTTGAAGGAGACGTGCTCCGGGTTCCACAGGGACGTGTCGGTGTGGCACATGGTGGCGATGGTCACCGCGTCGCCGCCGCGCGCGCCCTCCATCTCCACCATGTATGCCCTGGACGGGCCGGTGGTGTGGCACCGGTACACGGTGTACGGGTAGGCCTCGTCGTGGCACGCCACGAAGACCGGGCCCCCCTCCACCGTCCGCACGGCGCCGACGGTGTACGTCTGCAGCGGGGCTCCGGCGCGGGGCAGCGTCGACGTCACCGGCCTGATGTCGCGGGTCCCCAGGACCCCCATGGCGCGCTCCACCAGGGCCTCCAGCGAAGTCGCGCAGAACTTGGACTCCCCGGGGATGGTCGGCGACTCGCAGGCGCGCAGCGTCGCCTTCATGCTGGCCACCGCGGGGGAGTCAAACGCGATGCCGAATGTCGCGAGGACGCCGGGCAGCGCGGCCGTCGTGAACGGGACGGAATCGGCGATCTCCCGCGGCAGGAAACCGAGAGCGGCGGGCGCCGCCGGCGGGAAGTTGAATGCGAGCCTCTTGCCGACGCGCACCGCCTCCTCGTGAAAGAACACCGTCGTCGTCTCCGCCTTGCCGCCCCTAGCCATGGACGCCCCGCTTCCAGCGAGGCTGCTGCTCGGCGCCTTGTATTCAGCGGCGTCGCCACGGAGTTTGTCGGCGCCGCTGTAGTCGTCGTAGTCGAAGCCGGTGCGTTTGCTCGGTTCATCATCGGACGTCGAGCGGCTGTAATCACGGTAGTCGAAGGGGGGCCTGTTCTCGGCTTTGCTCACGAAGCTCGTGGCGTCTGTGTGCAGTTCAACACCCACGCGTGCATGCATTTTCGTGTTTGGCGATCAAACAAACTCGAGAGAAGACAGTTAATGGAGGACGACGAGGAACATGCAGGACAGACCTGCTGCGGGTTGTTTGAGGAGGCGGAGAACGGCGTCGGGCAATGGCGAGTGCGGCAGCACGGCGCGCCAGAACACCTCCGCCGTCGCCGGCGCCGCGTGGCCCAGCTGCCCGCCAGCCTGAACCTGAGACGAAACAGGCCGTTAGCACCAGTTTGTGATCGATTAATCTCATGCGAAATGTACTAGGTGCAGTTTGCCAGAACAAAGAAGATGCAAGCGTTGCTGGTGGCTTCTTCGGCCATTACCGCGACGACGGTGGCAGTGAGCAGGGCGACGAGGAAGCGCGCCATGGATGTGCGCTAGGTGAGAGGTGGAGAGCTTGTAGTACTTGGGAGTGACGATGCGATCAGGTGAGGTACTTATAGGCGTCGTCGGCTCGGCTCCACGGGAAATGGACTGTCTATTCTGCACACAGCACACTCCATGAACAGAAGGCGTTTCATTGACGGTGACGCCAAACAGAAAAGTTCTGGATGTGAGCTGTGAGATCGCATGGTACGTGCGGCGCCGGAGAATATAATCCTGGGCGTGACATCCGGCGATCCGCGCGCGAATGGCGTGCTGTGTGGCGCGGCAGCGTCAGGTTCGCCGCTCGTCTGCGGTGCGGTGCTCGCCGTCCACGCAGGCGCAGCTGCCGTTGTTGGATGCTGCCGGGCGCGGGGGAAGCGAGCCGGTTCTCCCGGACGGGATCTCGATCGGCTGCGTGTGTGACGGCCGTTGCGCGATCGGGAATATTTGCGCCGTTGTGTTTGCTTGCGTGCGACTCTTCATGAGGGTCCGCTGGCGGGGGGGGGGGGGGGGGGGGACGGGGAAGATTTGTGTGAGATCTCACCTAATGAGTTCATTTTTTTTGAAAAAAAAGTACATGTTTAAACATTTTCATTTTTTTTGTAGACACTCATGAATGTTTGATGTACAACCTCAAAAAGTTTCAACTCCTAATTCAACTCACATTAATAGAAATAAAAAAGAAAAAATTGAGTGTGAATAGTGTCAAAGTACTATTCAGCCAAAGCTGCTACTATTCACATTCGAATTTGTCTTTTTTGAATCTCTTAATATACATCGAGTTTTGAGCTGATTTTTTTTCCTGAGTGGTAGACATATCACACAAGAATGTTGTCAAATAATTTCAGATTTTTTCGAAATGTCTAAATATGATTTTTGGTGTTGATCTCACGATCTCACCTAAATGTGAGATCTCATACAAGTCTTCCCCGGGACTCGGGGTGGAGGTGGAGCACATAGTTTTTTTTCTTTTGACAAAACGAGTACTCTATTTATTGGGTGTGGCTTGGTCTCAGTCGACTGAGATTTAAACAAGTCTCACTCAAGTGATATAGTAGTATGTAAAAATTAAAAAAATTAAAAAAAATATGAATCTCCATGTAATATCAAAGGAAGATAGTACCGACTGAGACATAATGAAGTCTCGGTCGACTGAGACACAACAAAACTGTTATTTATTCATATGTGAGAACCAACGTATCTGATACAATAAACGAAACAACCTTAACCGGAGGTGAATCATCAAAGATAGCTCCTGTCACTGAACTCAATCTTCCTTCTTGCAAGGTCCACCTCGGCATTATCAGATTCCAGCTCTAGCTTGTTACATCCGACTGTTCTAGCCAAGTTTAGCCCAAATCTAATCGATGTCGCCTCTGCGGTGAAAGCATCAAAGCAGAAGCTCATCTTCCCATTGCCCGTCGCTATAAACTTCATGTTATGATCGCGAATAATAGCACCAACGATCCCTTCTAGTTGATCGTCATCGAAGCCGGCATCAACACAATTTCATATAACCCGTCCTGGGTTTCGTCCAAGCAGTTTTGCGTATTCTTGCTTTTGAACTGCATGCGATAACAAAGTTTGCAGCCAACTGTCGGGGTTATAAATACGGAGTAGTCCCAAATATACATATGGCCCATCGGAGGCACATGACCCCGTATAAAGTACAACCCAGAAGGCCATGGACCAAGGGGCTTCGTCATCAGCCCACCAAAGATAAAAAAAAGGTGGCCGAGGATCATGCTAAGTCCTTACAGTCAGATACTAGCTAGCCGTCAACTGAGCGCTAGCAGTCGGTCGGAGACGAAGGGAGCAGTCGGCTAGACCACCAGTCCGCGATGCATGGGATGCCTCCCGCCCACGACGTCTTAATGATGGCAGTTACCCAACGGTGGTGTAATCTAGTTAAAGACAACAATTGCCAGTAGTAAATGCCAGGAAACAGTCGGTCACACATGAGGTCATGAGTAGCATTAATATCGGTCCGTTATGTATCCCTACCTGGCGCACTCTATATAAGCTAGATGGGAAGCTTTGGACTAGAGGTTGAACATCATGACATTGTACCTTACGCCAAGAGCTAAGAGCACCACATGAGTAGGGTATTACCTCTACCGCACAGGGCCCGAAAACCTATATAAATCCTTGAGCGTACTCCCAATTGCACCGTTCGGTAGATACGATTGCCCCTACATTCCTACCGTCCTAATATTGTCAGGATTATATCCAGAATAGTTAACCCACCTTGGGGCAAGCATCTAACGACGATATGGTTGATACTTGTGATCTGCGTTGGGTTTTCCATGAAGAGGAACGGGTAATTGCAGTACAAAGTGGGTAAGTATTTCTCTCAGTTATGAAACCAAGGTTTATATAACCAATAGGAATATCAATCTTCAACCGTCTTCAGCGACTGCACACAAATGAACAAACGACTTGCACCCAACGCGAGCAAGGATGTTGTCAATCCCCTTGATCTCGTTATTTGCAAGGAAATGAGTTGTGTAGATAATTGTTGATAAATATAAATTAAATAAAAAGTAAATAAAGGCAGCGAGGTAATAATAGCGTTTGCAAATATATAAGTGAATAGACCCGGAGGCCATAGTGTTCCCTAGCGGCATCTCTCATGTAGGCAGCATACGGTGGGTAACAAATTACTGTTGGGCAATTGATAGAAAAACGGATAGTTATGCGATTTTCACGGCAATGATCATGTGTATATAGGCATCACGTCCATAAACAGATAGGCCAACTCCTGCCTGCACCTATTACTATTACTCCACTCATCGACCGCTATCCAGCATGCATCTAGAGTATTAAGTAAAACAGAGTAATGCATGGAGTATGATGACATGATGTAGACAAAGTAAACTCAAGCAATATGAATGAACCCCATCGTGTTATCCTTAGTACCAACAACACAAAGACGCATCTTGTCCCCTGCTTTGTCACTGGGATATAGAAACTCGTCAGGTTGAACCTATCACAATGCACCACTCCCATCGATGAAATATCAATCTACTTGGCCAAAGCACATCAATAGATCGGAGAGCATTACAAAGCTATAATGATCATGCAATTAAGAGACAATATATATCAGAGGTATCTCAAATACTTTTCATGAATAATCTGAACATAAACCCACAATTCATCGGATCCCAACAAACACACCACACAATAGGATTACATCGGATAGATCAAAGCGAAGATGCGATGACCATTGTATTAAAGATCAAGAGATAGAGAGATTGCCATCTAGGTACTAGCTATGGACCCGTAGGTCTGTGGTGAACTACTCACACATCATCATGAGGGCAGCAAGGTTGATGAAGAGGCCCTCCGTGATTGATCCCCCCTCCGACAGGGTGCCGGAACGAGCTCCAGATGGCCTCGCGGCGGAACAGAGACTTGCGGCGGCGGAAAAAGGGTTTCGGGATTGCTTCTGGGTTTTTTGTGATATTAGAGAATTTATAGGCCAGAGAGGGGCGTCGGGAGAGCCACGAGGGGACCACCACATATCAGGGCGCCCCCCAGGGCGCGCCCTGGTGTGTGGTGGGGCCCTCGTGCACCTCCCGACCTCCTTCCGAAGCTTCCAGGTCTTCTTATAGTCCAGAAAAATCATCAAAAAGTTTCGTGGCAATTGGACTTTGTTTGGTAATGTAAACCTGAAAAGTAAAAAACATGCAGAAAACAACAACCGACACTGGGCACTGGGTCAATAGGTTAGTGTTAAAAAAATAATATAAATTGGTAGATAAAGACCCAAAAAGTATCCTAGAATGATAAAATATCAGCATGTAACAATAAAAAATTATAGGTACGTTGGAGATGTATCAAGCATCCCCAAGCTTAATTCCTGCTCGTTCTCTAGTAGGTAAATGATAAAAACAGAATTTTTGATGTGACATGCTATCCATTATGTAATCTTATGCATGTATGCTCATTGAAAGTGTAAGAAACAAAATCATTAATCCTTACAAGTATACGATCCTTAAGAAATGTTTACCCCCCCCATTCATCTTATTATATTAGCAAGGCATGCCTCCATCTTCACCACATTAATACAAATGTTAAGCACCACGATGTCCAAGTCAGGCAATTGGATCGTACTTTTTCAATATGCATCAAATTTTTATTCTTCACGCAATACATGAGCGTGAGCCATTGGACATAGCATTTAGGTGGAATAGAATATGGTGGTAGATGTCAAATGGGTAAAAAGTGGAGAAGATAGTCTCACATCAACTAGGCGTACCAACGGGCCATGGAGATGGCCATCGATAGATGTCAATGCGAGGAGTAGGGATTGCCATTCAAATGATGCACTAGAGCTATAAGTGTATGAAAGCTCAAATGAACCTAAGTGGGGTGTGCATCCAACTTGCTTGCTCATGTATACCTCGGGCATTTGTGGAAGCTCGTCATAGGAATATACAAGCCAAGTTTGTAATAACGAATAGGTAATTCCCACTAGCATATGGAAGTGACATATCATGAGACTCTCTACATGAGGAGCATGGTGCCACTTTGAGGCACAAGTGTGGTAAAAGATAGTAGCAAAGTCCCTTCTCTCATTTTCTCTCATCATTTTTTATATGGTGGGCTCATTTGCCCCCCCCATCTTTATTTTTTGTCCGGAGTCTCATCTCGACTTGTGGGAGAATCATCGTCTCCATCATTCTTTCCTCACTGGGACAATGCTCTAATAATGATGATCATCACACTTTTATTTACTTATAACTCAATATGGAGAACTGATATGAAGATATGACTTTGTATGAATGCCTCTGGCAGTGTACCAGGATGTGCAATGATCTAGTGTGACCTGTATCAAAAATATGATGAATGGTGGCTTTGCCACAAATACTATGGCAGCTCTATATGATCAACCAAAGCATTATGACGATGAACAAACTAGTCATGTGAAGTGACGATGGAATTTGCATGGCAATATATCCCGGAATGACTATGGAAATGCCATGATAGGTAGGTATGGTGGCTGTTTTGAGGAAGATATAATAAGGCTTATATGCAACAGTGCGTGTCATGTCATGGGGTTTGGATGCATCGGCGAAAGTTGCACCGATCCTCGAGGTGAGAATGGGCAATGCACGGCACCGAAGAGGCTAGCAAATATGAGAAGTTGAGATTGCGTATGTCCATAGTTTCACATTAGTCATAAAGAACTCGTATACTTATTGCAAAGTTTTATTAGTTTTATCATAGATCAAAGTACTACTCGCATGCCCTGAGGGAAGAGGTTGGTAGGAGTGAACCATCGCGCGCTTCCGACCCGAAACAACACTAGGATTTCAACGAGGTATAGAAATGCTCACACATCATCACCATGCCTTTTTAATTTTTAGATGAACAAAAAGGGCAACCTTTCTTAATATCGACACTTCTACGGATTATCAATTATGAACTCACACCTATTTCATATTATCATATCAATATCATTGATACACAATTTCTCTATATGTGCTACATGATGGTTTTGATTATCACTCATTGAATACCTAATATTTTTGGACTAGTCTTATGACCCATGCAAATTACCATCACTATTTATTAACTCTCAAACAAATATAAGTGAAGAACAAGAGTGAAATCATTTCTATAAAATCTACACGCCCCGTGCTCAAAAAGATATAAGTGAAGTACTAGAGCAACTGCTAAGCTCAAAAGATATAAGTGAAGCACATAGAGTATTCTAACAAATTATGATGAAGGTGTGTCTCTCTTAAATAGGTGTATCCAGCAAACAATGATTGTGGCAAACTTAAACTAAAATCAAACAAAAGCAAATGACTCTCCAAGCAAAACTCATATCATGTGACGAATAAAAATATAGCTTCAAGTGACATACCGATGGACTGAGACGAAAGAGGGGATGCCTTCGGGGGCATCCCCAAGCTTAGACGCTTGAGTCTCCTTTAAAATATTACCTTGGGGTTCCTTGGGCATCCCCAAGCTTAGGATTTTGCTACTCCTTATTTCGTGGTCCATCGTGACAACACCCAAAACTTGAAAACTTCAATCACACAAAACTCAACAAAACTTTGTGAGATCCGTTAGTATAAGAAACATATTGCATACTTTAGGTACTGTTATAAATCGATTCAAATTTCATAATTTCATAATAAGTACTGTATTCTAACTTCTCCATGGCTTATACCCCCCGGTATAATCCATAGCATAATCAAAATAAGCAACTATGCAAGCAAAAACAAAATCTGTCTAAAACAGAACAGTCTGTAGCAATCTGTATAGAACCTATACTTATGTAACTTTAAAAATTCTGAAAAATTAGGAAAACCTAGAAAATTTGTATATCAACACTTTTTCAAAATTTCAGATCATTATCACGCTCCAGTAAAAAGTGAAAATTCCTTTACTTGAGTCAAAAGTTTCTATTTTGTTTCAGCATCGATTCTACTCATCTTGTCAGTCATCCCAAAGGCTTTACTTGGCACAAACACTAATTTAAATACAAAAACATAATCATTACAGAGGCAATAATCATGTTACTAAAAATAAACATAAAGTTTAAAGCAAAAATTTAAAGATAACTATTGGGTTGCTTCCCAACAAGCGCTATTATTTTATGCCCCTAGCTAGGCATAATGCATAGTTTCAAGTATTGTCATCTTTGACACTCCACCCATAAGTAGATCTCATGATTGATTCATAAGGTGGTTTAATTCTCTTTCTAGGGAAGTGTTCATCCCTTTCTTTAATGGGAATTGGAACCTTGTGTTTCCCTCTTTCATGTCAATTATTGCACCTATAGTTCGTAGGAAAGGTCTACCAAATATTATGGGACAAGTAGGATTGCAATCAATATCAAGCACAATGAAATCTAAACCCTACCAAAAATACACATGAAATTCTCCCACAAATACTCTGTCTAAACCCTACCACTAAAATTGGTGCCACCGAGTTTTCAGATTCATCCCTACCGAGTTTTACCCTAGACAGATCCTAAGCCAAACCCTAAGGTCTCGGTGACACCAACTTTATTTTCGGTGAAACCGAAATCAATGACCAACTCTCTAGTGTCCTATTTCTAAGAATCGTAATTTCCGAGTTTTGGAAATCGGTCTCACCGAGATTTGGAAACTGCCTAGATTAGCCAATTCGGTGACACCGAGATTTGTATATCGGTCTCACCGAAACACCAAAAGTTGCCACATTTTGCACTAGTCGGTGCAACCGAGTTTTCGGTTCGGTTTCACCGAGTTAGGAAATAATGTTGTAACGGGGTTGGTTTTTTGGAGATTCCTATATATACCCCTCCACCTACCTCTCACTCGAAGAGGAAGCACTCAGAACATATCTACACTTGCCCCATCCAATTTTCTGAGAGAGAGCCACCTACTCATGTGTTGAGATTAAGATCTTCCAGTGCAACCATATGAATCTTGATTTCTAGCCTCCCTAAGTTTCTTTCCACCCAATCAACCTCTTCTACCAAGCCAAATCTGTGAGAGAGTGATTGTGTGTTGAGGAGACTATCTTTTTAAGCACAAGAGCAAGGAGTTCGTCATTGTTACCACATCTATTACCCTTTGGAGAGTGGTGTCTGATACATCCATTTTGCATCATGATTTCCTACTGTTATTTATAATGTTTTGTTGAATAATAATGCTTTAGAGAGTGATCCTAATGCCTTTTCTCTCGTATTTGGAAGGTTTACACAAAGAGGGAGAATACCGGCAGCTGGAATTCTGGACCTAAAAAAGTACATCAGAGATACCTATTCTGCACATCTCCAAACAAGCTGAAACTTTGCGGAGAATTATTTTGGATTATATTAAAAATACTAGAGCAAATAACTACCGGAGGGGGCCACCCTGGTGGGCACAAGACACCAGGGCACGCCAGGCCCCCCAGGCACGCCCTGGTGGGTTGTGCCCAGCCATGCCCATCTCCGGTGCCCATCTTTTGGTATATAAGGTCTTTTTACCTAGAAAAAATAAGGAGAGGACTTTCGGGACAGAACGCCGCCGTCTCGAGGCGGAACTTGGGCAGGAGCACTTTTGCCCTCCGACGGAGCGATTCCGCCGGGGGAACTTCCCTCCTGGAGGGGGAAATCGAAGCCATCGTCATCACCAACACCCCTCTCATCTTTGGGAGGCCAATCTTCATCAACATCTTCAATAGCACCATCTCCTCTCAAACCCTAGTTCATCTCTTGTGTTCAATCTTTGTACCGAAACCTCAGATTGGTACCTGTGGGTGACTAGTAGTGTTGATTACATCTTGTAGTTGATTACTATATGGTTTATTTGGTGGAAGATTATATGTTCAGATCCATTATGCTATTCAATACCCCTCTGATCTTGAGCATGATTATTATTTTTGAGTAGTTACCTTTGTTCTTGAGGTCACGGGAGAAGTCATGTTGCAAGTAATCATGTGAATTTGATATGTGTTCGATATTTTGATGATATGTATGTTGTGATTCCCTTAGTGGTGTCATGTGAACGTCGACTACATGACACTTCACCATCCTTGGGCCTAAGGGAATGCATTGTGGAGTAGTTATTAGATGATGGGTTGCTAGAGTGACAGAAGCTTAAACCCTAGTTTGTGCGCTACTTCGTAAGGGGCTGATTTGGATCCAAACGTTTAATGCTATGGTTAGATTTTATCTTAATACTTTTCTCGTAGTTGTGGATGCTTGCGAGGGGGTTAATCATAAGTTGGAGGTTGTTCAAGTAAGAACAGCACCCAAGCACCGGTCCACCAACATATCAAATTATCAAAGTAGCGAACACGAATCAAACCAACATGATAAAAGTGACTTGATGAAATTCCCGTGTACCCTCAAGAACACTTTGCCTATTACTAGAGATTGTTCTAGCCTGTCCTTTGCCACAAAAGGATTGGGCTACCTTGCTGCACCTTATTTACCGTTACTGTTACTTGCTTGTTACCAATTATCTTGCTATAAAACTATCTATTACCTACAATTTCAGTGCTTGCAGAAATTACCTTGTTGAAAACCGCTTGTCATTTTCTTCTACTCCTCGTTGGGTTCGACACTCTTACTTATCGAAAGGACTACGATTGATCCCCTATACTTGTTGGTCATCAAGACTCTTTTCTGGCGCCATTTCCGGGGAGTGAAGCGCTCTTGGTAAGTGGAAATCGGTAAGGAAAAACTTATACGACGTGCTGAAATTTATTGTCACTTGCTACTATGGAAAACAATCCTTTGAGGGGTTTGTTCGGGGTATCTTCACCTCGACCGAAACCACAATTAGTTGCCCCTCAACCTACTGCACCTACTGAAAATATTGGCTATGAAATTCCTTCGGGTATGGTGGAACAACTGCTTGCTAAACCTTATGCAGGAGATCGAACTGAACATCCTGATTTGCACTTATTATATGTGAATGAAATTTGTGGATTTTTTAAGCTTGCAGGTTTATTCGGAGATGAAGTTAAGAAGAAGGTTTTCCCTTTATCTTTGAAGGGAAAAGCATTGACATGGTATAGGCTATGTGATGATATTGGATCATGGAACTGGAATCGATTGCAATTGGAATTCCATCAAAAGTTTTATCCCATGCATCTAGTTCATCGTGATCGGAATTATATATATAATTTTTGGCCTAGTGAAGGGGAAAGCATCGCTCTAACTTGGGGGAGGCTTAAGTCAATGTTATATTGATGCCCCAATCATGACATCCCGAGAGAAGTTATTATTCAGAATTTTTATGCTCGGCTTTCTCATAATGATCAATCCATGCTTGATACTTCTTGTGCTGGTTCTTTTATGAAGAAGACTATTGAATTCAAGTGGGATCTCTTAGAAAGAATTAAACTCAACTCTGAAGATTGGGAACTCGACGAAGGTAATGAGTCAGGTATAAAGCTTAAGTTTGATTGTGTTAAATCTTTTATGAATACCGATGCTTTTCAGAAGTTTAGCACTAAATATGGACTTGACTCTGAGATAGTAGCCTCTTTCTATGAAGCATTTGATACTCATGTTGATCTCCCTAAGGAGAAGTGGTTTAAATATCACCCCCCTATTAAAGAAGAAATCAAAGAACCGGTAAAAGCTAAAGATGAAACCATCATTTACAATGTTGATCCAGTTGTGCCTACCGCTTATATTGAAAAACCACCTTTCCCTGTTAGGATAAAGGAACATGCTAAGGTATCAACTGTGGTTCGCAAGAGTAATATTAGAGCACCTAAGCCCCCTGAGAAAATTAAAGTAGAACCTAGTGTTACATGGTTAAAGATCTCTTGGTAGAAAATATTGACGGGCATGTCATTAACTTCTGTGATGAAGCTGCTAGAATTGCCAAACCCGATGAAAAAGATAAACATAGACCCGTAGTGGGCATGCATGTTGTCTCAGTCAAAATAGGAGATCATTACTATCATGGTTTATGTGGTTTGGGTGCTAGTGTGAGTGCTATTCCTTTTACCTTTTACCACGAAATCATGAATGATATAGCACCCGCTGAAATAGAAGACATAGATGTTACTATTAAACTTGCTAATAGAGACACCATCACACCACTTGGGATTGTTAGAGATGTTGAAGTCTTGTGTGGGAAAGTAAAATATCCTACTGATTTTCTAGTTCTTGGTTCCCCACAAGATGACTTTTGTCCCATTATCTTTGGTAGGCCTTTCTTGCGCACCGTTGATAACCCACAAGTATAGGGGATCAATCGATAAGTAAGAGTGTCGAACCAAATGAGGAGCAGAAGGAAATGACAAGCGGTTTTCAGCAAGGTAATTTCTGCAAGCACTGAAATTGTAGGTAACAGATAGTTTGATAGCAAGATAATTGGTAACGAGCAAGTAACGGTAACGGTAAATAAAGTGCAGCAAGGTAGCCCAATCCTTTTGTGGCAAAGGACATGCCAGAACAGTCTCTAGTAATAGGCAAAGTGTTCTTGAGGGTACACGGGATTCTCATCTAGTCACTTTTATCATGTTGGTTTGATTCCTGTTCGCTACTTTGATAATTTGATATGTGGGTGGACCGGTGCTTGGGTGTTGTTCTTACTTGAACAACCACCCACTTATGATTAACCCCCTCGCAAGCATCCACAACTACGAGAAAAGTATTAAGAAAAAATCTAACCATAGCATTAAACGTTTGGATCCAAATCAGCCCCTTACGAAGTAGCGCATAAACTAGGGTTTAAGCTTCTGTCACTCTAGCAACCCATCATCTAATAACTACTCCACAATGCATTCCCTTAGGCCCATGAATGGTGAAGTGTCGTGTAGTCGACGTTCACATGACACCACTAAGGGAATCACAACACACATATCATCAAAATATCAAACACATATCAAATTCACATGATTACTTGCAACATGACTTCTCCCGTGACCTCAGGAACAAAGGTAGCTACTCACAAATAATAATCATGCTCAAGATCAGAGGGGTATTGAATAGCATAATGGATTTGAACATATAATCTTCCACCAAATAAACCATATAGTAATCAACTACGCAAGGTAATCAACACTACCAGTCACCCATAGGTACCAATCTGAGGTTCCGGTACAAAGATTGAAAACAAGAGATGAACTAGGGTTTGAGAGGAGATGGTGCTGTTGAAGATGTTGATGAAGATTGGCCTCCCAAAGATGAGAGGGGTGTTGGTGATGATGATGGCTTCGATTTCCCCCTCCGGGAGGGAAGTTCCCCCAGTGGAATCGCTCCGCCGAAGGGCAAAAGTGCTCCTACCCAAGTTCCGCCTCGAGACGGCGGTGCTCCGTCCCGAAAGTCCTCTTCTTATTTTTTCTAGGTCAAAAGTGATTATATACCAGAAGATGGGCACCGGAGGTGGGCCGAGGAGGGCACAACCCACCAGGGCGCGCCCAGGGGGGGCTGGCGCGCCCTGGTGTCTTGTGCCCACCAGGGTGGGCCCCCTCCGGTAGTTCTTTGCTCCAGTATTTTTTATTAATTCCAAAAATAATCTCCGTAAAGTTTCAGCTTGTTTGGAAATGTGCCGAATAGGTATCTCTGATGTGCTTTTTTCATGTCCAGAATTCCAGTTGCCGGTATTCTCCCTCTTTGTGTAAACCTTGCATATTATGAGAGAAAAGGCATTAGAATCACTCCCTAAGGCATTATTATTCAAAAAACCATAATAAACAACAGTAGGAAATCATGATGCAAAATGGACGTATCAACCATCAATGCTAAGATAGATTGTGAAAAAGAAACCGTCGGTGTTAGTTTTGGTGATGTGTCTCATGAGTTTAATTTTTCCAAGTTTAGTAGAAAACCTCGTGATAGAGAATTATCTAGTAAGGATGAAATAATTGGTCTTGCTTCTATTGCCGTGCCTCCTACTGGTCCACTAGAACAATATTTGCTTGACCATGAAAATGATATGCATTTGCGTGAAGGAAATGAAATAGATAAAAATTTCTTTGAACAACAACCTCTCCTAAAACACAATTTGCCTATTGAAACTCTTGGAGGTCCTCGTCCACCTAAAGGTGATCCTGTTTTTGAATTAAAGCAATTGCCTGATACTTTGAAGTATGCTTATCTTGATGAGAAAAAGATATATCCTGTTATTATTAGTGCTAACCTTTCAGAACATGAAGAAGAAAGATTATTAAAAGTTCTGAGGAAGCACCGGGCTACTATAGGATATACTCTTGATGATCTTAAGGGCATTAGTCCCACTCTATGTCAGCACAAGATTAATATGGAACCAAATGCTAAACCCGTTGTTGATCACCAACGGCGATTGAATCCTATGATGAAAGAAGTGGTAAGAACTGAAATATTAAAGCTTCTTGAGGCAAGTATAATCTATCCCATAGCTGATAGTAGATGGGTAAGTCCCGTTCATTATGTCCCTAAGAAAGGAGGTATTACCGTTGTTCCTAATGATAAAAATGAACTCATTCCACAAAGAATTGTCACTGGCTATAGAATGGTAATTGATTTTAGAAACTTAAATAAAGCTACTAGAAAAGATCATTACCCTTTGCTTTTCATTGCTCAAATGCTAGAAAGATTATCTAAGCACACACACTTTTGTTTTCTGGACGGATATTCATGTTTCTCTCAAATACCTGTATCACAATCTAATCAAGAGAAAACCACCTTTACTTGTCCTTTTGGAACCTATGCTTATAGACGTATGCCTTTTGGTTTATGCAATGCACCTGCTACCTTTCAAAGATGTATGACTGCTATATTCTCTGACTTTTGTGAAAAGATTGTGGATGTTTTCATGGATGATTTTTCTGTTTACGGAACTTCTTTTGATGATTGCTTAAGCAACCTTGATCGAGTTTTGCAGAGATGTGAACAAACTAATCTTGTCTTGAATTGGGAGAAGTGCCACTTTATGGTTAATGAAGGTATTGTCTTAGGGCATAAAATATCTGAACGAGGTATTGAGGTGGATAAAGCTAAAGTTGATGCAATTGAGAAAATGCCATGTCCTAAAGATATTAAAGGTATTCGAAGTTTCCTTGGTCATGTTGGTTTCTATAGGAGGTTCATTAAAGACTTCTCTAAAATTTCTGGGCCTCTTACTAATCTTTTGCAAAAGGATATCCCTTTTGTTTTTGATGATGATTGTGTAGAAGCCTTTGAAATACTAAAGAAAGCCTTAACTTCTGCACCTATCGTCCAACCACCTGATTGGAACTTGTATTTTGAAATTATGTGTGATGCTAGTGATTATGCTTTTGGCGCTGTTCTAGGACAAAGGGTTGATAGGAAATTGAATGTTATCCATTATGCTAGCAAAACCCTAGACAATGCCCAACAAAATTATGATACTATTGAAAAAGAATTTTTAGCAGTTATGTTTGCTTGTGATAAATTTAGATCCTACATTGTTGATTCCAAAGTCATTGTTCACACCGATCATGCTGCTATAAAATATCTTATGGAAAAGAAAGATGCTAAACCTAGACTCATTAGGTGGGTTCTCTTGCTTCAAGAATTTGACTTACATATTGTTGATAGGAAGGGAGCTGAGAACCCCGTAGCTGATAACTTGTCTAGGTTAGAAAATATTCTTGAGGACCCACTACCTATTGATGATAGCTTTCCTGATGAACATTTAGCTGCAATAATTGTTTCTCAAAACACTCCTTGGTATGCTGATTATGCTAATTACATTGTTGGTAAATATATACCACCTAGCTTCACATACCAACAAAAGAAAAAATTCTTCTATGATTTAAGACATTACTTTTGTGATGACCCACATGTTTATAAAGAAGGAGTAGATGGTATTATTAGACGTTTTGTACCTGAGCATGAACAGGAACAAATCCTACGGAAATGTCATTCCGAAGCTTATGGAGGACACCATGCGGGAGATGGAACTGCTCACAAGGTATTGCAATCTGGTTTTTATTGGCCTACTCTCTTCAAGGATGCCCGTAAGTTTGTCTTGTCTTGTGATGAATGTCAAAGAATTGGTAATATCGGTAAGCGTCAGGAAATGCCTATGAATTATTCACTTGTTGTTGAACCATTTGATGTTTGGGGTTTTGATTATATGGGACCTTTTCCTTCCTCTAACGGGTACACTCATATTTTGGTTGTTGTTGATTATGTCACTAAGTGGGTAGAAGCTATTCCAACTAGTAGTGCTGATCATAACACCTCCATTAAAATGCTTAAAGAAGTTATCTTCCCGATGTTTGGAGTCCCTAGATATTTAATGACTGATGGTGGTTCACACTTTATCCATGGTGCTTTCCGTAAGATGCTTGCTAAATATGATGTTAACCATAGAATTGCATCACCCTATCATCCTCAATCTAGTGGTCAAGTTGAACTTAGCAATAGAGAAATAAAATTGATATTACAAAAAACTGCCAATAGGTCTCGAAAGAATTGGTCTAAGAAACTAGTTGATGCACTTTGGGCGTATAGAACAACTTATAAAAATCCTATGGGTATGTCTCCGTACAAAATGGTATATGGAAAAGCTTGTCATTTGCCTCTAGAGTTAGAACATAAAGCATTCTGGGCAATTAAAGAACTCAATTATGATTTCAAACTTGCAGGTGAGAAGAGGTTATTTGATATTAGCTCACTAGATGAATGGAGAACCCAAGCCTATGAAAATGCCAAACTATTCAAAGAAAAAGTAAAAAGATGGCATGATAAAAGAATCCAAAAGCGGGAATTCAAAATAGGAGACTATGTTCTTTTGTTCAACTCTCGTTTAAGTTTTTTTGCAGGTAAGCTTCTCTCCAAATGGGAAGGACCATATATTATCGAAGAGGTTTATCGTTCTAGAGCTATCAAGATCAATAATGCCGAAGGTACTAACCCGAAGGTGGTCAATGGACAAAAAATTAAACACTATATCTCAGGTACACCTATTAATGTTGAAAGCAATGTTATTCAAACCATGACACTGGAGGAACACATAAAGGAAACCTTCCGGAACACTCCAGAATTCTGAAAAAGAGGAGGTACGTGATACGGTAAGTAAACGGACTCCGAAAAATCCGCAAAAAAATTTTCTGTCAGTTTTGGAATATTACAAAAATTAGGAAAATAAGAAATAAACGGGAAAGCAACCGAGGTGAGCATGATACACCAGGGGGCGCCAGCCCTGCCAGGCGCGCCCTGGTGGGTTGTGCCCAACTCGGACACCTTCCCAACTCCGTTTCCCTTCCATATGCTTGTTTCCCAAGAATAAAAATTCTCTATATATACCCCCAACTGTTTTGACCACCGCATCGCAGAAAAATCCTCTGTTCTTGTTTCGTGTTGCTTTCCTATTAGATCTACCAAGCCAGGCATCATGTCTTCTCCCTCCTCCAATAACGTAGGAGAAGATGCCTGGCTGATGAAGATGGAGCTGAAGAGAGAGGAGCCAAAAGAAGCCAACAAGGAAGACAAGGGCAAGGAGGCTATGAAGGATCAATCCCCAAAAGGAGGGCAATCCATGCTAACAGAAGAGGGGGAAGAAGAAGATATCCTTCAACCCTATTACAACCATCTCGCCCCCATTGAAATTGAAGCTTTTAGGGCTTTCGAAGCGGTTCGTGTTTAGAATAAATTTCTCACTCGTGAAAATATTTTGGTAGAGGAGCACATCATTACCCTTCAGAGAGTCATCCGCAAATTGGAGTACCTATCGAGTCTGAAGTGTGATACTTCATCGCCACCACCTACTTCATCACCACCACCAAAGGAGACTTGATCACACGGGTATGGGCACTCCCCTTGGCTTGAGACAAGCTTGGGGGAGGTGCCCCGGTATCGCATCACCATCACTTTTATTCACCATTACCTATTTTAGTTCGATCTTAGCCTTTTCTTGATTTAGTTGAATAAAAGTTTAGTATGATCTATTTTCGTGTGCTAGTTTCGTGATCTATCTATCTATGTAATAGAGTGAGAGTTATATAATAAAGTTTAGTTTGAGCTTTTGCTTCTTTATTTTCTTGTTGCAATCAAAATAAAAGGAAAGAGAAATAAATGAAAAGAATCATATGCTAATCTTATGGTAAGTAATGACATCACATAAGGAAAAGTATAAGTGGTAAAATTTATTGGAGATTGACAAACATAGCATTGGTCAATGATGCAATTCATGAAAGAATTAATAAGGGAAGAGAAGATTCACATGCAAATACACTATCTTGGACATCTTTTATGATTGTGAGCCCCCATTAAATATTATATGTCAAAATTGTTGAGGTCGGACATGGAAGACAACGTAATGATTTATGTTTGTTCATATTCACATAGAAGTTATATTGTCATAGATCCTTCAACATGTGGTGCTTGCTCAATATCTTTGCTAGCCAAAAATCCCGCACTAAGTAGAGATACTACTTGTGCATCCAAAAACCCAAAACCCAAATCCATGTTTTGAGAGTCCACTATACCTACCTATGGATCGAGTAAGATCCTTCAAGTAAGTTGTCATCGGTGCAATAAGGCAATAAAAATTGCTTCTAAATGTGTTTTGATCAATTAGTGTAAGAGAAAATTGAGCGCTATACGAACTTATGATGGCAAAGTAATAAAAGCGAAGGACTGCATAATAAAGGTTGCTATCATAGGGGGAAATATAGCGTGACATTCTTTTACATTAAGGGATTGGGCATACATACCAAAAAGCGCATGACAACCTCTGCTTCCCTCTGCGTAGGGCCTATCTTTTACTTTTATGTATTTACTTTTATGCAAGAGTCAAAGTATTCTCCCCTATTCCTTTTTCTTTTTATTTTGCAAGCATCATGTGGTGAGGAAAGATCTAGGCACATATATCCAGTTGGATGTGAGTGAGCATGAGTTATTATTGTTGACATCACCCTTGAGGTGAGTATGTTGGGAGGCGAAACTATAAGCCCCTATCTTTCTATATGTCCGGTTGAAACTTTTTTCTCATGGGTATGTTGTGAGTGTTAGCAATCATAGAAGACTAAATGATGGTTGAGTATGTGGACTTGCCAAAAGGCTCCGACAAGAGAACCTTCCTGAAAATATGATGAATTGTAGTTGCAAAGTTGACTGAGAACATAGTTTGTTGGTTTCCAATAAGGTTTATGCTTTATACTTCAATGTTGTGATGAATTGTTACTTGTTCATGAGAAGTTATATGATGAGGTTATATAATAAAAGTCATATGAATAAGTTCTTTGATAAAGTTTATTGCTGCTATGATAATAAACATGATGCTACTATGTCCGTATTTTTGTTTTTATCGACACCTCTCTCTCAAACCATGTGGACATGCTTTTCAAAATCTGCTTTCGCTTGAGGACAAGCGAAGCATAAGCTTGGGGGAGTTGATACGTCCATTTTGCATCATGATTTCCTACTGTTATTTATAATGTTTTGTTGAATAATAATGCTTTAGGGAGTGATCCTAATGCCTTTTCTCTCATAATATGCAAGGTTTACACAAAGAGGGAGAATACCGGCAGCTGGATTTCTGGACCTGAAAAGGCACATCAGAGATACCTATTCTGCACATCTCCAAACAAGCTGAAACTTTACGGATAATTATTTTGGATTATATTAAAAATACTGGAGCAAATAACTACCGGAGGGGGCCACCCTGGTGGGCACAAGACACCAGCGCGCGCCTAGCGCGCGCCCTGGTGGGTTGTGCCCAGCCAAGCCCATCTCCGGTGCCCATCTTCTGGTATATAAGGTCTTTTGACCTATTAAAAATAAGGAGAGGACTTTCGGGATGGAACGCCGCCGTCTCGAGGTGGAACTTGGGCAGGAGCACCTTTGCCCTCCGGCGGAGCGATTCCGCCGGGGGAACTTCCCTCCCGGAGAGGGAAATCGAAGCCATCGTCATCACCAACACCCCTCTCATCTTTGGGAGGCCAATCTTCATCAGCATCTTCTACAGCACCATCTCCTCTAAAACCCTAGTTCAGCTCTTGTGTTCAATCTTTGTACCGGAACCTCAGATTGGTACCTGTGGGTGACTAGTAGTGTTGATTACATCTTGTAGTTGATTACTATATGGTTTATTTGGTGGAAGATTATATGTTCAGATCCATTATGCTATTCAATACCCCTCTGATCTTGAGCATGATTATTATTTGTGAGTAGTTACCTTTGTTCTTGAGGTCACGGGAGAAGTCATGCTGCAAGTAATCATGTGAATTTGATATGTGTTCGATATTTTGATGATATGTATGTTGTGATTCCCTTAGTGGTGTCATGTGAACGTCGACTACATGACACTTCATCATCCTTGTGCCTAAGGGAATGCATTGTGGAGTAGTTATTAGATGATGGGTTGCTAGAGTGACAGAAGCTTAAACCCTAGTTTATGCGCTACTTCGTAAGGGACTGATTTGGATCCAAACGTTTAATGCTATTGTTAGATTTTATCTTAATACTTTTCTCATAGTTGCGGATGCTTGCGAGGGGGTTAATCATAAGTGGGAGGTTGTTCAAGTAAGAACAACACCCAAGCACCGGTCCACCCACATATCAAATTATCAAAGTAGCGAACACGAATCAAACCAACATGATAAAAGTGACTTGATGAAATTCCCGTGTACCCTCAAGAACACTTTGCCTATTACTAGAGATTGTTCTGGCCTGTCCTTTGCCAAAAAAGGATTGGGCTACCTTGCTGCACCTTATTTACCGTTACCGTTACTTGCTTGTTACCAATTATCTTGCTATAAAACTATCTATTACCTACAATTTCAGTGCTTGCAGAAATTACCTTGCTGAAAACTGCTTGTCATTTCCTTCTGCTCCTCGTTGGGTTCACGACTCTTACTTATCGAAAGGCTACGATTGACCCCCTATACTTGTGGGTCATTAGTGTCTCCTAGATTGGTTAGGTGTCGCTTGGGAGCCTCCGTCTTCGTGTGTGGAGTTGAACCAAGAAGTTTGTACGGGCAAGGAGATCACCTACTTTGTGAAGATCTACCCCGAGCGAGGCTAGTCCTTCGTGGACGTAAGCCGTGATGGAATAGACGATGTTGCTACTTCGTGGACCCTTATGGGTGGAGCCCTCCGTGGCCTCTCGCGACCACTACCCTCCATGGGTTTAAGTCTCCATCAACGTGGACGTACGATAGCACCACCTATTGAAACCACGAGAAAAATCTTCATGTCCCCGATTGCATTTGATCTCCTATCTCAACTCTTTCTTACATGTTCTTGTCTTTACTTTTCGCTGCTATACTTGTTGACTTGCATGTGTAGGGTGCACTAGACTTGTTAGAATTGCTAAAATCTGCCAACCAATAAAATTGGGGAAAAGGTTAGGGTTTTATCTTGTCAAGTACTCTATTCACCCCCTCTAGACGTCCCTTCTCGATCCAACAATTGGTATCAGAGCTTTGGTCTCCATAGCCATGGTTTTATCACCATTGGAGGAAGATGGATGTGTTTAGTTTGGGGAGTCTTAGTTGTAGAGTGCCTATTCTCAATGGGGAGTACTATAATCAATGTAAATATGAGATGCTTAATCTATTCAATGAATTCCATTTGAGCAAGTATGTTAAGAGCCCTTATGTGCCTCCCATCGATCCCTTACATCCTTCACACAAAGAAGAAATTGACATGATTCGTAATCTTAGAACTGTTAATCTTATCATTATAGGATTGCCAAGAATTGTGTTTGATCAAATGAGAAACTTTGAGTGTGCTTATACCTTGTGGAATGATTTAGAGAATAGATATCCAAACTACCCTTTGAAAAATCTTGATGTCATTCTCCATAAAACTATTGCATTTCACAAGATGAAACCTAGTGATCCTAATTTTGATGACTATCTTTTAGAGCTTAGAGACCTCATGCGTGCTAAAGGAGATGTCATAACTATCAACAACATCATTGTTGAAGCCATCCACATTCATAATCTTGAACATTGTTATGATCATAATTCTAACGAGTCTCTTGATTCTTATGACGAGGATATCCCACTTGATGATGACTATGTGGAACATGGCTACTATGATGACGATGAGTTGTTCGACATCGAGTATGAGAAGACTATGAAGTATCTAAGTCTCATGGCGAACTTCAAGGATTACATGTACGGAGGAAAAGAGTGGATTCTCGACAGTGGATGCACCGATCACATGACAGAAGATAGAGACATGTTTCAAGAGATCACACCAAACCATAGACCACGCATGTATGTGACTTTTGGAGACAACTCCAAGGGTAAGGTACTCGGTCTTGGTAAGGTGGCCATATCTCATGATAGCTCCATTCAAAATGCCATGCTTGTTGAATCCCTTGGCTACAATCTTCTTTCCGTATCCAGACTAGCCTACTTCGGTTTCAATGTGCTATTCACTAAAGTTGATTGCCAAGTGTTTCGACAAGATAATCATAGCATGGTCTTTACTGGTTTCCGTAGAGATGATCTATACATTGTTGATTTCACTAAGAGATCCAAACCTTGTACTTGTCTTATTGCAAAATCTTCTAAAGGTTGGCTTTGGCATAGAAGGCTAGGACATGTTGGTATGCGTAATCTAGACAAGCTCATCAAAGGTGATCATATACTTGGTGTTAAAGATGTTATCGGTTTGCGTCGCTGCGTCCAAGACAACAACCACACGAATTGATCGCCGCAAAGTGGTTGCATGATGAGTCTGCAATGGTTGCTTGGTAGGTGAAGACATGTAGTTCCTCTCGGATTGAAGCAGAGATGTACATTTTGACAAGGATAAAATTAAGAAAACTTTGAATAAGTGATGGAAAGGTAGAACTATGGAAGTATACGCTGCTGAGATGTACATGTACGTGCTTCTCCAACCCCATGACCATGATCCATTATGAAATCATGGGTTCGTGGTTGGATGTATGTGGATATATAATCTTTATCTGCCCATGCTACAAGCAGACAAGAAAAAAATTCTATGTAGATACGCTCGCAACGGAACGCATGCAAGGATGAAAGTTGATCCGCTGGTTCTAATGCACGTACGTGAATGCCAAGGAGCTCACCTCGGTGAGTGCAACGAACAGGGCGGACGCTCACGCAATGGTGGCGCATCATGCCAGCATCGACGACCTTGAGGTGCGGTATACTGGTCAGCCTGTCGTGGCTGCCGTCGGGTCGCTGATGTCTACAACTTCTCCTGTTCAATTGATGAATGTGGCCACACAGATCGGCCAAAAAGAGAAGAAAAAGATATATTGTGAGCATACAATCATGTAAGAAAATTTAAACTTTCCTAAACACAATCGTGCGAGCAGCCTAATCACGTGCTCACAATCATGTATTTAGAAAATTGAAACTTTCCTAAACAATTTCAAAAAAAACTTTCCTAAACATAGACATTGTAAGTGATTTAGTATGATCTCCAAATCTAGAGCGCATGTGCAGGGCCGTCAGTGGGGCAATGTGAGCAGCCTAGAGGTTTCTTTCCTTCTATTCCATAGAGCTCGAGAATTTCTTTCTGCATGCCACGGTCCTAACTGACTTGTAATCTCCGCGATTATCTTCCCTACATCCACGTGATTGCTTCCTTCTGATTTATTTATTGATTGGCTAGCAGCATTATCATCTCTCTTGCGTCCAAAACTACTCTTCCATTATCAAATAAGTAAGGACAGTGATTACCAAGTTTAATATAAAGATATTGATTAACAGAAGAAAGAGATCGATCACCGTCCAAAACTACTTCTGCATTATCAAAGAAGACATTGATTACCATACGTAAATTAATTGTGTCTGTATTGATTGCGTTTGTATTAGCAAAGAAGAGATTGGTTACCATACGTTAATTACTTCGTTACCAAAGATAGAGTGGGAGGGAGAAAAATCCCGTGGAAGGGGGTGGTGGCAGGTGAGGCAAAAACAAACCAGTGGAAGAGGGTGGTGGGAGGTGACACAAAAAAAACCCTGACGAAATAAAATCATGGAGGGGAGACTACCAAGTCCTCCTTTAGGAGTAGAGATGACTGCGTCCACGAATGCATGTATGCGGCGGTCCGACGACCCACCTTCCGCCACAACCTTCCTCGGCACCGTGATCCACGCCCTGACATTCTCAAGCATCGCGTCGGCGTCAGACCCGGCCATGACATCCTCTATGGTGTCACGCACGGCGTCCCTGTACATGGGCGCACGAATGCATACACTCATAACCAAAAAAGATATGTTATTTTTATTGTATTAGGAAACTTGTGATTGCCAATTAATAGTAGAGATAATGATAATAATAAGTGGCATAGTGTGCGGAATTAGCGATTTGTATTGAGAATTACCTAATATTGTTCTGAAAGGTTATCGAGAAAATATTATGTCTGTCTTTTAGGAAGGTGATCTCACATATATGGTGTGATTTCTAAATTATTAACTACTTATTATTTAAGTGATTGAATTAAAGCAACACATGCCAAATAGAGCACGAAACAAGATCTCCCCCTTCAATGGGATTTGGTTTTTTAGTGGAAGGGAGAAAATCGAGTGGGGAAGGGGTGGTGGGAGGTGAGACGAAAAAAACTAGACGAAAAAAAGTCAGACAAAAATAAACCGTGGAGGCGATCCTACCAACTTCTCCTTTAGGAGTAGAGAATTGATTATGTTGAAACTATTGAGGAACTAATGCTCTATTACAGAACATTAGAACTTATGAACAGGGTGAAGGAGCTCTCTCTACAACATATGTTGCCTGGACTACAAGCTCCATCCGTCCGTCCACAGCCTAGGCGACATCCATGATGGGTCAGCAATGGCGCAATCGATCCTACACCGTTCTAATGAACGACCTAACAAAGGAGGGGGGAGGGTTTGTATGCTGCTTACCAGCTTCGGGAGGGGGGCATTCTTGGGACGAGGATGACTAGACGGAGTCGAAGAAGAAGGGGAGAAGCAGCTGGTGCTGCAGAAGGATGGTGTTGCCGCTTCCGCAGATCTGAGTCGTCGCTGTCAGTGTCAAAAATGGAGAAAGAGTTTTTCCTACAGCTAGGGATGAGCGACTAAATGGGGAGGGAGGGGGAGGCTATATTCGCGCCATCCCACCTCCGCCGATTTCCTTCTCCCGCCATTTCCGCCCGATTCCCTTCATACCGCATCCTACGCCATGACCTACTTTTGCATCTGAGTCAACCTGACTCGCTGGAAACGACCGATTCAAGTGTTCTCAGCGATTAGTGTGCTTTAAATTTTGTAAGGATGTGAGCTAGACCTTCCTTCCTGCATGTAACAAAATAGTAGATTTTACTATCCCCGAGAGCTGCAACTTGCAAATGTCCGAATTCCCCTACAAAAATTAAGGGTCGCGATATCTGCCACACGTGTGGCATGTGGGAGGTACCTGCCGCACGCCCTGTGTGGCACCGACCGAGATCCAACCGCACGCGCACGTCCGGGCATCTCAAATCGCAGCCCGCACGTCTGGTGGCTGGGCCGATCGCCCACACGACCTGGCTTGCCACCGCGCTGCCCGCACGTCCGGCCTTCCCACCCACCGGCCCACACGCGGAGACTCCCCCGCAGTCGTCGTCCTCCCCCTTCCAGCATCCTTCCCCTTCCAGCCGTCTCCCACCTCCAGATCTAAAATCTTCCCATTGCCTCCTTCAGCTTGGTCGCCATGGCAACCACGCTAGAACAAATCTAGCGGATGCTGGGCCAAGAACAAGGCAAAAGGATCCACAAAGGTAAGGAACCCGTATGGATCCGGTCAGTCTACTCTCTCCTCCCATGAAATTGACCTCATAATTGCCATCACGCGTTCGTATTAGTCATGGCAACCACTGTAGAGGAACCCTAGAGCAGCAATGGACTATTGCCATATAGATCCAAGTAACAAGGAACAGGCGGTTCTCCACTGCCATACGAAATCAAAAGTTGCTACCATGTGCCATAAATTGGTATATGGATTTGGAATTTTTGAGGTTGGCATCACAGTGAACTGCTAGGAAGTTGGACTAAATACACCAAGGATCAAATGGCGAGTGGAAAAAAATAGGTGGATAGGGAAGGAGCAGGGCATGGCAGAGTATTTCGTCGGGGGGGGGGGAGATGGAAGGAAAAATAGTTGCCGCCCAAATTTGATGATAGTTGCCGCCTTCATATAGAGTCAGTTGCCGCCAATTTGCATGCTAGTTGCCATCCAGATTGAACAAGTACTATTCAGATGAATGCAGTGCCAAAAAGAAAAGATGGGTGAGTACAAATGTTCTACTTGCCATGCCATGCTAGGGGTTCATGCCAATGATGCAATAAGCTTGCCATTTTCCTCATAGTTCAAACGACAAAAATCAATGTGCGAAGGTAATGCATACTCATTCATGCCGTGATTGCTCGTTGTGCAGGTGTTGAAAAACACGGGGCGAACCCAAAATGTATCCTGGAGACGGGACTAATCCTTGGTTTTTAGGACAGCCACAAGCGCCCCCTTGGGATGCGCTAGAGTACAGTGACCTAATTTCAGCAGGTCCACTGCTACCACTACTGCAACAATACGCACACATAGGTAAGGATGTGTGAAAAAGAAAAACAAGTACGATTTCGATTGTTTGCAGGAATGAAAGAATGGCAATCTGTCTTACATTTTACGTTGACATGTTTGCAGGATATGACGATACATCCGCACCACCAGGAGAATCATGGCAAACTACACCACAAGGAACAATCCGCAATGCAGATACAGGGCAGCAATTTCAGTTGACGCAAATGGTAACTCAAGGTATTAGTGAGCCCATGGTACTGTCTGACATAGTTGCCATGTAAAAGTATGTACAGTTGCCAGTGAGGTTGTTCTACATTTGCCATGCCTTCTCAAATGTACTTGCCATCTCAAGTCAACTGCAGTTGCAATGGCCTGCCTACTGCAGTTTGGCATACTGGGCAAATTGCAGTTGCCAAGAAGTATGAAACTACACTTGCCATACAGGGTGTACTGGATATGCCATGCATTCTGGGCTATTTTTGCCATGTTTTAAAAGTGGCACCTACATGTGAATGATCCAGCAAAGAAATAGGCAGATTTGAAAATGATTGTATAGACTAAAAAATGGCAGCCATCTAATGTTTTACGTTGGCATGAACATAGGTATCCCATGGAAAGTTGCGCCACTTGCAGCTATCGGTAATGCAGATACAGGACACCAATTCGAAGAAGTGCGTGCCGCAACTCAAGGTATCCTGACACAAAAAAGAAGAAACATGCAAACAACTTGATGTGGCAACAAACAAAAAATCTGAAGTCATGAACTGACAAACTTATGAATTTTCAATACGCAGGGGCATCGAGCGGCGCGTGACAACAACTGTCATCTATAGAACTGCCATCAACATCTATCACAGGTGAGAAAGAAAAATAAAAACTACTGGCACATAATGTGTCGTGTGGAAAGCTGTTCAAGCATGGCAACTATAATGGGTGTGACAACAAAATGAAAATAATGAATGTCAACTGCAATGGTGTGTCAGTAATGAATGACAAGTTGTGTAATGAAGTTCAATACAACATGTAGAACAGTTGCCATGTGTGTACAACTGCAGTTGCCATGTATGTACAACTGCAGTTGCCATGTATGGACAACTGCAGTTGCCATGTATTGTGTGATTGTAGTTGCCATCTATGCTTAAATGCAACTATTATGTTTTGCTGGACTGCACTTGCCCATGGATGCTCAAACTGCAATTGACAAGGATGCTCAGCTTACAGTTGCCATCAATGTACAACTGCAATTGCCAGGCCATGCCAATTGCAGTTGCCAATGCATGCCACCAGCATTTGCCATGCATGGTAGATAGAGGACACCAATGCCATAACATATCAATTTCATAGTGGCATGCACAGTAGGCTAAAAGTTGAAATGTTTTGAAGACTGCACTTTCAGTTGAGTGCACGTATGGTTATCTAATTTTGAAACATGAAAACAACTAAAGTTGCCATATGTCAATACAATGTAGCAGCAAAATTTGTGGACACCTGCATTTTGCCTAATGGCATCAAATGCACTTGCCTAGTTTATCGGAAAATGCAGTTGCCATAGGTGATCTTAAAAGAGTTGCCATTCAATAATAATGATTTTGAACTTACTTGATGAAAAAAAATTGCAGGAGCTTTGACAACGTTCAACGGCATCCCGCGCACAGCTGCTGAAGGCAACTGCGATCACACAAAAGATACGTTCCACGGTCCGGTCAATGAGCCTGTCACGAACAATGCAGGGACAGTGTCAGAACTTGCCATCGTTCCAGCAATGACAACAAGCACACCAGGGCACACCAGCACAAGCAATGTCCAAACAGATGGGTCAGCCACAAATACTGAAGTTCTGAGTGATGAAACTGATGATGAAATGCAAATGAGAGAAGAAGAGGAATAGCCTGAATTCATGATAACTCAGCCACCTTATCTTGGACAGAGATTTAGTTCATTTGAAGATGCCAGGAAATACTACCAGAGCTATGCCTTGTTGAATGGATTTGCCATAAACACAGAATACCATAGGAAGATAAAAGAAACTGGGCAGTACAGCAGAGGTGAGTTTAGGTGCTACAAGGCACGAAAAAACAAGAAAGCTAAAGCTGTCGTGCCAGTCGTGCCAGGGCGAAGAAGAGGCATCACTGTCAAGACGCAATGCCCTGCAAGATTGAAGCTAAACATAGATGGAGCCTGGTGGGTGGTCACCGAGTTTGTCGCCGAACACAATCACGATATGATAAAGAAGTTTGACCTGGTAAAATTTCTAAGCGCCCATCGAGGATTCAACTTGCAAGAGAAGAAATTCATAAAACTGCCGCACGACTGTAACGTAAGCACTTCAAGAATGGTCCAGATACTGTCCCTGATACACAGCAAAGATGGGAAACTGAGTAGCATGCCCTACCTACCAACATAAATCACAAACCTTAAGGCAAAGTACCGCAGAGAAAGCAAGTTGGCAGACGTGGAAGACACCATTGCATACTTCGAAGAGAAATCAAAAGAAGATCCTGATTTCTTCTTCAGAATAAGACTCGATGACGAGGACCGTGTGAGGAACATGTACTGGGTCGACGGTGCAGCGAGGAGAGCATATAAGCATTACCGTGACTGCATTTCGTTCGATGCGACATATCTCACAAATATGTACAGGATGCCATGTGCTCCATTCATTGGAATAAATAACCACAACCAGTCTTTGCAGTTCGGCTGCGGCCTTGTGCAGAACGAAGATATCGACAGCTACACCTGGTTGTTCAAGACTTTCTTGTAGTGCATGGGTGGACTTGCTCCGATGAACATAATAACAGATTAGGACTTCAGTATGCGTGCATGCATAAGTGACGTCTTCCCCACTACAGTTCATAGGCACTGCAGGTGGCATATAGTTAAGAAGGCAGAAGAGACACTAGGACCATTCTTTGCTGACCGTCCAGAATTGCACAAGGCTTTCGAGTTGTGTGTCGACCACAGCTTGACAGTGGAAGAGTTTGAACGGAGCTGGACAGCTATGATTGAAAAATACCAAGTTTAGGACAACGAGACACTACAGAGCCTATGGGAGAAGCGGATGTACTGGGTGCCAGCATACTTTATCCAGTGCTTCTACCCATTCCTACAAACTACGCAGCGTAGTGAGGGTTTCAATGCTGTTTTGAAGTGTTACGTGAGCCCCGGCAACTCATTGTTGCAGTTTGCTAAGCAGTATTCAGCTTTGCAGCAGAAAATATTGGGATCGGAGCTGCAACAAGAAGCAAACACAGCCCTTAAGCAGCCTAAATTTCTCACATACCTACCAATGGAGAGGCAAATGAGCAAAATATACACAAACAAGCTCTTTTTCAAGTAAGTGTTTTGCTCGCACGATCCTTAGTTGGCAAAAGTGTGGCAGAATGCAATGACAACCATAATTAATAAAAATGAAAAATGTGAAACAAAACAACAAATAAACATGCTACAAGCATTTTTGTTTTTGAAAAAAAGATGCTGAAAAAACAGAATAAAATACTGTGGATGATCGAACAAAGGCGCCATGGCACAATGAACAATATTGGCAGCATGAAAAATGGACTGCAAAAATATGGCTAGATAGTAGACAAAAATAATAGTTGCCATGTGTGATGTTGTGTGAGTGCCATCTGGATTGTAGTGTAATTGCCATGTGTGAACTGGTTTGCGTAGAAATGTAGTTTGTCATTCAAAATTCAAAAAGTGTTTCGTATGGAAAACATCAATTATGATTGCCACGCGAATAAGTTGTTACAGTTGCCATGTTTAAACATCCATAGTTGCCATGTTCATGACAGTCTGTTTGCCATGACAAATGCACAAAAGAGTTGCCATTTCTGACCCTACTTTGATATGGCTCATGCACCTAGTAGATTCACATATGCAAAAATTGGTACTAATGACAAGAAATGCATAAGACGATATGTTTCATCGCAATTTGTGATGTAGTTTCCATCTGGAGACGATAGAAAATATACCGTGCGTAGTATCCTTTGTTTGCCATGTTCAATTTAGTATGGTTTCTATTTTCTGCCCTGCTAGGAAACAATAAAAAACTGATAAGAAAGGGAGTGAGAAACTAACGACCACAAATCATGCAGGTTCCAAGAAGAAATAAAGCGGTCCACCTCGTACGCAGCTTTTCAGGTTGATGAATGGACATTCAAGGTGTGCAATCTCAGGGACATGTCCTGTCACGCCCAAGATGCGATCCTATCCTTATTTTGGCACGAGGGCCTCGATAGGGATAGAAGCGCATCTCGTTGTTTCGCAAGAATGGATATCATTACAAGTACATGTAAAGAAGAGATGAGTATATGGAATTGGCTTACACTCGCCACAAGCTATATCAATATCACATCAATACAACAACATATCCAAACATCATACAGAAGATCAGGGTCCGACTACGGATGAAAACAAACAATAAAATGACATCCATCCTTGCTATCCCAGGCTGCCGCCTGGAACCCATCCTAGATCGATGAAGAAGAAGAAAAAGAACTCCAAATCAAACAAGCATCGCGCTCACGTCAAATCATCGCATTACCTGTACCTGCAACTGTTGTTGTAGTAATCTGTGAGCCACAGGGACTCAGCAATCTCATTTCCAAGGGTATCAAGACTATTAAAGCTTAATGGGTGAGGTAAGGTTAAGTGGTGAGGCTGCAGCAAGCACTAGCATTTATTTGAGTGGCTAACTTACGAGTACAAGAATAAAGGGGGATGATCGTCGCATAAACGGACGTGAACTAGTAATGACCTCTAAGAGATCCTGAACACCTACTTACGAACAAACATAACCCCACCGTGTTCTCTCTCGGTTCGGAAATCACGAGAAGAGACAGTCACGGTTACGCACACGGTTGGTGTATTTTATTTGAGTTTACTTCAAGTTTGCTATGACCGGGTGTTAAACAAAGTTTCCAAGTTGCCACGTAACCGCAGGCACGGCTTTCCAAAAGATTTAACCCTGCAGGGGTGCTCCAACTCATCCATCACAAACTAACCACACGCCGCGGGAATAACCTCGACCACGAATCTCGTGATCTTCCTAGGCAATTCCACTGGAAAACCGCAACCTCGAGATAGCCCGAAGTATTATCGGAATTCCTCGCACAAGACGTTCAAGAAAGGTAAACAAATCCAGCAAGGCCGCCCGACGTGTCGACGAACCTGATAGGAGCCACGTATCTCGTTCTCAGGACACGACCGGATAAGCTAGTGTACAGGGCCTGATAGACATCACCCGAGTTGCCCCGGGGTGGCCCCGCACAGTGCTCTATTTTGGACCAACACTCATGAGGAGCACTGGCCCGGGTTGTTGATTAATTATCCGTGGGTGCCAGCGGGTCCCTATGCATTTTATTAGTTGTTATTAGGCAAATGTAGTACCAATGTTGGGCCTTGCCAGACAAGTTTTATCCTAAAACGAAAATCAAGGGGGTCCCCATAACAACCCCGAGCATGTTAGGAGCGCTCAATTATGGAACATAACACCGGTACACAAGTAACTAGGGCGGCAAGAGTGGAACAAAACACCGAGCAAAAGGCCAAGCCTTCCAACCTTTACCAAGTATATATGTGCATTAAATGAAATAGCAATAATCTTATGATATATCAAAAATATCCATGTTGGCACATGGAACAATTTGCACCTGCAACTAGCCATTCTATAAGAAAGGCTGAGCAAGCAGTAACATAGCCAAACAATGTTTGCTGGGATGTGGAGGGGTTAGAGGCTTTTCATGGCAATTTGGGAGGCTTGACATACAAGTGGTAGGTAGCGAGACAGCGATAGAAACGAGATATCTAGCATGGCAATGATAGTAATGGTATCCAGGGAAATGATCATCTTGCCTGAGATCCCGCTTGGAAGAAGAACGAGTCCATGAAGAAGACGAACCAACGTAGTCGAACGAATCCTCACACTCCGAACGCTTTCGGAACTCTATCGAGAAGAAGCAATCCGGAAACAACAATCAACACATGATAACACCACAACATATGCATGACATGATGCACTTCAAATATGATGCATGTTATGCATGACATGGCAAGCACAACAATCAACTTCTACACATTAAGTGAAGCTCAATATGCAACGAGTTGCATATTGACGAAACTCCACATTCGAATATTTAGTTCACTCTCATTTAAGTACATGACAATATTAAATGTTGTTAAACATGGCAAGAGGTGAAGCATAAGTAAACTACACATCTAGACAAGTCTAAATGAGGCCGGAAACAACATATAGCATTTCCAAAACGACCCCATATGTTAATTTCGAAATTGGTCCAGATCTGAACTAATCATGTTTTATATTTGTTAAACAGGAAAATAAAGTATACCATGCAATTCTACACGTCATTCTAGTCGATTTACATATATGGAACATCCCAAACGGAGGTACGGTCTAAAAGATATGACATTCACAAGATGAACATGACATGAATGCAAAATGCATGAAAATGACAACCACAACATTTCAAATCATGAATGCAGCAAGATAATATGATACTACATGAAAATATAAGCAAGTTTCATATATGGCATGACCAAAATGGAGCTACGGGTCAACCACAACAACCAACACAAGTTTTAGTTCAAATCTGTCCAAAACAGCAACATAGCATATTGCACACATGAAAACAACAAGCTACAAGATTCTAAAATGCACAAACTAAGCATGGGGTAGTAGCATATGGCACACACATCATTTCATCTTCACATATCATACTCAAAAGAGGCATGGATCACATGGTAGGAAGCTCACAACATGGCAACAAAATATAGCAGATTGGGACTTAGTGAAAATAACAGTTTTTAGCATAGCAGATTTTCATGAAGGCATATTGACAGCAAAGAAACTATATGCTACAGGTCATATATTGGCATGAAACTTAACAGCATGGTAGAGGGCATGATGCACTACAATTCATTCCATGGTGGCAAGGTCTAATTATGCATAGAATCATGGCTAGCATCATCACAACATGGCATTACGAAGAAAACAGATTCTCGGACTTGGTGAAAATTTGACTAGACATGTGCAACAGTTGTTAACAGATTGACATGTTGGACAATGAATATAACTATGATGCAAACCCTATACATGGCATCAAAAGACACAACCTGGTAGACAACAACATGCTTAACAAAAGACTCCTTGGTGGCAACCACAAAAGACTTCTAGATCAATAGCAAATCACATGGCAACACAGCAACAAAATATTTCAGATTCCAGACTTAGGAATATTTAGACCCCTCAAAACAGCACTTTTTTATAGCATGTTGGCAACAAGAAAATAACACCTAAACATGCATTTCTATCACAACCAAAAAGACCAGGGCCTAGTACACATGTCTAAGGGCATATCTCATGTTCAAAATTATTTCATATCATGCATGGATTAATTCACACAAAATAAACAAAAGGACATCATAGCAAAATAATCATGCACACAAAAATGCTAAAATGCCAAAACTAATTGCACAGATAAATCCTATGGATTTTTCTACCCCAAAATCATATATAATATGTGTGTTTTTTACTATAAAACAAATGACACAAAATTTATGCGAGAATAGGACATAAACCGTTTTAGCAAGTTATGTATGCAACTTAAATGCAAACACCACATCAAACATTTTTAGCATGCATGAAAAAGCGATACGATTAACCTACACATTTTACATATATGGTTTTCTTAATTCCGATGCACGGTCAAGTAATTATGCGCAATGCAAAATCATGACAATTATGCAAATTAACAGAAAATGGCATGTTAAAAACTTTTATCATGGTTGAAAGTTGCATATTATTAATCTACGCCAAATTCTGGACATATTTCATATATAAAGTTTTTGCATGCGATGCACGGTTAATTATATATGGACATTTTAATATCATGCCTTTATCTGAAATTACTAAATGTCCATGGTTAAATGCTAAATTCGCTCATGCCAAAAAAAATACTGCGCGGGCCGAAACTGCTGGAAGTGGGCCGATCTGAGCTGAGCGCAAGATAAAATATAATGCTTCGAGCGGGGTATTGGATCCGGTGCTCACCAGAGGGCCTGGGGCCAGATCTGGCGCTGGGCTGGGCTGAGGAAGGAGTTGGGCCGGCGGCAGAAGCGTTGCTGGGCCCTGGGGCGATGCCGACGCGCTGGGGTAGCCCACCTGAGCGACTCGCTCGCTCGCCCGCTCGCTCCTGGCAGGGGCTCGAGCAGGGCGGCGGCTAGCCATAGCAACGGCAAGGAGCGCGAGGGCGGACGGGATCCGGCACGGGGAGGCCGGGAACGGCGGCGCGGGGCGGCTCCAGGCCAGGGGCGGCCAGATCTGGAGGCCTCGGGCGGCGGGCAAGCACTAAGGGCGGCGGCTGCTTGCGGATCCTGCACAGCGGGAGGAGAGAGAGATGAGCGATGGGAGAGGGAGAGGGAGAGGGAAGGAGAAGGAGCGCGGGGAGGGGGCATGGCGATGGTCGGGTGGTGTCCCGGCGGCTCGGAGGTGAGGTCCGGTTGGAGATCGGGCACGGGCACCATGGGAGCTCCGCTTCATGCGCTCGGAGGCGGCGGCGCAGTCGGGCCCGAGCGGGCCTGAGATGGGCTCGGGCGGGCCCGCGACTGGGAGGATGAGGGCTGCGGCTAGGTGGCGGCTGAGGGTTGGGGACGCACGGAAAACGAGGTGGGGATTAGGATTTGCCAAATTTGAACGACTAGGGCATCTATTTATAGCAGGGAAGGGTTAGGTTAGGGATTTGCACTGTTTTCGGACCGTCGGATCTCGATCGCGCGGTCCGGAAGTGGAGGGGGGCTAGCAGGGCCATGTGGGCTGTGTAGAGGGGGTGTGGGCTGAGAAGAGAGGGACGTTTGCGGCCCGGCGACAAGTTTTAAAACCGAAAACGCCCGACGAATAAACCGATGACGATGCCGCTACGGTCGACCGTTCGGGTATCAAACGACCTCCGATTGCGACGAAACTTGGCAGGCGGTCTACCTACAATATAACAAGATCGCATGCCAATTTTCGACCCAATCCGAGAATATTTTTCGTGCACTTTGAAAACGATATTTTTTTTGATGCCGCGGGCGCATGCATGTGTGGTTGGACTCGAAACGGTCGATGACACGAACTGAGAGAAACGGCAACTACGAACGGATGCAAGTTTTCAAAACGAGTGACGATGCTATGCAGATGATGCGAATGATGCGATGATGAATGCGACAACCAAACGAACCACACGACGAGAATGGAAATAAAAGGGGAATCTTCTGGAGCGTCGGTTCCGGACTGTTACATGTCCGATTCGGAACAGAAGATCCGGAGAAGGGTAGAAAGTACTTTGTGAAGGCCATCGAAACAAAAGGTGAGTACTACTGTGAGTGTTGCAAGTTTGAGCGGGATGGGATTGTGTGCTGTCACATACTAAAAGTTATGGAAAACCACGCGGTCAAGCATTTACCCCGCCATTTCATATGCCGCCGATGGACTTGGGACGCCGACGAGGCGTTGGGGCCGCAAACATCAAATGTAGTATTGGCAATATGTCGGCATCCTGGGAACTGGGGTACCCAGACCTGCCTGCCTGCGGCCCAAGGCGTGGCCCACCTCGATGACCAAGTATGGCCCGGTGCGGCCTTACTCAGCACAAGGCCCTCGCGAGGCCCCGGGCTCACGGGGGGAAACAGCGCCAAGACCCGCCGGGAGGTAGGCCTCCCAGGCCTCCTCCCGAGTGGCGGAGACTTCTATGCAACGCACGACCTCAGGAGGCCGAGGGTGACGACAGCCAGGCCAAGCGGGTGCCAGCGCGTCAGAGGGAACAGTTTCCTCTTTGGTGCAAAGGAGATAAGGACGAGCGTAGGTTCCCAAGGCGCCCCCCAAAGGTTTCCCTTCTGGTGCAACAAGACCAAGACCCCGAGCCCCGCAGGACGGACGTCATCGCCGAGCCCACCTCTGCATCACCGTCGACTACTTTGCAGGCGAAGACCACCTTTCGTCAGGATAAGGTGTACCTCATGTCCCCCTTCGAATTTGGCCGTTGTGGGATTCCTTCCCGCCCTTGCGATAAGGGAAGAGGACCCGGGCCGCTATAAATAGAGGCTAGGCTGCTCGGTAGGGGGGAGGGAGAACCACCCCGCAAACACACCCGCTAGGCAACGCATCACTGTACTAGTTCATCCACAAACCTCCTCGTGAGGCAATCCACCAAAGGCAGGAGTAGGGTTTTACGCTTCGCAGGGGCCCGAACCTGGGTAAACTCTCGTGTGCTATCTTCTTCCTCGCCATCGAGCGAGGCCGTCGCGTAGTGGGCTTGGTGGGGTGAAGCTGTTGAGGAATCTTCGCACATGCCCATGGGTTCGAACTTCCTAGGGTTTTGCGGAGCCCGAAATCCGACATTTGGCGCGCCAGGTAGGGGGTGTGTCGGGATCCTCGATCAAGCTTCGCCCCGCCGACGTATGCACCAGCCCAGGACCACTATGGAGACTGCATACAAGGTTTGATCTTTTCGTTACCGACTCGTAGCGCAGCGGAAGTAGAGTCGATGACGATCGGCGGTGCAGATCCCCGCAGCTAGGATTTACAACCTCCCAACCGAGAGGATGAATACCCTCATCTGCCCCTCGGACAACCCTCTGGGAGGCGGTCGGACAGTCCCCCGGACGGTGTCGCGGACAGCCCTTCGAAAAGGACCTTCGAAACTCGGACGGTCACTCGGACAGCCCTTCGGGGGGACCTTCGAACTCGGACGGTCACTCGGACAGCCCTTCAGGAGGCACTCTCGAACTAAGACCGAAACAGCGATCTCTCTACAGAGTTGCACACATACGGTGTCATCTATCCGGCAGGGCTTCGCCGTCCAGAACTAGTTCCCACCGGAACCTAGACAGCCTTTCGGCTCTACGAAACTATTTCGCTGGGAGGGAGAGAGAAAGCCAGATCATGCATGGCACTTGTATGTGAGAAAGAGTGAGTTTTGGGCAGCCCCCTCCACCTCTATTTATAGGAGAAGGAGGGGTGGAGGGGCTGAAATTTCAGCCACATCCATCCATGTCATCTCCAAGATATTTTGGAGCAAAAGCCCAAAAAGGTGGCTTTCCAAAAAGTAACCATAAAGCTCATTTCACTATTCACGACGACATTTTTCAGCGTCCGTTCGAACCGAAAATATTTATGTGGGCTTAGAACATTTCCAGTACCCACTAAAATAATTTTCGACGCATTCCGAAACAATTCCGGATTAGTGATTTTCATCTGCGAAAAGCAAACAAAGCGGTTCCGGCAGCTCCGGAACATTTCTGGTTTTTCTTCCGGAAAATTCCCAGAAGTTTCCAGAATGATTCTGGCACCCTCCAAGAATTATCAGGCGTGTTCCGAAACCAATTAGACTTAATGGTGTACTCCGAAACAACTTTTCGGTTTAGTGATTTTCATCTGTGAAAAGCAACTAAAGCGGTTCCGGTAGTCCGGAACATTTCCGGTTTTTGTCTCTGAAAAATCTCAGAAGTTACCGGAACAATTCTGGTACCCTCCAATAATTTTCAGGCATGTGCCGAAACCAATTTGGCTTAATGGTACACTCCGAAACAACTTTTCGGTTTTACCGAAACTCTTCCGTTGTCTCCGAAACTTTTTCGGTAAATTTCTCTCAGACTCCCTGTCTAGTATTCAGCAGATAGATGACCCTTAAGCGTGTGACCCTATAGGTTCGGTGAAGTATAGACATGACTCGGAACCCCTTCCGATCAATGATCAACATCGGAGCCGTGGACACCCATATTGACCCCTATACCCACACGAATGAATATTCGAGTGAACCTCCAGTTGTCGTGTGCTATTCATGTTGCTTCGCGATATGTTACAAATACCCGAGGTGAGACATGTTGGCATCCCCGTGGATCAACAACTTGTCCAGTATGCCAGTTACCTCGTTACCGGTATTGTTCTCTTTTCTCGTTCCCATGTTCCGGCATCCCCGTGATCAAATCACAAAGTGTCTGGCCAGACGATGATGGATACCATAACACCGAGAGGGCCCAGAGATATCTCTCCATCGTCGGAGGAGCAAATCCCAATCTTGAGCTATCAAGTTACTTGACATACTTTTCCATGAACCCGTAAGCCGCCGTAATAGCCACCCATTTACGGATGACGTTTAACAAACCCCAAAGTTCATGAAGCAAGCATGAAGAAACTCGATACTCTCATGGTCTAAGGAATCATGCAAACGTTAACCATCTCTGTGTTATTAACCATTTAACTTGTGACGAATGTATCTCATAGCATAACATCAATTCGGGTCGATTCAACACAAATGTTCTTCTAACATTGTGCCCTCAAAGTTGCTGGCATAGACATGCCCATGATCAGGAAAACAGAACCATCATGCAACACTTGAGCTAGTCTTAGAGGCCAGACTAGGAATACATTTTACCGTTTATTATTCCACACGTGCATATGAGTCTTCCTCCGAGCCTCGTGGTTATTGTAGACTCGAGAACCATAGCAGTTATAGCATGGAACATAAACCTAATTATGAACAGGGAGATAATCAATAACATTTATTATTGCCTCTAGGGCATATCTCCTACAGACTCCCACTTGCACTAGAGTCAATAATCTAGTTAATGCTAATGCACTTTACACCTGTGGCACACTGGTGTAAAATATGCTTCGCATGTGGTATAGTGTCCCATAGACCAAAGCCATCTTGGAACCATACTAAGTTCATGAATGAACTATATGATTCAACAACTTCTTTGTCGCTTCTAAAGCGTCAACATACTTAGCCTTTGTTATAGAATTTGCCACAGTATCTTGTTTGGAACAATTTCCAACTACCGTGCCACCATGTTGTGTATTACACAAAACCCTTAACTTAAATCGAAAATCGCATGGAGCATTGATGAAGACTGTATCGATGTAATTACTTACAACGAGCACTTCATAATCTCTGCTTGCGAGAAAACATGTCATCAGTACTGCTCTAGTACTCAATGACATCTTTCACTGTTGTCCCATGATCAGTACTTTGATCACTTTGGTATCTATACTCGCAACAACTTTGGAGTATTGGACATATCTGGTTGTTTTTACATACCATGGAATACATGATTAATCCAAACACAAGAGTGTGTGGAATCACCATCATGTATTTTGCTCATCAGTGTTTTGGGACACCGAGTCTTGCAAAAACTCTTTCCATGTGACTTCGGCAAGAATCACTCCTTGACGTTTTTCAATGCTAAAAGGTTTTAGCATTTTGTCAATATGTATCTTTGCTCAGCCCCATTAGGTAAATCTATCTCCATAGATCATCATGCCTAATATCAAGGCTATTTAGCCCAAGCACTTCATCGAAAAAACTATTTTCAAATGAAGTCCTAATTCGTGTCAAGAAATTTATTTCCAATTAACAATGTGTCAAGCACACAAGGTTTTTAGAAATATTATTATGCTCCCACTTATTTTCTTGAATCACAAGCATCTTCGTTACCCATTGATGAAGTCAAAAACCCTTTTCGACCATTTCATCAAAACACGAAGATTCCAACTCCATTTTGCTCTCTTCTGTCCATTGCTGGAACTCTGAAGTTTGCATACTTACTAGCATCCTCTGGACTGACAAAATACCTTGGACTGTAACACATGCAAGTCCTTGGTTACAATTCCATCAGATGGAAATCCTTTCGTCATCCATGTTTCATATCTCATGATTGAAATATGTATTAATTGCTAGTTCAACCCGAACCGACTTTAAGCATCGCTACGGTGAAACAACCTCATCGTAGTCAACTCCTTGAACTTGTTATTTCAACAAGTCGAGCTTTATGGATAAAACATTTTTATCCGTATCAGTTTTTAGTTCCATAAATATTCATTAGACTCTAAGCCTTCCGAAAGGTGTATCAAGATTTTAATCTTGAATCACTTATATGGAAACTATCTCGGATTGTATTGGCATTTAGCCAATTCCGGAGTCAGGGCCCATCACCGCTTCCTTGTGTATCGTAGGTATACTGTTGTCCAACAACAATATCTCGTTTGCGCACCTGAGAGGTTTGCACGAGCCTTGCCTACGTGGTTCAGCTGCAAGTTCGACCAAAGTCCATACATTTTATTGTAGAGACTTCCGTATCAGTCGCAGTAGGAAACTCCGGAAACACTTCCAAGGTTCCTTTCCTTTGACCTGATGACGAAGATACTGGTTATCTCGTCGAGTTGCACTGTCCTCCCACTCACCTTTTGTAAGAACTATTCTCTTTAAAAGCATACCGTTTTGTGGCAAAATCCTTTACCTCGGTATAGTGGTGGGGGAATACCCAATGACTTGGGATAACCTACAAAGCAGCACTTGTCTGATTTGGAATAGGTTTGTAACCTTTTACACAAGCCCCATATTCCAAATGTTAAGAAAAGATATAACATGGTTGGGCGTACCATACCATGACGTCATTTCAACAGACCTGATGGAGCTCTTTTCAGTGTAAAAGCCACAGTCTCTAAAGCATCACTCTTTAAAAGGGATAATGGCAAATTTATTTATGTCATCTTTGATCTTACCATGTCATAAATGGTTCGATTACATCTTCACGGACTTTCCACTTGCAGTGGTGTTCCGGGATGTGCAAGTTATGAAACCCCTTTCATAACTCATCAGACATTCGCTAAACTTGTAACTCAAATATTCCTTTCTGCAATCGAATTGTAGAAACATAATTTTCTTGTTACAATAACTTCTACTTCATTTTTGAAAACCTTATGAATGAATTCAAAAGATCCAGACTTACGTCTCATCAAGTAAATATCCATATATCTACTTGAGTCATTTCTGAAGATAGATAAATCCACTACTTGCAACAACATTTATTGGACTACACACATCATAATGTATGATCACCAATATGTTCTTTGCTCGTCCTTATGGCCTGTGAACGGTATTTCAGTCACTTCACTTTTCAGAGGAAAGTTGCAAGTGTCAGATGATTCAAAATCCATCATAATGGAATTTTCCATGCGGGTTTCTCCAATGTGACCAAATGCAGTGCCACACATATGTGGTATTCTTTTAGTCTTGCGACATTTAGCGTCAGTGTTATGGATGTATCATATTACCATCAATATTCACAACATACATCCCATCCTGGATGGAAGCATGGCCCTTCATGTTATTCATAACACCGAACATTAAAAGTTCTCTTATGAATAACCTTCTTGCAAGATACCGTATGCAAAGGGCTAGAGTATATGAAACTCTAAATGAATTATAAAAGTAAATATAGAGGTAATGTATTATTATCAATATTCATAACATACATCTCATTCATAATGAAAGTATGGCCCTTATGTTATTCATATCACCGAACATCAAAAGTTCTCTTATGAACAACCTTCTTGCAAGATACCTTATGCAAAGGGCTAGAGTATATGAAACTCTAAAATGAATTTTGAAAGTAAATACATACGTAATACACCAATGAAAGGTATAGTAACTTTTACTATGTTTCCAGCGCGTATCAAAACCTCATCCCTGGCTAGTCTTTCAGGCCATAGTAGTTCTTACATCGAGTTGCAACAGAATGCAATCGAGCGGGTATCTTTGTGATCAACTCACAATACCCAAGAATTAGTGATTAACATGTTTAACCATAATTCCCAAGAACTATATCTTTGACCAGCCTTCTATACATCAAAAACTTGTATGACATTCATACATGAGCTGGATATTCCAGTCTTCTTTCCTTTTGCCTTTATACTTCTAACAGTTTAACTTTCAGTATTTCTCCTACTCTCAGAAGAAGCACCCAACTTAAGTGGCGTTAGCCCCGGACTTCCTAGGCGTGAAAGTTTCACTAACACCCTTCGGACACTTCCTTTCTCTTTAAGTTGTTGTTTTATTCACCATCATCATATGACAGGCGTTCTTCTGGATCCCTCTCTTATCAGTCTAATGCATAGTAAACACCTTTACTAATAGTTTGCAAACAAACATTGCTTTGGATATTTCATATCTTTCAGCCTTTGTTTGTATCTGAAAATTAATTTTCAGTTCCATGAATATCATATAACTATCCCAGACTTTCGAAGTTCGGGTCTCATGGAAGCAAACATATTGCACTTTGACCGTAACGGAATTCTAGCTTTTGGATCAAAGGACGAGTCACATCATCCATAGCATTAGTGGGAGAATACCGAAAGTATGCGATAGGACAAAGTCCTTCTCGGCACTCTTGAGGACAATCCTCACATTACGTTACCAACCGTAAAGTTTTAACCAGATATTTAACAGCTATTCAATTTTAATAGGGAAGGTGGAAACGCGAGCCATTATTCTACAACTATTTATGCAAAACACACTTAGACAGTGTTCAAAATTAATTGCACTAAGAATTAAAAGAATTAATTCTAAAGTGCGCTCCCACTCAAATCAATATCTCTCATAATTGATCGTGAGTGATTCAAGATCCGCATTTCAATTCAACGCCACGGTTCGAGATGAACTCAAATGGCGCGAACTTCAATCGGTAGGCAAACTTGCCGATCACATCTCTATGTGATTCTTGTTCATCTTTCGATGCGTGTGTTCCGAGCTCAGGACTGTCCTGCCTGAACGTCAAGACAACCAAGTGATCTCGCTGCGAGGTCTCAACTCACCCGCCTCACACTTCTCTAATCGTTCGCACCCATGGAGATCATGTGATGCCCCGAAGAGATAGGTGACGTGACGGTGCTACACTTGGAGAACACTAACTACTTGATATTTTAAGTGAGAGATCACCCTAATAAAAAGCGACTACCGCGCAATAAAAAAGGGTGCATCATAAGGGATAAACATCTCAGGCAATTCATAATAGCATGATATGGTATAGCCCTTTCTGACGGAGAAGTCTTTCATTTCTTCGTCTTCGGCATTCGCGTTGGTGTTCACCTTCGCGAAGATTGCCACCACCTTGTCGATGCACCAGATAATATTGCTATCTCTATAGCTAATAAAATAAGTGCATTACTTAAGGTTGACACGCAGGTCATTAAAGTGACAATCATATGGCTCCAGCCATCATGCCAAATCATGACACGCAGGTCATGTTAATATTACATCATATAGTCATCTCATACATAATCAAATTAATATGAGCACTGCTATACCACATCATATGCACATGCAAACCATCCTGCAAAACCAAGTTAGACGCCTCTAATCGGTTCATGCAAAAACTTGTTTTACGTGGCTTCTAAGGTTTCGAAACAAACCGAAGCTACCAACGTCCATCATCAAGCATGATAATCCAAGTCGCTAGATTAACATTGCGGGGTGTATGAAACACGAGATAATAAAATCTCGAGCCCCATACTAAACTTCGTCATACGCATGACCCCCGTGCAGATCATATCTGCATTGCCCTTTCGTCTGCGAAATTTCATCTTTCTTTTTAACTACGGTGGAATTCAATGAACTGTTAGCACTTCGTTGATCAATCAGGATCGCGGATTGCCAGAACATTGAAACTCCACCATGCTGTTATCAAGATCAGAAATATGCAAATCCCAGGGAAGCAACAAGAACATCGGGTAACAGATTTCATCTGCTACCCGCACAAATAATTTTCAGTAATAGAACTCATCTACTACCTAATTATATTGTGCAACACCCATACATCTCTATGTATTCTAGATCGCAACCTGCATCTACGCATAGCACGGCTCATGATGCCACTGTAGGGTTACGCAGCAGAAAACAAAAATTTTCCGACCTACGCACCAGCCCAGGACCACTATGGAGACTGCATACAAGGTTTGATCTTTTCGTTACCGACTCGTAGCGCATCGGAAGTAGAGTCGATGACGAACGGCGGTGCAGATCCCCGCAGCTAGGATTTACAACCTCCCAACCGCGAGGATGAATACCCTCATCTGCCCCTCGGACAGCCCTCCGGGAGGCGGTCGAACAGTCCCCCGGACGGTGTCGCGGACAGCCCTTCGGGAGGACCTTCGAAACTCGGACGGTCACTCGGACAGCCCTTCGGGAGGACCTTCGAAACTCGGACGGTCACTCGGACAGCCCTTCGGGAGGCACTCTCGAACTAAGACCGAAACAACGATCTCTCTACAGAGTTGCACACATACGGTGTCATCTATCCGGCAGGGCTTCGCCGTCTAGAACTAGTTCCCACCGGAACCCAGACAGCCTTTCGGCTCTACGAAACTATTTCGCTGGGAGGGAGAGAGAAAGCCAGATCATGCATGGCACTTGTATGTGAGAAAGAGTGAGTTTTGGGCAGCCCCCTCCACCTCTATTTATAGGAGAAGGAGGGGTGGAGGGGCTGAAATTTCAGCCACATCCATCCATGTCATCTCCAAGATATTTTGGAGCAAAAGCCCAAAAAGGTGGCTTTCCAAAAAATAACCATAAAGCTCATTTCACTATTCACGACGACAGTTTTCAGCGTCCGTTCGAACCGAAAATATTTATGTGGGCTTAGAACATTTCCAATACCCACTAAAATAATTTTCGACGCGTTCCGAAACAATTCCGGATTAGTGATTTTCATCTGCGAAAAGCAAACAAAGCGGTTCCGGCAGCTCCGGAACATTTCCGGTTTTTCTTCCGAAAAATTCCCAGAAGTTTCCAGAATGATTCTGGCACCCTCCAAGAATTATCAGGCGTGTGCCGAAACCAATTTGACTTAATGGTGTACTCCGAAACAACTTTTCGGTTTAGTGATTTTCATCTATGAAAAGCAACTAAAGCGGTTCCGGCAGTCCGGAACATTTCCGGTTTTTGTCTCTGAAAAATCTCAGAAGTTACCGGAACAATTTTGGTACCCTACAATAATTTCCAGGCATGTGCTGAAACCAATTTGACTTAATGGTACACTCCGAAACAACTTTTCGGTTTTACCGAAACTCTTCCGGTGTTCTCTCTCCGGAACTCTTCCGTTGTCTCCGAAACTTTTTCGGTGAATTTCTCTCAGACTCCCTGTCTAGTATTCAGCAGATAGATGACCCTTAAGCGTGTTACCCTATAGGTTCGGTGAAGTATAGACATGACTCGGAACCTCTTCCGATCAATGATCAACATCGGAGCCGTGGACACCCATATTGACCCCTATACCCACACGAATGAATATTCGAGTGAACCTCCAGTTGCCGTGTGTTATTCCTAATGCTTCGCAATATGTTACAAATACCCGAGGTGAGACATGTTGGCATCCCCGTCGATCAACAACTTGTCCACTATGCCAGTTACCTCGTTACCGGTATTGTTCTCTTTTCTCGTTCCCATGTTCCGGCATCCCCGTGATCAAATCACAAAGTGTCTGGCCAGACGATGATGGATACCATAACACCGAGAGGGCCCAGAGATATCTCTCCATCGTCGGAGGAGCAAATCCCAATCTTGAGCTATCAAGTTACTTGACATACTTTTCCATGAACCCGTAAGCCGCCGTAATAGCCACCCATTTACGGATGACGTTTAACAAACCCCAAAGTTCATGAAGCAAGCATGAAGAAACTCGATACTATCATGGTCTAAGGAATCATGCAAACGTTAACCATCTCTGTGTTATTAACCATTTAACTTGTGACGAATGTATCTCATAGCATAACATCAATTTGGGTCGATTCAACACAAATGTTCTTCTAACATTGTGCCCTCAAAGTTGCTGGCATAGACATGCCCATGATCAGGAAAACAGAACCATCATGCAACACTTGAGCTAGTCTTAGAGGCCAGACTAGGAATACATTTTACCGTTTATTATTCCACACGTGCATATGAGTCTTCCTCCGAGCCTCGTGGTTATTGTAGACTCGAGAACCATAGTAGTTATAGCATGGAACATAAACCTAATTATGAACAGGGAGATAATCAATAACATTTATTATTGCCTCTAGGGCATATCTCCTACATGGCAGCCTCGTGAGGCGCGCCCACTGGTAGGGGGCTACCCTTGGCAAGCGCTTGGGTCCACGGACCGGGGGTCGCCTGTCTAGGAACGAAGGGTGAAACACACGCCCATGTCCCCAGGCAGGACGACTCCAGCCAGGGGACGGAGGGTGGAACACACGCCCATGTCCTCAGGCCAGGTGCTTCCAACCTGGAGACGGAGGGTGGAACACACGCCCATGTCCCTAGGCCAGGTGCCCCCAGCCAGGAGACGGAGGGTGGAACATACGCCCATGTCCCCTGGCAGGGCGACTCCTACCCGGAGACGGAGGGTGGAACATACGCCCATGTCTCCGGGCCGGGTTTCACTCGACCAGTGGCGAGATCTCACGTACTCACCCATGTCTCCGGGCCCGGTTTGGCCCGCCCGGGGACGGGCGGTGGGGTACCTGCGCGGAGCTCCCGGGCACCCCAGCGAGGCGCGCTGGGGTACCGCCTTGGGCGTTCGCCTCGCACGCGACGGAAGGCCCCTGCGTCGAGCCCCGCCCGCGGCACAGGGGGCTGCGGCGCCGCTACAACAACAACATCCGTCCCCGGGCCTTGGAGAGCCCGGGGACCTGCTCCGGAATGGGCCCTCCCCGCGAAGGGCATGGGGGGCTCGCCCCACGCCCGAGGGCCCGTTCGGGACCCATCCCGCGTCGCCGCATCATGCTTGGGGGCTGGGAGCGGGCTCCATGACAGGGAGGCATGGAGCTCTCAGCGCACCCCCAGGCCCAACCCGTGACACTCTCATGTAATAATGAGTGGGTTGTATACGCCCGGAGCCCCCTGAGGACGCGGAGGGGTTCCATCCCACGCCCAAGTGGAAGCCCCATGCTCCGCGCTAGCGGACAACACTGCCCTCCAATGGCTATGCCCACGCAACGTGGATGCCCTACGCTCCGCGCTGGGGGAAGACGAAGGCGAAGACTAGCCTAGGTGCCGGACGCGGCTGTTGCTTGCTTCTTTTTGTGTTCGTATTGCCCTTTTTGAAATGAAGTTGAAGATTTCGTAACTCTATTTGAAAAGGGGCGGGAACTTTTCTCTCTTTGCGATTCCTTTTTCTGGCCTTGAAGTCTTTTTTCCTTTGGATTGGCACCTTGCCGAGGCCCATGCACCTTGGCCTCACCTCATGGCCTTTCAGAGCAGGCCGGCAAGGACCTGTTGGCTCGAAAGCACGTATCTTTTGGCGGTCGACTCCCGCTCGGGGGCTCCGGCCGTCGCCCAGCGCGGCATCACAGAACCTCGGGAGGCTCAGACACCTCCCGGAGTAGCAACTGACGGAAAGGTATGGGAGCCGCTTGAGCGTCAAGGGGGACTCCTGAGCAACGCACCTCAGGAGCCACACTGGTCTCGTAGCCCCTCGCCCCTTGGTCTCGTCCTGGTGATCCGGACGCCCCAACGGCGGTCGAGGTATGCGCGGGATTGGGCTCCGCAGACGCAGAGCGCCGCTTGAGCGTCAGGGGGGGTTCCCAGGTAATGCGCCTCAGGAACCTCACTGATCGCGTAGCTCCGCGCCCCTTGGTCTCATCCTGGTGATCCGGACGCCCCAATTGCGGCCAAGGCCTTGCCCCGTTGGTCTCGTCCTGGTGATCCGGACGCCCCAACGGTGGTCAAGGTCTGCTCGGGATCGGGCCCCGTCGACGCAGAGTGCCGAAAGGGCTCCCGGACCACCCCGCAAGCAAGGAAGAAGCCCTCCCAGGCGGGATCCTCGACCTCCTTGGATGCTCCACCTGCCCCTCACGACGCACGAGCTCGCCACGACCCGATAAGCTAAGTACACCCGCCGAATAAGGGCAGAACTTTCTAATCAGGTGATAGCCCGAATGCCGGGCAAGAGGCATGAGCGCTAACGTAAAAATACAGGCGCTGCGGTCCGCTACGTAACCCCATCATGACTCTTGTGGTTTCAGGAGCAAGGAAGGGCAGCACGAGGGAAGGATTCCGGCCACCCTGGGCGACGTGGCTAAGAGTCTGACCTGGGGGGCGGCGCGTTCCCCCTCAGGAGGGCCTGCCCCGCGAGGGCCCGACCGGATGTCGTTGCCGGTCTTAGCAAGATACCCTCATGGACCTCTTGAGGGGCGTCGGGGCGCATCGACAATAACACAAGGCCCCGCGGGAGACGCGGGGTCGCGCCACGCAAAACAAACAATCGACGGCTCAGAGAAGGAGGAGGAATACGAAGGTAAAAACACAAAAGTTAACGCCCCCAGAGGCCAGGTGTTGCTTGACATGACAAGAACTGGGAAGAGAAAACGGGGGAGGCCTAGGCGGAGGAGCCGCTGTCGCCGTCCGGGCCGTCGCCCGCCGCGGCGCCGGAGTCGTCACCCTCGTCGGAAAGGGGCTCTTAGACGAACCACTCCACCAAGGACTCCACGTGCGGGCGCACCTCGTCCCTGAGTGGCCTCTGGAGCTCCTCGGGCACCAGCTCTGTGACGCGGGGGAGGTCGAGCTCCGGGACGAGGCGGTGAAGGTTGGAGAAGACGCGTGTCAGCGCGAGGTCCAGGAGGTCGCGCGCGCTGGACGCATTGTCCTTGTCAACCCAGGAGACGCTAGTTTCCAGCGCCTCCACCACCTTGTCGAAGAAGTTGAGGTAGCCCCCATCGCCATGCGCGCACGGCAGCGTAGGGGCCTCCCCGATGAACCGGCTCACCGCGCCGACCGCGCGGTGGGCGATGTCCCGATACTGCTTGGCGCGCTGCGCCTCCAGCATCTTCGCGTGGGCCGCCTCGTCTTGGGCGGCCTGAACGGCGTCGACGGCCCCCTTGACCTGGGTCTGGAGCGACGCCAGCTCCGCCCGAGCCTCCACCTCACCCCTGAGCGTGGTCTGGAGGGCGGCCTCGGCGTCTGCCAGCTGGACCCTCAGCGCATCCGTCTCATCCTGGAGCTCCTCGAGCCTGCGCCTCTTGGGCGCGGGCGCCCTAGGAGGAGGGAACGATCAAGACTGGTGCGGCAGATGCGACCGTAAGAGAAGGAGGCCGGGGACAAGTTACTTACTCATCAACAATGGCCCAGCGCCGGCGAGCCTGGGCTGGCCTAGAGGGTCCCCCGCCGCTGCCTCCGGGGACCGCCGGTGGAGCCGGGGACCCCGAGCGTTTCCCCGCACCTGTCGCACTTCCACCGGACGCCATGGAGGAGCAAAGGAAAGGAGGAGGACAGGGAAGATAACTTGGAAGGAAGAAAGGTGGGAGGACGCGTCAAGAAGGCAAGACCCCCTGGGCGGGGCGGATTTATAGGCGCAACCGCCGCCCATGGGGCGTCGTGGGGAGTGGAGTCGCCATGCACTCCTCGGGCGACGCGTGCCAGGCTCGATCGGCGTGCTACCTTGCCTCACGTCGCTTCCTCTGCTCCCGTCGGGTCACGTCCGCATGGCCCGAGGGGGGGAGGACACGAAGAGACAGCCGCATTCAAGGAAGGCAATGATGGCCGGGAAGGCGTGCAGGCCTCGCGTCAACTCGGCTCAGGGCGGTTCCCGACGTCTCCGGGGAGTCGTGACGCCCACGTCTCATTGTGCGCCACGCGTCAAGATGGGCCCGCAGGCGTTAGGGCCCAGAGCGCTTCGGTTTGTCCTCCTAGCTTCACCCAGAAGCTAACCCGAGCGCGCCTCGGGCCCGGGGGCTACTCTCTGCATCCTGGGAACGGGGGTACCCAGACCTGCCTGCCTGCGGCCCAAGGCGTGGCCCACCTCGACGACCAAGTACGGCCCGGCGCGGCCTTACTCAGCACAAGGCCCTCGCGAGGCCCCGGGCTCGCGGGGGGAAACAGCGCCAAGACCCGCAGGGAGGTAGGCCTCCCCAGGCCTCCTCCCGAGTGGCGGAGACTTCTATGCAATGCACGACCTCAGGAGGCCGAGGGTGACGACAGCCAGGCCAGGCGGGCGCTAGCGCGCCAGAGGGAACAATTTCCTCTTTGGTGCAAAGGAGACAAGGACGAGCGCAGGTTCCCAAGGCGCCCCCCAAAGGTTTCCCTTCTGGTGCAACAAGACCAAGACCCCGAGCCCCGCAGGACAGACGTCATTGCCGAGCCCACCTCTGCATCACCATCGACTACTTTGCAGGCGAAGACCACCTTTCGTCAGGATAGGGTGTACCTCATGTCCCCCTTTGAATTTGGCCGTTGTGGGATTCCTTCCCGCCCTTGCGATAAGGGAAGAGGACCCGGGCCGCTATAAATAGAGGCTAGGCTGCTCGGTAGGGGGGAGGGAGAACCACCCCGCAAACACACCCGCTAGGCAACGCATCACTGTACTAGTTCATCCACAGACCTCCTCGTGAGGCAATCCACCAAAGGCAGGAGTAGGGTTTTACGCTTCGCAGCGGCCCGAACTTGGGTAAACTCTCGTGTGCTATCTTCTTCCTCGCCATCGAGCGAGGCTGCCGCGTAGTGGGCTTGGTGGGGTGAAGCTGTTGAGGAATCTTCGCACACGCCCCTGGGTTCAAACTTCCTAGGGTTTTGCGGAGCCCGAAATCCGACACAATACATGAGGACAGACCGGAAGCAACAATGGACTCCGTGAGGCACATGGTACTGACTAGAGATTTTGCTGAACTAATAGATGATGCATGCAAGAGCGATGAGATGGCAAGAGTTGTAGACAAGCACAGAAAGACCCTCAAGAGAGACCTTGAGGAGATCAAGAAAAGGAAGGTTGAGGAGGCCTTACACAGATTCCCACGCAGTTCAAAGGCAACTTCATCCACGGGTCCATCCTCTGAAAACACAGATGTAGGGTCAGGAGCATCAAACACGCAGACGCAGATCAGGAACCCGCCACGCTCCGTCACGAAAGGGCGTCCAAAAGAAGTGAGATATAAGTCAGGCTTAGATATTCAAGCAAAGCACAAGAAACCTAGAAAAGGAGGTGGCAACACGTAGGGGATGTACGGGGGCTGGACTTGCAGTTAGAGGCAATTTTGCAGCACAAAAAACGTTGATGGTTTAGACAAATGTCACAAGTACTTGAGTTTTCTTACATAGAATTGCCATGTATCTTGCATAGATTTTTTGCAACAGAAATTAGCAATGTAGCTGTTGGTAAAATTGCCATGGGGTAGAAACACATTTGCGTTTCCCGGGAAAAATGTTGGAACAAAAAAAATAGTTGCCATACATGTCAAAACTACATCTGCTATGTACAAAAATATCTATATGAAAAAGCTATTCTATACGAAACCAACGTATTTATGTATATACGACTCATTGCATCAAATAACTATCGTGTGCAAATAGCTGTCGTGTATTTTAAAAACACAAATGTTGCAGATGCCACGAGGAGAGGGTGCATCCAATGCAGGAAAGAAAAAAAAGTCAGAACTGTGTTCGATAGAAAATCACAAGTATTTGTAGCTACCATAAATGTTCACCTATACTTTCCATGAGTCATGCATTGCGCACGCCAAGTTATGTGAACTACATTTGCCATGAGGCAAACAAAAAAGCAGAGCGAACTACAAATTTTTTGGTACAAAAAAAAGTCGACACAACAACTAGATGATCGTACGGTGTCTGCCACATCGACACACGCATAACAAAGAAAAGTTGAACAAGTGTCATCATTCCTTATAAATGATGTACTGGTGCACACAAACGGCCCTTTTGAACATCAGTATGAACATTCACAAACACAAGCTAAAACACATAAGGTGCTAGTTGTCAACACTAAACAGATTCAGTTGCACACTTATATTACAATATAAGAAAAGGCATGCAAGCCATCACTAATAAGTACGGTTACGGTGAAAGACACAACGTAGCACGTGCAAATAAGTTTTCGAAGACGAGCAGACAATACCTTACATTCATCCAACACAGAATGTAAGGGGTGGGGGATCAACCACGACATGATCACTTGTACTTCTTGCAGGCGTTTTTGACAGCTTCATCGATGAAATCCCGTGCTGAAGGCCGCTTGTTGAAATCTCCATTCGTCACCCAGTTCCACGTCAATATTTTACGGAGCTCGACAACACTTGCCTTTGAGATGGATGGAACCTTTCTTCCTTCCCACTTTGCAAGGTATTCCAACATGTACTATCCGCAGTCATACCTGCAGCAAAAAAATAAAAAAAAGGCAAGTGAACACAAGGCAACAAACAAAAAAGAAAATGTTCAAGAAAACTGAGGATCAGTTTAGTTAAAAGACAGAAAATGGCGTTGCGTGTACAATGCCTCATTACCCATTGCCTTGCTTATCGGCCAACACATACTCGATTGGAAAGTGACTGATCTGCACCTTTGAGCTTCCGCAATGACGGTTCCACGTTTCCTTCAGGTTGCTCACAAAGAATTCAGCATGGAAAGTGAGGGTGGTATCATCTCCCGAGCGGAGTGAATCAAGCACCTCGAACCGTTGGTGCTTGAGGTCAAGGCATATGGTGTAGTGGTGACCGCACTTATCGACTGGATTTTCTGGCTCAAGGTGTTGGAACATGGGGAACATGACTTATAACGGGAAAAAAGCAATAAAGAGGGAGTGTTAACATGGAAAATCCTGTGGGTAGAGTTGCCATGTGGTATGCAATGAATTTGCCATGAAAGTACATGAAGGAACTAGTGTAATGCTGATCATCTTTTAAGAAAATGGAAAAAAGAGAGAAGTTGGTGCCATCTTTTGTGTGAAAATGGCTTGCAGTTGCCATGTGCAAGTAGATATAGTTGCCATCTATGTAATACTAATGTTGCCATCAGTTTACAAAAAAAAGTTGCCGCTAAATTCTGAGAATAGATGACATAAATACTAAAATGCTTGAAAACGAAAACATATAAAATGTAACTACGAGCAATAACAATATGTATGAGACAGAAAAACAAAAACAGAGAGGTAAAACACTCACAAATTGTTTCAATGTGAGCTTCGAATCACCATGTTGGGCGAAATTTTTCCTGATAATGGAATGGTGGAAGTCACCATCCCATATTTTGCTCGTCACGCTATAGGACATGATGGTCTTGTCGACACAAATGTCCGTATGATTCTTGATGTAGTCGATCCCACAAGCAACTACATTCCGCGACAATTTACCAGTGGGCCTCACAGACTCAGCTAGATCACCGAGGTCAACGTACGTCGAACAACATTGAATGATTTTAGTTCTGTCCAAACATGAGCTGTATGAAAATGATATTGCATGAAATAAAATAAATCTTCGAAAAGGAACAATTAAAAAGAAATATACATAAACAAGAACATGGGGTGTGGTTGGGTTTGCATGGTGCATTACTCTTTCAGCTGCTTCATGTATTTGCTGCTCGCCCTCGCATTACCGAAACGCTTGATGGTATCATATAGAAAAGTCTGCTCCCTGGTAGCCCTCACCTCAGGCTGGCAATCATCTCGAATGTAAAGTGCGCGAAAAACATTCTCGCAATCAGAGGTCGTTTGATACCCCAAGGGTCAACCGTAGCGGCACCGTCGTCGATTTATTCCTCGGACGTTTTCGGTCTTCTAAACTCGATGCCGGGCCACCATCTCCCTCTCTCCTCAGCCCACAACCCCACTACACAGCCCAACCAGCCCACCTAACCCTCCACCCCGATCCGGCCGTCAGATGGCAATCGCACGGTCGAAAAACCACCCCTAGACCAAAACCCTAGCCCAATTTGCTATATATAGACCCCCAACCGTCCATTTTTGGCCTTCTCCCTCCACCAGCATCGAAATCCGCGCCCCTCCAGCCCGCCGCCGCCACTTGTCGGCGTCCTAGCCAGCCGCCGCCACCTGCGCCGGCGCTCCCCTCCAATGGGATCGCGCCATGTGGCCTCCCCGTCACCCCAGCAGCTCCCCAGCCACCGCAGGCCCGCCCGAGCCCGCAGCAGGCCCTCCAGGGCCCATCTGGCCGCGCCGCCGGCCTGAGCAGGCCCGCGCCTCGCGCCTGCTCCGTGCCTTCCAGCCGCCCGAGGCCGCCTCTCCGCCGCCAGCCTCCGCCGCACCGGCCGGCCGCCGCACTGCTGCGCCCCGCCGCCGCATCTGCTCAACCCGCCGCCCTCTGCCCCTCGTCGCCGCCTTCGCTCGGCCGCCGGAGTCCGAAGCTTCGCCGCCGGCTCTTCGCCCAGCGCCGCCTTCACCGTCTTTCGTCGTCGCGCCCGGATCCCGGCGCCCCGTCGCCGGTAGCCTCCGGATCCGGCCTCGCCGCACCGGATCCGGCCCTCCGACGAGGTCAGCACCGCCCGTCGTCGCCGGAGACGCTCCGCCGGCCTCGGCCTCCTTCAACCTCCGACCGGGACCGGTCCATCCCGATCTAGCCCATCCACCCCGAGCCGCCCAACCAAACGGCATGCGGTACCCCTCCGTCCCGGTTACCCGAGGTGGTTATTCTTTTCTAAGTCCCCAAACCTGTCAGTTTTTTTTCATCTTATTGCATATTGGTGTGTCCATAAAATTGTGCTCGTGCATCCGATGAGAACAAGCTTTATATGAAAATTCATCTATTTTTCATGCTCTACATGATAGCATCACTTGCATGCATATTAGGGATCATATACATGCTCAAAACTCGGTTGCAAAGGAGCATTCCCTCGTAGTTTGCAAATCTGTTATCTTATTCGATTTTGCGCGGATGGTTGCATCAAATCCGTAGGCCTTTTGCATGTGGTTTCTTCTTGAGATGTGTTCTACAATGTGTCTACTTTGATGACATGCCTCTGGTTGCTAGGTAGGACTTCATTAACATGTCAATTTCTTGGTCTCAAGTAGCCATCACGTTAAAACTGAAATATGTTAACGATGAGTTCCGTTTTGCGAGCATCATATTAAGCAAACCATGCATCCTATGTTATTTTGCCAATGGTATGATTAGAAGTGTGTCATGTATACTTGCTATTAGAGTCTTTTCCATGCCTATACATGATTGCTATGCTACTGTTATTGCCATGCCTACATGCCTAATCAAACTGCAGTTTTGGGAGATAGCTAAATTTCACCAAGTCTGAAACTGTTATTTTGTTGCCATGTTGCCATGTGAATTGCTATTGATCTAGGAGTCTTTTGTGGTTGCCACCAAGGAGTCTTTTGTTAAGCATGTTGTTGCCTATCATGTTGTGCCAATAGTTTGCATGAATAGGTTTAGCATCATAGTTAATTCTATTGTCCAATATGTCAATCTGTTAAAAACTGCTGCACATGTCTACTCTAATTTTCACCAAGTCTGAGAATCTGTTTTCTTCATAATGCCATATTGTGTTGATGCTAGCCATGATTCTATGCATAATTAGACCTTGCCACCATGGAATGATTTGTAGTGCATCATGTCTACTACCATGCTGTTAATTTTCATGCCATAATATGCCCTGTAGCATATAGTTTTGCTGCTGCCAATATGCCTTCGTGAAAAACTTCTATGCTAAAAACTGTTATTTTCACTAAGTCCTAATCGGCTATATTTTATTGCCATGTTGTGAGCTTCCTACCATGTGATCCATGACTCTTTTGAGTATGATATGTGAAGATGAAATAAAGTGTGTGTTATATGCTACTGCTCCATGCTTAGTTTGTGCATTTTAGAATCTTGTAGCTTGTTGTTTTCATGTGTGCAATGTGCTATGTTGTTGTTTTGGGCAGATTTCAAATAAAACTTGTGTTGGTTGTTGTGGTTGAACCGTAACTCCGTTTTGAGCTTGTCCTATCTGAAACTTGCGTAGATTTTCATGTAGTATCATAATATCTTGCCGCATTCATGATTTGAAATGTTTGTGGTTGTCATTTTCATGCATTTTGCATTTATGTCATGTTCATCTTGTGAATGTCATATCTTTTAGACCGTAGCTCCGTTTGAGATGTTCCATATATATAAATCGACTAGAATAACGTGTAGAGTTGCATGGTATACTTTATTTTCCTGTTTAATAAATATAAAACATGATTAGTTCAGATCTGGACCAATTTCGAAATTAACATATGGGGTCGTTTCGGAAATGCTATATGTTGTTTCCGGCCTCATTTAAACTTGCCTAGATGTGTAGTTTACTTATGCTTCACCTCTTGCCATGTTTAACAACATTTAATATTGTTGTGTACCTAAACAGGAGTGAACTAAATAATTTGAATGTGGAGTTTCGTCAATATGCAACCTGTTGCCTATTGAGCTTCACTTAATGTGTAGGAGTTGATTGTTGTGCTTTGCCATGTCTTGCATAACATGCATCATGTTTGAAGTGCATCATGTCATGCATATGTCGTGGTGTATCATGTGTTGATTGTTATTTCCGAATTGCTTCTTCTCGATAGAGTTCCGAAAGCGTTCGGAGTGTGAGGATTCGTTCGACTACGTTGGATCATCTTCTTCATGGATTCGTTCTTCTTCCAAGCGGGATCTCAGGCAAGATGACCATTTCCCTGGATACCATTACTATCATTGCCATGCTAGTTGTCTCGTTTCTACCGCTGTCTCGCTACCTACCACTTGTGTGTCAAGCCTCCTAAAATGCCATGATAAGCCTCCAACCCCTCCACATCCCAGCAAACCTTTGTTTGGCTATGTTACCGCTTGCTCAGCCCTTCTTATAGCATTGCTAGTTGCAGGTGCAAGCTACTCCATGTGTCAACATGGATATCCTTTTGTTATATCACAATATTTATTGATATTTAATTTAATGCACATATATACTTGGTAAAGGGTGGAAGGCTCGACCTTTTGCCTGGTGTTTTGTTCCACTCTTGCCGCCTTAGTTACTTGTGAACCGGTGTTATATTCCATAATTGAGCGCTGCTAACATGCTCGGGGTTGTTATGGGGACCCCCTTGATTTTCGTTTTAGGATAAAACTTGTCTGGAAAGGCCCAACATTGGTACTATATTTGCCCAACATAATAATACTGAACACCGTTACTAAAGCATAGGGTGTCATGAACCCGAGGAGTTAATTCAACATAATACAGGGGGCCAGTGCTGCTGGTGCTGGTCCAAAACAGAGCCACTTGCGAGGCAACTCAGGGGATGTCTATCCGGCCATCGTACGTAGTACTCATCCGGTTGTGCCCTGAGAACGAGATACGCGGCTCCTATCGGGATTGTCAGCACGTCGGGCGGCCTTGTTGGATTTGTTTTACCTTTCTCGAATGTCTTGTGCGAGGAATTCCGAGAATACTTCGGGCTATCTCGAGGTTGCGGTTTTCCAGTGAAATTGCCTAGGAAGATCACGAGATTCGTGGTCGAGGTTATTCCCGCGGCGTGTGGTTAGTTTGTGATGGATGAGTTGGAGCACCCCTGCAGGGTTTAATCTTTCGGAAAGCCGTGCCCGCGGTTACGTGGCAACTTGGAAACTTTGTTTAACACCTGGTCATAGCAAACTTGAAGTAAACTCAAATAAAATACACCAACTGTGTGCATAACTATGACTGTCTCTCCTCGTGAATTTCTGATCCGAGAGAGAACACGGTGGGGTTATGTTTGATGTAAGTAGGTGTTCAGGATCACTTAGTGATCATTCCTAGTTCACGTCCGTTTATACGATAATCATCCCCCCTTATTCTTGTACTCGTAAGTTAGCCACTCAAATAAATGCTTAGTGCTTGCTGCAGCCTCACCACTTAACCATATCTCACCCATTAAGCTTTAATAGTCTTGATACCCTTGGAAATGAGATTGCTGAGTCCCTGTGGCTCACAGATTACTACAACAACAGTTGCAGGTACAGGTAATGTGATGATATGACGTGAGCGCGATGTTTGTTTGATTTGGAGTTCTTCTTCTTCTTCATCGATCATAGGATGGGTTCCAGGCGGCAGCCTGGGATAGCAAGGATGGATGTCATTTTATCGTTTGATTTCGTCCGTAGTCTGACCCTGCTCTTCTGTATGATGTTTGTATATGTTGTTGTATTGATGTGATATTGATGTAGCTTGTGGCGAGTGTAAGCCAATTCCATATACTCATCTCTTCTTTACATGTACTTGCAATGACATCCATTCTTGTGAAACGACGAGATGCGCTTATATCCCTGTCGAGGCCCTCGTGCCAAAATAAGGATAGAATCGCATCTTGGGCGTGACAAGATGGTATCAGAGCCTGTACCGACCTAGGAGCCCCCTTGATTGATCGAACTTGGCCGAGTCGAGTCTAGTAAAACTATTTTGAGTCTAGTATCGGAGAGTAGGATTCTTTTTACTCCTCTTCTATGCTCTAGTGAGGTATTCGACTTAGGAATTTTGATTCTACTCCTCTTCTCACTCAAATTTTTTTTAGGATCACGCGGGTATTTTGGAAACTATATGATGCCGATGTGAAGGAATTCTGTCTTGGTGCCTCCTGTTATCGAGGAGTAGAGCTCCGAGGGAGTTTTGCACATCGTTATCATTCAGTTTCCGTGGTATCTCAGGACGGAGGATGTTCGAAATTGCTTCAATACTAGTAGTGGCGAGAGGAGTCCGGCATCCCCAGTACTGGTGGAGAGAGTTCGGATGTACTGCCATACTTAGTATCGTTGTGATTACGAGTGTCTAAGGTAGACGAGTTTGCGGAGTTTCTTGGATTATGGTGTGGAAGGTTGCGGGTGCAGTTGTAGCTGATTACCTTGGGTACGTTCCTGGGTCCGCAACCCGAATCGCATAAACAAGAAAGACTTCGAAAATTCTTAGGTGGGAATTCAAGTAGTTACCTAGGATTATCCTTCCAACGAATGCATAATGGGTTATGTATTTGTTTCCGGCTTAATTCAAAAGCCTCATCTTTTGTTTTGTTGGAGTATGGTAATTTGAGTTGCTTCGATGTCAAGTGGTGATTTCATATCTTTCCAAACCGGTGTGTTCTCATCAAGATAATTCATTCCTCCCAAATAATTGCGAGATTGATTCTTATATTTCTTTCCGGAGTTCATTTCATCCATCTTAAGTTGTCTTTGTTTTTCCCCACCCTCCCACCCTTTTTCTGCAATGAGTAAATCATCATTCAAGTGCCTCTCTATTCATGTGATGCTTCCGCTATCTTCTCTTCTGTGATTATCTGGGGATTCGTGGTGAAGATGCTCAAGTGCTAAGTTCATCGTTCTTCATTCTCATTTTCTTCTCCGGTGGATTCAATTCAAGCGTTCGGTGCTCATCATATCATTTTCATTCTCTAAATGCTCTCCCATGCTGGAAATTCTCATCCAAGCCTCTCTTGTTTTTTCGTCTCCCTTATTCTATCTGGAGTGGCAAGATATCTCAGAAGACTTTCATTTCTATTCAGATCCTATTAAATTATTTCGAGGATCTCACCTCATCAAGTTTTCAATTGTACCGGTATAATCTCTCTTTCTAAGCAATCGTTTCAACGGTGATCTCTTTGAGTGGGCTCGTAACCCACAGGTTTTCCCCCGGGATCTTACCTCGCTCTTCTAATCTTCCCGGAGATGTCCTCAAGTTCTTTTCAAATGTGACGTAAGAATGAATCTCATCAGTCATATTCCTCTCGAAGATCGCTTCTAAATCATTTTCATCATTGGCTCAACCTTTCCTTATTCATTATTCCGGAGTGTCTCAGTAATTCATGGTGTGGTTTCTCGTCATCATTCTCAGTGTTGAAGACCGAAGAAGAGTTTCTCTTAAATCTTGTCCGTTCTTCCGAAGATTCATGGTTTCAACTTGTTGCTATCCTCTCTAATTGTTGTCGATCATGAGAAATTCCTTCCATATCTATCCGGAGCATTTCAGAGTTGTTTTTATTTCTCGTTCCTCCGAAGGCCATCATTTCAGAAGATTTCTTCGTTCTCAGCTTGCAGCTTTCGTTCTCAAATTCTTCTCAATTGTTGTCTCTTCGTTCGTATCTCTGTTATTCCGGTGCTTCGTTCAAGTTTTCTATTAGGCGGATCATGATCTCTTCGTCCTCATGTATCTCCATTCATTCATGGTATCCTCATTCCGTTCCAAATTCTTACCGGTGCTTCGTTGAAGACTTCTTCAAGTTTGTGCCCGATCTCTCTCTTCAATCCGTTTGTAGAAGAATAAGTAGTATGCCAAATTCGTTGCTTGTCATCAATTTAACTTGATGAAGGATAAGCATAACATAATTCTTATTCTTGTTTCATCAAGTGATTTCAATCCTTCTTCCGGAGTGGTGCATGATATCAAATTCTGGATTTCAAGCGTTCTCATCTTTTCTTTTCCGGAGTTCCAAGTTTTCTCAAGTATCTCGTCGCGAAGCTTCATCCAAATCTTCGCAAGGTCATAATCTTATTCCTTCCAACCTTCATTCTTTTATCATTCTGTTGTATACGGAGGCTCTTCATGTGGTTCGTTAAAGATTTCTTTCATTCTCAAAGTGTTCTTCAAGGTTCTTGTGGGAGGAGCTCAAGTATTCTTTGTCTTGAATTTCAAAGTGCAATTCATTCTTCCTTATCTTTGAGATGGTATTATAGCATTCTTGATTCATGAGGAGTCTCGAAGAGAAGTTATCAAGAATGAGATATTTAAAACCATCATTCCTTTCTCGGAATTATCTTGGATTGGATTTCACCTAAAGCGTTTCCTAAGGGTTGTTGCTATCGTGGTGCTTATCATGATCCAAGTTTTCTCCTCCTCTTGGTGAAAGAAGTTTTCTCTTCGTGGTCTCAATGAAACCAATTATTTCCGTTAGTGGCCGGTTGTCACCTCATAATTTTGAGATGTTTTCCATAAGCCCACAACAAGTTCTCTTTTCATTGTTGGATCTCCAACAACTCTGTTCAACCATTCTTTGTAAGGATGATTTCAATTCATTTGTGGTAGAAGTTGTCATTTCCTTCTCCGTTCTTTTCTTTCAACGATCTAGTTTCTATTCTCTGTTCCGGAGGCGTGGTGATGTTGCTCCCTTCGAACCGTCATCTTGTTTTGTCAAGATCATGTTCATTCCTTGCTTATCTTTTAACCGGAGTGTTGTTTTCTCTTTTCAAGTTCTCTCCATCTTATCAAATTTTGCCTCTCTATCCTACCGAAATGCTGCCGAAATTTCTTTTGAATTCTTGCTTGTTTCTCATATCATTCTTCATCTCTTCCAACCTTCATGTTTCTATGGTTTCACTCGTTTGTCAAAGTAGCAACTAAGTTTTACCTCTTTCTCTTGCTCTTTCTCTTCCCCTTCTCATTCTAAGATCTTGAGGCGAGATCTCTTGTAAGTGGAGGAGAGTTGTAACAGCCCGAGACCGACGCTCCAGAAGATTCCCCTTTTATTCCATTCTCGTCATGTGATTCATTTTATTGTCGCATTCATCATCGCATCATTCGCATCATCTTGCATAGCATCGTCACTCGCTTTCGAAAACTTGCATCCGTTCGTAGCTGCCGGTTCTCTCCGTTCGTGTCGTTGACCGTTTTGAGTCCAACCATACACGCACGCGCCCGCGGCATCGAAAAAATAGCGTTTTTAAAGTGCGCGAAAAACATTCTCGGATTGGGTCGAAAGTTGGCATGCGGTCTTGTTATATTGTAGGTAGACCGCCTGCCAAATTTCGTCCCAATCCGAGAATGTTTTTCGCACACTTTAAAAACGCTATTTTTTTCGATGCCGCGGGCGCGTGCGTGTGTGGTTGGACTCGAAACGGTCAACGACACGAACGGAGAGAACCGGCAGCTACGAACGGATGCAAGTTTTCAAAAGCGAGTGACGATGCTATGCAAGATGATGCGAATGATGCGATGATGAATGCGACAATAAAACGAATCACATGACGAGAATGGAATAAAAGGGGAATCTTCTGGAGCGTCGGTCTCGGGCTGTTACAACTGGTGCATGAACAACCCTCATCTGCTTCACAGAACTAGGGGTTGCGCTTCTGATGACATCATCAGGCACTAAGTCAGCAGGGTCAGCAGAGCTCGGTTGGCCCTGATTGCGTAAAGACCTCTTCTTAATGGAATCCTGCTCAATCCTACGGTAAGCTTCTTCAAGTGATGGCGAAATCTCCTCTGGGGTTCCTGTAAAAAAGGTACACAACAAAATATACCATGTCAGATCATGGAAGTATGCCATGTAGAATTAACTAAACATGCCATGTGACAGTAAGTACAATGACCATGTGGGATCGATAGTAAGACGTACAAGGAAATAGCAAAAAAACTGGAGTTGCCATGTAAAGTCAACTACAAATGCCATGTACAACACATAAGATTTGTCATCCAATGTCAAACATATTCTGCCATTAAGATCAAAAAATAAAATAAAGAGTGAAACATATAGTTTACCTTGCACTATAGGCTCTGCAAACTTCACAGCCTTCCGGCCATCAAGTATGGGTTGCGCCATCGTCGGGACCATGCCTGCCGGAAAATCAAAAGCAACCGGCTCGGGATCGACTGGTGGTTCATCCTGACTGCGATCTATACCAAGGCTGCAACTTGGTGGGGTGAAATCCATGGGGTGCCTCTCCTGCGGCTCAGACGGGTTCCGGGTAAACTGCTTAGCAGAATCTAAAGGTGACAGCTGAACAAACATGTCACTGTCGAATGCTGCACGAGAATCAGGCTTGTTGGTAGGACGAGGCGAGCTGTCGGTGATTTCAATCACATCCTTCTTGCCTATCTTCTTGTTAGGACTGTACGGTACACCAACGTTGACAGGAATCTTGGAAGTTCGCAGATTCAAACTAGGTTCCTTATGGGTCGTAATGGGCGCCGTCTGCTGTGTACGTGCACCTCCGTCAGTGGAGTCCTGCTTACCGCTAGCAACTCCTGAAATCCCAACTTCCATCGTCCCCGTTGACTTGCTTTGCTCAAGAGGTGGGAATAGAGTGGAAGCAGACACAAAACTCGTGTCAGATCTGCTTTTAACGACCTCCACTGCAGTAGATGCCTTCGTAGGATTTTTGCGAGGGCTGCGCCTAGGAGGCAGGCCAGCTCGCAAAACCTTTGCTGGAGCAGCCTGGGCAATGGGAGCTAATGTAGAAACTGTGCGGCGAAAGTCATCCGTGGATGTCCTCTGATCAGGAATTTCAGCCGCAACACCTTCTTTTGTGGGCATTGCAGTACCAACAGCCCCATGGGTGGAGTCCGTACCAGACGAGCGGGAATCTTCCTTGTTAAAGATAGTCTCTGGAGCACTAACTTCATCACTTGCCGAGCGGCTAGGTGGGATAGTGGTAGCATCCCTCGTTGACAGCAGCGTAGGCACAACCTCAGCAGTCCTCGCAGACACTGACTCGTCGCTGCCAGATAGTCGTGCATCGGAAATACCAATTGTTCCACTTGTAGTATGTACCTCCACAGCTGGCACAGACGGATGCTTAGGTGCATCAGGACTAGCAGCGGCATTTGGCGCAGCAGCAGCAGGTTTGTTAACTGGCGGCACGTGAATGTCCACATTGTCGGATGTCGACAAATTCGAGTGAATGCGTTCCAAAGGGTCTTTGTTAGTAGCTTTGGTCGGGCGTGAGACGGTCTTCTTTAACCTACGAAAAATGTGGAACAAATAGATATTAGTGAAAAGTAGCGCGCATGAAAGAAAATGTGGTAAAAAGAAACAAGTAATTGCCATGTATTTGAACATATAAATCCATAATTGATGTGGAAGAGTTAGCAGGGTATGACAAGCAAGAATTTCAGTGTATGGTGCATGCTAGTTGCCATATGAGTAAGCTAGTATCTGCCATGTGTGGCAGGTAGAAATTGCCATGTTGGAACAGTTAGAGTTGCCATGTGAATTGAAGTAAAGTTGTCTCTGACTCTGGAATGCATCAAACATAATGTATGAGTTAGCAATGTGTGGCAAGCAGGAAATTCAATGTGTCATGCATGCTAGTTGCCATATGAGTAAGATAGCATCTGCCATGTGTGGCAGGTAGAAACTGCCATGTTGGAACAGTTAGAGTTGCCATGTGAATTGAAGTAAAGTTGTCTCTGACTCTGTAATGCATCGAACATAACGTATGAGTTGCCATGGTGAACATGCTACAAATGCCATGTATTTTTTCAGAGAAATGAATGCCACAACACACGCTCGTTCAAAAAACAGTTAGATTAGGACAGCAGAACACAAAAGTATTACAAAGGAGAGCACACCTTTTGCCTTGTTTCCTCAAGTCTTCAAGCACAACGGGATCACCGGTATTGGACAACGACGCACGAGGAGACGATCGAGTGGACGAAATGCCAGCATCAGTGGGTACCCCTTTGTTCAACCGGGCAGACACACGAGAGGGGGTGGGTGCCTATTTCTGTTTAGTTGCTCGGCCACCGACTGTCGTCTCCCTGCCAACAGAAAGCAAAATAGAAAAACCGAGTAAGAGAAAATAAATCATGGCGTGCAACTCATGAAAAAAATGTGTGATATACCACAACGAACAAACAGCAAACCTCATCCTAGCAGCAACATGATCAATCCTACGCTTCTTGCCATTAGGACCCTGAGCATCGTCCTCTGTAGCCCTACCCCTCTTTGATGGAGAAACACCTGCGTCATTCGCAACGGTTGAGGCATTGCCTCCCTTAGATGTAGGAACAACTTCTGGAGCCTTGACGTTGCTATCGCTAGCAAGAACTTCACGAGATTTCAAGTGATCACTGCCATGCTGCACATTGTCCGTGACATCATGGCCGCCAGGACCCCTTGCAGCACCAGCATCCATTCCACCCAAATCGCCCCTGAACATATCCTCTTGGGTATCAGGGTGCTCCTGAGAACTGTTGTAATCATACCGACCACGGCAACCAATTGGACAATGTGTGTGTGCTCCAACAAAAGAGGTAAAGTGCCTCGCAACTTCATCAACATCGGAACCGGCTAATGATGTCCATCCCTCAACCAACTTCCCAAGCAAGCTGGTCATGCCAGAAGCAAACTCTCCAACTAGGTGCTCCACGGGAGCCCTAGGCGAAAATTACAGTAAAACAGTAAACAACTTCAAAGACAAAAAATATTACAAAAAAAATTTGGTCAACAAATTGCGAGAGATGCAAAGAACTCCGTTGCAAAAAAAAATCTTGAAAAAACAAATGCAACTGTAAATACCTCAGGGGTGCACGATGGAGCTGAATGCACATCCATCCACTTGACGAAATTACGTGGCCCACCGAACACACTGTAGTCAGTAGCATGCTTTGCCATCAACTGAAAAATGAGCGAAAAAAGTAGGCGTCAAAAAACAACATTGCCAACAAACAAAGGGTGCGTAGACAAAAAATTGCTGATATTGGAATATAACTGCCATGTAAAGTAAGTTACGTTTGCCATATGAGGGACAAAACATATTTGCCATGTATTTTTGGTTTTACGCCCACTTTTGGAAAGAAGTAGTATAAATGGAGAAGCAACTATGTTTTTTTAATGTTCATTTTTAGCAACATACTTCAAAATTACCATGCAAGAAGTAACATATCACTAACCTGCAGTTTGCCATACTTGGTCTCAGATATCCTATCTGCGGCAAGCACAGCCTTAACAACATCGTACGTCCAAGTAGAGACAACAAATTTGTGTGTGTGGGGGGGGGGGGGGCAGACCTCCTATCGCAGACAAATCAAGGCGATCGACGTAAAGTAGGTAAGACAAAAACATGTCAGAATTCAAGGAGCGCCATTTACTTAGTGATATGATTGCCATGTATGAGCTTCTAAAAAATACACATATGTGGGCATTGGAAAAGAGCAACACAAGAGATCACGCTGAGAAATAGAGTATGCATGAAATATGTATCTGAATGTAGTTGCCACGAAGCAAAACCTATAGATGCCATGCATAAACATCTATAATAGCCATTGACAAAAGGAACCAGAGTTGTCATTGCATGACATATGGAGTTGCCATGCAGAACGAACTGGAGACGCAATGAGGAGTCAACCAAAAGTTGCCATGGGTTGACACCTGAAGGTGTAATGCGTGGACAACTAGGGGTGCCGCAGCTGCACAACTACAGTTGCCATACATGATCAAGTACAGCTGCCACATATTTTGCTTACTTAAAAAAAAGCGTACAAAATAAGATACAATTCAAAATTGAATGCCCCTATATTATTACGTTTTCTGCATTATCGATGAGAAAAAAGTGAACCCATGTTAAAAACACATATTGGGAACAAACAAGAATACCATTAGGTGTAGGCGGCAGCCCTTCTGGTACATCTTGTTTGAAAGGGCATCATGCAGGAAGTCGGCAATGAATTTACACCAATTCATGTTCTTCACATCATCCATTGTCGCCTGCAAAAAAAAAACAAAAAATTGAAAACCTTAGTTTAGACGCAGAAAAACATCAACAACCATTACGGGACAACAAATAGATGAAGAACATTAACCATGATAGGGAAGCATTTGTTGCTTGGACGTAGCGACGTGGTAGGCGCAAAGACAGACGATATCAAGTACATTAGAAGCTTCATCTTGAATACATCGCCGTGGGTTTTCATCTTCTCCAGCGAAGTAGCAAGCGCCGACTTATTAGGCATAGTTGCATCGCCAGGAAACAAACGGGGGAACAATTCTTGTTCAATATCATTGTTCGTCTCATAAGGAACAGTCAATTCCCCACGGGGGACACCTAGTGTGCAGAAAACGGACTCCTCGTCCAAAGGCAGTCTTCCACGTCCCGGAATGACAAATTCCATGGTCTCGGGGTCATAGATCTCCCCAACGACATTCATCAACGACATCATCCCCATATCACCGGCGGCTTTCTTTTGGTCATCACTGAAGCCCTTGGTCATTAAAGTCAGCCGTTCTTGAGAAGCCCTATTGCGCCGCACACATTTCTTCTTCTGCAAAAGAAACACGGTGATTATTCTCAAGTTTAATAAATGAATGAAAAATATGTATAACACAAATAGAACATTGGGGAAGGGGGGGGGCGAAGGTAGAACATCATCACCGTCTTTCCCGGGAGCAGCCGCACGTTGCCGTGGGAGTGGCTCCACAAAGTCATCGTCATTGTCTTGCTGGTCGACACGAACCATGATGCTGTATTAAGAACAAGCACACATGGGTATGAACATAGAGGAAAAGTGCATGAGGAAAACAAGAAGTAACGATATTGGCACAAAAAAGGAATCTGCCATGTTTAATGAACATACGGACGACAAATGCCTTGAACAAAAAAAGACTGATGGCAAACATCACAATTCGTGTTCGCACAAAAAAATGCCGTGGGTTGGAAATGATTGCAAACCATAACACAAGAGATGAAGTTGTGATACAAGCAAAAGGCGAGGACTACCATATTTGCAAACTAAAGCATTACTGCAAAATCTGGTGTGTTGTTACACGAACATAGTTGCCACGTTTGCGAAACAAAAGAAAGAGAGCAGGAAGCATTTTCAATTTGGCCCTGCTAAGTAAGTAAGGTACATAAGTTGCCATGAAAACAATACATAATACATGGCAAAAAGAAATTTTGGTGCAGAGAGAGGGAGTTGCCACCTGCTAGATAAAATACGTTGCACATTTGCCGTGTAACACTACCGAAAGCATAGGCAGAAAAGTGTATTGGGTAAAAAGATGGAGTTGCCACATCCAAACTGAAAATATAATAGGGAATTGCCATATAACAATCAAAGTGCATGGCAAGAAAGTATGCTAAAGTGAGAGTACCCATGAGCTCATAAGCACAGTAGGCAGCCACCAAAAACAAAAACAATGATGAACATGGCTGGCAAATGAGCTCTTGCTGTAAATAAGTAGTTGCCGTCTACTTATGAGCACAGTAGGTAAATGACAGCATGAAGCACTGTAGAAGCATGGCAACTGATATGTTGGGTTGAGCATGCGGTTGCCATCTAACAAAGTAAGCATGATGTCAAACTGTAGATGAACCAAACAGGGTAAGCTTGCCATGTTTTGCACAAAAATATCATGGCAAATGGAGTCTAGATGTAAACCAAGTTGTTGCCGTCTGCTTAAATGCACAACAGGTAAGAAATTGCCACTAAATCAGTGCAAAGCACATGTCAACCGACAGTTAGTGTTCAACTGAGTAGTTGCCATGTACTTAACAAACGTATGGGCAATTTGTAACTAAAACAGTAGCTTGCAGTTGCCATGTTTGCACAGAACAACATGGCAAATAAGACAGTTCCTATGAACACAAAACTACCATTACCTTACAGAACGAAATGTTTGGAAAATTTAGATCTAGGGATCGTACCATGCTCTCAGTCCCGAACTTTGATCACAACAACACCCCCTAAAAATGAGAAATCGTTGCCTAGAAGACCATCAGCTTAGTAATCAGAGCAAAATCCCTACAATTTAGACCCGAGGGCGTCTAATCTCTCAAAACAAAGAGTGTATCACGTGCCGAACGACGAGCATCGCCGGCGTGGCTTCCACCGCAACAACAAATGAACTAGGTGATGCCAGCCTAACGGCCCACCCGCGACTCCCTCGTCGACGGGGATCAGTAAAGCAATCCCGACATCCACACGAATGTCGGCGGAATCAAGTAGCCCAGATTTGGGGGAGAATGGCCAGATTTGCACAAGCAGATGAACAAGGGGATTCGCCGATGCCATACCTGTGCACGGTGACTGTTCCGGCGACGACGCTCCGGTTGCTTGAGCACCAGCGACGGCCACGAAGACCCGGGCCTCTTCCGGCGCCGCCGCCCCCTCTCCTCTGCTCCGCCGCCTGGAACTGCCGTTACCCTCGAATGCGAGGCGATGATGAGTGGGAATGGAAATGCAGGAATGCAGGGAGGGGGAAATGGAGCGCGCGGCTGGAGAAACGCAGACGGGGAGGAGATGAATAGGAGACGTGCGCGGCGTGCGGGCGCGACGACAGTTCCACCGCACGCCGGCTTGGCAACTGCGACCAGTCCGGGAGAGAAATGGGCGTGAGGGCGAAGGAGTTAACGTCCACACATCAGCCTACTCCTACGTGGCACCGAAAAACTGACAAAATATGCCAAGATTCGTGCAAACCCAAGTGGACGGCGATCCGTGCGTGTGGGCGTTATGCCCACACGGTGTGGCGTTATCTTTTCCGAAAATTAAAAAATGTCCGAATTCCTCGCCGTACGGGGAGAAAATCGGCTATTTGCCACTTTCAATATGGGGCTTCTCAGAATTGCCACTTTTAAGATTGGCTTCGTAAAAATGCCACCCAGCTCGTGTGCATCTTGATTACCATGCCATTTCCCTCATTTTATTGATTTCCATTTTCTTTTCCCATCTATAAGCAATAGAAAAGGCCAGACTACCCCTAATGGTATCTACACGTACTTGGACATCTGATCAGTAGTTGAGGCGGATGAGATGTTTGCCTACCTAGAAGGACGCCGCCCCCCATCTCGTCGACTCGGCGTACCGCCGATCACCTCGCCGCTCGCGCTGCCCATCTGCCGGTACCGCAGTGCCGACATGAAACCAAATCCTTCTTCGTGCGCAGCTGCGCCGGCGCACGCATGCGTGGGAGAGCACCGGCGGAGTGCTGCGGTGGCTCGGGTAGGCATCAGTGAGGCCCGCTGCACCGACGCGTGCAAACGGGGACGAGCACCAGCGGAACAGCCACGAGATGCGGTGGCTGACGCGGGATTCAGCCAGGCGAGGACGAGCTTCGCCGGTGTGCGTGCAGACGTAGACGAACGTCGGCGAAGAGCTGCGGTGGCTCTCTCAGGCACCAGCCAAGCCAGCCGTGTCGCCGGCGCGCATGTAGACGTCGGCGAGCTGCGGTTGCTGGCGCAGACGTGGGCAAGCTAGGGCGGTGTCGGCGAGCACCGGCGGTGAGATGCGGTTGCTTGTACGGTCATGCGCGAGTTAGGGCCGCAAGCTGCGGTGGCTTCCGTGGCTCCCGCATGCATCAACGAGTACGGTGGCGAGCAAGGAGCAACCGTGACTCCAAGGATGAGCGCCTCGCAGCACACAATCGGGTCGACCCAACCAGTCCATGCACGCATTAGATGTGGTTAGAAGATTCAGGGGTAGTTTGGTCTTTTCAGGTGCCAGGAAATGTGAAAAGAAATAGAAAAGCAATAGAAAAGAGAAAATGACATGGTAATCAAGGTACACACAAGCTGGGTGGCATTTTTACGAAGCCAATCTTGAAAGTGGCAATTTGGAGAAGCCTCATGTTGAAAGCGGTAAATAGCCGATTTTCTCCCGTACGGGTACGGCATGTACTCTACACAATCCCCGCTATCTCCGGCACTCAACGCCGCCGCGCACACAACGGTACCAGCAAAGCAGTGCCCGAGCCGCCGCATGCTGCCGCCGCTGCGAAGGCCCTTCTAGAAGCTCCCCGGCGATGGACCCGGCCACGCCCCTCCTCGCCATCTCCAGGGCTATCTCCTCCCGGTCCAGGTCCTTCCCCGCCTCGTCCCCGCACAACATCCTCCTCCGCGGCCGCCCCACCACGGCCCCACTCGGCCGCGCCCCTATCTTCGCCGCTTCCGCGCACCGGCGCTTCGCCGTGAACGGCAACCTCCTCTTCCTCTCGCTCGCGCGCCTAGCGCTCCGCGGCCCGGCGCCCCCGCGCGCGGGGCCTCGCCGCTGGTTCGCGAGCGTCTCGGCTTCCTCCCTTGCGTCGGCCGGTCCTCCCAGCGGAGGGTGTGGTAGGGGGAACGGAGATGGAGGGGGCGGCGGTGATGGAGGCGGCGATGGGTGGAAGCGGCCGCGTGCTTCCCAGGGGACGGCGGTGGCAGAGGAAGCGGCAGGGCTGGAAGCCGACACCATAATCCTTGACGTTGGGGTATGTATGTCTTGGGAATTGTAAATGTTTACATCCTACTATCCCCATGTCCCAGAAAAATCCCCCCCTTAGATAGAATCACGGTAGCTGCTATAGTAGAGACTATCTCTACTTCTCTGCTATTCACTGGAGTTGGTGGAGGTGAGTTCACTCCCTCACTGCAGCTCAATCCCCCTCATTCATCTAGAACTTACCACACCCCTCGATTTGAAAGAAAAAAATCGTGGGAATTATGTAATAATGGTACTTAGTTCTATGCTAAGCTGCATGGTGAAACTTCTCACACTGTTGTGGGAATTATGTTTTCTTCTAGTACTATTTAATTTGTAATTACATTAGCCATTTGAGGGTTTGAACTTTTGATTGCAGGGGATGTCTTGTGGGGGATGTGCAGCAAGCGTTAAACGCATTTTGGAGAATGAGGTGAGTTATCATTCGCAAAAGAAAAAAAAGAGGTGAGTCGCCTCGGCGTGTCTCACTGGCTCAGAGCTGCTTTCCGGCATGGTGTTTATTAGTTCATTAGCTGTGTTTGTAAGCCAGTGTGCTTGTGTTTGCAGCCCCAGGTGGTGTCCGCAACTGTCAACCTTGCCACTGAGATGGCAGTTGTGTGGGCTGTGCCAGAAGATGGAGCTGTACAGGATTGGAAACTGCAGTTGGGTGACAAACTCGCTAGCCAGTTGACAACATGTGGGTACAAATCCAGCCAGCGAGGTAAACTATTACAATTGATAATGTAGTGTCGTGAGGCTGATATAATACCATTTAATTGGATGTGTTGAGGACTGTTTGAACAATGGTTTAGAACTTAGAGCATTGCTAGTTATCCCTAATGTGCAAAATCTGCTGATGAATAGGTTCCTCAATAGAAGTTGGTTTGGCATGCTGCTTAAGCATTTCAGTGGTTTTTATATGCGAGATCTATGAATGGTGCTTTAGAGGTTCAGTGCCTAATGTTTTAGCTGGATATATCTCAAAGTCCCGTTGTTGCATTATGCTATGTAATGCAAGACAGATGAAATTGCTTTGTCTGTCACTTTATCTGCTTTGCCCTCCAGTTTATGTCTGAATTCCCCTCTAAATTTTAATGCCAGGCGCCAGTATATCCAGTTTCATGCAACTGTCTATTCTCTACTGTACTTGCAGATTCTTCAAAAGTCAGTTCACAGAATGTTTTTGAAAGAAAGATGGGCGAAAAACTGCAAAATCTGAAGCAAAGTGGTAAACTTAATTCACATCGGCAATTAAACATCAACCCTATGAGCTTTCTCCAAGTTTGAGTCTTTTCTATGTTAATAAGATGACCTATGATTAATATGGCATTGGTTCCAATTTTAGGTCGAGAACTTGCTGTATCTTGGGCACTATGTGCTGTTTGCCTACTGGGACATATTTCTCATCTCTTCGGAGTTAATGCACCATTGATGCACCTGTTTCATTCCACTGGATTCCATTTGTCTCTCTCAATATTTACATTTATTGGGCCTGGCCGAAGACTAATTATTGATGGATTAAAGAGTCTATTCAAGGGTTCTCCAAACATGAATACGTTGGTTGGTTTAGGTGCTCTGTCATCTTTTGCTGTCAGCTCAGTTGCAGCCTTCATTCCAAAGCTGGTAGCTCCCTACTTTCTTCCTGGAAGGATTGCATTGTTGTATAGTTGCATGCATGACCTCAGATACATCAAACCATAAGAACCAGGAATTTGACCTTACCACAACTGCATTATTGTCTCTGCTCTGCAGATGTTGTTGAGCAAAGTCATAATTCAGGTTCCATTTAATTCTACAACTGCCCTATTTTATGGTAGTTATTTTATACCAGCTGATTTTCTTGCAGGGATGGAAGACATTTTTTGAGGAACCAATTATGTTGATAGCTTTTGTTCTTCTAGGGAAGAATCTTGAGCAGAGGGCGAAGCTAAAAGCTGCTAGTGATATGACCGGATTACTCAATATACTTCCATCAAAAGCACGCCTAATGGTGGATAATGATGCTGAGCAATCATCATTCACAGAGGTTCCATGTGGTACTCTTGCTGTCGGGGACTATATATTAGTGCTTCCTGGGGTGAGTAAATATAAGTCACACAAACACACAGACAAACACACATATTGATAAAAGTGTTTACACATGGTTTTTTATGGGTAATAGTTTTGCTGCTTCCTACCTTTGCAGTTATAAATGTTTGGCATTTTATTTGCTTGTCCGTTAATGAGTAAATAAACATAATAACATATACAGGTACAAGTGCATGATATTATGTTCTTGTCATAGGTCCACATAGAAGTTTGTTATGTGGTTATAGCCATTATGGGTAGCTCGTGTATGATCGCATGCTACTATCCTATTAGTATAATGTTTGCTATCATACACTGTCCAGGACCGCATTCCAGCTGATGGACTTGTGAAAGCTGGAAGAAGTACAGTTGACGAGTCAAGTTTGACAGGTGAACCTATGCCGGTAACTAAGATTGCAGGGGTATGTTTTCTGAGCCACCTAATATTGTCTTATGTGGAGATATTGGTGCCTTCTGGCTCACTGAAAGGTAATATCTGAACATTAGCATGAGTATGGTGTTGATTCTTTTTTTCCTTTGTTAGGCAGAAGTATCAGCGGGGAGCATTAATTTGAACGGTAAACTGACAGTTGAAGTTCGACGACCTGGCGGTGAGACTGTCATGTCTGACATACTTCACTTAGTGGAAGAAGCACAGACAAGGGAAGCCCCTGTTCAACGATTAGCTGACAAGGTATATTTTTAATCGCATTTGGAACTGAGACTCTGGGACCAACTCTATGAGAACTACTAATTTAGTGTTAATGTCTGATATAATGCCGAATTGTTCTATTTTATCATGATGTTCATCGCAATTATGTACACATAAACATTTGTATGTGGACGCGATGTTCAGTTTAGTGCACGAGTTCCACACATGGACCCTTTTTGTGGACTAAATAATTATGGAATATAGGTCATCGACTACTTTCTGTAATTTTTATTTGACCTAGGCAAGATTCGTAATTAGCAATTTAGTAAAAATGTTTCTGTCCAGTAGATACTTGAGCCTGTTTAGCACTTAGACCTATGTTCAAAACGTTCTTGGTTCAGACAATGTGTGCACTTACTGCTATATTCTACTTTTAAGTTCCTGATCACTCGAAATATTGATTCCATTATTTATTAAGGCCTGTTTATAATGCAGGAATACCACAGCAAACGGTCTGAACCCAATAGGAACCTTGATTTTGTCCCGTGTTGGGAACGGGGTCTTAGATAATTAGTACTAGCTCTTCTACATGTTTCCGCATAGGGCATTTGTTACACCCTCCTCTACTGTCTTTGTCCTGGTCACTGCTGACTGATCTTTGATCAGTGACAACAATCTTAGAGATATTTTTATCCACTTACCATATCATAACCTGAATTAGTTATACGTTTAGGCCTTTAGGCTATACTGTATTACTATGATTAATTGTGCCAATTATTTTATTACATAACAGGTTGCCGGGAACTTTACATATGGCGTTATGGCGCTTTCTTCTGCTACCTTTATGTTCTGGAGTATTTTTGGTTCACAACTTGTACCTGCTGCTATCCAGCAGGGAAGTGCAATGTCTCTGGCTTTGCAGCTTTCTTGCAGTGTTCTGGTATGATCCAAGGAATGCATGTTTAACAATCTTATTCTATCTATTTGCTTTGAATAAAGAGTAATGTTTTGCTTAAAGTAGCATATGGTAGTGTAAACTGCAAACTCCTTTGAATGATATTGTCTTGAGAGAAAAAATGGTCTATTCCAAATTCAGTTATTGAGCTTTCAAAATAAATGACATGAAGAACAGCCGTCTTTGTTTGAAATGCAGGGACGTTGAATAAGTGTAGATTCATTTCAAGATTCAACTTTAAAAAATAAGTTTCTTATAAAGGAAATAAGATCATTGGGTGTAACTGGATTAATCATGCTTTTAGTTCCGTACTTTTATCATTTCAAGTGTCAAGAAGACTTGAGTTGCACAGGTGTAGCTGTCAGAAATCTATGTACCTCACATATGTCTATACAACTCACCAACAATTTTAAATGTTAAATTATGGTTTCCATTTATGTTAATGATCATGAACGTTGAAATATAGTGTTTGGTCCAAATTAAACCCTAGACTATAACATTGTTTATATTAAACTTTGAAAGAACTTTTTTAGGTGCAGTGGAGGGAATACTATAGAATGAGAACCTGCAAAGTTTCATAAAAAATATGCATGTTTTTCTGCGATGTACAAGAAACAAGAGATAGATGTTCTCGCCTTTTTGTGGTTTCCAGAAAAATGTGAACCATTTCGTAGGTGTACGGAACGAATAACTGATAAAATGAGGAGCTGAAAATTTGCATCAGAGAATATGGTCATTTGTATCCTATATACCAAAAAGACGAGATGGATTGATATATCTTTCCCTCTTTTATTCATGACACTAATGGTTGTATCATTTGGCTGAAAATTTGCAGGTTCTCACTCTAACATCCTTTACACCCATGATTGTTCTTCACATTTTTAGAAACCCTAGAATACATAACCACCATCGAAAACCAGCTAGGACAAATGACTAGAGAAAGTTCAGGGTCTATTACACAAGGTTTTATAGCTCAGTGTTCTAGTCAGACCAAACACCATAGTTCAGGGCTCAGGATAGATTTTTCTCTAATTTAACTTCTCCTTGCCTACAATGTGCCCTACTTTCTGAACAGTTAACAGTATTGATCTTCATGTGCAGGTAATTGCTTGCCCATGTGCTCTTGGTCTTGCCACACCCACTGCAGTGCTGGTATGGAACTAAAGGATATGGCCCCTTCTGCCTGAATAAACATTCTGTCAACAATTATTCATATATACTGTTTCCAGGTTGGTACTTCGTTAGGTGCAACGAGAGGACTTCTTTTACGTGGTGGGGATGTTTTGGAGAAATTCGCGGAAGTTGATGCCATTGTGTTTGACAAGACCGGAACTTTAACAATTGGGAAACCTGTAGTGACAAAAGTAATAGCTTCTCACTGCGAGGGAGGTGTAAATACAAAGTTAAGTGGTTCTTATTCTGTTTACTGAATTTGTATGTTGTATCTAATTACTTTCCTCAAAGTTGTACTTGGTTATACTATGCGTAGAATTTTCATGCGGTTATTTTTTACTTGCCATTTAATTGAAACTCACTGCAAAACAGAGCTGCAAATAGGATGGGACACCCTGAAATTTGCAACATATTTCCATGGATAGTGTTTTTTTCTTTCTAATTCGTTTGTGTGACTTATTGCACATCATGCGCCCTCAGCAGCAGAAGTGAAGTTTATTTCCCAGACCTTCCTGTTGATAAACCATATTTTGTCATCAGAGATTACATGAACAATGAATGGACAGAAGGTGACGTTCTTAGTTTGGCTGCCGGAGTAGAATCAAATACAAACCACCCACTTGGAAAAGCCATCATGGAAGCTGCCCAGGCTTCCAACTGCATCAATATGAAGGTACTCACAGCAGAAATGCTCAACAAGTCTGAGATAAAATGACCTCAGTATGCCAATTGCATCAGTACACTAAAACGGCTGTTGTAGGATAACTGTTCTGCTACCTGAATTCAGGTCATGGCTGAATCTCATTAGGTCCATAACCACTCTTGCACCAGAGTTGAAAGGAAACAAACATCTTGCACCCTTTTCCATTTGACTGGATAATTGACATATTTCTGCTCGATAATGCTTTTATGATAAAATGAGATCACCTCATTGACATTTCTGTTTCATGACACAGTTTATTCCCCATTAGAGTTGCAGATTTTACTGTGTTTATATGCTTGCCATTTTCCCTTGTATATCGTTACAGGCAAAGGATGGGTCCTTTATGGAAGAACCAGGATCTGGTGCTGTGGCTACGATTGGTGAAAAACAGGTTTCGGTTGGGACATTAGACTGGATTAGGAGGTACACTTGAATTATTTATTCAATTGTTGTCCTAAATAAGGCTTGTTCTTTCACTAAGTTGCCAAGTTTGATAGTCGTATTTCCAGTATCAGTTCTGTACTAGTGACATATATCTTACCTCATTCTAGCAATACAACTTTGTTTGGATTATTGCATCAATTTTCTGCTCCGTTACACCAGCTCCATGTGTAATTGTTATGTTGCACCGAGGAACTGTGCTCACTATAGTAAACAAATGTTTTGACAATATCTCAGGCATGGTGTTGTTCGTGACCCATTTCCTGAAGCAGAAAATTTTGGTCAGTCTGTTGCATATGTAGCAGTTGACGGTACTCTAGCTGGTCTTATTTGTTTCGAGGACAAAATCAGAGAAGATTCTCATCAAGTTATCAATGCCCTGTCTAAGCAAGGAATTAGTGTGTATATGTTATCTGGGGACAAGGAGAGTGCTGCTATGAATGTTGCCTCAATTGTTGGCATTCAGAAAGACAAGGTAATATCAACTAAAGTAAATTTTGCTTTGCCGATGTGGACATTTTTTTCTGGTGAATAGTCACTGTAATAAAACAACAAACTTCTGTAATACTCCCTCCGTCCGGAATTACTTGTCATAGAAATGGATGTATCTAGACGTATTTTAGTTTTAGATACATCCATTTCTTTTCATTTTGATGACAAGTAATTCCGGACGGAGGGAGTATATGACATCAAAGTACGAGAATGAACATGTTGCAGGTGCTTGCTGCCTCTTCTCCTGTTGTCTGACTTCAAGTATGCAATTTATAATTTTATATACATCTCAGAAGGTGCACTGGTGGTACTGCTTTACCATTAATTTTAGAAGCCTAATGCTGCATAAATTTTCTTCCTATTATTTTACCGAAAATATGAATTCAACTTTCCATAAAGAAAAATAGTTAACATTTCTCATGAAGTCATGATATTGTTATGTACAGTAGCTTTGTAGGAAATAGATTCATGCTTTTGATTATGCATGGAAATCTTACAGCAAGCTGAAAGGCGTTAATATGTAAATTGACTTCATCTGGTATTAGCAATTTCTCATCCCCATGCACTATTAATCGAACATAAAGATCTATATGATTGAAACCAATTCAGCCACAAAAGGAAGCATGAAGAAACGGTTCTTTCATTCATTAGGATTATTTTCTTACCATGATTTGTGTATCCTTTGTTACCTTTTCAGTATGATTTACTTGTTTACTTAATTAAATGGTATCAGGTGATTTCTGAAGTTAAACCACATGAGAAAAAGAAGTTCATATCTGAACTTCAAAAGGAGCACAAATTAGTTGCCATGGTTGGTGATGGCATTAATGATGCTGCAGCCCTAGCTTTAGCTGACGTTGGAATTGCAATGGGTGGAGGTGTTGGTGCAGCTAGTGACGTATCTTCAGTTGTTCTCATGGGTAATAGGTTATCTCAGGTAATTCATTCAGGACAGCTTGGAGTTACTCGCTGATACCGTTGCCAAATTCATTGAACTTCACTTCCCTCATCTTTCTTTTTCCTAATAAACTGCTGTGATGGGTCTTTGATGCAGCTTGTTGATGCTTTAGAGTTAAGTAAAGAAACCATGAGAACAGTGAAGCAAAATCTTTGGTGGGCTTTTCTGTATAACATTGTATGGTTCCCTTTCTCGTCTCTTTATGCCTTTGCTTATGTGTTTCATAAGTTATCAAGTATCATCTGCCAGGATAGTGTTGGAAAAAAAGTTACACTTACAGATTAAAAATACTACTCCCTCCATCCCATAATATAAGACGTTTTTGTAAGCTATGTTAGCTTGCAAAATCGTCTTATATTATGGGATGGAGGGAGTACCTCTGTACCAAAATATAAGACGTTTTTGCAGTTCAATTTGAACTGCAAAAACGTTATATGCCTGCTCAGAATTCTGCTTGCGAGGCCTCGTTATGATGCGATGTTTTTTTGCAGGTTGGGCTACCCGTTGCTGCTGGAGCATTGCTGCCAGCGACGGGTATGATGCTGACCCCGTCGATAGCTGGAGCACTGATGGGCTTTAGTTCAGTCAGCGTGATGGCCAATTCCTTGCTTTTGAGGGCGAGGATGAGTTCAAGGCAGCAACCAACCCATCATGTTCAGAGCAGACAAAAGCCTCAGAACACCATTTCTGGTGTATCAGACGGAGCTGATGAGGTAGAGCAAAGTTATCCATCAAAATGGAGGAGTACCTGACTGAAGTTTGAATTTGACATACTTGTTACTTCACGAACATTTGATTCTAGTTCAGTCACATAGCCACAGGTGAGTAAAAACACTAATGACACAGTAATCACCAAGAGTTTGACACAATAATCGTCAAGAGTTTTAAACATCATGTGATGTAGAAGTCCTCGAACCAGTCGCAGATCTTGGATCGTTCAACAGGGTACCACATTTTCGATGCACAATCTAGTTAATTGTCGTGTGTGGATGAAGCATCACAAGCTCGCCACGATATTGGTCAAAATTACAATACAAAGTTCACTGGTTGATCATATTGTGCCCAACTTAATTGTCGTGTGCGGATATTGCAAATTTTTCAATGCATAAAATTTGTCAAAATCAGACATGTTTTGTGGTGTGTTTATATGATTATTAATTTGTGGTATTTACATGCATTATGGTGTGTTTATATGGGACTATGACCTTCTAATGTCATTTAGCACCTTGATATAGGGTTCTAGTGTGTACTAGCTTAAACAATACCTTGATACATGCTGGCAGATCATATATCTACCCACGTGTAGCTAAATAAAGAATCGGTGTATGAGAAATGAGCAAGTGGTGTGTTCTGAAAACCCTTTGTTCATCCCTCACTCATGAGTTGAGCCCTTTTAGATGCAGGGATGCAAGCGGGCATCCCGCAAAAACTGGAGACTAGTTCAAACTAAACTGAATCTAAGCCAGGCGATTATAACTAACAAGATTTATTTTAACTACGTAGCGGGGTGGATCGGGCGCCGCTCTGCATCCCTAGGCGTCAGGGTGGGTACCATAAGAACATGTACTAGATCATACTCGGAGGGAGTATGTGCTAAGAAATGTCGATTATTAATCACTTGCGGTGGAATTACCTCAAACCTTTTTAGTCGATAAAAGTTTTAAGACTTTCCATCTGATGTAGAATCAGTAAGTTATTTTTGAAGAATGTTTAATTGTCAGTTTCAAGCTATTGTTATTACTTGTGAAACCGTGGGATATGCATATAGCAGGATAAAGAAGCAATTTCTATTGCCACGTAGGATGAAGCTTTTGCTTATATTGAAGGACCAGTGCTTGATTTGGCAACGATGCTTGTGCATTTAACTCGTGGTAATTAGTGTAATAGATCATCCAAGCACCTACGAAGGGGAGCTTGCACTACAGTAGATGCAATTTACATTAGTGCTCATTGATGCGGCAATATTCCATCTTCTTAAGCACGCCTACATAAGCACCTTGCATTGCGCATGCCCCTAGACCCCCGTGGAATTTTCGCCCATGCTTTCTTCCAAAAATAGAGGGGACTGTTGACCGAAGTCGTTGAAGAAAGGGCTTCAGATATTGCCATAGTCTAGATCTCCCCTACGTTAACCATATGTGTGCGTGCAATGAACTAATCCACCTTTAACCTTGCCAGAGGGAGGCTAATGAAGTTGCAAATTGTCTCGCTAAATCGTGTTATATTTCTAGATTGCCGTCAGTTTGGGATAATACCCCCCTAATTTTATTTCTTTCTTGATTGTAAACGATCTGGCTGTCATTTGATGAATAAAATCATTTTCCACCTGCAACAAGGCATTGTTACATGGTTGAGCCACACCAGATTAACAAACAACTCGAGCACATCGAGCCGCATCTAGTTATCACCTAGCGGCCGCTGAACACATTACACATGGATTCTATCTGTAAGGGGATTTCGTGTTCAAGCACAAATATAACCTCAAAAGAGGTTTCTCATCATGTACAACAAAGATTCTACTTGGGATAGATTTGTGGTCTCTATGCGGATTTTCTCGCCCCTTCCATTAGGGTCGTCTCCCGTGACGAGGAGAAGGAGCACCGCCGGGCCGGGGAGCAGCGCAAGGCCGAGGCCGACTATGAGGTCTATGTAGAGAACCTTGTCGAGGCCGACTATGAGGTCTATGTAGAGAACCTTGTCGAGGCCGACTATGAGGTCTATGTAGAGAACCTTGTTGATGCCGATCCATAGCTCGTCGATCGACAACATTGCATTCTTCGAGTCAAGGGAGGCGGAGCGCAGCAAATTACTGGAGGCCGAGGAGGAGCACAAGAAGAAAGCCGAGATCGATGAGTTGTCCGACCGGTTGGAGGCCGAGCTCTCGACGAGGGGGAGGTGAAGATGTGAGTAGGTCTACCGCCAATGACCACGGGGACAGCCCTTTCGACGGAGGGGTGATGGACATCTTCGACGAGTACTTTACCGACTGCTACGATTAGGAGTAGAGCTATTTCTATTGCATCATAGTGCTAGGGATCTATGAGAGTACTGGTGTTTAAGTTTGTCATCTCATGTTTAATGTGCAACATTTCATACTAGCATTCAAAATATGCAGTGAATTTATGTGATTTATGATCATGTTTCAAATTTTAGGGCACCAGAATACTCCCTCCATTCATTTATATAAGGTGTATTTGTTTTTTTGATAGAATTCCAAATGTAAGGTGCATATCCTCTAATTCCTCATAATTCCCTTTTTAGCCCTCCAGAAAAAAGAAAAGTACCTCTCACGATTGTCTGCATCTCTTTATAGCAAAAGAAGGAAAGTATATCTCTCTTGATTGCATGTATCTCTTATTTTTCTAAACTAATTGATTTACTTGCCACTAACCAACAATTTGCCAGGGGTAATTTTGTTCTAACTTCTCTATAATTATGTGTTTTGGTCACCGTGTCAAAAATAACACACTTTACATAAAGGAACGGAGGCAGTATAAATTTAGAGCTGCTGAAAAAGCATAAACTTTTCGGGAGACCCAAAATCTTATCTCTCCACACCTAAAACCAGTTTTGGGTCACCAAATTATAGAGCTGTCGTTGGAGATGCTCTTGCACATGCATTCTATGTACATGTGATCCTGTGTTCAAGCACAACTATAACCTCGAAAGAGCTTTGTTATGACATTTCCAAGAACATCGATGAGGTTGACTATGAGAGTAGTGACAAGAGGCTAGAACATGGTACACCCTTTCCCCTCCCTCTCCTCAATCTCTTGATATGGGGGTGGTGAACATACACAAGTGCTATCTGAGCTTGGTACCCACCTTTTATCGGTTAGAAGTAGGGATGAAAATGGAGTGAAAAGTTTCCGTTTTTCCGGAGAAAAAATGAAAACAGAGAGGAAATATGAAAACGGAAATGGAAATTTGCAAAACGGAAATGGAAATGGAATTTTTTATGCGGAAACGGAAACAAAAATGGAACTGTGTTTTCCGGTGGAACAGATGTGGAAACGGAACTTTCCGTTTCCGTGAATATGGAATTTCCGTTTCTACTGTAGACCCATGGCTACTTTGTTGCCCAACTACCAAACAACACACAATGACACAATGAGCAGAATGAGCATGATGGATCATTTGAGCATCAACTTTTATTACCATACACACCCTATATGAAATTGCATGTACTACTACAATACTACCCTATGTTGCTAAAACAACCATATTATTTTGTAGCCATGTTAACAATTCCATAAATTTGTTTCGTTCTTGTGTGTATTTCTCTATGATTCAAGGGTGTTGTAAGTTCCGGTCAACACAAAGTTTTGTTTTCGTGTCCGCTCTGTATTCGCTCCGTGTCTGTTTCCGGTAGTATCTGTTTCCGTATTTGTTTTCAGAGTTTCTGTATTCGTTTCCGCTTCTGCAAAAATATATGAAAACAAATATGGTAGCAACTAGTTCCGTCCGTTTCCACGCCGTTTTCATCCCTAGTTAGAAGGGTAAAATTATGTCATAATTGTGTGTGTGTGTGAGAGAGAGAGCTAGTCAAATCCCTTTTTTTTTTTAAATAGAAGGAAGATGCTTATAAACTTGAGCTTATTGATCATTCGCTCCCCCTTTGCTCTACGTGGGCCAAAATGCCCCATCTGACATTGCAATTGGTGAAATGCCCATCTTTGCTCTGCCTCTTGACCAAATGGCACACACTTAACTTGATGATGTATCTTTACCATATGACACAAATGAGACGGCGTAGAAGACCAAAATACCCCTGAATACAAAAAAGTTAGGGTCGCATGCAATCTTGTATGAATGCCAAAGAAAATTGTCCCAAAACTAACTTGCCATTAAAATCTGAAAAGATTACACAAAACAAGTATATAATCATAGTAATCTACTACTCAAATTTCAGCCAATTCTAGACAAGTAGAAATGAGAAAATGAGATTTCAAATTTTGGGCAACTGCCCAGAAGAATCAGAAAAAATTACAGAAAATCAAATATATTCATAGTACTCTACTGTTCAAATTTCAATCAATTCCTGATGAGGACATGACTACCTAGGATACGACCAAAAATATTGCATACATGCATATTTGTGAGGTGATTTGTTATAAGAATTATGCAATAATTTATTTATGTTAGCCGGAACAAAAATACTTCACCTATTTTTATTTTATGCCTAAATGCAGAAAGGTCGAACACTTGTATGAACCACGTGTGATGATAAAGGAAGAGGAAATGGTTGGGTGCTATTCAAGAGGTCCTCTCACATCAAAGGAAATAATTAGGTGCTGTTCAAGAAGTTCTCTCACGTCACTTTTAGCCCAAGAGAAGATAGAGTCCAAGTCTCTCACGTTCTGGACTCAGATTCGGACTGCACAGACATACCTTTCTCAAAACGCCAAGAACTTTTTCATCCGGACTCCAAATTGGGTGATTCTTTTTTTGTTGGAAAGTAGATTTCATATGCGTTCCAGCCCAATTGGAATCACCTTAAAATTCGTCCGGAGCGTGGAGATACTGATGAAACAATCTGACGTTGTAGTAGAATCCGAGTCACACTACAAGTCCAAAAGTGTGGCATCACCTCCACTTGGGCCCATGGGCCTTGTACGACCTAGGGTTAGTTTTAGGCTGCCTTGGGACGTCCTCCCATCTCCTTGGCCGCCACCCCTTGCTCCTATATAAGTAGATCAATCTAGTAGCTTATTCTTTGTGTTTTGTTTAGTTAAAAGTTAGCCATTGCAACTTCGTGTGCTTCGTTTGTGTCCAACGACCAGACCAAGACCGCTTTCGGAACCCCACCCTTATCAATACTTCATCTATATTCGCAATATTCAGATTGCATTATCATATTCTTGCTTGTTCTTCGATTGCTTGCAGGAATAGACCTTCGTGGTCAGGTTGATCGTGCTCCGGCGTGGTCAATAACCTTCTTGGAGTTGGTTTAGCGATTGCTAAGGCGCAACGTCGTGCACGTTTGTACTCGGATCGTCAAATTCGCCTCCACCAAATCGATAGTTATCATCTCATCGAAAGATCGGGACCCTCGCCTCTATCAAGTGGTATCAGTTTTCAGGTTGCTCTGTGAGAATTTCCAGTTATCCCTAGATTAGATTTATTTTTCTTACCTATTATCTAAGAAAAATCCACAAAAAAAAGTTAGATCCATGCATCACATATCCGAACCAATCTGAGCCTTTTTGCAATTTTCTGTTCGGCGTTTTGCTTTGTTGAATTTGCGGTTGCATCGTCGTGTCGAGTTGCTGGTCTTAGCGTCTAGTCTTATAGAGTTTCGAGTTCTATTCACAAGTTGTCACGCCACCGTTGCATCATCATCCCTTCCGTTGTCGCCCACCATCATCCATCAATTTCCATCACGTTCTCCCCCCATCGTTCATTATCATAGTCATACTTGAGGTCCTTCACATCTACGCTTGATTCAATCTGCATCTTATCTGTTGGAGAAAAAAAAAGTGAGAGAAAAAAAGAAAGAGAAAAAAAAGAACAAAAAAGTGAGAAAAAATATAGAGAAGAAAAAAAGTACAAAGTGAGAAAAAAATAGAGAGAAGAGAAAAAAATCGGATCTACCTAGACTCAATCTCGTATCTGAATTCGGATTGAAATCTGTTTTGCGCAGTGTTCGGTAAAACAGGCGTATCTTCCTCATACGAAGTCCGTTTTGGCTCCACGAGTACTCAAATTCGAGCTATTGACGAGCCGCATCTGAAAAGTTCATAAAGCTAGTTCATTATTGTCACCTCCAAATCGACTTCTAAATAGGACTTTTTTCCCTCCGAAGGTCGCGAACACAGTTTGTCAATATTTTTTAGGTCCGTTCCCGAATTTTTTGGCTCCTCATACGAACTCAGAATTGAGTGATTCTTTTTGCATTGAAAATTTTGAGTCAGTAGCAATCTTGAGAAAAAATATCAAAATTTTGGCATAATATTTTTGATAGGAAAGTTGTAGAGAGATTTTGTTATATCCTGCTTGGCGGTTATTTGTCAACATCGTCTTTACTGCCATTGTGATATTCACTTATATCTTGCTATCGAGAGCTACTTCATATCATCCGTTGCTGCTATTTTTGCTACGTCGTGACTTCATTAGCGTTCTAGGCTCGCGTCTCTAGTACGGTCTAGCCTAGGACCAGCACAGTACCGTCGTTGAGCGTTTATTCAACATTGCATCTCTGAATTGATTATTGCTAATCTTTTGCTACCATATATTAAGCCTTCTAAGCTCCACATATTTCTACATCGTGTATACATATGTTCACCTGGTAATCGCTTTACTCAATCTTCGGAGATATTGACACCGTCGATTGCCGGTCACCACCTGCTACATGGTAAGAATTTGTAAGACATTGATATTTGCTTTACTATGAGCGTTTTACCACCACATCCTAGTAGTACATAGGAACAATATTCTTGGATTTTCTTTCTTGTTTCTACCAACCATGACAGGATCCAGAGTTGTCAGTTTGTGGGCTTCGTCGATCGTGGGAGACATGCCACCACAACAACCGCTACGAGAGGTGCAAATAGATCCAAATGCACATGATCAGGTTAATGTTTCTATATACCACCATTTAATGGCCGTTTTAGACCTGCTTTATATATTGAATGGGAGATTCAAATGAATGATATATTTGCTTCCCATAATTTTGCTGAACATAAGAAAGTTAAGCTCGCAGTTGGGTCATTCACTGGTTATGCTTCAGTTTGGTGGAGCGAATATTGTCGGTTACACCCTGATTATATACCTACCACTTGGGATGATTTGAAACTTTCTATGAGACACACATTCGTCCCTGCTTATTATACTCGTGACATGATTAAAAAGTTACAACATTTAAAACAAGGTAGTGACACTGTAACGAAATATTATGATGATTTACAAACGACCTTGTTGCATTCCTCATTAGAAGAAAGTGAAGAAGATTTTATGGATAGATTTTGGGGAGGATTAAACCGTGATATTCAGGAGATACTAATTCATGAAAAGTGTTATCCTATGGATCGTTTGTATCGTTTTGCTTGCAAAGCTGAACAGGAAATAAAAAACGTGTTGCCCACAAGGAGAACGAGCGCAAGGTGCGCATTCCAAGAGTTGATACGGTTGTTCCTTCAACTGCTAGGCATACTATGCCAACCACATCAATTGTTGTGAGGGTTACATCACCTTCACCATGTGACACGTCACCATCGAGAGTGCCTACATCATCTGAGTTGATCATAAGAGGTAATGACAAAGGTACTGATCTTTCACCTCCAGAGGAGTATGACGAATGCCTTGTCAATTCCAATGTACCATGTGATGAGCTACCCATTACTTTGATCACACCACCTATTTTAGAGGACTATGTTCATGATTTGACTTTTGCCATGTGATCATATATCAACAATTTTGAGGGCACCCATTGAATTAACTGTTGATCAGAAAGAACCATGTGAATCAGGAAATAAATCAAATTTGGATCAAATATGTTTGAAGATAATTCTGCCACTGTTTAATCATTTTGATATGACCTCCAATTTTTGTGATGATTCTTTGTCAAATGACATGTTGCATGTTTGCTTATTTAAGCATGTTGTAGCATCTAAATTTGGAATAATTCAAGTTTATTTACCAATGTTGGGATGGTTTAATGATGAACATTGTCAATCTTTTGACATGAATAAGGACTTCACTTATATGTGCAAACTGAATTGCAATATTTTCATGCCTTCTACTTCTTGTGATAATATTTTGGCTTTATATTTCATGACATTAGAAGTGTGCTCTTGTATAAATGTGTCACATGTGCCACAACTGAGATCAATAAAAATAGATGACATATACATATACAACATGTACACCTTGTCTCTTTTGTTAGCCACATTTCAGACTAAGCAACGCCGAGGACGACTTTGTTTTCAAGAAGGGGAGGATGATGAGGACATGACTACCTTGGATACGACCAAAAATATTGCATACATGCATATTTGTGAGGTGATTTCTTATAAGAATTATGCAATAATTTATTTATGTTAGCCGGAACAAAAATACTTCACCTATTTTTATTTTATGCCTAAATGCAGAATGGTCGAACACTTGTATGAACCACGTGTGATGATAAAGGAAGAGGAAATGGTTGGGTGCTATTCAAGAGGTCCTCTCACATCAAAGGAAATAATTTTTTTTTGAGGGGTAAACCACACTTTATTCAATGGTTGGAGTACGGTTTACAGGAATTACAAACGGGTCGTGGGGAGATCCCATCCACAAGTGGCGACCCACATCTAAAGAAGAAGAAAACTTAGCTAAATTATGGGAATCAAAGTTCATACTACGTCCTTCAAAAATAAAATTGCAGCTAGTAAAGTCTCTCGCTCGAGCACAAATTTCCTTGATAATAGCACCATGCCTTCCTTCCGATCCATTGTTTATCTCTGCTACAACTCCTTTGCAATCACATGCAATAACGATGCGGTGTAGTGACAGGTCGAGTGCTAATGCCAATGCTTCGCGGCAGGCCAGTGCCTCCAACGTCGCTGGTTCTGCTATGTCCCTGAAGACCATAGCCGAAGAACCCAAATAAAATCCTGAATGATCACGACACACCGCTGCAGCTGCCCCACTCCTTCCGTTTCTAGCTAGCCCACCATCAACTTGGATCTTGGCCACTCCCATGTCCGGTGCTCTCCAATGACTTGCACTTTGTCTCGCACCCAGCGGTGCAACTTGCACACCAGAGCTACCAGGTTCGACAATTGTATCTAGCTCTGCTATATAGTTCATCACAAAAGCATGTGTCGCATGCGGACTTTGCAAAACCCCCTCGTGTATAATTTTACGCCGAGCTGCCCAGATTGCCCAAAGGGTGACGACCAGCTTGATGAGAGTAGCAAACGGTAGATCATCTATTAGTGAAAATAACCACAACTTAGCATTTGGTTCCTCCGAAGCTTGGACATACTCGGCCACATCCTCATCTACTAGTGCCCACACGCAGCGTGTTGTTGAGCAATCCAATAGTGAATGACGCCAAGAGTCTGGCATCCCACATAACTGACACTTATCATCCTCGGCCATGTTCCTACTGTGTCTAACATCCTCTGTAGGGATTGAATGTTTGGCAAGCCTCCAAAGAAAATTACGAATCTTCCCCGGTACCTTAACCGACCACAAAGAGGTCCAACTATTCGCCTGTGCTTCATAATCGGAACTTCCTGCATTACCTTCTAGCCAATCTTCTCTCCTTCTCTTTGTGTCAACTAACATGCGATAAGCTGATCTCACTGTGAACATACCATTCTTCTCAAAATTCCACGCCCATAAATCGTCCATCCGCCGAGTGCAAATAGGGATACTCAGGATCGTACTCTTGTCCGCCGCCAGAAAGGTTTAGTCAATGATCTCCCTCCTCCAAATAGCACTTGTATTATCTATGATTTCACTTACCATCGTGGGTGGATTAGCAGACAGACAAGCAATAGGTCTCATTGTTGCATTCCGTGGTAACCAGTTATCAACCCATATTTTTGTTGTTGTTCCATCACCTATTCTCCTTATCAATCCTTGGCACATGACCTCCCTCCCTTCCATGATTGCACGCCACACCTGCGAGGGTCGGCTGCCTAGCTCAGCTGAAAGTATCGTTCCGCTCGGGTAGTATATCGCCTTAAGCATACACGCACACAAAGAGCTCGGCTGTTGTAGTAACCTCCACGACTGCCTTGCAAGAAGGGCAAGGTTAAACAGTTCAAAATCTCGGAATCCTAGCCCTCCCATAAATTTTGGTTGAGTCATGGTCTTCCATGCTACCCATGCCGGTTTCCGTTTTCCTTGTTTACTCCCCCACCAAAACTGCCTGATTAGTTTATTTAGGTGCTCGCACAGACCCCTTGGCAATTTGAAGCAAGACATAGAGAAAACCGGGACTGCTTGTGCAACAGATTTAACCAGGACCTCCTTACCCGCTGAAGATAATGTTTTCTCAATCCATCCCTTCACCTTGCTCCACAATCTATCCTTGAGATATTTGAATGCACCAAATTTTGAAGTACCTATGTCCGAAGGCATACCAAGATACTTGTCATTTAATGTCTCGTTTGGCACATCTAGGATTCCTTTGATCTCATCTTTGATATTAGCTGGGCATCCTTTGCTGAAAAAAATCGTTGATTTAGAAGGATTAATCCTCTGACCTGAAGCTTGACAGTATACATCCAACAGGTTTGACAACTCAGTCGCCCCTCCACCATTTGCTTTGAAGAACAGCAGGCTATCATCTGCGAATAAAAGGTGATTGACAGGTGGTGCCGATGGCGCCACTTGTATCCCCTCAAGTTGAGATGAATCACTTAAATTTTTCAATAGGCCTGAAAGACCCTCCGCTGCCAACAAAAACAGGTAAGGGGAGATCGGATCTCCCTGCCGGATACCTCTGCTAGGTTTAAACTCCTCCAACTTCTTCCCATTGAAAAGAACTGAATATGAGACTGAGCTGACCAGGCCCATGACAATGTTTACCCACCTCTGAGAGAACCCCAACTTCAGCATTATGGCTCTCAAATAATCCCATTCGACCCTATCATATGCTTTCATCATGTCCAATTTAAGAGCACAGTGACGGTTTTTAATAGCCTTGTTCCTCTTCATAAAATGCAAGCATTCGTACGCCACAATAATGTTGTCTGTAATCAGCCGGCCAGGAACAAAGGCTGACTGCTCTGCCGAGATGATCTCTGGAAGTACTAGCTTCAGGCGATTAGCTATGACTTTTGAAGCTATCTTATAGAGCACATTACAAAGACTGATAGGGCGAAATTGTGCAAGCAAAGACGGGTTTTTTACCTTAGGAATTAGCACCAAATAGGTCTGATTTATCCCTTCCGCACTTTCCTGTCCTTCAACAATTTTCAAAACGGCACTAGTGACCTCCGCCCCACAAACTCCCCAATGCTTCTGAAAAAAATGCGCAGGGAACCCGTCTGGTCCCGGTGATTTTGTGGGGAACATTTGATAGAGGGCAGTTTTCTCACGTCACTTTTAGCCCAAGAGAAGATAGAGTCCAAGTCTCTCACGTTCTGAACTCAGATTCGGACTGCACAGACACACCTTTCTCAAAACGCCAAGAACTTTTTCATCCGGACTCCTAATTGGGTGATTCTTTTTTTGTTGGAAAGTAGATTTCATATGCGTTCCAGCCCAATTGGAATCACCTTAAAATTCGTCCAGAGCGTGGAGATAATGATGAAACAATCTGACGTTGTAGCAGAATCCGAGTCAAACTGCAAGTCCAAAAGTGTTGTATCACCTCCACTTGGGCCCATGGGCCTTGTACGAACTAGCGGTTAGTTTTAGGCTGCCTTGGGACGTCCTCCCACCTTCTTGGCCACCACCCCTTTCTACTATATAAGTAGGTCAATCTAGTAGCTTATTCTTTGGGTTTTGTTTAGTTAAAAGTTAGCCATTGCAACTTCGTGTGGTTCGTTTGTGTCCAACGACCAGACCAAGACCGCTTTCGGAGCCCCACCCTTATCAATAATTCATCTATATTCGCAATATTCAGATTGCATTATCATATTCTTGCTTGTTCTTCGATTGCTTGCAGGAATAGACCTTCGTGGTTAGGTTGATCGTGCTCCGGCGTGGTCAATAACCTTCTTGGAGTTGGTTTAGCGATTGCTAAGGCGCAACGTCGTGCACGTTTGTAGTCGGATCGTCAAAGTCGCCCCCACCAAATCGATAGTTATTATCTCATCGAAAGATCGGGACCCTCGCCTCTATCAATTCCGAACAAGGAGCCAAGAGAAACGAGATTTCAAATTTTTGTCCGAGTTTGTTCAAATTTTGGCGAGCATTTGAACTACCGAGAAAAATCTGAAAAAACTAAAGAAAATCAAGCATATTGACGTAGATTGTTCAAACTTCGGACAATTCTAAATAACTATAGCAGAGAAAATGACACCTATACTTGTTGTCTAGCAAGTTTGACACAATACATACAAACAGATGAAGTTTTTCATTACATGCATTCCAGTTTTCATTCTACATCACAAAATAGAGCAACACATCACGAAGTAAATCTCAAAGTTCCAACACATAGATGAAGGTTTCAAGTCCCAACACATCACAAGCGTATCATAAAATTAAGCAAATCTCAAGTTCACCAACTCACCTGGGTGGAGCCTATTTGGGTATTTTATCAATTGCAATATAAAATGGGATATATTGGCTCAAGCATACTTACCAGAAAAGTCCCCCTACGCGAACCAACATGTGGTTTGATGGTTAGAGGGACTGTGGTATCTCCAGCCCACCAGGGATCAAATCCTGGTGCTCGCATTTATTCCTGGATTTATTTCAGGATTTTCGGCGATGCACATTCAGTGGGAGGAGACGTTCCCGTCGATGACGAGGCGCCTACGGTGACTTCGTAAATCCCAAGATGATATGCCGGCTCAGCCTCTCGGAGGTGCTCATAGGGGTAGGGTGTGCGTGTGTGCGTTCATAGAGATGAGTGTATGCGCGTGTATATGAGCGCTTGCGTCTGTACTGTGTTAAAAAAAGTCCCCCTACTTTTGGGGCAATTTTTCAAATTCTCTTTTACCTAATAATCTTGGATGATTTTTTTATCTGAGTTTGTTTTGACTTTCTTTTTCTTTTTCTAGGGGGACTTTTTTTTTTACTTTTTTTGAGACAATATGACTTTTTTTTTACTTTTTTTAGGGAGACTTTTTTTTACTAATCATTGATGATTAAGATGAACATGTGAAAGGGCCACCACCGTGAGGCCCAGCGAAAATTCGACCGTTGCTTGCCTCACTAAAGTACCCGACCGTTGGACGCACGACCCCTTCCCTTCCTTCCTTAAGCCGCGCGAGCGCGACTACCCAACACCGGATCATCACGCTTCTACTCCCCCCTTTCCATTTCCGCCCCACGGTTGAGTCCAATCTCACATCAACTCAAAGCCTTCCAATTCAGCACGAACCTTCCAATGGCGGCGGAACCCACCAAAAGCGACGCCCACGTCGTGGAGATCCCGGTCACCGGCGACGGAGCGGGCGCGTTCCCCAGCAAGGCGGCAGCGGCGGCGTCGGGGCACCACCCGCTGGGCGAGATCGCCGACAGCGGGGGCCACCTGCTGCTGCTCAAGCTGTGGCAGCGGGAGGAGTCTCGCCTCAACCGCCGCGCGTGCGCGCTCGAGGCGGTCATGGACGCAGCGCGCCGGGACGCCTTCTACCTCTGCGCGGCCTTCCTCGCCCTCCACGGCCTCTCCCTCGCGCTCCTCTTCGCCGCCTCCGTCGCGGGCGGCTCCTCCGCCGCGCTCCCGTCGCGCGCCTGCACGAGGTGGTGGGCGCCGTCGTCCCTCTCGCTGGCCGCCTCCCTCGCGCTCGCCGCCGCCGTGCAGCTCCGCGTCTGCGCCTACTGGCGCGCCGCGCGCCCGCTGCGGCGGGAGCGCGGCGACGCCCGGGCCCTCGCGCGGTGCGTGCAGGAGCTGCGCTTGAAGGGCGCGTCCTTCGACCTGTCCAAGGAGCCGCAGTGCGGGGTGACGAGGACCAACTGCGCCAGCGTCGAGGGCGCGGGGGCCTGGGGCCCGCTCCGGTGGTGCTACCGGAACGTCGTCACCGCCTGCCTCCTCGCCGTCGCCGCCGTGGCCTTACCCTCCGGCAAGCTCATCCTGTGCACCTAGGACACAAACCGATCTGAGTTTTCGGTGAGTTGAATCTACCTCTTGTTACTCTCTGTGAATCAGATCTTCTGAAAATTCATGACTGATCACCACGCCAGCAGATTTGTTATGACTGAAATTGTCAGCGCTTGAAATTTGTTCTGATCCATGACCAAATTATTGCTTCTCTTATTCTAGGTGGCTTCCTGGTGAATTGATCCGGAGGAAACGATGTGCTACTAGGGTCGCAGGCTTCATGGTGTTAGACAGAACACTGCTTGTGCTCCGATGATCAGTGAATTTCCAACATTTTTCTTCTCCACCCCGAGATGTACTCTTTGTAATGATTCAAAGCTTCTTTGTATGATCCATTCATAGCAGTTGGAACTAAAAATGGAAATTCTCATACGGTCATTCTGACTTTCTGCTTATAATGGCAAATTTATACGTACATTGTTATGGTTGAAATTCTCCATGTGCTCTTCAACTACAGATTCTAAGGTTGAACCGGCAAAGGGACGACCCAATTCTCAGTGCAATCATGTTGTTTTGACGACTCCAAAAATATGAAATAATTTGTTGGATGATCTGTGCACTCGTCGTTGTGGTTGTTCTGTTGTCGAAGCTTATTGTCACGGTGATTGCGTCATTACACTATTATGCATTGTTCTTGGTGTGCTGAGTCTAGCCTGCACACTGTTACTGGAATCCTAGGAGTCATCCCAGACGATCTAGAGAAAGTATTCTCCTTGTGCAGTGTTATTCTGATTTCTTGCTTACAATGGCAAATTTATACAGTGTTGTGGTCATTGGAATTCTCCTTGCGCTCTTCAACTACGGTTTTGATTCTCAGTTAACCTCGATGTTCTTTTGTTCTTGAAGTTCAAGAACAAATGGTCAGATTGAACTTCCGTGTGAAATTGACCTTGCCTGCAGATGTACTAACTATTCTAAGGTTGGACCGGCAAGAGGCAACCAATTTTCCTTGCAACCCTATTGTTTTGACAGCTCCATAAATATGAAATCAGAATAACACTTGTCGTTGTTTGTTCTATTGACAAAGCTGGTTCTCTCACCATGATTTTGTATTCTCGGCATTTTCTTTGTGTTCTGAGTCCAGCGTGCACACTGTTAGTAGAGTCCTAGGAGTCATCCCACACAATCTAGAGAAAATATTGGTTGGAAACCAATTGGAGTGGAAACTGGCGAAAATAACACACAAATCAAATTCAGGGATGAATGGTATTTTGAACAGATTCAGTTTGAACTAAAACCACAACAGTATTTTGGAACGGAGGGAGTAGCAAACAGAAAACTTTATTATTCATTGTTAAATTTGTTGTTTTACATATCTATGAAATGAGTATGCGCTGGACCTTAAAATTGTGCATGCTTCTAGAGCATCACCCTGCTAGCATCTGTATTTATTTTTGTACAATTTTATAAAACTTTCAAACATGGTTTCAGCATAATCTTCATTGTAACGTGGTTCACACCCGATACTTTCTTCACAATCTATAACCAACCGGATTGTTGTTCTAACATCAGACCACCCAGAGTGGCAAGGGAGAGAACAGAAGTCTTGTTTACATTATTTTTCACTCATCTGAGATGTTGAAAGGGTTCAAAGCTTGTGGCTCTTTGTAACGGTTCAAAGCTTCTTTGTATGATTCATCAGTAGAAGCTGCAACTCAAAATGAAATGCTAATTTGGCCGTTCTGACTTCACAGCTAGTATGAAAAGTGTGTCCACTGTTAGGGCTCTTTTACTTGTTCAGTTCTTCAACAGTTGTTTTCACTACTCGAAAAGAAGAAGAAACGCGGTTTCGTTTAGGCATATCAAACCTCAAGAACAAATTGTCAGATTGATGCAATCCTTTGGTTCCGGCATATTAGTTAGGTTGAATCTCTGTGCAAAAAATAACATCTGCAAATGTAATCCATTTTCTATGGCAAAGACTGCAAGAGCCATTTGGTAAAGAAATCCATGACACACGATTCTCCCTGCAATCCAACTCCAAAATTCTGATTTCAGCATATATTTTCCAAGCAAAAGCATGCAAGCGTCAATGACTCCACAAGAGAACAAATCTGATGCACAGCAAAATTGTCTTTGGCAAACAATCATTTCCCAAAGTTTGTTGCTCCCTCTGATCCATATTAATTGTCCATTCTCTTATAGTAATATATATCAGAGGGGGCACATATCTATATATCCAAAGTTTGTTCTAGGTCAGGTGCCTAGTAGCAGTTAACTAACTTAAATGCCCAAGTCCAATTCACAGTCGCTGGATACCACGCAGACCAAAACACAAGAGAATAGACACGCAAATCTGCTTGGTATATAAAACATACCTTTTCTAGTTTCAAATAAGTTAGTTCGTACCTGGTCAATTGCTCATATCTAATCCATCTTTAACCAAAGTGCCCTGAGGAATTAGAACCTCAACGAGAATAAAGCAAAGTGTATATAGTTAAACCAAAGAAAATGTCAGGAGTTTGCATTGCAAATTCCGCATTCCTATGATGTGTTACAGGTTTTGCAAATAACATCAAGAATCACATTGAACTAACAAAACATCAATTTTGGTCCCTACAACCATATGAAATCAGAGACAGTCACGCATGACTAAATTTTACATCATACATGGAACAGTGACACGCCCTTGCTAGTATACACTTACCAAGGAAGCATTTACATTATCTCTCTTGATAAGAAACATGTATCTGAATTATCTGAATATATAGCAAAGGTTGTACCAATTAAACATGCACATAAAAGCTAAAAATTATACTAACATTTGGCCCACAGTTGTCGCAATATTTGATTGTGCAACCTAAATGCCTAAAAAAGAACGGGGTGGTAGTTACATGGAATATACATCAAACCATTTCACTGCAAATTACGATGAACAGAAGTAATCAGAGAAATGGCACAAGATAAATTATCTTATCAGTTAGACATGCATGAGCATCATACGGGCTGCCTCGATCAGAAGAACCTAGCCCGATTCTTCTCGGATCGGATCACTTGTAACAGAGAGGAGGCCCCTCAAATGATGACAACATCTTAAATTATTCAGCGGTGAACAAACAAACATAGGAGAGCACTAAATCAACAGCACAATCTTAAGATGCAACTTAAATCCGCTGTAACATAGTGTAGACGCTACTGCTGCGGGACGTAGTAGTACCCCATGTCGGCGGCGGGCATGCCGGCGGCAGGGTGGGGCATCCCGGCGGCGACGGCCGCCTCGGCGTCCTTGGCCTCGTCCCTTGGCACGATGTCCACCAGGAAGTCGAAGACCTCGGTGCGCGCGATGGCCGCGGCGATGTCGGACTTCTGCAGCGTGCGGCGCTTGTTCTCCTCGGCGTGCGCCCAGCCGCGGTGGGTGAGCTCGAGGATGAACATCTCGCAGGCGCGGGCGAAGACGACGGGCGCCTCGGCGGCGATCATGCGGACGTCCTCGTCGGCCTTCATGATCTTCTTGATGCGGGCGAGGGGCAGGTTGTGGTTCTTGAAGTCGGTGGTGGCCTCGATCTCGCGGTACTGCTCCGCCCAGAACACCTGCAGCTGCTGCTGCTGCTGCGCGGCGGTCTGCTGCGACGCGGCGGCGACGGCGGCGGGGGGCGGCTGGGGCGCGTAGAGGGCCGGCGCGTGCGGGTAGCCGGGGGGAGCGGCGGGCGGGTAGACGGCGGCCGGCGGGTACCCGACGGGCGCGCCCAGCACGGGGCCCGGCGGCGGAGGGGTGGTGGATTTGGGCTCCATTTCAGCTAGGGTTTCGGGGAGGAGGAGGGGATTGGGGGAAGAGAGTGGTGGTGGTGCCGAGTGACCCTCGATTGGCCTGCTGCTGCTGATGCGGAGGAATGGGAAGGGAGCAAAAGCTTCCTTTGTCGATCCGGGATTTATTAGAGTTTGCTTTCCGGGTTAATTTCGAGATTAAGACCGAGGCCGTGCGTGTGTGCGTGGCGGGCTAACCACTTGCCATTTCCATGGGGCAGTAGGGGTAGTGGTGTGGTGGCGTATGGTGCAGGGTTAAATATCTGGCGTCAACATCGCATTAACGCTGACTAAGGTGACAGCGAGCGCCACCTAGATACCTTCGGGTCTAAATGATGATAGTTTAGTCTATCTAGACACTGATTAAGGTTACAATGGGTGACACCTAGGAGGATCTCTGACTGATTGAGCAGTTTTAGAGTATCTTCAAAAGATGATGAAAAAGTTGATGCTCTAAAAATGATTAGGGTAGAAGAGATAAGGGTTTTGGTACGAGACAAGTGTTTGCTTTGTCTTCTTTTGTCTCTGCTCCACATCATGCATGTTGAAACAAACCATGACATTATACTCCTGTAAAGAATGTTGGAGTACCCGTCTCCTGGGGGCTTCGCAGGCGAGGAGGCCGTCCGCGTCGTCCATTTTTCGGTGGCATACTGTAGGGGCCTCTCGAGGGCTCTTCATGCCGTCCGACCTGCCCGGATGACGCGCACCAAGACGACCCACCTCGGGGTCCATGACAGGTGGACCGTGGGCGCGTGCAGAGCCATTGTCATGGCCTCGGCCCCTGTAAACCATGAAGAATGGAGTATAACCCGTGGATTTGTTTAGTGTGGTGCGTAGCCCCCACAATACAGAGTCAAGCTCTTCGACCTACTTAGTGTCGGCTTTTTCCAACGAGCAAACTAGGTGAGGCTTAATGGCACTTAAAATTAATCCATTTGCTCGTACGACTTGACCGTTGGTTTGCAGATGATAAGCCGAGGCATAGTCAAGCATAATGCCTTGCTTGGTGCACCATTCCTTTACTTCCTTAGCACAAAAGTTGGACCCGTTGTCCGTAATTATGCTATGGGGTACCTCGTAATAGTGTACGACGCGAGAAATAAAATTAATGACCGGTTCAGCCTTTGTCGATGTCACAGGTTTTGCCTCGATCCATTTTGTGAATTTGTCGACCATGACTAAGAGATATTTCTTCTTGCTAGTTCCTCCATGGAGTTGTCCGACCATGTCCAACCACGAGACCGCAAACGACCAGGTGATCGGGATGGTTCTTAAAGCTATGGTTGGCATGTGGCTTTGTTTAGCGAAGAGCTGGCAGCCCACACATGCATCAACAAGTTCCCTCGCATCGGCTCGCGTAGTGGGCCAATAAAACCTGGCTCCGAAAATCTTTGCTTACCAAAGTCCGAGGTGTTGCATGATGGCCACACATGCCAGAGTGAATTTTCGAGAGGAGCTCTTTTCCTTTTGTCCTCGGAGATGCAACGTTGGAGCACGTCAGTGACGTTGCGTTTGTATAGTTCTCCCTCATGGACCTTTTACGCTTTTGATCGTCAAATGATTTTGCGCGCATTTGTCTGGTTTTCGGGCAATTCTTTGTGTAGTAAATATGCGAATAATGGCTTGGTTCAGGGTGTGATTACGACCATGATCTCATGAGGCGAGGAAGTTTCCTCGATCACCGAGCCCCAATTATCTCCTCGTCCGACTCTATGGCGGGTGGGGTCACCAGTTCACCTTGCGACTGCTTGGCCGTCTTAGCGGCTTGTTGGGCGTCACCTTGCCATTTGACGATGGTTTAAATAATCATTCAAGGAAAGTATTCTTGGATACCGGCTCCAGTTTGGCTCCCATCCCGGCGATGATGTCGGGAGATCGATTGATGTCTCTCTGGATATGATGAAATTCCAGATCCTTGAACCGGGCCGACAAAGTCATGATGGCATTCCGATATGCCACAATTTTTTGGGTCCTTGGAATCAAAGTCTCCATTAATTTGGGAGATTGTGAGGTTGGGGTCATCACAGACCTTGAGACGCTGGATGCCCATGGATATCGCAAGGAAAAGTACGTGAAGCAGTGTCCGCCGCGTACGTTATTGGAGTCGGTGTACGTAATTTTAATTACATACTTAATAGTATCGCCAGTCGGCGAGGTAAGACCACGCCTGCTCCTAGCCCAGCGAGCATTTTGGATCCATCGAAGTGCATTATCCAATTCGAGTAAGTGTTGTGCTCTCTAGGGAGCTCAACCTCTGTCCACTCAACCACGAAGTCGGCCAATACCTGGGATTTAATAGCCCTTCATGGCCGATATGTGATTTTGAAAGGTAAGAGCTCAATGGCACATTTGACGATTCGGCCGGTAGCATCACGGTTATTGATAATGTCATTAAGGGGTACCTCTCAGGCAACAGTTATCGAGCACTCTTGAAAGTAATGTCGAATTTTCCGAGAAGCGATTGCATATGTTATCTTCTAGTAGTGCAGGTACCTTGTCTTGCACGGAGTAAGCACTTCAGAAATGTAATATACCGGCCTTTGTACCTTTAACTTGTGGCCGTATATTTCACGCTCGACGACTAAGACTGCGCTGATGACTTGATTGGTTGTCGATATATATGATACATGCCGTCAAACAGGGTGGTGTAATACTTTCGTGGAAGTATCCCAATTAGTTATTGTCCCAAGTCCCAACGAAGAGCAGAGGAGAGTATTTATATTAGTGTTTCTATCACATAAGGTGTCACGGTTCTTGTGTGAAGTAACTGTTTGAGCTTTTGCAAATATCGTTACTGTTCCAGTAAATGAATAAACCAGAATAATAAGGACGAAAGATTTATAATACCAATGGTAACAACTACTGGAAATAAATAACGTAAGTAAAATTAAATGAAGAGTTGTGTTTTCTGCAATGAAGGGATTAGGCACGAGAGAATTCAGTTCATTGTAAGAATATATGTATATATCAAGTGTGCCAGTGCGACAGTAATACAAGTTACCATGTATCATACTCATAGTATTTGATATGTGTGTTCTGTAGGCGGTTCCCTCTAAAGTTATGAAACTCCTGCTCAAGGGATTACATCTCATTCTATGGTCCTGTTTCGCCGTTGCCATAGAGTGGTCGTCTCCATAATTAAGGTCCTTGGACCGGAACCAAGCACTAAGTTTTGTGGTTCACTGTTATCTCATATTGTCTTTGGTCCTCATAGATATTTCCATCTGTTACGTTAGAGGTCACGGATTTCCTAAACAATGTGTGTTACTTGTGCAGGTCTTGAGATCATGTTGCCTGGGCCCTTAAATTGGACAACCTGCATAGATTTCACCACAGTATAGCGACTTACTAGACAAATCATACTACTACAAATACAAATGACAACATATAGATTAGGCACAAATGAATCTTACCACTCAACTATATCTACCACGCATATGGGGAATTACTCATGCATCATAAAAGAGAAATCAATCACACCAGAGATTAAAGCCATATTGATAATACCGTGAAGATACACAATAAGATGGAATGGATGATCCAAATAGTTTGATCTCCAGATGAGATTGAACATTGAAGTAGAAGTTACAATTGTTCCACACAACTTGGAGTTCCTCTTACAATGGTGAAGGGTGAGATGATGATGGAGATGAAAGAACCAAAACTAGGAAGATCTCCGAAGGCTCCTCGGACCACCTTCTCTTTTGTTCTGGATGAAGTGGCGGCGGCTAGGGTTCTCTCCTCCCTTGGGCCCCTTAACAAAAGTGTCTTGTATAGATGTGGGGGTCCTGTTGGCACTCCAGACGACCGCTGAAACGAGTGCTTGCGGTCGTATGGAAGGCCGTCTTTCACTCTACCGTGCCAGGTGGATTGGCTCTCAACATGGAAGTTGCTCCATTTAACTTGATTTGCAGTTATTCTCCTTGATTTCCTTCCATATGTGATATTTCCTATCAAACAATGGACAACCATATTTTCTTCTCTTTTGGAGGATTAGCGTTAGAAATAAATGAGAAGTAACAAAGATACGGTGAAAACCAAATGAGAATTACTTCAAAAACATCACAAATTCTCGAGCCATCAACTCCCCCAAGCTTAAGACTTTCTTTTACTCGAGCAAATGAGAAATCAAGAGAATGAAAGTGTAACGCCCAAGATGCGCTTCTATCCTTGTCTCCGCGAGCCCCTCCAGCGAGCCCCCGTGCCCTGCGGGCCATTCGTGGCCATGGCCTCTGTCGCCGGTACCTGCTCGTGCGGGCGCACGAGGAGCACGATGAGCCAACAGCAGTTGGCGACGCCCTGGCCTCCTGGGCTACGACCGCAGTGCCGAGCCAGCCTCGCCCTTGGCCCGTGTGAGGCCCAGCGGCGCCCAAGGCCAGATCTGCTGGCCCAGTTGCATCCTCTCCTCCAGCAGGCCTGATGGCCCAGTGGTGAGCGCCCGTATGCCCTATCCTTTGCCTTGGGCGAGATCTAGTATCATGCGCTCGTTGTACTATTGGCCCAGCATGCTTCAGATTCGGCCCGTGCATGTTTTTTTTCAGATTCTGCAAATTTAGTATTTATCCTGAGAATTATCAGAATTGCAGAAAACCCCCCGTTCTTCATGCATTTAATAACTCACTAACCGTGCATCGGATGAAAATGATTTAAATATGTAAAATGCTTAGAATTTCGTGTAGTTTCACAATATCCCACTTTCATGAATGTTAAAAATGTTTAACCTTGCTGTTTGCATTAATTTGTGTAATTGCCATGCTAAAATAATTTATTTCATAACTACAAAACCGTAGCCCCGATAAAAATGATCCATATATGTAACTTGACTAGAAAAACAGGTAGAATCTCATGGCACACTTTAATTTGTTGTTTAACAAATATAAAATATGCTTAGGACAGATCTGGACCAAATTAATAATTTACATGTGGGGTCATTTTGGAAATACTATAAGTCGTTTCCGACCACACTTAAAATGCTTAGATGATGTAGTTGTTCATGCTTCACCTCTTGCCATGGTAAACACCATTTAAAATGATTTTTTAGTTAAACAACATTAACCGCATTCCTCTTAATATGGAGAGTTACTATTTTGTTATATGTATGACCTCCTTCTCCATTTAAAACTGCTTTAATTCCATCTTCACCTTATGCCATGACCACCCATGTTAAACAACATTTAATATTGATGAGTACCTAAACGAGAGTGAACTAAATGATTCGAATGTGGAGTTTCGTCAATATGCAACTCGTTGCATAGTGAGCTTCACTTAACGTGTAGTGTTTGACTGTTGCATCTTGCTATGCCATGCCTTGCATATTTAAACTTGACATGCATCTTCATTGCTTGTGCATCATGTCATGCATATGTTGCAGTGTTTATCATGTGTTGATTGTTGTTTCCGGATTGTTTCTTCTCGATAGAGTTCCGAAAGCGTTCGGAGTGTGAGGATCCGTTCGACTGCGTTGGTTCGTCTTCTTCATGGACTCGATCTTCTTCCAAGCGGGATCTCAAGCAAGATGACCATTTCCCTGGATACCATTACTATCATTGCCATGCTGGATGTATTGTTTCTTTCGCTATCTCGCTACCTACCACTTGTATGTCAAGCCTCCCAAAATGCCATGACAAGCCTCTAACCCCTCCACATCCCAGCAAACCATTGTTTTGCTATGTTACCGCTTGCTCAGCCCTTCTTATAGCGTTGCTAGTTGCAGGTGCAATTGTTTCCATGTGTCAACATGGATATCCTTTTGTTATATCACAATATTATTGCTATTTAATTTAATGCACATATATACTTGGTAAAGGGTGGAAGGCTTGGCCTTTTGCTCGGTGTTTTGTTCCACTCTTGCCGTCCTAGTTACTTGTGAACCAGTGTTATGTTCCATATTGAGCGCTCCTAACATGCTCGGGGTTGTTATGGGGACCCCCTTGATTTTCGTTTTGGGATAAAACTCATCTGGCAAGGCCCAACATTGGTACTACATTTGCCCAACATAATAATACTGATAATTAATTTGACGCATAGGGAGTTAGTGCTACCCGAGGTTCGTTTCAACATAATACAGGGGGGCCAGTGCTGCTGGTGCTGGTCCAAAACAGAGTCGTGTGCGGGGCCAACCCGGGGCAACTCGGGTGATTTCTATCAGGCCACCGTACGCGTAGCTTATCCGCCGTGACCTGAGAACGAGATACGCGGCTCCTATCGGGATTGTCGGCACGTCGGGCGGCCTTGCTGGATTTGTTTTAGCTTTCTCGAACGTCTTGTGCGCGGGATTTCGATGACACTTCGGGCTATCTCGAAGTTGAGATTTTCCATCGGGATTCCGCGAATACTACGGGTGATTCCGCGGTTGAGGAATTCCAACGCGGCGTGTGGTTAGTTTGTGATGGATGAGTTGGAGCACCCCTGCAGGGTTAAATCTTTCGGAAAGCCATGCCCGCGGTTACGTGGCAACTTGGAAACTTTGTTTAACACCCGGTCATAGTAAACTTGAAGTAAACTCAAATAAAATACACCAACCGTGTGCGTAACCGTGACTGTCTCTTCTCGTGATTTCTGAACCGAGAGAGAACACGGTGGGGTTATGTTTGTTTGTAAGTAGGTGTTCAGGATCTCTTAGAGATCATTCCTAGTTCACGTCCGTTTATGCGACGATCACCCCCCTTATTCTTGTACTCGTAAGTTAGCCACTCAAATAAATGCTTAGTGCTTGCTGCAGCCTCACCACTTAACCATACCTCACCCATTAAGTTTTAATAGTCTTGATACCCTTGGAAATGAGATTGCTGAGTCCCTGTGGCTCACAGATTACTACAACAACAGTTGCAGGTACAGGTAATGCGATGATTTGACGTGAGCGTGATGCTTGTTTGATTTGGAGTTCTTCTTCTTCTTCTTCTTCTTCATCGATCTAGGATGGGTTCCAGGACGGCAGCCTGGGATAGCAAGGATGGATGTCATTTTATTGTTTGTTTTTGTCCGTAGTCGGACCCTGCTCTTCTATATGATGTTTGGATATGTTGTTGTATTGATGTGAAATTGATGTAGCTTGTGGCGAGTGTAAGCCAATTCCATATACTCATCTCTTCTTTACATGTACTTGTAATGATATCCATTCTTGCGAAACGACGAGATGTGCTTCTATCCCTGTCGAGGCCCTCGTGCCAAAATAAGGATAGGATCGCATCTTGGGCGTGACAGAAAGGGAGATTGATTGTGTGGAAAGAAGTTTTACCGGCTCGATAGAATATGACATATCCATCTTCACGTATCCTGCAACTTCATTCAAGAAAGTATTCACACTTTAAACACCGCACTTAAACTCGTTGCCTGACCACGTATAGTTTCCTATCAGTAGTTATAATTTCTCAAACCAAATTTTCATTGTTAACCAAGTGTTTAGGCAAGCGAAAATATTTCTTCTCTATAAGATGGATATTCTTTTAAACTCCTCATAAAAAATGCACTAGGGGTTTTTAGAGACAAAAAGAGCAAACAATTCATTCATTGACACCCACAAGTACCTCAAAGTCATGGCTTGTTGGGAAACATAGTATAAAACAAAAAAAATCGCCCTACGATCAACCAGGAACACTATGAAGATACAATAACGGTTGGGATCAGATCATTACCAACTCCGAGTTGCAGCAGAAGAAGACGAGTTGGTGCAGATCATTGATGAAGTCCCTTGAACCGTAGATGAATGATCCCGTGAACCACTCATGAATGATCCCTCGAACCAATGACTGAAAACATGACCTCTCTACTTGGTTGCAAGCGAACGGTCTTCACGATCTGGCAGCGCTTCGCCGTCCAGAGCTAATTGACGCTGAAGAATTAGAGGGGGAATATTAGAACCACATTGGGCTTCTAAATATGAGGATTGGAGGATTTAGGCTTATCTCTAATTAGATCAACTAGGATCAACTAGAACTAGAACTAGAGAACTAGAGGTGGCTCCAAAACTTGTGTATCCAAAAGTGCAAAAACCTCAATTTTATATAGGTTGGAGGATAGGGGAGAGGGAGTGCCAAAGGGGAAGGAAAACCTCCCCCTTGGCCGGCCAAGGAGGGGGAAACCCCCTCCAATTCGTCATCCCGTTTCCTTCCACAAGGAGGAAGGGGACGCCTCCACCTATTGGGCCCAAGTGGCCCAATTCTTCTTCCACCACTTGGCCTTTTAAGGCTCGTTGGTTAAATTAAATATAAAAGCCTTCTAATAAATATTATACCCTTTTATATATGATTTAACAGCTCTAGAAACATTTTCCACCTATATATTATTTGTCTGTTATGCCTGGTATTACCCGATACTCTGTGAAACCCTTCCGGTTCCTCTCAAAACTATTTGAATATTAATGAAACTATTCCACAAATAAATCCCCGATACTCTCGTTGTACTAACACTCAGCATATCATGATTAACTTAAGCTTGTGACCCCATAGGTTCGGTAACTCATAGACATGAATGAAACTCCTTCGTTCAAAGACTGATAGCGGAATCGTGGACGTTCATATCAATCCCTATGAGTACACGAATGTTATTCGATTGAACCATTGGTTACCATGTGATATTCACTTTGCTTCGCGATACTTTACAAAACCCGAGAAGCATCGGTATCCTCTTGAGTCATTCATATGCTCACTATGCCCTTATTCTCGTTATCGATTTTGTTCTTCTTTCTCGTTGATGTGTTCTGGTATCCCAGTGATGTAGTCACCTATGTCTGGCCAGACGATGACGGATGCCGTCACACAAAGAGGGCCCTAAGAATATCTCTCCATCATCGAAGGAGCGAATCCCACTCTCGGGCTATCTAGTCCCTTGTCAAACTTTTCGATGAACTTGTAAGTTGTTGTTATGAGCACCTAGTTACATATGACGTTTGAGCAACCACAAAGCTCATCGTACAGTAAGAAGTGACTAAAATACTCTCATGGTCTAAGGAACATAAAACACATGTTAACAATCCAGGTTATAACAATTGATCTCAGACGATATTATCTCAAAGTATAACAAACAAGTTTGGGTTGATTCAATATGATCATTCTTCTAACGTCATACTCTCAATGTTGTTTTAGGACTATCATTATAGTTAAATATATACTAAGATCCAGAAAACATGATCACTAACAACACTTGAGCCAGTTTTAGAGGCAAGACTAGTAACCTTTTATTTTACCATTTATCATTCCACACGTGCATATGAGTTTTCCACTAAATCACATATGTTGGAAATATGTCCTAGAGGCAATAATAAATTGGTTATTATCATATTTCCTTGTTCATGATAATCGTCTATTATCCATGCTAGAATTGTATTGATCAGAAACTCAGATCATGTGTGGATACATAGACAACACCGTGTCCCTAGTGAGCCTCTACTAGACTAGCTCGTTGATTAAAGATGGTTAAGGTTTCCTGACCATAGACATGAGTTGTCATTTGATAACGGGATCACATCGTGAGGAGAATGATGTGATGGACAAGACCCAATCGTAAGCTTAGCATTTGACCGTATCACTTAAGTTTATTGCTAATGCTTTCTTCATGTCAAGTATCTGTTCCTAAGACCATGAGATCATGCAAATCCCAGATACCGGAGGAATACATGTGTGCTATCAAACATCACTTCATAACTGGGTGGTCTTAAAGGTGCTCTACAGGTATCTCCGAAGGTGCCTATTGGGTTGACATGGATCGAGATTGCGATTTGTCACTCCGTATGACGGAGAGGTATATCTGGGCCCTCTCGGTAATACAACATCACAAGAAGCTTGCAAGCAATTTGGCTAACGAGTTAGTCACGGGATCTTGTATTACAGAATGAGTAAAGAGAATTGCCGATAACTAGATTGAACTAGGTATGGAGATACCGACGATCGAATCTCGAGCAAGTAACATACCGATAGACAAAGGGAACGACATATGGGATTGATTGAATCCTTGACATCGTGGTTCGACCGATAAAGATCTTCGTGGAACATGTAGGAACCAATATGGGCATACAAGTCCCACTATTGGTTATTGGCCGGAGAGGTATCTCGGTCATGTCTACATGATTCTCGAACCCGTAGGATCCGCACGCTTAACATTCGATGACGCTAGGGTAGTATTGGGATATGTACGTTGGTGAACGAATGTTGTTTGGAGTCCTGGATGAGATATCGGACATCACGAGGAGCTCCGGAATGGTCCGGAGGTAGAGATTTATACATGTGAAGTCATATTTTGGCTACCGGAAAAGTTTTGGGTTTTGCCGGTATTGTACCGGGAAGCTTCCGGAGGATTCCGGAGTGGTACGGAAGTCCATGGAGGGTTTCACCATGCCCCTTAGGCCATCATGGTCTATAGGGGGGCGCCCTAGACTTATTGGGCCAGGCCCCAAGGGCCCATCCGGCTAGGGGATAGAAACCTTGAGGGTCAAGTCACCTCAGAGTGCCTTGGGAAGGGAGGACTCCTCCCTCCTGGCAGCCACCCCCTCCCTTGGAGAAGAGGTCAAGGCTGCGCCCCCTCCCCCCCCCTTGCCTCCTATAAATAGTGGAGGGGAGGGGAGGGCTGAACACAACAAGTCCTCTCCCTCACGTCGCTCCCGTTCTTCCTCATTCGCGGTTCCGGAGGCGCTTGGCGAAGCCCTGCTGGCACTGCTCTACCACCATCTCCACCATGCCGTCGTGCTGGTCAAGATCCCATCTACTTCTCTGCCCCCGCTTTCTGGATCAAGGAGGCAGAGACGTCATCGAGACGCACGTGTGTTGAACATAGATGTGTCGTCCGTTCGACGCTAGATCGGATCGGATCGCGATTGGATCGTGAAGAGTACGACTACATCAACCGCATTATATACGCTTCCGCTTAATGGTCTACGAGGGTACGTAGACACACTCCTCCTCTCGTTTATATGCAACTCCATAGATAGATTTTGGGTGTTCGTAGGAATTTTTTGTTTTCCATGTTTCTGTGATGCCCCCATTTTGACCGTACGCTAATCATACACGCAAATGCGTACGACCAAGATTAGGGACTCACTGGAAGATATCACAACACAACTCTAGACACAAATTAAAGTCATACAAGCTTCATATTACAAGCCAGGGGCCTCAAGGGCTCGAATACATAAGCTCGACACAAACACGAGTCAGCGAAAGCAAATAATATCTGAGTACAAACATAAGTTAAACAAGTTTTGCCTTAAGAAGGCTAGCACAAACATAGCAACGGATCGGAAAAGGCAAGGCCTCCTGCCTGGGAGCCAACCTAACTATTCATGAGCGTTGGCACTCTCCACGTAGTAGTACGCTCCAGCGGTGGTGTAGTAGTCGTCTGCGGTGTACTCCATCTCCTGGGCTCCGTCATCTGAACGCAGTAATCGTATCGAGGGGGAAAGAGGAGGTAAAGCAGCGGTGAGTACTCATCCAAAGTACTTGCAAGTCTTACATCAGAACTATACTAAAATATGCATCAGTATCAAAGGAATGGGATTATATCTTTGGACTGACTGCAGAAAAGCAAGAATAGGGGGAAGGCCTAGTCCTATCGAAGACTAGCATCTTCAACATCTTGCAGCATTAGAAGAGTGTAGATTGGTAACTCATATGTAACAACATTATTGTAGCAATTTTATTAAGAAACCACTCCCAGAGATTCTTCCTCGACTCCCTGCGAGAAAGCAATCTCGGAGCCAACATTCATTTCAATTTTAAGTCACACTTATAGTTGTAGTAGATCGAGGTACAACTCCAAGTCATCCTGTTACCGTGGACAAGGCTATTCGAATAGTTGAATTCATCCCTACAGGGGTGCGCCACATTTTCCAACACGCTTGATAACCTTTGGACGGACACACTTTCCTGGGTCATGCCCGGCCTCGGGAAATCAACACATCGTCGCCCTACCTAGGCTCAACAGAGAGGCTAGCCCGTCGGTCTAAATCCTAAGCACGCAGGGGTCATGAGCCCACTCACCCTTTGCACTCCTGCACAATGCGTGGGTGGCCGAGGTCAGTCCTAGCACCTCTAATACAAGATCAATGCCGTCGCAGACCACTCGGGCGCGCGTCGCTCCATTGCTGACGTCCGAAGAGCTTCGGCTGATACAACGACGCCGAGTACCCATAACTTGTCCCACGTGAAGGTTAGTGCGTAAAAAGGTCAATCGACCAACGCAGATCAAATACCCAACCCATTAGCATTTTATTAATGCAGTGACGAGCACGACCCACGATGTGCAGTCCTGTCACCCCGTCTTGAGGTCTTGTGGCAAGGGCCTCACCTGCCCGGCCACGCCTCGGCGTCATCAAACCGTGGGTACCCTTCAGGGCCGACCCATCACCAACATCTTTCTGTAACCAAGTCATAGTAACCGTGTGTATATAACATCAAGGCGGAACCTGATGAATCACCCTCAATGGATCCCGCTCGATGTAACTGTCAAGGTGGACTTAGAGGAATCACCCTCGGTGGTCCCACACTTGAGGGGTTGCACGCCAAGTCATTATCGGAAGAGGTGAAGGAGGAATCACCCTTGATAACCACGACCGACTAGATACACTACAGAGTTAGCATCATGAGTACTTCATGAGGTGTCACTCTCGGTACTCGATAGTAGCTCTACAGAGTCGTACAACAAAGGGGGTGTGCGGTGATATGTTGGTCTCTGCACATCGATCATGAAGATCGAGTAACTGAAAATTTAAAGCGGGGCAACTAGGACTAAGGGGTCACAAGGGATCACTATCAACCTATGCTAAGTAGTTTAATGAAGCAGTAGGTACATTAGCAGTTTATCAAAAGTAGGCTATGCATCAGAATAGGAACTAACTACAACAACGGCAAAATCTAATGCAAGCATGAGAGAGAAAGAATGGACGATATCGGAATGCTCAAGGGGGGTTTGCTTGCCTTGCTGCTCTACTGCAAAAGGTTGATCATCAGTGGCGTAGTCATACCCGGCAGCAGCGTCAGTCTCAGTGTCTACCAGTAAGAAGAGGAGGGAGAAACAATAAATATAAAGAAGACAGATGCATCACAATGCATGACATGGCAATATGTAGTACTAGACATGAGCTAACGCAGTACTACACGTCACAGATGAAGCGGGAGAATACCTGACGATATTTCCCGGGTCTCAGGCTACTACCGGACAAATGAAACAGATGGAAAAGTTCCATGTTCATCATGCTAGGGGCATGTGACAGATAAACGGACAACGTATTCGGATTCGTGGGATTTTTCTGAGCAACTTTCGTATATAAATTATTTTCATCTGAGTTATAGATTATTTCATATTAATTTTCAAAGTTTTATTAATATTCTGGCTTTAAACATATTTAATTTAATTCAAAAATCTAATTATGACATCAGCATGATGTCATGCTGACATGACTAGTCAGCCCAGCTGCCTCAGGTCAAACCTGATAGCTGGGCCCCACCTGTCATAGACAATGGGCTAACAGAGTTTTAAATTAAACTAAAACAAATTCATTAGAGGGGCGGACCCCACCTGTAAGTGACTATTTAGGTTAAATTAATTATCAAATTTAAACTAATAGTTTTTAGTTAACACTAATTAAATTGGGACCACATGTCATGGGCCTAGGGGGAGGGGCCCCACGTGGCAGTGACTGGGGCAGCCCAGTCAGCCTGTTGACCAGGTCAACTGGTCAACTGGGGGGGGGGGGGCGGGGCCACTGGCATGGTCATTGGTGGGTGGCCCCAGCCGGCCATGTCGGCTCCGGCGACCGGAGTTGTGCCGGCGACGCTCCGACAAGCTCCCGAAATGCCGGTAGGGGTCGGAAATGGAGCTCCGACCAGCATTTCGAGCGCTGCAACCATCTACGGGGCGCTGGCGGTGGCGTGCGTCAAACTACGCCATCAGCAGCGCCGGTGGGGTTGGTAGGGGCGTCGGCGACGAGCCATGGCGGTGCAAGCTCTCGGGCGACGGTGATAAAGCAGCAACAACACGCGGGTGACCATTTGGAGCATGCAGGAGTACTCTACGCATGCGTGCGAAGCGAACGGGCCCAGGCGCCTGACCAAAAGGTCACTGGGAGGTCGCCGATGACGAGCTCCCGCGGCAGTGGGTTCGGCCGTGCGATGAATCAAGGCCTAGGGGACGAAACCGAGCGTGAGAGAGGGAGGGTGAGGGAGTCCTGGACTAAGGGGTCCTCGGGCCGCCGGCCTATCTTTCACAGGCCGACTTGGTGGGCCGCTCTCTGATTGTCATAGGAATGGCCGGATATGCGGTGACCCTATATTCTAGAAGGAACCCTCCGAAGACGGGGCGTGCATTCCAAGTCAAGATGAGAGGATCGGCGTCTTTATTTCCGGCTGGAGACCTACCATGTGTAAACCCTAGGTACCCCCGGTGTCTATATAAACCGGAGGGTTTAGATTGTAGAGGGCAGACAAGCTCATCTAGGGTTTTGGCTACTTGATCTCGAGGTAGATCGACTCTGTAATATTCATACACATCAATACAATCAAGCAGGACGTAGGGTTTTACCTCCATAGGAGGGCCCGAACCTGGGTAAACGCCGTCTCCTTCGTCTCCTGTTACCCATCGATCCTAATCTCACAGCTCGGGACCCCTACCCGAGATCCGCCGGTTTTGACACCAACATTGGTGCTTTCATTGAGAGTTCCGCTGTGGGATCGCAAGAGGAATTGATGGCTCGCTTAACCATTAGCGATGAGGTTCGTAACGGGGACTCCTTCGCCCCCGGACAGATCCTCGCTTTCGGCAGCTTCATGCTGCACGCCGACCCGACCGGCCACCCTGGCCGGATAGGGATTTTTGCCCCCGTTCAAGAGATCAGATTCGGGAACCTAGAGTTCTCCGTAGACTCCCGGGGCAACCTTTCGTTCTCAGGGCTCGCGATTCCGTCTGACGAGCCCGAAGTCTCTGAAGCTTTAACTTCGGATCCCCCTCTCGACTCCGTTCTCAGGTCTATCCCTGCCAACGATCTGGCCCTTAGTCCGGATCCGGCTATAGTACCTGAGCACCAGGGGTCGGCCCCTGCCGAACACACTTTTTGTATGGACACGTTGGAGGTTAACTCCGAAAGTCCTATGCAGATCGATCCGGTCAAGCTCTCGGCGCTCAGCGAGGCGCTCGATCGGATCCTATCCATGAAAATCACAGATGACCCGACCTCGACCCATGCTCAAATCGGTCTGAAGGCAGGTCACGGGGAATTTTTTGTCCCACCCACCACCCACATGGTAGCCACTATCGAAGACTTAACCGATATGCTGGACTACGCCTCCGAGGAGGCAGAAGACATGGATGAAGAGGACGGCGCCCCAGCCCCCGTCAACACTGGGCGATGGACTGCCACCTCCACCTACGACGTCTACATGGTAGACACCCCCGACGATAAGGGAGATCGCACCCCTAAGAAGAATGGAGATAAATCCGGTGAGGCGCCGTCAAGGAGCCGGAAATCGCGCAAACGATCTAAGGCAAACAAGGGAAGGGAAGCCATTACAGGCACCGGCGAAAACGACACCCCGGAAGACCTCGGCGACCCCGAAGATCCCGAACAGCCACTGGAGGACCAGGAAAGGCCCGATGATCAGCGCGACACCAAGGATCCTAATGATTCCGAAGAAGACAACTACCTTCCCCATGTCGAGGAGGAAGACAGCCTGGAAGCCGAAGACCTCACCGTCCCCGAAAACCCTGCGGATCAGGAACGGTTCAGGCGGCAGCTTTTAGCCACCGCCCGAAGCCTGAAGGCAAAAGAACAGCAGCTCAAGGCCGAACATGACACCCTCAATGATAGATGGACGAGGGTCTTGGCAGCCGAAGAAGGGTACGGTACTGATATTCCGGACCAACCCAAAAGCTACCCGCGCCGGCGGCTGCTGCCGCAATTCGATGATGAGGCCCTTGAAACATCGCCTCCCAGGCATAATCCATACGACCGGCCGGACCGCCCTCCCCGAGGACGGGATAGAACGGCCGGCGAGGCCGAGTACAGACCTGCGGTGCCCCACAGGAGAGGAAAAGAGCCAGCAGGGCCTGAGGACATGTATGACTTATGACAGGACCTAGATTACAGAGGAGGCCGCACAAGATCCATCTACGGATCTAGAGGGTACTCCCCCCCGCTAGACGGGACGGGCACTGGTCCTGGCTCGACCGCAACGATGGAGGTCGGGAACAATACCGGGCCCGACCTACCGCCGATCATAGGCATGACATAGCTCGGGTCAGATGCACTGCCCACCCACTGTGCTTCACAGACGACGTGATTCAGCATCAGTTCCCTGAAGGGTTTAAACCCGTTAACATAGAGCAATACGACGGGACAACAGACCTAGCCGTGTGGATTGAAGACTTCCTCCTCCACATTCATATGGCATGAGGAGATGATCTCCACTTCATCAAATATCCGCCCCTAAAGCTTAAAGGGCCAGCTCGGCACAGGTTAAACAGTCTCCCCGAGAATTCTATTGGGAGCTAGGAAGAGCTCGAGGATGCCTTCCGAACTAATTTCCAGGGCACTTATGTCCGGCCACCGGACTCCTCCGACTTGAGCAATGTTGTCCAGAAAGCAGGAGAATCAGCTCGGCAATTCTGGAATCGGTTATTGACCAAGAAAAACCAGATCGTTGACTGCCCAGACGCCGAGGCAATAGCCTCTTTCAGACATAACATCCGGGACGAGTGGCTAGCTCGTCAGCTCGGCCAGGACAAGCCGAGGACAATGTCCGCCCTCACCTCACTTATGACCCGCTTTTGCGTGGGTGAGGACAACTGGCTAGCTAGACGAAGCCATAACCCCGAAGACCCTGGCACCTCCGAAGTCCGGGAGGGAAACGGGAAACCACGGCGTAAAAAAAACAAACGCCGACACAACAACGGCGATGCGGAGGACACGGCCGGCAATGCCGGTTTCCGCAACCCAAAATCCGGACAGCGGAAGAAACCGTCTAAAGGTAATAGGGATGGACCTACCACGCTGGACAAAATCATGGATAGGCCATGCCAGATCCACGGCACCCAAGACAAGCCCGCTAACCACACCAACCGTAATTGTTGGGTATTCAAACAAGCTGGCAAACTCGCAATCGAGGAGCAAGGCAAGAGCCCACGCAGCGAGGATGATGATGAGCCCCGCAGTCCAAGCAATGGAGGACAAAAGCAGTTCCCTCCAGAGGTAAAAACTGTGAACATGATATATGTCACTCACATACCCAAAAAGGAGAGGAAGCGCGCCCTTCGGGAAGTCTACGCCGTAGAGCCCGTAGCCCCGAAGTATAACGCATGGTCGGCTTGCCCGATCACCTTTGATCGACGGGATCATCCGACCAATATCCGTCACGGAGGTTTGGCAGCCCTCGTCCTAGACCCCATTATCGATGGGTATCACCTCACTAGAGTCCTTATGGACGGAGGAAGTAGCCTTAATCTGATTTACTCAGACACGATGAAAAAGATGGGTATAGATCCGTCAAGGATCAAACCCAGCAACACTACCTTTAAAGGAGTGATCCCAGGCGTCGAAGCCTGGTGCTCGGGCACCGTGAATCTGGAAGTAGTGTTCGGCTCGCCCGATAACTTCAGCAGCGAAGACTTGATCTTTGACATTGTCCCGTTCCGCAGCGGTTATCACGCCCTACTGGGCCGCACGGCATTCGCTCGCTTTAACGCCGCCCCCCACTATGCGTACCTGAAGCTAAAGATGCCCGGGCCTAGGGGTCATTACTGTTAACGGCAACACAGAGCGCTCTCTCCGAACTGAGGAACACACAGCGGCCCTGGCAGCTGAATTCCAGCACGGCGATGGTAGGCCGGCGCCCAAAACAGCCATAAAGGCACGACATGAAAGCAAGCGAGTTTGGTCTCAAACCGAACTCCCGGAATCATCTTCCGCCCAACCAAAATAGGAATACACACCCCACAGCACATCCCTAGTTCCCGTAAAATATGTGCTAAGAAAGGACAACTTCGCGCTCAAAATATCATGGCTGCTGTGGGGACCCACTATGAAAGGCAAAGTGTTCGGCTGGACCGAACTGCTACCAACACATGTCTTCGGGCAAACCACAGGTACCATCTAGGACCTTTCACGCGTCAAGCTTATCCATACTTTGGCGACTTCTCAAGATCTCCTTCCCAAGGTCCGTTCGCCGATATCAATCACCTTTAAAGGAACGCCACCCCCTCGGGAGCAAAGGAGCAGACATGCGACGGGGCAAATTGAGGATGTCAAGCGACCTATCGAAGACCCTGGGTAAAAACTCTCCTTTATAAGCTTTATTTTCCTCATTTCAACATACCTGTAACAGTTGCTTCGGCAGTTTGAGTTGTAAGAATTCATCAGAAATAAAGACCATCCTTTACGGCCTCATCGCTGTATTTTATGTCACATACTCTGTTCTCTGCTCACCGACGCCGATAGCGAAGCTGTTCGATACATGTTACGATGCGACCGGCTAATAGACCAGGGGCTTGACTATAAAAAACACCCTAAGCATCACCCCGGCACTATTGTTTATGTGTTCGGTGTCTCGGATGTCGCGTTATATGCATCGGTTCCGAATTATGTCTTGGGTCAATGGTTGGGTTGCCCGGCTCCTGTGCTTGCCCTCTTACATTCCGCCCGTTTGGCTAAAAGCGTAAAGGGAGAACCACTGCGATTGTGCTTCCAGCTCACCTGGTCAAGTGCCTCAGTGGAGAAAGCCGAAAACTGACTGTCATAATAAGCGAGAACCGGTCTGCAATCCGGGTATAAGTGTCAAACTAAAAATCGATAGAGGTTATTCCGTGTTATACGAGGGGTTTGTACTATTACGAACCATGTGATGCTGGTTTCAACCTCGGCATACCCGATTATCACAAAACACTGGGGGCTGGTCATCAGCCCCCGCAGTCAAGCTCCTACGGCTAAGTGAAAGCACTAAAGCATCATAGTCCGATTGCCTTGTTCCCCTCGCACTACCGCCTTCGGGCACCGATACGTCGGCTAAGGGTCACAGTGCGGAGGTAGAAACACCTCGTGTAGTATCTACATGGGGGCTGAAGCCGACGACTCGCAACTTTCAGATAAAATGGCCACACAGGAGTCAAAATAATACAAAGCTTAAAGACATGATAAACCATGGAACCGCATTATAAAGCGGAACAGTCATCGGATACATGACAAAACATTCACTCATACATTACATCCTTATGGCATTGAGCTTCTATCACCCGAGCACCATCCATCACGGTGGCAAAGTATTTCTCGGGGCGCCTATGCTCCTGCCCAGGGGGCGGAGGCGCGGTGGCCATCTCGGTCAGCTTGATCTTCGGCCATTGCACCATGGTCCTTACAAAGGCCATCCGAGCCCCCTCGATGCATGTAGAACGCTTTATAGCGTCAATCCGAGGCACAGCGTCGCACAGTTTCTACACCAATCCGAAGTAACTGCTCGACAACGGCTCTGCAGGCCACAGCCGGATGCAGAGGTCCCTCATGGCCGGCTCCACCATCCTGTGCAGCTCCATCAGTTGTTTCATCTGCTTGCTCAGGAGGGGAGGATGCTCGGGGGCTTGAAATTGCGCCCAGAACAGCCGAGGCTCAACATCCCCATCCCGAGAGGCGAAGTATCTGTTCGCGTCCGCTGCACTCCTCGGGAGGTCCGTAAAGGCGCCTTAGGAACGCCACACCCGGGTGAGCAATGCAAACCTGTTACCACCAAAGGCACATTGAGGTAAGTACGGCTTACCATCCGTGATCGCCTTGACTTGGCGGAGTTCTTCTTCAAAGAACCGCCTATCAACACGCTCCGCTTTGAGCTCGGATTTTAGCGTGGATAGTTCGGCGGCCTGGTCTTGGTTCTTTTGCTCAAGGGCCTCGCACTTTGTGCTGGCATCCTTGAGCTCCAGCTACACCTCCCCCACCCGGGCCTCGTGGTTGTCGCTCTCGGCTTTTTTGGCCGCCGCCTTCTCATCAGCGGCCTCCTGCCTCGCCTTTTCCAACTCGGCCTTGAGTTTCTCAACCTCCGCGGCCACAGCTGTGATAACAAATGGAAGATAACACTCAGAAATAATAATCCGGATATCTCAGTCAATGAGGATAGACCATAGCCCGAATAATACAATGCGGACTCACCTTGCGTCTCGTCAAATCTCTGGTTCAGGCGATCGAGCTCGATTTAGTTCGACAAGCTCCATTGCGTTGGAGGCCGCCGCCGCCAACAAGGCCTACAAAACAACTTATGTGCATTAAAACTCCCGAGCTGTCAGATTCAGACCCTCTGCTACGTACTCTTCGGAGCTCTTAGAATAGTAAGGAACAAAGGGTGCCTTGAGCATCATTGCTAATTTTCGGACATTGGATCCCCGGGTGGGTTTTTCCAACTCACCCAGGGCTCGGGGGCTACTACACTTATAAGAGTTGTATAAATTCGGTAAATTAACCTTTTCAGGAAGAAAGGGTATTACATGGCTCACCTTGAAGCCCGTCAAGAGACCGTTGAAGGCCTCTTTCAGTCCGCTATCGACGGAGTGAATGCCTTGCAAAACCGCACCCATTAGGGCGCGGTGATCTTCGGCTATGGAGGAGCCGGTTAAAGCTTCCTCCATCGTGGCTGGCCACCCAGTCATGGGAGGCACCGGCGTTGACCCGCTAGCCCTCCCTCTGGTCGGGGACTGGGCTGGCTTCTCCGGAGGCGTACAGCGCTCCGGAGATACCCTCGGAGGGGGCTGGGCCGAGCTCCATTCCCCCTCTTCAGTTGCCAGGGGAGTTTCCTTCTCCTGATCTTCAGCGGCCGAGGCATTAACCTCAGCCATAACATCGTCACCCCCGCCGCCAGTGTTCGGCTCAGAAGGAGCCCGTCGCGATAACACCTCCGCGGCCTCTTTCGAGACCTTAGGAGGCGTAGGGTGTGATGCAGTCCCACTTTCCGCCAGTTCGGCGGGCGGAGACTCCCCGCCTGAAACTTGATCGGTGGGGAGATCGCGTGGGGGGCTGCAAATTGAAAGACGCTCGTCCATTAGGCATCAAAAGCTCTATATAAGTAATCCAGAGGGTCTTCGGACTCATACCTCTGGGCTGGGGGCTTAGCCCTTGGGTTCCTTCGGGGAACCCTCTCAAAATCCTCAGACTCCTTATCGGAGTCCGAGTTATCATCGGCCAGGACTGCCTTTGTCCGGCATGTCCTCTTCGGGGCAGGAGGAGGTAGGTCCTCTGCGGTGTCCGCCGACGCCGCCCTTTTTCTTATGAGGGGGGAGCCGCACTCCCCCTCGTCCTTATGCTCTTCCTCGTGAGTGGAAGAAGCATGGGTCTCCTCGGACTTAGAGTCCGGAAGGCCCCTTTGACGAAGACCCTCTCGGGCCTCCTTCTTCTCTCCTTTCTTCTTCTTCTCCTTCCTCTCTGGCGCCGAATATGGCGCCATGACGAGCATCTCCGCCAGCAGATCTGACCGGGGATCTTCGGGCTGCGGGGCCGGACAGTTAATGTGCTCGGCCTTGCTCAGCCATTTCTGCGAAGATAAGGGAGAAGGGGATCAGCTCGTTGTTAAAAAATAGAGCTGGAGAATTAAAATTTATCATACCTTGGTAGGAGGGGTTTCGGCGTCGAGACCGGTGTCCTCTTCCTCGGCCGGCCAGCTCTTCTGGGGCTTGAACAGCGCTTTCCACAATTTCTTGTGGGTACTACGGAAGAATTGGCTCACGGTGGCCGGATCCTCGAGCTGGTAGGCCCACATTGGGGAGGCCTGGTGCTGGCAGGGAAGGAGACGGCGGTGGAGCATAACCTGGATCACATTGACCAGTTCGATCTTGGCCTCGATCATCGAGGAGATGCGCTTCTGCAGCAATTTTATCTCTGTGGCCGACCCCCAGTCAAGGCCTTTCTTGAGCCACGAGGTTAGCCTTGCGGGGGGTCCGGATCTGAACTCGACAGGCGCCGCCCGATCCTCGCTCCTTGGTTTGGTGATATAAAACCACTCCTTTTGCCAGATCTTGACCGTGTCGATGAAGGTGCCGGCCGATCACTCGACACGGGGGAGCTTACTGATTACCGCTCCTCCGCAATCCGCATGCGCGCCCGCAACTGTCTTCGGCTTGACATTGAACACCTTGAGCCACAGGCCGAAGTGCGGTTGTACCCGCAAGAAGGCTTCACAGACAATGATGAACGCCAAGATGTGCATGAAGGAGTTCGGGAGGAGGTCGTGGAAGTCTAGCCCGTAAAAGAACATGAGGCCCCTGAAGAAGGGATGGAGCGGAAAGCCTAGTCCCTGGATGAAATGGGGAACAAACACCACCCTCTCGCCCGGGTTCGGCGTGGGAACCACCTGGTTAGCCTCTGGTGCGCGGTGGGCGATGTTGGCGGAGAGGTAGCCGACGCGCTTTAACTCCTGGATGTCATAGTTGGTGACGGAGGAGGCCTCCCACTTGCCCATGGAGCCTGAACCCGCCATGACCGAGCTCGGAGGGAAGCTTGAGAGAGAACTGGATCTGGGCTCTCGGAGCTTGGAAAGATTGAGGAGGCAAGGGGTGCGGATTTGGAGCATGAATAGGCCTTGGGGGTTTTCTCCCTTTTTATGGGGTGCCGTAATACCAAGAGCCTCCCTTCTATTGCACCGCAGGCTTCGCCACTTCCCGAAACAATCGTGCCGTTATGTGCGCGTGGGATAATCCAAAGGATTAATCATATCCCATAAGAAACGGGACACGATCTGCACATTGATAAGACGTGCCAATGGAGAAACTGCCTCGAACCGCGAATCGAATTTTTGTAACCGGCTCGGCGGTCGTGGTTGTTGGGGAACGGAGCATGAATTTCAAAAAATTTCCTACGCTCACGCAAGATCTATCCATAGAGATGCATCGCTACGAGAGGGGAGAGTGTGTCTACGTACCCTCGTAGACCGTTAGCGGAAGCGTCTCATAACGCGGTTGATGTAGTCGAACAATCCTTCGAGCTCCACCGATCGAGTACCGAACGTTCGACACCTCCGAGTTCTACACACGTGCAGCTCGGTGACGATCCTCGCCTTCTTGATCCAGCAAGACGTTGAGGAAGTAGATGAGTTCCGTCAGCACGACGGCGTGGCGACGGTGACGGTGAAGTGATTCCGGCAGGGCTTCGCCTAAGCTCTCCGAAAATATGACCGAGGTGGAAAACGGAGATCAGGGCACCGCACACGGCTATGGGACAATTGTTGTTCTTTGGGGTGCCCCCTTGCCCCCGTATATAAAGGATGAGAGGGAGGAGGCCGGCCCCCTAGGGGTGCGCCAAGTGTGGGGAGTCCTACTAGGACTCCTTAGTCCTAGTAGGATTCCACCTCCCATACGGAGTAGGAAAGGGGGAAGGGAGAGGGAAAGGAAAGAGGGGGCTGCGCCCCCTCCCCTAGTCCAATTCGGTTTGGGCAAGGGGGGGCGCGCGCCTCCTCACGTGGCCTGCCTCTCCTTTTCCCGTATGGCCCAATAAGGCCCATTACTTCTCCCGGTGAATTCCCGTAACTCCCCGGTACTCCGAAAAATACCCGAATCACTCGGAACCTTTCCGACGTCCGAATATAGCCTTCCAATATATGAATCTTTACCTCTCGACCATTTCGAGACTCCTCGTCATGTACGTGATCTCATCCGGGACTCCGAACAAACTTCGGCCACCAATCACATAACTCATATAATACTAAATCGTCATCGAACCTTAAGTGTGCGGACCCTACGGGTTCGGGAATGATGTAGACATGATCGAGACGACTCTCCGGTCAATAACCAACAGCGGAACCTGAATGCTCATATTGGTTCCTACATATTCCACAAAGATCTTTATCGGTGAACCTCATATGTCAACATACGTTGTTCCCTTTGTCTGGCGGTATGTTACTTGCCCGAGATTCGATCGTCGGTATCCAATACCTAGTTCAATCTCGTTACCGGCAAGTCTCTTTACTCGTTCCGTAATACATCATCTTGCAACTAACTCTTTAGTCACGGTGCTTGCAAGGCTTCTGTGATGCTGTATTACCGAGAGGGCCCAGAGATACCTCTCCGATAGTCGGAGTGACAAATCCCAATCTCGATCCATGCCAACTCAACAAACACTTTCGGAGATACCTGTAGTGCACCTTTATAATCACCCAGTAACGTTGTGACGTTTGATACACCCAAAGTATTCCTACGGTATCCGGGAGTTGCATGATCTCATGGTCAGAGGAACGTGTATTTGACATAGTGAAAGCAATAGCAATAAACTGAACGATCATTTGCTATGCTAACGGTTGGGTCATGTCCATCACATCATTCTCCTAATGATGTGATCCCGTTATCAAATGACAACTCATGTCCATGGTCAGGAAACCTTGACCATCTTTTGATCAACGAGCTAGTCTAGTAGAGGCATACTAGGGACATAGTATTTGTCTATTATCCACACATGTATTTAGTTTCCGGTCAATACAATTCTAGCATGAATAATAAACCATTATCATGAACGGAGAAATATGATAATAATAAACACTTTATCAATTTCCTCTAGGGCATATTTCCAACAGTCTCCCACTTGCACTAGAGTCAATTACATTGTAATGAATCTAACACCCATCGCATTCTGGTACTGATCATGTTTTGCTCGTGGAAGAGGTTTAGTCAACGGGTCTGCCACATTCAGATCCGTGTGTACTTTGCAAATCTCTATGTCTCCATCCTTAATCAAATTCCGAATGGAGTTGAAGCGACGCTTTATATGCTTGGTTCTCTTGTGAAACCTGGGCTCCTTTGCTATAGCAATTGCTCCAGTGTTGTCACATAAGATAGTCATTGGACCCGATGCACTAGGTATGACACCTAGATCGGATATGAACTCCTTCATCCAGACTCCTTCATGTGCTGCTTCGGAAGCAGCTATGTATTCCGCCTCACATGTAGATCCCGCCACGACGCTCTGCTTGGAACTGCACCAACTGACCGCTCCACCATTAAGAATAAATACGTATCCAGATTGTGACTTAGAGTCATCTGGATCTGTGTCAAAGCTAGCATCGATGTAACCCTTTATGACGAGCTCTTTGTCACCTCCATAAACGAGAAACATGTCCTTGGTCCTTTTCAGGTACTTCAGGATATTCTTGACCGCTGTCCAGTGATCTACTCCTGGATCACTTTGGTACCTTCCCACCAAGCTAATAGCGAGGCACACATCAGGTCTGGTACACAGCATGGCATACATAATAGAGCCTATGGCTGAGGCATAGGGGATGACACTCATCTTCTCTTTGTCTTCTGCCGTGGTCGGGCTTTGAGTCTTACTCAATCTCACACCTTGCAATACAGGCAAGAACCCTTTCTTTGACTGATCCATTTTGAACTTCTTCAAAATCTTGTCAAGGTATGTGCTTTGTGAAAGTCCAATGAGACGTCTTGATCTATCTCTATAGATCTTGATGCCTAATATGTAAGCAGCTTCTCCGAGATCCTTCATTGATTTTTTTTGTTCAAATAACCCTTTATGCTTTCCAGAAATTCTATGTCATTTCCCATCAATAATATGTCATCCACATATAATATGAGAAATGCCACAGAGCTCCCACTCACTTTCTTGTAAATACAAGCATCTCCATAAGTTTGTATAAACCCAAACGCTTTGATCACTTCATCAAAGCGAGTATTCCAGCTCCGAGATGCTTGCACCAGTCCATAGATGGATCGCTGGAGCTTGCATACTTTGTTAGCACCTTTAGGATCGACAAAACCTTCCGGTTGCATCATATACAATTCTCCCTTAAGGAATCCATTAAGGAATGCCGTTTTGACGTCCATTTGCCAGATTTCATAATCATAAAACGTGGCAATTGCTAACATAATTCTGACAGACTTTAGCATCGCTACAGGTGAGAAAGTCTCATCGTAGTCAACTCCTTGAACTTGTCGATAACCTTTAGCAACAAGTCGTGCTTTATAGACGGTGACATTACCATCAGCGTCCGTCTTCTTCTTAAAGATCCATTTATTTTCAATAGCTCGCCGTTCATCGGGCAAGTCTACCAAAGTCCATACTTTGTTCTCATACATGGATCCAATCTCGGATTTCATGGCCTCAAGCCATTTGTCGGAATTCGGGCTTGCCATCGCTTCTTCATAGTTTGAAGGTTCATCGTTCTCTAGCAACATGACCTCCAAGACTGGATTTCTGTACCACTCTGGTGCGGAACGTGTCCTGGTTGACCTTCGAAGTTCAGTAACAACTTGATCCGAAGTTTCATGATCATCATCATCAACTTCTTCTCTGGTCTGTGTCGATGTCACAGAAATTTCTTTCTGTGGCGTACTACTATCCAGAGGAGGTACAATTACCTCATCAAGTTCTACTTTCCTCCCACTCACTTCTTTCGAGAGAAACTCCTTCTCTAGAAGGGATCCATTCTTAGCAACGAATACTTTGCCTTCGGATCTGTGGTAGAAGGTGTACCCAACGGTCTCCTTTGGGTATCCTATGAAGACGCACTTATCCGCTTTGGGTTCGAGCTTATCTGGCTGAAGCCTTTTGACATAAGCATCGCATCCCCAAACTTTCAGAAACGACAGCTTAGGTTTCTTACCAAACCACAGTTCATACGGTGTCATCTCAACGGATTTAGACGGTGCCCTGTTTAAAGTGAATGCAGCTGTCTCTAATGCATAACCCCAAAATGATAGTGGCAAATCGGTAAGAGACATCATAGAACGCACCATATCTAATAGAGTACGATTACGACGTTCGGACACACCATTACGCTGTGGTGTTCCAGGTGGCGTGAGCTGTGAAACAATTCCACATTGTTTTAAGTGATTGCCAAACTCGTAACTCAAATATTCTCCTCCACGATCAGATCGTAAGAACTTTATTTTCTTGTTACGATGGTTCTCTACTTCACTCTGAAATTCTTTGAACTTTTCAAATGTTTCAGATTTATGCTTCATCAAGTAGACATAGCCATATCTACTCAAATCATCTGTGAACGTGAGAACATAACGATATCCACCGCGTGCCTCAACACTCATCGGACCGCATACATTGGTATGTATTATTTCCAACAAGTCTGTTGCTCGTTCCATTGTTCCGGAGAACGGAGTCTTAGTCATCTTGCCCATGAGGCATGGTTCGCACGTCTCAAATGATTCATAATCAAGTGATTCCAAAAGTCCATCTGTATGGAGTTTCTTCATGCGTTTTACACCAATATGACCTAAGCGGCAGTGCCACAAATATGTGGTACTATCATTATCAATTTTGCGTCTTTTGGCATCAATATTATGGATGTGTGTATCACCACGATCGAGATTCAACAAGAATAAACCATTCACAAGCGGTGCATGACCATAAAAGATATTATTCATCAAAATAGAACAACTTTTATTCTCTGATTTAAATGAATAACGGTCTCGCAATAAACAAGATCCAGATATAATGTTCATGCTCAACGCAGGCACCGAATAACAATTATTTAGGTTCATCACTAATCCCGAGGGTAGATGTAGAGGTAGCGTGCCGACGGCGATAACTTCAACTCTTGAACCGTTCCTGACGCGCATCGTCACCTCGTCCTTAGCCAATCTTCGTTTATTCCGTAGCTCCTGTTTCGAGTTACAAATATGAGCAAACGAACCAGTATCAAATACCCAGGTGCTACTACGAGTATTGGTAAGGTACACATCAATAACATGTATATCAAATATACCTTTGTTGATGTTGCCAGCCTTCTTATCTGCCAGGTACTTGGGGCAGTTCCGCTTCCAGTGACCAGTCCCCTTGCAGTAGAAACACTCAGTCTCGGGTTTGGGTACAGACTTGGGTTTCTTCGTGGGAGCAGCAACTGATTTGCCGTTCTTCTTGAAGTTCCCCTTCTTTCCCTTGCCCTTCTTGAAACTAGTGCTCTTCTTTACCATCAACACTTGATGCTCCTTCTTGACTTCTACCTCCGCAGCTTTGAGCATAGCGAAGAGCTCGGAAATAGACTTTTCCATTCCTTGCATATTATAGTTCATCACAAAGCCCTTATAGCTTGGTGGCAGTGATTGGAGAATTCTGTCAATAACCGAATCATCTGGAAGATTAACTCCCAACTGAGTCAAGCGGTTATGCAACCCAGACATCTTGAGTATATGCTCACTGACAGAACTATTCTCCTCCATCTTACAGCTAAAGAACTTGTCGGAGACATCATATCTCTCGACCCGGGCATGAGCTTGAAATACAAGTTTCAGCTCTTGGAACATCTCATATGCTCCGTGATGCTCAAAACGTCTTTGGAGCCCCGGTTCTAAGCCGTAAAGCATGGCACACTGAACTATCGAGTAGTCATCAACACGTGTCTGCCAGGCGTTCGTAACGTCGACAGACGAGGGAGGGGGTGCGACACCTAGCGGTGCATCAAGGACATAAGCCTTCTGTGCAGCAATGAGGATGATCCTCAGATTACGGACCTAGTCCGCATAGTTGCTTCCATCATCTTTCAACTTAGCTTTCTCTAGGAACGCATTAAAATTCAGTGGAACTACAACGCGGGCCATTGATCTACAACATACAATTGCAAAGATTATTTAGACTATGTTCATGATAATTGAAGTTCAATTAATCAAATTATTTAAGAACTCCCACTTAGATTAACATCCCTCAAGTTGTCTAAGTGTAACATGATCCACATCAACTAAGCCACGTCCGATCATCACGTGAGGTGGATTAGTTATCAATGGTGAACATCTTTCATGTTGATCATATCTACTATATGACTCATGTTCGACCTTTCGGTCTCTTGTGTTCCGAGGCCATATCTGTATATGCTAGGCTCGTCAAGTTTAACCCAAGTATTCTGCGTGTGTAAAACTGGCTTACACCCGTTGTATGCGAACGAAAGAATCCATCACACCCGATCATCACGTGGTGCTTAGAAGCGTCGAACCTTCGCAACGGTGCATACTAGGGGAGAACACTTATCTTGAAATTTAGTGAAGGGATCATCTTATAATGCTACCGTCGTCCTAAGCAAAATAAGATGCATAAAAGGATTTAACATCACATGCAATTCAATATATGTGACATGATATGGCCATCATCGTCTTGTGCTTTTGATCTCCATCAGCCAAGCACCGTCATGATCTCCATTGTCACCGGATTGACACCATGATCTCCATCGTAGCGTCGTGACACCTTGATCTCCATCGCAGCGTCGTGGTCGTCTCGCTGGCTATTGCTACTACTACTACTGCTAACTCATAGCGGTAAAGAAAAGCAATTACATAGCGTTAGCATTGCATACAATAAAGAGACAACCATAAGGCTCCTACCGGTTGCCTGATAACTTACAAAACATGATCATCTCATACAACAACTTATATCACATCATGTCTTGACCATATCACATCACCAGCATACCCTGCAAAAACAAGTTAGACGTCCTCTACTTTGTTGTTGCAAGTTTTACGTGGCTGCTACGGGTTTGCAAGAACCGTTCTTACCTACGCAAAACCACAACGTGGTGTAGTGATTGCTTTTTGATATTCTAAAAGAACCCTCTTCATTGAAACCGATTCAACTAAAGTGAGAGAGACAGACACCCGCCAGTCACCTTTATGCAACGAGTGCACTTAGCGGTGAAACCTGTCTCGCGTAAGCGTACGCGTAATGTCGGTCCGGGCCGCTTCATCTCACAATACCGCCGAATCAAGTATCAACTAGTAACGGCAAGCAATATGTATACACCCACGCCCACAACTCACTTGTGTTCTACTCATGCAAATCACATCTACGCATAGACCTGGCTCGGATGCCACTGTTGGGGAACGGAGCATGAATTTCAAAAAATTTCCTACGCTCACGCAAGATCTATCCATAGAGATGCATCGCTACGAGAGGGGAGAGTGTGTCTACGTACCCTCGTAGACCGTTAGCGGAAGCGTCTCATAACGCGGTTGATGTAGTCGAACAATCCTTCGAGCTCCACCGATCGAGTACCGAACGTTCGACACCTCCGAGTTCTACACACGTGCAGCTCGGTGACGATCCTCGCCTTCTTGATCCAGCAAGACGTTGAGGAAGTAGATGAGTTCCGTCAGCACGACGGCGTGGCGACGGTGACGGTGAAGTGATTCCGGCAGGGCTTCGCCTAAGCTCTCCGAAAATATGACCGAGGTGGAAAACGGAGATCGGGGCACCGCACACGGCTATGGGACAATTGTTGTTCTTTGGGGTGCCCCCTTGCCCCCGTATATAAAGGATGAGAGGGAGGAGGCCGGCCCCCTAGGGGTGCGCCAAGTGTGGGGAGTCCTACTAGGACTCCTTAGTCCTAGTAGGATTCCACCTCCCATACGGAGTAGGAAAGGGGGAAGGGAGAGGGAAAGGAAAGAGGGGGCTGCGCCCCCTCCCCTAGTCCAATTTGGTTTGGGCAAGGGGGGGCGCGCGCCTCCTCACGTGGCCTGCCTCTCCTTTTCCCGTATGGCCCAATAAGGCCCATTACTTCTCCCGGTGAATTCCCGTAACTCCCCGGTACTCCGAAAAATACCCGAATCACTCGGAACCTTTCCGACGTCCGAATATAGCCTTCCAATATATGAATCTTTACCTCTCGACCATTTCGAGACTCCTCGTCATGTACGTGATCTCATCCGGGACTCCGAACAAACTTCGGCCACCAATCACATAACTCATATAATACTAAATCGTCATCGAACCTTAAGTGTGCGGACCCTACGGGTTCGGGAATGATGTAGACATGATCGAGACGACTCTCCGGTCAATAACCAACAGCGGAACCTGGATGCTCATATTGGTTCCTACATATTCCACAAAGATCTTTATCGGTGAACCTCATATGTCAACATACGTTGTTCCCTTTGTCTGGCGGTATGTTACTTGCCCGAGATTCGATCGTCGGTATCCAATACCTAGTTCAATCTCGTTACCGGCAAGTCTCTTTACTCGTTCCGTAATACATCATCTTGCAACTAACTCTTTAGTCACGGTGCTTGCAAGGCTTCTGTGATGCTGTATTACCGAGAGGGCCCAGAGATACCTCTCCGATAGTCGGAGTGACAAATCCCAATCTCGATCCATGCCAACTCAACAAACACTTTCGGAGATACCTGTAGTGCACCTTTATAATCACCCAGTAACGTTGTGACGTTTGATACACCCAAAGTATTCCTACGGTATCCGGGAGTTGCATGATCTCATGGTCAGAGGAACGTGTATTTGACATAGTGAAAGCAATAGCAATAAACTGAACGATCATTTGCTATGCTAACGGTTGGGTCATGTCCATCACATCATTCTCCTAATGATGTGATCCCGTTATCAAATGACAACTCATGTCCATGGTCAGGAAACCTTGACCATCTTTTGATCAACGAGCTAGTCTAGTAGAGGCATACTAGGGACATAGTATTTGTCTATTATCCACACATGTATTTAGTTTCCGGTCAATACAATTCTAGCATGAATAATAAACCATTATCATGAACGGAGAAATATGATAATAATAAACACTTTATCAATTGCCTCTAGGGCATATTTCCAACAGTCTCCCACTTGCACTAGAGTCAATTACATTGTAATGAATCTAACACCCATCGCATTCTGGTACTGATCATGTTTTGCTCGTGGAAGAGGTTTAGTCAACGGGTCTGCCACATTCAGATCCGTGTGTACTTTGCAAATCTCTATGTCTCCATCCTTAATCAAATTCCGAATGGAGTTGAAGCGACGCTTTATATGCTTGGTTCTCTTGTGAAACCTGGGCTCCTTTGCTATAGCAATTGCTCCAGTGTTGTCACATAAGATAGTCATTGGACCCGATGCACTAGGTATGACACCTAGATCGGATATGAACTCCTTCATCCAAACTCCTTCATGTGCTGCTTCGGAAGCAGCTATGTATTCCGCCTCACATGTAGATCCCGCCACGACGCTCTGCTTGGAACTGCACCAACTGACCGCTCCACCATTAAGAATAAATACGTATCCAGATTGTGACTTAGAGTCATCTGGATCTGTGTCAAAGCTAGCATCGATGTAACCCTTTATGACGAGCTCTTTGTCACCTCCATAAACGAGAAACATGTCCTTGGTCCTTTTCAGGTACTTCAGGATATTCTTGACCGCTGTCCAGTGATCTACTCCTGGATCACTTTGGTACCTTCCCACCAAGCTAATAGCGAGGCACACATCAGGTCTGGTACACAGCATGGCATACATAATAGAGCCTATGGCTGAGGCATAGGGGATGACACTCATCTTCTCTTTGTCTTCTGCCGTGGTCGGGCTTTGAGTCTTACTCAATCTCACACCTTGCAATACAGGCAAGAACCCTTTCTTTGACTGATCCATTTTGAACTTCTTCAAAATCTTGTCAAGGTATGTGCTTTGTGAAAGTCCAATGAGACGTCTTGATCTATCTCTATAGATCTTGATGCCTAATATGTAAGCAGCTTCTCTGAGATCCTTCATTGATTTTTTTTTGTTCAAATAACCCTTTATGCTTTCCAGAAATTCTATGTCATTTCCCATCAATAATATGTCATCCACATATAATATGAGAAATGCCACAGAGCTCCCACTCACTTTCTTGTAAATACAAGCTTCTCCATAAGTTTGTATAAACCCAAACGCTTTGATCACTTCATCAAAGCGAGTATTCCAGCTTCGAGATGCTTGCACCAGTCCATAGATGGATCGCTGGAGCTTGCATACTTTGTTAGCACCTTTAGGATCGACAAAACCTTCCGGTTGCATCATATACAATTCTCCCTTAAGGAATCCATTAAGGAATGCCGTTTTGACGTCCATTTGCCAGATTTCATAATCATAAAACGTGGCAATTGCTAACATAATTCTGACAGACTTTAGCATCGCTACAGGTGAGAAAGTCTCATCGTAGTCAACTCCTTGAACTTGTCGATAACCTTTAGCAACAAACTAGAGCCAAACTAGAGCCAGCCGATCATAAAGGGGGGAAATAACTCGCCCCGCAAGCCGAAGACTCTCATCACGCAAAGCTACTGGTGTCATGACCCCTAGCGTTGGACACTAGTTCGGGGGCTACTGAGGGAGTCCTGGACTAAGGGGTCCTCGGGCCGCCAGCCTATCTCTCACAGGCCGGCTTGGTGGTCCGCTCTCTGATTGTCACAGGAATGGCCGGATATGTGGTGACCCTATATTCTAGAAGGAACCCTCCGAAGACGGGGCGTGCACTCCAAGTCAAGATGAGAGGATCGACGTCTTTCTTTCCGGCTGGAGACCTACCATGTGTAAACCCTAGGTACCCCCGGTGTCTATATAAACCGGAGGGTTTAGATTGTAGAGGGCAGACAAGCTCATCTAGGGTTTTGGCTACTTGATCTCTAGGTAGACCGACTCTGTAATATTCATACACATCAATACAATCAAGCAGGACGTAGGGTTTTACCTCCATAGGAGGGCCCGAACCTGGGTAAACGCCGTCTCCTTTGTCTCCAGTTACCCATCGATCCTAATCTCACAGCTCGGGACCCCCTACCCGAGATCCGCCGGTTTTGACACCGAGAGAGGGGAAGGGGCAGGAGCTCATAGCGGTCCTGCAGGGGTGCTTAGTTGGCTCGGGGAGGGCTTGACGGCGCCGGAATCGAAGACGAACGGCGGCGGTCTCTGAGGTTGAAGATGACGCGAAACGGTGCTGTAGAGGCTCCCAGCTCGCGTGCGTGGTCGAGGGAGAGGGAGACGACGGCAGCAGAGCGATTGGGCGCGTCGGTATGATGTAGGGAGGGTGGTGGCCGCGGCTATGCGTCGGCCATGGCGGCGGCTCGGGCATGTGCACGAGGAGAGGCAGGCGGCGCGAGAGGGAGGAAGTGGGGGCGAGCTAGGGTTCGGGGTCGATGCCGGGGTGCGGAGGGGGGCTTAAGGATGGCGGGGAGCTGCTGGATGGCCGCCAGCTCGACGGCTTCGGCTGCAGGCGAGCATTGGCTCCCCCACATCTCCCCTGTTGAACAGAAGGAAGACGATGGGGGGGGCTAGGTGGGCTGGGCTGGCAGGCCTAAGTGCCCAGGGCACTTAGCCCTTATGTTTTTATTTATTTTCTGTTTGCTTTTCTTTTTATTTTTGATTCTGGTTTTTATTTGTTTTAATAACAAAAATACATTTATAAAATATGTGACTTAGCCCAATAACTGTAATGCAATAATTGGTAGTACCACAAAAAGTTTGAGGACGTTTTGAATTTATTTGAAATCTGCCAAAAACAAAAAGGGCATTTCTTTAATTGATAGGCCTCTGTTTTATTTATTTATGAGGCACCAAAACACTTTGCAAAATGTTGGCTACAATTTTATAATAGCTTGGGGAATATTTGCAACACATGCATGATTTTTAATTCCTGGTTTGCAAAACTTTTAAATCCACTTTCAAATGAATTGGAATTGCAAAGGAATTTGAATTAGGGTTTGATTCCAACAGTGATCATACTTGGATTAGAAAAATGGATTAGCTTAATCCTCATGTTACTGTTGCTTGATTACAAGGATTACTGTAGCACTTAATCCAGGGTGTCACAACTCTCCCCTACTAAAAGAAATTCTCGTCCCGAGAATTAAGAAATAGAAGGAAAGAGCTCGGGGTATTTTTCACGAAGATGATCGTCGCGTTCCCAAGTGGCTTCATCTTCATAATGATTTGACCACTGCACTTTAAAGAACTTGATGACCTTTTGACGAGTCAGACGTTCAGTTTGGTCGAGAATGCAGACCTGGTGCTCTTTATACGAAAAGTCTTGTTGCAGCTCAAGCATATCATGATTCACTGTTCGGATAGGATCCTTGAAGCGGCGGCGGAGCTGTGACACATGAAAAACATCATGAACCTGAGAAAGGTTTGACGGTAGTTCCAATTGATATGCCACTTTTCCAGGCCTTTCGAGAATAGTGAATGGACCAATATAGCGAGGAGCTAGCTTGCCCTTGATCCCAAAGCGGTGTGCACCTCTCATTGATGTGACTTAAAGATAAGCCTTTTTGCCAGGTTGATAGACCATATCTTTGTGATGACGGTCACACTGACTCTTCTAACGAGACTGAGCAGCCTTCAGATTCTCATGAATAACGCGGACTTGATCTTCGGAATGTTGGATAATATACGGATCGAAAAGGGAACGTTCCCCAGTTTCTGACCAATTCAGAGGAGTCCGACACTTTCGTCCATACAACACTTCAAAGGGGGCATCTCCAGACTAGCTTGATAGCTAGTGTTGAAGGAGAATTTCGACATACGGGAGAGATTCCTCCCATTTCTTGCTGAAAGAAATGACACAAGCTCGAAGCATGTCTTCGAGAATCTGGTTGACTCGTTCAACTTGTCCCTGGGATTGAGGATGAAAAGTGGTGCTAAAGGACATATGAGTTCCCATAGCCTCCTGGAAACTTGCCTAGAATCTTGAAGTGAATAAGCTGCCACGGTCTGAGCTAATCACCAATGGAATACCGTGGAGTGAGACAACTCTGGACTTATATTGATTTGCCAGCTGACTAGCAGTGATGGTTTCCTTGACGACCAGAAAATGTGCAACTTTGGATAGTCGGTCAATGACGACAATAATAGCATCATTCCTTGGACGGTGGCTCGGGAATTACATACGAAGCCAAGTGCAACAAATACTTTGGATTTAAAGATGTACAGGAGAGTCAGGTTTCGATCTTGTGGAACTGTGGGTTATGGGCCCACCATGTGGTTAAGAGTAGAAAGAGTGGTGACATCTTGCACGGTCATGGTAGCAAGACCTGTCAGAGGATAGCTTGTCAGTTAAGTTGGCAACGACGTCGGTACCAAGGGCGAGGGACGAATAGAACCATTTTCCTACTCGTTGAAACGAAGCAGACCAATAGGCAAAGTTCTCGTCCATCGGCGGCTACCGGAATGTTAACAACAGTAGTAACAGGGTGTTACTGACAGAGTTGTACCCCATGGTGTTTACCTAAGCAGGGATTTACCACTGCTCAGATAAGTTAGATTACAAGAAAGGTTAAACAGACCAATGGAAAGTTAAATGTGATGAGAAAAGGATGCAACACAGATCTACAAGACGATGTTGCAAGAATCTCAGAATGAACGATGGAAGCAAGCCTTGAATCATGAGTCGGATTGCAAGACATATGAACACAATGTCAAGACATTCGTGCCCACATGGAAGTTTTTAGAATGGAATGCAATCAAGCTCTGGTTGGGAACCATCATAGAGGATATCAAAGTTCCATGTGTAAGTCTGGACTAGATCTTACGTATAACTTCTTTTCCCAGATCAAATCAATCAGTGGCTTGGCGTGCTAGGAAATACATATGGAGTGAAGGTAGCAAATCTATCAAACCATAGAATACTTCGCACATGCATGAATGAATTGGAACAATTCCAGAGGAAGCAAGACAAAATTTTCCCATAAGCACGGCGGCAAAAATGCACGTGAACTTATAGAAAAACACTTCTTTTATCAAACATATTCTTCATGAGCTAGGCACAAAGATAATGCTTTCAAGGTTTCCAACACTAGATTAAATGTTCATCATGAACCACGAAGAAGATGAGGATGTGGCTGATGGGCTCAGCAACAATTTGTCAAGATTTCCACAAAGATGGATTTCCAGGATTGTGTGAACAAGGTGATAGCATTGGTCAAACCAGATGATATAATGAGGTATGCCCGAGGGAACATCCACAATGAAACATTAATCGAAAGGTGCATCCAAAATTCGGACTAAGTGGCACGACCAATGTTAGGAAGTTGATTCAACAACAACACACTAAGAATGGGCTTATTGTTCATTAACACCAAGGTAATAGAGTTGCCATGCCATAAGTGTTGAATTTACACATCACGGTCCATTTGTCGGTATTCCGGTTAGAAACAACACGGGAACTAAGAAATGAAAGGTGATGACAAGAAGTATCACTATATCAAGAATTCTTAAGACGTGTGCAATTCTCACGACATTCTCGACAAAAGATGGTAATACTCCAAGATAGAACATAACACAAGATGGCTAACAAGGAACTTAGGGTTTGACCAAAACAAGACCCAGTCTGCGTTTGGAAGGAAGGCAAGGATGTCGTCAATGACAATACCAATTACAAAGGGCAAGGATTCCACTTATCATCATGAATTTAATTGATACCCTGGAAGAGCTCAGAAGGTTGATGATGATCACGACACAATTGTCGAGAAGTCTCTTGAAGATGTAATCGATCAGCGACAACATCAAGCAAAGAAATGGTGAAGCGACAAGTTGTTGGAACCACAGATTGGAGTGCTAGCTCAGAATCAAAATTGTCTTTCAAGACAACCAACATGACGTTGAAAGCTCGATGTAAGCTTAATGCGTTGTTGGAACTGTGTTCCAGGGATGAAGGACACATACATCATGGTCAAGCTCTAGCATGACGATGATGATGTAGCCTAACAGCTTGGAAAGATATGATCAAGTACAAACTCATAAGCAAGAAGATTACTAAGAGTTGTTGAATCGCAAAGCGTACTCGATTCAGTTACTGGTGTCCTTGAGTGTCCAACAACTCAGGACACGATGAAACTGGAATCAGAGAAATATCATAGTTGATGAAGAGCTCATAAGAAGTTATATAGCTCCATGACATTCTTGAGATACTAGGGGTAATACTCGGAGGCAGGTCAGAATAGAGGTTAGACTAGTGTATTGATTTGTGGAAGACGGGCACTTTAATTTGTCTGAGAATGAAATCAAAGTAGAACAACATGGTCGGAACCACGATTGCAAAGGACAAGATCACATCTACCAGATCAAATTATACCAAGGGAATTTTATTGTTACGAGAAGCTTCCAAGATAAGTCATACACCGGGTCCATGGGCATGAACACAAGTTCAAGGTCGACTCCCACTTCTTCAAGGCATAACCTTTCATTCACTCCTCGCTTTCGATGAAGTTGTAGTGCTGAAATTTTAACTAGCAAGGACCAGTAGAGTATGACCCATCGAAGTTTCCGGGCTCACACAGATTAGGGAAGGCATTGGTTCAACCCATCGGGGCATCTTAGGAACATATACCACAAACTTCAAGAGTAATTGACACATGCTTGAAATCAGAGCATGGCTAACAAAAGCATAGGATACATCTTATCAGGAGGAGAAGACACAAATTACCAAAGGCATTATGTATCACGGGAAGAACTCACGAAAATTTAATGGGAAGGACACTATCGGATAATAACCCAACAATGGTTTTGGCGTCCCACAAAGGGATCTGAAGTGAGTATCGGTACTCAATCGGAGGAAGATAGCATGCAAGACATCGGATTATAGAACATCTGAATAATTTTGATGCTTAAATACCAAAGGAATTATGATTTCCAGGTTGGTGTATTAGAATCATATGCTCTGATCAAATACAAGTAAGTTGAATGGATTTATATGGATAATCAATCAAAGTTGATTTGTCGAGAACCAACTCATGTTTGGAAAGACGTCTGAGCCGGATAGATAATTTATGAGGAACAACTGATGATTGCGTGCATTCACACAAGTTGAATCAATAAAATCAAATGACAATCACAAGGGATTATAATGAATATTGCTAGACATATGGAATTAACCATAATGCAAGTAGGTGAGAAAGGTCAAGAGCAATAGGCTACTGAGGATTTCAGAAGATCGAATAGCATTTCGAAGAATTTTGTGAAACACATGAACAACCGGGGATGAACGAATCCTCGATAAGGGTGAGGAGTTATCTGTAGGGTTTGGGGTGGAAGGAAATCGCAAAAGCGATGAGCACAAGTTCTCGGAAGAACATCAGAGAGTATCCTCGAAGTCTTCTGATGAATCAAGCCATCGTCTGGAATGAGGGGCTCTCTGGGAGGAAGTAGTTACGAGAACCTAGAGTTAGAGTTAGCAAAATCTTTAACCCGAAATAGAAGAGAGATCAAAACCTAGAGTATAGACGAGGAATAAAAGATCCTAATACCACCTGATTGAGATGTGGGCCCGTAAGCCACATAACAATGTTAGTAAAAGTTTTTCAAGTACTAGACTCAACTTCGACCAAGGAATTGGAAGGGGGGCTACCTACAGACAGTTGGCTCTGATACCAACTTGTGACGCCCCCATTTTGACCGTACGCTAATCATACACGCAAATGCGTACGACCAAGATTAGAGACTCACTGGAAGATATCACAACACAACTCTAGACACAAATTAAAGTCATACAAGCTTCATATTACAAGCCAGGGGCCTCGAGGGCTCGAATACATAAGCTCGACACAAACACGAGTCAGCGAAAGCAAATAATATCTGAGCACAGACATAAGTTAAACAAGTTTTGCCTTAAGAAGGCTATCACAAACATTGCAACGGATCAAAAGAGGCAAGGCCTCCTGCCTGGGAGCCAACCTAACTACTCCTGAGCGTCGGCACTCTCCACGTAGTAGTACACTCCAACGGTGGTGTAGTAGTCATCTGCGGTGTACTCTATCTCCTGGGCTCCATCATCTGAATGCAGTAATCGTATCGAGGGGAAAGAGGAGGTAAAGCAGCGGTGAGTACTCATCCAAAGTACTCGCAAGTCCTACATCAGAACTATACTAAAATATGCATCAATATCAAAGGAATGGGGTTATATCTTTGGACTGACTGCAGAAAAGCAAGAATAGGGGGAAGGCCTAGTCCTATCAAAGACTAGCATCTTCAACATCTTGCAACATTAGAAGAGTGTAGATTGGTAACTCATATGTAACAATATTATTGTAGCAATTTAATTATGTAACCACCAGAGATTCCTTCCTCGACTCCCTGCGAGAAAGCAATCTCGGAGCCAACATTCATTTCAATTTTAAATCACAATTATAGTTGTAGTAGATCGAGGTAAAACTCCAAGTCGTCCTGTTACCGTGGACACGACTATTCGAATAGTTGAATTCATCCCTGCAGGGGTGCACCACATTTTCCAACACGCTTGATAACCTTTGGCCGGACACACTTTCCCGGGTCATGCCCGGCCTCGGGAAATCAACATGTCGTCGCCCTACCTAGGCTCAACTGAGAGGCCAGCCCGCCGGTCTAAATCCTAAGCGCGCAGGGGTCATGGGCCCACTCACCCTTTGCACTCCTGCACGATGCGTGGGCGGCCGAGGTTAGTCCTAGCACCTCTAATACAAGATCAATGCCGTCGCGGACCACTCGGGCGCACGCCACTCCATTGTTGACGTCCGAAGAGCTTCGGCTGATACAACGATGCCGAGTACCCATAACTTGTCCCACGTGAAGGTTAGTGCGTAAAAAGGCCAATCGACCAACTCAGATCAAATACCCAACCAATTAGCATTTTATTAATGTGGTGACGAGCGTGACCCACGATGTGCGGTCCCGTCGCCCCGTCTCGAGGTCTTGTGGCAAGGGCCTCACCTGCCCGGCCATGCCTCTTCGTCATCAAACCGTGGGTACCCTTCAGGGCCGACCCATCACCAACATCTTTCTGTAACCAAGTCATAGTAACCATGTGTATAGAACATCAAGGCGGAACCTGAGGAATCACCCTCAATGGATCCCGCTCGATGTAACCGTCAAGGTGGACTTAGAGGAATCACCCTCGGTGGTCCCACACTTGAGGGGTTGCACGACAAGTCATTATCGGAAGAGGTGAAGGAGGAATCACCCTCGATAACCACGACCGACTAGATACACTACAGAGTTAGCATCATGAGTACTTCACGAGGTGTCACCCTCGGTACTCGATAGTAGCTCTACAGAGTCGTACAACAAAGGGGGTGTGCGGTGATGTGTTGGTCTCTGCACATCAATCACGAAGATCGAGTAACTGAAAATTTAAAGCGGGGCAACTGGGACTAAGGGGTCATAGGGGATCACTATCAACCTATGCTAAGCAGTTTAATGAAGCAGTAGGTACATTAGCAGTTTATCAAAAGCAGGCTATGCATCAGAATAGGAACTAACTACAACAGCAGCAACATCTAATGCAAGCATGAGAGAGAAAGAATGGGCGATATCGGAATTCTCAAGGGGGTTTGCTTGCCTTGCTGCTATGCTGCAAAAGGTTGATCGTCAGTGGCGTAGTCATACCCGGCAGCAGCGTCAGTCTCGGTGTCTACCGGTAAGAAGAGGGGGGAGAAACAATAAATGTAAAGCAGACAGATGCATCAAAATGCATGACATGACAATAGGCAGTGCTAGGCATGAGCTAACGCAGTACTACATGTCACAGACGAAGCAGGAGAATACCTGACAATATTTCCCGGGTCTTAGGCTACTACCGGAAAAATGAAATAGATGGAAAAGTTCCATGTTCATCATGCTAGGGGTATGTGACAGATGAACATACAGCGTATTCGGATTCGTGGGATTTTTCTGAGCAACTTTCATATATAAATTATTTTCATCTGAGTTATAGATTATTTTATATTAATTTTCAAAGTTTTATTAATATTTTGGAATTAAACAGATTTAATTTAATTCAAAAATTCAATTATGACATCAACATGATGTCATGTTGACATCAGTAGTCAACCCGGTTGCCTTAGTTCAAACCTGGTAGCTGGGCCCCACCTGTCATAGACAATGGGCTAACGGAGTTTTAAATTAAACTAAAACAGATTCATTAGAGGGGTGGGTCCCACCTGTAAGTGACTATTGAGGTTAAATTAATTATCAAATTTAAACTAACAGTTTTTAGTTAACACTAATTAAACTGGGACCGCATGTCATGGGCCCAGGGGGAGGGGCCTCACTTGGCACTGACTGGGGCAGCCCAGTCAGCCTGTTGACCATGTCAACTGGTCAACTTGGGGGGGGGCACTGGCAGGGTCACTGGTGGGTGTCCCCAGCCGTCCACGTCTGCTCCGGCGACCGGAGTTGTGCCAGCGACGCTCCGGCGAGCTCCGGAAATGCCGATAGGGGTCGGAAATGGAGCTCCAGCCACCATTTCCAGCGCCGCGCCATCTACGGGACGCTGACGGTGGCGCGCGTCGAACTACGCCGTCAGCAGAGCCGGTGGGGTTTGGTAGGGGCGTCAGCGACGAGCCGTGGCGGCGCAAGCTCTCGGGCGACGGTGAAAAAGCAGAACAGCACACGGGCGACCATTTGGAGCGTGCAGGAGTACTCTACGCGTGCGTGCGAAGCGAACGGGCCCAGGCGCCTGACCAAAAGGTCACTAGGAGGTCGCCGGCGACAAGCTCCCGCGGCGGTGGGTTCGGCCATGCGATGAATCAAGGCCTAGGGGACGAAAACGAGCGCGAGAGAGGGAGGGGAAGGGGCAGGAGCTCACAGCGGTCCTGCAGGGGTGCTTAGTGGGCTCGGGGAGGGCTTGACGGCACCGGAATCGAAGACGACCGGCGGCGGGCTCCGAGGTTGAAGACGACACGGAACGACGGTGTAGAGGCTCCTGGCTCACGTGCGTGGTCGAGGGAGAAGGAGACGACGGTGGCAAAGCGATTGGGCGCGTCGGTGCGGTGCGGGGAGGGTGGTGGCCGCGGCTACGTGTCGGCCATGGCGGCGGCGGCGCGGGCGTGTGCGCGAGGAGAGGCAGGTGGCGCGAGAGGGAGGAAGTGGGGGCAAGCTAAGGTTCGGGGTCGACGCCGGGGTGCGGAGGGGGGCTTAAGGACGACGGGGAGCCGCTGGATGGCCGCCAGCTCGACGGCTTCGGTCGCTGGCGAGCATCGGCTCCCCCACGTCTCCCCTTTTGAAGTGGAGGAAGACGATGGGGGGGGGGGCTAGGTGGGCTGGGCTGGCACTTGGGCCGGCAAGCCTAAGTGCCCAGGGCACTTAGCCCTTATGTTTTTATTTATTTTCTGTTTGCTTTGCTTTTTATTTTTGATTCTGGTTTTTATTTGTTTTAATAACAAAAATACATTTGTAAAATATGTGACTTAGCCCAATAACTGTATTGCAATAATTGGTAGGGCCACAAAAAGTTTGAGGACTTTTTGAATTTATTTGAAATCTGCCAAAAACAAAAAGGGCATTTAATTAATTGATAGGCCTCTGTTTTATTTATTTATGAGGCACCAAAACACTTTGCAAAATATTGGCTACAATTTTATAATAGCTTGGGGAATATTTGCAACACATGCATGCTTTTTAATTCCTGGTTTGCAAAACTTTTAAATCCACTTTTCAAATGAATTGGAATTGCAAAGGAATTTTGAATTAGGGTTTGATTCCAACAGTGATCATACTTGGATTAGCAAAATGGACTATCTTAATCCTTATGTTACTGTAGCTTGATTACAAGGATTACTGTAGCACTTAATCCAGGGTGTCACAGTTTCGTTCCCCAACAATGGCATCATGAGCTAGGTCTATGCGTAGATGATATGCATGAGTAGAACACAAAGAAGTTGTGGGCGTTGATGTTCAGATTGCTTACCTCCCTTGCCTTATTTTGATTCAGCGGTATTGTGGGATGAAGCGGCCCAGACCAAATTTACTTGTCCTCGCGCAAGAGACCGGTTCCACTGACTAACATGCAACTTGTATTGCATAAGGTGGCTGGTGGGTGTCTGTCTCTCCCACTTTAGTTGAATCGGATTTGACAAAGGTGGTTGATACGTATCCAACGTATCTATATTTTTTGATTGTTCCATGCTATAATATTATCATTCTAGGATACTTTTTTGGCATTTATTTGCTGATTCATATTATTTTTGAGCACTAACCTATTAACCCAGTGCCAAGTGCCAGTTGTTGTTTTCTGCATGTTTTTGGCTTTTTAGGAATACCATACCAAATGAAGTCCAAATACCGCGAAACTTTTTGACGATTTCTTCTAAACAAAATAAGGACCTGGAAGATTCGAAGGGAGACCTGGGGCCACACAAGGTGTCCCCAAACGAACAGGGCGCGCCCAGGAGGGGTGACCGCGCACTGATGGTTTGGGACCACCTCCCTGGCCCTCTGGCATTGTTCTCTGGCCTATAAATTCTCATTATTCCCAAAACCCTAGAGAGCCTCCCAAAACACTTTTTTTGCTGCCGCAAGTCCGCCGTGTGCCCATCTGGAGCCATGTTCCGGTGCCCTGCCGGAGGGGGGATCGATCGCGAAGGGCCTCTTCATCAACCTTGATGCTCCCATGATGATGTGTGAGTAGTTCACCACATACCTACGGGTCCGTACTTAGTACCTAGAGGGTTCTCTCTCTCTATGTTCTTTGTTGCCATGATCACCACGATTCCCACGGTGATCTATCTTATGTAATCACTCTGTGTGGTGCGTTTGTTGGGATCCGATGAATTGTGGGTTTATGTTCAGATTATTCATGAAAAAGATTTGAGTCTTCTCTGAATTCTTATTTGCATGATTGTTATAGCTTGAAAGCACAAATGCTCCATTGGTGGTTTTGATAATTCATGACAACATACATTGTCTCTTGGACTAATAGTTTTATCTAGCTTATTTCAGATGAAGTCCACAAAGAGGATTGGCTAGGATTGTGTGGAGAACCTCAACAAGGAAAGGAAGGAATAGGATTGGCCATGCTTCAAGCAACAAGACTCTACATCTTATAATTTGTGAGAAATCACTTTGAGTCCATAGGAAAGCCAATACTATTAAAAGGGGGTGAGGAATTATGATGACCTGGTTGCTCAAGTGCTCAAAGATTAGCCACCAAAAACACTCACCCATTCTCCCACAAATATCCTCTGTCCAAAGCCAAAAGACAAAATTTGGTGACACCAACTTTCCCATTCGGATGCACCGAGTTTTAACCTAGACAGAACCCTATCCAAACCCTAGCATCTCAGTACTACCAACATTCCATTCGGTGCAACCGAAACCAGTGACCAACATTCTGTTAACCAATTTCTTAAAATCGGAATTTCCGAGTTTTAAGAATCGGTGACACCGAGTCTTGGTAACTGCCTAGGTCACCCAAATTGGTACCACCGAGATTCATATATTGGTCTCACCGAAAAGGACAAAGTTGCCACATTTTGCACTAGTAGGTGCAACCGAGTTTTCACTTCGGTTTCACCGAGTTGGGCAATAATGTTGTAACGGTTGGATTTTTTGGATATGCCTATATATACCCCTCCACCACCTCTCATTCGTAAGAGGAAGGACTCAGAACAGATCTACACTTGCCCCATTCATTTTTCTGAGAGAGAGCCACCTACTCATGTGTTGAGATCAAGACATTCCATTCCAACCATATGAATCTTGATTTCTAGCCTCCCCAAGTTTCTTTCCATCCAATTAATCTCTTCTACCCATGTCAAATCTATGAGAGAGTAATTGAGTGTTGAGGAGACTATCTTTTGAAGTACAAGAGCAAGGAGTTCATCATACTACCACATCTATTACCTTTTGGAGGGTGGTGCCTCCTAGAATTGTTACGTGTCGCTTGGGGGCCTCCTTCTTCGTGATTGTGGAGTTGAACCAAAACTTTGTACGGGCAAGGAGATCGCCTACTTTGTGAAGATCTACCCATAGTGAGGCTTGTCTTCGTGGACGGAAGCCGTGATGGAATAGACGAGGTTGCTACTTCGTGGAACCTAATGGGTGGAGCCCTCCATGGACTCTCGCGATCGCTACCCTCCATGGGTTGAAGTCTCCATCAGCGTGGACGTACGATAGCACCACCTATCGGAACCACGGTAAAAATCATCGTGTCATCTATTGCGTTTGATGTTCATATCTCTACTCTCTTACACATGCTTGTCTTTACTTTCCGCTGCCATACTTGTTGACTAGCATGTGTAGGGTGCATTAGATTTGTTAGAATTGCTAACATCCGCCAACCAATTAACTTGGGAAAACCTTAGGTTTTAATTTTGTCAGGTAGTCTATTCACCCCCCTCTTCTAGTGATCCCACAATTGGTATCAGAGCTTGGTCTCTATAGCTTCGGTTTCATCACCTTTGGAGGAAGATGGATGTGTCTAGTTTAGGGAGTCTTAGTTGTAGAGTGCCCGTTCTCGATGGGGAGTACTATAGTCATTGGAAATATGAGATGCTTGAGTTATTCAAAGAATTCCATTTGAGCAAGTATGTTAAGAACCCCTATGTTCCTTCCATTGATCCCTTACACCACACACACGAAGAGGAAATTGATATGCTTCGTAATCTTAGAACTGTTAATCTTATCATTAGAGGATTGCCTAGAATTTTGTTTGATGAAATGAATAATTTTTAATGTGCTTATACTTTGTGGAATTATTTGGAGAAACAATATCCAAATTATTCATTGAGTAATCGTGATGAAATTCTTCATAAATCTATTGCTTTTCACAAAATGATGCCTAGTGATCCTAAGTTTGATGACTATCTATTTGAGCTTAGAGACCTCATGCGTGCTAAAGGAGATGTCATAACTATCAACAACATCATTGTTGAAGCCACTCGCATTCATAATCTTGAACATTGTCATGATCACAACTCTAACGAATCTCTTGTTTCTTATGACAAGGATTTCCCACTTGATGATGACAATGTGGAACATGTCTACTATGATGAAGACGAGTTGTTCGACATCGAGTATGAGAAGACTATGAAGAATCTAAGTCTCATGGCAAACTTCAAGGATTACATGTCCGGAGGAAAAGAGTGGATTCTCGACAGTGGATGCACCGATCACATGACCGGAGATAGAGACATGTTTCAAGAGATCACACCAAACCATGGACCATGAAGGTATGTGACTTTTGGAGACAACTCCAAGGGTAAGGTGCTTGGTCTTGGTAAGGTGGCCAAATCTCATGATAGCTCCATTCAAAATGTCATGCTTGTTGAATCCCTTGGCTACAATCTTCTTTCTGTATCTAGACTTGCCGATTTCGGTTTTAATGTGCTATTTACTAAAGTAGATTGCCAAGTGTTTTGTCAAGACAATCATAGCATGGTCTTTACCGGTTTCCGTAGAGGTGATCTATACATTGTTGATTTCACTAAGAGATCCAAACCTCGCACTTGTCTTATCGCAAAATATTCTAAAGGTTGGCTTTGGCATAGAAGACTAGGACATGTTGGTATGCATAATCTAGACAAGCTCATCAAAGGTGATCATATACTTGGTGTTAAATATGTTATTTTTGACAAAGATAGACTTTGTAGTGCTTGTCAAGCTGGAAAGCAAGTAGGTGGAAGTCATCCCGTAAAGAATATCATGACTACTAGGAGACCACTCGAGTTGCTCATATGGATCTTTTTGGTCCCAATGCTAACAAGAGCCTCGGTGGAAATTCCTTTGGTCTAGTTATAGTTGATGATTTTTCCTGATTTTCGTGGGTATTCTTTCTTGATGATAAGTCATAGGTGCAAAAGATCTTCAAGAACTTCGCTCGAAAAGCACAAAATCAGTTTAAAGTGAAGATGAAGAAAGTTCGGAGCGACAACGGATTGGAGTTCAAGAACACAAATGTGGATTCCTTTCTTGACGAAGAAGGGATTCCACATGAGTTCTCGGCTACATACATGCCTCAACAAAATGGAGTTGTTGAGAGGAAGAACCGGACTCTTATAGAGATGGCTAGAATGATGCTCGACGAATACAAGACGCCAAGACACTTTTGGGTAGAAGCCGTAGAAACAACTTGTCATGCTACGAACCGACTCTATCTACACAAGCTTCTCGGTAAAATGGCATACGAGCTACTCACCGGTAACAAACCCCAACTTGGATACTTTCGGGTATTTGGCTCCAAGTGTTACATTCTTGATAAGCATCATCGTTCTAAATTTTCTCTTAAATCTCATGAAGGTTTCCTACTCGGTTATGGATCAAACTCTCACACTTACCGTGTCTACAACAACTTCACTCGAAAATTTGAAGAGACGGTAGATGTGAAGTTTGATGAATCTAATGGTTCGCAAGTCTAACAATTGCCAAATGATATAGGAGATAAGGAACCTTCAGAAGCTATGCAAGACTTTTCCATCTGCAAGATTCGTCCCATGGAGGTGAAGGAAAGTACTTCATCCACCCAAGTGGAAGCCCCTACTTCGCGCCAAGGCAAACCTCAACACGACATGGAGGCATCCACAAGCGGTACACGACAAGATGAAGAGGAGGAGGAAGTTCATCATGATGAACCTCCACAACCACCTTCACCACCACCTCAAGGCAATGACACCTTCAACAACAATGAAGAAGATGATGATGAAGAAGCTCCGCTGTCCAACAAGCAAAAGCTACCTCGATTTCGAGCAAGAGTGAACAAAAATCACCCTTATAGCAAATCTTCGGTGACATACAAACCGGGAGAATAACTCGCTCTAAAACTCGATTGGCTAACTTTTGTGAGCATTATTCATTCATCTCTAGTATTGAGCCTTTGAAGGTAGAAGAAGCTCTTCAGGAGCCGTATTGGGTGAATGCTATGCACGAGGAGCTACACAACTTCGAGAGGAACGAAGTGTGGACACTAGTGGAGAAGCCCAAAGACGAGCAAAACATCATCGAAACCAAGTGGGTGTTTCAGAACAAACAAGACGAAGACGGTCAAGTCGTACGCAACAAGGCGCGTCTCGTGGCTCAAGGCTACACCCAAGTCGAAGGTATGGACTACGGTGAGACCTATGCCCCCATTGCTAGACTTGAAGCTATTCGTATACTTCTTGCTTATGCTAATCACCATGATATCACTCTTTATCAAATGGATATTAAAAGTGCTTTTTTAAATGGTGAGATTGAGGAAGAGGTCTATGTTAAACAACCCCCTGGTTTTGTAAACCCTAAGAAACCTAACCATGTTTACAAGCTTTGTAAAGCTCTCTATGGTCTTAAGCAAGCTCCACGAGCTTGGTACAAATGCTTAACGAAGTTTCTTATCAAAAAAGGTTTTGAAATTGGTAAAATTGACGCAACCTTATTCACTAAGAGAGTTAATGGTGAATTATTTGCGGGCCAAATTCATGTGGATGATATTATATTTGGATCTACTAACATAAAATTTAGTGATAAATTTGGAAGGTTGATGTCCGAGAAGTATGAGATGTCCATGATGTGTGAGCTGAAATTTTTCCTTGGTTGCAAATCAAGCAAACGAGAGAAGGAACTTTCATCTCTCAAACCAACTATACCAAGGACTTGATCAAGAAGTTCAACATGCAAGAGTGTAAAGGTATTAAAACTCCTATGCCTACTAGTGGACATGTTGACCTCACCAAGGAGGACAAACCGGTTGATCAAAAGGTTTATCGATTAATGATTGGTTCATTGCTATATCTACGTGCCTCCCATTCCGATATTATGCTTAGTGTGCATGTGTGCTATATATCAAGCAGCTCCTAAAGAGTGTCATCTTAAGGCCGTGAAAAGAATTGTGAGGTACTTGATACATACACCAAACTTTGGCATATGGTATCCCAAGGGATCTTCTTTTAACCTTGTTTGCTATTCCTACTCGGACTATGCCGGAGATAAGGTTGATAGAAAAGCCACCTCGGGTACATGTCAATTTCTTGGTAGATCTCTTGTGTCTTGGTCATCCAAGAAACAAAACTCGGTATCTCTATCTACTGCCGAAGCGGAATACATTGCCGCCGGATCATGTTGTGCTCAATTGCTATGGATGACTCAAACTCTTAAGGATAATGGAATCCATGTGAGACATGTTCCATTTTTGTGTGACAATGAGAGTGCTATTAAGATTGCTCATAATGACGTGCAACATTCTCGAACTAAGCATATTCAAGTTCGTCATCATTTCATTCGTGATCATGTTGCCAAAGGGGACATTAATCTCAAACTTGTTTGCACCAACAAGCAATTGGCCGATATCTTTACTAAGCCACTTGATGAGAAAGTGTTTTTTCACTTGAGGAGTGAGTTGAACATCATTTATGCTTCAAACTTGAGCTAGACTCACTCGGATGCATGCAAGGTCATGAGCTTTCATGACTATTCCTTGGTACCTTTGACACTATGTTATATCTTGGAAATCTATGTTCATTTGTATTGCATCTAACCTTTTGTAGGTACTTGGAAGAACTAAATTCCACAAGATTGCCAACAACTCACCTCAAAAGTAATCTTGTCTTGGCCAAGTATCCACAACTCTTCTTTGATGATGGAACGAAGAAGACAATCCAAATCACATCCTTGACAACCACTTGATAAACAAATTTCATTCTTGTCATTTGGATATATCTTGTTCTTACTTGCATGACTAAACCATGAAGGTGAAAAGAGAACCAAAATGATCAAAGATAGCTCTCAACTCAAGATGATCTTCATCAACAATGAGCATCCGCAACAAGTTCTCCTACATGCTACGTCATCCACATCACTCAAAGGTATGTGATCATATCCTTGAAGAAGCTTTACTCCAAGTCATGAGCTAAAGCAATTCAAGTGATATGAAAACATTAAAATGCTTAATAGAAAAATGGTAGCCCCATTTTGAGCTTAACATAGAGTATGACCTATGATCAAGTATTCTTGCTTGGCTCCTTAAGTCCATATACTCTAATATAGGTGACCTAGTCACTGCCCATCATCTAGATGAAGTATCTTGTTTGGTTCATCTTATAGTTGCATGCCTTCTTAGAACCACTCAATTTCCATCTAGTTGAATATTCCTTGCAAATCACTTTGAATATTCCTTGCAAAACTTTCTGAAAATTCCCTGCAAAACTTTCGGAAAAATCCTTGAAAATCACTTTGAAAATTCACTGCAAATCATTTTATTCTATTGAGACTTTCTGAAAAATTGCTTTTGACAAACTTTGCCAAGTTTCTATATTGCATTTCGGACCCTCCGATCCAGATAACTCGGTGTCACCGATCATGCAGATAGGCTGCACAACCATATATCGGTTCCACCGGCTCGTTCTGCCTCGAAGCCATCGATTTTGCTATCTTTTGTGTTTTATGTCAAAAGTAGCAAAATCTCAATTTCTTCAAGGATCCCTATGTAAAGGGGGAGAAATCTTAAAAAGCTTTTCAGACAACAAAAGGGGGAGAAAAGTACTCAAGGACCCCTTAGTCTAAATTGTTCTCAATGACCCTTACTCACAAGGATCCCTACCTTCTATGACCCTTATTCTCAAGGATCCCTTCTGTCGTGGTTTTGTCACGGCAGATGTCCTAGTGCAAGGACTTGATGGTGAAGTCATCGCTACGGTAGTTAATTCGAAGGGGTTGATCGGGACGAAAGACACAGGTTTTACCCAGGTCCGGCCCCTCTCGAAGGAAGTAATAGCCTACGTCCTGCTTTGAGTTGTATTGATTGGATATCGATTACAAGGGAGCGGATTCGCTTGACCTAGTACCTGACCAAAGGTTTCGTGTCCTAAGCCGCCCAGGGAACCCACCTTTATATACACAGGCCGAGGCCCTAGGCTTACAAGAGTCTGGGCCGGGTTACATCTAGTAACCGACCTTATCTCTAACTATCCTTGCCTTGTCTGGCAAACCATCCCCCGGCGGCTTACGCCTCCGGGTCACATATAGCCTTCCGGTCCTGGGCCTCTTCTAGGAACATCTGGCAAGCCACTTCCAGGCCTTGTCTTGACTTTTCAGCCTGCTCAGGCCTTACTGCTAAGCCGCCAACATCATGACCCGGCCCCTCCTCGGCGGGTCTCACCACGGGGTTATATCCCCAACATTAGGCCCCAGATTGATTTGAACTAGTTCATGTCAATCTTCAAGTCTTCTAGTTGGCGAGTCTTGCATTTCTCGTAAGCACTTGACCTGCAATAAATATTCATGACACGCCATGTGAAAATGGGTGACATCATCTCTGACATATTCAAGAAATCCGGATGACATCACAACGGATCTTTGCATTAACTAATCAACCCGAGAATCGAGGCATTTTCTTGGTCAATCATCATTTTGTCTCCTCGATTCCCGCGCGAGACTATTTCTATTCCACCCCCTTATAAATAGGCGCGTGGGGCCTATCCTTTTTCACTTTCCCCCACTGCCGCCTCTCTTCTTCTTCTTCCTCCAGATGCCCGTGCAGCCGAAGCTCCTCCGCGCCGTCCGGACCTCGCCGCCGTCTCCAGCAGGGGCTGCTGCATCACCCTGACTGTGTCCAGAGCTCACTGGCGCTCGCCCGCATCTCCTGCGCATCTCAGGTTCCATCTTCTTCCTCCTCTGGATCTGCATTAGTCCATCGAGTTTTCTTCGGGCCCGCCGCCGTTCATCGGAGTTCTTGCCGTAGATGAAAAACGAAGCACCTTTAGGCCTTCATCCGCTAGCCAAAACCCCGTGGCGCTCCGCTTAATATGTTTTCCACATCCATCGCAGATCATCCCTTCAAGGGAATTTACATATGAACTGTCTGTTCTTCGCTGTCGTTTTAGGTTTAGGAAATATTTTCCCTTTATCTTCGTCAGTAGATCTTGTAGCTGCAGCCGTAGTTGGTGGAACTTGTTTGTCCATACTTAGCAATGTTTCCAACGTTTTGCTGCCAATTTGACCCGCCGTCATGCTGCCGGGTCTCCCTAGCGAAATATAAGCTATTTCATACCTGTAATTGATGGCGGCTTATAACTTTAATAATGACCCGTCAGATAGCGTCGCCGTCTTAGAGTCATAGCTGTTTTGGTCATGCTGTGTTTTTAACCCACCACGTTTCCATGCCTTTCCACAGCCTTTTAACCCGCCGTCATGGCTAAGGCCCCTGCTTCTTGCGACTGGGTAGGCTCTGGGGTTACCGAGGAAATATTCAACGATTTTGTAGTCATGGGAGTTTTACCGGCTCAGGACGTTATCCATTGGTGGGTTCCCGGCAACGAAGTCACTCTCGAACCCAAGGATGGGGAAGTTATTGTCTTCACAAATCATCTTCTCCGTGGGTTCTCACCGCCCGGCTCAAAGTTTTTCTGGGACGCCCTGCATTTCTACAAGCTGCATCCTCAAGACATTGGCCCCAACTCTGTCACCAATTTGTGCCAGTTCCAAATTCTCTGTGAGGCCTACCTGCAAGAAGAGCCGTCCGTTGACCTCTTCAGGGACTATTTCTATATCAACCGCCAAACGGAGATCGCAGATGGGCCAAGCCTTGAGCTTGGGGGTGTTTCCATTCAAAGACAAAGGGATGTATCCTTTCCTTCGGCAATTCTGCCTAGTCATCCCAAGGACTGGAATCAGACCTGGTTTTATTGCAAGGATAATTGCCCCGAAGGAGAAAATCCACTGCCGGGTTACCGTCCTTACCGGCTCAGCACGGACACCGAGCTCCCAGACCGGATGTCTGCCATAGAGCGCGCCCAATATGGCCCAACTTTTTCAAAGATAAGGGCCCTGTTAGCCAACAGGTTAACTGGCGTCGATCTGACCCGCTGTTGGGTCTCTTGGAGAATTATGCCGCCGAGCCGCCGCAACGCCTTAATGTGCCAATATACTGGTGAGGTGGATGACCCTCAGCGCTTCAATCAAACGCCCTTGATGGATCAGGACCTTAATGCAATCGTCAAATCCTTGCTGGGTGAGCCGCAAGAATCTTGCAACAAGACGGGGTTATGCCCTTTCTACGCTCGTAACCCGGCTCCTGCGGTAAACTTATATTCCAATCTTCACCCCTTTCCTTTAGACGCCGCACCTGACTTTATTTAACCTTTCTACCAATGTATGTTTATATGCAGGCCGACTCTTCCTTCCGGAACAAAAGACTAACCTCCACCTCCAAGAAGAAAAACAAGGGCACCAAAGCCCGAGCTCCGGCTTGTAAGAACAAACAAACAACTGAGGAGCTGTTCGGGCTGGATGACTCAGAGGTAGAACTTGATTCCCTTGGCCTTCTTTTCACGCAACTTATGATGCTGACTCCTCTCAGGCCGACGCGGAGGCAAGCGAAGCCGGTGCTGGAGAGGTAACTATCATCTCCTCTGACTCAGAACCTCTACCAACAGAGAAAATCCAGTGGGTCATTCGGAAAGTAAAGTTTTCACATCCTCTTGCTCACTTGGATCCTGACTTTATTTTGAAGAAGCAACAACATGACGCTAGACGTCAGACCCGGAGCGGCGGCTCTGAAGACCTGGTGGCCGGCTTACCTGACACTCCGGCTCGTCGGAAACGTCGCAACGAGGTACTTTAATACTTATATTTGTACTTCTGCATATTAGTCTTGTGCTGTCACTTGCTCATACTGCTTATTTTAATTGTATCAGGAATCACCTCCTTCGTCTGGCGACTCGACCGCCTCCAAACTGCCTCCCCTTGTTATTAACCCGGGGTAAACTTCTTTGCATCTTCTTTCTGCTTATTACCATTCTGTCCTTGCATATAACTGACAATGAAGTCCTTATTCGCAGAGCCCAGGCTAAGAAGAGGAAACTGAGCGAGTCATCTTCCCGTCCGGATGTCTGAGAGCCGGAGGGTTCGAGACTTGGTACTTCTGAGACTCCAGTAGAGCCCTCCAAGGCTGACCAAGGCACACATGATGACACTCCTCAGCTTACTGAGCCGGCGGATGCTGATATTATACTTCCTAAGGCCCATCTGGAGACGGATCCTAAGCCGCCCAGCCCCCTGCCGACAACTCAAGACGCGACGGCTCAAGAAGAAGAGGTCACTATCACCGGCTCTGCCTATAATGCTCCGGCCCCTTCCAACGTGCTAACCAAGCACATCAATAAGGATGAGGCGCCTTCACCTGAGAAGGAGAAGGCTAAGCTTGATCTGCCTAACTTGGAGAAACTGACTGCTGTTGAACTGCATTCGGGTTATCTGAGCCGCCTTGCCGCGAGCCGGGACATGGAGGTCAACCTAGTTGGCATGATGAAGAGGAAATATGAGGTATTCCACTTTTCTATTCTCCGTATATCCTTACGTAGCCCCCAAGAGCCGGCTTATGTTCTCGAAGATATGCCGGGTCTTTAGTAATATGTAAACTATGATAGACCAACGTGTAGCCCCCAAGGGCCGGGTCATTATGCCAATAATGAGCCGGCACTTATTGTCTTGATAAATGCAAAAATGCCAAGTGTAGCCCCCAAGTGCCGGGTCATTATGCCAATAATGAGCCAGAACTTTTATAGATCTGATCTTAGACTTGTAGAGCAATGTGTAGCCCCCAAGGGCCGGGTTATCTTCATGAAGATGATCCGGGTCTTATTTGTATTGTAGAAATTTGAAAGAACTGATACACATTAGCCCCCAAGTGTCAAGTATATTGCTTGCAATCTGCTTGGGACTTGTAACAATCCTCTGTAGTACCTCTAAACACTACTATGAGCCAGACTGGTGGCTTAAAATTGATAATCTTGCTGTTTGATAATTTGTCATGTGTAGGAATATTTACATGCGGCCGAGTCTAGCTTGACCGACATCAGGAAAAGCCTAGCACTGCAGCAAGACGCCCGAGCTGAAGCTGACACCAAGTGGCGGCTCTCTGCGGCGGAACTGGAAAACATCAAGACTGAGCTTGAGGCGTATAAAAAATCTGCTGAAGCCAGCCAAGTTGCCCTGACCAAACATGCAGAAGATGCCGAGGGTCGTCTTAAACCTGTTACTGAAGAGCTGACCAGCCTGAAGCGCCATATAACCCGGATGACCGAAGCCGTCTTTGGTAAGCATTGCTGACTATATTATGACCATGTTCCAAATATTCTTATAGAGACTCGCCCGGCGACTTACAAACTTGATCTGTTTTGCTGGCAAACGAACTCGCCAGCTTCCAAATGATAGCTTGTTGAAGCTGATGGCTTTATATGCCTTCACTGAACAGATGTACGCTTGAAGCCTCTTCACCATCAGGGCTGTGTTTGGCGAAAAGGGGGTGCCAAAACTAATCAAGGATGTGCTGAATTGCCTCTCCACCGTCCCCAAGCACTTTGAAGAGATGAAGAAATCAGCCGCCCGCAAGGGTGCAGTATCTGCTTTAAGACGGGCGTTGGCATATGCACTAGAACTCAACCCGGAAGAAATGATGGGAGGCTTCCCGCAACTCAAGGACGACGGGTCAGAATTCACTCAAGATGATTACGCCCGTTGCTTCAGAGCGTCTCGGGTGTTGGCCAGTCGGTTAGCCGCAGAAGCTGATCTGACGATGTACCAGGCGGCTTACGACGACAACAACACGTGAGTCCGGGCGCCTACATTTGAGCCGAAGGATCTGACCCCTCAACGGCGTAAGCACATTTTTGCCCCTGATGTTGATCCGTCTCCGATCTTGCATGATGAAGCTGAATTTGAAGCTTTACTCAACTGCAACTGGGATGTGGACAACCTTCAGATCCAGGAGAGCGGAGACCCGGCGCAGGATGACCCGTCGACGAGCTAGGCGAAGAGCCGGTCCCCAATGACGCTAACCCGGGCAACGCTGAGCCGTCGGGTTATGACTTGTGAAAAATCTTGAGTCCCACATTTTGGGTCCTCCGAGGCCTTGTAATAGCCGTAGGAAAAACTTGATTGCCTGTGCTGTGCCTTCGTGCACTTTTGTTGAGCTTCTTCAACTCATATGCCGGCGGTTCAAAACTTTTCCAGTATGAATGTCTTGACATGATTAGATGCATCAGTATGAATTCATCGATTCCCACTGGCGGGCTATTACCTAGAAACTTAGAATCTTATCATGAAAAACGCCTGCAAAAACAAACAGGAGGATATATACTTGTATATCTCCTGCTTTGTAAGCCGGCTTTAAAGGCATAACGAGAAGAGATAACTCTTATTTTTTGCTTTTTTAAGAAAAAAATGTTTTGCTTCAAAGAAGCTAGGCATGAAAACCTGAAACCTCGTAAGCCGGCTCTCACGTGACATAAATCCGTTGTTTAAACCTTAACAAGTGTCTTTAAAAAGATTGACTTTGCTAAGAGTATGAACGGGCCACATAGCGGAGAGACTACAACAGACAAGGCGAGTTTATCCTAGCTCACTGTAAGCCGGCTCTCTCGTGACAAAAGCCGCCGTTTTAACTCTGAATAGTTTAGGGTCACATGGTGGAGTAGCAAGTTGCAAATAGGCAGGTTTAACTCGAATATGGCATATAAAGCCGGTCAAGTGGGTATGAAAGCTAAACCCAGTGGGTTGGAAGCCCCCAAGTGACCTTATGAAGAATCAACTCTTTGCACGAAACTTGGTGCAGGAAAAACGGCCGAGACCTCGAATTATAGGGATGCCGGCTTTATTATATTATAAAAAGTGGTATATATAATGATAGAAGTATGTACATTGATGAGAGCCGGTGGCTCAAGTGTAGTATGGCCGAAGATGAGCAATGTTCCATGGCCTGGCAGTTTCCTCCCCAGAAGTGCGTGACTTGTCGCTCTGCCGTATGTCAATGAGATAATAGGAACCATTGTTGAGATTTCTGCTGATCACAAAAGGTCCTTCCCAGGGAGGTGACAACTTATGCATATCTGACTGGTCTTGAATCAGCCGGAGCACTAAGTCGCCTTCTTGGGACGTCCGGGTCTTAACTCTGCGGCTATGATAGCGACGCAGATCTTGCTGGTAAATCGCCGACCGTGCTGCCGCAAGATCCCGTTCTTCATCTAAGGCATCCAAAGCATCCTGACGCGTCGTCTCATTATCAGTTTCAACGTAAGCCGCCACCCTGGGCGAGTATGACAGATATCACTGGGGAGAAAAACTTCTGCGCCATAAACCATGAAGAAAGGCGTGTAGCCTGTGGACCTGTTGGGGGTGGTTCTGATGCTCCAAAGAACTAAAGGTAACTCCTCCACCCAACAACCCGGCGTTCGCTCCAAAGGAACCATAAGCCGGGGTTTTATCCCTCTCAAAATTTCCTGGTTAGCACGCTCTGCTTGGCCATTGGACTGTGGGTGAGCCACGGAGGAAACATCAAGGCGGATGTGTTCATCGTCACAAAACTTTTTCATAGCCCCCTTGGACAGATTTGTACCATTATCAGTAATGATACTGTGAGGGTAACCAAACCGGAAAATCAACTTTTTGACGAACTGAACTGCTGTTGCCGCGTCACACTTACTGACCGGCTCTGCTTCCACCCACTTAGTAAACTTGTCAACCGCCACCAAGAGGTGGGTCTTCTTATCTTTAGACCTCTTAAACGGTCCAACCATATCAAGCCCCCAGACCGCAAATGGCTAGGTGATTGGAATCATCGGCAACTCCTGAGCTGGCACATGAGCACGTCTTCCAAATTTCTGACACCCATCACATTTACTGACCAAGTCTTCTGCATCTGCATGAGCTCTTAACCAGTAAAACCCTTGCCGAAAAGCCTTCGCCACCAAAGATTTTGACCCGGCGTGATGACCACAATCGCCGGCATGTATTTCTTGTAAGATTTCACGGCCCTCGTCTGGAGAGACACATCGCTGAAAAACGCCAGTCATGCTGCACTTGTGCAACTCGCCATTGAAAATAGTCATAGACTTAGACCGCCTCATAATCTGTCGCGCCAGGGTCTCGTCTTGGGGTAACTCGCCGTGAGTCAGATACGCCAGATAAGGCAGCGTCCAATCAGGGATTGCGCAGAGAGCCGCCACCAATTGTCCTTCCGGGTCAGGTATAGCAAGATCCTCTTCCGACGGTAATTTAACCGACGGGTGATGTAGTACATCCAGAAATACATTAGGTGGCACCGGCTTACGCTGAGACCCCAGTCTTGATAACGTGTTAGCCGCCTCATTCTTCCTACGATCAATATGATCCACCTGATAGCCCTTAAAGTGACTAGCAATAACATCAACCGCCTGGCGATAAGCCGCCATGTGAGGGTCCTTAGAATCCCACGTGCCTGATACTTGTTGGGCCACCAGGTCTGAGTCGCCGAGGCATCTGACCCGGCTTAAATTCATTTTCTTGGCCACATGGAGCCCATGAAGCAAGGCTTCATACTCTGCTGCATTGTTAGTACAAGGAAACATTAGCCTCAAAACATAACAAAACTTGTCACCTCGTGGGGAAGTTAAAACAACTCCAGCCCCCGAGCCTTCCAATTGTCTGGATCCATCAAAATGAATCGTCCAATACGTGTTGTCCGGCTTCTCCTCGGGTGCTTGACATTCTGTCCAGTCATTGATAAAATCCACCAGGGCTTGAGATTTAACAGCCGTCCGAGGTACATACTTCAGATTAAGAGGCCCAAGCTCACTTGCCCACTTAGCAATCCTGCCGGTGGCTTCTCTATTTTGAATGATATCTCCCAAAGGGACAGAGCTGACCACCGTGATTGGATGCCCAAGAAAATAATGCTTTAGCTTGCGATTTGCCATGAATACTCCAAACACCAGCTTTTGCCAATGCGGGTATCTTTGCTTGGATTCTGTCAAAACCTCGCTGACATAGTAAACCGACCGCTGGACTGGATATTCCTTGCCTGCCTCCTTGCACTCCACAACGACTGTAGCACTGCCGGATTTATTATTAGCCGCCACGTACAGGAGCAAAGGCTCTTTTTCCACCGGAGCAACCAAGACGGGCGGCTCAACCAACTGCTTTTTGAGCGCCTCAAACGCATCATTGGCAGCATCGCTCCAGACAAAGTCATCTGTCTTCTTCATCATCTGATACAAAGGAATAGCTTTCTCATCCAGGCGGCTTATGAACCGGCTTAAAGCGGCAATACGACCCGCCAAGCGCTGGACATCATTAATGCACGCCGGCTTAGACAAAGAGGTGATGGCTTTTGTCTTATCTGGGTTAGCCTCAATACCCCGCTCGGAGACCAAGAATCCCAGTAGCTTGCCTGCAGGCACACCAAACATGCACTTGGCCGGGTTAAGCATCATCTTGTAAACCCGCAGGTTATCAAAAGTTTCCTTCAAATCATCTAGCAGAGTCTCCTTCTTCCTTGACTTGACCACAATATCATCCACATAAGCATGAACATTGCGTCCGATTTGACTATGAAGACAGTTCTGCATGCATCGCTGATAAGTCGCCTGGGCGCTTTTGAGCCTGAAAGGCATAGAGACATAGCAGAAAGCTCCAAAAGGCGTGATGAAAGATGTCTTCTCTTGGTCTTTGACTGCCATCTTGATCCGATGATAACCCGAATAAGCGTCCAGGAAACATAAACTCTCACAACCCGCCGTTGCATCAATGATCTGGTCAATACGGGGGAGAGCAAATGGATCAACTGGACATGCCTTGTTGAGATCGGTGTAATCTACACACATGCGCAACATGCCGTTCTTCTTAAGTACAAGCACGGGGTTAGCTAACCACTCCGGGTGAAAAACCTCCACGATAAACCCTGCGGCCAAGAGCCGGGCCACCTCTTCCCTAATAGCTTTATGCCGCTCTTCATTGAAACGACGGAGGAATTGTTTGACCGGATTAAACTTAGGATCCACATTAAGGTGGTGCTTAGCGAATTCTCTCATTACACCCGGCATGTCAGAAGGCTTCCATACAAAGATGTCCCGATTCTCACGGATGAATTCGATGAGCGCGCTTTCCTATTTGGGATCCATATTGGCCCCAATAGTGAATTGCTGAGATGAGTCGCCAGGAACAAAGTCCACTAACTTGGTATCTTCTGCCACAAATTTCAGGGGCGGCTTAGATTCAGTGCTAGGCTTCTTCAACGGGGTCATATACGCCGGGTCAACATTATCTTTATAAAATTTGAGCTCCGCCTCAGCACAACTTGACTCTGCATATGTAGCATCGCCTTCCTAGCACTCAAGAGCAATCTTCCAATCACCATGCACTGTAATCGTTCCATTCAATCCAGGCATCTTGAGCTGCAGGTAAACATAACAAGGCCTAGCCATGAACTTGGCATGAGCCGGCCATCCAAACAGAGCATGATACGGGCTTTTGATCTTAACCACCTCGAACCACAAGGTCTCCACCCTGTAGTTGAACTCATCGCCGAAGGCTACCTCAAGGGCAATTTTTCCTACTGGGTAAGCTGATTTGCCTGGCACCACACCATGAAAAACTGTAGACGATGGCTTGAGATCCTTGTCAATAAGGGTTCATCTGACGAAAGGTGTCATAGTACAGGATGTTGATGCTGCTACCACCATCCATAAGCACCTTGGTGAACACGTAGCCTCCTACTTGGGGAGCTACCACAAGGGCTAAATGCCCCGGGTTATCCACACGCGGCGGGTGGTCCTCCCTACTCCAAGTTATTGCATATTCAAACCATTTTAAGTACTGCGGAAGAGCCGGCATGGCTGCGTTAACCGCCCGCTTGCACACTTTCTGATCCCGCTTATCAAGGCTTGTTGTTAAAACGTGATACTGGCCTCCATTAAGCTACTTTGGGTTACTCTGATACCCTGACTGGTTGTTTTGTTGCTGACCACCATTGCCAGACTGCTGATTATGACCTCCATGGTTACCTTGACCTTGATAACCAGAGTTTGAGCCGCCTGCGCCAAAGCCGGACCCAGGAGAGCCAGATCCTGACCCGCCGGGCGGTCCGTTGCCGTTACCTTGATGCTGGCTAAGGCTGTAATTCTGGAACTCCCGCATAACCCAACAATCCTTCCAAGCATGAGTGGATGGCTTATTGGGCAGGCTATGCTTCGGGCAGGGGTCATTAAGCATTGCTTCCATGTTGAAAGGCTTATTTTTACCGAAAGGCGGTTTACCATTCCCCTTGCCACGGTCGTTCCCAGCATTGGTGTTGGCTACCAGATCTGAACCTCCATCCGGATGCTTCCGTTTACCGCCATTGCCTGGATTGTTGTTTCCTGCCCCGTTTTGCCGCCGACCCTTGCCGTTGCCATTCTTCTTACCCTTAGCCGATTTTTCATCATCACCCAGGATCCTTCGTGCTGTCAGTGTCTGCATATTTGGTGAGAGCCACCATGAGCTCCCCCATGTTCTAGCAAGAATGCTTGAGCCGTCCAAGCTTCTATTTAAGGGGCAAAAAGTGGCAATTTTTCTCCAAAATCAGAACCGCCTGAGCCGCCGTGATATTATCAGATGAGTGGATAATGGTTGAGACCCGCCGGACCCAATAGTGGGCAGACCCATCCTCACGCTGCACGCAGTGATCTAAATCCACAGTCGTCATAGGATGCTTGCACATCCCTTGAAAGTTCTTGATGAATTTCGCCTTTAATTCGGCCCAGGAATTAATGGTGTTGGGCGGCAAACCCTTTAACCATGTACGAGCCGGTCCTTCCAGCATCATGATGAAATACTTGGCACATATTGCATCACTAACATCCAGCATCTCCATGGCTAGCGCATAACTCTCGATCGAGGCTTCCGGAGGCAGGTCAACCGTATAATTAGGTACTTTGCGTGGGCCCTTGAAGTCCTTCGGCAGGCGCTCGTTCCGCAGAGTCGGTGCTAAACACGACACTCCCATAGCTCTGGAGGTGACTCCGGCCTCTACCGAAGCGGAAGGTGTTTCTGGGGGCGATTCTTGGTAAGCCGCCGCGGCCGCTGCCGCCTCACGCTGTGCTCTTGCACGATCTACAACCGCCTAAGCGTCGACAACGGGCGGGTCATCACGGGGCGGGTTCCGACGTCGCTCACTGCTAGAGATCGCCAGTGACTCCAAACGCCGACTATAACTGCAGCTTGGGATGGGGGTTGAGTGTACACGACTCCGGCTGTAGGCATACTTCTCCTGTTGAGCCACCGCCGTCTGTAAGTAACCAATGGTGTTCCACGCCTCTTCTGCAAAGGGCGTCCCATCGGTGATAGGGAGCGCATTGAGCCTGGCTGCCGCTGCTACCATGTTCTCCACCGGGTTAGAGTAATGTCCAGGTGGTGTCGGAAAACGCTGCAGCGGGGTCTAGTTCCTGTGGGGCGGGTTTGGCTGCCGATGCTAAACCGCCGCCCTGCTCCCATGCACCTCCGCCGTCCGGGTCACAGCGAGCGGCGCATTTGGCCCTACTCCCGGGGTATTGAAAAGATTCCTTGGCTCATACTGATCAGGCAGGCGGGTCTGATGCCTCATCCTAATAACTGCATCTGAGGCTTGTTGATCCAGATTGAGACGAAAAGCTTCCGCCCTAAGGCGCTCCGACTCAGCATCCATCTGAGCCTTCAACGCATTGATTTCCTCCTGGGCCCTGGTCATCTGGTCCTTCAACCTTGCAATCTCCGCATTACGGTCTGCTTGGTTTTCCGCTGTGACCTCGGTTCCCATCATAGTTGTAAGTTCATTCATCAGATCCAGCTAAACTTGAGCCGGCGGCCTGGTTGACCCGGAGCCTGCCGCGCCAGCGGCCGCTGTCCCAGCCGTCGTGCTGCCAGACGCCGGTGCCGATCCAACCATGAAGACGACGGCTTGGCTCGGCGGCTCATAGGGCTCCGGGTCATGGTAACCCTCAAAGTAGCCCCCAAGCCCGCCGTTATGAAGCTGGTAGATTGATTCCGCCTCTCCGCTCGAGGATCCATCTTCGGAGTAGACGAGGGTTTCCTCTCGCGACATAGAGCCTTCCTTAAGCTCCGCACCTTGGGTGAAGCCGACGAAGACATGCTTCCGGCCCAGGTTGATCCAGGAGGGTTGCGCGCGCCGGGCCGGCTCGACGAGGTCGGTGCAGATGTCTGGCGCGGGCTTAGACCCACCGATCTTGCGAATGAAGACGTGAATTCCGCCGAAGGGGACCCGGTACCCGTACTCGATTGAGTCGGCCTCGGGCCCCAGCCAGCGTCATCGATGTAGAGCTTGCCGCGATGACTCTTGGTCATCCTGCCAACGGCGTATCCCTCGATCCCTGAGAGAGAGCCCTTCAAGTACTCCAAACCACCGAGCATCTGCCCCACGGTGGGCGCCAACTGTCGTGGTTTTGACACGGCAGATATCCTAGTGCAAGGACTTGGGGGTGAACTCATCGCTACGGCGGTTAACTCGAAGGGGTTGATCGAGACGAAAGACACATGTTTTACCCAGGTTCGGCCCCTCTCGAAGGAGGTAATAGCTTACGTCCTACTTTGAGTTGTATTGATTGGATATCGATTACAAGGGAGTGGATTCGCTTGACCTAGTACCCGATCAAAGGTTTCGTGTCCTAAGCCGCCCAGGGAACCCGCCTTTATATACACAGGTCGAGGCCCTAGGCTTACAAGAGTCCGGGCCGGGTTACATCTAGTAACCGACCTTATCTCTAACTATCCTTGCCTTGTCTGGCAAACCATCCCCCGGCGGCTTACGCCTCCGGGTCACATATAATCTTCCGGCCCTGGGCCTCTTCTAGGCCCATCTGGCAAGCCACTTCCAGGCCTTGTCTTGACCTTTCAGCCTGCGCAGGCCTTACTACTAAGCCGCCAACATCATGACCCGGCCCCTCCTAGGCGGGTCTCACCACGGGGTTATATCCCCAACACCTTCCCTCTCAGTGACCCCTTTCCTCTGACCCTTTGTGTCACCCTTTTTTGAAATTAATGCCAAAGGGGGAGAAATAACAAAGCTTATATTTGCTGACAAAGGGGGGGAAATCTCAAAGGGGGGAGAATATAAAAGCTTATGCTTGTATATAGGGGGGGTACATCAAGGGGGAGAATATATAGAGGGAGAATATCTATGCTATATGATTATCCAAAGGGGGAGATAGAATATCTATGCTATATGCTTATCCAAAGGGGGAGAGAGAATATCTATGCAATATGATTATCCAAAGGGGGAGAGAACAGACTTGTCTCACCCTACCTACTCCCAATATCTACATGATAAGATTCAGGGGGAGAGGAAGCACCACAAATCCATACTTAGGGGAGAAAGTTCTACATATTCTATTGGGGGAGACATATCAATCTTAAGAAACTCTATTCTTCATATGTCTTCCATATCTTGGTACTCTTGAATCATTTTGCATCATGATATGTAGAATACTCTTGTGTTTCCTAACATTGTTTTCTCAAGTGTGTTTCTACTACTAGAATGCTCAAGAACTTCAAAGTAAATATATGGATCATATCCTTGGTCAAGATGATCTCTTGCTTCTTGCACATATTGTTTGGAAGAGTGAAGTCTTGAACATGGATACACCTCATTCACATATATTTGATGCATATAGCCAAGATATACATGACTTCTCATGTTCTTTCTACTATGTGTGCGTTCATGCATTCCAAAGAAACTATCCTTTAAAATGGATTGCACACATTTAGAGGGAGCTTGTATTAGTCATGTATCCTTTAAAGCTATCACATATTTCTGCATATCTAAAATTGAAGCTTTGATTGTATGTTGTCATCAATTACCAAAAAGGGGGAGATTGAAAGCACAAATGCTCCCTTGGTGGTTTTGATAATTCATGACAACATACATTGTCTCTTGGACTAATAGTTTTATCTAGCTTATTTCATATGAAGTCCACAGAGAGGATTGGTTAAGCATTGTGTAGAGAACCTCAACAAGGAAAGGACGGAATAGGATTGGCCATGCTTCAAGCAACAAGACTCTACATCTTATATTTTGTGAGAAATCACTTTGAGTCCATAGGAAAGCCAATACTATTGATGAGGAATTATGATGATCTGGTTGCTCAAGTGCTCAAAGATTAGCCACCAAAAACACTCACCCATTCTCCCACAAATATCCTCTGTCCAAAGCCAAAAGACAAAATTCGGTGACACCAACTTTCCCATTCGGATCCATCGAGTTTTAACCTAGACAGAACCCTAGCCAAACCCTAGCATCTCGGTACTACCAACATTCCATTCGGTGCAACCGAAACCAGTGACCAACATTCTGTTAACCAATTTCTTAAAATTGGAATTTCTGAGTTTTAAGAATCGGTGACACTGAGTCTTGGTAACTGCCTAGGTCACCCATATCGCTACCTCCGAGATTCATATATCTATCTCACCGGAAAGGCCAAAGTTGCCACAGTTTGCACTAGTCGGTGCAACCGAGTTTTCACTTCGGTTTCACCGAGTTGGGCAATAATGTTGTAATGGTTGGATTTTTGGAGATGCCTATATATACCCGTCCACCACCTCTCATTCGTAAGAGGAAGCACTCAGAACAGATCTACACTTGCCCCATTCATTTTTCTGAGAGAGAGCCACCTACTCATGTGTTGAGATCAAGACATTCCATTCCAACCATATGAATCTTGATTTCTAGCCTCCCCAAGTTGCTTTCCTTCCAATCAATCTCTTCTACCCATGCCAAATCTACGAGAGAGTAATTGAGTGTTGTGGAGATTATCTTTTGAAGCACAAGAGCAAGGAGTTCATCATACTACCACATCTATTACCTTTTGGAGGGTGGTGCCTCCTAGATTGGTTAGGTGTCGCTTGGGAGCTCCTTCTTCTAGATTGTGGAGTTGAACCAAGAAGTTTGTACGGGCAAGGAGATCGCCTACTTCATGAATATATACCCATAGTGAGGCTAGTCCTTCGTGGACGGAAGCCGTGATGGAATAGACGAGGTTGCTACTTAGTGGAACCTAACGAGTGGAGCCCTTCATGGACTCTCGCGACCGCTACCCTCCGTGGGATGAAGTCTCCATCATCGTGGACGTACGATAGCACCACCTATCAGAACCACGGGAAAAATCTTTGTGTCATCTATTGCGTTTGATCTTCCTCTTGTTGACTAGCATGTGTAGGGTGCATTAGACTTGTTAGAATTGCTAAAATCCGCGAACCAATTAACTTGGGAAAAGGTTAGGTTTGAATTTTGTCAAGTAGTCTATTCACCCCCTCTAGACGCCACTTAGCCATCTGAGGGATCGACACCGCATCGACAAATGACTGGCGTTGCGATGCGGTGGACCGGTGGCCGATCGGCTCGTGCCTGTCGGGGGATGGCTTGCCAGGTCTTCCTGAAGATGTGTGCGCCTCGGTCCCCGGCAGGCACTGGGGACGTGACTGGCGTGGTTCGGGCCTGTTCTGGGCCGTTGCATCGACCTTGCCGGCGTTGCTTTAGCCAGCGTAGGTTGCTTCTGTCGGATTCTTGCTCTTGAATGTTGGTTTCGTCTTCTTGATGCGCTCCTTGATCTCATGTAGAGCGGTTTCTCTGGTTTGGACTGGTTTTGACGGGGTAGTAGCTTTCCCCGGTAGGGTTAGGCCATCGGGTTGGAGGCTTATCGTCCGTGCACAAGTCAGAGGGAAATAAACACCCCTGTTTGTGTACCCCGACAGAAGCCCCTGAGCCTGAGCCATACGTGTCGCTTGGCATCGTTGGGTTAGGCCCCAAACAGTGCACAGACACGCGTCGAAGAAATGCTGCCCTCACATCCTTGGTCGTGATGACTCGTCAAACCCACGCCCACTCCACGTAATTACAGTAGGTCGTGGGGTCGTGGAGCAGTAGCCATTGGAGAGTAAAAAAACGCCAGCAAAAGAAATGGCATTTTTCCGAAAAGATAACGAAGAGCCAGCCCCCGCGCGGGTTCCCAATAAAAAGGTAACGCGCAGGGGCGCTGCTCATTCGCGTCCGTTTCTAGCAAGGTTACCTTCGAGAGAGCTGCTATGCGAGTACGAGTGTCCAAAGGTCCGAACCTGGGTAAAACACCAGCGTCTCGTCGTCGTGCTACCACACCACCTCTGCTCTTTGCGCAACATGACCTCACCCCTGCCGAACCACAAATGCGCTCGTGGCCCCATAGGTGATCTTGTGCATCGTGACCCGACATCTTTGGCACGGGGCACGATCCACATGATCACCTATGGGCCCACGGGCCCCATTGTGGTTCGGCAGGGGTGAGGTCAAGATGCACAAAGAGCAGAGGTGGTGAGGAAGCACGACGACGAGACGCTGGTGTTCTACCCAGGTTCGGGCCGCTAGGAAGCGTAAAACCCTACTCCTGCTTTGGTGGATTGATCGAGGGAACACGAAGCACACGCAATGCTCAAACCCGGCAAGGTTGCCTTCGGGAGAGCTGCTACGCAAGTACAAGTGTCCAAAGGTCCGAAATTTTAGCTAGGTTGCCTTGGGCCTCCTTTTATAGCTCAAGGGGCAATCACAGTGGCAAAACAGACATTATCTAGTGATTAGATAGCGAACAGTACTATCATACATAACTCTGGCACTTAGGACAAAATGCCATAAATGCTAGCCTAGGTGGCATGCGGGGACGCATCCCTGGCAGGCTTTTACCACCTCTTTAGCTAACTATTGCTCAATATCTTGACACGCCTCTGGACGAGTGTCAAACGGGCATAATCTCTCTCCCAGCGAGTCGCCACGTGCTTAGCGAGAGCCACTTAGCCACCTGAGGGCTCGACACCGCATCGACAAATGACTGGCGTTGCGATGCGGTGGAGCGGTGGCCGATCGGCTCGCGCCTGCCGGGGGATGGCTTACCGGGGCTTCCTGAAGATGTGTGCGCCTCGGTCCCCGGCAGAGACCGGGGATGTGAGTGGCGCGGTTCGGGCCCATTCTGGGCCGTTGCATCAACCTTGCCGGCGTTTCTTAGCCAGTGTAGGTTGCTTCTGTCGGAGTCTTGGTCTTGAATGTTGGTTTCGTCTTCTTGATGCGCTCCTTGATCTCACGTAGATCGGCTTCTCTGGTTTGGACTGGTTTTGACTGTACTTACGTTGACGGGTTTTGCTACTACTGCCTGTGCATAAGTCAGGGGCACTGGGTACCCCAGTCGTAGTGCACCGACAGGAACCCAAAGATGTCGGGTCACGATGCACACGATCACCTATGGGGCCACGGGCCCCTTTGTGGTTCGGCAGGGGTGAGGTCACGTTGCACAAAGAGGAGAGGTGGTGAGGCGGCACGACGACGAGACACTGGTGTTTTACCCAGGTTCGGGCCGCTGGGAAGCGTAAAACCCTACTCTTGCTTTGGTGGATTGATCGGGGGAACACGAAGCACACGCAGTGCTCAAACCCGGCAAGGTTGCCTTCGGGAGAGATGCTACGCAAGTACAAGTGTCCAAAGGTCCGTATCTTTAGCTAGGTTGCCTTGGGCCTCCTTTTATAGCTCAAGGGGCAAGCACAATGGCAAAACAGACATTATCTAGTGATTAGATAGCCAACAGTGCTATCATACCTAACTCTGGCACTTAGGACAAAATGCCATAAATGCTAGGCTAGGTGGCGTGCAGGGACGCATCCCCGGCAGGATTTTACCACCGCTTTAGCTAACTATTGCTCGATATCTTGACACGCCTCTGGACGAGTGTCAAACGGGCATAATCTGTCTCCCAGCGAGTCGCCACGTGCTTAGCGAGAGCCACTTAGCCACCTGAGGGCTCGACACCGCATCGACAAATGACTGGCATTGCGATGCGGTGGAGCAGTGGCCGATCGACTCGCGTGTGCCGGGGGATGGCTTGCCGGGTCTTCCTGAAGATGTGTGCGCCTCAGTCCCCAGCACGCACCAGGGACGTGACTGGCACGGTTCGGGCCCGTTCTGGGCCGTTGCATCGACCTTGCCGACGTTGCTTAGCCAACGTAGGTTGCTTCTGTCGGAGTCTTGGTCTTGAATGTTGGTTTTGTCTTCTTGATGCGCTCCTTGATCTCACATAGAGCGGCTTCTCTGGTTTGGACTGATTTTGATTGTACTTACGTTGACGGGTTTTGCTACTACTGCCTGTGCATAAGTCAGGGCACTGGGTACCCCAGTCCTAGTGCACCGACAGGAGCCCCCGGGTCTGGCCCATACGCGCTCACCCACCGCCATTGGGTCAGACCCAAAATTTATGCACAGGCACGCAATACGAGGGAGTAACTACCGATTTTCAAGCCAACACATAGCTACTACCTCAGGTTGTTTCCGCCACGCGCGCCGCATGCATTACGGGGAGTTTGCGGTGGATGGGGATGGCTCAAAGGCATGGGAGTGGCAGAAACTGCAGCGCCAGGGATTGGAGCAATGGGGCGGTTACCTGTTCACTCGTGATCATGGGTAGTGGGATTGGTGGAGATGGGCGGCCGCCTTGGAGCGGAGGAGAGCCATCCCCCGTGCCCTTCCCTATAAATTTGGGGGGGGGGGGGGGTTACAACAGGCGATGCTCATCCATTCCCTTCTCCTCCTCGATCTCAGGTTCACATAGCTTGCCCTTCTCCTCCATCTTTGGAAGCACCAGTCATCACCATGACGAGGAGGTGAGGACGACCCCCAGCTTCCGCCGCGGCAACGAGAGTTTCCCCTCGGGATCATGCCGCTGCTTCAGCCGCGGTGGCGGAAGGCGATTCCAGCGCGCGGGGAGGGAGCGCTGGAAGAGGCCGGGACCGGTGCGGGGCTCGGGGAGGCAGAGCGCCGCACCCGATCCTCCTCCGCCGGCAGTTCCTCCTCTAGCGATAAAGATGTCGGGGCACGATGCACACGATCACCTATGGGGCCACGGGCCCCTTTGTGGTTCGGCAGGGGTGAGGTCGTGTTGCACAAAGAGCAGAGGTGGTGAGGCAGCACGACGACGAGACACTGGTGTTTTACCCAGGTTCGGGCCGCTGGGAAGCATAAAACCCTACTCCTACTTTGGTGGATTGATCGAGGGAGCACGAAGCACACGCAATGCTCAAACCCAGAAAGGTTTCCTTCGGGAGAGCTGCTACACGAGTACAAGTGTCCAAAGGTCCGAATCCTTAGCTAGGTTACCTTGGGCCTCCTTTTATAGCTCAAGGGGCAACCACAATGGCAAAACAGACATTATCTAGTGATTAGATAGCCAACAGTGCTATCATACCTAACTCTGGCACTTAGGACAAAATGCCATAAATGCTAGCCTGGGTGGCGTGCGGGGACGCATCCCCGACAGGCTTTTACCACCGCTTTCTAACTATTTCTCAATATCTTGACACGCCTCTGGAGGGGTGTCAAACGGGCATAATCCGTCTCCCAGCTAGTCGCCACATGCTTAGCGAGAGCCACTTAGCCACTTGAGGGCTCGACACCGCATCGACAAATGACTGGCTTTGCGATGCGGTGGAGCGGTGGCCGATCGGTTCGCGCCTGCCGGGGGATGGCTTGCTGGGTCTTCCTGAAGATGTGTGCGTCTCGGTCCCCGGTAGGCACCGGGGACGTGACTGGCGCGGTTCGGGCCCGTTCTGGGCTGTTGCATCGACCTTGCCGGCGTTGCTTTAGCCATCGTAGGTTGCTTCTGTCAGAGTCTTGCTCTTGAATGTTGGTTTCGTCTTCTTGATGCGCTCCTTGATCTCATGTAGAGCGGTTTCTCTAGTTTGGTCTGGTTTTGACGGGGTAGTAGCTTTCCCCGGCTGGCTTAGGCCATTGGGTTGGAGGCTTATCGTCCGTGCACAAGTCAGGGGGAAATAAACACCTCTGTTTGTGTACCCCGACAGAAGCCCCCGGGCCTGCGCCATATGTGTTGCTTGAAATCGTTGGGTTAGGCCCCAAACAGTGCACAGACACGCGTCGAAGAAATGCTGCCCTCACGTCCTTGGTTGTGATGACTCATCAAACCCACGTCCACTCCGCGTAATTACCGCAGGTCGTGGGGTCGTGGAGCAGTAGCCGTTGGAGAGTAAAAAACGCCAGTAAAAGAAATGGCATTTTTCCGAAAAGATAGCGAAGAGCCAGCCCCCGTACGGGTTCCCAATAAAAAGGTAACGTGTAGGGGTGCTTCTCATTCGCGTCCGTTTCTCCTTCCTTCGTCTTCCTCCTCAAGCCAAGAAACCGCTTCCGCCGCCACCCGCCCACCAAGCGCTGCTAGATCCTCCGTCGCCCTTGAGAGCCCAAGAGATGGGGCGGAAGACGAGTGCTGTGAAGGGGAAGCAGACGGCCGCTCCGGCGGACCCAGCGGCTGAAGACAGGAAGAGGAAAGCAGAAGAGCTGGAGAGGCGGCGACAGAAAGATGTGGTTTTCTCCCCGTCGAACCTGGACGGCAACACCTTGATCGCAAGGTATGCCTATATGTGGGGGAGGGAAACGAATGGGCATGGAGCGCCCGTAGTTCTACCGAACAGGGCCAAAGAAAATACACCATCAGATTCGTACCGCTTCTTCTACGCGTACTTTCTCTATGGCCTCTCCTCCCCCTTCTCTGATTTCTTTTGCGCCATGATGACGGTGTACGAATTCCACCTCTTGGATTTTACGCCCAATGCAATGGCGTGCATGGCAATCTTCGCCCATCTGTGCGAGAATTTTGTTTGAGATGCCCCCAATGTGGATTTGTTCAGACACTTCTTTGTCCCTCGGATAGAAGAGAAATCCCATCGCTTGGGGAACATAAGCTGGATTCCTCGGTGCAGGAGGGAAGACTGGGATTATCTCCCTGGCCAGCAGCGTGGGAAGTGGGAAGAGTGGAGGGGCGATTGGTGTTGGATCAAGGATGAAGAAGCCCCCGAGTTCTGCTCGACGCGGACTGGATGCGTCACGCGCGGAAGCGACTGGAGTAAGTTGGGCCTCACCGACGACAGGCTCCGCCCGGCGCTGAACATGATTACCCGTCTGAAAGCTGCCGGGCTGACCATCGAACATGTGGGGGCCGACTTCCTCCGGCGCCGCATTGCGCCGCTGTAGAGGAGGGACAGGTTTGCATGGGAGTACAACGGTTCTGCCGACAGGATGCGGTTGTACCCAGGCCCCGCCAACAATCTGACGGTTTACGGGCATGGTTTGTTGTGCGAGCAGCTGTTCGGCCATCTTGGGCCGTTCCATTTGCCGGCAAGAGTCGTTCCCCTGCATCTCAATTCCGCCTGGAGCCAGATTTTGCAATGGATGCCCGACTGCAACGCCTCCGGGGTCAAGTCCGATTGGGAGATGCCTGCCCTGGATGACGAGATAGATTGGGTCTCTCGCTTGGAAGAAAGAGCTTCCAAGGCGGAGGACAATCTGATCAAGCCAACTACCAGGGCGGAGGAGGCATTCATTGCCGCTTGGATTGATAAGGACAAGAAGGTCAGAGGCGCCAAGAAAATGGGCTCCGGGGAAGAGGAAGAGGAGGAGCCTGAGGGTGATGATTCTTCTGAAGAGGGGAGCGAAAAACGCGCCACGGAGGAGGCTGCCGGGTTCGAATCTGCCGGGGCCGGGGCTTCCCAAGTCGTGGCGACAGGAACCCAACAAGGGGTTGAGACGGAGGAGGCGAAGGAGCAAAAGGTGGAGGAAGAAGGGCTCAAAATGGGCTCAAGTTCCAGAGCCAGGGCGCCGCCTCCGCGAGCGCGTCAACCGAGAGTCAGCGGCCCCTGCGTCTTCGCGGAGCACCCAGAGGGCGAAGAAGATGACCACCAGGGGAGGCAAACACGACGCAGGACGCCGCCATTCCCTCCGCCTCTCTCGGGCTAAGTCTCCTCCCGCCAAGCGACGGACGGTCATGGGGGTGGACCCCAGCCCCCCGCAAGCCCAACTTCTCCGCCAAGTTCAACCCTGCCGAAGGCGGTCCCACCGCCAAGCCGTGCTCCTCCAACTTTGAAAAGGGGCAAATCAACTCCGCCGCCTGCGTCATACGAGATGGGCTCCATGCTCATCGTCTCAGAGTGAGTTACTCAATTACGATCCTTGTTGATGTTTTATGTCCTTGATTTCTTGGCTGCTCTTGTATAGCTGAATCTGACAGGGATAGGGAGACCCTTGCGCATCGAACCAAACGGGTCAAATCCATGGTAGGGCCGGGTTCCGTGGCAGGCATGAGCCCGGCAGGAGGCGCGGAGGAAGATCCTGCGCCTAGCCCCCGGTCCAGCCCTCTTCGCAAAACCCTAGGGCAGACCTCGTCTGCTGGCGGGGATGAGGACGGGCATCTTCCCACACCTGATAGGGAGATGGGAGAGGGCTATCAAGGAGGGACTCGCCAGGGGGAGCCCTCCTTCCAAGATCCCTCGTCGACCATCGCCCGTGGGGAGGAGTCGCCGTCAAGGGCCTCCACCGAGGGGTTTGCCCGTGCTGAGGTCACCACCGAAGGGGTGGTGACAGACCGCACGCCGGCAACCGATGTTGCCGGGGAAGAGGATGCCCCTCCTCAGCAACCTCCATCGGGTAACCCACTTGCCTGCATTTTCACTTCCCCCTTTTCTCTCTTCTTGTGTGTCGTGTTGATTCCTGACTTTCATTTTTCCGCTTACTGCTTTTGTCTGGAGCTTCGCCACTTGAAGAGCCTGAGTTGCTGGAAGAAGTGGTCGGCATCGGGAAAGACGCTGCTAAGGAGGCGATGAAGATTGCTGCCGTGGAGGGCTACGGGCAGGTTGCCGGGGACGTTCAGGAATCCTCACAAAGAACGGAATCAGCCCCCGGCGGCGCATCTGGCCCGGATACAGTCATTGAGGAGAAGACTCCTCTCCACATGGGGCCCTTCACTTCGAGCTATCTTCTGGCCTCGGTCCTGCAATCTCCCCTGAGCAAACTGGCGCTGGTCCCTGCTCAATTTGGTCCCACAACTCCTGGCCCATCCTTCTCAGCGGGCGCGGATATTGACAAGGAAATCAGACGGGTACTGGCGTCGCTGTCTCAGAGGGTCGAAGAAGCTAACGATTCCGCTGATGGCGCCAAAGATTTGGCTTTCTTGGAATCCATGGCGACAGGGCTCAAGGATGTGCAGAACATGTACAACCTCAAATGGCAGGTGGTCAAGGAGCAGCGCGACTCGGCCGAGCTCGTGGACCAGCAGCTGAGGGACAAAGGGAACGAGATGCAAGAGTGGTACATCCAGCAGGTCCTTTCTCTTAAGAGGCAATATGAGACGCTGGCCATGGCCAAGGAGGACGTTGCAGCCCGGGAGACTCGACTGGTGGAGCGTGAAGCGCTTCTGAACACCAGAGAGACGAACATCTCCTCCCGGGAAGGGGCCCTCGAAGCTATTCTCCACGGCAAGGACGAGGAGTTGGAGGCCCGTGTTTAGCAACACACCAAAGAGCTGGAGGACGGCCACAAGGCCACTCTCGACGCGCTCTCTCTGGAGTCCTCAGCCCAACTGAAGAAAGTGGCTGACAAGCTCGTTGCCGCATCTGCCGCCAAGACCAATCTCGAGGCCTAACTGTGCAAGCTGACGGAAGACCTTGCCGGGAGCAGCAGGGAGATCGAGGCCCTCATTGAGGAAGCGCGGGAAGCGAAAGCCACTCTGGAAGAGGCGCAATCGCAGCTTTCCTCCAAGAGCCAAGATCTCGACGCTGCGAACGACACCATCTCCAGCATGAAATCCAGGCTTGCCTCTTTGGAGAAAGACATTGAATCTATCGGTGTCCGCGAGAAGCTGCTGATGACAGACCCGACCAATTCGAAAACCCTCCAAAAAGATGCAGAAGACAAGCTGGAGAACCAGATTCAGCAGCGCGACCTCTGGATCAAGAGCATGATTGACATCGCCGAGCACCTCATTGCTCAGATTGCGAGTATGGACATGAAGAGCTGGGCCTTCTCCGTCGGCAAGCACGAAGTTCCAAGCGTCAAGATGACACTCTTCTTCGAAGGCCTGATCAAGGGGTTGAAGATGTACGAGGACGACAGGGCCACCTGCTTTGCCAATGAATCCCGGAAGCTGGCTCGCGACACTCTCTTCCAGGTACTGAGCAACCTCACCTTTTTCCACCCGGACCTCGACCTCTCTGATGGTTTCAAGAAGCTGTCGCCGAGTGCCGACACCTCTACTGCCGCGAAGAAGGCCGGTCCCCTTGCTGACAGGGTCCTCTCAGTCCCAAGGACCCACGGAAGTCGACGGGGTTAGCCTTGAGTCACCCTTGCTGCCGTGTTGTCCTATATTTAAGACACAATATGTATCCCGTATTAGATTATGCACTATCTTTGCTTTAAGGTTTAGTGAACTGATGTCTTTATGTAAACGCATGCTATCCCCCTCGCTTTCCTACTGGCATTCGTATAGTCGTTTTCTTTGCACGCTCTGATTACCCGCCAACAACGTACTGCCGCGATTGCTTTGAGGAACGGGTCCTTAGCATTCTGCTGCCAAGGACACGCTGTCGGTGAGTTTTTCCTTGACGGTGTTTGATGCTGCCGCATGTTTTGTTGAGCGGGCTCGAAACAAAGCAAGGGCGCAAACAAATACAGTAAGGTTCCATCGCGCACAAGACTCGCCATACGAAACCTTGGTTGCTAGGGGGGGATATACAAATGCGAGCTCTAATGAAGGTTCATAATCATGTCAACTTAGCTTTCGTCATGGCTCCCCTTCCGTCCTGGCGCGTATTTATTCACGCACATTGTCCCTCCCTCCATTCACGGCCGCCCCTCCTCTTCGCGTTTCCTGGTGAATACATGCGCGTGTACCCACCTTTGCCCTGAGATGAAGGGCAAACGAAGAGGGGCAAATGGAGAAACTTGGGGGCCCGTTAGTTATGAGTACAATCCTCGGCACGAGTCTGCCGGGTTAATGTAAACATTCACAACTAATGAAAAACGGGGGAGTAAACATGAATGGCCGAGCCTTCTCTCCTTTCCTTCACCTCCAACGGTCCCGTAGCGACCAATGCGATGGAGGCGTTGGCGAACGGGACCTTGCCGTGGTTCACTTGCCGGGGGTGCCAATCGATGGATTCGCTCTAGCATTCAGCTTGGGATTTACCCTTGACGGGGTAAATGCAGGACCGAGCCCCACGTGATCTTATCGACACTGGCGGCACCACCGCTATGCAGAACTGATCACAGGCGAGGAAGGAGAGGAGAGAGGGGTATAGCCGCGTACCCTTTTTTTGCCTATCGGACCGAGCTGCACCTTCCTGGGATTAGGTGGGCTTGCTCGATAATTGCGATAGGGATGGCGCCGCCGCTCAGTTCGCCTCCTCCTCGACCGTGGTCTACACTGCGGTTGTGTTGTCTATGTCGGATGCATCAGCCGCAGCGCCGACGCCCCTCATCCTTGTCGCTGCCATCGCTGCAGCGGCGACATGCGATGGGATCCGGGGAGGAAGAGGCTTAGGGAACAGCATTGCTCCTCTCCTTCGACGCTCCCGACGGAGGAGATGATGACGAAAATCGATGCGCTGCCCATGACCTCAGGTTCGCGCAAATGACGCTACCCCCTACCTGGCGCGTCAAAGATGTCGGGGCACGATGCACACGATCACCTATGGGGCCACGGGCCCCTTTGTGGTTCGGCAGGGGTGAGGTCACATTGCACAAAGAGCAGAGATGGTGAGGCAGCACAACGACGAGACGCTGGTGTTTTACCCAGGTTCGGGCTACTGGGAAGCATAAAACCCTACTCCTGCTTTGGTGGATTGATCGAGGGAACACGAAGCACATGTAGTGCTCAAACCCGGGAAGGTTGCCTTCGGGAGAGCTGCTACGTGAGTACAAGTGTCCAAAGGTCCGAATCCTTAGCTAGGTTGCCTTGGGCCTCCTTTTATAGCTCAAGGGGCAACCACAGTGGCAAAACAGACTTCATCTAGTGATTAGATAGCCAACAGTGCTATCATACCTAACTCTGGCACTTAGGACAAAATGCCATAAATGCTAGCCTAGGTGGCGTGCGGGATGCATCCCCGCCAGGATTTTACCACCCCTTTAGCTAACTATTGCTCAATATCTTGACACGCCTCTGGACGGGTGTCAAACGGGCATAATCTGTCTCCCAGCGAGTCGCCACGTGCTTAGCGAGAGCCACTTAGCCACCTGAGGGCTCGACACCGCATCGACAAATGACTAGCGTTACGATGCGGTCGAGCGGTGGCCGATCGGCTCGCGCCTGTCGGGGGATGGCTTGCCGGGTCTTCCTGAAGATGTGTGCGCCTCGATCCCCGGCAGTCACCGGGGACGTGACTGGCGCGGTTCGGGCCCGTTCTGGGCCATTGCATCGACCTTGCGGGCGTTGCTTTAGCCAGCGTATGTTGCTTCTGTTGGAGTCTTGGTTTTGAATGTTGGTTTCGTCTTCTTGATGCGCTCCTTGATCTCACGTAGAGCGGCTTCTCTTGTTTGGACTGGTTTTGACGGGGTAGTAGCTTTCCCCGACAGGCTTAGGCCATCGGGTTGGAGGCTTATCGTCCGTGCACAAATCAGGGGGAAATAAATACCCCTATTTGTGTACCCCGACACACATAGCTTCATAATTCCCTCCGATCTATCGGTTTAGTTTGGCCAACTAGATTGGTTTATCTTCTGTGGGAGAGGTACGTTGTGGTGGGTTCAATCTTGCGGTGCTCTATATCCCAGTGACAAAGTAGGGGACAAGGCACGTATTTGTATTACTTCCACTATGGATAAAACAACGGGGTTTATTCATATTAATTGGATTTACTTTGTCTACATTATGTCATCATTCTCCAAACATTACTTTGTTTCACTTAATACTCTGGATGCATGCTGGATAGCGGTCGACGGGTGTAGTAATAGTAGTAGATGCAGGCATGAGTCGGTCTACTTGTTTATGAATGTGATGCCTATATACATGATCATTGCCGTGAATAAATATTGCATAACTATGCGCTTTTCTATCAATTGCCCAACAATAATTTGTTTACCCACTGTATGCCTTCTTCGAGAGAGAAGCCTCTAGCGAACACTATGGCCCCCGGGTCTATTCAGATGTATATTTACAAACACTACTATTTCCTTGTTGCCATTGTTTACTTTTTATTTATTTTGCAAACTATCATATACACTACTTGTTAGCTTGCAAGTAACGAGTTCAAGGGGATTGAAAACCCTCTTGCCCGCGTTGGGTGCAAGTGTTTGCTATTTTGTGTGTAAGCCCTAAAGACAGGAGTTGTGTGATCCTCCTATTGGTTCGATAATCTTGGTTCTCACTGAGGGAAATACTTATCTATACTGTGCTGCATCATCCCCTCCTCTTCAGGGAAAAACCCAATGTAGATCGCAAGTATCAGGAAGGATTTCTGACACCGTTGCCGGGGAGTATCATCAACTTACTATCAAGTACCTTCCCACAAATTATCATTCACTTGTTCTACTTTTTATTTGATTTTATATTTTGCTTGCTATAAAAATCAAAAATAAAAATATATTCATCTTTGCTAGTTTACTTGTTTGCTTGTTGCTATGGTTAGCTTATCCTTTGTTCCCTTTACTCTCGAGAATGAGGTGCTTAATTTTAAACAAAGGGGAGGAGAAAGTTTGAGAGATGCTTGGCATAGGATTTACAATGCTCAAAATAAATCAACTCATAAGCAATCCCTCAATATCTTGCTTCGTAACTTTTATGTGGGTATAACTACTTGGTATAGGTTCGTACTTGATACTATTACCGATGGTAATTTCTTAATGAGTCACACTTCGGATGCTTTCAAAGCCATGGAAAATTTAGTTGGGTCACCACCTCTTATTATTAATGAAACTACTTTGACCTTGGAACATGTTATGCAAAGGCTTGAGAGTATTGAAAATAAAATTGCCACTAAAGAACAAATTGAGGAGTTGGATAAAAAGATTCATAATCATATTACTCAATTTGGGTCAAAGGTAGGAATTACTTTGAAAGCACTAAAGGAGAAAGATACAACTATGTTGTACTTGCCCCTCGTGAACGCACCAAACTGACCGCTCAGTCTGTTGAGTGTGTCTCTCTCGGATACAGTGATGAGCATAAGGGCTATCGGTGTTGGGATCCTGTCGGCCGCCGGATGCATATTTCCCGGGATGTCACCTTTGATGAGTCTCGTCTCTTCTACCCGCGTCCATCCTCCTCAGCCTTTTCCATGGAGGACATCTCTTTTCTTATGTTTCCAGATACAACTCCCTCTATGCCTAATATTCCTACTCCTCGTCCCGCTATTGCAAATCTGACACCGTCCTCTCCTATGGTTTCTTATCCTCCCTCGTCGCATGAGTCTCCACCTTCATCACTGATACCTTCCTCTTCTCCACCTTCATCACCGATACATTCCCCGTCTCCACCTCCAGTGATTCCACCCCTCCCCTCCGTTCCTTTCCATTATACTCGCCATCGACATGTTGTGGATGTGTCTGATATGCCCTCTACTTCTGGTGTGTCGTCATCCTCCTCTCAACCGAATTATGGTGTTCGTTCTCGGCCTTGTCCGCCCCCTGACCGATATTCTCCTTCTTGCTATGGTCTTTCGACCGTTGTTGAGCCGACTTCTTATCGAGATGCTATTGTTCATCCTGAATGGCAGTTTGCCATGGCAGAGGACATTGCTGCCCTTGAGCGCACCGGCACGTGGGATCTGGTTTCTGTTCCTCCCCATGTTCGTCCCATCACTTGTAAGTGGTTCTATAAGATTAAGACTCACTCTGATGGTTCTCAGCGTCATAAAGCTCGTCTTGTGGCCCGTGGCTTTCAGTAGGAGCATGGTCGTGATTATGATGAGACTTTTGCTCCTGTTGCCCATATGACCACTGTCTGCACACTTCTTGTCGTGGCCTCTGTTTGCCTTTGGTCCGTGTCTCAGCTTGATGTTAAGAATGCCTTCTTAATGGCGAGTTGCGTGAGGAAGTTTATATGCAACTACCACCTGTGTATTCAGTTCCCGATGGCATGGTTTGTGATAACACACAAGTGTAGGGGATCGTTTGTAGCCTTTTTCAATAAATCAGAGTGTCGAACCCAACGAGGAGCTAAAGGTAGAACAAATATTCCCTCAAGTTCTATCGACCATCGATACAACTCTACGAACACTTTAACGTTTGCTTTACCTAGAACAAGTATGGAACTATTTTGTAGGTGATATGATAGTTTGCACGAATAAAACTAGAAGTACTTTGCGGGAATAAAACTACGAGTAAATTTCAAGATAATAAGAGTTAGTTGTTTAGTAGAAAGCTTTTGTCAAAAAAGAAGGTTATTTGTCCCTAGGCAATTGATAACTAGACCGGTAATCATTATTGCAATTTTATATGGGGGAGAGGCATGAGCTAACATACTTTCCGTACTTGGATCATATGCACTTATGATTGGAACTCTAGCAAGCATCCGCAACTACCAAAGATCATTAAGGTAAAACCCAACCATAGCATTAAGTATCAAGTCCTCTTTACTCTCAAACGCAACAACGCACCTACTCGGGTCTGTGCTTCTGTCACTCACGCGACCCACCATAAGAAAATCATGAACATATTGCAACACCCTATAGAGGGGAACCCTCACGTTTGCGCGACACGGAGGGCACCATAGGACAGCACAAAAATAAAACATACAACTCATACCAACCACGATCATCAATTAGCCCATAGGACAAAACAAATCTACTCAAACATCATAGGATATCCACATATCATTGGGAAATAATAAATGGAGTTGAACACCATGTTTAAGTAGAGATTACAGCGGGAAAGAGAGGTGTTACACCGCTGCATAGAGGGGGAGAGAGTTGGTGTTGATGGAGGCGAAGTTGTTGATGTAGATCGTTCTCACGATGATTGCCCCGGCGGCGTTCCGGCGCCACCGGGAGAGAGGGGGAGAGAGCCCCCCTCCTTATTATTCTTCCTTGGCCTCCCCCTAGATGGGAGTAGAGTTCCCCCTCTAGTCCATGGCCTCCATGGCAGCGGAGGGGCATGAGCCCCTCCGAGATTGGATCTCCCTCTCTGTTCTCTTCTGTTTCACGTTCCTGGTTTCTGGCCGAAAACCGTTTCTTATATTCCTGGAGATCCGTAACTCCGATTGCGCTGAGATTTCAACATGATTTTCCCCCCGATATAAGCTTCCTTGCACCCGAAGTAAAGCACCAACCAACTTATGAGGAGGCCACGATACACCGCCACGCGCCTGGGCCCTGGGGCGTGCCCTGGTGTCTTGTGGTGGCTGTGGGCCTCCTTTTGCGTTGATTCCACCTCCCAAAAATCACAAATATTCCAAAATAATTCTCCGTAAATTTTTACCGTGTTTGGACTTCGTTTGATATGGATATTCTACGAAACAAAAAATATGCAACAAACAGGAACTGGCACTGGGCACTGGATCGATAGGTTATTCCAATAAATCACATAAATTGTTGCCAAAAGTATGTAAAAGTTGTATAATATTGGCATGAAATAATAAAAAATTATAGATACGACAGAGACGTATCAGCATCCCCAAGCTTAATTCCTGCTCGTCCTCGAGTAGGTAAATGATAAAAAAGATCATTTTTTATGTGGAATGCTAACTAGTATAATCTTGATCATATATCTAATCATGGCATGAATATTAAGACACAAGTGATTTGAAGCAATAGTCTATAATTTGACATAAAGACATTAATACTCAGGCATCCCAACAAACAATCGTGTCTTTCAAAATATCAACGCTAAAGAAAGCTATCCCTGCAAAATCATATAGTCTTGTCATGCTCTGTCTTCTTAACACAAAGTATTTATCATGCACAACCCCGATGACAAGCCGAGCAATTGGTTCATACTTTTTAATGCGCTTCAGCTTTTTCAACTCCCAGGCAATACATGAGCGCAAGCCATGGATATAGCACTATGGGTGGAATAGAGTATGATGATAGGGGTAAATATAGAGAAGACAATAAGGTAAGAAAGACTCATATCGATGCGGCTAACCAACGGGCTATGGAGATGCCCATCAATTGATATCAATGTGAGGAGTAGGGATTGCCATGCAACGGATACACTAAGAGCTATAAGTGTATGAAAGCTCAATATGAAAACTAAGTGGGTGTGCATCTAACTCTATAATGAAAAATTCCCACTAGTATATGAAAGTGACAACATAGGAGCCTCTCTATATGAAAAACATGGTGCTACTTTGAAGCATAAGTTTGGAATTAGCATGCCCCTTCTCTCTTTGTCTCTCATTTTTTTTCTTTTTTTCCTCTTTCTTTTTTTTCCTTTTTCTTTTTTTCCTTTTGTTGTTGTTGTTGTTGTTGTCCGAAGTCTCATCCCGACTTGTGGGGGAATCATAGTTTCCATCATCCTTTCCTCACTGGGACATGCTCTAATAATGAATAATGATGATCATCACACTTCTATTTACTTACAACTCAATATTTCAACTTGATACCTAGAACAAAATATGACTCTATATGAATGCCTCTGACAGTGTACCAGGATGTGCAATGATCTAGCGTAACATGTATAAAAAAATGATGAACGGTGGCTGAGCCACAAATACTATGTCAGCTATATGATCAAGCAAAGCAATATAACAATGAATGCTCAAGTCATCAAAACGGAAGCGGTGGAAGTTGCATGGCAATATATCTCGGAATGGCTATGGAAAGGCCATAATAGGTAGTTATGGTGGCTGTTTTGAGGAAGATATAATAAGGCTTATGTGTGATAGAGCGTATCATATGACGGGTTTTGGATGCTCCGGCGAAGTTTACACCGACTCTCGGGGTGAGAAAGGGCAATGCACGGTACCATAGAGGCTAGCAAATTGCGGAAAGGTAAGAGTGCGTATAATCCATAGACTCACATTAGTCATAAAGAACTCATATACTTATTGTGAAAGTTTATTAGCCCTCGAAGCAAAGTACTACTATGCATGCCCCTGGGGGGTAGATTGGTAGGAAAAGACCATCGCTCATCCCCGACCGCCACTCATAAGGAAGACAATCAATAATAAATCATGCTCCAACTTCATAGCATAACGAGAGACCATAGGTGCATGCTTAGGGAATCACAAACCTTAACACCAATATTCTTACTAACCACGACCGTTTACTAGTACCTCCCACATATTATCATCTCTATATCGCAAAACTATTGCAACGAATCAAACATATCATATTCAGTGATCCATAAGTTTTATGCAGGATTTTATGACTAACCATGCAAATGACCAATTCCTATTGACTCTCTAAATAGATATAAGTGAAGCAAGAGAGTTTAATTATTTCTACAAAAGACCATGCTATAATAAATATAAGTGAAGCAAAAGAGCATTCTACAAATAACGGTTTTCTATGTGAAGAGAAACATGCAATCCAAACTTCAAATGATATAAGTGAAGCACATGAAGCATTCTATAAAGCCATACTCAAAAGATATAAGTGAAGTGCAATGAGCATTCTATAAATAAACCATGGACAATCTCATACCAGCATGGTGCATAAAATAAAAGTGAAAACTAAACACAAAAGACGCTCCAAGATTTACGCATATCACATGCATGAAACGAAAACGAAAACATTCCGACACTTGTTGAAGAAAGATGGGATGCCTTCCGGGGCATCCCCAAGCTTAGACGCTTGAGTCTCCTTGGATATTTACTTGGGGTTTCTTGGGCATCCCCAGGCTTGAACTCTTGCCTCTCCTCCTTCACCTCATATCGAGACATCCTCGATCTTTGAACACTTCATCCACACAAAACTTAACAGAAAACTGGCGAGATCCGTTAGTATAATAAAGAAAATTACTACTTAATTACTGTTGCAAACCTATTCACATTTTATATTTGCATTATACCTGCTGTATTATAACTTCTCCATGGCTTATACTACCGATAAAATCGATAGTTTCATCAAAACAAGCAAAATAATGCATCAAAAATAGAATCTGTCTTAAACAGGACAGTCTGTAGTAATCTGAACTTTAACCATACTTCTGTAACTCCAAAAATTCTGAAAAATTAGGAAGAAATAAAAATTTTGCATATAAATACAGTGTAAAAAATTCAGAAACATTTTACGTTCCAGTAAAAAATGTAAATTCACGCACCACATCCAAAGTTTCTGTTTTTACACCGCACATACCAACAAGCAATCTAATCATCCTAAAGGCAAATCTTGGCACATTATTTTTATAATACAATGGATTTGTACAAGGGGGTAATTATTTTTTTTGAAAAGTTTCTGCGATTCAAGATTCACAAAGTTTCCATGGGCATGAACAAAGTTCAAGGAATTCCCCCACTTTCACGATGTTCGTCTCTCTCACTTTCACTTTTCTTTTTGTGAAGTTTTAGGTTCCCCTCTATATGTTTTTGTTTTTAAAATTTATAAAAGCACTCAACAGAATAAAATGACTCTCTAAAACTTCCGGGTTGTCTCCCTGGCAGCGCTTTCTTTAAAGCCATTAAGCTAGGTATAAAGTGCTCAAGTAATGGATCCACCCGGATCCCAAGGTATATCAAAGCCAATTTTAATTAACAATGATTTGTAATTTAGTAGTGAGCACAAAGCAACATTTATCGTGCAATGACTAAGTCTAACTCTCTTCATATGCATTGGTATGTCATAAAAGAACAATTCATGCACATCAAGTAAAGGCCAATGCATAGTATAAACAGTTTCTTGCAATTTTATCGTATTGGAAACATAAAGAGGTGGAGATGTAGTTCCTCTCTCATAATAATTGCAAGTAGGAGCAGCAAGCACATGCATATTATATTCATCAAAATCATCATGTGTAGTAGCAAAACGCAACCCATCAATATAATCCTTAATAAGAGCAAACTTCTCCGATATAGTGTTGTTGGGAGAATTCAAAAAGATAATAGGACTATCATGTGTGGGTGCAATAGCAACAATTTCATTCTTAACATAAGAAACTATAGCAAGTTCATCTCCATAAGCATAATTCATATTGGCATCTTGGCCACAGGCATAGCAAGCATCAAGTTCATCAAAAAGGGATATTTCAAAAGAATCCACGGGATCATAGCAATTATCATAGCATTCATCCTTCGGTAAGCACGAAGGGAAATTAAATAATGTATGAGTTGAAGAGTTACTCTCATTAGAAAGTGGGCACGGGTAGCTAATCCGCTCTTCCTCCTTTTGTTCTTCGCTCTCCTCCTCATCTCTTTCATCTAATGAGCTCACAATTTAAGCAACTTCCTATTCCATAGATTCCTGCAAAATATTAGTCTCTTCTTGGACAGCGGAGGAGTCCTCAATATATTATTTAACATAAGCATTGGAGGCATAATTTTCATAGCAGTATTTAAGTATGGCAAAATTTTCAGATTTGTAAAGAGTAGCATCATACTTTTCAATCGAAGAAGCAAATTTGTGGGCACCCTTAAAAGCAACAAATTCTTCAATTTGTTCAATATCATAGTAATTATAAACACCCTTGGCATAAGAAGATACGATTCCATTATCCTTAAACTCACATTGGAAGAAAAGGTGTTTCTTAGGGTCTTCGAAACAACAAGTAAAATCATGTATTTCACATAAATTCAAAGCATAGCAATACAAACTATTAATATGATGCCACAAAAGTTTCACTTTTTGAGATAAGCAGTGTCGCACAAAATAAGCATGCTCAGTTAATGATTTTCCCTCAACTAAGCTAGTTGGGTTTTCAGCACGAGCACAAATGGATCGAAGATGATCCAAATAGAAAGTTTTAGTAGTATGGTAGATTTTGGGTGGTTCTTCAACCATTGGTTTAACATGTACAACTATTTTTTTTGGTATTTTACGTTTCCTACCCATAACTCAAGATAGAAAACAAGAGCACAAAATAAAAACTACTTAGTGATAAACCAAACAAGCACACACGAGAATATTCACCCCACGCTATTGCTCCCTGGCAACGGCGCCAGAAAAAGGTCTTGATAACCCACAAGTGTAGGGGATCGTTTCTAGCCTTTTTTGATAAATAAGAGTGTCGAACCCAACGAGGAGCTAAAGGTAGAACAAATATTCCCTCAAGTTCTATCGACCACCGATACAACTCTACGCACACTTTAATGTTTGCTTTACCTAGAACAAGTATGAAACTATTTTGTAGGTGATAGGATAGTTTGCACGAATAAAACTAGAAGTACTTTGCGGGAATAAAACTACGAGTAAAATGCAAGATAATAAGAGTTAGTTGTTTAGTAGAAAGCTTTTGTCAAACAAGAAGGTTATTTGTCCCTAGGCAATTGATAACTAGACTGGTAATCATTATTGCAATTTTATATGGGGGAGAGGCATGAGCTAACATACTTTCCGTAGTTGGATCATATGCACTTATGATTGGAACTCTAGCAAGCATCCACAACTACCAAAGATCATTAAGGTAAAACCCAAACATAGCATTAAGTATCAAGTCCTCTTTACTCCCATACGCAACAATCCACCTACTCGGGTCTGTGCTTCTGTCACTCACGCCACCCACCATAAGCAAATCATGAACATATTGCAACACCCTACAGTGGGGAACCCTCACGTTTGCGCGACAAGGAGGGCACCATAGGACAGCACCAAAATAAAACATACAACTCATACCAACCACGATCATCAATTAGCCCATAGGACAAAACGGATCTACTCAAACATCATAGGATAGCTACATATAGTTGGGAAATAATATATGGAGTTGAGCACCATGTTTAAGTAGAGATCACGGCGGGGAAGAGAGGTGATACACCGTTGCATAGAGGGGGAGAGAGTTGGTGTTGGCGGCAGCGAAGTTGTTGGTGTAGATCGCCGTCACGATGATTGCCTCGGCGGCATTCCGGCGCCACCGGGAGAGAGGGGGAGAGAGCCCCCTCATTCTTCTTCTTCCTTGTCCTCCCCCCTAGATGGGAGGAGAGTTCCCCCTCTGGTCCATGGCCTCCATGGCGGCGGAGGGGCAGGAGCCCCTCCGATATTGGATCTCCCTCTCTGTTCTCTTTTGTTTTGCGTTCCTGTTTTCCGGCCAAAAACCGTTTCTTATATTCCCGGAGATCCGTAACTCCGATTGCGCTGAGATTTTAACACGATTTTTTTTTCTGGATATAAGATTCCTTGCGCCCGAAGTAGAGCTCCAACACACTTACGAGGAGGCCACGATACACCACCACGTGCCTGGTCCCTGGGGCGCGCCCTGGTGTCTGTTGGTGGTTGTGGGTCTCCTTTTGCATTGATTCCACCTCCCAAAAATTACAAATATTCCAAAATAATTCTGCGTAAATTTTTATTGCGTTTGGACTTCGTTTGATATGAATATTCTACGAAACAAAAAACATGCAACAAACAGGAAATGGCACTGGGCACTGGATCAATAGGTTAGTCCAATAAATCATATAAATTGTTTTTGTGCAGAAATAAAAGTTCCCGGAATTGGAAGAAACTTTTTGGAGAATTATTTTACAATAAATAAAAAATAGTGGAGCCAAGAACCACCGGAGGGGGTGCCCTGGCTAGGCACGATACACCAGGGCACGCCACCCCCTCCAGGCGCGCTTTGGTGGGTTGTGGTCACCTCGCGGCCCCCCTGACCGTAATTCCAGCACTATAAATTCCTATTTTTGGAGAGAAAAATTGGAGAGGAAGGTTTATTGCGTTTCACGAGACGGAGCCGCCGCCACCTCCTGTTCTTCATCGGGAGGCCAGATCTGGAGTCCGTTTGAGGCTCCAGAGAGGGGAATCTTCGGTCTTTGTCATCACCAACCCTCCTTCATCGCCAATTCCATGATGCTCCCCACTGGGAGTGAGTAATTCCTTCGTAGGCTCGCTGGTCAGTGAGGAGTTGGATGAGATTCATCATGTAATCGAGTTAGTTTTGTTAGGGCTTGATCCCTAGTATCCACTATGTTCTGAGATTGATGTTGCTATGACTTTGCCATGCTTAATGCTTGTCACTAGGGACCGAGTGCCATGATATCAGATCTGAACCGTTTATGTTATCACCATTATATCTATGTTCTTGATCCGATCTTGCTAGTCATATGCACTTGCTATGTGTTATGATCCGTAAACCCCGGGGTGACAATAATCGAGATACTTTCCGGTGATGACTGTGGTTTGAGGAGTTCATGTATTCACTATGTGTTAATGCTTTGTTCCGGTTCTCTATTAAAAGGAGGCCTTAATATCCCGTAGTTTCCTTATGGACCCCGCTGCCACGGGAGGGTAGGACAAAAGATGTCATGCAAGTTCTTTTACATAAGCACGTATGATTATTTACGGAATATGTGCCTACATTATATTTATGAACTGGAGCTAGTTCTGTGCCGCCCTAGGTTATGATTGTTATATGATGAATATCATCCAATGAATTCACTGATCCAATGCCTACGAGTTTTCCACATATTGTTCTTGCTAGGTTGCTATTGCTATTGCTACTGTTCCAACTGCTACAAAATCATTGCTATCACTGTTACCGTTACTGCTACTGTTACCACTGCTATCAAACTATCATATTACTGTGCTACTGATTACTTTGCTGCAGATATTTAATCTCCAGGTGTGGTTTAATTGACAACTCAACTACTAATACTTGCAAATATTCTTTGGCTCCCCTTGTGTCGAATCTATAAATTTGGGTTGAATACTCTACCCTCGAAAACTGTTGCGATCCCCTATACTTGTGGGTTATCATGCAGCTCTTAGCGATGAGCGCACTGTTGAGACTCCTATGTAGCTCAATGTTAACCTTCACGCTTCCGATGGTGAGCTCTTGTCTGATCCGACGTGTTATCGTCATCTCGTTGGGAGCCTTGTCTATCTTGTTGTCACTCATCCGAATATCTCCTATCCTATCCATATTCCGAGTCAGTTTGTTTCCGTCCCACTTCAGTTCACTATAGTCACCTTCTTCGTATTCTATGATATCTTCGTGGCACCATCTCTCATCGTCTCTTTTTTCCCCGTTCTGGCTCGTTATAGCTCCAGGCCTATTCGGATGCTACATGAGCCAGTGATCCTTCGAATCGCCGTTCACTTTCTGCTTACTGTGTTTTTCTTGGTGGTTCTCTCATTGCCTGGAAGACGAAAAAATAGACTGCAGTTTCTCGTTCGAGTGCAGAGGCCGAGTTGAGAGCTATGGCTCTTCTGACGGCAGAGGTGACTTGGTTGCGATGGCTACTGGAGGATTTTTGTGTTTCTGTTACTACATCTACCACCCTCTTGTCCGATAGTACAGGTGCTATCAGTATTGCGCGGGACCCCGTGAAGCATGAGCTTACCAAGCATATTGGTGTTGATGCTTTTTATGTGGGCGCTGCTGTGCAGGATCATGTTATTGCTCTTCAGTATGTGCCTTCCGAGTTACAGCTAGCGGACTTCTTCACGAAGGCACAGACTAGAGCGCACCATAGATTTCACCTCTCCAAACTCAGTGTTGTGGATCCATCATGAGTTTGAGGGGGGGGGGGTGTTAGAGTTATATTGATGATGGTCTTTGGCCTTTTGTATCCTTGCCTTTTGGCATCCTCTATACATCTATATATGGTGGCTTTGGCCTCCTAGTAATACAAGTTGCATATCCGTAACAAAACGAACCCTGGATAATTCCATAGTTTAGCACAACAGTCATGTTGCTCTATGGTGCCTCTAGAAATAAATTCAAGGCGAGAAGAGACAGCGGATGTTGTTTCACACAAAAAAGGTGAATGTTCCCTATCGGAACCACATGGCTTTCTTTTGAGAATCTCTCGTTTGTAAGAGGCTTGTGCCAAAACTTGTCCAAAATCGGGCACTTCTTTTACCACGACACACAACAGACAAGGTCATGACACCATGCTCAAGTTTCGTGAATTTCTAACGAGGTTTGGATTTACAGGAATTTAAAAACCAAGTTTCTCAATGTTTGCGGCCGAGCCAAGACGCTAAGATGTTTGAAATTCATTCCCATTTCTTGGGTGGGACCTAAACATGCATCTAGAGACACGTATATGATTTTTCAACCAATTTTCGTGCGCTGGACCTTGTGATTGTAGTTCAAATTTGAATTATGCACATTAAATGCCTAGAAAACTCAATTATTGTATAAAAGGCCAAACGAACACTGAATAATTCCATATTTTAGCATGACAATCATGTTGCTCTATGGTTCCTCTAGAAAAAAAATAAAGGCGAGAAGAGACAGCGTATGTTGTTTCTCCCACAAAAGTTGAAAGTTACCTATCAGAACCACATGGCTTCTTGTGAGAACCTTTGGTTTGTAAGAGGTTTGTGCCAAAACTTGTCCCAAATTGGGCAATTTTTTTACCGCAACATACATGAGCCATGACATGACACCATTCCAAGTTTCATGAATTTCTGATGAGATTTGGTTTTACTGGAATTTGAAAACACAAATTCTCAATGTCTATGGCTGAGCCAAAACACCGAGAGGTTTGAAATTCATTCTCATTTCTTGCATGGGACTAAAACATGCATCCAGTGACACATATATGATTTTCAACCCATTCAGGTGCACTCTAGCATGTGCTTAACTGCAGTTCATATTTGAACTGTGCACATTAAATGTCTAAAAAATCTTTAAAGTTTTAAAAGGCCTAAACAACCCTGAATAATTCCATATTTTAACATACATTCCTATAGTTGCATGTTCACTGCAGATAAATGTTATTGCAATCCAAACACCTTCAATTGCCGATGTAACCTCATTTTTCATTTTAAAACAATATGGAAATCAAGTACATCACAAACAGTCCATGATCATGAAACGTGTGTGATGTGGTATAAAATATCTTGGGCCAATCCTCATATATGGCTTACGCCGGAAGCTTCATCGGCTACAGTCCACCACCGGCGCGTCAACCACATAGTCACACTTGCTCCCCAAGACAAATGTACTATTCAAACGTCGCCGGTGAAAGATGGGGATGTGGATCCATCGGGAAATACCGATAAATCGGGCATATTTCTAGCACTATGTGTGCAAGAACTATGTTTGTTTGTGTTTTGCGAACCTTGTTATGTAATATGTATTTGCTTTCATGTTTTGTAAGTTATTGTACAAGGATTCAAAAGCAAGGAATAAAGTAACGCTTTTGTCGCATGTAATTGTTTTGGTGAATATAGCATATTCTAGTGCTGGAAACCTGGGATTTAAAAAAATGGTCAATTAATAGTCAGCCTATAAAATCGATAAATCGTTCGATTTATGATCAATCTCTAATCCCCAGCCAACCGAGACACTAAGGATAAGCGATATCCTCAACATTGATACATACCCTCTGCCCCAGGGGTGAACTACTCCCTCCTCGTCATGGAGGCAGCAGGGATGATGAAGATGACCTTCGGTGATGACTTCCCCCCTCTGACGGGGTGCCGGAATGGAGCTCCGAATGAGATCACTTCGGAATAGAGGCTTGTGGCGGCGGTAAAACTCATTTAGGTTTCTTTCTGGAGGTTTCCAAATATATAGGAATTTTCAGCGTTGGATTCACATCAAGGGGGTGCCCGAGGGTCCCGCAAGATCAGGTGGCGCGCCCTAGGGGGGTGGGGCACCACCCAGGCTTGTGTCCCCCTGGATACCTTCTCGCTCCCTCCCGAAGATTCATGGGTTTCGTATTTTCCATAAAATATCACCACAAATTTTCGTGGCACTTGGACTTTGTTTGGTATGGATTTTCTTAAAAACCAAAAACATGCAGAAAACAACAACTGACACTAAGCAATAGCTTAATAAGTTAGTTCCCCAAAATCATATAAAAGTGCACCAAAACCATATAAAATCATTCTAAATATGGCATGAATACTTCATAAATTATAGATACGTTGGAGATGTATTAGTGTCCCGGCGGCTAGGGTTATCTCCTCCCTTGGGTCCCTTCACGAAAGTGTCTTGTATAGATGCGGGGGTCCTGTTGGCACTCCATACAACCACTCAAGCGAGCGCTTGCAGTCATATGGAAGGCCGTCTTTCACTCTGATGTGCCTGGTGGATTGGCTCTCAACATGGAAGTTGCTCCATTTGGCTTGATTTGCATTAATTCTCCTTGGTTTCCTTCCATATGTGATATTTCCTTCCAAACAATAGAAAACTATTTTCTTCTCTTTTGGGGGATTAGCGTTAGAAATAAATGAGAAGTAATAAAACTCCGGTGAAAACCAAATGTGAGTCACTCGGAAAACATCACAAATTCTCGAGCCATTAATATACAGCGGCATTGGCTCGCCGGGGTGTGGGGCGGCTAGGATTGGATTAGTGGCCAAGAGTGCCCTAATTTCTTCTAGAGCCGCGATAGCTTCCTCGATCCATTTGTAATTCTTTGTCTACCTAAGTAGTCTGTATAGCGGGAGAGCCTTTTCCCCAATCCATTAGATGAATCGCCTTAGGGAGGCTACACATCCTGCCAATCGTTGAACATGCTTTAGCTCTGTCGGTACTTCCATTCGTGCCAATGCTTTAATCTTGTTGGGGTTTGCGTCGATTCCTCTATATGATACGATGAAGCTGAGCAGCTTGCTGGATGGGGCACTGAAGACATATTTTTCCTGATTGAGTTTGATGTTGTATGCTAGGAGGTTTTTGAATGCTTCCTGAAGATCATTGATGAGTGTTCTAGACTGTCTGGTTTTGACAACCACGTCATCTACATAGGCCTCGGTTGTTTTGCCGGTCTATGATTGTAGACCTGTCTATATCATGCATTGGTAGGTTGCACCAACATTTTTTAGCCTCACGGGCATTGTTTTAAAGAAGAATGGCCCGTAGGGAGTTATGAAAGTGGCGGTCGCCTAGTCAGACTCCCTCATCATTATTTGGTGATAGCCCAAGTAGGCTCAAGGAAGCATAGCAAATCATGTCCTGTTGTGGCGTTGACAATTTGCTCAATCTGTGGGATCTTTTGGGCAAGCCTTGTTTGTGTCCTTAAAATCGATGCACAAGCGCCAGGAAGTATCCTTCTTTGGAACCATCACAAGGTTCGCCAACCAGCCGGGATGCTTAATCTCACGGATGAATCCGGCCCCTAGTAACTTGGTCAAATCTTCTCCCATTGACTGCCTCTTTGGCACCGAGAACCTTCGGAGAGCCTGTTCGACCGGCTTGAACTCCTTAATGATATTGAGCCTATGTTCCGCGAGGTCTCATGGGATTCCTGGCATCTCAGAGCGGTGTTAGGCAATGCGCTATCTAGCATCGGTGTCAGTTGAATCCCGATGGAGGCCGTCTTTGATGGGTTGCCGGAATGGAGAAAATTAACAATCTCGTCGGCTGGTTCAAATGATGTCGATTTGGACCGCTTGTCAAGGATGACATCGTCTTTACTAACGTTTGAGCGTAGTGTTGTCAATTCCTTGGTCGCAAGTGTTGGAAATATGCCCTAGAGGAAATAATATTGTATTATTATATTTCCATGTTTATAATTACGAGTTTATATTCTATGCTATAACTGCTATGAACCTCAAATATGTGATTCATTGGAAAACTCATATGCATGTGTGGAATGATAAACGCTAAAATAGGATTCCTAGTCTCACCTTTAAGACTAGCTCAAGTGTTAAAAGTGTTGAGTAATTGGGAACATAAATATGACATAAGAGTGTTGATTTTTTATTTCGTAAAAATATTAAACCACAAAAAGCAATAGTGATTTTTTGTTTAGACATTTTGATGTTACTTGCTTAATTTCAAATGTCTTAAGTTCACTCTAAAGTTGACTCTTCTCCAATCACTTTTGTCTTAAGTTCACACCATGATTGCATATTTGATCAAGATTATGCTAGTTATCGTTTAACATAAAAAGTTATCTTATCATTTACCTACTCGAGGACGAGTAAGAATTATGCTTGGGATGATAATACGTCTCAAACATATCTATAATTCTGATTGTTTTGTGATATTATATTATCATTTTCATCTACTTTTTATATAAATTTATATTATTGTATGGAATAACCTATTAATTTAGTGCCTAGTGCCAATTATATTTTTCCCTTGTTTTTGGTTTCGTAGAAAATCAACATCTACAAAGGTCAAAATAAGTTGTCGATTTAACATGATTTTTTGTGCAACAAGAAACACAAGAAGCTTTGGGAGAGATCGAGTGGAGCACTAGGGGGTCCACATAGACAGGGGTGGCCGCGCCCCGTGTGGGGTCCACAAGCACCGCCTTGACCTGATTCCACCGCCATAAATCCCTATAAATATAGAACCCATCCGATGTACTTCCAGACGAATTTTATCACCATCGCAAGTCTCTTTTCTGTGAAGATCCCATATGGATCCCTATTTTAGAACCCTGCCAGAGGGGAAAGCCATTGCCGGAGCCATCTTCATCAACCTTGTTGTCTCCGTGACCATGTGTGAGTAGTTGCCTTAGGACCTACGGATCCATAGTAGTGTCTAGATGGTTCTCTCTCTTTTTCTATCTTCAATACCATGTTCTCGTGAGTCTTCTCACATGATCGGGGTCAATTCGATGTAATCGGTGGTGTGTTTGTTGGGACATGATGAATTGTCAGTTTATGATATGACTGTTCATTGAAATCAATTGAATCTATTTGGGTTTTGTTGCTGCATAATTAAATAGATTTGTATGCTCTCCGGTCTATCTATCGTATTTGGTCAAGTTCGATGGTTTTTTCTTCAGAGGGAGTTGTGTTTTGTAGTGGGTTCAATCTTGGGGTGCTTTAACCGAGTGACAAAAAGGGCCAAGACACATATTGCATTGTTGCCACCAAGAATAAAATGACGTGATTTGGCCATATTGATTGACTTCTTCCTATCTACATTATGTCATCTTTCTTATTGTGATACTCTGCTTCTTGCAAACTTAATACCTAGAGATGCATGTTGGATAGCGGTTTTGGGTGGAATATTAGTAGTAGATGAATTTGGATTAATGGTCTTATTATCACGAACGTAATGCCTATATGAGATTATGCCATGAATGATCATAGTCATAACTATTACAATCTTTTTAATTGCCCAACTGTAATTTGTTTACCATGCAATTCGCCTCTTTTTGAGAGAGAGATGGCACTGGTGAACCTATGACTCCCATGTTTCCTCTTTTATTTGCCTTACTATTTTACCACTACCTATCTCTATTTCCTTTTAATCTTGTAACTAGCAAGACAAGGGGCTTGACAATCATCTTGCCACGTTGGGTGCAAGTTTTTATTTTATTTGTGTGCAGGTGTTGTTTATCTTGTTAGCTTAGTTGAATCCAACTGGATTGACTACCTTGGTTATCTAACCGACGGAAATACTTTGCTGATACTCTACTTCACCCTTCCTCTTTGGGGAATCCCAACAACTCCTACGGGAGTAGCACTTGTCTACATGTTAAGTGACCTTAGCTAGCTAGCTTGAAGGCTTGCACCAACCATATCTTGATCTGGATATAGGTTTTAGCATCAAATCTAAGACATCTCATAACTTCTATTTCAAAAAAGATATTACATGAAGGTTGTTTTAGATACTCCCTTCGTCCCGTTTTATTGGGCCCGCTAGCCAAAAATCAAAAACCACCATGATTTCTGAGCACAACAATATCCAATCACATTTAGCTCGTATTGATGTACATAGCATGGCAACAACCAATTTCACATACCGCTTCTGCATGCAGCCAATCATCAAGACCTTCGGACCTAGCCTGAATAGCCAGTACTTATTGATTGTAGCTAGTTGCATGCTCTTTTTTCATGCAGCGAACCACCGACATGTCAATCAATAACACACACGTTCATGAGAGGGGGTCGAGGTTAATCACATGCACACATTCAATACGGCCTTGAGAAACAAATGCATATGGCTTGATAACGGGCCCAATATACATGTTTCATCAACACATCCATGACAATACGTGTTTCCTCCACTTTTTTGTCATGGAAAGTGTACCTTCCATGCTAGAAAATGTTTTCGTTTTGTCCAAAATGTCACGGTTGTGTCTTTCTCTTGTACTGCCTCCCTCCCCCAGAATGATTCGTACCGCCTACACTTCCTTCCTTTCCTCATGCACCACCTTCCAGGGCTAGAAGCAACAAACAATGGTCTGATGCCCATGAAGTGAGTTGTTGTGCCCTGATGTTCAAAAAAAACAACGAACCATTCCAGCGAGGCCACCGCCCTATGGGGGTGGACCGCATATTCATGTCATTGTCTTTCTTGTTATCAAAAGTCCATGGGGGTACACACAAAGCCCACATCATACACATTATAGTATGATAATACTTATCGAAAATCAACCATTCTCCTCTCCGACCATCTAGGAGCAGTGCTTGTGTTGCCATTGCGCTTCATTAAAGTTCTCGCAAATCATCCATGGTGCCCCTGATTTTGGTTTAATCTGGCACAATAGTGTCTACATAAGATGTTGATCATCTGCTCTGTGTTCTCCATACACAACGTTCCATGCCAATCCTCCACTCGTTGCTCCCTTGTCAACACGGCGATGTGTCTCTTAGTAAAGGACATCAACTCCACATCCAATGCTTCATCCCAAAACAACGCAATCCCTCCTCCCTTTCCATCACCATCCACCACAAAACACTTCCTCAACCCAAGCCACCACTTCAAATTCTTCACTCTTCTTCTTTTGTCTAGTCTCCGTCAAAAAGTCCAATTTTGGGTTGTGAGTGTGCAGTAGGAAGACAAGCTTGCGAACTTTCCAGGGGTAGTCCACTGCTACTTCTTGAGCTTGCGTTGGTTTTCCCTTGAAGAGGAAAGGGTGATGCAGTAAAGTAGATAAGTATTTCCCTCAGTTGTTGAGAACCAAGGTATCAATCCAGTAGGAGGTACAAGCAAGGCCCCAATCTATGCACCTGCACAAACAATCAAACACTTGCACCCAACGCTATAAAGGGGTTGTCAATCCCTTCACGGTTACTTGCAAGGATGAGATCTGATAGAGGTAGATATAAAAGATTACTAAAATGATAACTAAAATAAAAGTAAATAAATTGCAGCAAAGTATTTTTTTGGTATTTTTAGTTTATAGATCTGAAAATATAATATGGGAAATAGACCCGGGGGCCATAGGTTTCACTAGAGGCTTCTCTCTTGAAGGAAAATAATACGGTGGGTGAACAAATTACTGTCGAGCAATTGATATAAAAGCGCATAGTTATGACGATATCCAAGGCAATGATTATGCATATAGGCATCACGTCCGTATCAAGTAGACCGAAACGATTCTGCATCTACTACTATTACTCCACACATCGACCGACTCCTGCCTGCATCTAGAGTATTAAGTTCATGAAGAACAGAGTAACGCATTAAGTAAGATGACATGATGTAGAGGGATAAACTCAAGCAATATGATGAAAACCCCATCTTTTTATCCTTGATGGCAACAATACAAATACCTGCCTCGCTACTCCTACTTTGTCACTGGGTGAGGACACCGCAAGATTGAACCCAAAACTAAGCACTTCTCCCATTGCAAGAATTACCAATCTAGTTGGCCAAACCAAACCAATAACTCGAAGAGACTTGCAAAGATATGAAATCATGCATATAAGAATTCAGAGAAGATTCAAATAATATTCATAGATAATCTGATCATAAATCCACAATTCATCGGATCTCGACAAACACACCGCAAAAGAGTATTACATCGGATAGATCTCCATGAAAATCATGGAGAACATGGTATTGAAGATCATAGAGAGAGAAGAAGCCATCTAGCTACTAGCTATGGACCCGAAGGTCTGAGGTGAACTACTCACGCATCATCGGAAGGGCAATGGTGTTGATGTAGATGCCCTCCGTGATCGAATCCCCCTCCGACAGATTACCGGAAAAGGCCCCAAGATGGGATCTCACAGGAACAGAGGTTTGCGGTGTCGGAAAAGTATTATCGTAGCTCTCTTTGGTATTGGGGGAATATTCCTGAATTTATAGGCGAAGAATTAGGGTTGGAGGAGCTACGGGGGGGGGGGGGGGGGGCACAAGCCAGGGGGCGCACCCCCCCAGGGGCGCGTCCTGGTGGCTTGTGGCCCACCCGTAGGTCTTCTGGCCTCTTCTCGAAGCCTCCTGGGTTCCTTCTGGTCCAAGAAAAATCAGCGTAGAATTTTATTCCGTTTGGACTCCGTTGGATATTCCTTTTCTGCAATACTCAAAAACAAGGAAAAAAACAGAAACTGGCACTGGGCACTAGGTTAATAGGTTAGTCCCAAAAATAATATAAAATAGCATATTAATACATATAAAACATCCAAAACAGATAATATAATAGCATGGAACAATCAAAAATTATAGATACGTTGGAGACGTATCAGCATCCCCAAGCTTAATTCCTGCTCGTCCTCGAGTAGGTAAATGATAAAAACAGAATTTTTGATGTGGAATGCTACCTAACATATTTATCCATGTAATATTATTTATTGTGGCATGAATGTTCAGATCCATAAGATTCAAAACAAAAGTTTAATGTTGACATAAAAACAATAATACTTCAAGCATACTAACAAAGCAATCGTGTCTTTTCAAAATAACATGGCCAAAGAAAGTTATCCCTACAAAATCATATGGTCTGGCTATGCTCCATCTTCCCCACACAAAGTATTTAAATCATGCACAACCCCGATGACAAGTCAAGCAATTGTTTCACACTTTTTATGTTCTCAAACCTTTTCAACTTTCACACAATACATGAGCATGAGCCATGGATATAGCACTATAGGTGGAATAGAATATGGTGGAGGTTGTGAGGAAAAGGAGAAGATAGTCTCACATCAACTAGGCGTATCAACGGGCTATGGAGATGCCCATCAATAGATATGAATGTGAGTGAGTAGGGATTGCCATGCAACGGATGCACTAGAGCTATAAGTGTATGAAAGCTCCAAAAGAAACTAAGTGGGTGTGCATCCAACTCGCTTGCTCACGAAGACCTAGGGAAATTTGAGGAAGCCCATCATTGGAATATACAATCCAAGTTATATAATGAAAAATTCCCACTAGTATATGAAAGTGACAAAATAGGAGACTCTCTATCATGAAGATCATGGTGCTACTTTGAAGCACAAGTGTGGAAAAAAATATAGTAGCATTGTCCCTTCTCTCTTTTCTCTCATATTTTTTTTGTGGGCATCTTTGGCCTCTTTTTTTTTATTTGGGCTTCATTGGCCTCTTTTATTATTTGTAAAGTCCGGAGACTCATCCCAACTTGTGAGGGAATCATAGCTTCCATCATCCTTTCCTCTCATGGGACAATGCTCTAATAATGATGATCATCACACTTTTATTTACTTACAACTCAAGAATTACAACTCGATACTTAGAACAAAATATGACTATATGAATGCCTCCGGCGGTGTACCGGGATGTGCAACGATCTAGCATAGCAAATGACATTAATGAAAACATCACGCTAGCTGTCTTACGATCATGCAAAGCAGTATGACAATGATGGTGCGTGTCATGATAAACGGAACGGTGGAAGTTGAATGGCAATATATCTCGGAATGGCTATGGAATGCCATAATAGGTAGGTATGGTGGCTGTTTTGAGGAAGGGTATATGGTGGGTTTAATGCACCGGCGAAAGTTGCGCAGTACTAGAGAGGCTAGCAAAGGTGGAAGGGTGAGAGTGCGTGTAATCCATGGACTCACATTATTCATAAAGAACTCACATACTTATTGCAAAAGTCTATTAGTTATTGCTACTTCTCGAGCATGCGTTGGTTTTCCCTTGAAGAGGAAAGGGTGATGCAGCAAAGTAGATAAGTATTTCCCTCAGTTGTTGAGAACCAAGGTATCAATCCAGTAGGAGATTCAAGCAAGTCCCCAATAGATGTACCTACACAAAGAATCAAACACTTGCACCCAACGCTATAAAGGGGTTGTCAATCCCTTCACGGTTACTTGCAAGGATGAGATCTGATAGAGATAGATATGATAGATTGCTTGAACGGAAAGTAAAACAAAAGTAAAAATAATGCAGCAAGGTATTTTTGGTTTTAGATCTGAAAGTATAAGATGGAAAATAGACCCGGGGGCCATAGGTTTCACTAGAGGCTTCTCTCATGATGGCAAATAATACGGTGGGTGAACAAATTATTGTCGAGCAATTGATAGAAAAGCGAATAATTATGAAGATATCCAAGGCAATGATTATGCATATAGGCATCACGTCCGTGTCAAGTAGACTGAAACGATTCTGCATCTACTACTATTACTCCACACATCGACCGACTCCTGCCTGCATCTAGAGTATTAAGTTCATGAAGAACAGAGTAACGCATTAGGTAAGATGACATGATGTAGAGGGATAAACTCAAGCAATATGATGAAAACCCCATCTTTTTATCCTCGATGGCAACAATACAATACGTGCCTCGCTACCCCTACTTTGTCACTGGGTGAGGACACCGCAAGATTGAACCCAAAACTAAGCACTTCTCCCATTGCAAGAATTACCAATCTAATTGGCCAAACCAAACGAATAACTCGAAGAGACTTGCAAAGATATGAAATCAGGCATATAAGAATTCAGAAAAGACTCAAATAATATTCATAGATAATCTGAACATAAACCCACAATTCATCGGATCGCGACAAACACACCGCAAAAGAGTATTACATCAGATAGATCTCCATGAAGTTCATGAAGAACATGGTATTGAAGAGCAAAGAGAGAGAAGAAGCCATCTAGCTACTAGCTATGGACCCGAAGGTCTGTGGTAAACTACTCACGCATCATCGGAGGGGCAATGGAGTTGATGTAGATGCCCTCCGTGATCGAATCCCCCTCCGGCAGATTACCGGAAAAGGCTCCAAGATTGGATCTCACGGGAATAGAGGCTTCCGGCGGCGGAAAAGTATTTTCGTGGCTCTTTTTGGTATCCAGGGAATATTTGTGAATTTATAGGCCGAAGAATAGGGTTAGGGGGGCTGCCGTGGGGCCACAAGCCAGGGGGCGCCCCCCCTAGGGCACGCCCCCGTGGCTTGTCGCCACACGGTGGCTCCCCTGCCTTCATCTCCAAGTCTTCTGGGTTGCTTCTGGTCCAAGAAAAATTATTCCGAAGATTTTATTCCGTTTGGACTCCGTTTAATATTCCTTATCTGCAATACTCAAAAACAAGGAAAAAACAGAAACTGGCACTAGGCTCTAGATTAATAGGTTAGTCCCAAAAATAATATAAAATAGCATATTAATGCATATAAAACATCCAAAACAGATAATATAATAGCATGGAACAATCAAAAATTATAGATACGTTGGAGACGTATCAAGCATCCCCAAGCTTAATTCCTACTCGTCCTCGAGTAGGGAAATGATAAAAACAGAATTTTTGATGTGGAATGCTACCTAACATATTTATCCATGTAATATTCTTTATTGTGGCATGAATATTCAGATCCATAAGATTCAAAACAATAGTCTAATATTGACATAAAAATAGTAATACTTCGAGCACACCAACAAGGCAATCGTGTTCTTTCGAAATAACATGGCCTTAGAGAGTTATCCCTACAAAATCATATGGTCTGGCTATGCTCCATCTTCCCCACACAAAGTATCTAAATCATGCACAACCCCGATGAACAAGTCAAGCAATTGTTTCACACTTTTTATGTTCTCAAACCTTTTCAACTCTCACGCAATACATGAGCGCGAGCCATGGATATAGCACTATAGGTGGAATAGAATATGGTGGAGGTGCAAGGAAAAAGGAGAAGATAGTCTCACATCAACTAGGCGTATCAACGGGCTATGGAGATGCCCATCGATAGATATCAATGTGAGTGAGTAGGGATTGCCATGCAACAAATGCACTTAGAGCTATAAGTGTATGAAAGCTCAAAAAGAAAACTAAGTGGTTGTGCAAGATGAAAAATTCCACTAGCTATATGAAAGTGACAAAATAGGAGACTCTCTATCATGAAGATCATGGTGCTACTTTGAAGCACAAGTGTGGAAAAAGATAGTAGCAATTGTCCCTTCTCTCTTTCTCTCATTTTTTTTAAATTTTGGTGGGCATCTTTGGCCTCTTTTTTTTATTTGGGCTTCGCTGGCCTCTTTTATTTTTTGTAAAGTCCGGATACTCATCCCAACTTGTGAGGGAGTCATAGCTTCCATCATCCTTTTCTCACACGGGACAATGCTCTAATAATGAAAATCATCACACTTTTATTTACTTACAACTCAAAAAGAAAATTACAACTCGATACCTAGAACAAAATATGACTCTATATGCAATATGAAGGTGATGGTGCATGTCATGAAAAACGGAACGGTGGAAGTTGCATGGCAATATATCTCGGACTGGCTATGGAAATGCCATAATAGGTAGGTATGGTGGCTGTTTTGAGGAAAATATATGGTGGCTGTTTTGAGGAAGGTGGGTTTGATGCACCGGCAAAAGTTGCGCGGTACTAGAGAGGCTAGCAATGGTGGAAGGGTGAGAGTGCGTATAATCCATGGACTCAACATTAGTCATAAAGAACTCACATACTTATTGCAAAAGTCTATTAGTTATCAACCAAAGAAATAGACGCACGCTCCTAGGGGAGAGGTTGGTAGGAGTTAACCATCGCGCGCTCCCGACCCTCACACAAAGGTTGACAATCATTAAACAAATCATGCTCCGACTTCGTTACATAACGGTTCACCATACGTGCAAGCTACGGGAATCACAAACTTCAACACAAGTATCTCTTCCAATTCACAACTACTCACTAGCATGACTCTCATATTACCATCTCCATTATCTCAAAACTATATGCAAGGAATTGAACTTCTCATAGTATCCAATGCACTTAATATGAAAGTTTTTATTATATCCCTCTTGGATGCCCATTATATTAGGACTAAATTCATAACCTAAACAAATTACCATGCTGTTTTAAGAACCTCTCAAAATAATATAAGTGATGTACGAGAGTTCAATAATTTCTATAAAATATAACACCACCGTGCTCTAAAAAAGATATAAGTGAAGTACTAGAGCAACATTGCCTAGCTCAAAAGATATAAGTGAAGCACATAGAGTATTCTAATAAATTCACGATTCAGCGTGTCTCTCTCAAAAAGATGTGTGCAGCAAGGATGATTGTGGCAAACTAAAAAGCAAAGACTCATATCATACAAGACGCTCAGAGCAAAACACATATCATGTGGTGAATAAAAATATAGCCTCAAGTAAATTTACCGATGGATTGAAGACGAAAGAGGGGATGCCTTCCGGGGCATCCCCAAGCTTAGGCTTTTTGGTATCCTTGAATATGGCTTGGGGTGCCTTGGGCATCTCCAAGCTTAGGCTCTTGCCACTCCTTATTCCATAGTCCATCAAATCTTTACCCAAAACTTGAAAACTTCACAACACAAAACTCAACAGAAAACTCATGAGATCCGTTAGTATAAGAAAAATAAATCACCACTTTAGGTACTGTTGTGAACTCATTCTTTATTTATATTTGTGTAATATCTACTGTATTCTAACTTCTCCATGGTTCATACCCCCCGATACAACCCATAGATACATCAAAATAAGCAAACAACACAAAGAAAACAGAATCTGTCAAAAACAGAACAGTCTGTAGAAATCTATAGACTTCGAATACTTCTGTAACTCCAAAAATTCTGAAAAATAGGAAAATCAGGGAAATTTGTATATCAATCTTGTGTAAAAATTTCAGATCAAAAGAACGTTCCAGTGAATTTACAAAATTCCTAGACTGAGAGAAAAAGTTTCTGTTTTTCAGCAAAATCAAATTGCAAACACCGTAGACCATCCCAAAGGTCTTACTTGGCTCAAACACTAATTTAAACAAGAAAACACAATTATTACAGAAGTAATAATGTGGAAAACACACAAAAACAGAAACAAAAAACAGAAAGCAAAAATAAAATTGGGTTGCCTCCCAACAAGCGCTATTGTTTAACGCCCCTAGCTAGGCAAAACGCAATAGATCTAGGTATTGTCATCTTTGGTATGCAATCCATACTTGGTCAAACCATCAAGAGCTTTCCTAAATATATCTATACTTTCCTTTGTTTCCCTCCTAGTAGGGGAACTTAATTCATGGAAAGAACTTTGACTAGTAATTTTGACATTCATAAACCCGTAATCTGGATCATCACCATAGATATCATCGTATAAAACATGTATCTTATTTATAACGGGTTCCCTAACTATCTTTTCCAACCAATCATCTTTATATCCTACGAAAATCCCCCTTGTTAACCAATCAAATTCATCATAAGTCTCAAGATACAAGGTTTGAGTGACTTCCGCGTAGGGAACTCTCCTCCTAAGATTTTCACTATAAGATTGATAGTCCCTAGATTCGAGACTACGCAATGTTTCTTTATCATGGAGAATTTCTTCAATAGGAGGGTGTTCAATATTTGTATTGTAGAAAGCAAAAATCTCCCTAGCTTCATGTATGATAAAATCAAATTCACGCATAAGGATGATAGTAGCAATCTTTTTAGCTTTAGGGTGATTATTGTTGGGAAGTTCATAAAACACCTTTTGCAAAGCGGGATGAATATGCACAAATTTTCTTTCCAATCTTTCAATAAGCATGACAATAGCATCCGCATAACAATTTGTGCTAAGAAGTATAGATCTATTATTTGTAGGCATCACTCCCGTACAATCAAAGAATTCTTGGATAACACTCTTCCCAATAATATTTCCTTCTCCCACTTGAAAAGTTTTAGTTTTGTAATTAGGAGAAGATTCAGTTTCATGATCTAGAGAGCAAGATTCAAATTTTTCCTCAAGATTAGTACTAGCCATACCCTCAATATTTTCAATAATAACCTCACCCGATTCAGACATAGTGGCAACGAAACGATCTAGCGCAAAAAGCATATAAAAAGACGAACGGAAGAAGCGTGAATAAAAAGGCAAATCTTTTTTGGAAAATTGTTTTAGAAGTGGGGGAGAGGAAAACGAGAGGCAAATGGCAACTAAAGTAAATGCAAGAGATGAGTTTGTGATGGGTACTTGGATGGCTTGATGTAGATCTCCCCGGCAACGGCGCCAGAAATCCTTCTTGCTACTTCTCGAGCATGCGTTGGTTTTCCCTTGAAGAGGAAAGGGTGATGCAGCAAAGTAGATAAGTATTTCCCTCAGTTGTTAAGAACCAAGGTATCAATCCAGTAGGAGATACAAGCAAGTCCCCAATAGATGTACCTACACAAAGAATCAAACACTTGCACCCAACGCTATAAAGGGGTTGTCAATCCCTTCACGGTTACTTGCAAGGATGAGATCTGATAGAGATAGATATGATAGATTGCTTGAACGGAAAGTAAAACAAAAGTAAAAATAATGCAGCAAGGTATTTTTGGTTTTAGATCTGAAAGTATAAGATGGAAAATAGACCCGGGGGCCATAGGTTTCACTAGAGGCTTCTCTCATGATGGCAAATAATATGGTGGGTGAACAAATTACTGTCGAGCAATTGATAGAAAAGCGAATAATTATGAAGATATCCAAGGCAATGATTATGCATATAGGCATCACGTCCGTGTCAAGTAGACTGAAACGATTCTGCATCTACTACTATTACTCCACACATCGACCGACTCCTGCCTGCATCTAGAGTATTAAGTTCATGAAGAACAGAGTAACGCATTAGGTAAGATGACATGATGTAGAGGGATAAACTCAAGCAATATGATGAAAACCCCATCTTTTTATCCTCGATGGCAACAATACAATACGTGCCTCGCTACCCCTACTTTGTCACTGGGTGAGGACACCGCAAGATTGAACCCAAAACTAAGCACTTCTCCCATTGCAAGAATTACCAATCTAGTTGGCCAAACCAAACCAATAACTCGAAGAGACTTGCGAAGATATGAAATCATGCATATAAGAATTCAGAAAAGACTCAAATAATATTCATAGATAATCTGAACATAAACCCACAATTCATCGGATCTCGACAAACACACCGCAAAAGAGTATTACATCGGATAGATCTCCATGAAGATCATGAAGAACATGGTATTGAAGAGCAAAGAGAGAGAAGAAGCCATCTAGCTACTAGCTATGGACCCGAAGGTCTGTGGTAAACTACTCACGCATCATCGGAGGGGCAGTGGAGTTGATGTAGATGCCCTCCGTGATCGAATCCCCCTCCGGCAGATTACCGGAAAAGGCTCCAAGATTGGATCTCACAGGAACAGAGGCTTCCGGCGGCGGAAAAGTATTTTCGTGGCTCTTTTTGGTATCCAGGGAATATTTGTGAATTTATAGGCCGAAGAATAGGGTTAGGGGGGCTGCCGTGGGGCCACAAGCCAGGGGGCGCCCCCCCCTAGGGCGCGCCCCTGTGGCTTGTCGCCACACGGTGGCTCCCCTGCCTTCATCTCCAAGTCTTCTGGGTTGCTTCTGGTCCAAGAAAAATTATTCCGAAGATTTTATTCCGTTTGGACTCCATTTAATATTCCTTATCTGCAATACTCAAAAACAAGGAAAAAACAGAAACTGGCACTAGGCTCTAGATTAATAGGTTAGTCCCAAAAATAATATAAAATAGCATATTAATGCATATAAAACATCCAAAACAGATAATATAATAGCATGGAACAATCAAAAATTATAGATATGTTGGAGACGTATCAGTTATCGAAGCAAAGTATTAGATGCATGCTCCTAGGGGAGAGGTTGGTAGGAGTTAACCATCGCGCGCTCCCGACCCTCACACAAAGGATGATAATCAATAAACAAATCATGCTCCGACTTCGTTACATAACGGTTCACCATACGTGCATGCTACGGGAATCTCAAACTTTTAACGCAAGTATTTCTACCAATCCACAATTACTCACTAGCATGTCTCTAATATTACCATATTTATATCTGAAAACAATCATAAGGAATCAAACTTCTCATAGTATTCAATGCACTTTATATGAAAGTTTTTATTATATCCCTCTTGGATGCCCATTATAATAGGACTAAATTCATAACCTAAACCAATTACCATGTTGTTTAAAGACTCTCAAAATAATATAAGTGAGGTACGAGAGTTCAATTATTTCTATAAAATAAAACACCACCGTGCTCTAAAAAGATATAAGTGAAGCACTAGAGCAAAATTGCCTAGCTCAAAAGATATAAGTGAAGCACATAGAGTATTCTAATAAATTCACGATTCATGCGCGTCTCTCTCAAAAGATGTGTGCAGCAAGGATGATTGTGGCAAACTAAAAATCAAAGACTCATATAATACAAGACGCTCCAAGCAAAACACATATCATGTGGTGAATAAAAATATAGCCTCAAGTAAATTTACCGATGGATTGAAGACGAAAGAGGGGATGCCTTAAGGGGCATCCCCAAGCTTAGGCTTTTTGGTATCCTTGAATATTCCTTGGGGTGCCTTGGGCATCCCCAAGCTTAGGCTCTTGCCACTCCTTATTCCATAGTCCATCAAATCTTTACCCAAAACTTGAAAACTTCACAACACAAAACTCAACAGAAAACTCGTGAGATCCGTTAGTATAAGAAAAATAAATCACCACTTTAGGTACTGTTGTGAACTCATTCTTTATTTATATTGGTGTAATATCTACTGTATTCCAACTTCTCCATGGTTCATACCCCCCGATACTACCCATAGTTTCATCAAAATAAGCAAACAACACATAGAAAACAGAATCTGTCTAAAACAGAACAGTCTGTAGCAATCTGTAAACTTCGAATACTTATGGAACTCTAAAAATTCTGACAAATTAGGACAACATAAGGAATTTGTATAGAAACACTGTGTTAAAATTTCAGCTCAATATCACGTTCCAAAAAAAATGAAAATTCTTATACTGGACGCAAAGTTTCTGTTTCAGATTCAGCATCACTTCTACTCATCCTATGAATCATCCTAACGGTTCTACTTGGCACAAAAACTAAATAAACCATAAAAATACAATCATAACAGAGGCATAATTGTGTCAACACTCAAAAACATAAAGGAAAAAGCAAAAATTTATTTATTCATTGGGTTGCATCCCAACAAGCGCTATCGTTTTACGCCCCTAGCTAGGCATAATGATTTCAATGATGCTCACATAAAAAGTAGTAATTGAAATATGCAAGAAAGCATCATGAATCTCATGACAAGCACATTTAAGTCTAACCCACTTCCTATGCATAGGGATTTTGTGAGCAAACAATTTATGGGAACAGGAATCAACTAGCATAGGAAGGCAAAACAAGCATAACTTCAAAACTTTGAACACATAGAGAGGAAACTTGATATTATTGCAATTCCTACAAGCATATGTTCCTCCCTCATAATAAATTTCAGTAGCATCATGAAGGAATTCAACAATATAACTATCACATAAATCATTCTTTTCATGATGCACAAGCATAGAATTTTCATTACTCTCCACATAAGCAAATTCCTTTGTATCCATAGTAGTGGGAGAAAACTCAACAAAATAACTATCATGAGACACTTGATTGACATAACCAGATTGCAAATTAAAACCATGATGATAAGTTTCACCATCATCATGAATAGGAGGCATGCAAACATCATAATAAATTTGCTCATCAAAACTTGGGGGACTAAAAATATCATCTTCATCAAACATAGCATCCCCAAGCTTGTGGCTTTGCATATCGTTAGCATAATTGACATTAATAGAATTGATAGTAACATCATTGCAATCATGTTTTCCAATCAAGGAGATATCATGAATCACCTTATAAATTTCTTCTTTCAACACTTCATCAAAATTTTCATGATTTTCAAGCAAAACTTCATAGAGATAATCAAGTGCACTCAACTCACTAGCAATTGGTTCATCATAATTTGGTCTTTTGAAAAGATTAGCAAGTGGATGAGGATCCATATCAATAGATTTTTAGCAAGCGAAGATGCAAGCAAATAGAAGGCACATGGCAACACAAGCAAACTAAAAGACGAACGGAAGAAGGGCGAATAAAAAGGCAAATCTTTTTGTTTTTTTTTAAATCGTTTTAGAAGTGGGGGAGAGGAAAACGAGAGGCAAATGGCAAATAATGTAAATGCAAGAGATGAGTTCGTGATGGGTACTTGGTAGGCTTGATGTAGATCTCTCCGACAACCATGCCAAAAATTGGCAAGTTGACGGGAGAGTTCTTGTCTTGACTTGCTATGTATCCTCCCCGGCAACAGCGCCAGAAATCCTTCTTGCTACTTCTTGACCTTGCGTTGGTTTTCCCTTGAAGAGGAAAGGGTGATGCAGCAAAGTAGATAAGTATTTCCCTCAGTTGTTGAGAACCAAGGTATCAATCCAGTAGGAGGTACAAGCAAGGCCCCAATCTATGCGCCTGCACAAACAATCAAACACTTGCACCCAACGCTATAAAGGGGTTGTCAATCCCTTCACGGTTACTTGCAAGGATGAGATCTGATAGAGATAGATATAAAAGATTACTAAAACGATAACTAAAATAAAAGTAAATAAATTGCAGCAAAGTATTTTTGGTATTTTTGGTTTATAGATCTGAAAATATAATATGGAAAATAGACCCGGGGGGCATAGGTTTCACTAGAGGCTTCTCTCTTGAAGGAAAATAATACGGTGGGTGAACAAATTACTGTCGAGCAATTGATAGAAAAGCGCATAGTTATGACGATATCCAAGGCAATGATTATGCATATAGGCATCACGTCCGTATCAAGTAGACCGAAACGATTTTGCATCTACTACTATTACTCCACACATCGACCGACTCCTGCCTGCATCTAGAGTATTAAGTTCATGAAGAACAGAGTAACGCATTAAGTAAGATGACATGATGTAGAGGGATAAACTCAAGCAATATGATGAAAACCCCATCTTTTTATCCTTGATGGCAACAATACAAATACCTGCCTCGCTACCCCTACTTTGTCACTGGGTGAGGACACCGCAAGATTGAACCCAAAACTAAGCACTTCTCCCATTGCAAGAATTACCAATCTAGTTGGCCAAACCAAACCAATAACTCGAAGAGACTTGCAAAGATATGAAATCATGCATATAAGAATTCAGAGAAGATTCAAATAATATTCATAGATAATCTGATCATAAATCCACAATTCATCGGATCTCGACAAACACACCGCAAAAGAGTATTACATCGGATAGATCTCCATGAAGATCATGGAGAACATGGTATTGAAGATCATAGAGAGAGAAGAAGCCATCTAGCTACTAGCTATGGACCCGAAGGTCTGAGGTGAACTACTCACGCATCATCGGAAGGGCAATGGTGTTGATGTAGATGCCCTCCGTGATTGAATCCCCCTCCGGCAGATTACCGGAAAAGGCCCCAAGATGGGATCTCACGGGAACAGAGGCTTGCGGCGGCGGAAAAGTATTATCGTGGCTCTCTTTGGTATTGGGGGAATATTCCTGAATTTATAGGCGAAGAATTAGGGTTGGAGGAGCTACGGGGGGCCCACAAGCCAGGGGGCGCCCCGCCCCAGGGGCGTGCCCTGGTGGCTTGTGGCCCACCCGTAGGTCTTTTGGCCTCTTCTCGAAGCCTCCTGGGTTCCTTCTGGTCCAAGAAAAATCAGCGTAGAATTTTATTCCGTTTGGACTCCGTTGGATATTCCTTTTCTGCAATACTCAAAAACAAGGAAAAAAACAGAAACTGGCACTGGGCACTAGGTTAATAGGTTAGTCCCAAAAATAATATAAAATAGCATATTAATGCATATAAAACATCCAAAACAGATAATATAATAGCATGGAACAATCAAAAATTATAGATACGTTGGAGACATATCATCCACCCCTCAACTGTTCCAGGTGAGAATATTCATTGGCCCCGGCGGAGCTCCATCTAGGAGTTTGCCATTGTTTCGAAGTCATTATCATGTGTGCATCACCTATTTTTCTCTCCCTTTTACTGTCTCTAGATGTTGAAGGGGTTGCTACCCGATCTATCTTCTTTAAACCATCACTCACCCATCACCAGATTGCATGGAGGGAGATAACTCCCATAATTTGTTCATTAATGAAAGCGTGTTCTAGAGCGAGGACATCCTCCTTCCAAACATCCAGGCGTCGCTTGCTGGTTTCAGTACCTTTATATCCCGCCCTATTATGTTGATCCTCCATCGGCTTGACCGGCCTAGACGAAGTGTCATTCATGTCACCTTCACCATTAGCACCCCGACCACCGTCACGTCATCCACCTTCCACGATCCATTCGTCTGTATCGACCCCTTCCTCCTCTTCCACCCATACCCCCTCTACCTCCTCCTCTCTGGAACCGATTATCATCCTTGGGAACGCCGGAACAATAAACTCTGGTGGATAACACTGCAGAATGGTCCAAAGACGACACATCAATGAGAGACCCTTCGACGAAACTATGTGCGATGCACGAATCACAAATGGTATAGTTCAAGCTCCGTCACCAATAACGCGAACTATGTGCGATGGCGGACCCATCAAATACGATTCATAAAATAGTTGCTTATGTGATATACGACAGACAGTTTATTCTTATGAACCGTATGTGATTAGCGAAGATAACAGAAATGGTTACACAGATCCAAATGTGTGCGATAGAGGGCACACAGTTCACTAACATAAACTGTGTGCGATGATATAGAAGAACACAAACGATTCGGCATAACAAGGTGTGTGCGATATAGGGCACACAGTTCACTACCATAAACTGTGTGCGATAATATATCAAAACACAAACGATTCGGCATAACAAGATGTGTGCGATATAGGGCACACAGTTCACTACCATAAACTGTGTGTGATGATATAGCAGAACACAAACGATTCAGCATAACAAGATCTGTGCGATAGAGGGCAAACAAGTGAGTAATCATAATCGTGTGCGAACACCAGAAATAACACAAACGATTGGTGTTAATAATCTGTGTGTGTTGTGGGGAAACGCTTGCTGGTATACAATTTGTCAACGATTGATGAAATCATCACAAACGGATTTCGTAGTTTTGTTTGTTTGTACTGTGATTTGCTCTGTCTGCACAACATCTATGTTGCCTACAAGTCACTTGGGTGAACTATTTGCGATGAGCCAAAATAACACAAACGGTTGCACAGATCAAGATGTGTGCAACAGACGGCATACCGTGCGCTCGGATGAAATGTGCAAGCCAAAATAACACAAACAATTGGGCGTAACAAGATGTGTGTGATGTCCAGCAAATAGGTTAGTAATCTAAATTGTGTGGAAAGACGGAAAATAACATAGGCAGATAATAACATAGACAATTCCTGGCAATAAGCACCTGATTCAGAAAATGATAGCACAAATTATCGTTCGCACTCCTACATAATCGACTAAACAACATAATAGCGACATTACATATCAGCAAGGTTTAGAAAACAGCAAAATGCAAATAGCTACTCGTCGGCATTGTTGCGGGGCTGGCCTGTTGGTTCGCCAATGTTGAAATATTGTCTGCACTCATGCAACATCCTCTCTATGGAAGAAGGATCCACTTTCGGGTCAGCGATGACCATGTTCTTGAACGCTTCATAGTCCCGACCATTCCTCTGCTCCTGCTCCATCACAGTAGCTCCGGTCTCATGAAAAATCCCATCCACGGCCAAAGGCGTGCGTGCAACCCTCTTATGATAGAGATTTTCAAAGCGGTCGTAAACAAGAAAGCCATAAGCTGTGTGTTTTGCTAGAGCGGTAGCAGACTCTAAGGAGGCTGTTGCCCTTACCGCGGCCAAATCCGCGCGAGCCGCCAAGGCAACGACGAACTGATCGGTGCATGATGTCCTTTCGAAGGCCACAGCCGCGCGTTCCGCGTACAGAACCACGCTTGCCCGCAACCAATCTGATGTAACCTCCAGCTTTTCTGCTCTTGCCGCCAAGGCCTCCGGACCCTCAGCAGCGCGTACCGCCGCCGACGCGGTCTCCTCCGCGCATAAGATCTTCCTCAACCGCACGCTTTCTAAGATGGAGAGGCGTGGCCTAGATTCGGATGACATGTATAATGTTGAGGATTTTGTGGAGGCGAGGACAGTGGGGAGAAGAAGGCCAGATTTGGGGGCTGCGAGAGGGGAATGAGACGATGGAGAGCGAAGAGTGGTGATATTTATTTATGACCCTATACACGATTGCAGACAGTTGCTATATTTTTTCCGTGTGCGATTATGTTTGCACCAAACAAACGAATCACCTCTGATGAGTGACGAAATCACACACGGGTTTAAAGTACCAACTATGTGGCACGACTCGCCGCCCGTCGTCGCCATACCCTCACTCACCAATGGTGGTTGGTCGTCGCTCAAGGTCTCCATTTAGTCTTCCCACCCTCGAGCCAATGCTTCCCGCGCAAGCGCAAGCGCCAGCCACAGTGGTAAATTGTAAAATCCCCTATCCCCTTGGCCTTGGCAGTAGCTAGCTATAAATAACACAACGAGCTGAGTCAATGATCCCCTAGCTAGTTGCCACACATACCGTCAGACCCCCAATGGCCGACGACAGAATGGAGTTAGGCGACGGCGGAACCTAGGATGACGGCGCGATGGTCGGCTTGAGGGTCGACGGTAATGTCGCCACCTCTCCCGAAGACAACCAGAGAAGGCACGAATCACGACACGAGCAAGCCAGCAGGTTAGCCAGGGTCGTCTTGAAAGCAGCTAGGGATCGCCAGCGGGCGCTATTGCAGGCTCGGCGCAGAGTGCGACGGATGGTGCGGGCGGCGGAGCGGGAACCGCGACGCCGCAAGGACAACTGCGGCAGTGGTCGCCGCACGAGGCGCGAGCATATGTCCCAGATGGAAGTGGACGCAGCTCCGGACGCCGGGGGAGGCCTGGCGGCTGTTGCTGCAACACTGGCGATAGCCGGAATCTCGTCGGCCATTGGGACGATGTACGAAGACCTGGCGGACGCCGCAGTCCTGGTGAGAGCCACGTCCGAGGCAGTAGTGGCGATCACCAATGTCAAGGCCGACCCTTCCTCGGTCGATCAAGGTGTAGTTCATCGACTTGGCGACCTCATGTCCTCCTGAGCCAAGGAATGACACGTTATCGATGGACGATGGCAGTTGTGCGTGCTGCGTCGGCGTTAGGGGCAGTAGCACTTTTGTGCGCGCGCAGTTCATATATATTATATTGATGTAAAATAGCGAGCTAATGTTTTGTAAATTGCTTCACCAACTATGCACTATACCAATTGGAGCATGTAAATGTTTGATTGAATTGTTCATGCCTGATTTGTGCTTGCACTGTGGTCACTACGACGGCTTTTTTTCCCCGGGTGATTGACACGGACATACGAACTGCGATAAGGGATGCTCAAATATTTGGCAAAATTAATTACATGGTTCTGCATTAGAAAAAAACGGACCAATCCCGCAGAAATCCCCAATCGAGCAGCGTCGAGAAAGTCGGCGCCGATAGGCGTCGGCGAGGGGATGTAACAAAATGTGGTGGCGTTCGTCAGCGGCAGCCGGCTGCGACAGGCGTCGTCGAGCTCGAAGATTTGGACGGGCCGAGGTCGAGAACGAGCAACTATACAGTAGTGCGAATGAGGACGAAGGGGGAGAGGGCCGGGGTAGAGGGTCCGCATAGGAAACGGTTCGTAAACATGAACCGTGTGTGATTATTGACATTCAAGTTTTTGTTGGTAGCTTAATTTAGTGCATGTACGAAATAAAATCTCAACTACAGTATACGAGTGTGACGGGAGAAGTGTGGATTGCCCTTCGATCATGGTGCATCCTATGGTGCGCATGCGCGATCCGTGTGGCTGGGGTTCTGGCCAATCAGAACATAGTGCAGAATGGGGTGAACGCACACGGCATTCACAAAGTAACTGTTTGCCCAAACAAATCACAAATTTAAAGGGAAACCCATATTTCCTTGGTCGTTTCTCCATTATTATTTTTCTACTATCAACATACCCACTAGAATGCACCGTGTCTAAATTTCACATTTTTTTCAGACTCGTTTACCATATTTAGTCTTTTTGTGTACTTTTCTAGGCATTTACTTCTTATAATTCAAGTTCGAATGTTCTGTACATGAAAAGGTGTTCAAAAAGGATTCAAAAATTCATAATTGTGTCGTTGAATAACGTTTCATGTATTTTATAGGAAATTAATAGAATTTTAAAGGATATGTGTGGGAAGAGGCAACCAGAGATGTGTCATTTATTTGTTTTGTAACTGTAGAAAAATGGGAAACATGCCTGAAAAACATGTTACCTCGTGTGGTGCCTAGGCATGACCTCAATATGATGCGGTAAATATTTGAGGAGGTATGGATAATGTCGTCATACGCACTCTTCATATACCGGATCATTACCTATGGAGTTTCATGGTTCGGGGAGCGAAATCACCATGTTTTGAAGGGGAACCCATATTTCATTGGTCCTTTCAACTTGATTTATTTTCTACGATAAACATACCCACTAGAATGCACCATTCCAAATTTCACATTTTTCAGGCTCGTCTACCCTATTTAGTCTTTTTTGTGTACTTCCTAGGCATTTACTGCTTATAATTCAAGTTCGAACTTTCTGTACATGAAAATGTGTCCAGAAAGGACTCGGAAATTCGTAATTGTGTCGTTGAATAAGTTTTCATGTATTTTACAGGAAACTAAAAGAATTTTAAAGGATATGTGTGGGAAGAGACAACCAGAGATGTGTCGTTTATTTGTTTTTTAACTCTAGAAAAATGGAAAACAAGCCTGAAAAACATGTTACCTCATGTGGTGCCTAGGCATGACCTCAATATGATGCGGTAAATATTTGAGGTATGGATAATGTCTTCATACGCGCTCTTCATATACCGGACCATCACCTATGGAGTTTCATGGTTCGGGGAGCGAAATCGCCATGTTTTTAAGGGGAACCATATTTCCTTGGTCCTTTCAACTTGATTTATTTTATATGATCATCATACCCACTAGAATACACCGTGTCCAAATTTCACATTTTTTCGGGCTCGTTTACCATATTTAGTCTTTTTTGTGTACTTTTCTAGGCATTTACTGCTTATAATTCAAGTTCAAACATTCTGTATATGAAAGGTGTTCAAAAAGGACTTGAAAATTCGTAGTTGTGTCGTTGAATAACTTTTCATGTATTTTACAAGAAATTAATAGAATTTTAAAGGATGTGTGTGGGAAGAGGCAACTACAGATGTGTCATTTATTTGTTTTGTAACTCTAGAAAAATGGAAAACATGCCTGAAAAACATGTTACCTCGTGTGGTTCTTAGGCATGACCTCAATATGATGCGGTGAATATTTGAGGAGGTATGGATAATGTCGTCATACACTCTCTTCATATAACGGACCATCACCTATGGAGTTCCATGGTTCGGGGAGCGAAATCGCCATGTTTTGAAGGGGAAACCATATTTCCTTGGTCCTTTCAACTTGATTTATTTTCTACGATCATCAAACCCACTAGAATACACCGTGTCCAAAATTTGACACTTTTTCGGGCTCATTTATTGTATTTAGTCCTTTTTTGTACTTTCTAGTCCTTTTGTGCTTATAATTCAAGTTCGAACGTTCTGTACATGAAAAGGTGTTCAAAAAGGACTCAAAAATTCGTAATTGTGTTGTTGAATAACTTTTCATGTATTTACAGGAAATTAATAGAATTTATAGGATATGTGTGGGAAGACGCAACCACAGATGTGTCGTTTATTTGTTTTGTAACTCTAGAAAAATAGAAAACATGCCTGAAAAACATGTTACCTCGTGTGGTGCCTAGGCATGACCTCAATATGACGGTGAATATTTGAGGAGGTATGGATAATGTCGTCATACGCACTCTTCATATACCGGACCATCACCTATGGAGTTCCATGGTCTGGGGAGCGAAATCGCCATGTTTTGAAGGGGAACCCATATTTCCTTGGTCCTTTCAACTTGATTTATTTTCTAAGATCGTCATACCCACTAGAATGCACCGTGTCCAAAATTTGACCATTTTCAGGCTCGTTTACCGTATTTAGTCTTTTTTTGTACTTTCTAGGCCTTTTGTGCTTGTACTTCAATTTAGGCCTGGTGTGGTGTCGTTATACGACACTAGTGTGCTTTGGCAAATATTTGAACACCAAGCAAAGTATCATGTACTATCTGATACTATCAGTTTTCCAAAAATATAGCTTTAATGGCAAACGTTTTCTTACAACGAACCGTTTGCGAAACGTCTGATATACACGAGAGAGAAGGATTGAAATTTTTCCGACGTGGGATCACCAATTTTCTCTTTTCTCGCACACGGGTATTTGATGCGCTTCGTCTGTGTTGCGTGTTCCCCCCGTAAGGTTCGAGTTTCGCCGCCAAATTTTCAATAGGCGCGCGATTTCAGAAGTTATTCCTCCCACCCCATACCCACCGATCACATTTCCCCCCTATCCCCCACCCCCCCCCTCTAACTGCATCCCAAACCGCCGTCGCCGCCGCAACCAAATCTACGTTCTGCCCCAGTCTCGCTCGTCAATCTAGTGAGGTAACCTCCGATCTCCATCACCGCCCCGCCCTGATTACTCAGATGGGGCCTGCGAACCACCCTCATGCCTCCACATCCCCACCCCTATCACCGAGCATCCCCGCGTAAGCCCAACCACATATCACGCGTAGGTCGAGGAGCTGATCATGGCGTTCGATGGCGCGGTGGACGCTATGCGTGCCGACCCGGAGGAACACCTTGCCGCCGACGCTGCCAACTTGGTGCGGGATCTGGCCGAGATGAAGTGACCCACGCTTCTAACACTTACTTGTTGTTTATACACGTACATACTATAGCGGTACTGATCCACGCTTCGATCCGCAGGAACACCTCGCCGCCGACTTTCGACGGGCTCTAATCAAGATGAAATGCCCAAGCAACTACCCCTCGGGCTTTACCAAGTATGAACTGTTCAGTTCATTTTTACGAATACCAGTTGCAATGATTGACCATGTCAATTTCAGTTTCAACGGTACACGTTTAAATTGCCATGTTAGGTTATCTGTACTCTGTAATTAACACGTCCGTTGTTCATTTCAGTTATACGCACTGTGTTGTTCAAGTATGAACTATCCAGTTCAATTTCACTAATACCAGTTACAAACTTACAATGCCTATGCTAGGTTGATGTTAAGCCTGCTGTAGTGAATAGTTATATCCATTTTTTACGCTGTCCATTCGGTGTCGTGCTACTCTTTGTAAAGAAGATATCACTAGAAATGATGTCCTTCAATTACCTTTAGATTTTTTTGGTGTATGTTAACCCTGTTCTAATTGACATGCCTTTCCATGTACTTACGCAGTGTCACAATGCACAATGATGTTGTTTACCGTCGAGGTTAGTCACATCCCAATATCGTATACTCCCTGCATCCCATAATATAAGAGCGTTTTTAACACTATAGTGTTTTACATCATTTGTTCAATTGCAGTTTACTTCTAACATTTACTTGTTGCTTGTAGGTACATATGTTAGCGGTACCGATCCACGCTACGACCAGCAGGAACACCTAGCCACCGACTTTGTGCGGGCTCTGGCCGAGTTGAAGTACCCCAGCAACTACCCCTCGGGATTTACCAAGTATGAACTGGCTCGTGATGTTTAACCATGTCAATTTCAGTTTCACTGGTACAAGTTTTAATGACTATGTTAGGTTGTCTGTACTCTGAAGTTAACACGTCCGTTGTTTATTTCAGTAATGCGCACTGTTGTTCAAGTATGAATTATCCATTTTAATTTCACCAATACATGTCCCTTTGTTACCGTGCTACTCCTCGCAATGAAAATATCACCGGAGATACTGTCGTTTAATAACATTTTCTATTTTTGGTGGATGTTAACCATGTTGTATTTAACACGCCTTTCTATGTGCTTATGTAGGGCTACGATACGCGATGATGTTGTTTACCATCAAGGTTAGTCACATCCCATTTTCTTATAATATTTTACATTATTTGTACAATTGCAGCTTAGGTTCTACTCCCTCCGTCTCATAATATAAGAGCGTTTTTTACACTACACTAGTGTCAAAACACTCTTATATTACGAGACGGAGGGAGTAACATTTATTTGTTGCTTGTAGGTACATATGTCAGCGATATTGATTCACGCTTCGACCCCCTTTGCATATAGGGCAATGAGATAAACATGAACAAGCATCAAGTGAGGAAACTAAGAAAAATTGTTAGGCAAAAGAGACATCTGATTGGAATTAAACTCTTTATTTATACTTTATTCAAGACATCAGTGAACTTTAGGATGGTAAGTAATCTGTTGTCTTCTTTTCCAGCCCAGAACAAGTTCCTCTATTAGACATGAATACCCGAAAGTTATCTTTTTTCAGTGGTTTCTGAAGGAATTTACTCAAGATTACCTAGCAAACTACCTGACCGAAGTGGAGGCAACGAAGGTTATAGTATATAATTCATGCTACCATGATAATGGTCTAGAAGTCTTCCTAAAGGCGATGAAGGATGGACGGGCGATCATCACAAGGGGTTGGACAAAAGTTGTGCGCACCTTTGGCATGGAGGAGGGCACATTATGGGTATTCCGCTTCTTCAACACCATTGACAGCCAAAAGCATTTACAATTCTCTCTTCACCTTTACCGCCTCTAGTACTACATACTGTGGTTCATCATATTTAATCTTCTACCGAACTATGTAACTATCGAACATGTACTGAGCTTTTGATTTATGCATTGGCTGTTGAACCATTATAATTAGGGTATGTATTAATGGATGTGAAATCCACAATTCATAATTAAAAATTTGAAATTTCCAATTCTAATAATAAATTAACGAAAATAAGCTATTAGGTAATAATACAGCGCACACAGTTAGAACGATTAAACCGTGTGCGATGGTGTCATATGTCACACACATGATTGTTTGAAGAATAGTGTGTGTGATTATCAGCTTTACAACACACGATCGCATATTTTGTGCATGTGGGATGCGCGCACTGTCACACACACGCGTTTGCACGTCGTAACCGTGTGTACTTGCCGTCAATAGCACAAACGGTTCCAAACCTACGTGCGTGTGTAATGTAGGACTATAAGAAGACGGTTGACATACGTTTCGCGTGTGCGATCCGAATAACTATCGCACACGAATATATCTGTGTCATCGTCTCGGATGTGTGCTTGATCACAAACGTAACGTCAAAGTGTGGCGTGTGGGATAGGCTACGACTTCGCATACGTTTATGTTAGGCGAATCGTCAGCAGGCGCTCGCACCATCGCAGACGATGTTTCGGTGTCGTGTGGGATGACCTATCGCCCACACAGACAAGGCGACGGTTCGAAACTACATCGCGGAAAGGGGTTAAAAACCCTTTGTATAGCATGTAACGGTACCAGTGTAAAATAATCGTTTCCACATGCCAAACTACATAACCCATTCTTTCAAAACATGTCCCACAAGACCATATGCACCATATAAATTTGGCATGTTCTCATACTGCAATCGAAAATAACATTGTGTGACTCGACTGATGCTTTCTACCCACGTTAAGGGCTTGCATACGTCAATAAGAACACGAACCCTCACCCCATCTCCCCCCTTCACCGAAAACTCATCGAACATGATCACCTCCCAAGCCTCCCTCGCCAACTGTTTGCAATGTTCTCTGTTATGAGTTTTCTTTTAGATCAAGCACTTGCATCCAAGCCGGAAACTTGACTAGTTTGATAGTATTCGGATCTGCCCATCCATCATACTCCGACATTAACATCGGGCAGACCCTTAAGATCCATGGACCGCCTACCATTACCCTCTCCCAATTAGCAAGACACTGGAACTGGAGAGAGAAGAGATTGTCCTCCATCACTCGGAACACCATGTCATTTGCCAAGTTCCTTGTCATCCCCATATCACCATACATCGCGCCATGACTGAAGTTCCTCGTCATGAACACCCGCGCTAGGGCTAGCCATCGGGCGTCAGCTTCGAGTTCTGCCAGATCCTCCAGCACTATGCCCTCCTCTTCATCCTCCCTTAACTGCATACTCTACAATAGAACCTCAATTGACACCCCCCCCCCGTCAGACTTCACACTACTCTCCAAAACACTACCTCTACCAAGTACCATCTTTGACGTGGATGCCCTGTTTTTTGAACAATAACCCGGGGAGGAGGGGAGGGAGGGGTCCCCACCTAAATGCATTACTCAAAGGGGGCAAAACCCTGGTTTACATAGAGGAGCGAGAGGCGAGGTAGTGCCGCCATGCCTTTTGAGCGATATCCCTAAAACTATGAGTCCAGAGGGTAAAGTTTGAGATGCTATTTTGATGCCATCCCGCTTCCTTGCAGTCAAACTGATGGGAGATGGCCAAGTAAGGAAAATCACACCTCTTATGTAGATCAGACTAAGAACCCCAATCGGAGCCGGCGAGAAGTCCGGCCCGGAGCACGAGATACGGTGGCACCCTCCGCGTCGCCTAAGGGGAGAGAAACCCTAACACGTTAGGGAAAAATACAGATGGGTGAGTTTGTTTTCTCAACAGGTTTGCACTTAGCCTGTTCTCAAATTGGTTTCCGATGAAAAAACAAATTAAGATTCATACACAAAAGAATTCCGGGGGTTATCCTCCTTTTTGAAAGAAAAAAACACACCAAAGAATTCCGTTATTCATTCTCCAGACGATCTGGCATGAGTTGGTTGGAAGATAAAAACAGCCCAGGCCCACCCCTGAAAATCAGGGGGCCGGTGATTGGCTGAGCAGGTAAGGAACGTAAGTTTACGTTAATTACTTACGTAGATGTAGCATTTTTGTTCATTCTCCAATCGAAAAACACGCGCGCATTTTGGTGTCGTTGCTGCTGCGTGCATGGCATTGTTCAGCACTTCCTGTGTGCCACTCGAAAGCGGGAGGAGCTAGCAATAGCATAGGCCCTAGGCAACAACGCCGGGGAGGAAGCCACAGATGCGGTTGACGACGGGGAGGTAGGCGGCGCCCAAGCGGAGGCGGGAGAACACGTCGACGACGCACCTCTCGCCGACCTGCCCCAGCACCACGCAGCACCCCTTGCTGAGGTGCGGCGCGCCCCGGACCAGCGTCCGCATGACGTCGCGCGCACACGGCACCGGCGCCTCCATCACGGTCTTCCAGCAGTCGGGGGCGACCGGGCGGTGGCCGCCGTGCCTAGGGGCCTCCGCCGCCGTGCCGGCCGTCGTCGACACGGCGTGCCCGACGATGACGACAACGACGAGAAGGATCGGGAGGCAAATGCGGAGGAACGAGCACGAGCGGCCCGCCATTGTTGTTGTACCACGAGGTGGCAGGTTGTACCGTACGCACGTACGGACGCAATTCTACAATGCTGCTGTGCTCTGTCAGTAGTAAACAACGCAGTATTTGTAGAGCAAGGTGTCTGTGTCTCGCTTGCAGATTATAAACCGGCCGCGTAACGCTGTGGGTTACTCCAAGGGAATTTTTGTCCAAAAAGACCACCTGCGGAGTGGTATTGTCAAAAAAGACCACCTGCGAATAAATTTGTCGGATCAGACCCCCCTGCCGCCACCAGCGCTGGCGGCCGGCCGGCGTGGTGGGACCTGCCGCCACCAGCGCTGGCGGCAGGTACTGTTCACACGAGGTGGCACTGTTCACAGGGGGCGACAGATACTGTTCACGCAGATTTCGAAAAAAATTCAAAAAATAGCAGAAAAATTCAAAAAAAATCTGGAATCTTTTTACAGCAAAGAGAATCGAGTGTTCTAAGTGGGTGCAAAATTTCAGCTTTTTTTGAATTTTTCTGCTATTTTTTGAATTTTTTTCGAAATCACTGTCGCCCCCTGTGAACAGTGTCGCCCCGCGGTGAACAGTGCCTGCCGCCAGCGCTGGTGGCGGCAGGTCCCACCCCCCGCCGGCCAGCCGCCAGCGCTGGTGGCGGCAGGCCCCAGCCGCCTGCGCTGGTGGCGGCAGGGGGGTCTGATCCGACAAATTTATTCGCAGGTGGTCTTTTTTGACAATACCACTCCGCAGGTGGTCTTTTTGGACAAAAATTCACTCCAAGGACCCCGTTACTGGTATTCAAGCTATCTTTACGGCCATTGATGGCATGTGAAGAGTTTTAGAACGGTAATGTTTATATCTGTTACAAGATCTGTTAGACAGAACATGAGGATACAAATATCGCTTGAGCAGTGTGAATTTACCACTGGCAAGCAAGCTCATGCACTTGGGTCGCTACTTAGGGCTTCTTTGATCCAAAGGAATTCTATAGGAGTTTTGAAGGATCGAGATCCTTACGAATTTTTCCTACATTGGTTCTTTGATTCATAGGATTGGATCCCATAGGATTTTTTTCTATGAAATCTTTTGTACTACATTTCATAGGAAATCTAACATACACTCCAACCTTTTTTTACAATTCCCTTGTTTTTCCTGTGACGTCAAACACTCCTTGCTAATTCTATAGGGTTTAAATGGACATGCCACTCCAACCCTTAACTGGGTAAGATATGCATGCCGACCAGACCAAACAGAACTAGAGGTGACAAACAAAAGCTAATTTTGTTACTACTCTACAAAAAGCAGTAGCATCAGAAAGAACCAACAGAACAAACATACTGCTAGACTTAAACATATACTCTACAGCACTGCGTCGCTCTAACCTCTAGTGCACATTTTATTCCAAGGCCTGCTACAACCTGCTTGCACTGTGATTTAGTCAGCAAACCAACGCTCTAGGTAATGCAGATACCAAGGAAGAGACAACCTACAGGGCTACAAAAAAGCTGAAACAATCTCGGCAGCCTATGCACAGGATTCCGTAGCAGCAACTCACGGATGTATGTTGCACTCCCTTATGAACGCTTGATCGAAATTGACATACTTGGACCAGTAATTGCGGTATTTTGGCAATCCAACCTCAAGCCAAGGTTTCAGATTCCCGTTGTAGTGTATGACTGCAGCACGGTCGATGTCCTTTGGGTTGACATTCCGCTTGTATCCTAAGCCCAAGAGATGCCACGAGTGATCGAGAGGGAAGGTGTTGTTCCAGAATGTCACCAGGCCAGCAGGGAGTGTTCCTAACTTCCATAGCAGTCTATGTTCATTCTGCAGAATGAGATACATGTCTTGGTGAAATATATGGTAACAGCAGAACAGAATAGCAAAAACAAACTTAATGTTGAATATGATACCACAGCTTCAACATGGTTCAATACTTGAAAAAAGAATCAATAGACAATATATAATGCTCATAAGGATAAAAAGAAATGTAATTTTCATTTTAGTTGTTGTCGGAGCTCATGCGAAACATAAGGGTGAGGGCAGTTTCACTTTAAACATTGTAGAAAAGCTCATGAATGCTCACCTGCTCTTGCCAGTAGTGATACACAGCAGTAATATTCTGCCTTCTCCACTCAGACAAATCAAACATGTTCATGCCATATGCCCACCCACATGCACGTCGATCAAATTTCTTGGTGATAAGAGGGTTTGAGAAGTTGAGGTACCTATCAAACCTATGGAAAACCTCACCACAGGTTTTGACAGCACCATTAACCCTGTCTTTGAGATCTATCGACCAAAGTGGACTCAAGTCCTGCTGGACTACAATGTCATCATCGACAAATAACACCTTGTTAAGTTTTGGGAAAATCTCAGGAAGATAAAACCTCAGATGATTGAGAATTGACAGGTACTTGGGGTTCCGGAACTTGGGGTTTTTATCAGGTTTATTCTGTGGAGTATGAAAGTAGTAATTGATCATGAACTGGGATGCCAGTTGCTTCAGAACTGGACTGTAGCTTGAATTTAGCCATGTAAAGTCTTCAATTTTCTGAACCTGCATAGCAGCTTTAACCGGGGGATTCGCCAAAAACCACATCCTCATTGTAGCATAATTAAGCTTATCAGTCACAATATGGAAGACATGGTTCGCTGGTTCCTGCATTTTATTTAGGTTAAGATGTTAGTACTTGGTACATGTTAAACAAATTTGAATTTTCTGAAAATGGTCACTGCACCATAAGTTTGCTTGCAATGATTCATGATAAGAACCTAATTAGTTATATGTGCCCCCTTACGCACCAACCACTATACCTTAGCATGTATAACAGTTGAGTTCACAACCACAGCGGCGGCAAGTACATTGTCAGAGAATAATGCATAGTGATGTAGTTTCGGATCCTCCAACTTGTCTTCATGTGGAAAATGCTTATTATTGGAACTGGATGTATAGTACTCATTTGTAAGCCGCAGTGCAAGACAATGAAGCCTCTTTGGAAGAGCTTTAGCTGCTACCTGTGCTGCATAGTTTGCCTGTAGCTTGTTAGCCTCGAGCTGGCTCTCTGTCCAATGAAGGTTTGTTTGTAGCTTATCAATAGCAGCTGCACAGTTATCATGCACTTGTTTGATCTTTGTTAATATTGATTCCATCGCTCGAATTTTTCCACGAACACTGTAGACAATAAAATTGGGTTAAATAGTTAAGAGCCGGTCGGTCACTTGCTATAAAAGAGTAACCAAACAGCAGGTACGCATCATCACTCAACACCAAGGGCGAATAACTCTGTAATACAGAGAAAGAGAAGTACTTCTTTGGTAACTGCCTATCGATGGTTGTACCACTCAGTGCTTGCTGGATATCCCTCATCCTTCTTCGGAGTTCCTTTACAAACCCATGATTGCCTCTAGATGGTAGAAATCCAATATATCTTTTTGCTCTTCTCAACTGGTCCTTGAGAACAAGTATCGTCTTATCTGAAGAAGTTGGGGAATAACTAGTATTACTACTGGTTATCATTGCACCAGACTCTTTTGACGTCGAGTCTGTAATTTGCTGAGATGATCTTTCATCATTAATTTCCTGGAAATGGAATCAGTATCGGTTAAATCATTACCTAAAGCCGAAAGAAAAAAAACAACCTGCAGATAAATTCTAGTATAAATTACATGAATAGCTAAGGTATAGAAAGCTTCCCTCAAAAAATGACTCATAATAATACTTTTCAGGTTATTTTTTCTCTAAAATACACCACGGCTGGTGTACTATCTATTAATATATTAAAGAAAAAAAGACTGCAGAGCAATTACATCACCCAAATGATAGGCAAGTCCACCGCAGGGAATAAACGGCAGGTAATTCTAGACCACCAGCCCGGCAGCGTAGCAGCAACAGCAAACTGAATGTTGACCTAGGATGACTTTGTTAGTGACAAAATGTAATAAACCATGCCTCAATAAGCTTAGACTTAACCCAAAAATAAGAAACTTTTTCAGTTCACATAATTCAGAGTTATTTATGTACAAATTTAACACCTATAAATTTTTACTTGATGAGCAGGAATGTATGCACAGATCTAGTCTCCAGAAAACAAAACAGTCATTACCTTGTCCAAATGGGCATTTAGATCTCCAGCATTGTGCATTGCACGAACTTTGTTATTCCCTGCTGCACCAAAATTGGTCAGGCCACTCTTTTTGGTGAGCTGAGCACCCTCCTCCGAAGTAATGACCACGCCATCAGCGCGCTTTCTCTTACTCGTATCATGTGACGACACCGTCGCCTCTTCTACATTGCGCACTCCGCCGCCCTTACTACCCCTGGATTCACCTGATATATCTATATTCCTTCCCATGACAACTTTCTGAATTCCACCATTCTGTCCGAGTCGAGTGCCCTGATCACCCACATTAAGGGCTCCCACATTGTTCGCTCTAGTATCCGATGCAACCTTCAGTACAGGATCATTTGTGTCCTAGGAATATATTCAGCGCCACAAACTTCAGATGACAGTCTTTCACGTTCATTTCGGAAGAAGAAGAAGAAGAAGAAGAAGAAGAACAAATGGACGCATATCTAAGATGAAACTCACCTGCGGCAGGGCGTTCAGATGCTTCCTCGCCTCATTCCGCGAAATCTACGAAAAGGGAAACACGTCAGGACCGCAAAGCTTCAGTCGACCTCCGAAAGCATGTCTGAAACATGCAGAAATTCCCAAACGCGGCCATACCAAATTGGAGGGATCGCGGCCGAAGGCGCTCCCGGTCACTGCGAAGAGCACCAAGATAATACACACGCGTCAGGGAAGGGTTCGGTGGGAACTCTGTCGCGAACGGAGGGGTGAGGGCAAGAGACGTACGTGCGGGGCCGGAGAAGGGGGAGATGGGTGCGCCGCTGTAGAGCGCGAGAGGCGCGAGCACCGAGGCGATGAGCAGCGCGAGCACCGCGTCCCGCGTCCTACATTTTCGCCGCCACCGCCGCGCCGCGGCCATGGCCGCAGTCGATCGTCTCCGGCAACGTGGTGATTAGAGCCGCCGCTTCTGAGTGTCCTGGGAGCGCTCGGTTCAGAGAGACCTCCGTGGGCCAGTGCGCATTCAGGTTCAGGCCAGGCCGTCAAGATCAGGGTCGCACGTTCCGGTGGCTCTGTTTGGGGCGGGATTTTGCTAATTCTCGCTCGAATTTGTTTGAAATTCTTTGCTTTTGGGGTGGAATTGATAATCCTGCTAAGGCATCTCCAACCTCGTGCATCAAAACCCCTCTAAATGCATGGTCCGGACATTTTTACCTTTCAACGCCGTGCGTCAAACATCCACAGACACCGACGTACGTCATTTAGGCGCCTGATTGATCAGTCCCACCCAAAACCATCGTCGTGCATTCATGCCGCTCAGAGCGATGGGACCGGTCGGACGCCTACCACTTTCATGTCAGTCAGACCGATGTAACCCAACGGCCGAGCGAAGCTGCTTCAGTGCGAATGTGGCGATCGAAAACCCTACTCCGCTCGTTGCGCTCGCATTAAATCATTGTCGTCTGGCCCAGCTATTTAAGTAGTCCGACCTCACCGGCAAATCCCATCTTCGCTCCGTGCACCGCACCCCCATCTTCGTCAACGGCCACGATCAAGGAGGAGGTGGTGATCTCCGACGACAATGAGGAGTAGCAACAGCAGTTGCCTCCTCGTCGAGGCCATGCGGACGAACGACGAATACGGGTGGAAGGTCGACCTATTTGTAGAGTGGTTGTTGTTCGACCGCGGTCCGGCGCCACGCGATAGCCGCGTCAAGGACGAGCCGCCCTCCCTAATGGGGTTACCTACTAAGGGGTAGGCCCACAATGATCTCATAAGACACCTTGGTATCAATCGTAACCCTAAGGGAGGAAATTCACTCGGATGTTGCTGACGTACAACTCCATTCGGACGACACCAATGATCTTTCCCACTCGATAATCACAGTCACTTGGGTGGAAGAAGTTGAACAGACACGACGAGACTTCTGATGTACCAAGGTTGTTAGTGGAACGGTACGTTACCAGCATTTATGTATTAGTTACCCTTTGTAATTTAGTTACCCTTTGTAATAATCGACAATGATGACAACAACTAGACCCCTGTAACGTACAGGGGGAAGGGTCGTGACACACTCTATATAAGCCACACAATTCCTCACGGACAAGGGTTCACATTCCTTCTACTTCTTCCTATACGCAGAGAAAAAGAAGCTCCAAGAGCACATGGCGTAGGACTTAATACTCTTCCGAGAGGGGCCCGAACCTGGCAAAACTCTTCATGATCCTGCTTCGTCCCTACTCCCCTCTTATATTGTCAGATTCAGCACCCCCCCCCCCCCCCCGACAGTTGGCACCCATCGTGGGGTTGCATCTTGTAATCGTTGGCGCAAGTGGACTTTTCGTCTTCTCCAATTTCCGCTGTGGAGATGATTCCCGGCAGCGAAGTTCTCTTCGGCTCACTCTAGTTCATCAACGATGATTCGGCATGGCTCGAGGAGACCCCGTTGGATGTCCAATCTTTACCGTGCGCGGCGCTGCGTGCTTCCGCGCGAGTGATTACATAACTCAACCGATTGGCTAAACATATATTGCAAACCCGGTTGCAACAAACACACCAGAAGGAGTCACTCTGGAAGCCGCTCGACTAGCCACTTTGTTTGAGAGGAAGCACCTGAAGCAAAAAGATCAAGTTCTTGACGCTAGAGCTCGTGAGATCCCTGTCTCCAGTCGGTCACGGAGGCAGCTCTGGCTGAATGCAAACGCACAAAAACAATAAGTTTTGTGCACTCCGTGCAAAATTTGGCCGTGACTACTCGGACAGCTGATGCACTCTAGCCCTCTGGACCAGCGGCAGGGAGAATTCGACATGTACAAGCTTTGTTGAAGGCAGCAATGGTACAAAACTCTGCAGTCACTCTTCTCACACAATCGGATTCACAATGAGTCAGTCTGAGCAGAAACCACTCAGTCGGCCTATAATCCTCACGTCTCTGATGTCTACTACGCAACCTTCTTCTTGTAGACTCGTGTTGGGCCTCCAAGCGCAGAGTTTTGTAGGACAGTAGCAAATTTCCCTCAAGTGGATGACCTAAGGTTTATCAATCCGTGGGAGGCGTAGGATGAAGATGGTCTCTCTCAAACAACCCTGCAACCAAATAACAAAGAGTCTCTTGTGTCCCCAACACACCCAATACAATGGTAAATTGTATAGGTGCACTAGTTCGGCAAAGAGATGGTGATACAAGTGTAATATGGATGGTAGATATAGGTTTTTGTAATCTGAAAATATAAAAACAGCAAGGTAGCAAGTAACAAAAGTGAGCACAAACGGTATTGCAATGCTTGGAAACAAGGCCTAGGGTTCATACTTTCACTAGTGCAAGTTCTCTCAACAATACTGACATAGTTGAATCATATGTAAATCCCTCACGTGCGACAAAGAGTCCACTCCAAAGTCACAAATAGCGGAGAACAAACGAAGAAATTATTGTAGGGTACGAAACCACCTCAAAGTTATCTTTTCTGATCAATCTTATGAGCTATCCCTATAAGTGTCACGAACAGCCCTAGAGTTCGTACTAAAATAACACCTTAATATACACATCAATCAAAACCCTAATGTCACCTAGATACTCCAATGTCACCACAAGTACCCATGAGCTTGATCATACGATATGCATCACATAATTTCAGATTCATCATGTTCAATCCAACACAAAGAACTTCAAAGAGTGCCCCAAAGTTTCTACCGGAGAGTCAAGACGAAAACATGTGCCAACCCCTATGCATAGATTCCCAAGGTCACGGAACCCGCAAGTTGATCACCAAAACATACATCAAGTAGATCAATAGAACATCCCATTGTCACCACAGATATCCCATCACAAGACATACATCAAGTGTTCTCAAATCCTTAAAGATTCAATCCGATAAGAAAACTTCAAAGGGAAAACTCAATTCATCACAAGAAGATAGAGAGGGGAAAACTCCATATGATTCATCTATATTAATAAAGCTCGCGGTACATCAAGATTGTGTCATCTCAAGAACGCGAGAGAGAGAGAGAGATCAAACACATAGCTACTGGTACATACCCTCAGCCCCGAGGGTGAACTACTCCCTCCTCGTAATGGAGACCGCCGGGATGATGAAGATGGCCTCCGGTGATGGTTTCCCCCTCCGGCAGGGTGCCGGAACGGGCTCCCGATTGGTTTTTCGTGGCTCTGGAGGCTTGCGGCGGCGGAACTCCTGATCTAGGTTTGTTTCTGGGGGTTTCTCTATTTATAGGAATTTTTTGCGGCGGAAACGAGTCCAGGGGGGCCACGAGGAAGTCACAAGCCAGGGGGGCGCGGCCGGCGCGCCCCCCTGGCTTGTGACCTCCTCGGTCACTTCCTGACCCAGGTTTTTGCTCCAGTATTTTTTATATTTTCCAAAAATATTCTCCGTAAATTTTCAGCTCATTCCGAGAACTTTTATTTCTGCACAAAAACAACACCACGGTAGTTCTGCTGAAAACAGCGTCAGTCCGGGTTAGTTCTAATAAAATCATACCAAAATCATATAGAATTATTGTAAACATGGCATGAATACTTCATAAATTATAGATACGTTGGAGACGTATCAGTCTCACACGTGCCAAGGGGATCTCCTCCTCCAGGGGGAATGGCTCCTCCTCATCGGCCAGATATCACTCTTCGGTACGACGATCAACACCACGACCGAGTAAGTCCATCCTGACACCCCCATACTCGCCCCGGCGGTATGATGACCAATATCGGCCTAGTGATGGTCGGAGGCGCAGTCCTCCACGTCAGCGAGATGGTTACTATCCTCGTGGGCACGGTGGTGCGCTTTGAGGGTACAATGATCCTTTGTATGATGCTCGGTCACACATACTCCATTCCCGAGTGGACCAAGGCCATACAGAGAGAGATGAGCGTGATAGAGACTTTCTGAGTGGATCCAGTTCCTCATGCTCGATCTATTTCAGTCATTAATCCGTTCAGTTGTCATCCTGCCAAACTTCAGGTTGGCCACCGAGATTAGCAAATTTAGCGGTAACTCTAAACCAGAGACATGGCTAGATGGCTACTGGGAGGAGGCAATGACGATGTCGCCATGAAGGATCTGGTCGGGCATCGACCAACTAATTACCCCCAACAGTATCTATAGTTGGGATGATTTACACCGCGTCTTCGTGAAAAACTTTGATGGAACATACAAACTGCCCAGAGGTTTAGCCGATCTGCAACCTTTGTCCAGAGATCGAATGAGACTCTCCAGGAGTACATTCAGAGATGGGCTACCTTGCATAACTCAGTAGAGAACGTAACCGAGCATCAAGCGATCTGTGCCTTCAAGCAAGGCGTATGATACAGGGAGCTAACCCTCAAATTTGTTCACTTGGATGTGTACTCCTTGAGCCGAATGATGGAGATCACAAACCGCTATGCGAATGGTGAGGGAGACAACTGGTTGGGAAATGGCAAAGGCAGATCTGGTGGCGACAACAATCAGCCGGGCCAGAATTGCAATAATAACAATAATGGCAATAGGAACAAGCGTAAGGCTGATGATGCGGATGGTGCAGAGCTTGCGAACCTTACTAGTCAATTTAAGGGCAAAGGGCAAAAGACCAATATGGAAGAAGACATCCTTAACAAATCCTGCAATCCATACCAAGAAAGACGTTGATGGCAATCTGATCTTGCCCAAGCATACTACCTGGTAGTGCATGCTACTGAAAAAGATGATGTCAGGGAAGGATGCGCATTTGGATGGGAAAGACCAAGGCGATTATGATGACGATGTGAAGCCTTCTAGTGTTTTTCCTGTGGAAGAAGGGGTTCTCTTGATTTTCACTGGCCCCGAGTGTAAAGTAGTTCTTAATTGCGTTAATCTAGAAGTTAATGCAGTCATGCCAGCAGTCCCACATATTTGGGCTGGTCCCAAATACCCATCACACTCGACCAAACGGATCACCCAGCCCATATCCCGACCCCAGGGGAGCAGGCATTCATCGTGAATCCCTTGCTCAATGGTTATCGACTGAGAGATGTCCTCATGGATGGTGGTAGCGGCTTAAAAATTGTAAACGTCGGCACATTGGAGAAGATGTGCATTCTAATGTCCAAATTAAGTGTCAGCGCAATGCAATTCTACAACGTCATTTCCGGCAAGATGGCAAAGTCACACGGACAAATCTCTCTGGAATGTGTTTGGAGGCGCCAAAAAAATTCAAAAGGAGAAATTGGTGTTGGAAGTGGTGGACTTCTAGAGCGTATATCACACCATCTTAGGGCATCCCGCATACACACGGTTCATGGCCCGACCATGCTATGTTTACCTAAAGTTAAAAATGCCTGGTCCGAATGGAGACATCATAGTGACTGGCGACATGAAAAGAGCGAAAGATTGCTTGCAGCGAGGTTTTGCCATAGCTGTGCTCAGATGGTCATGGCAGAGCTCGAAGCGTACAAGAAAACAGTTGATCTGAGTGAATGGCTGACAACAAAGAAGTCAACCTCAGAGTCAGCATTTCAGTTGGCTGGCGAAACCAAGAAATTGCAGGTTCACCCGAGTGATCCGACCAAGACGGTCAACGTGGCGAGAGGAATGGGAGAAAAATAAGAAGGCTCATCCAGTTTCTCCATGAGAACTCAGACATTTTCGCATGGAAGCCATCTGACATGCCTGGTGTCCCAAGGAAATTGGCTAAGCACAGACTTCATGTGGATGCGAAGGCTAAACTCATCAAAGAGTATTTACGGCGTTCCTCTGGGGAGAAGTGTAAAGCTATATGCGAAGAAATAGCTCGGCTCCTAGCGGCATGGTTGGCGAACGTAGTCATGGTACCTAAGAGAAACAACTCCCTCCGACTGTTTATAGACTTCAAACACTTGAATAGGGTCTGTCCCAAAGATCACTTCCATTTCCTCGAATCGACCAGATAGTGAACTCCACTATCGGCTGCGGGAGGCTTTGTTTTCTTGATGCATGCTCGGGGTACCATCAGATCCGAATGCAGGAACCCATGAAATAAAAACGGCCTTCGTCACCCCATTTAGGTGTTTCTGTTATATCACAATGCCATTTGGTCTTAAAAACGCCGGCGCTACTTTTCAGTGCATGATCCAGACATGCTTGTGTGAACAAATAATTCGAAACATTGAAAATTATATGGATGATATTGTCATCGTTAAAGCTATAAGCAATATCCATCATAAATGAATACTCCAAGGAAGTACTTGTATAGATAATCTAGATCATCTAGACTATATTGTTGTAATTTACTTGCAAGTAGAATCATTTTGACGAAGTTGCATCTTGAGTAATACCTGTTGCATCATTGGCTTCTTGATTCAGTCATTGGCTTCTTGATTCAGTTCTGGAACTGCTTCTTCTTCTTCTTCTTCAGGGATGATATTCAAATATGGAACTTCTTCTTCTTTAGGAATGATATTCAAATCTGGAACTTCTTCTTCTTTAGGGATGATATTCAAATCTGGAACTTTTTCTTCTTTAGGGATGATATTCAAATCTAGAACTTCTTCTTCAGGGATGATATTCAAATCTGGAACTTCTTCTTCATTGCCTTCCCCAACACATGCACACATGATCTGTAGGAACATGACCCTAGAAGTTTCCACACAATAATGTACTCCTAGATGTTTCCAAACAATAATGTACATCTAGATGTTTCCAAGATGTTCTAATGTGTGTGTGTGCGCGCGCGCGCGCGTGTGTGTGTGTGGTTCAGTCAAGAGTCTACAAAGTGTCGTATATATGGTGTGTTTGTTTTTTCACTTGCTTTGCCTACAAATGGAGTACTCATTTTCAATGAAGATGAGTATATGATCCCATATACAATTTGATTATGTCTCACATATTGTTGTACACCAGGGAGTATAGTTCAGAATAATGCTACTCATCTAGATTACATATGTAATGAAGAATGAGCTCTTATATGAAAATATTCCCTATTGTAAAATAGGGAGTGCAAAGTACTGTGACTTTTGACAGTTAGCAAAACCGGGCACTTCCTTTGCTTGGCTACCCTCTGTACAACACATGCACAAACAAGGCACAAATAAATACCCCCTGGTGTTGTTTGTATTCAGTCAAGAGTTTGGATTCAGAATAAAGCACAATTACTAACTGGTATTTTTTAGATTCGGTCAAGAGTTTGAATTCAGAATAAAGCACAAACAATGATTTGAAGTCTCTGCATTGCTAGAACAATAGATATACTATGTTCATGCTCTGTTCTATTAGTATGTTCAGTGTACTGATGGAGTATGTTCTTTCCTTTTCTTGGAACCATGTATACTCCGTTCCGTGAGTATGTTTGGTGGCATGTTTTTGCCACAACCACATTCCACACATGTCCAGCATCACTTGCTTGTCTCCGTCTGACTGAAAGCAAAAAATGGCCCCTCCCTAGTTCAGTTTGGTAGCATCAGTACAATTATCCCCCTTGTTTATATCTAAACAACATTTGGTTAACCATTTGGCCATGTTGCTGCTCACACTCACCCGGCATGAAGACAGAGATGTAGAAATAGGCAGGCCAAAATCAATTGAGATTTAGCAAGAACCCTTTGTCAATCCTTCGAGATTCAGGTAAAGGCGTGATAACCCACAAGTATAGGGGATCAGTTGTAGCCTTTCTCGATAAGTAAGAGTGTCGAACCCAACGAGGAGCTAAAGGTAGAACAAATATTCCCTCAAGTTCTATCGACCACCGATACAACTCTACGCACGCTTAACGTTCGCTTTACCTAGAACAAGTATGAAACTAAAAGTACTTTGTAGGTGTAACGGGATAGGTTTGCAAGATAATAAAGAGCACGTAAATAAAAACTAGGGGCTGCTTAGATAAAGAAACAACTAAGTTAGTCTTAGTAGAGAGCTTTTTGTCACAAGAAAGTTATTTGTCCCTAGGCTATGGGAATGCCATAATAGGTAGGTATGGTGGCTGTTTTGAGGAAGGGTATATGGTGGGTTTAATGCACCGGCGAAAGTTGCGCGGTACTAGAGAGGCTAGCAAAGGTGGAAGGGTGAGAGTGCGTATAATCCATGGACTCAACATTAGTCATAAAGAACTCACATACTTATTGCAAAAGTCTATTAGTTATCGAAGCAAAGTATTAGACGCATGCTCCTAGGGGAGAGGTTGGTAGGAGTTAACCATCGCGCGCTCCCGACCCTCACACAAAGGATGGCAATCATTAAACAAATCATGCTTCGACTTCGTTACATAACGGTTCACCATACGTGCATGCTACGGGAATCACCAACTTTAACACAAGTATTTCCACCAATCCACAATTACTCACTAGCATGACTCTCATATCACCATCTTTATATCTCAAAACTATTGCAAGGAATCAAACATATCATATTCAGTGATCTACAAGTTTTATGTAGGATTTATGACTAACCATGTGAATGACCAACTCCTGTTAACTCTCTAAATAGGTATAAGTGAAGCATGAGAGTTTAATTCTTTCTACAAAAGATATGCCCACGCTCTAACAAATATAAGTGAAGCAAAAGAGCATTCTACAAATGGCGGTTTTCTATGTGTAGAGGAACAGGCAATCCAAACTTCAAATGATATAAGTGAAGCACATGAAGCATTCTATAAAGCCATACTCAAAAGATATAAGTGAGGTGCAAAGAGCCTTCTATAAATCAACCAAGTACTTTCTCATACCAGAATGGTGCATTATTAAAATAAAAATAAAAAGCACACGACGCTCCAAGATTTACGCATATCATGTGACGAATAAAAATATAGCTCCAAGTAAAATTACCGATGGTTGTTAGAAGAAAGAAGGGATGCCTTCCGGGGCATCCCCAAGCTTAGTTTCTTGGGAGTCCTCGAATATTACCTTGGGGTGCCTCGGGCATCCCCAAGCTTAGTCTCTTTCCACTCCTTATTCCTTCATCCATCGTGATCTCACCCAAAACTTGAAAACTTCAATCACACAAAACTTAACAAAACCCTCGTGAGATCCGTTAGTATAATAAAGCAAATTACAACTTTAAGTACTGTTGCAAACCCATTCACATTTTATTTTTGCATTGTATCTACTGTATTATAACTTCTTTATGGCTTATACCACCGATAAAATCGATAGTTTCATCAAAACTAGCAAAACAATGCATCAAAAACAGAATCTGTCTTAAACAGGACAGTCTGTAACAATCTGAACATTTACTATACTTCTGTAACTCTAAAAATTCTGAAAAATTAGGACAAAATAAAAATTTGCATACAAGTACTGTGTAAAAATTTCAGAAACTTTTGACATTCCAGTAAAAAATGTAAATTCACGCACTACAGCCAAAGTTTCTGTTTTTGCACTGCACACACCAAACAAGCAATCTAATCATCCTAAAGGCAAATCTTGGCACATTATCTTTATAATACAATGGATTTATACAAGGGGATAATTATTTTTGTTGAAAAGTTTCTGTAATTAAGATTCACAAGGTTTCCATGGGCATGAACAAAGTTCAAGGCTAGCTCCCACTTTCACAATGCTCGTCCCTCTCACTTTCACTTTTCTTTTTGAAAAAGTTTTAGGTTCCTCTCTTTATTTTTTTGTTTTTGAACTATAAAAAAGCACACAACAGAATAAAATGACTCTCTAAAACTTCCGGGTTGTCTCCCTGGCAGCGCTTTCTTTAAAGCCATTAAGCTAGGCATAAAGTGCTCAAGTAATGGATCCACCCGGATCCCAAGGTATATCAAAGCCAATTTTAATTAACAATGATTTGTAATTTAGTAGTGAGCACAAAGTAACATATATCATGCAACAACGAAGTCTAACTCTCTTCCTATGCATTGGCATGTCATAAAAGAACAATTCATGCACATCAAGTAAAGGCCAATACATAGCATAAGCAGTTTCTTGCAATTTTATCGTATTGGAACTATAGAGAGGTGGAGATGTAGTTCCTCTCTCATAATAATTGCAAGTAGGAGCAGCAAGCACATGCATATTATATCCATCAAAATCATCATGTGTAATAGTAAAAGGCAACCCATCTATATAATCCTTAATAAGTGCAAACTTCTCCGATATAGTGTAGTTGGGAGAATTCAAGAAGATAATAGGACTATCATGTGTGGGTGCAATAGCAACAATTTCATGTTTAACATAAGGAACTATAGCAAGTTCATCTCCATAAGCATCATTCATATTGGCATCGTGGCCACAAGCATAGCAAGCATCAATTTCATCAAAAAGGGATATTTCAAATGAATCCAAGGGATCATAGCAATCAACATAGCATTCATCCTTCGGTAAGCACGAAGGGAAATTAAACAATGTATGAGTTGAAGAGTTACTCTCATTAGAAGGTGGGCATGGGTAGCTAATCCGCTCTTCCTCCTTTTGTTCTTCGCTCTCCTCGTCATCTTTTTCATCTAATGAGCTCACAGTGTCAGGAATTTCTTCTTCCATAGTTTCCTGCAAAATATTAGTCTCTTCCAAGGCAGCAGACATTCTCTCAATAAATTCAATAATATCAGCATTGCAATCATAATTCTCATAGCAATATTTAAGTATGGCAAAAGTTTCAGATTCGTAAGGAACATCATCATCATACTTTTCAAGCAAAGAAGCAGTTTCATAAGCACCTTTAAAAACAACAAATTCTTCTATTCGTTCCACATCATAGTAATCATAAATACCTTTAGCATAAGAAGCTAAGGTTTCATTATCATTAAATTTGCATTGAAAGGGAAAGTGTCGAGCTTCTATATTAGAGCAACAAGTAAAGTCACATCTCGAGCATGCATCCCAAGCAAACCATTCCAGTATTCTAATTTGATCCCATAAGTGTTTCCATTTTTGAGATAAGTGATAATCCCTAAAGTATTCACGTTGATCCAACGTGTATCCCATTATCAAGTTGAATGGGGTTTTCTCAGGATTATCAAAGTAGTGCATAATATTTTCCACATAACGAGCATCGAGGGTTTTAGGAGGTTCCCCATCTCCATGAGTAGCAAGTACACCTAATTTTTTTGGTATTTCGTGTTCCATATCCATAACTAAAGATAGAGAACAACTTAGAACAGCAAATAAAATCTACTTAGTGATAAAGCAAACAAGCACACACGAGAATATTCCCCCCACGCTATTGCTCCCCGGCAACGGCGCCAGAAAAAGGTCTTGATAACCCACAAGTATAGGGGATCAGTTGAAGCCTTTCTCGATAAGTAAGAGTGTCGAACCCAACGAGGAGCTAAAGGTAGAACAAATATTCCCTCAAGTTCTATCGACCACCGATACAACTCTACCCACGCTTAACGTTCACTTTACCTAGAACAAGTATGAAACTAAAAGTACTTTGTAGGTGTAACGGGATAGGTTTGCAAGATAATAAAGAGCACGTAAATAAAAACTAGGGGCTGCTTAGATAAAGAAACAACTAAGTTAGTCTTAGTAGAGAGATTTTTGTCACAAGAAAGTTATTTGTCCCTAGGCAATCGATAACTAGACCGGTAATCATTATTGCAATTTTACATGAGGGAGAGGCATAAGCTAACATACTTTCTCTACTTGGATCATATGCACTTATGATTGGAACTCTAGCAAGCATCCACAACTACTAAAGATCATTAAGGTAAAACCCAACCATAGCATTATAAGGTATCAAGTCCTCTTTACTCCCATATGCAACAACCCACCTACTCGGGTTTATGCTTCTGTCACTCAAGCAACCCACCATAGGCAAATCATGAACACATTGCAACACCCTACAGCGAGGATCCCTCACGCTTGCGCGACACGGAGAGCACCATAGGACAACACCAATAATAAAACATGCAACTCAAACCAATCATGATCATCAATCAACCCATAGGACAAAACGGATCTACTCAAACATCATAGGATAGCCATACATCATTGGGAAATAATATATAGCGTTGAGCACCATGTTTAAGTAGAGATTACAGTGGGGAGAAGGGGTGTTACACCGCTGCATAGAGGGGGAGAGAGTTGGTGATGACGGCGGCGAAGTTGTTGGTGTAGATCGCCGTCACGATGATGGCCCCGGCGGCGTTCCGGTGCCACCGGGAGAGAGGGGGAGAGAGCCCCCCTCCTTCTTCTTCTTCCTTGGACTCCCCCCTAGATGGGAGGAGGGTTTCCCCTCTGGTCCTTGGCTTCCATGGCGGCGGAGGGGCGAGAGCCCCTCCGAGATTGGATCTCTCTCTCTGTTTCCTTCTGTTTCTGCGTTCCCAGATTCTGGCCTTTCACCGTTTCTTATATTCCCGGAGATCCGTAACTCCGATTGGGCTGAAATTTTAACACGATTTTTATCTGGATATTAGCTTTCTTGCAGCCAAAGAAGGGCACCAACCGCCTTACGGGGTGGCCACAAGCCAGCCTGGCGCGCCCTACCCCCCAGGGCGTGCCCCTATGGCTTGTGGGCCCCTCGGGCACCGCCTTGTGTTGATTCCACTTCTCAAAATTCACATATATTCCAAAAAAATCACCGTAAGTTTTTATCCCGTTTGGACTTCGTTTGATATGGATTTTCTGCGAAACAAAAAACATGCAACAAACAGGAACTGGCACTGGGCACTGGATCAATATGTTAGTCCCAAAAATAGTATAAAAAGTTGCCAAAGTATATGAAAGTTGTAGAATATTGGCATGAAACAATCAAAAATTATAGATACGACGGAGACATATCAGCATCCCCAAGCTTAATTCATGCTCGTCCTCGAGTAGGTAAATGATAAAAAAGATAATTTTTGATGTGGAATGCTACCTAGCATAATCTTGATCATATAATCTAATCATGGCATGAATATTAAGACACGAGTGAGTCAAAGCAATAGTTTAATATTGACATCAAAACAGTAATACTTCAAGCATACTAACAAGGCAATTGTGTCCTTTCGAAATAACATGGCCTCAGAAAGCTATCCCTACAAAATCATATGGTCTGGCTATGCTCCATCTTCCCCACACAAAGTATTTAAATCATGCACAACCCCGATGACAAGTCAAGCAATTGTTTCACACCTTTTATGTTCTCAAACCTTTTCAACTCTTACGCAATACATGAGCGTGAGCCATGGATATAGCACTATAGGTGGAATAGAATATGGTGGAGGTTGTGAGGAAAAGGACAAGATAGTCTCACATCAACTAGGCGTATCAACGGGCTATGGAGATGCCCATCAATAGATATCAATGTGAGTGAGTAGGGATTGCCATGCAACTGATGCACTAGAGCTATAAGTGTATGAAAGCTCAAAAAGAAACTAAGTGGTTGTGCATAATGATGAAAAATTCCACTAGTTATATGAAAGTGACAAAATAGGAGACTCTCTATCATGAAAATCATGGTGCTACTTTGAAGCACAAGTGTGGAAAAAGATAGTAGCATTGTCCCTTCTCTCTTTCTCTCATTTTTTTTGGTGGGCATCTTTGGCCTCCTTTTTTTATATTTGGGCTTCATTGGCCTCTTTTATTATTTGTAAAGTCCGGAGACTCATCCCAACTTGTGAGGGAATTATAGCTTCCATCATCCTTTTCTCTCACGGGACAATGCTCTAATAATGAAGATCATCACACTTTTATTTACTTACAACTCGATACCTAGAACAAAATATGACTCTATATGAATGCTTCTGATGGTGTACCGGGATGTGCAACGATCTAGCCTAGCAAATGACATCAAAAAACGGACAAGGCATGAAAACATCATGCTAGCTATCTTACGATCATGCAAAGCAATATGAAAATGATGGTGCGTGTCATGAAAAGCGGAACGGTGGGAGTTGCATGGCAATATATCTCGGAATGGCTATGGGAATGCCATAATAGGTAGGTATGGTGGCTGTTTTGAGGAAGGGTATATGGTGGGTTTAATGCACCGGCGAAAGTTGCGCGGTACTAGAGAGGCTAGCAAAGGTGGAAGGGTGAGAGTGCGTATAATCCATGGACTCAACATTAGTCATAAAGAACTCACATACTTATTGCAAAAGTCTATTAGTTATCGAAGCAAAGTATTAGACGCATGCTCCTAGGGGAGAGGTTGGTAGGAGTTAACCATCGCGCGCTCCCGACCCTCACACAAAGGATGGCAATCATTAAACAAATCATGCTTCGACTTCGTTACATAACGGTTCACCATACGTGCATGCTACGGGAATCACCAACTTTAACACAAGTATTTCCACCAATCCACAATTACTCACTAGCATGACTCTCATATCACCATCTTTATATCTCAAAACTATTGCAAGGAATCAAACATATCATATTCAGTGATCTACAAGTTTTATGTAGGATTTATGACTAACCATGTGAATGACCAACTCCTGTTAACTCTCTAAATAGGTATAAGTGAAGCATGAGAGTTTAATTCTTTCTACAAAAGATATGCCCACGCTCTAACAAATATAAGTGAAGCAAAAGAGCATTCTACAAATGGCGGTTTTCTATGTGTAGAGGAACAGGCAATCCAAACTTCAAATGATATAAGTGAAGCACATGAAGCATTCTATAAAGCCATACTCAAAAGATATAAGTGAGGTGCAAAGAGCCTTCTATAAATCAACCAAGTACTTTCTCATACCAGAATGGTGCATTATTAAAATAAAAATAAAAAGCACACGACGCTCCAAGATTTACGCATATCATGTGACGAATAAAAATATAGCTCCAAGTAAAATTACCGATGGTTGTTAGAAGAAAGAAGGGATGCCTTCCGGGGCATCCCCAAGCTTAGTTTCTTGGGAGTCCTCGAATATTACCTTGGGGTGCCTCGGGCATCCCCAAGCTTAGTCTCTTTCCACTCCTTATTCCTTCATCCATCGTGATCTCACCCAAAACTTGAAAACTTCAATCACACAAAACTTAACAAAACCCTCGTGAGATCCGTTAGTATAATAAAGCAAATTACAACTTTAAGTACTGTTGCAAACCCATTCACATTTTATTTTTGCATTGTATCTACTATATTATAACTTCTTTATGGCTTATACCACCGATAAAATCGATAGTTTCATCAAAACTAGCAAAACAATGCATCAAAAACAGAATCTGTCTTAAACAGGACAGTCTGTAACAATCTGAACATTTACTATACTTCTGTAACTCTAAAAATTCTGAAAAATTAGGACAAAATAAAAATTTGCATACAAGTACTGTGTAAAAATTTCAGAAACTTTTGACATTCCAGTAAAAAATGTAAATTCACGCACTACAGCCAAAGTTTCTGTTTTTGCACTGCACACACCAAACAAGCAATCTAATCATCCTAAAGGCAAATCTTGGCACATTATCTTTATAATACAATGGATTTATACAAGGGGATAATTATTTTTGTTGAAAAGTTTCTGTAATTAAGATTCACAAGGTTTCCATGGGCATGAACAAAGTTCAAGGCTAGCTCCCACTTTCACAATGCTCGTCCCTCTCACTTTCACTTTTCTTTTTGAAAAAGTTTTAGGTTCCTCTCTTTATTTTTTTGTTTTTGAACTATAAAAAAGCACACAACAGAATAAAATGACTCTCTAAAACTTCCGGGTTGTCTCCCTGGCAGCGCTTTCTTTAAAGCCATTAAGCTAGGCATAAAGTGCTCAAGTAATGGATCCACCCGGATCCCAAGGTATATCAAAGCCAATTTTAATTAACAATGATTTGTAATTTAGTAGTGAGCACAAAGTAACATATATCATGCAACAACGAAGTCTAACTCTCTTCCTATGCATTGGCATGTCATAAAAGAACAATTCATGCACATCAAGTAAAGGCCAATACATAGCATAAGCAGTTTCTTGCAATTTTATCGTATTGGAACTATAGAGAGGTGGAGATGTAGTTCCTCTCTCATAATAATTGCAAGTAGGAGCAGCAAGCACATGCATATTATATCCATCAAAATCATCATGTGTAATAGTAAAAGGCAACCCATCTATATAATCCTTAATAAGTGCAAACTTCTCCGATATAGTGTAGTTGGGAGAATTCAAGAAGATAATAGGACTATCATGTGTGGGTGCAATTGTTGGAAATATGCCCTAGAGGCAATAATAAATTGGTTATTATTATATTTCCTTGTTCATGATAATCGTTTATTATCCATGCTATAATTGTATTGATTGGAAACTCAAATACATGTGTGGGTACATAGACAACACTGTGTCCCTAGTAAGCCTCTAGTTGACTAGCTCGTTGATCAAAGATGGTTAAGGTTTCCTAGCCATTGACATGAGATGTCATTTGATAACGGGATCACATCATTAGGAGAATGATGTGATGGACAAGACCCAAACTGTAAACGTAGCATTTGATCGTGTCAGTTTATTGCTATTGTTTTCTGCATGTCAAGTATCTGTTCCTTTGACCATGAGATCATGCAACTCTCTGACACCGGAGGAATACCTTGTGTGTATCAAACGTCGCAACGTAACTGGGTGACTATAAAGGTGCTCTACAGGTATCTCCGAGGGTGTCTGTTGGGTTGGCATGGATCAAGACTGGGATTTGTTACTCCGTATGACGGAGAGGTATCTCAGGGCCCACTCGGTAATACAACATCACAATGAGCCTTGCAAGCAATGTGACTAAAAGTGTTAGCCACGAGATCTTGTATTACGGAACGAGTAAAGAGACTTGCCGGTAACGAGATTGAACTAGGTATAGTGATACCGACGATCGAATCTCGGGCAAGTAACATACCGAAGAACAAAGGGAACAGCATACGGGATTAACTGAATCCTTGACATAGAGGTTCGACCGATAAAGATCTTCGTAGAATATGTAGGAGCCAATATGGGCATCCAGGTCCCGCTATTGGTTATTGGCCGTAGAGGTGTCTCGGTCATGTCTACATAGTTCTCGAACCCGCAGGGTCTACACACTTAACGTTTGGTGACGATTAGTATAATTGAGTTATTATGTTGGTGACCGAAAGTTGTTCGGAGTCCCGGATAAGATCCCGGACATGACGAGGATCTCCGGAATAGTCCGGAGGTAAAGATTGATATATGTGATAATAGTGTTTTGATCTCTGGAAGGGTTCCGAAGTTCACCGGAAGGGGTTCCGGATGTTTACCGAAGTGTTCGGGTGCAGCAACACTTTATATGAGCCAAAGGGATAAAGCCCACAAGGTATTGGAAAGTGCAAAAGTAGTTTTGCTGCCGCGTAAGCGGTACTACCGCTTGGTGAAGCGGTACTACCGCCGGAGCGGTACTACCGCTTGTGTGAAGCGGTACTACCGCCCAAGCGGTACTACCGCTTGTGTGAAGCGGTACTACCGCTTGTGCGCGGCTGTGCACGATTCGGCAGGGTCCGAATTGGACTCTTTTCCTGCGGGCCAAACCGACCTTGTGCGGGCAAAACCGACCCGGAGGAGGCTTTTACTCCAAGTTTAGACCCCAAGGCTCAACATATAAATAGAGGGGCAGGGCTAGCACACGGGACACATCAGGATTTCCCAAGCCGTGTGCCGGCAACCCTAGCCCTCTAGTTCCTCCGTCATAATCTCCGTAGTGCTTGGCGAAGCCCTGCAGAGATTGTTCCTCACCACCATCACCACGCCGTCGTGCTGCTGGAACTCAACCACTACTTCATCATCGCTCGCTGGATCGAGGAGGTGAAGGCGTCATCAAGCCGTACGTGTGTTGAACGCGGAGGTGCCGTCCGTTCGGCACTAGATCGGAAGGATCGTGATTGGATCGCGGGACGCTCGGCGATTTGGATCGCGAAGACGTTCGACTACATCAACCGCGTTTATTAACGCTTCCGCTTAGCGATCTACAAGGGTATGTAGATCCACTCTCCCTCTCGTAGATGCTCATCACCATGGATAGATCTTGCGTGTGCGTAGGAAAATTTTTGTTTCCCATGCAACGTTCCCCAACAGTGGCATCTGAGCTAGGTCTATGCGTAGATGAGATCTCGAGTAGAACACAAACGAGTTGTGGGCGTGGATGTATACATATTGCTTGCCGTTACTAGTTGATACTTGATTCCGCGGTATTGTGAGATGAAGCGGCCCGGACCGACATTACGCGTACGCTTACGCGAGACTGGTTTCACCGCTGCGTGCACTTGTTGCATAAAGGTGACTGGCGGGTGTCTGTCTCTCTCACTTTAGTTGAATCGGTTCAATGAAGAGGGTTCTTTTAGAAGATCAAAAAGCAATCACTACACCACGTTGTGGTTTTGCGTAGGTAAGAACGGTTCTTGCAAACCCGTAGCAGCCACGTAAAATTTGCAACAACAATTAGAGGACGTCTAACTTGTTTTTGCAGGGTATGTTGTGATGTGATATGGCCAATTACATGATGAGATATATGTGATGTATGAGATGATCATGTTTTGTATAGAATATCACGACTTGCATGTCGATGAGTACGGCAACTGGCAGGAGCCATAGAGTTGTCTTTAATTATTGTATGACCTGCGTGTCAATCATTAAGCGCTATGTAATGCTTTACTTTATCGCTAAACGTTAGCAATAGTCGTGGAAGCAACAGTCGGCGCGACAACCTTATGGCGACACGTTGATGGAGATCAAGATGATGGAGATCATGGTGTCATGCCGGTGACGATGGAGATCATGCCGGTGCTTTGGAGATGGAGATCAAAAGCACAAGTTCATGGCCATATCATGTCACTTATGATTTGCATGTGATGTTAATCCTTTTATGCATCTTATTTTGCTTAGGACGACGGTAGCATTATAAGGTGATCCCTCACTTAAATTTCAAGATAAATTGTGTTCTCCCCAAGTGTGCACCGTTGCGAAAGTTCGTCGTTTCGAGACACGCCGTGATGATCGGGTGTGATAGACTCTACGTTCGCATACAACGGGTGTAAGCCATGTTACACGTGCGGAACACTCGGGTTAAACTTGACGAGCCTAGCATGTACAGACATGGCCTCGGAACACAAGAGACCGAAAGGTCGAACATGAGTCATATAGTAGATATGATCAACATGAAGATGTTCACCATTGAAACCACCTCAACTCACGTGATGATCGGACTTGAGTTGGTGGATTTGGATCATGTTACACTCGAATGATCGGAGGGATGTCAATTTGAGTGGGAGTTTTTTAAATATGATTAACTAAACTCATTATCTAGAACAATAGTCTAAGTTGTCTTTGCTATATTTATGTTGTAGATCATGGCTCGCGCAGTAGCACCCCTGAATTTTAATGCGTTCCTAGAGAAAGCTAAGTTGAAAGATGATGGAAGTAACTTTGTGGACTGGGCCCGTAATCTAAGGATTATCCTTACGGCTTCCCAGAAGGCTTATGTCCTTGATGCACCGCTTGGTGATCCACCCGCTCCAGCTGAGTCTCTAGACGTTGTGAACGCCTGGCAGGCTCGTTCTGATGATTACTCAATAGTTCAATGTGCAATGTTGTATGGCTTAGAACCGGGACTTCAAAGACGTTTTGAACATCATGGAGCATATGAGATGTTCCAGGAGTTGAAGTTTATCTTTCAGAAGAATGCCCGGATCGTGAGATATGAGATCTCCGATAAGTTCTATGCTTGCAAGATGGAGGAGAACGGGTCTATCAGTGATCACGTGCTCAGAATGTCTGGGTACTCCACCCGTCTGGCTGAGTTAGGGATGCCCCTTCCGCCAGAGGCTATCACTGACAGAGTTCTTCAATCATTGCCACCTAGCTACAAGAGCTTCGTGTTGAACTATAACATGCACGGGATGAACAAGTCAGTCGCCGAGCTGTTTGCGATGCTGAAAGCCGCTGAGTCTGAAATTCAGAAGGAGCATCAAGTGTTGATGGTCAATAAAACCACTAGTTTCAAGAAAAATGGCAAGGGTAAGAAGGGTAACTCCAAGCAGAGTGGCAAAGCAGTTGCTCCTCTCGTGAAGAAACCCAAGGCTGGACCCAAACCAGAAACTGTGTGTTTTCATTGCAAGGGAACTGGACACTGGAAGCGGAATTGCCCCAAGTATTTGGCTGACAAGAAGGCGGCCAACAACAAACAAGGTATATATGATATACATGTTATTGATGTGTACCTTACCAACCCTCGTTGTAGTGCCTGGGTATTTGATACCGGTGCGGTTGCTCATATTTGCAACTCAAAACAGGAACTGCGGAATAGACGGAGGCTGGCAAAGGACGAAGTGACGATGCGCGTGGGAAATGGTTCCAAGGTTGATGTGATCGCCGTCGGCACGCTCGCTCTTCGATTACCGTCGGGATTAGTGATGAACCTAAATAAGTGTTATTTGGTGCCTGCGTTAAGCATGAACATTATATCTGGATCTTGTTTATTGCGAGACGGTTACTCATTTAAATCAGAGAATAATGGTTGTTCTATTTATATGAGTAATATCTTTTATGGTCATGCACCCAATGTGAGGGGTTTATTCTTATTGAATCTCGATAGTAATGATACACATGTTCATAACATTGATGCCAAAAGATGTAGAATTGATAATGATAATACCACTTTCTTGTGGCACTGCCGTTTAGGTCATATTGGCGTAAAACGCATGAAGAAGCTCCATGCTGATGGACTTTTGGAGTCACTTGATTTTGAATCACTTGACACATGTGAGCCATGCCTCATGGGCAAGATGACTAAAACGCCGTTCTCTGGAACAATGGAACGGGCAAGTGACTTATTGGAAATCATACATACTGATGTGTGCGGTCCGATGAGCATTGAGGCGCGCGGTGGTTATCGTTACTTTCTCACCTTCACTGATGACTTAAGTAGATATGGGTATATTTACTTAATGAAACACAAGTCTGAAACATTTGAAAAGTTCAAACAATTTCAGAGTGAAGTTGAGAATCATCGTAACAAGAAGATTAAATTCCTACGATCTGATCGAGGAGGAGAATATCTGAGTTATGAGTTTGGCAGTCACTTAAGACAGTGTGGAATTGTTTCACAATTGACACCGCCTGGAACACCACAGCGTAATGGTGTGTCCGAACGTCGTGATCGAACCTTATTGGATATGGTGCGATCTATGATGTCTCTTGCCGATTTGCCACTATCGTTTTGGGGTTATGCATTAGAGACAGCTGCATTCACTTTAAATAGGGCACCATCGAAATCCGTTGAGACGACGCCATATGAACTTTGGTTTGACAAGAAGCCAAAGCTGTCGTTTCTTAAAGTTTGGGGATGTGATGCTTATGTCAAAAAGCTTCAGCCTGAAAAGCTGGAACCCAAAGCGGAGAAATGCGTCTTCATAGGATACCCAAAAGAGACAGTTGGGTATACCTTCTACCTCAGATCCGAAGGCAAAGTGTTTGTCGCTAAAAACGGAACATTTCTTGAGAAAGAGTTTCTCTCGAAAGAATTGAGTGGGAGGAAGATAGAACTTGATGAGGTTGTTGAACCTTTACTTCAACCTGAGAGTAGCGCAGCGCAGAAAGTTGTTTCTGTGGAGCCTACATTAGCTGAAGAGGAAGTTAATGATGATGATCATGAAGCTTTGGATCAAGTTGCTATCGAACCTCGTAGGTCGACAAGGACGCGTACTGCTCCTGAGTGGTACGGCAACCCTGTCTTAGAGGTCATGTTGTTAGACAACGATGAACCTACGAGCTATGGAGAAGCGATGATGAGCCCGGATTCCGAGAAGTGGTTAGAGGCCATGAAATCCGAGATGGGATCCATGTATGAAAACAAAGTATGGACTTTGGAAGTATTACCTGAAGGGCGTAAGGCCATTCAGAACAAATGGATCTTTAAGAGGAAGACGGACGCGGACGGTAATGTCACCGTCTATAAAGCTCGACTTGTGGCAAAGGGTTTTTCACAAGTTCAAGGAGTTGACTACGATGAGACCTTCTCACCCGTAGCGATGCTTAAGTCCGTCAGAATCATGTTGGCAATAGCTGCCTTTTTCGATTATGAAATTTGGCAGATGGATGTCAAAACAGCGTTCCTTAACGGTTTCCTTAAGGAAGAGTTGTATATGATGCAACCAGAAGGTTTTGTCGATCCAGAAAATGCTGACAAAGTTTGCAAACTCCAGCGATCCATTTATGGACTGGTGCAAGCATCTCGGAGTTGGAATCTTCGTTTTGATGAGGTGATCAAAGCGTTCGAGTTTATACAAGTTTACGGAGAAGCTTGTATTTACAAGAAAGTGAGTGGGAGCTCTATAGCGTTTCTAATATTATATGTGGATGACATATTGCTGATTGGAAACAATATAGAAATGCTGGAAAGCGTAAAGGAATATTTGAACAAGAGTTTTTCAATGAAGGACCTAGGAGAAGCTGCTTTCATATTAGGCATCAAGATCTATAGAGATAGATCGAGACGCTTAATAGGACTTTCACAAAGCACATACCTTGATAAGATTTTGAAGAAGTTCAAAATGGATCAGTCCAAGAAGGGGTTCTTGCCTGTTTTGCAAGGTGTGAAGTTGAGTAAGACTCAATGCCCAGTGACTGCAGAAGATAGAGAAAAGATGAGTGTCATCCCCTATGCTTCGGCCATAGGCTCTATCATGTATGCAATGCTGTGCACAAGACCCGATGTCAGCCTTGCCATAAGTATGGTCGGAAGGTTTCAAAGTGATCCAGGAATGGAACACTGGACGGCGGTCAAGAATATCCTGAAGTACCTGAAAAGGACTAAGGACATATTTCTCGTTTATGGAGGTGATCAAGAGCTCGTCGTAAAGGGTTACGTCGATGCAAGCTTTGACACTGATCCGGATGACTCTAAGTCGCAAACCGGATACGTATTTATTCTTAATGGGGGTGCGGTTAGCTGGTGCAGTTCCAAGCAAAGCGTGGTAGCTGATTCTACATGCGAAGCGGAGTACATCGCAGCCTCGGAGGCGGCGAAGGAAGGTGTCTGGATGAAGGAGTTCATGACAGATCTTGGAGTAGTGCCTAGTGCGCTTAACCCAATGACTCTGTTTTGTGATAATACTGGTGCCATTGCTCTAGCCAAGGAACCAAGATTTCACAAGAGGACCAGACACATAAAACGACGTTTCAATTCCATCCGCGATTACATCAAGGAGGACGACATAAATATTTGCAAAGTACACACGGATCTAAATGTTGCAGATCCGTTGACTAAACCTCTTCCAAGGGCTAAACATGAACAACACCAGAACTGCATGGGTGTTCGATTCATTACAATGTAAATCACATAGTGATGTGAACTAGATTATTGACTCTAGTGCAAGTGGGAGACTGTTGGAAATATGCCCTAGAGGCAATAATAAATTGGTTATTATTATATTTCCTTGTTCATGATAATCGTTTATTATCCATGCTATAATTGTATTGATTGGAAACTCAAATACATGTGTGGGTACATAGACAACACTGTGTCCCTAGTAAGCCTCTAGTTGACTAGCTCGTTGATCAAAGATGGTTAAGGTTTCCTAGCCATTGACATGAGATGTCATTTGATAACGGGATCACATCATTAGGAGAATGATGTGATGGACAAGACCCAAACTGTAAACGTAGCATTTGATCGTGTCAGTTTATTGCTATTGTTTTCTGCATGTCAAGTATCTGTTCCTTTGACCATGAGATCATGCAACTCTCTGACACCGGAGGAATACCTTGTGTGTATCAAACATCGCAACGTAACTGGGTGACTATAAAGGTGCTCTACAGGTATCTCCGAGGGTGTCTGTTGGGTTGGCATGGATCAAGACTGGGATTTGTTACTCCGTATGACGGAGAGGTATCTCAGGGCCCACTCGGTAATACAACATCACAATGAGCCTTGCAAGCAATGTGACTAAAAGTGTTAGCCACGAGATCTTGTATTACGGAACGAGTAAAGAGACTTGCCGGTAACGAGATTGAACTAGGTATAGTGATACCGACGATCGAATCTCGGGCAAGTAACATACCGAAGAACAAAGGGAACAGCATACGGGATTAACTGAATCCTTGACATAGAGGTTCGACCGATAAAGATCTTCGTAGAATATGTAGGAGCCAATATGGGCATCCAGGTCCCGCTATTGGTTATTGGCCGTAGAGGTGTCTCGGTCATGTCTACATAGTTCTCGAACCCGCAGGGTCTACACACTTAACGTTTGGTGACGATTAGTATAATTGAGTTATTATGTTGGTGACCGAAAGTTGTTCGGAGTCCCGGATAAGATCCCGGACATGACGAGGATCTCCGGAATAGTCCGGAGGTAAAGATTGATATATGTGATAATAGTGTTTTGATCTCTGGAAGGGTTCCGAAGTTCACCGGAAGGGGTTCCGGATGTTTACCGAAGTGTTCGGGTGCAGCAACACTTTATATGAGCCAAAGGGATAAAGCCCACAAGGTATTGGAAAGTGCAAAAGTAGTTTTGCTGCCGCGTAAGCGGTACTACCGCTTGGTGAAGCGGTACTACCGCCGGAGCGGTACTACCGCTTGTGTGAAGCGGTACTACCGCCCAAGCGGTACTACCGCTTGTGTGAAGCGGTACTACCGCTTGTGCGCGGCTGTGCACGATTCGGCAGGGTCCGAATTGGACTCTTTTCCTGCGGGCCAAACCGACCTTGTGCGGGCAAAACCGACCCGGAGGAGGCTTTTACTCCAAGTTTAGACCCCAAGGCTCAACATATAAATAGAGGGGCAGGGCTAGCACACGGGACACATCAGGATTTCCCAAGCCGTGTGCCGGCAACCCTAGCCCTCTAGTTCCTCCGTCATAATCTCCGTAGTGCTTGGCGAAGCCCTGCAGAGATTGTTCCTCACCACCATCACCACGCCGTCGTGCTGCTGGAACTCAACCACTACTTCATCATCGCTCGCTGGATCGAGGAGGTGAAGGTGTCATCAAGCCGTACGTGTGTTGAACGCGGAGGTGCCGTCCGTTCGGCACTAGATCGGAAGGATCGTGATTGGATCGCGGGACGCTCGGCGATTTGGATCGCGAAGACGTTCGACTACATCAACCGCGTTTATTAACGCTTCCGCTTAGCGATCTACAAGGGTATGTAGATCCACTCTCCCTCTCGTAGATGCTCATCACCATGGATAGATCTTGCGTGTGCGTAGGAAATTTTTTGTTTCCCATGCAACGTTCCCCAACAGCAATAGCAACAATTTCATGTTTAACATAAGGAACTATAGCAAGTTCATCTCCATAAGCATCATTCATATTGGCATCGTGGCCACAAGCATAGCAAGCATCAATTTCATCAAAAAGGGATATTTCAAATGAATCCAAGGGATCATAGCAATCAACATAGCATTCATCCTTCGGTAAGCACGAAGGGAAATTAAACAATGTATGAGTTGAAGAGTTACTCTCATTAGAAGGTGGGCATGGGTAGCTAATCCGCTCTTCCTCCTTTTGTTCTTCGCTCTCCTCGTCATCTTTTTCATCTAATGAGCTCACAGTGTCAGGAATTTCTTCTTCCATAGTTTCCTGCAAAATATTAGTCTCTTCCAAGGCAGCAGACATTCTCTCAATAAATTCAATAATATCAGCATTGCAATCATAATTCTCATAGCAATATTTAAGTATGGCAAAAGTTTCAGATTCGTAAGGAACATCATCATCATACTTTTCAAGCAAAGAAGCAGTTTCATAAGCACCTTTAAAAACAACAAATTCTTCTATTCGTTCCACATCATAGTAATCATAAATACCTTTAGCATAAGAAGCTAAGGTTTCATTATCATTAAATTTGCATTGAAAGGGAAAGTGTCGAGCTTCTATATTAGAGCAACAAGTAAAGTCACATCTCGAGCATGCATCCCAAGCAAACCATTCCAGTATTCTAATTTGATCCCATAAGTGTTTCCATTTTTGAGATAAGTGATAATCCCTAAAGTATTCACGTTGATCCAACGTGTATCCCATTATCAAGTTGAATGGGGTTTTCTCAGGATTATCAAAGTAGTGCATAATATTTTCCACATAACGAGCATCGAGGGTTTTAGGAGGTTCCCCATCTCCATGAGTAGCAAGTACACCTAATTTTTTTGGTATTTCGTGTTCCATATCCATAACTAAAGATAGAGAACAACTTAGAACAGCAAATAAAATCTACTTAGTGATAAAGCAAACAAGCACACACGAGAATATTCCCCCCACGCTATTGCTCCCCGGCAACGGCGCCAGAAAAAGGTCTTGATAACCCACAAGTATAGGGGATCAGTTGAAGCCTTTCTCGATAAGTAAGAGTGTCGAACCCAACGAGGAGCTAAAGGTAGAACAAATATTCCCTCAAGTTCTATCGACCACCGATACAACTCTACCCACGCTTAACGTTCGCTTTACCTAGAACAAGTATGAAACTAAAAGTACTTTGTAGGTGTAACGGGATAGGTTTGCAAGATAATAAAGAGCACGTAAATAAAAACTAGGGGCTGCTTAGATAAAGAAACAACTAAGTTAGTCTTAGTAGAGAGCTTTTTGTCACAAGAAAGTTATTTGTCCCTAGGCAATCGATAACTAGACCGGTAATCATTATTGCAATTTTACATGAGGGAGAGGCATAAGCTAACATACTTTCTCTACTTGGATCATATGCACTTATGATTGGAACTCTAGCAAGCATCCACAACTACTAAAGATCATTAAGGTAAAACCCAACCATAGCATTATAAGGTATCAAGTCCTCTTTACTCCCATATGCAACAACCCACCTACTCGGGTTTATGCTTCTGTCACTCAAGCAACCCACCATAGGCAAATCATGAACACATTGCAACACCCTACAGCGAGGATCCCTCACGCTTGCGCGACACGGAGAGCACCATAGGACAACACCAATAATAAAACATGCAACTCAAACCAATCATGATCATCAATCAACCCATAGGACAAAACGGATCTACTCAAACATCATAGGATAGCCATACATCATTGGGAAATAATATATAGCGTTGAGCACCATGTTTAAGTAGAGATTACAGTGGGGAGAAGGGGTGTTACACCGCTGCATAGAGGGGGAGAGAGTTGGTGATGACGGCGGCGAAGTTGTTGGTGTAGATCGCCGTCACGATGATGGCCCCGGCGGCGTTCCGGTGCCACCGGGAGAGAGGGGGAGAGAGCCCCCCTCCTTCTTCTTCTTCCTTGGCCTCCCCCCTAGATGGGAGGAGGGTTTCCCCTCTGGTCCTTGGCTTCCATGGCGGCGGAGGGGCGAGAGCCCCTCCGAGATTGGATCTCTCTCTCTGTTTCCTTCTGTTTCTGCGTTCCCAGATTCTGGCCTTTCACCGTTTCTTATATTCCCAGAGATCCGTAACTCCGATTGGGCTGAAATTTTAACACGATTTTTATCCGGATATTAGCTTTCTTGCAGCGAAAGAAGGGCACCAACCAGCCTGGCGTGCCCTACCCCCCAGGGCGCGCCCCTATGGCTTGTGGGCCCCTCGGGCACCGCCTTCTGTTGATTCCACTTCTCAAAATTCACATATATTCCAAAAAAATCTCCGTAAGTTTTTATCTCATTTGGACTTCGTTTGATATGGATTTTCTGCGAAACAAAAAACATGCAACAAACAGGAACTGGCACTGGGCACTGGATCAATATGTTAGTCCCAAAAATAGTATAAAAAGTTGCCAAAAGTATATGAAAGTTGTAGAATATTGGCATGAAACAATCAAAAATTATAGATACGATGGAGACGTATCAAGGCGTAAAGCTAAGGTAAGGTTAATGGCAAACCAAAGTGAGGGCCATTTGAGATTCAAACTGCCATTCTGAAACTTGTACCATTTGCTTATTTTAGAGAATGACGTGTTGTTGTCCTGCTTATCTCAATGTTTCTAAAACTTGTACTCCATAGATCAGAGTGCCACTTGCCTGTTTATTTCAGTGTTCGAGTCTCCAATGAGTTGTGTATTGCAATTAGTTTTTCTAATTCTGGTTATGTCTCAGCCGATGCTATATTCGTTTGATCTTGTATGGAGATCTGGGAAAAAAAAATTTCAGGTATTTTCATTTTTTTCATGTATACTATGTCATTTGGCTGAGACTTAGTTAAGTCTCGGTCGGCTGGGACCTAACCACACCCAATTGCAATTACGACTAACCATCATAAACTCATACAGTACTCCATAGATCATCTTGTGTACTTTTCACTTGTGTTGTGTATTACAGTTTTGATCTATGAACTGTGACTAGAGTAGTGAATTTACACGACTCAATTGCCAATTACTGTTGATCCACTGCTCAATAATTTCAATTTCGCAAAAAAATGTAAACACCCTGCGATGCGACTGCGACCACGATTGCGAGATGACTTCATCTTCCCGCCCAGGCGCCTACGGAGACAGATACAGATACTTTGATTGACTGGTGGCTCCACAATCGTGCCAGCTTTAGGTCGGCCGACAGGAAGAGGATTCGACAGTCTAATCATATGCACGACTTGGGCACTATGGAAGCAACTGAACGCTAGAGTTTTCAATAGGCCGCAATAGCAAGTTCACATGGAGAGGTTAGGTATCCAATTCTGAACGAAATTAGAGATTGGAAAACGGCGCTCGATAGAGTTGAAGCTTTACAACGTTTTGTGAGAGAGTAGGCTAGCTAGTGTGGATGATGTGCGTGTTACCTTCGTCGATGTTCACATCAGCGAGAGGGTTCTTGTAAATTATTTCTCTCCTTCTATAAAAATATGGTACGAGATTGTGTACTCTTGAGAAAAAAAGATCGAGGGACAGACCCGACCCTAACCCTCGCGTTGCCCTAGCTGGGCGACTTGGGGGCAACCCTAGCCACCGCCGGCCCATCCCCCACCCTCCGCCCGCCCCCGCGTCATCGCCGTCCGAGGGCCGGCCGGCGAAGCCGCGCTGGGCCCTGGTATGACTGCGGTGGGGCCATCCTTCCTCCTCTCACCCTCCGCCCCCCCCTCTCCCTCCCTCAAGCGCCAGATCCGGTTTGGCAGCGGCGGCCTCCACCGGCGGCGGTTTCCTGCGGCTCCCCCTACTCGCTGGCGGCACAGGTGGCCTGCCTCGGTCGTAGGTCCCCCGCGGTGGCTCCTTATCCGCCCGACGTGATTTGGGCGTGCTCTCTGGCTGCGGTGCTCCGGCCGGTCATGGCGGCCGGTTGGGCCCTACTAGCTGTGGCTCCCCCCCTCGCGAACCACCACCCCGCCCCTCTGCTCGAGCTTTAGGTCCGCCACTTCATGTGGCTGCCATGGAGGATGCGGGTTGCGGATGTTCCCGTTGGCCACTGCCTCCTGTAGCTTGCTGGTTGGGAGTTTGGCTGTGTGCGCCACTACCACCCTCCCCCGCAGGGGCAACTTCGTCCCGGCGGCCATTGACCTGCATCTCCTTCCCGTGTCCATGACTAGCCGACGCGGCTTCGGAGCGAGCGAGCCCCGGGAGCTGCGCTCTTTCTGCCTCCTATGGCTCATTGGCTCCTCGGCGGATCCGCACCACCACCACCCAGCGGTGCCTAGGTTGGCCATCCATTCCGGTGCATCTTCATCTCCGGCACGCTTGATACGTCCATTATGCATCATGAATTCCTATTGATATTTATGTTATTCTTGTTCATTATTCCTTATTATGATGCAATTCTTATGCTTTTTCTCTCTGAATATGCAAGGTAAATCACAAGGAGGGAAATCTCTGGAAACTGGAATTCTGGACCTCAAAACCAAGAAAAGGGCAGAAAATTCACTAGACTCCAAATGACCTGGAATTTCACAGAGAATTTTTATGTAATATATAAGAATTTTTGGTCCAAAAATATACCAGAGGGGGGCTGCTGGCCACGAGCCAATAGGGCGCGGCCCAGCCCCTGGTCGTGCCGTGTTGGGTCATGGTGGCCCAACAGGTCCCCTGGCCCCCCTCTTCTCCTATATGGTGTGTTTTGACCTAGAAAAAAATCATAAGATTACTTCCGGGATGAAGAATCGCCGTCTCGAGGCGGAAACCAGGGCAGAGGCCCTTTTGCTCTCCGGCAGAGAGATTCTGTCGGGGAAACTTCTCTCCAGGAGGGGGAGATCAAAGCCGTCGTCATCACCAATGCTTCCTCCTTCGTGGGAGGACCAATCTTAATCAACATCTTCACCAGCACCATCTCATCTCCAACCCTCGTTAATCTCTTGTATTCAATCTTTGTCTCAAAACTTCAGATTGGTACCTGTGGGTTACTAGTAGTGTTGATTACATCTTGTAGTTGATGCTTGTTGGATTAAAAGGTGAAAGATATTATGTTCAGATCCTTTATCATCATCCTTACAACTTTGATCTTGAACATGTTGATGAGGTGTGAGTAGTTACTATTGTTCCTGAGGACATGGGATAGGTCTTGTTATAAGTAATCATGTGAAGTTGGTATTCGTTCGATATTTTGATGATATGTATGTTGTTGCTTATCTTAGTGGTGTTGTGTGAACTTCGACTACATGACACTTCACCATTTATGGGCCTAAGGGAAGGCATTGTGGAGTAACAAGTAGATGATGGGTTGCCAGAGTGACAGAAGCTTAAACCCTAGTTTATGCGTTGCTTCATAAGGGGCTGATATGGATCCACACCTTTCAAGCTATGGTTAGATTTATCTTAATTCTTCTTTCGTAGTTGCGGATGCTTGCAAGAGGGGTTAATCATAAGTGGGTTTCTTGTTCAAGAAAGAACAGCACCTTAGCACCAATCCACCCACATACCAAATTATCAAAGTAGCAAACGCGAATCAACTCAACATGATGAACATGACTTTGTAGAAATTCACATGTGTCCTCGGGAGCGCTTGCTTCATATAAGAATACTTTCCGTCCTGTCCTTTGCTACAAAAAGGATTGGGCTACCTTGCTGCACATTGGTTACTATTGTTACTTGTCACTTGTTACGAATTATCTTGCTACAAAACTATCTACTATTGCTACCCACAGCACTTGCAGAAAATACCTTGCTGAAAACTGCTTATCATTTCCTTCTGCTCCTCGTTGGGTTCGACACTCTTACTTATCGTAAGGACTATGATTGATCCCCTATACTTGTGGGTCATCAAGACTCTTTTCTGGCGTCATTGCCGGGGAGTGAAGCGCCTTTGGTAAGTGGAAATTGGTAAGGAAACATTTTTGCTACATCCTGAAATTTACTGTTACTTGTTGACATGGACGGTCACCCTTTGAGTGGCTTGTTTGGGGCATCTTCGCCTCGAACGGAAGTGGAAAAGGTTGCTCCTCAACCTACTGAACCTGCTGAATTTTTTTATTATGAGATTCCTTCTGGTATGTTGGAGAAACTGCTAGCTAGTCCTTATGATGGTACGATTTATCCTGATTATCATTTAATATTTGTCGATGAGGTTTGTGGATTGTTTAAGCTTGCAGGTTTGACTGGAGGTAAAGTTAAGAAGAAGGTTTTCCCTTTATCTTTGGAGGGAAAGGCATTGATGTGGTACATGCTATTGGATGATATAGGATCATGGGACTAGAATCGCCTGAAGCTGCAATTTCAACAAAAAAATTATCCTATGCATCTAGTCCATCGTGATCGGAACTTTATTTATAATTGTTGGCCTCGTGAAGGATAAAGTATCGCTCAAGCTTGGGGGAGGCTTAAATCTATGATGCACACCTGCCCCAACCATGAGCTCTCAAGAGAAATGATTATACAAAAAATTTATGCTCGGCTTTCTCATGATGATCAAGTACTACTCGATTCTTCTTCTATTGGTTCGTTTATGAAGAGAACTATTGAATTCAAATGGGATCTTCTGGAAAGAATTAAACGCAACTCTGAAGATTTGGAACTCGAGAAAGGTAAAGAGCCAGGTATAAAGCTTAAGTTTGATTGTGTTAAATCTTTTATGGAAACCAATGCTTTCTATGAGCTTAGCAATAAATATGGCCTTGACTCTGAGATAGTAGCTTCTTTCTGTGAATCATTTGCTACTCATGTTGATCTCCCTAAGGAGAAGTGGTTTAAATATCATCCACCCATTGAAAAACAATTAGAGGAACCTATTAAAATTAAGAAGGAAGAGATAACTGTTAGCCATGTTGATCCAATCACTACTGCAGGATGGTCCAAAGATGACACATCAATCAGAGACCCTTCGACGAAACTGTGTGCCATCCATGAATCGCAAACGGTATAGTTCAAGCTCCGCCGCCAATGACGAAAACCGTGCGTGATAGAGGATCCATCAAATACGATTCAGAAAATAGTTGTGTGTGCGATCTACAGCAGACAGTTTGTTCTGATGAACTGTTTGTGATTATGGAACATAGCAGAAACGGTTAACAAACTACATATGTGTGCGTAGTGCGGTATACAGTTCACTCGGGCAAACTGTTTGCGCTGATCAAGCAGAACACAATCGAGTTAGCCTAAGAAGGCATGTGTGATACCCGACAAACAGTTCATTCATCAGAATTGTTTGGGAAGACCAATAATAACCCAAACGATTCATCCTGACAACCGTGTGTGTTGTGGGTACCCGGCAAACAGTTCATTCATCAGAATTGTGTGGGAAGACCAAAAATAACCCAAACGATTCATCCTAACAACCTGTGTGTGTTGTGGGCAGATGGTTGCTGCTAATAATTGTATGAGATGTGATTTGCTCTGTTTGCACATCTATATGCTCTGTCTATAGAACACCTACATTAATGTTGCATAACCAACTTGAACATCCAGTTACATAAGTGACTACACAACACATGTACATTCCTCTATATAAAGTTACAAGAAGTAGACGATCAGCAAATCATACTGTTCTTCTGATGACGGTTGTCGACATTGCTCTGCTTGTGGCTATCCCTCGCCATCTGAAGGAAGGAGGAACTTCCTCATGTCAATGATCCTCCTATACATCTCGTAGCTTGTGTACACATCCTTTGCCGCGTACTTGATGTGTTCTTCATCCAGTTCGTTCACCCAGGCCTTGTGCCAGGCAGACTTGTCCTTGTGGCACTCAGCCTTCATGTCTTTGTAGTAGGGGTCGATGATGGCCGCGGCGAGGTCAACCAGGGAGACCTTCTGCTTCTTCTTCTCACCGCCCCAGACCTTATACTGACCTTGGATGTTGACAAGCTTCTGGTAGGACAAGCCCGTAGTCTTGAGCACCTTTAGATCGTTCGTGGTGTCCACCGTTGCGAACCTGTAGTTGGGGTTGTTGACAAACCTGGCGAAACGCTCACAAGGACTTGTGGCCAGGCAGTAGTGGTAGACGAGCACGTGATGGCGCACACACAACTGGGCGACGGCAACCTTATGATCATGCCCGGCACGACCGCCGGTGTACTCGAGGTCGAAGCCGACCACTTTGTACTTGTCATCCTCAGCAAGCAGCTGCTCCAATGTGTTGATGGGGTTCACCACCACGACCGGGTCGTTCGTGTACACCACCAAGAGGTCCGTCTTCCTGATGTGGGTGTCCACTTTGACAATTTTAGCGAACTGTCGCTCGGCGCCGGCAGTCGCCATTGGATCCGCACGGGAAGGTTGAAGCGATGAAGAGATCATGGGTGTGCTTCTTGTGTTGTGTGGCGCGATCGGAAGGTGGAAGATATGAAGGTAAATGGCCGTGGGAATAAATTGCGTCGGACGGCCTGGAATTTCGGCACGTCCGCATGGCAGTTTTTGCGGCGCTTAACTGCATGGTGGCGCCGGGAGCGGCACAACCGCGTCCGCATGCATATGGCGCCTCGAACATACGTGACCGTTCGCGCGTGGACGCCTGCAGAGCGAGTGCGCACGGACGCGAGCACAGCGCGCCGCGGCCGCATCAACCGCTTCATGCGTAGATTAATTCGCGACGGTGCGTACAGAACGACCGTTTGCTTTGTAGTAAAACACAAATGTTTTTTTTATTAACCATTTGTGTACTTGTCATTTCTCCCACCTCCGTCCCGTCTTGTCACCGCGTTGCCGTCCGAGGATTCCAGTGCATGCTTCGGGAGCGCGCAGGTTCCCGCCCGGCTCGCTGAAATCCCCCAATCACCCAATGCTTCGGGAGCGCCCATCGTTTCTTTTGGGCTTCCCGTTCCCGCACAACCGCGCAGGAATGCACGCAAGCTTCCCGCCTGGCTCGCCTTGGCCTCCTTCTTTATAAACCCTCACGGTCGGAGCCTCCACATCGCATTCATCCCCTTCCAGCCCGTAGCTTCCCAAATTTGCTTCTCCCCCAATCGCCAATGGCACCTGTCCGTCGTCGTCGCTCCGCCACTCCGCCAGAGGGCACCTCCAGCTGGGAGGCTGCACCACGTCGGCGGCGCAGTACCCAGAAGCGTGTAGTGCGTGTGGCGTCCTTGTTGGCTGTGCGCACGGCACCCACCACACGCTCCTCCACATTTGCCCGAAGGCAGCTGCTGCCGGCGACCGCCGTGGCCCCCACCCCATTGTCGGCCGCCGTTTTAGCCACCCCACCAGCTGCCTCCTTGGCCGCCACCACACCAGCGTCCGCCTTGGCAGCCACCCCACGGTCAGCTACCGGGGCCATCACCCGCTCCGCCACCGCGGCCCGAAGGCGGGAGGAGGCCGCCGCCGAAGCACAGCCACTCGGCTTTTGCGTCAGTGGCCTAGCGCGCTACATCAACTTCCTACATGAGGAGGAGGAGCGCCAGGTCGAGGACGCAGAGAGGCTCACCGCCGCCGTGGCCGCAGCAGACGCCGCAGCTATGGCGCGGAATGAGGAGATCTACGCCAAGTCCCGTCGCTTCGAGGAGGCGCGTCAGGAGCGGCGGAGGGCAGCGGCGGCAGCCGACGAATTCAACTCCTCCAGCTCGTCGGTAGGCTTCTCCTCCTCTGCCTCTTACTGAACGTGCTCGGCAGAGGAGAAGGCTGCTGGCAGTAGCACGAAGCCGCTCCGGAGTAGTATTTAGGGGCTATTTTGTTCAGTTCATCTAACTATAGATATGATTGAACTGTCCCACCTACTTTAAATTAGCTAGTATGTATAGAACTAGCTATTTCAGTATGTGGTTGGCAACAAATTGGGAAAAGTTTGTTCGATTTGGCTGTTGAGTTGAACTATTTTGTACAAAGACCAATGCTTGATCTATGAATGAAATCTATGTTTACTGAATTTTAGTTGCAAAATTGCACCGTAATAGTGATTTTGTTCCTGTAAAATTGGACAAATCTCAGTGTTTCCAATTTGACAAATAAAAATTTACCCAATATGACAGATTCGAATCTTACCTGACTCCTGCTGCCAATGCATCGATCGGTGCTTACTTGGGGTGCTTAGTGTATTAAATGTCTTAGCAACTCAAGTGCACAAAGCATTGTTGCTGAGGTCCCTTCATTTAATGATTTAGCAACTAAACTCTTGCATGCATTGGTGAGTTTCCTTCATTTAAGTTTTTGCCAAGGTTCACGCGCTTGGCATTGTTTCTTCATGTGGTCACCAAACTCATATCTCTCCTTAATTACCTTCCCACATCAGATTTTTTTTCATGCATGGCAACCTCACCAGTTAGCACCAGTACTAGGTGTAGCATCGGGAAGGGCACACGGGTCATCATTCACAACCGTTTGCAATGATGCAATGAAAAAAATTCCTTCGCGCCAGATTTTCGCTTGGCTTAGTAGGGAAGGAACAATTGCCCTCGGTTTGCATACGGGTATTTAGTCTGAAACGTCTTTGACGACTGGCAAAGGACACGTCACCCCGATGAGCATGCACAGGACACTGCTCGCATGCCACCCGTCTACTCAAACACCTGTCCGCACGCTACCTCCTTGCCAATACAGATAGCGACACGTGGCCCGCATGTAAATGGTCTGTAAAACGTCCACGAATTATAAATAATACGCCCATTTGCGATGGTAACGTGACAGATTTTTGTTCCAAAATGCCTTTGTTGGCTATTAATAATGCTTGCTCTTTATCTCAAAGTGGACACTAAAAATACCACAACATATTTGTGCTTTATATGATGAGGCCCTGCCCAACATAGACCTTGTGACTGTAGTTCATATTTGAATTATGTACATTAAATGCACATAAAACTCAATTAATGTGTAAAAAAGCCATAAGAACCCTTAATAATTTCATATTTTTTGCAGTACACGCCTATTGCTTTATATTGTTTCTAGAAAAAAATGAAGGAGAGAAGAGGCATCGGATGTCGTTTCACCCGCAGATGTGGCATGCATATGTGACATTACGGAACCACTGGACGTAGCTTATTGTGTGAGAACCTCCGGTTTGTAAGAGGCTTATGACAAAACATGTCCAGGTTGGTATTTTTTTACCACGGCATATGTGTGCCTTGTCATGACACCATTCCAAGTTTCATGAATTTCTGACGGAGTTTTGGATTTACGAGAATTTGGAAACCAAGTTTCTCGATGTTTGTGGTCGAGCCAACATGCTTAGATATTTGAAATTCGTTCTCATTTCTTGCATGTGACCTAACACATGCATCCAAGGACACATATATATGATTTTTCAACCCATTTTGCCTCCCCGGACCTTGTGATTATAGATCAAATTTGAATTATGCACATTAAATAATGCATCGAAAACTTAATTAATGTATTTAAAAGACAGATGATCCCTTAAGTTATTCATATTTTTGCACTTCGCACCAACATGTCTGTGTTGTTTCTATAAACAAAATCAAGGAAAGAAGAGGCATCAGATGTCTTTTCGCCCGCATATGTGACATGCATATATAATGTTCCCTATAGAAACCACAAAGCTTCTTGTGAGGAGCTCCGATTTGTAAGGGTATTGTGCAAGAACATGTCCAATTTGGACAATTTTTTTAGCACGACATATGTGTGCCCTTAAGCTTGTCACCACACCATGGCAAGTTTCATGAATTTCTGACGAGTTTTGGATTTACGGGAATTTGAAAACCAAGTATCTCAATGTTTGCGGCCGAGCCAACAGTCAATGAAATGTTAGAAATCCATTCCCATTTTTTGCGTGGGACCTAAACATGCATCCAGGGAAAGGCATATATTTTGTCAACCTATTTTTCATGTGTTGGACCTTGTGATTGTAGTTCAAATTTGAATTATATGCACATTAAACGGCTAGAAAACTCAATTAATGTGTTAAATAGGTCTTACGAACCCTGGAAAAAATACACAGTTTATCATGACTGTCATGTGATGCTCTATGGTGACTCCAGAAATAAATTCAAGGCGAGAAAAGACAACGGATGTTGTTTCGCACATAAAATGTGAACTTTCCCTATTGGCACACACGACTTTCTTTGTGATAACCTTCGGTTTAATTTGTAAGAGGCTTTGTGCCAAAACTTGTCCAAAATTGGGCAATTTTTGTACCAGAACACACACAACAGGGCAATTGATGACACCCCCAAATTTCATGAATTTCTGTCGAGGTTTGCATTTACATGAATATAAAAACTAAGTTTCCCGATGTTTGCGGTCGAGCCAAGACGATGATATGTTTGAAATTCATTCCCATTTCTTGTGTGGGACCTAAACATGCAGCCAGGGAAACGTATATGGTTATTCGACATATTTTCCGGAGCTGGACCGTGTGATTGTAGATCAAATTTGAATTATGCACATTGAATGCCTAGAAATTTCAATTAATGTACTTAAAAGGCCAAACGAACTCTGTAAGATTCCATTGTTTCGCACGACACATTCATGTTACTCTATGGAGACACTGGAAATAAATTCAAGGCGAGAAGAGACATCAGATGTTGTTTTGCACATAAAATGTGGACTTTCCATACCGGAACCACATGACTTCTTGTGAGAATCTTCGGTTTGTAAGAGGTTTGTGCCAAAACTTGTCCCAAACTAGGCATTGTTTTTACCACAACACACATGCGCCATGACATGACACCATGCCAAGTTTTATGAATTTCTCACAATATTTGGCTTTACTGGAATTTGAAAACACGTCTTCTCAAAGTCTACGGCCGAGCCAAAATACCGAGAGGTTTGGAATTCGTTTAATTTCCATTTCTTGCATGGGACCAAAACATGTATCTAGTGACAAATAGATGATTTTCAACCCATTCAGGTGCACTCTAGTATGTGCTTAACTGCAGTTCAAATTTGAACTATGCACATGAAATGTCTAAAAAACTCTTTAAATGTTTAAAAGGGCCTAAACAAACCTGAATAATTCCATATTTAACACACAGTCCTATAGTTGCAAGTTCACTGCAAATAAATGTTATTGCCATCAAACACCTTCAATTGCCAGTGTAACTTCATTTTTCGTTTCAAAGGAATATGAAAATCAAAAACATCGCAAACAGTTCTTGATCATGAAACGTGTGTGATGTGGTATAAAAATATCTTGGGCCAATCCTCATATATGGCTTAGGCCGGAAGCTTCAGTCCACCGCCGGCGCGTCAACCACACTGTCACACTAGTTCCCCAAGACCACTGTACTGTTCAATCGTCGCCGGTGAAAAATGGGGACGTGGATCAGCGTCGCGAGGGCTACTTCTGCGACCCACTCCGACCCAAGCGCGGCTGCATCAGCCATGAACGCGCTCACAACATCCTTGAGCGCGGCCGCTCTCTCTGAAAGGGCAGCTGCGGCCGCCGAAAGGGCAACTGCTGCATCTGAGATGGCGGCAGCAACATCCGCGACCGGGATAGCAAATGGAGACAACGGCACAGCAGCTGTCCGTTCCTCGATGGCCGCCGTAGCCCTGATGGCGGCTGCCCACGCCTATGCCAATGCCGCCCACGCCTAGCTCGTGTCGGTCACCGCACAAATAGCAGCGGCCTTCTCCAACAACGGTCGGCAACCTACGTCCGAAGAGTTGGCAATCGCTGAGAGCGCTTGGGCAATCGTCCATTCGTTGGCAGCCTCCCTTGCCAAGATGGAGGCCATCAATGCCCGGACCGCGGCCGCCCACACCAAACTCGTGGCGGCTTTTTCCAAAGAGATGGCGGACGCGGACAGCGAGATACTTGCAGAGTATGTGGCGATGGATGCCATGGAGCCCCTTCCCCTGGAGGTCGTCATGCGCGAGCTGGTCATGGAGGATGCGGCAGAGATCGCCGAGCATCAGGCGGAACATTAGTCTTTGTTTAGAGCGTTGGTCTGTTGTTAGAGTAATGTTTAGGTTAACCAGCTCTGTTTAATTGCTTGATTAAGTAAGTGTGGGCTGCGGTGTAGGCTCTTTTGTGCAGTACCCAAATTAGCAATTGATGTTAAATTATGCGATGACGTGGATGACCACTGTAACCAGGGAAATTCTGACCAAAAATTTGCCGCCATATCCCCATTCCATCTTCCAATTGAAAATGAAATTGAAGTTCATCACACACAATTTTTTGGAACGAACTGTGTGCAATGTAGTACCCAATATTACGTCGGAAGCTTGGAGACAAACATTTTCACGTCCAAGTGCATCACACACGGGGTATAGCACACGCTTCGTTTGTGATGTGTTGATATCGAGAACTATTCTGCACCAAATGAAACTTTTGGGCTGCCGCGGAAATATCTACCTCCCTCGCCCCCCGGTACCAATCAAAAGCCACATTTCCACCTTTTCCTCTACCTTTCCTAGTTCAAACCTTCACTGCTTGCTTGAAGCGCCGCCTCCTCGCCGGCGACGCTCCTTCCTGCTGCTCGGCCTCCTCTATCTAGTCAGGTAATCCACAGCTCCCCAATACCCCCTCACCCCCTCCTCCTCCATCCCACATGGCCCGACCGGCGCGACACCTTCCACCCAAATCACCGCCCCATCCTCCAAATAATAGCTGTGGAAAGCCATGGTGCACGCAGTATAGCCAGGATCTCAAAGAGCATTTGGCTGTGGAGAAGCAAATCACGTCTGCACGTGCAGATGAGGCAGCTATGGCTTCCATGCGTGCCGACCCCCAGATCTTGGAGGAGCACCTCACCGTCGAGGCCACCGTCGACGCCTCGCGCGCTGACGCCGCCACACGGTTGGCTGCTATAAACGACAGCTCGTGGTCTTTTCTCGAGGGCACCGCTGGTGCGTTCGACGAAGACTTCGATGTGTTTTCTCAGCGTGCCCGTGCTTACCTCAACTCCAGAGCCGGCATGTTGGTGCCGGGGCAGGATCAGGCCACTCACCACTACGAGGGGTGCACCCACGGTATGGAGGTCTCATCCTCTTCCAAGTTGAAGGAGCCCATCATCATCGATATCTCCGATGATGAGGAATAGCTTGTTTTTCTTAGCTTTATCACTAAGGACCTATGTTCACCTAGCTACACCGGTTAAGCATGTTTCGTTTACCTGTTGCGTGTGCCGCTACTGCCTTTTATTTAGAAATTCTAGTGAAATGTCCAATGTAATTCTACTGCAACCTGACCTTCTAGTATGTTCTATTGTACAATGTGGTGCTTAGTTAACTATTTTGTTCATTTGTTGTGATGATCATTTAACTATTTAATTCAATTCTGAAATGTGATGTACGATTGTTGTTTGTACAATTTTGTATTGTTATGCATGTGACGAATAAATCAAATTTAGATGTACTAAATACATGTGAAACATATAGAATTGCTATATTTCCTAGTTCTTAGCACGCTTGGTTTAGATAACTGGATTTTCCATGTGGCTCGAACTAATATGTTGGATCCGCAATGTGTTTATTTTCCATTAACATATTTCACTGATAGTATGCCAAATATCACTTGTAACCTGATCAATATTTGTCTTAAATATGTTGCTGGGGCAAACAATGGGGGACACTGAAGTTTACCATTGAGGTTTGCACATCCATGGTCATTTGGCTAATAGCACATTATTGTGCAATTTGCAGAAACCATTGTAATATTAATGTTTTTAATAATTTGTTCTTGCACATGTAGGTCCTGCTGTGAGAGGTTTAGACCCACTGTTCGACCCTTTTTGCATGTGGGGTAATGAGGTGTCCTTGAATATCAGTCAAATCAAGAAACTCGGAAAGATTGTTAAGATAAAGAAACTAGCTACGAAAAACAACAAGATGTTTGTCTGCACAATGAAGAAGACATCAGTCAACTATAGGATGGTACCATCTCTTTCACCTTGTCCTTTTCCCTTTGCGCCATTTCAAATTTTAGAAAAAATATCTATGCGTATGTTTGTTTTCAGTCCTTCTCAAGGCAGTTCATCGATGATTACATCTCAAACCACCTGTATGATCAAGAGGCGAGGAAGATATTCATACAGCACCCACGGTATGATCTTGAAGTCTTCCTCAAGAGGACGAAGGATGGCCGGTCAATCATCCACAGGCACTGGCCTAAAGTTGCGAGGACCTTCAACATCATTGAAGGCTCAATATTTGCCTTCCGCTTTAACAGTTTTCTAGAAGAGACTCATCTGTCTATTTACCGTCTATGATGATACTTAATTTCCAAAAGGTTTTAGATGTTGCATTTGAAACATTGTCATGTTGTGCAATTGGGTAGCTAGGCAGTATATGCCTATATGATGTTGTACCCTGATGTAATTCAATTATGAAATCCTGGTTGTCGTACTACGAATAAGAAATATATTTTGTGCTTGATATGAAATGTTAATTTGATTACTAAATGGATTATAAATAATAGAGCAATCAGGCTTATTATGGGGGTTCCCATTCCAGACGGTTTCTAGGACTACACCGTTGGCATGTGGGATCGGTGAGGAATCACACACGAATTCTGCTCGACAACTGTGTGCGTTAGGACACCCGATCACAAACGTTTTGTTAAGCATGTGTGTGTGATGGGCAGCCCAATGCCAAACAGTTTCATCTAGACACTGTGAGTGATGTTTTGAATAATGCAAACGACAGAATTATAATTATCGTGTGTGGTGACCAGCCCTATCACAAACAATGTTATACATAAAATTGTGTGTGATCTGCAATACGAACGGAGACGTAACCTTGGGATTCCCTGTGTGGGATGATAATCTCATCTCACACGTCTTCGCCAATATGTCTGTTTGTGATGGCTCTTCGAATCGCAAACGATATATTTTTGCCCATCGTGTGTGACCGGGTGCAGGCATCGCCGACGGGTTTTGTCTGTCGTGTGGGATAGCCCACACATGCAAGGCGACGGTTTCAAACTACGTCACAGAAAGGGGTTAAAAACCGTTTGTATAGCGCGCGGCTGCATTAGTGAATTGTTCCTGCTGCTTACATTGAGAAGCTAGCTTTCCCTGTTAGAATTAAGGAACATGCTAAAGGCTCAACTGTGGTTAATAAAAGTCATGTTAGAACACCTAAACCTTCTGAACAAATAAATATTGAGCCAAATGTTGCTATTATTAAAGATCTTCTACTGGATAATATTGAGGGTCAGGTTATTTACTTCTGTGGTGAAGCCGCTAGAAGTGCAAAACCTGCTAGAAATGCGCAGGATGAGCTGGATAAAAATAAACCAGTTGTTGGAATGCTCGTGGTTTCAGTTAAAATTGGAGATCATTGTTATCATGGCTTGTGTGACATTGGTGCTAGTGTAAGTGCTATACCTTTTACCTTATATCAAGAAATTATGAATGACATAGCATCCTCTGAGCTTGAAGACATTGATGTTACTATTAAAATTGCAAACAAAGATACTATTACACCACTTGGGATTGTTAGAGATGTAGAAGTCTTGTGTGGAAAAATTAAGTACCCAACTGACTTTTTAGTACTTGGTTCAAAACAAGACAACTTTTGTCCCATTATATTTGGTAGACCTTTCTTGAATATTGTTAATGCTGAGATTAATTGTGTCACTGAGAAGGTCAAAGTAGGTTTTGGTGATGTGTCTCATGAGTTTAATTTCTCCAAGTTTGGTAGACAACCACATGAGAAAGAATTACCTAGTAAGGATGAAATAATTGGTCTTGCTTCTATTGTCGTGCCTTCTACAGATCCACTAGAACAATATTTGCTAGACCATGAGAATGATATGCATATAAATGAAAGAAATGAGATAGATGATATATTTCTTAGACAAACACCTATTCGTAAGCACAACTTACTAGTTGATATTTTAGGGGATCCTCCTCCACCCAAGGGAGATCCCGAGTTTGGGCTAAAAACTTTACCTGATACCTTGAAATATGCTTATCTTGATGAAAAGAAGATATATCTTGTTATTATCAGTGCTAACCTTTCGGAGCATGAAGAAAAGAGATTACTTAAAACTCAGAAGAAGCAAAAGGCTGCTATTGGATATACTCTTGATGATCTTAAGGGCATAAGCCCCACTCTATGTCAGCATAAGATTAATATGGAACCGGATGCTAAACCTGTCGTTAATCATCAACGCCGCTTAAATCCCAAGATGAAGGAAGTGGTAAGAACTGAAATACTAAAGCTTTTGGAAGCAGGTATAATCTATCCTATTGCTGATAGTAGATGGGTAAGTCTTGTTCATTGTGTTCCTGAGAAAGGAGGTATAACTGTAGTCCCTAATGATAAAAATGAACTTATTCCACAAAGAATAGTAAATAGTTATAGCATGGTAATTGATTTCAGAAAATTAAATAAAGCTACCAGGAAAGATCATTACCCCTTGCCTTTTATTGATCAAATGTTAGAAAGATTATCTAAGCACACCCACTTTTGCTTTCTTGATGGATATTCTGGATTCTCTCAAATACCTGTGTCAAAAGAGGACCAAGAGAAAACTACTTTCACATGCCCTTTTGGAACCTATGCTTATAGATGTATGCCTTTTGGTTTATGCAATGCACCTGCTACCTTTCAAAGATGTATGAATGCTATATTCTCTGACTTTTGTGAAAAGATTGTTGAGGTTTTCATGGATGATTTTTCCGTCTACGAAACTTCTTTTGATGATTGCTTGAGCAACCTTGATCGAGTTTTGCAGAGATGCGAAGAAACTAATCTTGTCTTGAATTGGGAGAAGTGCCACTTTATGGTGAATGAAGGTATAGTACTTGGGCATAAAATTTCTGAATGAGGTATTGAAGTAGATAAAGCTAAAGTTGATGTAATAGAGAAAATGCCATGTCCTAAAGACATCAAAGGTATAAGAAGTTTCCTTGGTCATGCTAGTTTTTATAGGCGTTTCATTAAAGATTTCTAGGCCACTAACTAATCTTCTTCAAAAATATATTCCTTTTGTTTTTGATGATGATTGTGTAGAAGCCTTTGAAATACTTAAGAAAGCCTTGATTTCTGCACCTATTGTCCAACCACCTGATTGGAATTTACCATTTGAAATTATGTGTGATGCTAGTGATTATGCTGTTGGTGCTGTTCTCGGGCAAAGAGTAGACAAGAAATTGAATGTTATTCATTATGCTAGTAAGACCCTAGACAATGCTCAAAGAAATTATGCTACCACTGAGAAGGAATTTTTAGCAGTTGTGTTTGCATGTGATAATTTTAGACCTTACATTGTTGACTCCAACGTTACTATTCACACCGATCTTGCTGCTATTAAATACCTTATGGAAAAGAAAGATGCTAAACCTAGACTTATTAGGTGGGTGCTTTTACTACAAGAGTTTGACTTGCATATCGTTGATAGGAAGGGAGCTAAAAACCCGGTAGCAGATAACTTGTCTAGAATGGAAAATGTTCTTGATGACCCACTGCATGTTGATGATAATTTTCCTGATGAGCAACTTGCTGCTATAAATACTTCACATAGTACTCCTTGGTATGCTGATTATGCTAAATATATTGTTGCTAAATATATACCACCTAACTTCACCTATCAACAAAAGAAGAAATTCTTTTATGATTTACGACATTACTTTTGGGATGACCCACATCTTTATAAAGAATGAGTAGATGGTGTTATTAGGCGTTGTGTACCTGAGCATGAACAGAGACAGATCCTATGGAAGTGTCACTCCGAGGCTTACGGAGGACACCATGCTGGCGACAGAACTGCACACAAGGTATTATAATCTGGTTTTTATTGGCCTACTCTTTTTAAAGATGCCCGTAAGTATGTTCTTTCTTGTGATGAATGTCAAAGAATTGGTAACATTGGTAGACGTCAGGAAATGCCTATGAATTATTCACTTGCTATAGAACCATTTGATGTTTGGGGATTTGATTATATGGGACCTTTTCCTTCCTCTAATGGGTATACAAATATTCTAGTTGTTGTTGATTACGTTACCAAGTAGGTAGAAGTTATTCCTACTAGTAGTGCTGATCATAACACTTCTATTAAAATGCTTAAAGATGTTATTTTCCTGAGGTTTGGAGTCCCTAGATATTTAATGACTGATGGTGGTTCTCATTTTATTCATGGTGCTTTCCATAAACTTATAGCTAAATATGATGTTAACCATAGAATTGCATCACCTTATCATCCACAGTCTAGTGGCCAAGTTGAATTGAGCAACCGAGAAATAAAGTTAATTTTGCAAAAGACTGTTAATAGATCCAAAAAGAATTGGTCTAAGAAACTTGATGATGCTTTATGGGCGTATAGAACTGCTTACAAAATCCTATGGGAATGTCCCCTTATAAAATGGTATATGGAAAAGCTTGTCATTTACCTCTTGAGTTAGAACATAAAGCTTATTGGGCAGTTAAAGAACTTAACTATGATTGTAAACTTACCGGAGAAAGAGGTTATTTGATATTAGCTCATTAGATGAGTGGAGGACACAAACTTATGAGAATGCCAAGTTATTTAGGGTGTGTTTGGTTTCAGTAATCGAATGGAACGTCACGGGTCCGACCCCTCCCTGGGCCGCGTTCTCATGTTTGGATCGAAAACGAACCGGAACCCACTCGTTATCACAAAGAGAATATTCGGCCCAGATCCGTCACGCACGAGACGTTCACCTCACCCTCACTCGATCTGCGCCGCCGTTGCTCCTGTCGCTCGATCCGCACCGCCGGCTTCTCGTCTCGCTCGATCTGTGTAGCCGTTGTTCCTCTCGCTCGATCTGCGCCACCGGCTGCGCTTCTCCCTCGTCTCCTCCTCTCCGGCAAGCGACGGCGGCCGGTGCCACGACCGACTGGGGAACCTGCTTGGTCTGGGCCTGCGATGGCAAGGACGCGCTGCACCATCAGCGTTGGTGCGAGTTCTTGACCGCGTTGCCACCAACAGCAAGTATGCGTATCAAGATTCGTCCAGCCACAAGTAGTTGCGGACAGGTGAAAAGGTTGATTTGTTTGTGTGCTGGACGGTGGTGCTATGCATGTCATCCACACAATTCCTTTTTCTGGTTATTTACCGGATGATTTTTTATTTTGATTTAGTATTCCAATCTGTCAAGTTTGTTATGGGTTTGTTTGTTGCATGACCAAACATTAGTTTAATTTCTAAAAAGCATTGGAGGTTCAACCAATAGATTTTGGCATATATTTTCATGACCTACTATGTATTACAATTATAAATGTAAAAAGATATATGTACGTAATCTCACCATTCCTGTGTCAAAAGGTGAGTTGAATCAAATTCATCATATTTGGTCTCTCTAACCAAACATCGAAATGGAACCGTTCCATTCTACTAAATTGCTCTACTAAACACATGAATGGGACCGACCCATTCTAGTGGAATGGAATGTAATGGAACCATGTCATTCCATTCCACTTCGTTCTTGAACCAAACACACCCTTAAGGAAAAAGTTAAAAGATGGCATGACAAGAGAATCCAAAAATGGGAATTCAATGTAGGAGACCTAGTTCTTTTGTACAATTCTCTTTCAGATTTTTTGCAACTTAGCTTCTCTCCAAATGGGAAGGCCCTTACGTCGTTGAGGAAGTCCAGCGCTCTGGTGCTATAAAGATTAACAACTTTGAAGGCAAAAACCCGAGAGTGGTAAATGGGTAAAGAATTAAGCACTATATCTCAGGTACGCCCCTTAATGTTGAAACTAACATTATTCAAGTTATGACTCCGGAAGAATACATAAAGGAGACCCGCTGGAACACTCTAGAAAGCTGAAAAGGGGTAGGTATGTGATACGGTAAGTAAACCGACTCCAAAAATTCCAAAAAAATATTTTCTGTTGGTTTTGATATTTTAGAAAAAATCCAAAAATAAAAAGGAGCTAGGGGGACCCATGAGGGAGCCATGACCCAACAGGGCGCGGCCAGGGGCTCCTGGTCACGCCCTGTTAGCTCGTGGTGCCCCTGGCCACAGCCCCTGGCCGCGCCCTGTTAGCTCGTGGTGCCCTCGTGTGCCCCCCGGACTCCGTTTTCTTCCTGGACACATATTCTAACCTAGAAAAAATCATTATATATACTCTCGTATGTTTGATCACCGCATCACAAGTTTCTCCTTTGTTCTTGTTTCAGGCTGTTTTTCTGACAGGCTGCCGAAGGTGTGGAAATTATGTCCTCGTCCTCTTCCAACAACATTGAGGACCAGCCTTGGTTGATGCAGATGGAGCTTGAGCGAGAAGGAACTGAGGAAGTTATCTCGGGTGAAGAACCTATGGACTCTATGGAGGTGCATCCCCCGGCCTCAGAGCGAGGTATGCTAGCGGGCATCTCCACTTCTCCAAACCCTTGCCCACCAATGGGGAGGAGAGCCCAGCTAACTCAGGAAGCGCAAGGTGAATCTACTCCGAGGAGGCCCCTCGGCGGGTTACATAAAAACAACTTCCACAAATTGATTCACAATTACGGAGTTGAGAATATTGCTCGCTCGCATATACCATCCAATTGGGACATCTCTCGTCCAAGTGAAATTGATGCAGGAAAAGGCTCTTGGTGGCCAGAGAATAAGCACATTATGGTGGAAGTACAGAAGAACACTGCAATGATTCAGCAGTTACTCAATGAGATGAGGGAGTTGAAGGCCCTCCTGCTAACTATTACGAGAGACAAGCCTACTACATCATCACCCAAGAAGGATACTTGAGTACATGGGTATGGGCACCACCCTTAGCTTGTTTCAAGCTTGGGGGGAGGTGCCCCGGTATCGTATCACCATCACCTCTATCATTACCATCTATTTTAGTTCGATCCTTAGTTATTTTGTGATTTAGGAAATAAAATTTCAGATTTGCTTTGCTTAGAATTTTTGCTTTGAGATCTATATATCCTTGTAATCGAGTGTGAAAGTTATATAATAAAGATTAGTTTGTGTGCTCTACTCTCATGCATCTATCATCATAGCATTGAAGTAAAAGAAAAGATCATATGCTAATCCCATGGGGAGTAGTAACTTCACATGGAGAAAGTATAAGTGATAAAAGTTGTTGGGAATAAACAAACATAGCATTAGTCATTGATACAATCTATGCAAGATTATGATGGAGGAGAGGAGATTCACATATAAATACACTATCTTGGACATCTTTTATGATTGTGAGCCCCCATCAAATATTATATAGTGATCAAGTGTTGATGTTGGACTTGGAAGACAACGTAATGATCATGATAGTTTACATTCACATAGAAGTTATATGGTCATGGATCCTTTAACATGTGGTGCTTGCTTTAGATCTTTTGCTATCCAGTAATTTTCTGCACCAAGTAGAGATACTACTTGTGCATCCATAACCCCTTAAACCCAGTTTCTTTCCATGAGAGTCCACCATGCCTACCTATGGATTGAGTAAGATCCTTCAAGTAAGTTGTCATCGGTGCATCAAGCAACAAAATTGCTCTTAAATATGTATGATATTTTATTGTAAAGGAAAACAAGCTTTGTACGATCTTGTGATGGCAAAGAAATAAAAGTGACATAGTGCATAATAAAGTTTGTCATCATAAGGGGCAATATAAAGTGACGTTCCTTTCCATTAAGAGCTTGCACATCCGAATTAAAAGCGCATGACAACCTGTGCTTCCCTCTGCGAAGGGCTTATCTTTTATCTTCATGAAATTACTTTGGTGCAAGAGTCAATAAAGTTTATTCTTACTTCAACCTATCAACTCTATAGTAGCAAGCATCATGTATTGAGGACAAATACAGATAAATATATCCAGTTGAATGTAGGAGATCATGAACCATTACTGTTGACATTATCCTTGAGGTAAATAAGTTGGGTGGCAAAAACAATGAAGCCCCCATCTTCCTATGTGTAGAATCACTAGAAGTGTATGTCTAGAGGGGGGTGAATAGACTACTTGCAGGAATTAAAAACCTAACCTTTTCCCAAGTTAATTGGTTGGCAGATTTTAGCAATTATAGCAAGTCTAGCACACCCTACACATGCATGTCAACAAGTATGGCAGTGGAAAGTAAAGACATTGCACATGGAAGTAAATAGTTGAGATAGTAAGATCAAACGCATGAGGGACACGAAGATTTTTCCCGTGGTTTCGATAGGTGGTGCTATCGTACGTCCACGTTTATGGAGTCTTCAACCCACGGAGGGTAACGGTCGCGAGAGTCCATGGAGGGCTCTACCCATAAGGGTCCACGAAGTAGCAACCTTGACTATTCCATAACGGCTTCCGTCCACGAAGGACTAGCCTCACTATGGGTAGATCTTCACGAAGTAGGCGATCTCCTTGCCCGTACAAACTTCTTGGTTCAACTCCACAACACGAAGTAGGAGGCTCCCAAGCGACACCTAACCAATCTAGGAGGCACCACCCTCCAAAAGGTAATAGCCTCGGCAATGTCGATGAACTCCTTGCTCTTGTGCTTCAAGATGATAGACTCCTCAACACACAATCACTCTCTCACAGATTTGGCTATGGTGGAAGAGATTGATTTGGTGGAAAGCAACTTGGGGAGGCTAGAGATCAAGATTCATATGGTAGGAATGGAATAGCTTGATCTCAACACATGAGTAGGTGGCTCTCTCTCAGAAAATAGGATGGGGCAAGTATGGAATAATTCTGAGTGCTTCTCTTACGAGTGGGTGGTGGTGAAGGGGTATATATAGGCATCCCCAAAAATCGAACCGTTACACCTAAAGTGACCAACTCGGTGACACCGAAGTGTAAAACTCGCTGGTACCAAAGTGACCAAAAGGCAGTAACTTTTGAATCTCGGTGAGACCGATACATAACTCTCGGTGGTACCGATTAGATGACCAATGGTCAGAATGCACAACTCGGTGAGACCGATTCTCAATTCTCGGTGGTACCAATTCTTGACAATGGCTAACCAGAGAGTTGGTCCAAAAACTCGGTGAGACCGATTCACAAAACTCGGTGGTACCGATTCTTGAGAATAGCTAACCAGGAAGTTGGTCCAAATCTCGGTGAGACCGATTGACAAAACTCGGTGGTACCGATACTTGAAAATAGCTAACCAGAAAGTTGGCAACCTGAACTCGGTGGCACCGATGCAGAATCGGTTGCACCGAAGGGCTAGGGTTTGGCATGGGTCTGTCTGAGTTTGGGAATCGGTGGGACCGAGTGGGAATTGTTGGTAACACCGATTTTCAAGATAGGCTTGGACAGACTTTTGTGGAAGAGTTTGTGGGTGTTTTTGGTGAGTATCACTCGTGCACGTGGAGCATCTTGTTCACCAACAGTACCTTACCCCCTTTTAATAGTATTGGCTTTCCTATGGACTCAAAGTGATTTCTCACAAAGTAAAATGTAGAGTCCTCTTGCTTGAAGCTTTGCCAATCCATTTCCTTGCATCTTGGGGTTTCTCCACAATCCTTTTGCCGACCCTCTCTGTGGACTTTCACCTGAAATACACTAGGTAGAAATATTAGTCCAAGAGACAATGTATGTTGTCATGAATTATCAAAACCACCAAGGGAGCACATTGTGCTTTCAATCTCCCCCTTTTTGGTAATTGATGACAACATACAATCAAAGCTTCAAATAAAGATATGCATGGATATAATGAAGACTTTGAAAGACACATGACTTAGATTTGCTCCCCCTAAATGTGTGCAATCCCTTTAAAGGATAGTTGCTTTGGAATGCATGGACACACATATAGTAGAAGAGATATAATGAGTCAAGTGTATCTTGCCTATATGCATCAAATATATGTGAATGAGATGTATCCTTGTTCAAGACTTCACTCTTACAAAAAATATGTGCAAGAAGCAAGAGATCATCTTGATCAAGGAAATGATGCATATACTTACCTCGAGTTCTTGAGCATTCTAGTAGTAGAGACACACTTGAGAAAACAATGTTAGGAAACACAAGAGTATTCTACTAATCAAAAGGCAATAGAACTCAATAGTACCAAGATGTGGAGAACATATAGAGGATAGTATTCCTTAAGATTGATATGTCTCCAAAATCATTTAGAGCTTTCTCCCCTTGATATGAACTAGTAGGTCATCCTCTCCCTCTGAATCTTAGCATGTAGATATTGGGATTGGAAAGGGTGAGAAAAGTCTAACATGAGTAGTCAAATGAAATAAACATATTTTTCTCCCAAACATATTTTTCTCCCCTTACTTTGGTATTCTCCCCTTGTCTATATAAGTATAAACTTTGATATTCTCCCCCTTGATTGTTTTCTCCCCCTTTGCATTGAAGCATGTATCTCCCCCTTTAGCATTGAAGCTTTGGTATTTCTCCCCATTTGGCATTAATTTCCAAAAAGGTCATACACAGGGTCAGATACAGGGATCATCGATTAAGAAGGGATCCTTGAGAACAAGGGTCATAGAATGTAGGGATCATGAAAAACTTAGAATCATAGAGAGCATTGGGAACTAAGGGATTCATGGAAAATAATTTCTCCCTCTTTGACTGATCTGAGAGCTTGTGAGACTTCTCCTCCTTTGAGTTAGGGATCCTAGAATAGAGTTTCATCCCCTTTTTTTATATAATAAGTAATCATTGAAGAAATGAAAATGTCACTGTAGGATCACTAAAGGAACAAAAATTTACTAACACGAACGCAGACTAGAGAAGAAATTAAATCGGTGGCTCCGAGACGAACAAGTCGGTGGAATCGAGCTGCTTATTTGCAGCCTATCTGCATAATCGGTAGAACCGTGTCATTTGAATCGGAGGCTCCGAGGGCTAAACAGAAACTTGGCAGTGTTTGAGAAACTTGCAAATTAATTTGGAGAACTTGTAACAAAGTGTTAAAAGGATCTTCAAAGGAAATGCAAAAGACTTTACAAATAGATATCAACTAGAGAATATTTGAGTGGTTCCAAGAAATCTTGCAAATAGAGAATGAACCAAACAAGATACTTAATCTAGATGATGGGCGGTGACTAGGTCACCTATATTAGAGTATATTGACATAGGAGTCAAGCAAGGATACTTGATCATAGGTCATACTCATCGTTAAGCTCAAAATGGGGTTACCATTTTTCGATTAAGCATTTTAATGTCTTCATATCACTTGAGTTGCTTTATCTCATGACTTGGAGTAAAGCTTTTTCAAGGATATGAGTACATACCTTTGAGTGATGTTGATGACATGGCTTGTAGGTGAACTTGTTGAGGATGCTCGAGGTTGATGAAGTTCATCTTGAGTTGGGAGCAGTCCTTCTTGTTTTGGTACACTTATCACCTACATAGGTTAGTCATGCAAGGAAGAACAATATATATATATATATCCATTTGACATGATATCAATTGAGAATTAGAAAATATGATCACATCAAACATATGTCAAGGATATGGTTGAGTTGTCTTCTTCCTTCCATCATCAAGAGGGGTTGTGGATACTTGGTCATGACAAGATTGCTTATGATATGAGTTGTTCGCAACCTTGTGGAATGAAGTTCTTCCAAGTACCTACAAAAGGTTAGATGCAATACAAGGGATCATAGAATTCCAAGATATATGAAGTTCATGATAATGATGGCATGGAATGGTCAAGTAAGCTCATCCCCTTGCATGGAAATGAGTGAGTTTAGCTGAAGTTTGAAGCATCAAGGATGTTCAACTCACTCCTCAAGTGACAAAACACTTTCTCATCAAGTGGCTTAGTAAAGATATCGGCCAATTGCTTGTTGGTACGAACATGCTTAAGATTAATATCTCCTTTGGCAACATGATCACGAATGAAATGATGTCGAACTTGAATATGCTTAGTTCGAGAATGTTGCACGGGATTATGACCAATCTTAATAGCACTTTCATTGTCACAAAGTAATGGAACATTTTTCACATGGATTCCACAATCCTTAAGCGTTTGTGTCATCCATAGCAATTATGCGCAACACGATCCGGCAGCAATATAGTCAGCTTCGGCAGTAGATAGAGATACCGAGTTTTGTTTCTTGGAGGACCAAGACACAAGAGATCTACCAAGAGATTGACACGTACCCGAGGTGGATTTTCTATCAACCTTGTCACCGGCATAGTTCGAATCGGAATAGCCAACAAGGTTAAAGGAAGATCCCTTGGGATACCAAATACCAAAGTTTGGTGTTTGTATCAAATATCTCACAATACGTTTCACGGCCAAAAGATGACACTCTTTAGGTGCATCTTGATATCTAGCACACATGCAAACACTAAGCATAATATCGGGACGGGAGGCACATAGATAGAGCAATGAACCAATCATAGATCGATAAACCTTTTGATCAACCGGTTCATCCTCCTTGGTAAGGTCAACATTTCCACTAGTAGGCATAGGAGTTTTCATACCTTTACACTCTTGCATGTTGAACTTTTTGATCAAGTCCTTGGTATACTTGGTTTGAGAGATGAAAGTTCCTTCTCTCGTTTGCTTGATTTGCAAACCAAGGAAAAATTTCAGGTCACACATCATGGACATCTCATACTTCTCGGACATCAACCTTCCAAATCTTTCACTAAATTGTGGGTTAGTAGATCCAAAGATAATATCATCCACATAGATTTGGCACACAAATAATTCACCATTAACTCTCTTAGTGAATAAGGTTGCGTCAATTTTACCAATTTCAAAACCCTTTTCAATGAGAAACTTCGTTAAGCATTTATACCAAGCGCGTGGGGCTTGCTTAAGACCATAAAGAGCTTTACGAAGCTTGTAAACATGATTAGGTTTCTTAGGATTCACAAAACCAGGGGGTTGTTTGACATAGACCTCTTCTTCAATTTCACCATTTAAAAAGGCACGTTTAATGTCCATTTGATAAAGCGTGATATCATGGTGATTAGCATAAGCAAGAAGAATGAGAATAGCTTCAAGTCTAGCGACGGGGGCATAGGTCTCACCGTACTCCATACCTTCGACTTGCGTATATCCTTGGGCTACGAGACGCGCCTTGTTGCGTACAACTTGACCGTCTTCATGTTGCTTGTTCCGAAACACCCATTTGGTTCCGATGATGTTGTGCTCGTCCTTGGGCTTCTCCACGAGTGTCCACACTTCATTCCTCTCGAAGTTGTGAAGCTCTTCATGCATGGCATTCACCCAATCCGGGTCTTCAAGAGCTTGTTCTACCTTCAAGGTTTCAATGCTAGAGATGAAAGAATAATGCTCACAAAAGTTAGCTAAGCGAGTTTTAGAGCGAGTGATTCTCCCGGTTTGTATGTCACCAACGATTTGGTTTAGAGGATGGTTCTTGGTCACTCGTGCTCGAACTCGGGGTAGCTTCGGCTTGTTGGATGGTGGAGCTTCTTCATAATCATTATCTCCTTCATCTTCATTGTTGTTGAAGGTGTCGTTTCCTTGAGGTGGTGGTGACGGAGGTTGCGGTGGATCATCATGATGAACTTCTTCCTCTTCATCTTGTCGTGTACCGCTTGTGGATGCCTCCATGTCGTGTTGAGGATCACCTTGACGTGAAGTAGGGGCTTCCACTTGAGTTGACGAAGTACTTTCCTTCACCTCCATGGGACGAATCTTGCCGATGGACAAGTCTTGGATAGCTTCCGAAGGATCCTTATCTCCTACATCATTTGGCAATTGTTCGACTTGCGAACCATTAGATTCATCAAACTTCACATCTATTGTCTCTTCAACTTTTCGAGTGAAGTTGTTGTAGACACGGTAAGTGTGAGAGTTCGATCCGTAACAAAGTAGGAATCCTTCATGAGATTTAGGAGCAAATTTAGTACGACGATGCTTATCAAGAATGTAGCACTTTGAGCCGAATACCCGAAAGTATCCAACTTGGGGTTTGTTACCGGTGAGTAGCTCGTATGCCGTTTTACCGAGAAGCTTGTGCAAGTAGAGTCGGTTTGTGGCATGACATGCTGTTTCCATGGCTTCTGCCCAAAAGTGTCTTGGCGTCTTGTATTCGTCAAGCATCGTTCTTGCCATCTCAATAAGAGTTCGGTTCTTCCTCTCAACAACTCCATTTTGTTGAGGTGTGTACGTAGCCGAGAACTCATGTGAGACACCTTCTTCGTCAAGAAAGGTATCTACATGGGTGTTCTTGAACTCCGATCCGTTATCGCTCCGAACCTTCTTGATCTTCACTTCAAACTGATTTTGCGCTTTGCGAACGAAGTTCTTGAAGATCTTTTGTACCTGTGACTTATCGTCAAGAAAGAATACCCACGTAAATCTGGAAAAATCACCAACTATAACTAGACCATAGGAATTTCCACCGAGGCTCTTGTAAGCATTGGGACCAAAAAGATCCATGTGAAGTAACTCGAGTGGTCTCCTAGTAGTTATGATATTCTTTATGCGATGACTTCCACCTACTTGCTTTCCAGCTTTACAAGCACTATAAAGTCTATCTTTGTCAAAGATAACATCTTTAACACCAAGTATATGATCACCTTTGATAAGTTTGTCTAGATTACGCATGCCAACATGTCCTAGTCTTCTATGCCAAAGCCAACCTTTAGAAGATTTTGCAATAAGACAAGTACGAGGTTTGGATCTCTTAGTGAAATCGACAATATATAGATCACCTCTACGGAAACCAGTAAAGACCATGTTATGATTATCTTGACGAAACACTTGGCAATCTACTTTCGTGAATAGCACATTAAAACCAAAGTCGGTAAGTCTAGATACGGAAAGAAGATTGTAGCCAAGGAATTCAACAAGCATGACGTTTTGAATAGAGCTATCATGGGATATGGACACCTTACCAAGACCAAGTACCTTACCCTTGGAGTTGTCTCCAAAAGTTACATACCTTCGCGGTCCATGGTTTGGTGTGATCTCTTCAAACATGTCTCTATTTCCGGTCATATAATCGGTGCATCCACTATCGAGAATCCACTCTTTTCCTCCGGACATGTAATCCTTGAAGTTTGCCATGAGACTTAGATTCTTCATGATCTTCTCATGCTCGATGTTGAACAACTCATCTTCATCATAGTAGCTATGTTCCACATTGTCATCATCAAGTGGGAAATCCTCGTCACAAGAAATAAGGGATTCGTTAGGGTTGTGATCATGACAATGTTCAAGATTATGAATGCGAATGGCTTCTACAACGATGTTGTTGATAGTTATGACGTCTCCTTTAGCACGCATGAGGTCTCTAAGCTCAAATAGATAGTCATCAAACTTGGGATCACTAGGCATCATTTTGTGAAAGACAATAGTCTTATGAAGAATTTCATCAAGATTACTCAATGAATAACTTGGATATCGTTTCTCCAAGTCATTCCACAAAGTATAAGCACATTCAAAATTCTTCATTTGATTAAGCACAATCCTAGGCAATCGTCTAACGATAAGATTGACAGTTCTAAGATTGCATAGCATATCAATTTTCTCTTCGTGTGTGGGATGTAACGGATCAATGGGAGGTGCATAGGGCTTCTTAACATACTTGCTCAAATGAAATTCATTGAATAGCTCAAGCATCTTATATTTTCATTGACTATAGTACTCTCCATCAAGAATAGGCACTCTACAACTTAAACTTCCCACACTAGACACATCCATCTTCCTCCATGGTGATGAAACCGAAGCAATGGAGACCAATGCTCAGATACCACTTGTAGGATCACTAGAAGTGTGTGTCTAGAGGTGGGTGAATAGACTACTTGCAGGAATTAAAAACCTAACCTTTTTCCAAGTTAATTGGTTGGCAGATTTTAGCAATTATAGCAAGTCTAGCACACCCTACACATGCATGTCAACAAGTATGGCAGCGGAAAGTAAAGACATTGCACATGGAAGCAAATAGTTGAGATAGGGAGATCAAACGCATGAGGGACACGAAGATTTTTCCCATGGTTCCGATAGGTGGTGTTATCGTACGTCCACGTTTATGGAGTCTTCAACCCACGGAGGGTAACGGTCGCGAGAGTCCACGGAGGGCTCCACCCATAAGGGTCCACGAAGTAGCAACCTTGACTATTCCATAACGGCTTCCGTCCACGAAGGACTAGCCTCACTATGGGTAGATCTTCACGAAGTAGGCGATCTCCTTGCCCGTACAAACTTCTTGGTTCAACTCCACAACACGAAGTAGGAGGCTCCCAAGCAACACCTAACAAATCTAGGAGGCACCACCCTCCAAAAGGTAATAGGCTCGGCAATGTCGATGAACTCCTTGCTCTTGTGCTTCAAGATGATAGACTCCTCAACACACAATCACTCTCTCACAGATTTGGCTATGGTGGAAGAGATTGATTTGGTGGAAAGCAACTTGGGGAGGCTAGAGATCAAGATTCATATGGTAGGAATGGAATAGCTTGATCTCAACACATGAGTAGGTGGCTCTCTCTCAGAAAATAGGATGGGGCAAGTATGGAATAGTTCTGAGTGCTTCTCTTACGAGTGGGTGGTGGTGAAGGGGTATATATAGCCATCCCCAAAAATCCAACCGTTACACCTAAAGTGACCAACTCGGTGACACCGAAGTGTGAAACTCGGTGGTACCGAAGTGACCAAAAGGCAGTAACTTTTGAATCTCAGTGAGACCGATACATAACTCTCGGTGGTACCGATTAGATGACCAACAGTCATAATGCACAACTCGATGAGACTGATTCTCAATTCTCGGTGGTACCAATTCTTGACAATGGCTAACCAGAGAGTTGGTACAAAAACTCGGTGAGACCGGTTCACAAAACTCGGTGGTACCGATTCTTGAGAATAGCTAACCAGGAAGTTGGTCCAAATCTCGATGAGACCGATTGACAAAACTCGGTGGTACCGATACTTGAAAATAGCTAACCAGAAAGTTGGCAACCTGAACTCGGTGGCACCGATGCAGAATCGGTTGCACCGAAGGGCTAGGGTTTGGCATGGGTCTGTCTGAGTTTGGGAATCGGTGGGACCGAGTGGGAATTGTTGGTAACACCGATTTTCAAGATAGGCTTGGACAGACTTTTGTGGAAGAGTTTGTGGGTGTTTTTGGTGAGTATCACTCGTGCACGTGGAGCATCTTGTTCACCAACAGTACCTTACCCCCTTTTAATAGTATTGGCTTTCCTATGGACTCAAAGTGATTTCTCACAAAGTAAAATGTAGAGTCCTCTTGCTTGAAGCTTTGCCAATCCATTTCCTTGCATCTTGGGGTTTCTTCACAATCCTTTTGCCGACCCTCTCTGTGGACTTTCACCTGAAATACACCAGGTACAAATATTAGTCCAAGAGACAATGTATGTTGTCATGAATTATCAAAACCACCAAGGAAGCACATTGTGCTTTCACTATGTGTCCACCGGAAACACTAGCTCCAAAAATATGCAATGAGTGTCAACAGTCATAAAACACTAAATGATAGTTGAGTATGTGAACTTGCTAGAATGAAATATCTTACATAGACTCTTCTCTGGATTATGATTAATTGTGATTGCCTCAATGACTAAGAGCATAGTTTGTTGATTGTCAATAGTGTTTACGCTTCATACTTTAATTTTGTGAATGGATTGTTACTTACCTACGAGAAGTTATATGATGAAAATATTGCTGCTATGTTGTCATTCATGATGCACTCATGTTCGTATTTTATTTTTATCGACACCTCTCTCTCAAATTATGTGGTCATTATTATTGAGTTCGGCTTTCACTTGAGGACAAGCGAGGTCTAAGCTTGGGGAGTTGATACGTCCATTATGCATCATGAATTCCTATTGATATTTATGTTATTCTTGTTCATTATTCCTTATTATGATGCAATTCTTATGCATTTTCTCTCTGAATATGCAAGATACATCACAAGGAGGGAAATTTCTGGAAACTGGAATTCTGGACCTGAAAATCAAGAAAATAGCAGAAAAATCACTGGACTCCAAATGACCTAAAATTTCACGGAGATTTTTTATGGAATATATAAGAATTTTTGGTCCAAAATATACCAGAGGGGGGGCTGCTAGCCACGAGCCAACAGGGCGCGACCCAGCCCCTGGCCATGCCCTGTTGGGTAGTGGTGGCCCAGCAGGTCCCCTACCCCCCTCTTCTCCTATATGGTGTGTTTTGACCTAGAAAAAATCATAAGATTACTTTCAGGACAAAGCGCCGCCGTCTCGAGGCGGAAACCAGGGCAGAGGCCCTTTTGCTCTCCGGCAGAGAGATTCTGCCGGGGAAACTTCTCTCCGGCAGGGGGAGATCGAAGCCATCGTCATCACCAACGCTTCCTCCTTCGTGGGAGGACCAATCTTCATCAACATCTTCACCAGCACCATCTCATCTTCAACCCTAGTTCATCTCTTGTATTCAATCTTTGTCTCAAAACCTCAGATTGGTACGTGTGGGTTACTAGTAGTGTTGATTACATCTTGTAGTTGATGCTTGTTGGATTAATTGGTGAAATATATTATGTTTAGATCCTTGATCATCATCATTACACCTCTGATCATGAACATGTTGATGAGGTGTGAGTAGTTACTGTTGTTCCTGAGGACATGTGATAGGTCATGTTATAAGTAACCATGTGAAGTTGGTATTCGTTCGATATTTTGATGATATGTATGTTATTGCTTCTCTTAGTGGTGTCGTGTGAACGTCGACTACATGACACTTCACCATTTATGGGCCTAAGGGAAGGCATTTTGGAGTAACAAGTAGATGATGGGTTGCTAGAGTGACAGAAGCTCAAACCCTAGTTTATGTGTTGCTTCATAAGGGGCTGATATGGATCCACACGTTTCATGCTATGGTTAGATTTATCTTAATTCTTCTTTCGTAGTTGCGTATGCTTGCGAGAGGGGGTAATCATAAGTGGGTTGCTTGTTCAAGTAAGAACATCACCTTAGCATCGGTCCACCCACATACCAAATTATCAAAGTAGCGAACGCGAATCAACTCAACATGATGAACATGACTTGGCAGAAATTCCCATGTATCCTCGGGAGCGCTTGCTTCAGATAAGAATACTTTCCGGCCTGTCCTTTGCTACAAAAAGGATTGGGCTACCTTGCTGCACCTTGGTTACTATTGTTACTTGTCACTTGTTACGAATTATCTTGCTACAAAACTATCTACTATTGCTACTCACAACACTTGCAGAAACTACCTTGTTGAAAATTGCTTATCATTTACTTCTGCTCCTCGTTAGGTTCGACACTCTCACTTATCGAAAAGACTACGATTGATCCCCTATACTTGTGGGTTATCAACGCTCTGGGTGTTGCGTCCCCTTCCAGCTCCTTGGGCCCGTCGGCACCGCTGCTACTCCGGCCCCGGTGGTCCGGATCTGCGCTTCCTTCCAGATCGATCCTGACTTGTCCCGGACTACGGTCACCGTCCCATCCCCGCCGCATCTCATACCATGCAGTCAGGCATCCTCGCCCTCCTCCGGAGTTCGCGTGTCCGGCGATGCCTAGCGTCTCTTTCGGCGTCACGCGTGGCTCCCCTTCCGGCAGTCGCAACACCGGCCTACACCCGACGACCTCCTCTTCGACTCGTGTTCCGACGGCTTGGGATTGGTTGGAATTGGCCAGGGCGAAATCCCTGCATCTTATGCTGGCAGCGGCGACATCCGCGGGTGCCGTCTCCTTCCTGGAGGCGCTGCCATGGCCATTTTTGTGCCCCTCTTCGAGCATCAGGGGAAACCCTAGGTCCTGGTTTTCGGATCGGATGACGACGACATCCCGGTGTCGTTCTCCTTCATGAAGGTGTTGTCTAGGTTGCTCGTGGTGTCCTCGGTGCAGGTTTCGAGTTTTGGTCGTCCAGTTGTTTGTTGGTTTGCTTCTTTGGTCGGCGAGTTCAGCCGTGTTCTTCTTTGTTTGGGTCGAACATCTTAGTCTTTCCGCTTCGAGCATCATGTTCACGTCCTTTGCGTTCGTGTCATGTGTTATACCACCTCCTGTACTCATTCTAACTTCTTCTATCAATATAATGATACGCAAACTTTGTGTATTCGCGGAAAAAAAAAATCGGCCAGAGCTCCGTGCCTCCGTCCGGGCCAAAACTCCCGAGGCGGAGGCATCTCGCGCGCGCGCGTGGCGTGTCCAGTGTGGGCCCCTCCCCAGGCGCCAAGTATTCACCTGGGGCCGGATGGTCCTGAGCTCCTGGTCACGGAACCCACCTGGTGCATGGGCGGCCGACCCAGCGCAGCACTCCACTCCAACGCCTTTCGCGTTTCCCTCGTACCCCGGCCCCGGCGCCGGCCGTTCCCGGGAGCACCCGACCGCCCGGATCGCCTCCGCGCCGCTCCATCCGTTCTGCACCCATGCATGCATGCATGCAGGCCGCGCTCCAGAGTTCATTTCAGGGTCTCGACAGCGTGCATGCACATTCATACGTGGTCCGCCATGCAAATAAACGCAACAACTCATCACTGGCGCCTCATCATCTACTCCTAGAGAAACTAGCTGGCGTCTCCATCAATGGTAACTCGAGACAAAGTGTGATCACTGCGGTGATCAATGTGCTACTACCGGGTTAAATAAAGCCGGTCCAGATTTAGAACGGCAGTTACTGCAACCGGGCAAAGCCGAAATCTTGGCCGCTTGCTCTAGTCGGGTCGGGTCGGGCCTTTTAAAGCTTCTGGATGAATTCGTCCAGTTAATCTGGCCAAAACAGTGCATGCTTCTGGGCGCAAACACGCGAAAGCCAGCGTTTCGGGTCCGGCCAGAAACGTGCTCCGGCAAACGGCCGCCCCTCACAGCTCTACTCGAGGCCGGATCCTTCCGCTCTAGCAGCTGTGATAGATGTTCTTGCATGAAATGCAAGGATCTTTTGTTTTTCACCCAGGCCTTCGTTCTTAACCTAGATAGAAGTAGAACAGCTCACTTAACAACAACCACGAACTTGACTCAAGTTTTCATTCATTGATTTCCGGCGACGGTAATTAACAAGGCCCAGACACTCCAAGGCATGCAGGAGGAACCTAAAACTGACAACTGAAACATGATTCTTACACAGAAAAGTAAAGCAAGGAGAAAGAAGCAAAGCAACAAGAACAAGACGACCTCTCGTCAGATGCATCCATGATTTCCTTCCTAGTATCATCTCCCTATCCAGCGACGTACGTCAGCGCATCGCCGCTGACACGGACGGAACCTCGGGCGGGTGTGGGGTCCGGGTTCCGTGCTGACCTCGCCACGTTGGCGTCATGCGTCGGGATTGCCCCCCTCGAGCACGGAGCGCCACAGGGGGTCCACCTCGTCCTCGCCGGCGGTGACGAGCCACTCCGCCAGGACCTCAAACAGCGTCCCAATGCTCGGCGGAGGAATGAAGCGGTCGCCGGGGACGCCGATCGCCGCGATGTGCCCGTCCACCAGCGACCGGAAGAACACCTCCCGGAGCTCCACCACGGCGCTGGGGGCGGGGGCGCCCAGCCCGCCGCGGCACTTGAGCCACCAGAAGTCGAACACCCCCGGCGGCGGCTTCCACGCGTCCCCATCCGGGCCATCCCCGTCCTCCACCACCGCCGGCGCCGCCTCCTGGAATGCCATTTCCGCCAGCGCATCAGCCGCCGCCGCCGCCGCCAGAGCCGTCATCATCACTGCCGGCGAGTCGTTCCACTCCTCCTCCTCTGCCCGCGCACGCTTCTTGCTGCCCTCCCGCTGATCCATGCGCCGCGCTAAACAACACAAACACACACACGCATGCACACGAACATCTCAGCTCCGACAACCAACATATCTTACGGTACTTTGCATGCAACAACAAGAAACACAGGAGCATTTGATCGATGTTTTCATCGCAAGAACACATGCGCATACGTTCAATTACCTGTTCTTCTAGCTTTCTAGGCAAGGGAGGATAGTGTCGGGACTGAGGGGAGGTGCCGGCCCTCTCCTCAGGTGTTCTTTGGCGGTGGTGGTTGGTGTAAGGGGGGATCGATGCGGTGGTGTGGAAACTGTGCAGGGTGTGTGTGTCTATATATAGAAGACACACTGTGTACTGACGGCCAGGGTGAGAGGCCGAGGGCGATGGACGGTGTTTTGCACGGCATCTCCGACTACTACTTTTGTATCAATGCATGGATTCCATGTGACATTGGAATTTGGAAGGCAGGGGGTGATCCCACTTTTTTTTTAAAAATTAATACGACAAGTGAACTGTTTTTCCTTTATGAATTTGTTTTTTGTACTGGTGTCGTTTGAAATTGGATGGAGGTAGAAGTAGCTTTATTTGCTGATTTCAAGGGTAGCTAGTGAGTGTCATGGATGTGTTCTTTGGGGCTCTTTCCTTTTTTTGTGCAGTTGCAGTAGAATATAAAAATAAAATTACTTTTGATATGGTAAAGAAATAACTAAAGATCAAAAAATACCTGGTGCCGAAGGGGAAAATAGAGATGAGTTCTCACCGGGTCCACATCCAGATCTGCACTCCTAATGCTTTGGCGACCAAGTGAAATTTCTGATATGGTAAAGAATTAACGTAAGATCGAAAGAATACATGTTGTCGAAGGGGGAAATCGGATATTAGTCCTCACTGGATCCACATCCAGATCTGCATAGGTCGGTCGACTCCTAATGTTATGGCGACCAAATGAATTTTTAATATCGTAAAAAATTAACGAAAGTTTGGAAGAATACCTGTTGCCGAAGGGGGGAGTCGGATATGAGTTCTCACTGGATCCACATCCAGATCAGCATAGGTCAGTCGACTCCCAATGTTATGGCGACCGAGAGAATTTTTGATATGGTAAAGAATTAATGGAAAATAAGAAAAATATTTGTTGCCAAAGGGGAAAGTCGAATATGAGTTCTCGCCAGATCCGTATCCAGATCTAGATAGGTTAGCCAACTCCTAGTGTTATAGCGACCAGGGGATCTAGGTTCTCGATGGCTAGAAGCGAGTTTGTGGATATCATGTGGTCGACAGGTGCTATGAGTATGTGACGAGCTTTGTCGAATAATATATTGAACCTTGAGGGTGTCAACCACCCGAAGTGTGGTATGTTGCTACAAGGATCTATGATGGAAGGTAGCACCGCAAGAGAGAACCAAAGGAGAGCGAGGGATGGAAGATGCTCAACTAGATATGGAAAGATCTAAATGGACGAGGGAAGTCGAGAGAAGGGAAGGGCCGACAAGATCTAAGGTTACATGGTGCCATGGATGATAAAAGCTTAAAACCATTATTTTTATGTGTAAAGCAAATAAAGATAGACGAGATACAGATTCGTGAGGAGGAAAGTCGATTACCTCTTCTTGCCATCAGATTCACATCGAGACCTATATTCTGGTCTTGGATTCAGATTTTTGGTGCTAGAACTGAGGGTGGAGGTGACGAAAGTAGAATCGCATGAGGGGATACGGGAGCATGGCGATGATGTTCGTTGAATGATAGAACATTTAGGTGTCATTTACCTAAAATCAGGATGCTGGTACCTGGATCCATTATGTGAGGCAGCGATGCAAGAGAGAACCTAGGAAGTTGAGGGATGGCAGCGGTCGGCCAGATGTCGGAGGAGGTCGAGAGATGGAAAAGGTAGGGAAGATGGTGAATTTTGTGGTAGTAAGGTGCGCAGGTGATAATTGGTGTAGAACGGACCATGGCGATGGGGGAGGGGGTTTGGGCGAAAGGGGGAACATAGTCCTGCGGGGATCGAATGGGCAGAAAGGACGGTGAGTGGAACGATGCTTTATAGAATTGGAGGGGGGGAGGGCGCTCTGCGCGGAAGGGGGGACATAGTCCCACAGGGAATGTAGGAATGGGGAGAAAGGAGGTGAGTTGAACGATGGCAGTGCTTTATAGAATTGGGATGAGGGAGCTCTGGGCGAAAGGGGGAACATAGTGCCACGGGGAATGTTAGAGTGGAAGAAAGGAGGGTGAACAAAATGATGCTTTCTATAATTGAGGGATGGTGCCACAAAAATATAAATAACAAAACATTTTGAAAACTTCAACCGATTATAAATCATACCTTTTTCGTGCGTATTGGTGAAAATTACCCGTTGGCCATTAAAAAATTGTCATAAAAGAAATGACCGGTTTGTTCATGAAAATGAAATCGGTTTGTTTAAAAATCTACTCAGGCTAACTATAATTTTAGTAATGGTTCAATATTTTTGAAATGCATGTCACCGTATTTCGGCCTTGATTCAATAATATTTAGTACATTTTCACAAAAGTTCCAAAAAAATCTTCATTTTGAATGCATTTGAAATGCATGTCAGCTATGGTTCAGTAATATTTGTATACATTGCACACAAGTTTTGAATGCATTTGAGTTATGATTCGGTCAAATTTTGAATGCATTTTTCTTAATTTTAGTTTAGATTTAATAACCTTAAAATGCATTTTAGTGAATTTAAGTCTTGATTCCATTACATTTCAATACATTTAAGAAAAGTGTCAAGTACATTTAAAATGCATATGGCATCCATTTCAATCATGGTAAAGTACATCTAAAATTTGCAATGGTGGGACCCACAACTAAAAAAATTCAAGAACGTCTCGCATTATCACAAATTACAATTTTTGAAAGAAAAAATATGTTAGAAAACCATTCCAGCTGTATATATAAATCGATATAATTCACCGGTTCGGTGTATGTATAAACACACAAAATACATACGTGAATGTGTGATATATAGTATGTAAAATGTATATTGCATAAAGGATAAATATAGCACACATCTGAATAGCATGCGCCGACAGTGGATTCTTCGCCGGCCGCTAGCCCGCGGACACGTTACAATAATCGTGTTCGTCAATCTATTATTCAAGGGACACTTGCAAGGATGTCATTTTTATTTTCAGAGCTATGTTTTGAATTTTGACTTGAAATTTTGTGTCAACATACATTTATGTTTTGTGAATGTGCTAATTTTCTTTCAGATTTTGTAAATATTTTAAAATGTTCAACGTGAGTTCAGTGCACCGGTAGCACCACAAACACCGGTGCACTAAATATTCTCCCTATCATCATTTCATAGATTGATGATTTTGTAGATATTGGTAGTGTCTCCCGTGTCATCATTTTCAAGATATTGTTTTCTTTTTTGCGCCGATTTTCAAGATATTGCTCCTTAGCACTTAGAGCATCTCCAGCCGCCCCCCCCCCCCCCCCAACAGGCCCCCTCAAGGCCATTTTTTATCGCCGGCGGGCGAAAATCGGCCCAGTCGCGCCCCCAGGAGCCCATTTTTCGCCGGTTAGGGCCGAATTTTGCGCCGGCGTACCCAGGCCGAACCCGGCGCGCTGGGGGGCGCCTGGGGGCGCCGGGAGAAACGATTTTGGCATGAAAACGGGTGGGTCCGCCGAGTCAGCGACCGCGCGGCATCGTCGTCCTCATCGCCTCGGTTTCCCGCGGGGAATCAATGCAAGGCTGCCGCCGGTCAGCCTTCCATTGATGCGGCGCGTTCACGAGCCGACGTTCGCGGGCGGCGCAGTCAGTACGGGGCGACGCGCGTCCACACCTCGCCTCCCACGCGTCCGCAAGGTGCCGCCCGCTCGCCTACTATAAAAGCCGACCTCGCCGGTGTTCGCCACACCTCGTCGCCTGCCCCCAAGTCCCAGCACCGACGCCCCTCTCTCTCCCACCCCCCGTGCGGCGATCTTCTCTCCTCCCTCTCCCCCCCAATGGCCGAGCGCTACCCAGGCGACGGCGCGGCCCGCAATGGCTTCGGCCGCCGGCACCTCCACGAGGACGAGGCCCGCATGTTATTCGAGGCGGAGTACCCGACGCCGCCTGACATGCGGGCGCCCGGCGCCTGGAGGCTCAGCGCCGGCGGCGTTCCCGTGCCACCGGTGCCCACCGGAGCCGAGCGGCGCGCCGAGATCGCCCGGATCCGGTCCTCCCTGTCCGAGGAGGTGCGCCGGCAGCCGAGGTACGCCCCGGACAGCACCAACCTCTGGACGTCCTACTTCGAGCGCCGCTGCGAGGAGCAGCTCGCCTCCACCAACGGCGGCCCCGCGCGCGGCCGCAACAACAGCGAGGGCCGCCGTCTTTGGTGGGGCGTCCCCGGATGCACGCTCGAGGCCGTCCTCGAGCACATCAAGGGCGGCAACGAGCCGCGCCTCGGGTACCCGGACGAGCCGACGTCCATCTCCCGCCGGAGGGGCTCGTCGTGGCAGCCACGGCGCATGGAGGCGCCGTCGTCGTCGTCCTCCCACTCCTCCCAATCCTCCGGCGCAACGCGCACGCCGCCCGTCGCCGTGAAGGCCGAGCCCGGCGTGTCGCCGCTCCGCCGCAGCGGGCGCAGCGGTGGTGGCGGCATCACCATCAACGAGGGCCGTCGCCGCGAGCCCTCGCCTCCCCGCGGCCACCTCCGCCTTGTCAGGCCGAAGACGGAGCCTGGCACGCCGGCGGTGGTCAAACAGGAGCACCTTGCCATGGCCGCCGCCGACGACGAGGCCGCCCTGAAGTGGGCGCGGGACGACTACGTCCGGGAGGTGGAGCGGCAGCGCCGGACCCTCGAGGAGATCGAGGCTCGTCACCGTGCCCGCCGCGAGGAGGAGATCGCCGGCCTCATCATCCTCGACGACGACAGCGACGGCGAGGCGCCCGGGCCCTCCAACCCCGACCTGCACCGTTTCGGCGACGCAGGGCAGGGCTGCAGCAGGGACGGCGGCCGCGGCGCGCAGGACGGCGACGGCAGCGACGGCGACGGGGACGACGGCGGCGACTACACCCACTTCTACAAGCTCCTCGGCATGTAGAATGCGGCGGCGCGGCGACGGGACGGCGGCGGCGGGACGACGTAGTCGACGTATTTGTTTTTTTTTAGTTTTTGTATTATATTTTAATGAAAATCCGGAACTATGTTTAATGTTTTGGGCGACGTTTGGACCGATTCTACGTCGATAATGGGCTGAAAGCGGCGGTTGGGGGCGACCCCGGGGCCGCGACTGGGAAGCCGAGCCCCCAGGCCGATTTTAGCACCGGCTGGCCCCAGGCGGCACTATTTCGGGCCCCTGGGGGGGAGGCAAACGGCTGGAGATGCTCTTAGCAGCACCGATCCTTAACGAAGAAGGAAAAAACAGGCTGCACGCAGCACGCTGCCTTAGCACACGAACGACCGGCTCTCTCACACAAACGGTGTCACCAGCGGGCATACGTGCTTCTGGCGCACGATCGCCCGTTCCCCGCCCATAGCTCTATCCAGATCAGTGTGCATGCATGCATGCATGCGCGCGCTGCATGCAGAGGCCTTAAGCGGCAGAGCAGCCCGGGAGCAAAATTGGCACGTAGGAGCACAGTGGGAGGGGCGATGACAAGAGCACCGCTGGCTCCATCCTATCCATCTACTGCTATCTCAACCCCCAGGGCCGTCGCGTCTGGGCGTGCGTGATCGCGTGCGCCGGCCGGTCCACTGGCTCTCCCGCGCCCATGCATGGCACGGCCGGGCTGCGTGAACTGGCATCTTTCGCGCTCATGGCATGCACGCGCCGCGGTTAGGAAGAGAACAAAAGAGGGGTCGCGGAAACGGCAGGGCACGAGCTAGGGCCAAAGGACACCCCACACCCCCCCCCCCCCCCCCCCAAGGCCCCTTTTTCATCGCCGGCGGGCGAAAAAATTCCCAGCCGTGGCCCCAAGACGCCGATTTTCGCCGGTTGGGACCTTTTTTTTGGCCGGCGAACCCAGGCCGAACCCAGGGCGCTGGGGGTCTCCTGGGCGCGCCGGCTGAAGCGAAAAGGTGGGTGGGGCCGAGGTGTCGGCGAGACTTCCCGCCACTTCCCGCCACTTCCCCCTCCTTTTCCCTCTATCCCGCCGTTTCGCCCCCGGTCCTTCTCCCCATTTCCCTCCATTTCCCTTCCTTCGCCGCCATGACGTCGAAGAAGTACGCCGCCCCTCGCCAAGCCACCGTCCCCGCCGTCGCCAAGCCGCGCAGGGCCCGTGCGCCGATGGCAAGACCGCCGGGGTTGACAAACGCCGAGTGGAAGGCCGACGTCGAGCGGAGGGAGGCGGTGACCACCGATCGCTGCAACAGTTTATAAAAGCCCGGGACCGACGCTCCAGAAGATGCCCCTTTCTTTTCCATTGTCGTTGTGTGGTTCGAGTGGTTGTCGCATTTATCATCGCATCATTCGCATAATCTGCATAGCTTCGTCACTCGTTTTCGAAAACTTGCATCCGTTCGTAGTTGCCGGTTCGCTCCGTTCGTGTCGTCGACCGTTTCGAGACCAGCCACACACGCACGCGCCCGCGGCATCGGTTTATTATCGGACGCTTTCGGTATTTCAAAATCATGTCTCGGGCCGCAAACCTCCCTCTCTTCTCAGCCCACAACCCCTCTCCACAGCCCACTAGCCCAACTTAGCCCCCCTCCGTTCGTGGTCATCGGATCGCGATCGGACGGACAAGGTCCAACCCCCAACCCTAGTGCCTTCCCTATTTAAACCCCCATGGAGAGAGAGCCCCTCACTCTTTAGGGTTTCCCCATGTAAAATTGCAGCCACACCCCTAGAAAACCCCACCTGCTAGCCCTCCTCCTCCAGATCCCGCAGCCCCAACCATCTGCCCATTTTCGGCCCTCGGATCGCGATCTAGAGGCTGAAATTCGTCCAATTCCCCACCTACCGGACATGTCCGCGGCCAACCCGGACATGTCCGGGCAACCACAGGAGCCTCAGATCCATCGGAGCTCCTCCCGCACCCCGCAGCCGCGCCTCCCCGGGTCAGCCGCCGCCCTTGTAGGAGCCGCCGACCGGCCGGAGCCGTCGCCGCCGACCACCAGCTTGCCGGCCGCAGCTCCGGCGACCGGACCAGCGGATGAGCGCCGCCGCCGCCCCGTGCTTTCTCTCCTTCCTCCTCTCTCCTCTAATCCCTCTCCCTGCGGTTCATCTCCAGGAGGTCTCAGCCATGGCGGCCTCGCCGCAGCTCGCCGCCGGAGCTCCATCCGTCGCCGTTGTTGCCTGGATCCGGCCGCGTGGGGCCAGATCCGGCCATCCCCGTCGGCCTCCGCACCAATCCTGCCGCCGCCCAGAGTCCCATGCGCCGCCGGCCTCCCTGCTCGTGCGGGCGCACGAGGGGATCGTGCGGGACAACGGCTGCAACCCCCCGCATCGGGCCAGCTCGCCCGCTCCAACGCCACCTGGGCCACGGCCTGCTAAGGTGACGACCCAGTGCCCCTATCCCACGCCCGCGTGCGTTGAATTGTTATCATGCGCTCAGTCATGTGCTAGCCCATGTTGCTACAGATTCAGCCCGTAGCGTTTTTATTTTAGTCTGCGAATTTAGCTAAATCCTGAGAATTTCAAAATTACAGAAACTGCCATGCATTTGATATGACAATAAATAATCAACCGTGCTTCATATGCAAATGTTTTATATATGTAAAATGCTCAGAAAAATGTGTAGAATAATAATAGGACATTTTCATCCATGTTTAAAATACTTACACTCGGTGTTTGCACCATTTTGCATAATTGCCATCATTTTGCATTGTCATATTTAATTAACGTGCATCGGAAGTAATCAAACAATATATTAAAAATGTTCATATTATCGGCATCGCATTTTCATGCATGACAAACTTGTCCATTGCAATATTTGCATTTAACTTGCATTTATAATTGCTAGAAAGGGGATTAGGCCATAAACTTGCATAATTAATTGTGACTTATTTTTCCTCATAACCTATGCATATTATATGTGTTTTCGGGGTAGAAAAATCCATAGAATTTAACTGTGCATTTAGTTTTGTCATTGGAGGAAGTTCTTGTGCATGTCATTTTTGCCATGATGCCCTTTTGTCTTTTTTGTGGGATTTAATCCGTGCATCATATGAAATAATTTTGAACATGAGATATGCCCTTGGACATGTGTGCTAGGCCCTGGTATTTTTGGTTGTCATAGAAATGCATGTTTAGGTGTTGTTTTTCTTGTTGCCAACATGCTATAAAAATCTGTTGTCTTGAGGGTCCAAAATATTTCTAAGTCTGGAAATCTGTTATTTTGTTGCTGTCTTGCCATGTGTTTTGCTAGTGTTCTAGGAGTCTTTTGGTGATGCCACCAAGGAGTCTTTTGTTAAGCATGTTATGCTCTTTCATGTTGTGCCATTAGTTTGCATAAATAGGTTTTGCATCATAATTAAATCTGTTGCTCAATATGTCAATCTGTTAAAACTGCTGCTCATGACTAGCCTAATTTTCACTAAGTCTGAGAATCTGTTTTCTTCAATATGCCATGTTGTGTTGATGGTTGCCATGAATCTGAGCATAATTTGATGTTGCCATAAAGTAATGATTTGTAATGCATCATGTCCTCTACCATGCTGTTAATTTTCATGCCATTATATGCCCTGTAGCATATAGTTTTACTGCTGTCAATATGCCTCCATGAAAATCTGCCATGCTAAAAACTGCTATTTTCACTAAGTCCTAATCTGCCATATTTTGTTGCCATGTTGAGAGCTTCCTACCATGCGATCCATGATTCTTTTGAGTATGATATGTGAAGTTGGAATGAAGTGTATGTTGTATGCTAATGCCCCATGCTTAGTTTGTGCATTTTAGAATCTTGTGGCTTGTTGTTTTCATGTGTGCAAAACGCTATCTTGCTGTTTTGGGCAGATTTGAACTAAAACTTGTGTTGCTTGTTGTGGTTGAACCGTAGCTCCGTTTTGAACATGTTGCATATGTAACTTGACTAGAATTCCATGTAGTTTCATAATAACTTGCTGCATCTATCATTTAACATGTTTGTGGTGGGTGTTTGCATACATTTTGCATTCATGTCATGTGCATCTTGTGAATGTCATATCTTTTAAACCGTAGCTCCGTTTCAAACGTTCTATATATGTAAATCGACTAGAATGACGTGTAGAATTGCATGGTTCACTTTATTTTGCTGTTTAACAAATATAAAACCTGATTAATTCAGATCTGGACCAATTTCGAAATTAACATATGGGGTCGTTTCGGAAATGCTATATGTTGTTTCCGGCCTCATTTAAACTTGCCTAGATGTGTAGTTTACTTTTGCTTCACCTCTTGCCATGTTTAACAACATTTAATATTGTTGTGTACCTAAACGAGAGTGAACTAAATATTCAAATGTGGATTGTCGTCAATATGCAACTCGTTGCATATTGAGCTTTACTTAATGTGTAGTATTTGATTGTTGTGGTTGCCATGCCTTGCATATGTAAACCGGACATGCATCATATTTGTTGCGCATCATGTCATGCATTTGTTGTGGTGTTCTTGTGTGTTGATTGTTGTTTCCGAATTGCTTCTTCTCGATAGAGTTCCGAAACCGCTTCGGAGTGTGAGGATTCGTTCGACTACGTTGGCTCGTCTTCTTCATGGATTCGTTCTTCTTCCAAGCGGGATCTCAGGCAAGATGATCATTTCCCTGGATACCATTACTATCATTGCCATGCTAGATGTCTCGTTTCTATCGCTGTCTCGCTACCTACCACTTGTATGTCAAGTCTCCCAAATTGCCACGAAAAGCCTCTAACCCTCCACTACCTAGCAAAACATTGTTTGGCTATGTTACCGCTTGCTCAGCCCTTCTTATAGCGTTGCTAGTTGCAGGTGCAAGCTCTTTCCATGTGCAACATGGATATCCTTTTGTTATATCACAATATTATTGCTATTTAATTTAATGCACATATATACTTGGTAAAGGGTGGAAGGCTTGGCCTTTTGCTCGGTGTTTTGTTCCACTCTTGCCGCCCTAGTTACTTGTGTACCGGTGTTATGTTCCATAAATGAGCGCTCCTTACATGCGCGGGGTTGTTATGGGGACCCCCTTGATTTTCGTTTTAGGATAAAACTTGTCTGGCAAGGCCCAACATTGGTACTACATTTGCCTAATAACTAATAAACCTGCATAGGGAGTAATTACCCCGAGGATCTTTAATCAACAACCCGGGCCAGTGCTCCTCATGAGTGTTGGTCCAAACTAGAGTCGTGTGCGGGGCCAACCCGGGGCAACTCGGGTGATGTCTATCAGGCCACTGTACGCTGCGCTCATCTGGTCGTGTCCTGAGAACGAGATACGCGGCTCCTATCGGGTTATGTCGACACGCCGGGCGGTCTTGCTGGACTTGTTTTACCTTTCTCGAACGTCTTGTGCGAGGAATTCTGAAAATACTTCGGGCTATCTCGAGGTTGCGGTTTCCAGTGGAATTGCCTAGGAAGATCACGAGGTTCGTGGTCGAGGTTATTCTCGCTGCGTGTGGTTAATTTGTGATGGATGAGTTGGAGCACCCCTGCATGGTTAAATCTTTCGGAAAGCCGTGCCCGCGGTTATGTGGCAAACTTGGAAACTTTGTTTAACACCCGGTCATAGCAAACTTGAAGTAAACTCAAATAATATACACCAACCGTGTGCGTAACCGTGACTGTCTCTTCTCGTGAGTCCTTATCCGAGAGAGAACATGGTGGGGTTATGTTTGACGTAAGTAGGTGTTCAGGATCTTTTAGAGATCATTACTAGTTTACGTCCGTTTATTCGACAATCATCCCCCTTTATTCTTGTACTCGTAAGTTAGCCACCCAAATAAATGCTTAGCCGCTTGCTGCAGCCTCACCACTTAACCTTACCTCACCCATTAAGCTTTAATAGTCTTGATACCCTTGGAAATGAGATTGCTGAGTCCCCGTGGCTCACAGATTACTACAACAACAGTTGCAGGTACAGGTAATGCGATGATATGACGTGAGCGCGATGTTTTGTTTGATTTGGAGTTCTTCTTCTTCTTCTTCATCGATCTAGGATGGGTTCCAGGCGGCAGCCTGGGATAGCAAGGATGGATGTCATTTTATCGTTTGTTTTCGTCCGTAGTCGGACCCTGCTCTTCTGTATGATGTTTGTATTTGTTGTTGTATTGATGTGATGTTGATGTAGCTTGTGGCGAGTGTAAGCCAATTCCATATACTCACCTCTTCTGTACATGTACTTGTAATGATATCCATTCTTGCAACACGACGAGATGCGCTTCTATCCCTGTCGAGGCCCTCGTGCCAAAATAAGGATAGGATCGCATCTTGGGCGTGACAAGTTGGTATCAGAGCCTGTACCGACCTAAGAGCCCCCTTGATTGATCGAACTTGGCCGAGTCGAGTCTAGTTAAAACTATTTTGAGTCTAGTTATATCGGAGAGTAGGATTCTTTTACTCCTCTTCTATACTCTGGTGAGGTGTTCGACTTAGGAATTTTCATTCTACTCCTCTTCTCGCTCAAATTTTTTTTTAGGATCACGCGGGTATTTTGGAATCTATATGATACCGATGAGACGGAGTTCTGTCTTGGTGCCTCCTGTCTGACTTGATTTCTTCCGGGGAGTTGAGCTCCAGGGGATTCTTGACACATCGTTATCATTCAGTTTCCTTAGTATCTCAGGACGGAGGATATTCGAAATTGCTTCAATACTGGTAGTGGCGAGAGGAGTCCGGCATCCCCAGTACTGGTGGAGAGAGTTCGGATGTACTGCCATACTTAGTATCGTTGTGATTACGAGTGTCTGAGGTAGATGAGTTTGCGGAGTTTCTTGGATTATGGTGTGGAAGGTTGCGGGTGCAGTTGTAGCTGATTACCTTGGGTACGTTCCTGGGTCCGCAACCCGAATCGCATAAACAAGAAAGACTTCGGGAATTCTTAGGTGGGAATTCATGTAGTTACCTTGGTGTATCCTTCCAACAAATGCAAATGGGTTTGTATTTGTTTCCGGCTTAGTTCTCAAGCCACATCCTTTGTTTTGTTGGAATATGGTAATTCAAGTTGCTTCGATGTCAGTGGTGAATTCATATCTTTCCTAACCGGTGTGTTTCTCATCAAGTTAATTCAATCCCTTCCAATTTTTTTTGCAAGATCAATCCTCATATTTCTTTCCAGAGTTTGTCTCATCTGTTTCAAGTTGTCCTTGTTTTCCCCCACCCTCCCGCCCTTTCTTCAATGATTAAATTCTCATTCAAGTGCCTTTTCTATTCATGTGATGCTTCCGCTATCTTCTCTTTCGTGATGTATCCGGTGATTCTTTGTGATGATGTTCAGGAGTTTCAATGTCATCATTCTTGTTCTTGTTTTTCTTCTCCGGTGGATTCAATTCAGTTCTCGGTGTTCTTCATATCATTTTCATTCGTCCAAGGCTTCCCATGTTGGAAATTCTTATCCAGGCTCTCTTGTTATTCATCCCTCTCTCTATTCTATCCGGAGTGCTGAAGACATCGCAGAAGATTCATGTTCCCATTCAAATCCTTTCAAATTATTTTGAGGTTCTCACCTCATCAAGTTCTCAATTTGTACCGGTGCAATCTCTCCTTCTAAGCAATCATTTCAACGGTGTTTCCTTCAGTGGGCTCATAACCCACAGGTGTTCCCCAGGATCTTACCTGACTCTTCTAATCTTTTCCGGAGATCTCCTCAAGTTCTTTTCAATATGACGTAAGAATGAATTCCATCAGTCATATTCCTTCCCGAAGATCGCTTCTAAATCATTCTCATCATTGGCTCAACCTTTTCTTATTCATTATTCCGGAGTATATCAGTAATTCTTGGTGGTGTTTCTCGCCATCATTCTCAGCATGAAGACCAAAGGAGTGTTTCTCTTAAATCTTATTCCGTTATCCTAGAGATTCATGGTTTCAGCTTCGTGCTATCCTCTTAATTGTTTTTGATAATGAGGAATTCCTTCCATATCTATCCGGAGCATTTCAGAGTTGTTATCATTTCTCGATCCTCCGAAGGCCATCATTTCAGAAGATTTCTTCGTTCTCAGCTTTCAGCTTTCGTTCTCCAAGTCTTCTCAATTGTTGTCCCTTCGTTCGTATCTCAATTATTCCGGTGCTTCAATCAAGTTTTCCATTAGGCGGATCATGATCTCTTCATTCCGATGTATCTTATTCATTCATTATATCCTCATTCATTGCAATTCTTACCGGTGCTCTCGTTCAAGTCTTCTTTAAGCTGTTTATCTCTCTCTTCAGTTCTTTTCAAGAAGAATAAGTCGTATGCTAAATCCGTGCTTGTCAACAATTTAACTTGATGAAGGGTAGGCATAACATAATTCTTATTCTTGTCTGATCAATCGAGTCAATCCTTCTTCCAGAGGTTGTTCATGATATCAAATTCTCGATTCTAAGTTGTTCAACTTTTCTTTTCCGGAGTTCCAAGTTTCTCAAGTATCTCTTCGTGAAGCTTCATCTAAATCTCTGCAAGACCTCAATCTTGTTGATTTTGCATCCTTCAATTCTTTCTATCATCCTTTCGTTTCAGAGTTCTTTCCGAAGGTTCTTCATGGTGGTTCTTCAAGATTTTGTTGGAGGTCCTCAAGTATTCTTATATTACATTTCAAAGTGCAATTCTTTCTTCCTCATTTTTTTTGAGATGGTACTATAGCATTCTTGATTAATGAGGAGTCTCGAAGAGAATTTGTCAAGAATGAGATATGTGAACACATCTTTTCTTTCTTGGAGTTATCTTGGATTGGGTTTCACCTAAAGCACTTCCTAGAGATTGTTGCTATCATGGTGTTCATCAATGATCCAAGTTCTCCAGGTATCCTCTTGTTGAAAGAAGCTTGCATATCTTGTTGCTCCCAAGCAATCAATTGTTTGGTTTAGTGGCCGGTTGTCACCTCATTATGTGGGATGTTTTCCATAAGCCCATAACAAGTTTTTCTTTTCGTTGTTGGATCTCCAACAACTCTGTTCAACCATTCTTTGTAGGGATGCTTTTCTAATTCAATGGTGGTAGAAGTTGTCATTTTCTTCTCCGCTCTTTTCCTTCCATCGATCTAGCTTCTATTCTTATTCCGGAGGCCTTGTGATGTTGCTCTCTTCAATCTATCATCTTGTTTTGTCAAGATCATGTTCCTTCTTTGCTTATTCATTAACCGAAGTGTTGTGTCATCTTTTCAAGTTCTACCATCTTATAAATTTTTTTCTCTCCTTCCTACCGAAGTGCTGCCGAAATTTCTTTTGAATTCTTGCTTGTTTCTCATGTCATTCTTCATCTCGGTGCAACCTTCATGTTTCATTGGTTTCACTCGTTTGTCAGAGAAGCAACTAAGTTTTACCTCTTCCTTTCTTTTTCTCTTCCCCTTTTCATTCTAAGATCTCGGGGCGAGATCTCTTGTAAGTGGAGGAGAGTTGTAACAGCCCGGGACCGACGCTCCAGAAGATGCCCCTTTCTTTTCCATTGTCGTCGTGTGGTTCGAGTGGTTGTCGCATTTATCATCGCATCATTCGCATCATCTGCATAGCTTCGTCACTCGTTTTCGAAAACTTGCATCCGTTCGTAGTTGCCGGTTCGCTCCGTTCGTGTCGTCGACCGTTTCGAGACCAGCCACACACGCACGCGCCCGCGGCATCGGTTTATTATCGGACGCTTTCGGTATTTCAAAATCATGTCTCGGGCCGCAAACCTCCCTCTCTTCTCAGCCCACAACCCCTCTCCACAGCCCACTAGCCCAACTTAGCCCCCCTCCGTTCGTGGTCATCGGATCGCGATCGGACGGACAAGGTCCAACCCCCAACCCTAGTGCCTTCCCTATTTAAACCCCCATGGAGAGAGAGCCCCTCACTCTTTAGGGTTTCCCCATGTAAAATTGCAGCCACACCCCTAGAAAACCCCACCTGCAAGCCCTCCTCCTCCAGATCCCGCAGCCCCAACCATCTGCCCATTTTCGGCCCTCGGATCGCGATCTAGAGGCTGAAATTCGTCCAATTCCCCACCTACCGGACATGTCCGGGCAACCACAGGAGCCTCAGATCCATCGGAGCTCCTCCCGCACCCCGCAGCCGCGCCTCCCCGGGTCAGCCACCGCCCTTGTAGGAGCCGCCGACCGGCCGGAGCCGTCGCCGCCGACCACCAGCTTGCCGGCCGCAGCTCCGGCGACCGGACCAGCGGATGAGCGCCGCCGCCGCCCCGTGCTTTCTCTCCTTCCTCCTCTCTCCTCTAATCCCTCTCCCTGCGGTTCATCTCCAGGAGGTCTCAGCCATGGCGGCCTCGCCGCAGCTCGCCGCCGGAGCTCCATCCGTCGCCGTTGTTGCCTGGATCCGGCCGCGTGGGGCCAGATCCGGCCATCCCCGTCGGCCTCCGCACCAGTCCTGCCGCCGCCCAGAGTCCCATGCGCCGCCGGCCTCCCTGCTCGTGCGGGCGCACGAGGGGATCGTGCGGGACGACGGCTGCAACCCCCCGCATCGGGCCAGCTCGCCCGCTCCAACGCCACCTGGGCCACGGCCTGCTAAGGTGACGACCCAGTGCCCCTATCCCACGCCCGCGTGCGTTGAATTGTTATCATGCGCTCAGTCATGTGCTAGCCCATGTTGCTACAGATTCAGCCCGTAGCGTTTTTATTTTAGTCTGCGAATTTAGCTAAATCCTGAGAATTTCAAAATTACAGAAACTGCCATGCATTTGATATGACAATAAATAATCAACCGTGCTTCATATGCAAATGTTTTATATATGTAAAATGCTCAGAAAAATGTGTAGATTAATAATAGGACATTTTCATCCATGTTTAAAATACTTACACTCGGTGTTTGCACCATTTTGCATAATTGCCATCATTTTGCATTGTCATATTTAATTAACGTGCATCGGAAGTAATCAAACAATATATTAAAAATTTTCATATTATCGGCATCGCATTTTCATGCATGACAAACTTGTCCATTGCAATATTTGCATTTAACTTGCATTTATAATTGCTAGAAAGGGGATTAGGCCATAAACTTGCATAATTAATTGTGACTTATTTTTCCTCATAACCTATGCATATTATATGTGTTTTCGGGGTAGAAAAATCCATAGAATTTAACTGTGCATTTAGTTTTGTCATTGGAGGAAGTTCTTGTGCATGTCATTTTTGCCATGATGCCCTTTTGTCTTTTTTGTGGGATTTAATCCGTGCATCATATGAAATAATTTTGAACATGAGATATGCCCTTGGACATGTGTGCTAGGCCCTGGTATTTTTGGTTGTCATAGAAATGCATGTTTAGGTGTTGTTTTTCTTGTTGCCAACATGCTATAAAAATCTGTTGTCTTGAGGGTCCAAAATATTTCTAAGTCTGGAAATCTGTTATTTTGTTGCTGTCTTGCCATGTGTTTTGCTAGTGTTCTAGGAGTCTTTTGGTGATGCCACCAAGGAGTCTTTTGTTAAGCATGTTATGCTCTTTCATGTTGTGCCATTAGTTTGCATAAATAGGTTTTGCATCATAATTAAATCTGTTGCTCAATATGTCAATCTGTTAAAACTGCTGCTCATGACTAGCCTAATTTTCACTAAGTCTGAGAATCTGTTTTCTTCAATATGCCATGTTGTGTTGATGGTTGCCATGAATCTGAGCATAATTTGATGTTGCCATAAAGTAATGATTTGTAATGCATCATGTCCTCTACCATGCTGTTAATTTTCATGCCATTATATGCCCTGTAGCATATAGTTTTACTGCTGTCAATATGCCTCCATGAAAATCTGCCATGCTAAAAACTGCTATTTTCACTAAGTCCTAATCTGCCATATTTTGTTGCCATGTTGAGAGCTTCCTACCATGCGATCCATGATTCTTTTGAGTATGATATGTGAAGTTGGAATGAAGTGTATGTTGTATGCTACTGCCCCATGCTTAGTTTGTGCATTTTAGAATCTTGTGGCTTGTTGTTTTCATGTGTGCAAAACGCTATCTTGCTGTTTTGGGCAGATTTGAACTAAAACTTGTGTTGCTTGTTGTGGTTGAACCGTAGCTCCGTTTTGAACATGTTGCATATGTAACTTGACTAGAATTCCATGTAGTTTCATAATAACTTGCTGCATCTATCATTTAACATGTTTGTGGTGGGTGTTTGCATACATTTTGCATTCATGTCATGTGCATCTTGTGAATGTCATATCTTTTAAACCGTAGCTCCGTTTCAAACGTTCTATATATGTAAATCGACTAGAATGACGTGTAGAATTGCATGGTTCACTTTATTTTGCTGTTTAACAAATATAAAACCTGATTAATTCAGATCTGGACCAATTTCGAAATTAACATATGGGGTCGTTTCGGAAATGCTATATGTTGTTTCCGGCCTCATTTAAACTTGCCTAGATGTGTAGTTTACTTTTGCTTCACCTCTTGCCATGTTTAACAACATTTAATATTGTTGTGTACCTAAACGAGAGTGAACTAAATATTCAAATGTGGATTTTCGTCAATATGCAACTCGTTGCATATTGAGCTTTACTTAATGTGTAGTATTTGATTGTTGTGGTTGCCATGCCTTGCATATGTAAACCGGACATGCATCATATTTGTTGCGCATCATGTCATGCATTTGTTGTGGTGTTCTCGTGTGTTGATTGTTGTTTCCGAATTGCTTCTTCTCGATAGAGTTCCGAAACCGCTTCGGAGTGTGAGGATTCGTTCGACTACGTTGGCTCGTCTTCTTCATGGATTCGTTCTTCTTCCAAGCGGGATCTCAGGCAAGATGATCATTTCCCTGGATACCATTACTATCATTGCCATGCTAGATGTCTCGTTTCTATCGCTGTCTCGCTACCTACCACTTGTATGTCAAGTCTCCCAAATTGCCACGAAAAGCCTCTAACCCTCCACTACCTAGCAAAACATTGTTTGGCTATGTTACCGCTTGCTCAGCCCTTCTTATAGCGTTGCTAGTTGCAGGTGCAAGCTCTTTCCATGTGCAACATGGATATCCTTTTGTTATATCACAATATTATTGCTATTTAATTTAATGCACATATATACTTGGTAAAGGGTGGAAGGCTTGGCCTTTTGCTCGGTGTTTTGTTCCACTCTTGCCGCCCTAGTTACTTGTGTACCGGTGTTATGTTCCATAAATGAGCGCTCCTTACATGCGCGGGGTTGTTATGGGGACCCCCTTGATTTTCGTTTTCGGATAAAACTTGTCTGGCAAGGCCCAACATTGGTACTACATTTGCCTAATAACTAATAAACCTGCATAGGGAGTAATTACCCCGAGGATCTTTAATCAACAACCCGGGCTAGTGCTCCTCATGAGTGTTGGTCCAAACTAGAGTCGTGTGCGGGGCCAACCCGGGGCAACTCGGGTGATGTCTATCAGGCCACTGTACGCTGCGCTCATCTGGTCGTGTCCTGAGAACGAGATACGCGGCTCCTATCGGGTTATGTCGACACGCCGGGCGGTCTTGCTGGACTTGTTTTACCTTTCTCGAACGTCTTGTGCGAGGAATTCCGAAAATACTTCGGGCTATCTCGAGGTTGCGGTTTCCAGTGGAATTGCCTAGGAAGATCACGAGGTTCGTGGTCGAGGTTATTCTCGCTGCGTGTGGTTAATTTGTGATGGATGAGTTGGAGCACCCCTGCATGGTTAAATCTTTCGGAAAGCCGTGCCCGCGGTTATGTGGCAAACTTGGAAACTTTGTTTAACACCCGGTCATAGCAAACTTGAAGTAAACTCAAATAATATACACCAACCGTGTGCGTAACCGTGACTGTCTCTTCTCGTGAGTCCTTATCCGAGAGAGAACACGGTGGGGTTATGTTTGACGTAAGTAGGTGTTCAGGATCTTTTAGAGATCATTACTAGTTTACGTCCGTTTATTCGACAATCATCCCCCTTTATTCTTGTACTCGTAAGTTAGCCACCCAAATAAATGCTTAGCCGCTTGCTGCAGCCTCACCACTTAACCTTACCTCACCCATTAAGCTTTAATAGTCTTGATACCCTTGGAAATGAGATTGCTGAGTCCCCGTGGCTCACAGATTACTACAACAACAGTTGCAGGTACAGGTAATGCGATGATATGACGTGAGCGCGATGTTTTGTTTGATTTGGAGTTCTTCTTCTTCTTCTTCATCGATCTAGGATGGGTTCCAGGCGGCAGCCTGGAATAGCAAGGATGGATGTCATTTTATCGTTTGTTTTCGTCCGTAGTCGGACCCTGCTCTTCTGTATGATGTTTGTATTTGTTGTTGTATTGATGTGATGTTGATGTAGCTTGTGGCGAGTGTAAGCCAATTCCATATACTCACCTCTTCTGTACATGTACTTGTAATGATATCCATTCTTGCAACACGACGAGATGCGCTTCTATCCCTGTCGAGGCCCTCGTGCCAAAATAAGGATAGGATCGCATCTTGGGCGTGACAAGGCTCCTCATGAAGAAAGCCCGGGACGCGGCGGCGGCGGCGGCGGTTGAACAGGAGGTGTCGTCTCACCGCCCGATCTTCCCGGCGGTTGAGCAGCTCGTCCGCTACGGCTCGGCGTGGCCCTCTTCCTTTCGCGCCCGGCGCGACGCCACAGTACGGCAACGCCGAGGCCGAGATGGAGGACATCATCAACACCGGCTCCACCGCGGCCACCTCGTGCCCCGGGTTTGATGCGCAGGCGGAGGACACCGGCGACATGGACGACGACGAGGTCGACCCCGAGGAGGAGGAGGAGGAGGAGGAGATTGAGGAGGAAGAGCCGGTGCCCGCGCCGGCGAAGGGAAAAGGAAAAAAGAAGAAGAAGACTAGGTCGGCCAACGGCAAGCCGGGCGAGCCCCGCATCAAGTGGACGTCGGTGGAGGACGTGTGCCTCGCCGAAGCATGGAAGCTGGTCAGCATGGACCCGATCACCGGCGCGAACCAGAACACCGAGACGTACTGGAAGAGGATCAAGGCGGCTTTCGACGAGCGCAAGTTGGTCGACACAGAGTTCACCGGCATGTACATGGACCGCGGCACCAAGGCCATGTCCAGCCATTGGGGGGGGGGGGGGGGCATTCAAACGGCGTGCAACAAGTGGCATGGCATCCAGGAACAGGTCCATGCTCGCCTAGAGAGCGGCGTGAGCGTCGAGCAGCAGGTATGTTCGCCTACTTTCTTTCGTCGAACACTTGGCCTGCGCCCTACTTCGCCCCCGAACAGTTCTTTTTTGGGCGCAGATGGTGCGGATGTTCGACTTGTTTCCCCGGGATGTCGGCTTCGACTTCAAGTTCCTCCATGTGTTTACGCGGATCGAGTCCTGCGAGAAATGGGCCGAGGTTCGACATCAGCTCGCCAACAAGGACGGCTCGCTCAGCCCGGACGCGCCTGTTCCTGGGGCGGCAGAAGGGCGGCCAGACGGGAACAAGAAGGCGAAGAAGGCCAGGAACGACGCGCCGGCTGCCGAGCGCCTGCAGGCGTCGATCGAACAGTGCATCGCCGATGCAAAGACCCACTCTGCCTTGAGGGAGGAGAAGACGGAGGCGAGGTGGTCGGCGCTGTTGACGAAGCAGGACGCAAAGCTCGACCTCCTCAGGACCAACTTCGCCGCGAAGAAGCGCAATACTGACCTGGCGTTCCTCATGGGAGGCGTCACGGCGGACATGGACCCGCTGGTCAAGGCGTGGTACCTGGCGGAGCGCGACCTCATCCTCAACCGCATGCCGGCGCAGCCCTCCGCACCGCCCACGCCGCCGCCGAGCCCCCCGCCCACGTCTTCGACGTTGGACGTGCCCGCTACGCCGACCTCGCCCACGCCGACCTCACCCACGCCGACAGCTCCGGCAGACGACGAGGAGTTGGCCGTTTGAGGAGTTCCATGCTCACGTCCCCCCGCATTTTTTGTACGCCGAACTATTGGCATGTTTTGATCGCCGAACCTGTGGCGATCGCCGGCCGATGGCATGATGACGCCGAACTGTGGCATGATCGCCGAACCCGCGTCGTTTTTTGGGCAGCGGGAAATGGAATGTTTAAAATTTGCATACGTTATGGGCCGAACCCTGGGGGCGCGACTGGGAAGCCAAGCCCCCCCCCCCCCCCCCCCCGGACCGATTTTAGCGCCGGCTCGCCCCAGGCGGCGCTATTTCGGGTCCCTGGGAGGCCAACGGCTGGAGATGCTCTTAGCCTGCTGCAGACGAGGCCGGCCAGCGAGCTGCAACGGCCGCAAGGACCGCGCGTTACAGCCACGCCTCCGCAGTAGCCTCCGGCTCCGCAGTAACGGAGGTAAAGCCAGTGAGCTGTCAGGGCAAAAACACAGCTGGGAAAAGTGAACCGGCATTTGTTGGGTGGTGCAGTTGTACTGCAATATGACACCGTCCGCTAGAGTGTAAACTCTCTACTAGTAATTTTGCAAAAAAAAATCTCTTCTACTTCTTCCGTTCCTAAATATAAGTCTTTTTAGACATTTCAATAGGGGACTACATACAGAGCAAAACGAATGAATCTACACTCTAAAATATGTCTATGTCTATATACATCCGTATATAGTTTGATAGTGGAATCTCTAAAAAGACTTATGGAGTAGTAATTACGTTGGAAGTTAGTAGCCGAGTGTGAGAGGTGATCCGTGCACCGGCTGTTGCTAGGTGGTGGCGGAGTCGTGGAGGAATGCACGACCCGTCCCCGCCAGTGTGGTTCAAATTCTGATATTTACATAGGAATTGAATGACCCATTCCCGCCGGTGTGATTCAAATTTTCTGATATTTACGTAGGAATAGGAATTTTTTTTCTTAATTAATTATTAACCCTTTGGTTTTGGTTTTGGTTTGTGATACTGATGCGGAACATATTGGCCATGGCCATGGCTCGCCAAAAATATAAAACGGCTTAGAGGAAATCATGCGCTATTTCGTGTGTTCTTGCATGGATCAGGAGTTGAGGACGGCCGACACGACACGAAGATTCGATGCGGTCGGCGGCGTCGGTGGGCAGACGGATAGATAGGGCTAGACGGGCACGTAGACGGATGGTGTACGTGTGCAGCCCCTACGATGCCGGTGGCATATTGGCAGCACTGCAGGAGAAGGTCGCCACCTGGGGGTGACGATGCCAGTGGCGTGCGTCAGCGACTGTACGTGCTGGAGACTTGAGGGTGTGCCTCCAAATTTGCTCTCTGCTTCCATCTCCAAGATGGGTTCAGACTTGAGAGAGATCCGACATATGATCCTGTCATTTTGCCACAACCAACAACCATCCCTAAATCCACTCCCATCGTTTATGAAACAAAAACAAACATTTCCATTGTCCTCACGGCACCAACCTTTGTTGCTCGACTTCGCAGACCTGTCCAACAAGACTTTTTAACTTCAGGCCTGTTTGTGAACGCAAGGGAATTTTGCTATGATCAGAAACAGATAATCCAAAGTTCCTTGCATTCCCATCTCAATAGCACCTTTGGTTTGGAGGAATTTCACATGAATTCTATAGGATAGGATTCTTATAGGAATTTTTCCTTTAGAGCCCTTTGGTTCGTAGGAATGCATTCCTATTCCTACGTAGGATTGGTTCCTATCCTCCACATTTCAAAGGAAAATAAAAAAAAGCCTAGACTTAATGGAAAAATTCCTATGATGTGAACCAAATGACATCTCTTTTCCTAACCCTACTCATAGGATTTGAGATGCATGTCATCTCATTTCCTACAAGTTTCCTATTCCTATGATAATCCTATCCTATGAACTAAAGGAGGCTTAATGGGTTTCAAAACATAAAACTGTTACTGCTTCTACGTAAACCGATGGTGTACGTCCAAACTTGCAAAATGTACATTGCCAGGTACATGAACACATACCGGCATACCATTGATAAAAGCATATGCATAATTAGGGCAGACCATCAGCAGTTCTCTGTACTTATTTATACATTTATAAATAACTAGAGATGGACCAAATCTTGGCAGCCTTTTGTTTGGTACGTCCATAGTAAGCTTCTACAGATAACATCTATCAGAGTACACACTTCTAGACAGCACCCCCAGAATGAGATGCTGTACGCAAAATTGTGATGTATCAAAAGAACTTCGAGAGGGTTTGTAATATTTGGCGCTAGAAGCAGCCTTTACGCAAGAATTGAATTTTTGGCCAGTGCACGTCAGAAGGGCAAAAAATATCAAATAGCCATTGTGACTAATTCATGCAAAGTATCAGGTTGATTTCACAGCAGATGCAAGTGACTTCAAGAGAGCTGGTGATGGCCTTCTTAATGTGTGAGTGAGAAGGATCATCAGTGACAGCAGTGTCAATGCCCCAGCTTGATGAGCTGAGCCTAAAGAAGTAGGAACATACATCAAAAGTGTAGATATTCCCAATGTAACCTGAAACAAAACAGGTAGCGCAGTTAATAGTACTGCATGTATTAGTATGGGTAACGAAATCGTCCAATGCTGCAGTTTTGAAATGTTAGGTTGGGATAAACATTCATCAGCTATACAGAGGTCATTGAGTTTTAAATCAGCTTATGAGCCAGGACTGCATGGATAGTTGAAACATTATTAACACAACGTCAACAAAAGCCAAACTCAATTTGTGAATTATACCTGAAGAGCAGCCATCCCAAGTGTGCTTCCAACCAGAGACTTGACCGCAGGATGCATATCTACTTTCCTTGCAGCCAGCCATAAGGCACTCACAGACAATAAGGTGCTTGTAGCAAGAATTCGGTGATTAAGCTACAAGAATGTAAAAAAAAAAACATGTTAACCTGCAACAAATTCTCCGCCGCGTGAAAAGATGGTGGTTATGTGCTATAAGAATTAGTGAACTGGTCACAAGAAATTAGTACTTATAAGACTCTTCTCAATATTGGTCAATGCATTTTTTGAAGGAGCTATCGATTAATATAATTTTTTTTGTGTGTGATTCTAGCCAGGTTACCCTTCATAGAAAAAATGAATAACTCAAACGTTAAGGAGCTAAGAGAATGAATGAGCAAACCAATTAAGAGCAGAAGTTCAACACTGCATAATTTCAGAACTATAAACTTCTATCATGATTGCGGACAAAATGTTACCTGCACAGTAGATGTATTTTCAAAGAAATTGCGTATAAAAGGCTCCATACTGAATACATCTTCTGGAATCCAACTGTCACCCATCTTCGGAAATGTATTGTATGCACGCCCCTGGTCATAACAAATAATTAGGCATACAGGGCAAACGGGAGCTAAGCATAGTTTTTAAGAGAGCAAGGGAAGTGTTGACATACTGCATCATTCCCTGCAACGAATGCTCCAGAAATGGCAGTAATGCCTACAACAGCACTGGCAGGAAGTGCCAGCTTTCTAAATTTTGCTGCCCCTTTTACCCATTTCATTGATTCAGCCGGAGGATCTGGCATTACTACTGACAGAGCAGTCCACAATATACCACAATATATAACAAATGCAGAGGTCAGATGAGCTGCCAGCCTGTATGGGCTAACTCTTGGTTCAACATACTCAGATGCTGGTTCCTAATATGAGAAAAAACGAGTGGTGAACCTCCAAACCACAAACTTACTAGTTCAACAAGGGCATTGTATTAGTACCTCAAGACCACTTTTCACCATCCACCAGCCAATTAGTCCTTGCGCACCACCAAGTGCAAAAAGAGCAGAGAGCCTGACGCCAAGTTGGCGGGTAACATAGCCTTTTGCAACAAAGTATGCAAAAGGAACAGTAAATACAAAGCCCAGAGCTCTTCCCCACATTCTGTGTGCATACTCCATCCAGTATATAAATTTGAAATCCTCAAGGTTCATTCCTTTGTTCACCCTAGATATGTTAATGGAATGATGCTGTCACATTAGCAGAAACGTTGAAGGACAAAAGAGCTAGATGCAACCGACTACAGATGAGAGAAACGAAAGATCTCACAATAATTAGAGCCAAAAGTAATCTTATGCTTTCTTCCTACAAAATGTGTGGAGTTACTTTACCACATAACTAGCAAAACCATATCAAGTTCTCTAAAAGGGTAACTGGAATGGAGAATAAAACCCAGCCAAAACTTTCTCACAACTTCTATAAGCACCTTCATATAGGATGCTAGTGTTAAGATTATCAAGTTAGGATGTGATCTCACAGGCATGTTCTATTGGGGCCAGTGATGACAATTAATCAATCCTTATGGAGCGTCTAAGGAAATGAAATATCATTTATTCTATGTCAAGCAATTTAAATATCTAAGCTATGTTTTTACTTAAAGTTGCAAACACTTGTTCTCAGATTCGTAAACTGACAAGGGGATTTGTTAAGGACTGAGGCAAAAGAGACGTGAAAATCTGTAGCACTAGCACCAACGCTACAAGATAGGGACTTCCTTGAAATGTTACGATTGTATGAGAGGACAGTAAAAATTAAAGAGTGGAGCAAAGCGACAAATAATGATGCAGCAATTGTATTCTTACCTCATGTACTCAGGGGACTGCTTGTATTTCTGAAATTCCAGTAGCCACTCTTCTTCTGACATTGGAGGCAAGCCCCCGGCGAACTTCCAGTCAGTCATTGACAGCCCCGAACGTGTGAGCCGAGTGACTCCACCAAGTATGACCATACTGAATACCCAGGCAGCACATCCAAAGAGCCATATTCCAACTGCCTTCTGTGCTTGAGGCCCTTTGGTAACTAGCAGCTTCAGTCCTGAATTTGCTGTTGCGTTTGCCATGTTTGAATTCAGTGCAGCTGCAGTAGTAGACATTTTCCGTGTGCATTGGCCCATAAAACTCTAACACGATGCAAATGAAGCACCAGTAAATTTTTGGAAATTACTTTCAACAAGTGTAGCATTTTGTAAGAGAAAATTCAAATTCAAACAGGTGATTGTGAGGAGCTACATAGTGTATTCCTTATAGGTAAAGAAAATTGATTGTACAGTTAGAGCATGCATTCCACACATAAAACAAGTGTCCCTCCTTGGCATTAACATATCTAAGGAATCTTTTAAGTTGAGTAATTGCAGCAGACTAGGACACCATTATCAGGTTAGTGGCATGTGTGATATTCCTCTGACTACAAAGATTAAAGCATGACTACGGCTAAGAATTATTGGAGCTACAACTACAAGTTTATTACAGCAATCAGATAGCCTTTTCCACCACAACGTGATCAAATGTTAAACTCTAAACCAGAATGTCTCGCATCGAGTCCGACATTATGCCACTTTAGACAGAAATCTCCTCACAAAATGGTCACACTCGACATGCGAATCATAGAAAATTATTGTACGACTCACGCGCCTAGAAAATGATGGCCTAACCAAGAGGAACCACGCAAGCAGGGGAAAAGGGGAAGGGAAGAGAAAGGCTCACCTTGGGGCCGAAAGAGCGGAAAGCGTGGTAGGAGGCAACTCGGGAAGCGGCGAATAAGCCACCAGTCGATTGCGGGGGTGGCGGCAGTGGGAGGAGGTGGCCGACGCCGCCGCCGCCGCCGCAGGAGCCGGATCCAACCCTAGGAGGAGCGGGGGGCGGAGCTGGAGCGCTCCTCGGGAAGCGAGGGATCGTCATCAGGGCGGAGGCCTGGTCCCTGCCCCGGCGGAGTAGCGACGCGGCCACCCTGCTCCCCATCATGGCAGGCGGTTGCGCGGTGGCTTGCGGAGGAAGAAGCAGCGGAAGGCAGAGCTCGCCGGAGATTTTGGAAGTGGAAAAAATTGTGGGGTTTAGGCGCTGGTCACGTAGTGCATTTCCACAACACACGGAAAATGCGTGCGAGTGTGCACGCCCGGAAATGGGCTGGCCCGACTTCTAGACTAGGCCGAATACGAACTTTCGGCTCGTTGTAGGTTTACATTTGATCATTTATTTTTTTCATAGTTACCCTAAAAAAAATTATTTTTCATAGTATTTCTCAAAAAAAAATCAAAGTCACCTAAAAAAATCAAAGAAGCAATATTTCTAAACATTTTGTATTACTCACTTTGTCCTTATAATATTATACACACTGATTTTCGTAAAAGTGAAGCTTCACAAACTTTGAGCAAGTTTACCAAAAAATGTATCCATTTCATGATGAACCTATGAGGTGTTTGGTTCTAGACGAATAACAACGTAATCGATTTACACCGATAGCACAAATGGTACGGGCAAAATATGAGATTTTGTTTGCCTCACCGATGTAATGTAAGCAAAGAAAAAGATGAAAACCCCACCTCTACCTAGCTAGCTCCAACTATCTCCTTCCTCCCGACTTTACCCCCCCCCCCCTCTCTTGCATCATCCAACTCGACAAAGGATATACAATGTGTGTCTCCACGCGTTGTCGTCGTTGTTCGTGAGCACGGTGGACCACCATCATTTCTTGAAGCAGTTGCATCACAAGACCTTTGGATTCGGCACACTTTCTTTGTCAATGCCCGGGTCTCACAATGACATCAACGTGCTGCAACGATCTCCATTGCTTGCTAGGTTGACTAATGGATAAGCTCCTCCGTGCAACTATAATGTCAATGGCCATGACTACAACATGAGATACTATCTGGTTGATGGTATCTATCATGTTGTGCACTTCGTCAAGACCATCTCTAAGCTAGTTGGTTAGAAAAAAGAGACCACTTTATGGAAAAGACAAGAATGAGCCAGAAAGAATGTGGAGAGGGTAATTTGGAGTGCTTCAAGTCCGGTTTGCAGTTGTTCGAGGACCTGCAAAAATACAAGATCCAGAGACCTTGTGGGAGGTGATGACAGCTTGTGCCATCATGAACAACATGAGTGTGCTGGATGAGGGTGAAGGAGATGCTGGAGGTCTGGAATTTGAGAACATTGGTTATTCTATCCAACTTCCAGCTCAGAATCCGGTCATGTTTGAGGAGTATGTTCAAATGCATCGGCAGATTCAGCATCTAGCAACTCATGAGCAGCTTAAGAAGATCTAATCGAGCATGAGACAATTAGAACATAAGTTAAATTCAAGTTTGACTATATCATACGAAAACTTAATGTTTGAATTTTAAAATTTAAAATTTAAACTAGTGTTTAACTACTCGAAGAATCATGCGTTATCTATAGTTATTTTGAACTGCTATGAATTTAGAAAAAAAGAAAACAAGTGTGGACGCTTGATGGATATGATTGGATGACCATCTCCCGTATCTATGTCCTCAAAGCCGTCCGTGGACGGATGTTGCGTCCGATTTAGAGGACAAAGTTGGAGATGCTCTTAAGAGACAAAGGAAAAACTTGCTCGGTGTTCGGAAATCACAATGCCTTTTTTAGCTTCCACCATAGGAATACAGGTCAAGCACCCATGTACTCGCAGCAGCGCAAATACTATAAATCACAAGCAACACAAAATAGCGGCAACGTCTGCAAGAACAAAGACACCACAGCTTCCCCAGGCCCGGCTTCGGCGCCCCTCCAGGAACCTTCATTCGTTCTTGGCAACGAAAAACATTCAGAACCCTCGTCTGAACTTACTGCAATACTACCACGATGGCATCCTCGCAAGGCTGTCACCTGACCAGACGATCTCGCCTCAGTACTCTACCGAGACCGTCCACGAGTAGAGCTCCCGCTCCGGCACGCCCACCTCGAACGTGGCCAGGCCGGAGCCGTCGTCGTAGGAGAAGCCAACCGCCTCCGAATCCACGGCCACGCTCTTCGGCCTTGCCGAGGAGTAGGCTCCGACCGTGCCCGCGCCCCGCACTTTCACCTCCACGCCGGCGTCGCCGCTGTACCTCACCCCCGTCACCGCCCCGCCGGAGTTGAACATCCCGATCAGGCCGATCGGCGCGAAGGAGGCGCCGTTCCGCAGCCGCTTCAGCGGCACCACGGTGAACACCTCGTACTCGCGCGGCTTCAGCGTCACCGGCAACGCCGCGTCCTTGGGCAGGACGGTCACCTCTCCTGCAGAGAAAGAAAGAAAAAGGCGGAGTCACTGACCTGAAAGGCGGTCAAAGATCACAACGACGCGCTGGTTTCTGACTCAAGGATGCTTTACCTGCGACGTGCGAGTACACGACCACGTCGCCGTTCCAGCCATCGCCGGCGACCTCCGGAAGGCGGCTCACGTCCCGTCCACGGACGGCCCCGGTGATGGTCCCGGGCTGCACGTCGTGGATGAGGTTCTTCTTCCCTTCGCGGCACCAGCCGGCGCCTTGGCAGTTGAAGGCGCCGATCACGCCGGAGTGCGCGTTCAGGTTCCAGATCTTGAGAATGCTGCAGTCCATCACCAAACGGTTCAGAGGAATTCAGAACCGTGTCAGCATCGTCAACTAGTAGAAACAAAGTTTGGTTGCTGCAAGTTCAAGCGCGCGCTAACCTTTTGCCGTCCCTTGCAGGGTCAGAGAAGAGGCAGTCCCTGGTCGGTCGCCCGGGGAGTTTGGCTCGCAGGATCGATCCATCAGGAAGCACGAGCTTCCTCAGCAGATCGAAGTCATGGTTTCCTGGCTTGTCACTGCCATGATCACACGCACAGTTAGCATCAAAGATCTCTTTCAGTTTCAGCACAATGAAAGAAAAAACCGAAAATCGTCTAAAGATGTACACGTATGGTCGTTACCTCACGTAGATAGCGCAACCGCCGACTGCCCGCGCCGCGGCGTGGTACTCAGCCATCGGGTGAACGCTCTGCCAGCATGACAATGAAAAGAAGCTTACAGGTTCAGGCACTAGATGACCGAGAGTAGTAAGCGAGAGAGCAGAACAGAGTAGTGATTCTCACTCACATGGAACATGTCCCAGTCCGGCTGCATGAACTCTCCAAGGAAAACAGTATTGTACGCGACAGATGCGATGTGTATGGTATGCGAAGCTGGGTCTCTAGGCCAGAAATCATCAGAGGCTCTCACAACCGCGTTTCTTTTTGAACTGTGGCAAAGATCATCCATATATTTTTCAGGCAATTGCACCAAGCTTGAGTATATGTAGTTTCAGGAGCAATATAAGGTTACCTGTATAAGTTATCAGTGTTGTGGCTCATGCAACATATTATACCGTTATCGCGGAAATTCCGTGCGATGGAAGCTTCTAGAGCCTGCTGGTACTTCCTAGACAGAAGCACTCTCCCACCATGGCCACTGCCTAGCGCCTCGAGAATGTTCTGCACGTCTACTTTGACGCCGTCGACCCCGGCAGATGCAAGATATGAATGGAGCTCATTGTAGAAGCTGAATACTTTGTCAGGGTCCACAAGGCCAAGGCCGTTATCAGCTATGCTGTTGAAGGCCTCACAGGGTTCGTTCTTCTGAACTCCTGGTGATGGCACAGGGTATTGCATCTTGGATTGGTAATGCTCCATACCGTCAGCACCGGGCCTTACGCCACCCCAATACCCGGTAATGGCATGCCATACATAAACGTACCTGAATTTTGGCATAAGTAGGAAATATGAGAATTGCAACAAATTTATCATGTTGTATGAGGCAACAAACAAACAAGTAACATCATACTTTAGCTCATGTTTCCCCTTAATTTCACTGACAATATGCACGAGGCCGTTTGCTGGATCTTCTTCCCTATGACCCTTCCTCCCATTTTTCTGAAATTTGTGGTTCTCCTTGATATCATATAATCTGTTTGCGAAGCTATAAATACAGGACATGCAAATATCAGTGATCACTACTGCAAGACAGGTAAAGCTTGAGAGATAAATTCTTCTAGGCTACTTACTTGGCTGCATTATCAGATACGAATGCACTTCCAGCAGGGTCCATACTGACCGATTGCCACCCATCATCGATTATGACAAACTTAGGAACTGTTCCACCTTTTTGAAAACTGGATTTTTTTTTACCAAAATACATTGATAAGTATCAGTATGATTATCATATGGTAAGCATAGCATCAGCGGAAATATGCGAGATCGGTAAGACACCTCTGCAATCCTTCCTTCACTCCTTCAGCAGTAACATCGGTGTAAAATGCATCCCATGTGCACCAGCCAAACCAGTTTAGCATGTCTGGCATCTGCAGCAAGGTGAGAGTTTTAGAGGCACAGAAATGGTAAGGATGCAAAAATGCACATGATACTATGTATTACTTCAAGAAGGTACCTTCTTTTTTTCCCTGTGAGAGAATGTCTGCAAGTGCTTCTCAACAGCTCTGCAAAAAGACAATTCATGTGATGTCAGTGAGAAAGCAATGCATTCACGGAAAGCAGTTTGCGTATTTGATCAGGAGAAGTGTAGGGTACTAAAATAGGAAGATTAATTACAGAAAACATTGGCATACTTGACAGCATTTGTGATGACCTCAAACGGATCCGATCCCGCGCCGACGAAAACTAGATGGGTGCCTTCAAATGATTCTACAGCTGGATCACCTGCAAAAAGAAAAAGAAAAACGAGAGTACTATTATACATCATGAGACAACTGTGCTCAAGTCAATGGAGAGGAGTTTCCATGACTGTCTGAATTACCACTCTCCAAGCAAATTTCCAGCTCGTCATTTGCGTTCCCCTGAAGGACAGCACGGAATGAGCCCTCCAGGATCGGGAGGAAGACGGTGTACACTGCGGATTGCTCGTCTCCGGCAGCGTCGGCGGCCTCGACGATCAAGAACTGCGTCTCGACGGGGATGTCGCGGCCCGATGAGCCCATTCTCTGTGTCATCCACCACATCTTGAACCTGAACGTGCACATGAATCGCAGGTCCCTGAAACACCAGCATGCCACACATTCTTTGAGTTCAGCCAATTCTTTATTCTATAAAAATCGCAGGAGCTCCCTCCTACTTCAAGCGTAATCCCTCCGTAAAGAAATGGGAATAGATCACTACTTTTAGTGATCTAAACGCTCTTATATTTCTTTACGGAGGGAGTATGTTTTAACTATAGTAGTAAGTAGTAAGAATTCATTTTTGCCAGCCAAGTTTCCATGGTTGTTTACTTTCTATATGAGGGAAGAACTATGATGTTAAGAACAAACAGGAAGAGAAGGGAACCAAAATGTTGGTATTGAGTTGAGGATTTCCTTTCATTAATAAAGCAAAAAATTATAAAAAATCCCAACTACTCTTCTTGAACGATAATTTTGAACTGAAGCGAAACACATATCTGTCCACATCCACTAATTTAGTGGAGTGTCGAGATTTTTCCTTCTCCTTTTTTTTAAAAAAAAAGTGCGGAAACTTTTACCGCACACCTGAAATTTTACGTTTCAGAAATTACTACTCCTGTTTACCAAGAGTCAAGAGAAGACAAGATTGCAAACTGAATAGTTTCTCTGAATCTAGATCCTTGCACATGGCAGACATCAGATAAGACACGCTTCTAATCGTTAAACAAATGACAGAACATCACATACGCGGACAAAACAGCTGAAGGGAGCTCAGGAAATCGCAGGAGCAACGGAGAACACCAACAGTCAGCGCAGCTCTGCTCACCTGAGCTTCCCGACGGGGAAGACGCTGCGGCTGCCGGCGGGGGCCGACCGGACGCCGAGGAACGCGCCGTTGAGCATGCCGCCCCCGGCGGCCGGCGTGACGAGCACATTGTCGCGCACCTCCGTCAGGACCGTGGCCCCCAGCGCCGCCAGGCTGCCGTCTTCCTGGACCGCGATCCCGGCTCCCACCGTCATCTTCCTCCCCCCGCACCGCGGCCCTCCAATCAAAGCACGTAGGAAGATTTACGACGGCGGGGATCTGTGGGTGTGGCGCGGCGCGCGGTTGTGGTGTTGAGACCGTCGAGTGCGCTCTCCCTGGTTTTATAGCCGTCGGGGTGGGGATCTTTTTCGGTTCGGCCCCCCGGGAGTAGAGTAGAGTTGATCTGCAATCGAAAAGTTTGGGCTGCCTCCGGCGTCGTGTCTTTTTTTTAAAATACAATATAAACGAAGATGTTTTTCTGTTGCGAATCGATATAAACACAGATGTTTACATACACACGCACACAACTCTTCATCCTATGAATATATGCACGCACTCTCGATCCTTACGAGTTTATTTTTGTTCTTTTTTAGGGGGTAAGTGGTTTCAGATGCAGATTCAAACTCTCTGTGTAAGAGCATTTACAGTCGGACTTGGTAAAACCTACCCCTCAAATTCTCGTGGAAGCGTTCAAGACGGGCACTGACCAGTCAAGTCTTAAATTTTCCTTCTCACTACCGGACACCTCAATTAGCATATCTCAAATCCATATAAACTCATGCAACTACGTAAACGATGCATTACACACATCGTCCGGCTACTACGTCACAACATGTCATCGGCAGGGCCGGCCCTGGGGAGGGGCAGGGGGGTGGCCGCCCCGGGCCCCCCAAATCCAGGGGGCCTCATGTATGTATGTATGTGCAGGCTATGGCCTATGGCCTATGGGCCCCAGCGGTCGGTTCGTTTCTCTCGGAAAAACTAAAGCAGCGACGGACTCTCGTAAAAAGAAAGAGTAATCAATCAGACGATCACTTCCTATTCCATCACGCAGGGATTCCAAGCCCCAGGCCGCCGATGCCGTACTCCCGTCCACCTCCTCTCCTATTTTCCTTCCTAATCCAGTTCGCCACCGCCGCCGATTCAGGCAATCAGGGGCGCCCATCCTCACGCCGCTTTACTTGCTCTCCGTGACTGCGTCTACATACTCTAGCCTCTAGGCATTGTGTAGGTGGGCAAACACATTGAGAATTTGAGATACATCACGGAGGTATATATCATATACTAATTCATATTGCCGTTCCTTGGATGCATAGCTGGCACTGTTCAATAATTGATGCTTTTTTTTTCTTGGTTCATTCCTTGGTTCATGTCGACCAGAAAGCATCCATCGGGTAGCGAGAAAAGGGAAAGGGAAAAAATATGGATAACTTGGTACAATCAGAGCGTGGAGATATTGACAATTTTTTTGAGAGTAATACTGATGCTTCCGGTGCTTCAATAAACCCAGAAGATGAGTTGACCATAGTTGCCATAGTGGAAGAGCAACCAACAAATGAAAATTCAGAATCTGATCGGCAAGAAGAAAATATCGACACCAACATCCGCGATAACAATGTAAGTGGCTCTGACTGTTGCATCTTATTTACCGTGTCTATGACTGGCGCATCAGCTGAAAAAAGTTTTTTCAAAATTGAAATTATTCAAGAACTATCTGAGGTCAACATGAGGGATTAAATGGTTTGACAACATTATGCATCGAGAAGAAATTATTGGATGATATTGATATCGAACCCATCATAAGTGACTTTGCATTAAGTAAATGTTAGAAGAAAGATTTAAGGTAATATCTACAAATTATTTGATATGCATACTCGTTTTGGATGCATTTAAGTGTTATTGGCAACATTTCATTCATATGTATATTTATTGTTATTATTATGTGCCTACATTAAGGGGCCCGAGTTTTAGTCTCGCCCCGGGCCCCAAAAATCTCAGGACCGACCCTGGTCATCGGACTACCAAAAATTGACATGCTTGGCTATGGTGAAGAAAAACATCCACGGTTGTCCTTGTCCTTCCCGGCGCCCTTGTCGTCCTTCTTGTCGAATTATCGGTCGAAGACGCGGTAGGGATCGAGCCGGATCTGCATGTCGTCGGAGTTGTCCGCCCCGTCGTTGTCCTCCTCCACCTTGGGTGGCAGTCCGGCCATGGCACGGACCGTCCGATTCTGCTCTCGGGCGAGGGCACACGTTTTCCTCTGTTGCCGCTTCTTTACAATGCGGTCGCGGATGTCTTCCTCCTCTGCGACCACCCGCGCCACCGCATCAGCCGCTCCCGCTGCCGCCATGTCGGCAGCGATGTGGGCCTCGGCCGCCCTCATCCTCTCTTTTCCACGACGGGCACACCGGTCCCGGTGGGACTCATACTCTGCCCGACCGATGAAAGGAAAGGGGAGAGTTAAAGGCTCCCGGAACTACGATGATCCAGCCCATGAGGATCCGAGCGCCCAATGCGCCGACGCTATGGAGTCGCGCCAGACAAATCCTGTCGTCGGTCGGGTGTTGTCTTCCCGGGAGCGGCAGAGTGCAATGCGGACGGCCATTGCCTCCTCCAACCCGCACGGGATGACTCCCCACTCGACGGATCCGGAGTCGGAAGCAGATCCGCTGTCTGGCATGGCGGAGATCACCGGACGAAAGATTGGGTGACGGAATGGAGTGGAGTGGCTAGGTTTTGATCCAGAAAGGGATCAAGACGAATATATGTGGGATCAGGTGAAGCAGCGTGGTCCGAAGCCGACATGACGGATGCGCCCAGGCGTCCCATATCCACCCTAGATTTAGATTGGATATAAAGGATGCCGATCAGGCTGGGCATTTGAGGGCTATTTAAAAAGTCCGTCTGACTGTTTGCCCAAACGTTTGAGATGTGTTTAGGACGCCCGGCTTTAAGGAAAAGTGATTGCTCTCTCAGACGAAAGACATGAAGTTTTAAATCAAACTCTCCGAGGAAGCGGAGGTGGAAATGGCTAAATTTCATGATTAGAAAAGAAAAACAAGGCTAGAAATTTCGTGATCATACATGCCCTGTTCCTTATCTTTATCTTTCTTTTTTGGCACGTGGTTCCGTGTACACGTTTACACGGCCGGTGCAACGCATCGCATCGCATCGCACGTAGTGAGTCGAGTCCGGACCACCCCCATCGATGCATGCGAATATGGAAACTGGCCACACTAGGCAATACGAGCACGCCTTTTTGGGGCTTGAAATATACGTAGTGTGGATGTATACCTCTCGCCGTGCTTATCATGTGTTTAAAAAAGGGCAAAAATAGGGCGTCGCCCCGGCCCGATTCCATCGATCATGACCGTGCTTATCATATTTCTGGGAATTCCCATGACCGTGAATCGGGCACTCCGCTCCGTTTCAAAAAAAAAAAAAATTAAAAAAAAATCGGGCACTCCACGTGAGATCCGACTCACGACGCTGACCCATCGGATATTCGAACATTATTTTGAGGTGGGTACGTTTCCTACGGTAGGGACTAAAAAAAATCGCTCGTCTTGTTCCGGACGCTGCGCCGGCCGTCCGTGGTGCCCGGGCCCAGGAGACTGTGGGCGAGCGGGTACATATTCCCGTGACCGGCGAGCAGGAAGGAATGTGATGCGCGCGCGCCGCATCTGTGCTGTGCTGTTCTGTTGCTGCTTTGGGATGGGTGGGCCGAACCCGCCGACCGCGGACGTTTGTTGCTATATATGCTCGATGAGGAGGGGGAGGAGGTGGGGAAGGAGCTCGATGAGGAGGCGCCGAAGGAGGAGGCATCGGAGCCCGAGGAGGAGGCGCCTGTCGACGTGGATCTGTGGCCGGAGCACCACGCCATCCTGAACTCCATCCTTTCGGAGTCGGCTGCGGAGGCCAGGCGTAGGCGCGGGCGGCTGAGGCTCCCGCGCAGGCGGATCACGCCATCTCCGACGACGAAGAAGCGTAGTACACCATAATACGTAGGGAAAAAGTTACATGGTTTTGGTATGGATATAAGGGATGAAATATAAGAGAGTTGGATGCGGAGGAGAAAATTTGAGGCGTGACCGGTCAGTGTCCGCGGACGCGCCCCGGGCGCGTCCGCGGACGTTTGAGGGACCGGATTTGCAAGGTCCGGCTGTAAATGCTTTTACTTGTGCTTCCCAAAGCACACCGGTCAGGAGAACGGTGGCTACAACCAGAAAATAAAAAAATGCAAGATCTACAAATGTAAGGTTTGAAACAAACGCAAGAAAATATCTACCCATTTCATTTGATTGATAAAATATCGTTAATCTTTTTTTAGCAACAAAGTACTATACAGACACCCACAACACACTCGTGCGCAGAATGGTTATTAAAAAACCGGGTGAAACGGTTCGGTTCTTGCTTTGGGTTTGATTGGTTAAGGTTTTATCGGGCTGAGCCTTTTTTAGTTTGGTTTTGGTTTGGGTATGTGGAGAAACCAGTTTGGGTATAGTTGGTTATGGGTTTAAATAGTTTGGTTATTAACGGCTATAAACTATGGGTCCAAACCGGTTTCTGGGCATTGGTTATGTGCAATAACCAACGACGCACCGACAACGAGTATCTTTGATCCGCGTGCATGCTGCGATGCACTATGTAATTCTTTATTATGGAGAAACACCACATGCAAATCGGAAGCGTTTGCTTGTGCTTTGGCTAAACAATTGGCTTTAATACACTTGTCAGTGAGCTTTTCAGTCGTGGGTATTGTCTTTTTGCCTCTTGCTGTGTGCTGACTGTATCTCAAGGATAACTTTGTTCCCAAACTGTTGTAGATGCACGTATGCCTTTTCTATCTCATTTGCTTCTTAACATGTCAATTTGTGTAATTATATGTACCTTGAAGCAAACCCATAGTTATGTATTGGGTTTAAACCCGTGGTTGTGTACTGGGTTTAAATTGGTTTGGGTGGAAAAAATAATGGGTTCAGTTTTGGTTGGGCTGAAAATGACATTAAACGGGTATGGTTCAAGTATGGTTTTGAGAGACATATATACGGGTATGGTTCAAGTATGGTTCAAGTATGAAACCATTCTCAGATTTACGTGCGCGTAGTGTTAGAAATAATGGCCCTGGCCCGTGTAGGATTTCTGAAATCTCAAACTAAGCCCATAAAAAACGTCAGGTGATGGTGTTTAAAGTTTAGTCTCATACCGCTAGTTCAGGAGTTGCGATACCTTTTTATATAGTTGATTCTCTAGATTATACTCAATGAGAAGTGCAGGAAAGAAATAGAAGATCACACGCGCTCGCCTCGCTTGCCCAGGCACAGGCTCGGGCCGGGGCGCGCATGTCAGGTCGTGAATGGTCATGTTTCTATCTGTTTCATGTGCATGTTTTTCTATTCATCTAGTATGCTAGATTGTTGCATGCTATTTTCTGTTCTAGTCATGAATTATTTACTGGAAGTAATCATGAACTTGCCTAATTTTCCAACAATCCAAAAATCTAATTGTAGGCAATTTCCAGATCCTGGATAAGTTTGTGGGATGCATTCTGAGTGTTCTCATTGACCATCTGTGTGATGTGTATATGCACATAATGCTAAATTTGATGCAACAGATGTACATCATGAAGAGTTTCCACAACTACAAGATGGTGAATAACCGTTCTGCATTTGAAGTTTTGAACAAGCACATAAGATATAATGCATTGTGAAGGGACTGGAACTCATTAAGTGTGATCTCCCTGATAATATTGTGACTGGGTGCATGATTGCGAAGTTGCCTTCATGGAGGAATTTCGCCACTACTCTGAAACATAAGAGACAGGAGATATCGGTTGAAAATCTGATTGTCTCGATGTTGAAGAGAAAGCTCGGGCTAAAGACAGTACTGAGAAAGAAGATGAGGTTTAGTCTACTGCCAATATGGTGGAGAGATACCCACAGAACAAGAACAAATGGAAGAACAAGAATGTTTTCAACAAGCCTCTTAAGACTACTAACTTCAAGAAGAAGCAGCCGAACAAGGCTGAGGTAGAGTGCTACGCATGTGGAAAGACCGGACACTTTTCCAAGGATTGCCCAGATCGTGCAGAAAGCATAGGGAAAACGAGCTCCAAGACTGTCAACATGGTGAACGCTAACAACACTGATGAGTATGGTAATTTAGCTATTGTTCTTTCAATATTTCAATCATCTTCTTGGTGCATTGATTCGTCTGCTAATGTTCACGTGTGTGCTAACGTCTCTTTGTTCACTTCTTATCAGGTCGCAAGGGATTCTTCCATCCTAATGGAGAATGGGTCACATGCTTCTGTTCGTGGCACTGACACAGTGGATCTAAAGTTCACTTCGGGGAAGATCGTGCAACGAACGTGCAACATGTCCCTACTATGAACAAGAATCTAGTTAGCGGCTCACTTCTATGTCGAGATGTGTTTAAGGTAGTTTTAGAATCCAATAAAGTAATCGTGTCAAGAAATGGACAGTTTATAGGCAAAGTCTATGAGTGCGAAGGCTTGTTTGGCTTTTCTCTTTTAGATTTTTGCAATAAGTCAGTAAACCAATTTTGTGTTAAGTGTTAATAATGATGCAAGTGTTTGGCACTCTCGTTTATGTCACATTAATTTTGGTTCAATGTCTCGGCTATCCACTATGAGTTTAATTTCAAATTTCACTGTTGCCAAAGGTTCTAAGTGCCATAGTTGTGTGCAATTCAGGCAACCTCGAAAGCTTCACACGGCAGTCAAGGAGAGAAACTTGGTACCTCTAGAACTCATACTTTCTGATCTATGTGAGATGAATAGTTTGTTGACAAAAGGTGGAAAGAGATATTTCATGATGTTGATTGATGATGCGACTAGATCTTGCTATGTTTATTTGTTGCGAACTAAAGCTGGAGCTTTAGACTACTTTAAAATTTTAAAATCTATAAAGCTGAAGTTGAAAATCAACTAGATAGATAGATCAAGTGTCTTAGGCTGGATCATAATGGAGAGTATTTTCCCAAAGTATTTGCTGAATTTTATGAGGAACACGTTATTATTCATGAGAGGATGCCTCCCTATTCTCCCCAATCAAACGGGATTACCAAGATGAAAAACCGCACGCTGACAGACTTGATGAATGCCATGTTAGACACTGCTCGTTTATCTAAGGCGTGGTGGGGGGGATTTATTGACTTCGTATCATGTCCTGAATAGAGCTCCTAACAAGAATAAAGAGAAAAACTCTTATGAGGAGTGGGTTGGGATAAAACAATCACTTTATTTTGTGCGCACTTGGGGATGATTGGCAAAGGTCAATATTCGTATTCCTAAGAAACGCAAATATGAACCAAAGACATTGGATTGTGGCTTTCTAGGTTATGCTCAGCGGAGCATTGCACATAGATTTTTAGTGGTTAAATCTGAGGTACCTGATATGCATGTTGATACTATAATGGAATATCGTGACGTAACATCTTTTGAGAATATATTCCCTATGATATGCATAGCATTGCTAGATTTTCTTCTGAGATTAATCATGAATCTAGTACATCTGATGGATATTTTGAACAATCACCTGAGGAAGTCCTTGAGAAGGACAACAACAAAACTCCTGCGAGGAGCAAGAGACAAAGGGTTGCAAAATCCTTTGGTGATGATTTCATTGTATACCTTTGGCATATGCATCTCCGGATGTAGATGATTTGAAAGAAGTTGTCCATAATGAGATGGACTTAATTCTTTCTAATGGAACTTGGGAGCTGACTGAACGACCCTATGGTTGTAAACTGTGGGTTGTAAATGGGTGTTCAAAAGAAGCTAAGGCGTGATGGTACTATTGATAAGTACAAGGCGCAGCTTGCGGCCAAGGGATACACTCAGAAACAAGGCGAAGATTACTTTGACACCTATTCACCCGTCGCTACAATGACCACCATTCGGGTGCTACTTTTCCTGGCTGCCTCTTATGGTCTTATCATTCATCAAATGGATGTAAAAACATCTTCCTTAAATGGAGAGTTGGAAGAGGGAATCTATGGATCAGCTTGATGGGTTTGTGGTAAAGGGTGAAGAGAGGAAGGTGTGCAAGTTGTTAACATCTTTGTATGGTATGAAACAAGCACCTAAGCAATGGAATGAGAAGTTTGAAAGAACTATGACTTTTGCAGGATTTGTCATTAATGAGGCTGATGGGTGTGTTTCCTATCGCCATGGTGGGGGCAATAGTGTTGTATTATATTTGTATGTGGATGACATACTGATCTTTGGTACAAACATTGATGTGATCAATAAGGTCAAGTTTTTCTATCAAAGAGCTTTGACATGAAAGATTTAGGAGAAGCTGATGTGATTATAAACATCAAACTTATTAAGGATGAGAGTGGGATTACTCTAATGCCATCTCACTGTGTTGAGAAGGTCCAGAGCCGATTCGGCTTTATGGATATCAAGCTTTCTCTGACACCTTATGACACGCAGAAAGAAAAAGAAAGAAACAAGATATCAATTAAGATACTCTTAAATTGTCAGTTCACTCATCTACTTATCTAGCGCAACAAGGTCAGAGATCTTGTTTGTTGTGAGCAAATTGAGTAGGTTTGATCATTGGCATGCACTAGAAAGGGTTTTGCAAGCCAAAAGTTAGGACCAGTAAGACGCGGATGGATGCCCCTCCTCCCTCCCCACCCTCCCCACTTCCGGCCACCGCCCTCTCTCCGACCACCGCAAACCCTTCCTCAGCCTCCCCACTTGAACTCACCCTCGCCACCAGCCCCGTGGATGCTCTTCTCCCCTCTGTTGCGCCACCTCCATCGCCATTCTTTGATCTCCCCTATGTCAAAGCTGGTCAAGTGGCTCTTCGCTGCTTCCTGGGCTGTGGCAACGCCATGGGGCTTGAGTTCGAAGACGACTGCAGCTACTACTGCCGTCTTGCCATTACAACACCGGAACTGCATCTCGCAACGCCCCTTTACATCGTCTTCGACTTCTCCAACCGCCACCTTGACGCCATCATCGTTGCTGCTCTACTTCAGGCTGCCCTTGGAAGGTGTGCTGCTGATTTCTTCGTCGCCATGTGCTCTCCTCTTGTCTTCCGCTTCCATGTGGCTTCTGCGCGGGTCGCAGAAATCATCCTAGCGCAAACTAGGGTCCGCCGCCGTAACTTTGCCTTCTCCTTTGCTAGAACCCTGCCTCTGCTTCCACCACCTCCTCCTGCTGCTGCCTCTTGCATGTCGCTCGCTCAACTCCTGCAAATCCCAAACGGCCTATGTCTGCACTTTGAAGGCGTGGCCTGGACGCAGCTCCGATCACCAGTCACCATTGACCCATGTTCCCAGTTCCATGGATGCCGCATGTATGCGCGTGTCATCCAATTCCCGTTCGCCCTCTGTGCAAACTCTATGTCCCTAATTCTTGCTCGTCTGTTCGGTGGCCACTCTTGTCGGTGTCAAAACCGGCAGATCTCGGGTAGGGGGTCCCGAGCTGTGAGACTAGAATCGGTGGTAACAGGAGACGAAGGGGACAGTGTTTTACCCAGGTTCGGGCCCTCCTATGGAGGTAATACCCTACGTCATGCTTGATTATATTGATGGTATAAGGGTTACAGAGTTGATCTACCACAAGATCGTATGACTAAAACCCTAGATGAGTTCTGTTGGCCTACAACCTAAAACCCTTCGGCTTATATAGACGCCGAGGGTACCTAGGGTTTACACATGGTCGGTTACACGTCAAAGGGATAAACATGCCTATTCACTACTCCAAACGTGGAGAATACGCCACGATCCTCGAAGCCTCCTTCCTGGAAACAGGGTCTTCGATCAATCCAGTGCTCGGCAAACGGCCCATACAGTCCGGCCCATAAGAAATAGGTTGGCCTCCCGAGGACCCCTTAAACCAGGACTCCCTCAGTAGCCCCTGAACTAGCCTCCAACGCCAAGGGTCCAAGCTCCAGCTGCTTCAAATGATCAGAGTCTTCGGCTTGCGAGGCGAGTTCCTTTCTCCAAATAGTAATCGGCCGAGTTTAGCTCGGCCTCCGATGACGTGTAATTTTCCGATCATAGATCGTCCGAACGTCGTGTATAACCCGACCCTGAAGGCCAAACGTCAAGGAGTAAACAGTGTTCCCTGACGACCTTTCAGATGAAAGGTCACGGCCCACCACGACCGCTAAACCAGTCACAAAAGCTCGATTCGCGGTTCGAGGCCGTTTTCACCAGCACGACCCATCAATGCACAGATCGTGATCCGTTTTAGACGGGATATGTTTAACCATGCGCGTATAACGGCACGCACGCCTTGGGAAGCGGAGGGATTCTCGGCGCAGAAGGGAGGCTAACCGGTGACAAGCCCAATAAAAGGGAAAGAAAACCCCAAGGCTTAGCCGCACTTCCCATTCGCACCCTCGCTTTCCCAATCTCCTGAGCACCCAGAGCCCAGATCTAGGTTTTCCACCCTTCCTCCTCCGAGCTCAGCCATGGCCGGTTCAGGCTCCAATGGCAAGTGGGAGGTTTCCACGGTCACACACCAGGACATCCGGGACCTCAAGGACGCCAGCTACCTCCCCGCCAACATCTTCCACCGCGCCGCGGAGGAGGGCCAGGTGATCCCCACCCCCAAACCAGGTGAGAGGGTGGTTTTCATTCCTCATTTCATCCGAGGACTGAGCTTCCCGCTCCACCCCTTTGTGAGGGGCCTCATGTTCTTCTACGGACTTGACTTCCACGACCTCCCGCCGAACTCTTTCATACATATATCGGCCTTCATCATCGTCTGTGAGGCCTTCCTGCGGGTCGAACCACACTTCGGACTGTGGCTCAAGATCTTCAACATCAAGCCGAAGTGTGTCACAAGCGCACACGCAGACTGCGGCGGGGCGGTCATCAGCAAGCTTCCACGCGCAGTATGGCCATCCGGCACATTCATCGACACCATCAAGACTTGGCAAAAAGAGTGGTTTTACATCATCGAGCCAAGGGAGGAGGGCGGAACTGTTCCTGCCGAATTCAGATCCGCCCCCCCCGACCAGATTGACCTCATGGGTCCGAAAGGGCCTCGACTGGGGGTCAGACACAGAGGTGGATGACCTGCAGAGGGGCATCGCCTCCATGATCAAGGACGGAATCGATCTGACCAACGTGGTCCAGATCATGCTTCGGCGGCGCATCCTCCCCTGCCAGCGCCGGGGCTCTCCTATGTGGACTTACCGGACTGACGACGATCCTATGATTCGTCAGCTCTTCCGCACCACTCGGGAGAAGCTATGGAAGGCGTTGTTCAAGGCGCAGGAGAAGTGGCCGGCCAAGAAGGAGGACCAGGGCCTGCGCGCCGATAAGCTTCCTTCTGAGGTATAACATAGTTTTATTAGATCGGCTTTGTCTTTCCGAAGAAAATCTAAGTGCTTTCCGATTACTTTCTGCAGGAATGGTTGCGCAAGGCTATGGGCATCAAATGCCCGGTTCCACAGCCCGAAGACCCTAGGTCCCCGCTGCTATCGGAGATGCTCGTCGTGGAGCCTTACAAGGCGCCAGAGAAGAAGGAGCAGAAGAAGAAACCAGGCCGAACAGGCCTGCGCATCAGGGACCAGCCGGAGGCTGCGTCCGAGGAAACCCACGCCTCCTCGAATCAAGAGGAGGAGCACGAGGGTGAGGAGGGAGGCGATTCCCCCCTCGCAGGAAAGAGGGCGGCGTCATCGGACGCCTCAGAGGACGTACCTCCTCCCGCCCAGAAGAAAGCGCGCCGGACACAGGTGGTCTTGTCCGACGATAGTTCGGACTCGGACACCAAGTCCGAGGATTTCGAGAGGGTTCCGCGAAGGAACCTCAGGGTCAAGCCCCCACCTCGAAGGTACGGATCCGAAGACCTCCCGAGCTATTAGCACTAAGTTTTGAATATGATTAACATGTGAGCGCCTTATTAACTTGCAGCCCACCACAAGTTCTCCCCACCGATCAAGTTTCGGACGGGGAGACCCCGCCCGCCGAGCTAGCGGAGAGCGGGACCGCATCGCACCCCTCTCGTCCGGGCGCCGCGAAGGATGCCGCGGAGGTGTCCTCCCAACAGGCTCCTTTGGAGCCGGACACTGGAGGTGGGGGCGACGACGTCATGGTCGAGGCTAACGCCTCGGCCGCCGAAGACCGGGGGGACGAGCCCCTCCCGGACACCGAGGAGACCGGATGAGAAGATGTCCAGTCACCTTCAAGGCTGTCTCCAGAGCGCACTGTGCCTCCGGAGGCATCGGTTCAATCCCCGATCGGAGATCGGGTCAACCGATCCCCACCGACCAATGGGTGGCCGGCTATGGGGGAGGCTCTGTCAAGCGCCTCCCTCTCCGAGGAGCACCGCACCCTTATGGGTGCGGTATTGCAGAGCATTCAGTCCGTGGACAGCGGACTGAAGGAGGCCTTCAACGGTCTCCTGACGGGCTTTCAGGTGAGCCACGTAATGCTTTGTTCTTTGAAATATTAATTTCTTTGAGTTATGATTATATACACGGCAGCCCCCGAGCCCTAGGTAAGTTTGGAAAAACTTACCTGGGGGTCAAGCATAGATCATTATCCGAACTATGTATAAAACAGTATTTGTTCGGAACGGTCTAACAGTCCTTAAGGGGACCGGACATAGGATCATATTTATGATAGTTCGGAAGTTGTGAACCCGCGTAACTTGATATGGTTGTTTTTGTATAGGCTTCGTCATCGGCAAGGGCTGTTAATGCAACCGAGCTGGACGAGCTGAATCGGAAGCTCAGGAGCTCCGAAGATGAGCTCGAAGCTCTGAATAAGAGATTCGACGAGGCGCAAGGTAAGCCGGACTAGAATATCCAAATTCATCATCGCCGAACTGTCAAAGCACTAAGTTTGATGTGTTTTAATGCTTACGCAGCCTCGGCGAAGGAGATTGAGAAGCTCAAGGCCGAACTTGAGAAGGCAAAGCAGGAGGCTGCGGTGGAGAAGGCGGCGGCCAAAGAAGCGGCTACCGCGCTCTCCGCCCTAAGAGCCACCAGCGACAAGCACGAGGCTCGGGTGGAGGAGATCCAACAGGAGCTCAAGGACGCCGGCCAAAAGTGCGAAGACCTTGAGCGGAAAGGCAAGGAGCAGGCCGCCGAACTATCCACCCTGAACACCGACCTTCAAAAGGAGCGGGTGGATAGGCGATCTTTTGAAGAGAAAGTTAGCCAGGCCAAGGCTATAATGGATGGTAAGCCATATTTATTGCAGTGTGTCTACGGAGATAGCAAGTTCGAGTTGCTTACCCAAGTATGGCATTCCTCAGGCGCCTGCTCGGACCTCCAGAAGAGCACAGAGGACGCGAACCAGTTCTATGGTTCGCGGGGAGAAGGAGATGAAGCTCGGCTATTCTGGGCGCAGTTTGAAGCCCCCAAGCGCTCTCGTCTCCTTGTTGAGCAGCTGAAGCAGCTGATGGAGCTACACCGGATGGCGGAGCCGGCCATGAAGGATCTCTGCATCCGGGTATGGCCCAACGAGCCGTTGCCGGGCAGCTACTTCGGCCTGGTGCAGAAGCTGAGCGACGCCTCGCCCCGGATCGACGCACTAAGGCGATCTTCCTGTATCGAGGGAGCTCGGATGGCCTTTGCGAAGGCCAAGGTGCACTGGCCGGGGCTGGATCCAATGAAGATAGCCACCGCCCCTCCGCCTCCTGGAAAGGAGCATAGGCGCCCCGAGCTGTACTTCTCCGGCGTAATGGAGGGTGCTCGGGCAATAGAGGCGCAATGTTCGAGAGAAAACGCGTATGAGTAAAGGCGTTGTAATATGTCCGAAGACTCTTTAACGCGTTTATATTTAAGATGCATGGTTTATCATGTCTTTTATGTTTTGCATCCTTTATAACTCCTGTGTGGCCGTTAAAACTGAAAGCGGCGAGTCGTCGGCTTCAACCCCCATGTAGATACTACGCGGGGTGTCTCTGCCAACGCACTGTGACCCTTAGCCGAACTATCGGTACCCGAAGGCGGTAGCGTGGGGCGGACAAGGCAATCGGACCATAATGCTTTATTGCTTTCACTTAGCCGTAGGGGCACGAGAAAGGAGTGCGGGGGGCTGATGACTAGCCCCCAAGTATTTGTGATGTTCAGATGAGCCGTGGCCAAAGCCTATATCACATGGTTTGTGCTAATACCAAACCCATCGTATGACACGAAGTAACCTCTGACGAGATTTAGTTAAGCTCGGACTCGCAGACCAGTTCTCGCCTACCATGACAGTCATCTTTCGGCTTTCTCCGCTGAGGTGCTTGACCAGGCTAGCCGGAAACACAATCGCAGCGGTTCTCCCTTTGCCCTTTTAGCCGAACGAGCGGAACATAAAGGGGCAAGCACAGGAGCCAGGCAACCCAACTATTGACCCAAGACATAGTTCGGAACCAATGCATATAAAGCGGAATTCCAAGACGCCGAACGCAAAAACCAGTTGTGCTTAAGGCGATTTTCTTTTAGTTCGAGCCCCCGGTCTATTAGCCGGTTGCATCGCATAGTATACCAAACAGGTTCGTAAGAAGAGAGGGAAAATAGAGAGTGCGCCAAAAACAGCGAAACGATCATGCAAGATACATCTGTATTTTACTCATCAACTCTTATTATTCGAATTGCCGATACAACTGCTTACAGGTATTAAAAATGAAATATAAACCTTACAGGAGGGGTGTACCAAGGGTCTTCGATAGGTGACCTGACGTCCTCGATGTGCCCTGTCGCTTGTCCGCTCCTGCGTCTCCGAAGGAGTTGTATACCATGATGGGTGTAATGTTCGGCGAGCGGACTTTGGAGAAAAAGTCTTGAGAAGTCGCCGAAATGTGAATGAGCTTTACGCCGTAGCAGGTACTTTATGGTACCTGTAGTGTGTCCGAAGACATGTTGATGGTGATAGTTCGGTCTAGCCGAACACTTACCATTTAATAATTTTTCCCCACCGCCGCCCATGGAATTTTTAGCGCGAAGTTGTGCCTCCTCGGCACGTACTTTGCCGGTTCTAGGGCCGTGCGATGGGGGGCGAGTCCCTATTTATGGGGAGAAGAAGGTTCTGGTACTTCGGATTGAGACCGAGCTCGCTTCCCAGCCTTGGGTGCCTTTACGGCAGATGTCAGCACTTACCGATCATCAGTGTAATGGAATTCGGCCGCCAGGGCCAACGCATGTTCCTCAGTTCGGAGGGAGCGCTCTGTGTTGCCGTTGACAGTAATGACCCCCGTGGGGCTGGGCATCTTGAGCTTGAGGTATGCGTAGTGTGGGACGGCGTTAAAGCGAGCGAACGCTGTACGGCCGAGCAGGGCATGATAGCCGTTGCGGAAAGGTACGATGTCGAAGATCAAGTCCTCGCTTCGAAAGTTATCGGGCGAGCCGAACACTACTTCCAGGCTTACAGAGCCTGTGCACCGGGCTTCGACGCCTGGGATCACTCCTTTAAAGGTAGTGTTGCTGGGCTTGATCCTTGACGGATCTATGCCCATCTTTTTCACCGTATCTGAGTAAATCAGATTGAGGCTACTTCCTCCGTCCATCAGGACTTTAGTGAGGTGATACCCGTCTATGATCGGGTCTTGGACGAGTGCGGCCGAATCCCCATGACGGATACTTGTCGGATGGTCACGTCGATCGAAGGTGATCGGGTATGCCGACCATGGGTTGTACTTCGGGGCTACCGGCTCTATGGCGTAGACATCCCGAAGGGCGCGCTTCCTCTCCTTTTTGGGTATATGGGTGGCGTATATCATGTTTACTGTTTTCACCTCTGGAGGGAATTTATTTTGTCCGCCACCGATCGGACCGCGGGGTTCATCCTCGTCCTCGCTGCGTGGGCTCTTGCCTTGGTCCTCGGATGCTAGCCTGCCGGCCTGTTTGAAGACCCAACAGTTACGGTTGGTATGGTTGGCGGGCTTCTCTTGGGTGCCGTGGATCTGGCAAGGCCTCTCCAGAATATTGTCCAGCGGGGTGGGTCCGTCGTGTTTGCCTTTAGGAGGCTTCTTCCGCTGCCCAGGCCGGGAGTTGCGGAAGCCGGCGTTAACAGCCGTGTCATCGTCATCACTATTATTGTGCCGGCGCTTGTTCTTGTTGCGCTTCGGTTTCCCGTTTCCATCCCGAACTTCAGAGGTTCCGGGGTCATCGGGGTTGTGGCTACGTCTCGCTAGCCAGTTATCCTCGCCCGCGCAAAAGCGGGTCATGAGTGATGTGAGGGCGGACATTGTCCTTGGTTTGTCCTGGCCGAGCTGACGAGCCAGCCATTCATCCCGGATATTGTGCCTGAAAGAAGCTATTGCTTCGGCGTCCGGGCAGTCCACAATCTGGTTTTTCTTGGTCAAGAAACGATTCCTGAATAGCCGCGCGGACTCTCCTGGCTTCTGGACGACGTTGCTTAGATCGGAGGAGTCCGGCGGCCGGACATAAGTGCCCTGGAAGTTAGATCGAAATGCCTCTTCTAGGTCCTCCCAACATCCAATGGAGTTTTCGGGGAGGCTGTTTAACCAGTGCCGAGCTGGCCCCTTGAGCTTCAAGGGTAAGTATTTGATGGCGTGGAGGTCATCTCCTCGCGCCATGTGGATGTGGAGTAGGAAATCCTCGATCCATACGGTTGGGTTAGTTGTCCCATCGTATTGCTCTATGTTTACGGGTTTAAACCCTTCCAGGAACTGATGCCGCATCACCTCGTCCGTGAAGCACAGTGGGTGGGCAGTGCCTCTGACCCGAGCTATGACGCGCCGGTGATTGGCATCTGTCCTAGATCGGTTTCGTTCCCGATCTTCATTGTCGCGGTCGAACCAAGGCCGGTACCCTTCCCGTCTATCGGGTGAGAATCCTCTGGATCCGGAGATGGATTGCGTACGACCTGCTCTGTGGTCCAGGTCGTGTCGCAGGTCGAACCTGTCATCGGGGTATCGTTGGCCTATAGCCGGTGTCGTCAGCCGTCCTGTCTCGTCCTCGAGGAGGGCGGTCTGGCTTGTCGTATGGGGTATGTTTGGGAGACGGCGTATCAGTGAGCTCGTCATCGAATTGTGGCAGCAGCCTTCTGCGTGGATAGCTCTTGGGTTGGTCCGATAGACCGGTACCGTATCCTTCCTCAGCTGAGAGGACTCTGGTCCATCGATCGTTGAGGTTGTCTTGTTCGGCTTTAAGCTGCCGTTCTTTTGCTTCCAGGCTGCGGGCCGTGGCTATAAGCTGTTGCCTGAATAGTTCCTGATCTGCAGGATTATCGGGGATGGCGAAGTCATCGGCTTCCGCATTGTCCTCCCCCTCGATAGAGCGGAGGTAATCGTCTTCCTCGGGATCATCTAGATCGTCGGGGTTGCGCTGGTCTTCCGGCCTCTCCTGACCCTCTAACGGGTGCTCGGGGGTTTCGGGATCGCCAAGGTCTTCCGGGGTGTCTTCGTCCCCGGCGCCATCGATTACTTTTCGTCCCTTTTTTCCTTTTGACCGTTTATGCGGCTTTCGGCATCTTGACGGCGCTTCCTCCGATTTGTCACCATCGTTTTTCGGAGTGTCCACCATGTAGACGTCATATGTGGAGGTGGCAGTCCACCGTCCGGTGTTAACGGGGGTGAGTGCACGATCCTCCTCATCCATGTAGTCTGCTTCCTCAGAAGCATAGTCCAGCATGTCAGTTAAATCCTCGACAGTGGCTACCAAGTGGGTGGTGGGTGGGACGAAAAATTCGTCCTGACCCGTCTGAGGCCCGATCTGAGAACAGATCGGGGTTGGGTCGTCGGTAATCTTCATCGACGAGATTCGATCTAGAGCCTCGTTGAGTATCGAGAGCTCGATCGGATCGGCCTGCCCAGAGCTTCCGGAGCGAACCTCCGATGCGTCCGCGCGGGGAGAGTGTTCGGCAAGAACAGATGTCCGGACGTCTGGCACTATGACCGGGTCCGGACTGAGAGCCGGGCCCTCGTCGGGGTAGATCCCGCGGGCGGGGCCGAAAGATGGATCTGAGGTTAAGGCCTCAGAGTCTTCGGGCGTGGCAGGCGAGACTGCGAGCCCGGTTAGCGATAGATCGCCCCGAGAATCTACGGAGAACTCTAAGTTCCCGAATCTGACCTCGTGATCAGGGGCGAAACTTTCGACACGGCCTAGATGGCCGGTCGGGTCGGCGTGCAGCACAATGCTGCCAAAAGCGAAGATCTGTCTGGGGACGAAAGTGCCCGGGTTGCGAACTTCTTCGTTGATGACAAGACGAGCCATCGATTCCTTCTGGCGATCACAGCGGAACTCTCAATGAAAGCACCAATGTCGGTGTCAAAACCGGCGGATCTCGGGTAGGGGGTCCCGAGCTGTGAGACTAGAATCGGTGGTAACGGGAGACGAAGGGGACAGTGTTTTACCCAGGTTCGGGCCCTCCTATGGAGGTAATACCCTACGTCCTGCTTGATTATATTGATGGTATAAGGGTTACAGAGTTGATCTACCACGAGATCGTATGACTAAAACCCTAGATGAGTTCTGTTGGCCTACAACCTAAAAGCCTTCGGCTTATATAGACGCCGAGGGTACCTAGGGTTTACACATGGTCGGTTACATGTCGAAGGGATAAACATGCCTATTCACTACTCCAAACGTGGAGAATACGCCACGATCCTCGAAGCCTCCTTCCTGGAAACAGGGTCTTCGATCAATCCAGTGCTCGGCAAACGGCCCATACAGTGCGGCCCATAAGAAATAGGTCGGCCTCCCGAGGACCCCTTAAACCAGGACTCCCTCAACTCTCCCCACTTCAATGTCACTGATGATGGTGACTCATGCTTTTCATTCACCGTCGCCAACCCCGCAGTTGCCAAGCTCATCGCCTCCATGGGAGATTTCCGCAAATTGGGCATGTTGATCCGTTTCCCCTTGCCGGTGCTCTTGGGTGGCGTCGGATGCTCGCTGCCTGGTGAGGTCATGCCTCCTTCGTACGGTGCCATGTCGTCCTCCCCGCTGGTGGTCGCCTCTGCATCCCTGCCATCAGCGTCACCAGCTCTGGATCAGCCCAAGGTGAGACGTTTTCGGCCTGGTATTAGCTTTTATTACCGTATGGTGAATATTAACCGCACTAGCCACCTCCCTCCTAATATCCAATACACCACTCACACTCATATCTTCTAGGTCACTTTCATGCCAATTAGTGTTAAGCCTAATGAAATGTTGGTTGAGTCAGCCTTAAACCACTGTTTTTCGGCCAGACAAGATTTCCATGCAGTCAAGGTTCATGAGCTCATTTTCAAATCTGGCATCTTCTCCCGCTCAGCCAAAGTTCAAATTCTCAAACATAGGTCCCTTGACTTTGTAGGTTTTCGTCTTTTCTTTTTGACCAGCTAGAACCAGCCGTTGCTCACTGCAGTCGTTTCCGTGAGCTTTATACAAAAAATTCTTACACCCCTCTGTCACCACGATCTGAATCCATCCTTGGCCCTTTTGATCAACCTCGCTCGCCTGTCCATGTACCGCCCCCGCCCTCCCTCACGGGCTCGCTGCACGTCCGGTCAGCACTGCATGAAGCCCTGGCCCACCCCATGCACAATGATGGCTGCGCGGCTGCAGCAGACAAACCAAATCCCCCAAAAGATCCTTACGCAGAGAGACGACCTGTGCATGCGTGCGATGCTCGCGCGGGAACCCAGGCATCACCTTTTGTCTCTCTGTCTGTGCCTAATCTGGATGTCCCACCTGCCCCCCCCCTCGCTGAATCCGGACGACGCAGCACCGCCCCCTGCCTCCCCTCGCACGCCCCCTGTGACCGCACTACGTGAGAATCCTGCATCAGGAACCGACGACGCCGCGCGGTCGCGCTCTCGCTAGACCGTGCCTCCCCCTCCAGCTACAACTGACCAGCTTCTAGCCACCATCATCGCGCCTAAACCCGCTCTGCAGCCTAACCCATCCGCTCGATCACCACGCCACGCGCTCCAGTCGTCTCGCGCACTGCAGCACACAACGGATCACGCATCACTGCCACCAGATAAGCCGCCCGTGCTGTCCAACAGCGCCACGACGACCTCATATCGAGATGCTCTTCTCTCTTCCCCCGCCCTCATAGACATCCGCAGCCCCGCCCTCCATATATAACTTGTCGGCCTCCATTCCCCCTCCATCTTCGTTCTCATCCACTACCCTCCACCAAGAAGAGAAGACGCTGCTTCCGGTGCATCGCCCTAGACCACTGCGTAGAAGACTGCCGTGACCCTGTCCGCTGTGCCCGGTGTTGGCGGAACGGCCACCGCAGCCGCGACTGCAGGTACCGCTGGATCTGGCCTCTCTTCCCTCCGCTCCCCGATGTGTTTCCCTCAGGCCCTAACCCAGCTTTCTGCCCTCGCAGCATGGATCCTGGCAGCTCATCGTCGGCAGCGCCTCGCGACCCACGCACCCTCATGATCGGCGACATCCCTATCATCCTTTCAGAGCCCTTCACCGCTGTCTGCGTCCCCTCTCCTTTCATTCTCCATGGCGTGCCCGTCGCCCCCAACGGTGTTCCCATGCCTCCACCCTCACCACCTCGCACCTCCGCCCCTCCTCCCACTCCCACCACTCCACTCCACGCACCCATCCACACTAGCTCACCTCCGTTTGACACACAAGCCCTGCGGGATCATCTCTCCGACGTTTTCATCGCATCACAGTTCACGAGGGCCAACTCACATGTCTCTGAAACTGAATCTGAGGACGAGCCGCCACGCCCAGACCATGAGGCTGGTCTGCTACCACCCCACGGAGACATGCCTCTCGTCGTCGCACCACCCTGCCTAGTTCACTGTCCGCGTCGCTTCGCTTTCGCTCACCTCCAGAACCCCGACCCAAACCCTACACCCCTCATCCGCCGTGCCATTCAACACACTTGCAGCAACCCAGCCTTCATCATGGGTGGATCTTGGCGCGGGGTTGCCTGCCTCACTTTCCACACTCCTGCTGCACGGAATGACGTCATCCGCCGCAGCCCCATTGACTTTGAAGGCAATGTGGTCACTATAGAGCCTGTCGAGCACGCTGACCGTGCCATTGTTGTCTTCACCGATCTCACGGAAGTCGAGGTCTCCGAATTCCCACACGAACTCTGGCACAACGATGGCATCCGCTTCACACTAGCTTTCCTCGGTGACGTCTGCGCCGTTGATGACTTCTGTCTCCATGGCGTAGATTACACCTCTGTCCGCGCCCTTGTCCTTGTCCAGGCCGGCAAGCCAGCTCCACCTGGCCTTGCCATCTAGCTCCCCCCTCTCAATGAGATCAAAATAGCCGAAGTTGTCGAAATCTCTCGCTGGCATCATGGCGAGGGTGCCAACCCCTTCGGTGGCGATTCCTCGGACGGTGACTCTGCGCCGCCTTCCCAGCGCGGCTCCCCACGTCCTCTTTCCCCCAACCACATTGCTCCGGTGGTCTCAGCCGTCAGAGCTGGCTGGCATGCGGACCCCACCTACGGCGGCACTAGGCAGGTCGCACCCCCCGCTGACATCAGTTCACACGTGCTATCTGCCTCTCCTGGCGGCGGCATGGGCGAATCTGCCCTGTCGTCTGCTTTCACAGCACCTGGTTCTGTGCGTGAACCTGTCATCATCTCTGACGACGACTCCGGTGGCTCTAAGGACATGCACACCCCCCTCCTGCATGGTGTTGCTGGGGACTCTGTGGACGCGGTGCATGCACCTGCTGCGTCTGAGGTGTCCCCACCTGTCATCTACCCGGTCCCCCGGATCGGGCCTGTTGCACCTCCTGCCCCGCCCGTCGGCCCGTCGAATGCTGCCCCGAGTGGTGGCTCTCTGGCGCTGTCAGACACGTCCGCATTTGCTGCGTTCGTGCCGCCCGTCCTCGACCCTTCCGTCGTTGCCACCTTCACTTTCTCTGCTGGTGAATCTTCACGTGCAAATGGTAACTCCCCCCCTCTCCTACTCTTAATCAATCAACTCCTTTGCCCATTTTTGACAATAACCTGAACTCTGCCACGGTGGACGCAGCACTCTCCCTCCAGGACCTTGACACCCATGAGAGCACTATACGCAAGGAGCGCCGCAAGGCAACTCGTGACCACTCCTTCTCTAAAGACAAGCTGCGCCGCAGCGCGCGGCTTGCCGGCAAGGAGGCCAAGTTCTCCACCATGGCCTCCAAGGCCGTCAAGGCTAAGGCCGCTCGCCTCTCTGCTGTGGACATTGACAAGGCCATTGATCACGCCATCCATGATGCTCGCCTCGACGCTGCTGATGGCCCTCCTGCCTCTGCTGAAGATCTGGCCACCATTGCGCTGCTCTGTGGCGCCGATGACGGTCACGTTGCGGCTATCCTTGACTACGAGGCCTCTGCCTCCGGTGAGGAAGACGCGCCATGACCCGCACCCTAGGCATGCTCTGCCCCTCGGTGTCGGGGCCTAAATTGATGTTGACGTCCGTCTCTACTAGATCATACGCGCTAAGTGTGTCTTTGCTCTTTTGCTCTTCGTGCCTGCTATCCCTGGGTCAAGTTCTATCCTCGCGTCGTTATGTAATGCTTGCTATTGTAGAACTATTGTACTTTTGCTTATCCAGTCGGTGTATGCATCATCCTCGTGAGTAACGCTGCAATCTCTATCAGCTCATGGAATGTACGTGGCCTGGGTGACGATGCTAAGTGTTCTGACGTTCTCTCTGAATTGCTCGCGATCAAACCTCACGTTGCCCTCCTGCAAGAATCAAAACTCGATACCTACTCCGATACCAAGCTAAGATCGTTCATACCACGTCATCTCGATCAAGTTTTCTCGTTGCCCGCCATTGGCATGGCTGGCGGCACTATTTCTGCCATCAACACAGCATCTCTCCAAGTCATCTCGTACTCTCACCTCACCTTCTCCTCCACTCTAGTCCTAAAATCGACGGCATGTGCTCGCAACATGGCCATCATCAATATCTATGCTCCCTCTTCACGTGCGCTCAAACAATCCTTCCTGGATGAACTCCTAGCTATCTCACAACCGGATGATTCTCCATGGTTGATTGTTGGAGACTTCAACCTCCTTCGCTTCCCCTCCGACAAAAACAACAACGCCTTTCGGCAGTCTGAGGCCAATGCGTTCAACCAAACCATAGACGACCTAGCTCTCATCGAGCTGCCACTCCCTGATCGTCAATTTACGTGGTCAAACAATAGATCAACGCCCACTTTAGAACGGATCGACCGCGCTTTTTTTAACCTTGCTTGGGTCGACGCCTTTCCTAACACATCTCTCTCATCGCTCACACGCTTCACTTCCGACCACGTCCCACTCCTCATCCACGTCACCACGATGATCCCTCGGTCTAACTTCTTCAAATTTGAGCCTGGTTGGGACAATTTCCGCCCATGTAATGATATTGTCAAGAGATGCTGGACCTCAAACCTGTCCACGTCGGCCAACTCGGCAGCCACCCTTGCTTCCTCGCTCAAAAAATCACGGGCCTGCCTAAAAAAATGGGCACATTCACGCGTTCCTACACCCCTCCGCGAATTACGTTGCAAAGCTGCAATCTCTGCCCTAGACCACGACGAGGAATCTAGGGCTCTCTCCCAATCAGAACTTCTCACTCGCAAGATCATCATCTCGATCCTTAAATGCACAATCCAAGAAAAAATGACGTATTGGAGATGGCGTGCTAAAGTTTCCCGGGCCATCGATGGAGGGGAAAACACAAAATTCTTCCATATGTGTGCCTCCCAACGTATGAGGAAGAACAAAATTTTCTCACTCACGCACGACGGTATTGTTTTCACCTCTCACCACCACAAAGCCGCGATCTTACGGGATTTTTTCGTCTCCCTCATTGGTACACCAGCAAATACATCTTGGGCCTTTGACCTGAACGCAATCTACCCACAGCCTGTTACCGGCCTCCACGTCCTAGATGAATTTTTTTTGGAAGATGAAATCAAGCTTGCTTTCTTCCAAATGAACCCCCAAGCCAGCCCTGGGCCTGACGGCTTCGGGCCCTTCTTTTATAGAAAATACTGGCCCCAAGTTAAACGGCTCGTCCTACCTTTCTTTTCTCAATTTCATCAAGGCGTGGCAGATACGGAACGTATAAACCGTGCTCACATCGTCCTTCTCCCTAAAAAAGAAACGCCAACCTCACCCGATGCCTTCAGACCCATCTCCCTCCAGAACTGCCCGATCAAAGTTGTTGCCAAAGTCTTAACCTCTCGCCTTAAGCCACTCATACCTATGCTAGTACATGGTAACCAGACTGGGTTCATCTCCGGAAGGAATATTGCTGAGAACTATGTTTTTGCAGCAGACCTTATTAGCTCTTGCCACACACGCAAACGACCCACCATGGTCTTCAAGCTCGACTTTAGAAAAGCCTTCGATTCCGTGGCATGGCCTGCCCTTGATAAGATTCTGCTCGTTTGTGGTTTCTCCCAAACCTTCCGTAATTGGATCCAAAACATACTACACACGGGCAAAACTGCCATCCTACTGAATGGTGTTCCATGCAACTGGATTGAATGCAAGAATGGCCTTAGGCAAGGTGACCCGGCTTCTCCCTACGTTTTACTCATCGTAGCCGACCTACTCCGGCAGCTCATTTTCCAGAACTCAGATGTTGCTCTCCACCACCCCATCTTCTCTCACTTACCTCCTACCATACTACAATACGCCGACGATACGCTCATCATTGCTGCTGCCTCCCCTGTCGCCGCCGCAGCTCTCAAAGTAATCCTAAACAACTTTGCTCAAGCTACAGGCCTGACCATCAACTTCTCCAAAACCTCTCTAGCCACACTCCACATAGATGACACCATGGCCTCTGCCATTGCCCTTGCCATGGGCTGCACCCGCGCCCCCTTCCCTCAAACTTACCTCGGACTACCTCTTGCCCCCACCAAACCTCCATCCAATGCCTTCGCTCCACTGGTAGAACGCTCTCGCAAGTTAATGACTGGTTGGCGTGCCAAACTGCTAGACAAAGGAGATCGTCTCATCCTCATCTCTGCGGTTTTAGATTCCCTCCTTACCTATTTCATGTCGGTCTTTCGCATCCCTAAAAAGGTCCTCAAAACCATTGACTCCCTCCGTAGGGCCTTTTTTTGGGCGGGAGAGGATTCTTGTTCCGGAGCTCAATGCCTTATTGCATGGAAAAATGTGTGTACACCCAAAATGTATGGTGGTTTAGGGCTAAAAAACCTGCATGTTCAAAACAATTGCCTACTCATGAAATTCGCAGCTAAGGCTTTATCCTCTTCTCAGACACCTTGGTTGGAATGGTTAGACCTTCAACATCCAAACGCACTAGTCTCCTCCTCCCACCAAACCTCTTTTCTCTGCCACACCATCTCCCAACAAATCCCCACCCTCTAGAAAATCTCCTTCGTATTAACAAACAGTGGTTCACACACATACTTTTGGCTCGACACTTGGTTGACCCCAAGACCTCTAGCTACCACCTTCCCCCACCTCTTCTCACACTCCACCCTAGAGCTAGTAAAAGTGGCTAACATTCTGCGTTACGGTATAAATGCTAACCTCCGTAATCGTCTCTCCCTTGCGGCAGAACAAGAGCTTGTTTCACTTTTGGCTATTTTGCAGGACTTCTTACCTTCGGCGGAGGAAGACCAAAGGTTCCTACTTAGAGGTTATGACTTCTCCACCAAGCACGCGTACGGCGCTTGCTACTTCTTGAGCTGGCGTTTGTTTTCCCTTGAAGAGGAAAGGGTGATGCAGCAAAGTAGATAAGTATTTCCCTTAGTTGTTGACAACCAAGGTATCAATCCAGTAGGAGGTACAAGCAAGGCCCCAATCTTTGCACCTACACAAAAAATCAAACACTTGCACCCAACGCTATAAAGGGGTTGTCAATCCCTTCACGGTTACTTGCAAGGATGAGATCTGATAGAGATAGATATAGAATATTACTAAAACGAAAAGTAAAACAAAAGTAAAAAGATTGCAACAAAGTATTTTTGGTATTTTTGGTTTATAGACCGAAACGATTCTGCATCTACTACTATTACTCCACACATCGACCGACTCCTGCCTGCATCTAGAGTATTAAGTTCATGAAGAACAGAGTAACGCATTAGGTAAGATGACATGATGTAGAGGGATAAACTCAAACAATATGATGAAAACCCCATCTTTTTATCCTTGATGGCAACAATACAAATACGTGCCTTGCTACCCCTACTTTGTCACTGGGTGAGGATACCACAAGATTGAACCCAAAACTAAGCACTTCTCCCATTGCAAGAATTACCAATCTAGTTGGCCAAACCAAACCAATAACTCGAAGAGACTTGCAAAGATATGAAATCATGCATATAAGAATTCAGAGAAGATTCAAATAATATTCATAGATAATCTGATCATAAACCCACAATTCATCGGATCTCGACAAACACACCGCAAAAGAGTATTACATCGGATAGATCTCCATGAAGATCATGGAGAACATGGTATTGAAGAACATAGCGAGAGAAGAAGCCATCTAGCTACTAGCTATAGACCCGAAGGTCTAAGGTGAACTACTCACGCATCATCGAAGGGGCAATGGAGTTGATGTAGATGCCCTCCGTGATCGAATCCCCCTCCGGCAGATTACCGAAAAAGGCTCCAAGATGGGATCTCACGGGAACAGAGGCTTCCGGTGGCAAAAAAGTATTTTCGTGGCTCTCTTTGGTATTGGGGGAATATTTGGGAATTTATAGGAGGAGGATTAGGGTTAGGAGGCCTGCAGGGGGGCCACAAGCCAGGGGCGCGCCCCGACAGGTCTCCTGCCCCCCTCTCCAAGTCTGGCAGGTTTCTTCTGGTCCAAGAAAAATCATCGCGAATATTTTATTCCGTTTGGACTCCGTTTGATATTCCTTATCTGCAATACTCAAAAACAAGGAAAAAACAGAAACTGGCACTGGGCTCTAGATTAATAGGTTAGTCCCAAAAATAATATAAAATAGCATATTAATGCATATAAAACATCCAAAAGAGATAATATAATAGCATGGAACAATCAAAAATTATAGATACGTTGGAGACGTATCAAGCATCCCCAAGCTTAATTCCTGCTCGTCCTCGAGTAGGTAAATGATAAAAACAGAATTTTTGATGTGGAATGCTACCTAACATATTTATCCATGTAATATTCTTTATTGTGGCATGAATGTTCAGATCCGTAAGATTCAAAACTAAAGTTTAATATTGACATAAAAACAATAATACTTCAAGCATACTAACAAAGCAATTGTGTCCTTTCAAAATAACATGGCCAAAGAAAGTTATCCCTACAAAATCATATGGTCTGGCTATGCTCCATCTTCCCCACACAAAGTATTTAAATCGTGCACAACCCCGATGACAAGTCAAGCAATTGTTTCACATCTTTTATGTTCTCAAACCTTTTCAACTTTCACGCAATACATGAGCGTGAGCCATGGATATAGCACTATAGGTGGAATAGAATATGGTGGAGGTTATGAGGAAAAGGAGAAGATAGTCTCACATCAACTAGGCGTATCAACGGGCTATGGAGATGCCCATCAATAGATATCAATGTGAGTGAGTAGGGATTGCCATGCAACGGATGCACTAGAGCTATAAGTGTTTGAAAGCTCAAAAAGACACTAAGTGGGTGTGCATCCAACTCGCTTGCTCACGAAGACCTAGGGCAATTTGAGGAAGCCCATCATTGGAATATACAAGCCAAGTTATATAATGAAAAATTCCCACTAGTATATGAAAGTGACAAAATAGGAGACTCTCTATCATGAAGATCTTGGTGCTACTTTGAAGCACAAGTGTGGAAAAAGGATAGTAGCATTGTCCCTTCTCTCTTTTCTCTCTTTTTTTGGTGGGCATCTTTGGCCTCTTTTTTTTTATTTGGGCTTCATTGGCCTCTTTTATTATTTGTAAAGTCTGGAGACTCATCCCAACTTGTGAGGGAATCATAGCTTCCATCATCCTTTCCTCTCATGGGACAATGCTCTAATGATGATCATCACACTTTTATTTACTTACAACTCAAGAATTACAACTCGATACTTAGAACAAAATATGACTCTATATGAATGCTTCCGGTGGTGTACCGGGATGTGCAATGATCTAGTATAGCAAATGACATCAAAAAACAGACAAGCCATGAAAACATCATGCTAGCTATCTTACGATCATGCAAATCAATATGAAAATGATGGTGCGTGTCATAATAAATGGAACAGTGGAAGTTGCATGGCAATATATCTCGGAATGGCTATGGAAATGCCATAATAGATAGGTATGGTGACTGCTTTGAGGAAGGTATATGGTGCCTGTTTTGAGGAAGGTGGGTTTAATGCACCGGCAAAAGTTGCGCGGTACTAGAGAGGCTAGCAATGGTGGAAGGATGAGAGTGCGTATAATCCATGGACTCACATTAGTCATAAAGAACTCACATACTTATTGCAAAAGTCTATTAGTTATCGAAGCAAAGTATTAGACGCATGCTCCTAGGGGAGAGGTTGGTAGGAGTTAACCATCGCGCGCTCCCGACCCTCACACAAAGGATGACAATCATTAAACAAATCATGCTCCGACTTCGTTACATAACGGTTCACCTGGCGTGCATGCTACGGGAATCACAAACTTTAACACAAGTATTTCTACCAATCCACAATTACTCACTAGCATGACTCTAATATCACCATCTTTATATCTCAAAACTATATGCAAGGAATCAAACTTCTCATAGTATTCAATGGGCTTAATATGAAAGTTTTTATTATATCCCTCTTGGATGCCCATTATATTAGGACTAAATTCATAACCTAAACCAATTACCATGCTGTTTAAAGACTCTCAAAATATTATAAGTGAGGTATGAGAGTTCAATTATTTCTATAAAATAAAACACCACCGTGCTCTAAAAACATATAAGTGAAGCACTAGAGCAAAATTGCCTAGCTCAAAAGATATAAGTGAAGCACATAGAGTATTCTAATAAATTCACGATTAATGCGTGTCCCTCTCAAAAGATGTGTGGAGCAAGGATGATTGTGGCAAACTAAAAAGCAAAGACTCATATCATACAAGACGCTCCAAGCAAAACACATATCATGTGGTGAATAAAAATATAGCCTCAAGTAAATTTACCGATGGATTGAAGACGAAAGAGGGGATGCCCAAGGCATCCCCAAGTTAGGCTCTTTGGTATCCTTGAATATTCCTTGGGGTGCCTTGGGCATCCCCAAGCTTAGGCTCTTGCTACTCCTTATTCCATAGTCCATCAAATCTTTACCCAAAACTTGAAAACTTCACAACACAAAACTCAACAGAAAACTCGTGAGATCCGTTAGTATAAGAAAAATAAATCACCACTTTAGCTACTGTTGTGAACTCATTATTTATTTATATTGGTGTAAGATATACTGTATTCCAAGTTCTCCATGGTTCATACCCCCCGATACAACCCATAGATACATCAAAATAAGCAAACAACACAAAGAAAACAGAATCTGTCAAAAACAGAACAGTCTGTAGTAATCTGTAAACTTCGAATACTTCTGTAACTCCAAAAATTCTGAAACATTAGGACAATCTGCGAAATTTCTATATCAATCTTGTGTAAAAATTTCAGACTCATTCAACGCTCCGGTGAACTTATAAAATTCCTGGACTGAGCGCAAAAGTTTCTGTTTTTCAGCAAAATCAAATCAACAATCACCGTAGACCATCCCAAAGGTCTTACTTGGCTCAAACACTAATTAAAACAATAAAACACAATTACTACAGAGGTAATAATGTGTAAAGCACTCAAAACATAAACAAAAAAAACACAAAAAAACAAAAGATAAAATTGGGTTGCCTCCCAACAAGCGCTATTGTTTTACGCCCCTAGCTAGGCATAATGATTTCAATGATGCTCACGTAAAAAGTAGTAATTGAAATATGCAAGAAATCATCATGAATCCCATGACAAGCACATTTAAGTCTAACCCACTTCCTATGCATAGGGATTTTGTGAGCAAACAATTTATGGGAACAAGAATCAACTAGCATAGGAAGGCAAAACAAGCATAACTTGAAAACTTTGAACACATAGAGAGGAAACTTGATATTATTGCAATTCCTACAAGCATATGTTCCTCCCTCATAATAAATTTCAGTAGCATCATGAAGGAATTCAACAATATAACTATCACATAAATCATTCTTTTCATGATGCACAAGCATAGAATTTTTATTACTCTCCACATAAGCAAATTCCTTTTTATCCATAGTAGTGGGAGCAAACTCAACAAAATAACTATCATGAGACACTTGATTGACATAACCAGATTGCAAATTAAAACCATGATGATAAGTTTCACCATCATCATGAATAGGAGGCATGCAAACATCATAATAAATTTGCTCATCAAAACTTGGGGGACTAAAAATATCATCTTCATCAAACATAGCACCAACAAGCTTGTGGCTTTGCATATCATTAGCATAATTGACATTAATAGAATTGATAGTAACATCTTTGCAATCATGCTTTCCAATCAAGGTGACATCATGAATCACCTTATAAATTTCTTCTTTCAACACTTCATCAAAATTTTCATGATTTTCAAGCAAAACTTCATAGAGATAATCAAGTGCACTCAACTCACTAGCAATTGGTTCATCATAATTTGGTCTTTTGAAAAGATTAGCATGTGGATGTGGATCCATATCAATAGATTTTTAGCAAGCGAAGATGCAAGCAAATAGGCAACACAAGCAAACAAAAAAACAAACGAAAAGACGAACGGAAAAAAGGGCGAATAAAAAGGCAAATCTTTTTGGTTTTTTCTGAAAATCGTTTTAGAAGTGGGGGAGAGGAAAACGAGAGGCAAATGGCAAATAATGTAAATGCAAGAGATGAGTTTGTGATGGGTACTTGGTAGGCTTGATGTAGACCACTCCGGCAACCACGCCAAAAATTGACAAGTTGACGGGAGAGTTCTTGTCTTGACTTGCTATGTATCCTCCCCGGCAACGGCGTCAGAAATCCTTCTTGCTACTTCTTGAGCTTGCGTTGGTTTTCCCTTGAAGAGGAAAGGGTGATGCAGCAAAGTAGATAAGTATTTCCCTCAGTTGTTGAGAACCAAGGTATCAATCCAGTAGGAGGTACAAGCAAGGCCCCAATCTTTGCACCTACACAAACAATTAAACACTTGCACCCAACGCTATAAAGGGGTTGTCAATCCCTTCACGGTGACTTGCAAGGATGAGATCTGATAGAGATATATATAGAAGATTACTAAAACGAAAAGTAAAACAAAAGTAAAAAGATTGCAGCAAAGTATTTTTGGTATTTTTGGTTTATAGATCTGAAAATATAATATGGAAAATAGACCCAGGGGCCATAGGTTTCACTAGAGGCTTCTCTCTTGAAGGAAAATAATACGGTGGATGAACAAATTACTGTCGAGCAATTGATAGAAAAGCGCATAGTTATGAAAATATCCAAGGCAATGATTATGCATATAGGCATCACGTCCGTGTCAATTAGACCAAAATGATTCTGCATCTACTACTATTACTCCACACATCGACCGACTCCTGCCTGCATCTAGAGTATTAAGTTCATGAAGAACAGAGTAACGCATTAGGTAAGATGACATGATGTAGAGGGATAAACTAAAACAATATGATGAAAACCCCATCTTTTTATCCTTGATGGCAACAATACAAATACGTGCCTCGCTACCCCTACTTTGTCACTGGGTGAGGACACCGCAAGATTGAACCCAAAACTAAGCACTTCTCCCATTGCAAGAATTACCAATCTAGTTGGACAAACCAAACCAATAACTCGAAGAGACTTGCAAATATATGAAATCATGCATATAAGAATTCAGAGAAGATTCAAATAATATTCATAGATAATCTGATCATAAACCCACAATTCATCGGATCTCGACAAACACACCGCAAAAGAGTATTACATCGGATAGATCTCCATGAAGATCATGAAGAACATGGTATTGAAGAACATAGAGAGAGAAGAAGCCATATAGCTACTAGCTATGGACCCGAAGGTCCGAGGTGAACTACTCACGCATCATCGGAGGGGCAATGGAGTTGATGTAGATGCCCTCCGTGATCGAATCCCCCTCCGGCAGATTACCGGAAAAGGCTCCAAGATGGGATCTCACGGGAACAGAGGCTTCCGGCGGCGGAAAAGTATTTTCGTGGCTCTCTTTGGTATTGGGGGAATATTTGGGAATTTATAGGAGGAGGATTAGGGTTAGGAGGCCTGCAGGGGGGGCACAAGCCAGGGGGGCGCCCCCCCCTATGGCGCGCCCTGCAGGCTTGTCGTCTCCCGGCAGGTCTCCTGCCCCCCTCTCCAAGTCTGGCAGGTTTCTTCTGGTCCAAGAAAAATCATCGCGAAGATTTTATTCCGTTTGGACTCCGTTTGATATTCCTTATCTGCAATACTCAAAAACAAGGAAAAAACAGAAACTGGCACTGGGCTCTAGATTAATAGATTAGTCCCAAAAATAATATAAAATAGAATATTAATGCATATAAAACATCCAAAACAGATAATATAATAGCATGGAACAATCAAAAATTATAGATACGTTGGAGACGTATCAGCGCTCTCATGTCTCGGCCTGACAAATATCCCCTTGCCCCTCTCATATGGTGTTCCATGGCTCCACGCAAGATCAAAAATTTTGCTTGGCTTCTCTACAAAGACCGTCTCAACACTAGGGTCAACCTCGCCCACAAGCATCTCATCTCCACTGACTTATGCCCTCGATGTGCTCTGTTACCCGAGGACTCCATGCACCTCTTCGTCACCTGTCCACTCGCCAACCGGATATGGTAGCGCATTGGTATTTTGCCCCAGATCACTGACATCTCCGAGTTATGGGATTCACCACTGCCCCATCAGCTTCCCCATAAAGCATGGTCATTGGTTATCATGTCACTACTATGGAAGATTTGGGTAGCAAGTAATGATATGCTGTTTAGAAGTATTGATCAATGTTCTGTAATAACCCTCAGGTCCCTTATTTCTGACTTGGATCTATGGTCACATCATCTCATGGAGACAAGTGACAAGGAGGACGTCTTCTCGTGGTGTTCCTACCTCTCTGCACGCTGCGTCGTGCCTATGTAATTCTGTACTTGCTGCCTCGACAGCCTTTTGAGTAATATATTCAGGTGGGGAGCTCCCCCCCGGTGATTCTCAAAAAAAAGAAAGGGTTTTGCGCTATCTGAGAGGTACTATGAGTTATAGAATTCACTATTCCGGGCTTCCTGCTGTGCTAGAAGGATATAGTGATTTGATAAATCTACAATATCTATACTTTTTTATTATTTCATGCTATTATATTATCAATCTTATATGCTTTAGAGGCCATTTTATATCATTTTTTAGGAACTAACCTATTAATCTAGTGCCAAATGCCAATTCATGTTTTTTGCCTATTTTTTGTTTCGTAGGAAACCAATACCAAACGAAGTCCAAATGGAACGAAACTTTACAGCGATTTTTTCTGGACCAAAAGGGACCCTCGAAGCCCCAGGAGGAGACCAGACGCCAGACCAAAGGGCCACAAGCTCAGGCGACGCGTCACCCAAGGGGGCCACACCGTGTGGGTTTGTGGGCCCCTCATGGGTCTGCTTGACCTAATTCTACTTTTATAAATTCCCTAAAATCCCAAAACCACCAGAAGGAGATCCGAAACCATTTTATCGCCGCCGCAAGCCTCTGTTTTTTTCGTGATCCCATCTGCAGGCCTCCGTCGGTACTCTCTCGGAGGGTGAATCAATCACGGAGGCTATCTTCATCAACCTTGTTGCCTCCATGATGATGCGTGATTAGTCCACCACACACCTACGAGTCCATAGTGATTAGCTAAGTGGCTCTGTCTCTCTCTTTGATCTTCAATACAATGTTCTCCTCGGAGATCTATCCGATGTAATCCTCTTTTGTGGTGTGTTAGTTGGGTTCCGATGAATTGTGGGTTTATGATGAGATTATTCATTGAAAGTAACTAAGTCAAATTTGAACTTTATTCGGTGTGATTTTTATAGCGATGTATGTTTTCCGATCTATGAGTTTGCTTTGGCCAGGTAGATCAGTAGATCATAAGAGGGACTGGTGCATAGTAGTGGGTTCAATCTTGTGGTGTCCTCACCTCATGACAGAAGAGGTAGCGAGGCACGTATTTGTATTGTTTCCATTAAGGAAAAATGATGGGGTCTTAACATATTGCGTGTCTTACTTTTTCTACATTATGTCATCTTGCTTAAAGCACTACTCTGTTTGTCATGAACTTAATACCATAGTTGCATGCTGGATAGCGATCGATTGGTGAGTAATAGTAGTAGATGCAGACAGGAGCCGGTCTACAGCACGGACGTAATGCCTATGTGCATGATCATGTCATGATAATGTCATAATTATGTGCTTTTCTATCAATTGCCCAACAGTATATTGTCTACCCACCGTATGCTATGCTCTTGAGAGAGATGCCTCTAGTGAAAACAATGGCCCCCGGATCTACTCAAAATATTTACTAAAACCCTAATTACCTTGCTAGAATTATTTTTTATTTTCTTTTATTTTGCAATTTATCTATCTACCACTATCAGTTTTGATCCTTGCAATTAACGAGTACAAGGGGACTGACAACCCTCTTGCTCGCGTTGGGTGCTAGTATTTGTTCTTGTGTGTGTATGTATTGCAGAAGGTTGTTTGCGTGATCCTCCTATTGGTTAGATAAACCTTGGTTCTCACTGAGGGAAATACTTGTTGGTATTTTACTACTTACACCCCTTCCTCTTTAGGGAAAAACTTGACTCAAGTTGTTTGATGATAGTCCCCGACAATGGCGCTAGAAATCATTCTGCTACTTTTTGTAGATGCGTTGAGTTTTTCCCTGAAAGTGAGGTAGTGAATGGTGGCACACAATCTGGTCCTAAGAGAAAACGTAGATCTGTGGTTTGGAATGATTTTGAGGAAGTAATTGTTGATGGGAAATTGAAAGCTGAATGTGTGTTTTGTCACAAGAAGCTTAGTGGGGAACAATCTCATGGGACCTCACATTTAAGGTCTCATTTGGAAACATGTGATGCTAAGAAATCCGTAGGTTCGAAACAACATAAATTGAGGTTGACAAAAGGTGATGCTGGGAAAGTCAATTTAGAGAACTATGTATTCGACCAAAATGTTGCTAGGAAAGAACTTGCTATCATGATATGTGTGTACCCTCTGTCCATGGTTGATCATGCTGGTTTTAGATCTTTTTGTGCATCCTTACAACCTATGTTCAAGATGGTCAGCAGAAATACAATCAAGAATGATATAATTGGTCTCCATGAAACACAAAAGAACACCATGATCCAGTATTTCACAAAATTCAATCATCGAGTGGCTGTGACTATTGACTTCTGCACTGCTAGACATCAAAAGAAAGGCTATATGGTTGTGACTGCACATTTCATTGATGAATACTGGGAATTAAAGAGTTTTCTCTTAAGGTAAAAACCATATCTATGCATTGTAATCTGAAACTATTTTATCTACTTGTAAATCTGAAACATTTTTTATCTACTCTCTGTTTGAAACTGATTTCTGTATTATGTTCTAGGTTCATGTATGTGCCATGCCCTCATAACTCTGAAGTTATATGCGAAGCACTACATCAAGTCCTCGTCGAGTGGCATCTTGAGAGGAAGATATCTACAGTGACTCTTGACAATTGCGCAGCAAATGATAAAGCTATTTGGAATATGGAAGGTAAGTTGGATTCTAACTCCCTTATGTTGCAAGGCAAGCTGGTCCATATGCGTTGTTGTGCACATATATTAAATCTGATTGTTCAAGATGGAATGAGTGTCTTGAAAGAAGGTATAGAAAGGGTCCGTGATAGTGTTGCTTATTGGTCTGCCACACCAAAGAGGCATGAAAGGTTTGAAAAGATGGCACGCACTCTGAACATTCCATACACTAAAAAGATCGGACTCGATTGTAAAACATGATGGAACTCAACTTATGTCATGCTTAGCACTGCATTGCCATATCAAGAGATTTTTTATCGTCCGAGTCGACAAGTCAAACAATTTGATTGTTGTCCACCAATAGAAGATTAGAATTTTGCAAAGGAGGTTTGTGATAAGCTAAAGATTTTTTATGATATCACAGAGTTACTGTCGGGCACTAAATATGTGACAGCTAATATTTTCTTTCCAAAGATATCTTGTATTCGTTTGGCAATAAGGAAATGGTCAGCTAGTAATAATGGATTGATGCAAAAGATGTCCGAAGAAATGACGGAAAAGTTTAATAAGTATTGGCTTGATGTGCATGGTCTTATGGCCATGGCAACTATTCTTGATCCTAGGTATAAAACTCACATGTTGCATTCTTTATTTGGATCTCTTTATGGATATGAACATGCAGCCAATAAAGTTGATGAGATAAAAAAGCTTATGGTTGAATTGTTACTTGAATACAAAGAATCCGATGAGCCCGCTACTTCTGTGCAAGTTGATGTCCAAGTTGACAAAGATCAGGAGGATGAAGCAAACAAAATATTTGATCAATATATGATGCAACAGCCCGCTGTTTCTTCTCAGCTGTGCAGAGAACTGGACTTGTACTTAGAGGAGCCTACTCTCCCTAGAACACAAGAGGTTGACATCATTACTTGGTGGAAAGTTGGAGGTATGAAGTATCCCACCTTGCAGAGGATTGCTCATGACATATTACCAATTCCAGTTACAACAGTGGCGTCTGAATCTGCATTTAGTACAAGTGGCAGAATACTTAGTGCGCATCGAAGTCGCCTTGCACCCAAAACCGCTGAAGCTCTTACGTGCATGCAAGCATGGAGTCGTGCGAATATGTTTGGTAATAATCAATTTATTTCAGTCATGAGTAATCATGAATTATGTATTCTTTTCTTTGACTATCTTCTTACTAAATGTCGAATAACTTTGCTTTTAGATAATGTCACTTCCGACCACTTTGCGATTCAATCAGTTCTTGAAGATGAACAAGAAGCTATGGTAATTCTATGTTGCCTCCATTTACAACTTATCCTGTACATACAGATGGCATTATTGTGTACATCCTTAATACTTTTTATTTCTTTTGCAGGAGGATTGTGAATCTGAAATCACCATTGAAGACTAAAATGAGCAAGTGGCTCTAGGGACGTGTTGTTAGCATTGAAGCATGGGCGTGCATTGCTGCTATTCATGCCATGTTGTTTGGCTGATTGTTCTTAGAATTGCAAGCTTGCATATTATTATTTTTCTCAATATTAGTTTGTAATGGAGATTAAGACCTTTAGTTGTGTGTCAATCGTCATTGTGAACTTTTGATGTAAGTGCAAACCTGATTGTGATGGATGAGTACCTGAATTTAGATCCTTTTTCTCATCTTGTTTTTTCATGTCAATGCTATATATTGTACCCACTGGATACCCATTGGGTATAGGATACCCGATGAGTATGGGCATGAGTATTAATTTGTGCTCATGGATAGTGAAGTGGGTGGGTATAGAAAAAGAAATTGGGTATGGGTTTGGGTAGAAAAGGGTCGTACCCGCACATACCCTACCAATTGCCATCCCTAAACTTGAGGTACCTACACACAGACACCTAATTTACTTCTTCTACTTTTTAATTGCCTAGTTATGTTATCCTTATCATTAACACACATGAATAGAAAATAAAAGTAGCAAATAAGATAAATGGATCATCATCCGCTTGCTAGTCTTTTCAAACTTGCTGCTTATTGTAAACCAATAGCTAATAATGAAGTAATAAATGAAAAAAATCTATTGGGATACATTTATTGAATGAAAAGAATGATTGCAATGTTTTTAGTATAAATTCTATGAATATCAATTGTGCTAATGATCATGATTGGGGTGATAATCATGATGTTCTTGTGATCTTGAGAATTCCGAGCCTCATAATGAATCTATTATTGATGATAAAATTTGCAATACTATTAAAAGTGGGTTTGGAAGAGCATCAACTTTAGGTAAGAATCCCATATATTCGGAGAGTGTTTAATCTTATGAAACTTTTGATAAAAGTGGGCTTAGAGAGGTCATGACTTTAGTTTATATTAATCCCACCATCTTGGAAGATTATAAAACTTTTATGCATGTGGATCATGAAGAGAATATTTTGTATGATACATATATTATTGAATTTGATTATGATCCTACATGTAACTATTATGAGAGAGGCAAATATGGTTATCAGAATTTTCGTGTTCAATTACCTCTCTTGATGTTCAAATTGTTAGTGCTTCATTCTTCCTATTTGCATATTCTAGATACTTATTGTATTGATAATTTGTTTGCTTATAAAATGCTATTATATTAGACTTAAATGTGTTTGTCACATGTTTTATGATGTTCTATTTGTGATTCAATTCTTGTCTTTTATGTGAGCATCATTATTATCCCAAGCCTATCTTAATGGCTATAAAGAAAGAGCTTGTTGGGAGACAACCCAATATTTTTCTGTTTTTATGTGATGACGGGATTGTTCCCATTGTAATGATTTTGTCTTTATCTTTAAATTAGTGTTTGTGCCAAGTAAACCCTTTGTGATGATTTGGTTGATTATACGTCTCCAACGTATCTATAATTTTTGATTGTTCCATGCTATTATATTATCATCCTAGGATACTATTTAAGCATTTAGATGTTGTTTTTTATTATTTTGGAGCGCTAACCTATTAACCCAGTGCCAAGTGCCAGTTGTTGTATTCTGCATGTTTTTGGCTTTTCAGGAATACTGTACCAAACAAAGTCCAAATACCCAGAAACTTTTCACTAGTAGAGAAATGGCTAGCCACAACTCTTGCTCGTGGCGCGCCATTTCTCTCCAACGCCAGCACTAATATTTTCAAGTAGTGCTGGCGTCCGCCAAATTGGTACGCCAGTTGTACATGGTTAGTGCTGGCATGGTTCATTTTTGTCACGCCACAAATTTGTTGGCCCACCCGTACTTACCGTTCGGAACATAGTGGTGGCATTGAGTTTTCCAGCACGCCGTAGATAAATAAATAGTGCTGATGTGCCAAATTTGTTTACGCCAGACATAATTGTATTTACCCTTTTTTTAAACTTAATGGGTCTTTTTTTATCCGGCTTGTTATTAGCTATGCCGTTGCTGTTTAGGCCCACCTGAGTCAACTACCGGCCCATAATAAAAGACCTAGTCGCCGCCGCCCTCTCATTTCAACTCCCCCTCGACCAGCCGCCACCCGTCGCCGCCCCGTCGCCTCCTGTCGCCGCCCCGTCGCCTCCCGTCGCCGCCCGTCCTCTCCTCTCCGTCCTAGCAAGGTTCACTCCTTCCTCCGTCCTCTGCATCTCCTTCCTCGGCTCTCCGTCCATATATATGTGGGATTCATCCATATATAAGTTGATTTAGGATTGCTATGTGTAGAAATTTTAGTACATGCATATAATGGATTGCTTTATGTGATGTAGAATCGAAATTTGATTCCATGGATTGCTTTGTGTAGAAATGTTAGTCATAATCCGATGTAAAATCCGATGCATTTTGAGTAGATTTTGTTTACTTGTGTATATACATGTTACTATATACTGTAGAATTATACACATGTTACTTTTCAATATGTTTAGAATCCGATTATATACTTAGTTTTCAATATGTTTTTGTGTAGTATGGGGCAACCAGCACCATGCCGAGTGTGCAGGTCAAGGTGCGCAACCAGCCTTGCAACTGCCACCTTATTCCTCATTTACTTCCAGCCGTGTTTTGTTCCTGCAGCGGTAACAAATTATATGACCCTTCTAATAGTTTTTTCTTTTGATTTTGTTGATGTTTCCACTAATGCATTGTGTGTGTGTTTTTGGTTTTTCTTACACAGATCGTCCCTTGCAATGTGAGATTGGATTTCAATGAGCTCATTACTGGAGACACTGTCATCTTCGACTCTCCTGGGGGCCCCTACACTATGGAGGTCAATAAGGGAAGGAACATAATCCAGATTGGAGGAGATGAATGGGGTCGTTTCATCGCCCACATGCATCTCACTGGGGGTGAATTGATCAGCTTCTCGTTCAGAAGAGAAACTCCAAGGCTGGCTATTATCTATCTCAACTATGACGAACAAGATGATGACCCACTTGATGAAGCACTCTTTGCCCAAAGAATGACCAGGCTGAGCGAGGATGAAACGGACACGCTCTGGCGAAAGCTTCCGCCACGTGATGCCTACGTCGGGGTGCCATTCGTGACCCGCCTGACATGGACGATGGTTAACCGCCATATCATGGTATGTTTCTTATTGTTGTAGCTAGTAATGTGATATGCTTAGTATATATAGTAATGCGATGAGATGCTTAGTATATTAATGTGATGATATGCTTAGTGTATAGTAGTGCAATATGCTTAGTAATGTGATATATTGATTATAGTGTAGTAATGTGTGATGATACGATCATCATGTTTTTTTCAGAAATTACCTCAGAGGCTATGTGTGAGCTGTGGCATCGAGCTGGATGAAGAAGGCATTGATGGACTACGCCTTACCACAAGGGGCGCCGTCACCACCTGTGCTTACGTAGTGGACACGGACAGGCGCACTATCTTCAGTGCGGCTGGGTGGAGCAACTTCCTCGCTGACAAGAATCTCCGGGTTGGACAGGCGGTCTTAGTCACTATCAGGAACACCCCACGCCATGACTTGAGGATGATGATCGCTTTCGACATCCTTTAACTATGCTATAGCTAGTTTGCTCGTGTTTGTGAGGATTGTATAATGGGTACTTATTATTAACTCTAGCTAGCTATTACTGCTTGTGAGATTGACACTTATTATTAACTGGATGCATTGTTCTTATGGGCTAATTCCTCGTGTGCAATGCAAAATGCTAAATGTTATGAGCAATGCAAAATGCAATATGCTAAATGTTACCTGATGTGATTTTTATTTTTTTGGCTGCACAAAACGTTCCTGGCGTGCAATGTACATTGCACGCCGCTAGGTGAGCGATTATAGTGGTGGTGTTGGCTACGTGGCACGCCATCAGCGCGTAGAATACCGCTGACGCGGGACCCGACGCCACCATTATTTTTTAACAATGGCGCCATATTAGTGGCATCGGCCTATTACGCCAGCACAACCTTTTTCGCCATGCCATAGCTAGGCTTTTCTGCACTAGTGTTTTGATGAATTTTTCTGGACCAAAATAAGACCTGGAAGCTTCGAAGGAAAACTAGAGGGCACACGAGGTGCCCCCAAGCCAACAGGGCGCGCCCAGGGGGGTGGTCGCGCCCTGATGGCTTAGGGCCACCTTCTCGCTCTCCTGGCCTTGATCTCTGGCCTATAAATCCACAAATATTCCAAAAGCCCTAGAGAGCCTCCCAAAACACTTTTTCCACCGCCGCAAGTCTCTGTTCTGCCGTTTGCCCATCTGGAGCCCTGTTCTGGTCCCTGTCGGAGGGGGGATCGATCACGGAGGGCCTCTACATCAACCTTGCTACCCTCATGGTGATATGTGATTATTTCACCGCATACCTACGGGTCCGTAGTTAGTACCTAGATGTCTCTCTCTCTCTATGTTCTTCATTGCCATGATCATTGCGATTCCCGCGGTGATCTATCTTATGTAATCAATCTTTGTGGTGTATTTGTTGGGATCTGATGAATTGTGAGTTTATGTTTTGATTATTCATGAAAAGATATCAAATCCTTGCTGGTATTTTATATGCATGATTGTTATAGCTTTGTAATGCTCTCCGATCTATCGGTTTGGTTTGGCCAACTAGATTGATTTATCTTCAAGTGGGAGTGGTGCGTTGTAGTGGGTTCAATCTTGCGGTGCTCAATCCCAGTGACAGAAAGGGACATGACAAGTACTGTATTGCTGCCACTAAGGGTAAAACAACGGGGTACATTCATATTAATTGGATTTACTTTGTCTACATCATGTCATCATCCTCCAAGCATTACTTCGTTTTTACTTAATACTCTAGATGCATGCTGGATAGCGGTCGATGGGTTGAGTAATAGTAGTAGATGCAGGTAGAGTCGGTCTACTTGTTTATGGACGTGATTCCTATATACATGATCATTGCCGTGAATAAATATTACATAACTATGCGCTTTTCTATCAATTGCCCAACAGTAATTTGTTTACCCACTGTATGCCTTCTTCGAGAGAGAAGCCTCTAACGAACACTATGGCCCCCGGGTCTCCTCACAAATATAATTACAAAAACTACTCAAATATTGCTGCCATGATTTACTTTCTTTTTATTTACAATTTATATTTATCAAATTATCTATCTATCACTACTTCTCGCTTGCAAGTAACGAGTTCAAGGGGATTGACAACCCTCTTGCCCGTGTTGGGTGCAAGTGTTTGCTCTTTTGTGCGTAGGCGCTGAAGACGGGAGTTTGCGTGGTTCTCCTATTGGTTCTATAACCTTTGTTCTCACTCAGGGAAATACTTACCTCTACTGTCCTGCATCATCCCCTCCTCTTCGGGGAAAATCCCAACGCAGTTTACAAGTATTAGTTGATAGTTGAATTGACACGGTGCGGAAACAAAAACTTTTACGCCCAATATTTGAATTTTGATTTTTTATTGGAATGTGATAAATTGCTGAAATTTTTACACAGTACTAAGATACAAATTTCCCAGGTTGTACTAATTTTTCAAATTTTTGGAGTTACAAAAGTATGGTTTTAGTACAGATCATTACAGACTGTTCTGTTTTAGACAGATTCTGTTTTTTGCTTGCATAGTGTGCTTGTTTTAATGATTCTATGGATTGTATCAGGGAGTATAAGCCATGGAAGAGTTAGAATAAAGTAGTTATTATTCAATGAAAATTTTGAATCTATTTATAACAGTACTTAAGGTGTTTGATCTTCTTATTATACTAATGGATCTCACGAGGTTTCTGTTGAGTTTTGTGTGCTGAAGTTTTGAAGTTTTGGGTGGGATCACGATGGATAAAGGAATAAGGAGCGGCAAGACCCTAAGATTGGGGATGCCCAAGGCACCCCAAGGTAATATTCAAGGAAGACCCAAGCGTCTAAGCTTGGGTATGCCCCGGATGGCACCCCCTCTTTCGTCTATAATCCATCGGTATGTTACTTGGAGCTATAATTTTATTCTTCACATGATATGAGTTTTGCTTGGAGCGTCGTGTATTATACTTTGTTTGCTTTTTAGTTGTCACAATCATTGTTTTCTGGACACACCTCTTGAGAGACACACAATTGTCATAATTTATCAGAATGCTCATTATGCTTCACTTATATCTTTTGAGTCAAGGCAATTATGCTCATGTGCTTCACTTCTATCTTTAAAGCATGACAAAAATTATGTTTTGTAGAAATCATTAGCACTCTCATGATTCACTTAATTTTTTTGAGAGTCTCCGAAATAGGAAGTGGCAATTTGCACGGGTTATATGTTTAGTCGACAAATGGTAGGTGAAAGAGCATGGTGCCCCCATGTGTGGTTTTGATAATTGATGACATTCTCTATGGACTAATGGTTGCCTTGAGTTATATTCGTAGGATTTGTACATATGAATTTCTTGAAGTCCATTTGTTGGTTTCAAGGAGATTATGTGATGACCAAGGTGCTATTCAAGGAATTTTCCAAAGATTGGTCATAGAGAAGACATGATACAAGGTTGATCAAGACTAAGTCAAAGAGTGAATCAAGTTTATCAACACACAAAGCGTACAAGATGTACCGAGAGGGATCAAGTGAACCCATGGTATGGTAAGAATTGTCCATTATGCTTTGTGTACTAACCCATGGTCTACGTGAGAGTTCTATGTGGCGTTAGGTATGTTTTCATGGGCTTGCGTCAAGAGGAAGATCTCATACAAACCATGGAGGATGACATCAAGTGGTGATCGTCATCAAGATTGCGGTGTGCAAGTTCAACTGGAGCATCACGAAGAGATCATGCTTGAATCTTGCCGTCCATTGTGGTGACAATGGACTTGTGAAGATGTGTCGAAGAGTGGCTAACCCTTAGTGGAGTATGGGGGAGCAATCTACTAGTCTTCATCGAGCCAACAGAATCAAGAAAGGTGGTCCAACTTGAGGAGGTCAACATCGTCATCATCCAGATCAAGTGGATTATGCGCAAGGCAAAGGTTTTCCATTGGTAGGTTTTCTATTTTACCGGTCTCATGGTTGTAGTTGGGAGACCGGGTTATAGGATCGATTGCCATACTATCAAGGGGGACTCTCAGGTAAGTAGCTTGATCATATCGTTCGTAGAGAGCTCAAACGATTGCATTCTTGCATCATATTTCTTGGTTCTTATTTTACTATTATCTTTTTGAGGTTTATAAGTTTGTGTTCATCTTCTTGTCAAACTCAAGCTCATCAAAAACGGAGTTCGCATGCTTCATCTTTGAGTTTTTAGTGTTGGAGAGTTTGTCGGTTCATGCTTCGGGAAGGTCCTCTTCCTTATCCCATTGACATTTCTTATCCATTTCTAGATCATAATTTATCCAGTCGCTGTTGGATAGTACTTGTCGTCTTCTATCCAACAAGCCTGAGTTTGCTCATTTCGGAGTCCGTTTGCAGTAGTTATAGTTGTTTCAGTTTTGGAGCATCCTTCTGTTTTGCTTGGGCAGTTTTTCAGCTCTAAGCAGTAGTACTACTCCCCGAGCGGTGGTACCTATTATAAGAGGTAGTAGATCAATAGTAGAGCAGTAGTACTGCTTATAAGCGGTACTACCGACCAGCTACTTCCGCTCATATTTATGCTTCTAGAACTCGTCACGAATTTCGCGGTAGTAGAGAGCGGCAGTACCTATTATAAGCGGTAGTACCTCTTATAAGTGGGACTACCTCCCCGAGCAGTAGTACCTCTTATAAGCGGCAATACCTCTCTGGCAGAACTTTTTCTGTCTCGTTGGGCTGTTTCGTCCATGCTAAGCGGTAGTGCCACTTGAGCATGACTTGTGGGCATAATGGTTGGATTCAGGGGGGGCTATTTAATGGGGCCTTCTTCCTCAATGGTCTCCATCCTTTGAGCTCGTTTTTTGCTCCCATTGTTGACCTTATTTGAGATTTCTATCTCTCAATCCCTCCAATGATTCTTGCTAGTTCTTGAGGTAAAAAAGAGAGGAGATCTAGATCTACATTTCCACCAAACACTTTCTCTCTTAGTGAGGGGAACCCCTTGGATCTAGATCTTGGAGTTCCTTGTGTTCTCCTTGTTCTTCCTCTAATATTCCTCCATAGCTTTTGTTGTTGTGGTGGAATTTCAGAGTGAGGGACTTGGGCACTCCGTGTGCCCTTGACATTGCATTTGGTGCATCGGTTTGAGTTTTCCACGGTGATACGTGGAAGTGAAAGGTGATAAGCTTATTACTCTTGGGTGTTTGGGCACCCTAGAGCTTGTTCCTCTTTGGTGCATTGGTGCCCTAGACAGTTGGTGTTGTGGAAGCTCAATCATTGTGGTGTAAAGATTTGGACAGGCTTCGGGAGACTCTAAGTAAGTTGTGGAGAGCGCCCCGATCATTTTGTATGGGTACTGGTGACCGCCCAAGGGTTGCCAATTGTACGGGTTCAGTGACCGCCCTCAAGGGTCCTTAGTGGAATCACGATATCTTGCATTGTCTGAGGGCGTGAGGAGATGACGGCGGCCCTAGTGGCTTCTTAGAGAGCATTGTTCCTCCACACAGCTCCAAACGGAGATTGGCATCCGCAAGGGTGTGAACCTCGGGAATACATCATCGTCTCCGCATGCCTCGGTTATCTCTTACCCGAACCCTTTACTTATGCACTTTACTTTGTGACAGCCATAGTGTTTCATGTTATATATCTTGCTATCACTTAGTTGTTTATCTTGCTTAGCATAAGTTGTTGGTGAGCCTAGTTGTAAGGGCATTCTATTGCCTTAGTGTTTTGGTGATGATGACACCTCACTTTGTTCTCTAATCGCGTGTCAAGTTCTTCAGGTACTCCATGTGCGACACAAGACGATTAGGCATTCCGTTCGGATGGAAAAGAATGAAGACGGTATTCTCTACGCGTTTATTTCTTTGGTCGTAGGGATCCCGTACTATTAAGAGGGAATTCACATCGGAAGGTTTTGGGTGAATCAATGCACGTACACATTCCTAGTAACTCACCTCCTACCCTTCTGTTCTGCGAGAGAGAGGTCTTCTTTTCCAACTATGCAACCTTTCTCTTGTGCGGTTGTACCGCTGGCCCTGGCGGTCATACCGCTTGCTCAGGTACATCCGACATAACCACCACACCAGGGGTGATACCCTGGGGGTGTTGCTCTTAGCTGGTCTCCAGCGGTTGTACCGCTGCCAACGGGTGGTTGTACCGCCAGCAGCTAGCTAACCCTAAGTGGCAGCCTCGGGCGGTTGTACCAGCCCAGTACCGCACAACCACCAGACATGGTTCTGTTGTGGTGCGGTACTTGGGAGGATGAAGGTCGGTTGTTCCGGTTGATCTCGATTTACCGGTACTACCGGTGCCTCTGGCGACCTTCTTCCAGTACTCAGGTCAAGCGGTTGCACCGTGGGGTCACCACCGCCATGCCTCTGTTTCTATGCGGTGGTTGAGCGGTGGTCGAGCGGTTGTTCTGGTCCAACCAGTACTACCGCCCTATTCTCCGGTTGTACCGCTGCCATGTAAAAGTTGTTGTAACGGTTGGAAATGGGGAGCACTATATAAAGAGGTGGTTCTCCCACCTCTCACTTATATCTTACCTCTCTCTCTCCTCCGTTGATGCCCTTCAAGCCAACTTGTCGTGAGAAGTCTTTGACCGCCAAGCAAAAGCCAGCAAAGCCTGTGCACAAATGGAAGCAAGCTGATTGAGAGAAGTTTCGCATTCAAAATCCATATGAGGTCCCTGTTGCTTCTAGGTGGTCCACCCCTCAGTTCAGAAATGAGATGCAAGTGCGGATTGTGCACGAACTTTATGACCATCACCAGAACAAGTTCGCCAAGCAATGGACAATTGACATTGGTACTAGAGCAACAACTTGGACTACTTTGGGGATGCTTTGGTGCTCTGCGAGGAGTTTGATTTGATCAAACTCATGACTATCAACTGTGCCTTTGATGTGCAGCTCATTCATCAGTTCTATGCCACTGTCCACTCCAGCACTGACGATGCTCATCACCTCTCCTTCATGTGCCGTGATGAATTCTTCCACGTTCCTTGGCGCGCCTTTTGCAACGATCTTGGCTAAGATGATACTGGCCTCACTGGGAGTGGTGGCATCCGTCCTCACGACCGGGCTACCTCCATGGAGAAGGAGGAGCTGGCCCCTTTGTACATTCCCGGGCGTGGCATTCTTGGAGGGTCCAAGGACTTGTAGCATGTCTATGATATCTTGCACCGTGTCTTCCGGAATGTTTTTCTACCCAAGGTTGGGAATCAAGATGAGATTCATGGTTATCTAGTCGATCTTCTTGTGGCTATGAAGACTGAAGCTGGCTCTGGTGCTATGTTTGATGTCTCCAAGTGGTTGTGGGAGGAGATGTTCAGCACGGTTATTTATAGGAAGGTCCCCACCTATGCTCCTTTTATCATGTGCTTTCTAAACTCTGTCTGGGCAGTTCGCAGGCCTGGAGAGCCTCTCACTTCTCCGAACAACCTCATCGAGCATGAGACCAAGCAACTCCGGAACAAGAAGCATGTTGAGCCTCGTTTTCCCTCTGACCACCCAGAGGATGTTTTTGCTACTTTCAGCGACAGTGATTTTGAGCTTCCAGTAGGGGCCAAGCCCTCTTGGGTCACTAAGCTCACTGCCAAGGTAAAGAAGACCTTCTGCCTGCAGTCCCACGTTCAGAAGAAGCTCTATGAAGCCCATGTCAACGACAAGCTTGCCAGACGCAGACAGATTCAGATTATGCGGGCTCTCCATCTTAAGGCTGACAGTGGTTCTGAGAACATCATCACTCCCGAGGAGAAGTGGATCTACGAGCATAGCACTTGGACTAATGATGAGGTCTCCGGTCAGCCTGCTGCCTCCTCCTCCGTTGCTGCTGCTGCTGATGATATTATGGATGATGATGATGATGATGTTGATGGGTCTGCCAGTGATGATTCAGAGGAGGCCGAGGGGTCTGACGAGGTCTACAGAGCTCTGGGGCGTTAGCATCGCTCTTTTCCTTTTTGGTGTCTTGATGCCAAAGGGGGAGAGAGTTATATTATGACGGGATTTGCATCGGTGTGTTTTTCTTGTTTTGCGTCTTTCCAGTGGAACTCTTATTTGCTTTTAGTCGGTTGTGGACTTATCTTATGTGGAGATTCTATGCGATCCCTTAGTATCTTTATCTTGTCTCGTTGATTAAGTAGAGCCTGAGGTTCATTGATGCTCTTATTTTTAAACTCTACTTCTTATCCTGTACAAATGCATATTGCTTTTATCCTTTCATTTGTACCCATTGGTCGGTCTATAAAATCAAGGGGGAGCTCCCGTGTGTGTGCGAATCTCATCTGGTGCACACTTTGAGGGGGAGCTCTGTTTTTTATTTTTTAGACCATCAATGCAAATCATGTTGTTGTCATGATCCACCAAAATGGGGGAGATTGTAAGGGCATTCTATTGCCTTAGTGTTTTGGTGATGATGACACCTCACTTTGTTCTCTAATCGTGTGTCAAGTTCTTCAGGTACTCCATGTGCGACACAAGACGATTAGACATTCCCTTTGGATGAAAAAGAATGAAGATGGTGTTCTCTACGTGTTTACTTCTTTGGTCATAGGGATCCCGTACTATTAAGAGGGAATTCACATCGGAAGGTTTTGGGTGAATCAATGCACGTACACATTCCTAGTAACTGACCTCCTACCCGGCTACCCTTCCATTCTGCGAGAGAGAGGTCCTGTTTTCCAACTATGCAGCCCTTCTCTTGTGCGGTTGTACCGCTGGCCCTAACGGTTGTACCGCTTGCTTAGGTACATCCGGCATAACCACCACCCCAGGGGTGATACCCTAGGGGTGCTTCTCTTAGCTGGTCTCGAGCAGTTGTACCGCTGCCTTTGGGTGGTTGTACCGCTAGTAGCTGGCTAACCCTAAGTGGCAGCCTCGGGCGGTTGTACCGGCCCAGTACCGCACAACCAACGGACACGGTTCTGTTGTGGTGCGGTACTTGGGCGGATGAAGGCCGGTTGTTCCGGTTGATCTCGATTAACCGGTACTACCGTGCCTCTAGCGGTTGTACCGCTCAAGGCTTGACCTTCTTCCAGTACTCAGGTCAAGCGGTTGCACTGGGGGGTAACCACCGCCACGCCTGTGTTTCTATGCGGTGTCGAGCGGTTGTTCCGGTCCAACCGGTACTACCGCCCTATTATCCGGTTGTACCGCTGCCATGTAAAAGTGGCTGTAATGGTTGGAAATGGGGAGCACTATATAAAGAGGTGGTTCTCCCACCTCTCACTTATCTCTTACCTCTCTCTCTCTCCTCCATTGATGTCCTTCAAGCTTTCTTGCCCGATCTCTCTCTCTAGCCACTCAAACTTGTTGATTTGCTAGGGATTGAAGGAGGAGACCTAGATCTACACTTACACCAAAGGAAACTTGATTCCCCCCATACTTTCTTGTGTGGATTTTGTTACTCTTGGGTGTTTGAGCACCCTAGACGGAAGAGGTCACCTTGAAGCCATATTCCATTGTGGTGAAGCTTCGTGGTTTCGTTGAGAGCCTCCAATTGAGTTGTGGAGATTGCCCCAACCTTGTTTGTAAAGGTCTGGTTGCCGCCTTCAAGTGCACCACTAGTGGAATCACGGCATCTCGCATTGTGTGAGGGCGTGAGGAGAATACGGTGGCCTTAGTGGCATCTTGGGGAGCATTGTGCCTCCACACCGCTCTAACGGAGACGTACTTCCCCTCAAAGGGAAGGAACTTCGGTAACACATCCTCGTCTCCATCAGTTCCACCTGTGGTTACTTCTTACCTTTACTTTGTGCAAGCTTTACATATCATATATTATTTGCTTGCTTGTGTTGTTATTGTTGTTAGCATCATATAGGTTGCTCACCTAGTTGCATATCTAGACAACCTATTTGTTGCTATACCTAATTTGCTAAAGAAAAGTTAAAAACTGGTAGTTGCCTATTCATCCCCCTCTAGTCAACCATATCAATCCTTTCAATTGGTATCAGAGCCTCATCTCTTTATTAAGGGTTTCACCACCCAAAGAGTATGGTTGACGACGGGGATCGGGATGTTGAACTTCCCGAGGCCGTGGGTGTGAACACGGTCTCTCGTGAGGATTTAAATGATGTCATGGCTTTGCTTAAATCCTCCATGACGACCGAGGTCAAATCCTTGTTTAAAGAATTCCTTGATAGTCTCAAACTTTCTACCGATCTGACTCAAGTGGTTAATCCCACTAACTCGACATCGGATGTCCACTCCGGTAAGGAGGGGACTAGCACTGACAAGAACAAGTCACCTTAAGGAAATAGTGGATCGGGTACCTTTGCCTCGGTACCCCCTCTCGTGGTCTATGGTGGACCGCTGCACCCACCCCATATAGTTAATCTCGGTCCTCCTCCTAAACTTGTTAAGAATGATTTTGCTAATTGGGTTTTTCGTATCAAGTCTCATTTGAATCACAGCTCAACACAACTTTGGAGAATCATCGAGCAAGGGTACTACCCTCATGATCCAAGCAACCTCTCTCCAAGAGAAGAGGCCGAGAATCAACTCAATCACTCCGCCTTGTTCATCCTTCAAGCGGCTGTCCCCGTTGAAGATATCGCTCACTTGCGTCCTTTCACTCGAGCTAAGAACTATTGGAAACACATTGTTTCCATGTACAAGGGTAGCTCTAGTATTCAACGGTCCAACTTTGAGGTGGTTCTTGATGAGGCCGATGAATTTGTGATGCTTGAGGATGAGGACCCTCGTGAGCTCTATCGGAGAGTGACAACTCTTGCCGTTGCCCTTCAAGATCATGGAAGCAAGGGTGTGGATGACAGTTGGATCAAGCGGAAGTTTCTCAAGGCCATCATGCCATTCAACAAGGCCATGTCCTCCGTCATCTGTCAAAGGCCGGACTTTCACTCTTTGTCTTCAAGCGATGTGTTGGATGAATTCATTGCAATGAACATCTTGAACAAGACCGCCGACAATGCTTTAGCTCGTGTTCAACGGTCAAAGAAGTCTTCACCCAACCTTGTTGAAGGCCAAGGCCACTCAAGAAGAAGAAGAAGAGGATGAAGAAGAGGTTTGCCCCAAAGATACCAAATATGCTTATCATAAGCACATGGCTCTTGCTTCTAGGCAATTTTGGGGCAACAAGAGAAACTCAAGGCCCAACTTCTCCAAGAACAACTCAAGTGGGTCAAAAGGCAAGCAACGTGTGAGGACTTGCTACAACTGTGGTAATGTGAGCCACTTTGTGGTAGATTGTCCATATGAGAAGAGGGAAGATAATGGTGGCAAGCTCATCCGCAAAGATAAGGCCAAGTCATTCCCCAACAAGAACAATTTCACCAAGAAGGCGCCTCACAAGGTGTTGGTGGCTCAAGAATAGTATGCCTCCGATGATGATGTTGATGACGAAGATTCTAGTGGTGAAGGGATGGCAATGGCTATAGTGGCTACAGTGGCTATTGTGTCCTCTACCCCAACCAAGGTGTAACTCTTCGATGCCCCAAACGAAAACTACATTGCTAGGTGCCTCATGGCCAAAGGTATCACCAAGGTAACCCCCAACTTCAAAATCTCAAACATTAAAACTTCCATTTCTACCACTCCTTTGTTGGATTGTGTGGATGAACATGAGGAGGCGAAGGAGGGTGAGAATGAGTTTGACAAATTCTTGGGTAAACTCAAAGGCGAATCCAAAAAGCACTTTGTTGCTCTCTTGTAACAACTTGGTGAGGCCAATGATATCATTGAGTCTCAAGAGGAATCCCTTGAGGAGTTGAAGGGGCATATTCGTGATTATGCCGATGAGATAGCTGATCTTTCCATTGCTCTTGAGGAAGAGCGAAGTCTTCGTTTGGCTCTTGAGGAGTCACAAAACATCGACCTTGCTAAATTACGTAAAGATCATGATCATGCTATTGTTCTTAATCGTGTGCTCAAATCTGATAAGGTTGCACTTGGGGTTGGCCATGATAGACTCAAGGAAGAGTTTGACGCACTTGACAAGGCTCACAAGGCTTTGAAGGGTGCTCATGCCTCTCTTAAGGAGTCTCATGATCAACTCCAAGTAAAACTTACTAAGGAAATAGCCACATGCCCTCCTTTTGTATTAATTGATAATGCCATTGCAACTAACCCTTGTTGTGAGCATGCGCACCTTGTGGAGGAAAATGCCAAGTTGAAATAGCAACTTGAGAAAGGCCTTGTGACTTGTATCCAAGGTGAGAATAATCTCAATGACCTTTTGAGTAATCAAAAGGAAGTTGTAGCCAAGGAAGGGATTGGGTTTGCACCTAAGTCTAAGAAGAAGAAGAAGTTGAAGACCAAGCAAGCTCCCCTGCTTCAGGAAACCTTTGTCAAAGCGGGAAAGACCACTCATGAGAAGAAAAAGGACAATGTTGTGGGTGGTAATGCCAAGAAGGGCAAGACCACCTCCACCAACAAGGCCGGCGATTTTAACCCCTCTTATGTTTTATGCCATGCTAGTGATGGGCATGTTTATGCCAAATATGTTGGCTCTTCTTATGAGAACATTGAATGGTCTATTTGGGTTCCTAAGACCCTTGTTACTAACATGAAAGGACCCATTAAACAATGGGTACCTAAATCCAAGCATTGATCTATTGTAGGAGTTTGCTTCCGGAGGGGTATCATGGTTGCTTGATAGTGGAGCAACAAATCATATGACTGGAAGCAAGGACTTGGTGGTGGACGTTCGACCCGATGCATCTTTGGCCACTCAAGTCTCATTTGGTGACGACACAAGTTCAAAGGTATTGGGTCTTGGTCAAGTGATTATCTCTCCGGACTTAACTATTGAGAGAGTCATGCTTGTTGAGACCCTCACATACAATTTACTTTCCGTTCGTCAACTTGCACTCATGGGTTTTAGTACCTTCTTTGGCATTGATACCGTGACCCTTTTGTGGAGCAAGACTCTTAAAGTGGCCTTTGTTGGGCATGTCGAAAACGTTCTCTATGTGATTAACTTCTCAGAGCGACCCACTAAGACCGCGACATGCCTAATGGCTAAAGTTGACGTGGGATGGCTCTGGCATCGCTGGCTAGCCCATGTCAATATGAGAACTTTGCAAAGTCTCCTCAAATGGGATCACGTTTGTGGACTAACAAATGTGAGTTTTTCCAAAGATCGTGCTTGCAGTGCTTGTATCGAGGGAAAGCTACATGAGACGTCTCACTGCCCCATGACTACTATTTACTCCAAGAGGCCCCTAGAGCTCTGTCACATGGATCTCTTCGGCCCTCCATCATTTGATAGTCTTTAGGGGAGAAGGTATTGCTTGGTGATTGTGGATGATTACTCAAGATACACATGGGTATATTTCTTCAAGAGGAAGAGTGATACCCAACAAACAATCATCAACTTTGCAAATGAAGCTCAACGCCAACATGATGCAAAGATATTGATGATTACAAGACAACGACATCGAGTTCAAGAACTACACCTTGGACGAGTTTCTCAGTGATGAGGGAATCAAACACTAATACTCTGCACCCTATACCCCTCAACAAAACGGTGTTGCGGAGAGGAAGAACCGGACGTTGATGGATGCAGCAAGGACCATGATGGCGGGATTCAAATCTCCGTACAACTTTTGGGCCGAAGCCATCAATACCGCGTGTCATGCATCTAATTGGCTCTACCTCCGTAAAGGCTTGAACAAGACTCCATATGAGATACTTACCGGTAACAAGCCCAACCTCAAGTACTTCCGGGTGTTTGGTTGTAAGTGTTTCATTCTCAAGAAAGGTGTTCATTTGTCTAAATTCGAATCTAGAGCTCATGAGGGCATATTTGTTGGTTATGCTACAAACTCTCATGCTTACCGTGTTCTCAACAAGTCCACAGGACTCATTGAGGAGACGAGTAACGTAGAGTTTGATGAAAATATTGGCTCCCATGTGGAGCAAAGTGGTCTTTGTGATGTAGCTGATGAAATTCCTCCCCAAGCCATAAGAAGAATGGGTGTGGGACACTTCCTACATGTTGAGGAACCCCTTGTGGCTGAAGGAGAAGGACAATGTTCCACACAAGTCGAACCATCACCGACACAAGACCCACACGCTATTGAAGAACAAAGTGAAGGCCATCAACCTCGTGAACAAGATCAAGAGCAAGATCAACCTCATGGTGATGATGACGTATCACAAGATGCTCAAGATCAAGTTCACAACCCCGAGCAAGCTCAAGGTCAAGATCTTGACCAGGATCAAGGACAAGCCAGTGATAACTCTCAAGCTCGTCAGGACGATACACCACAACCTTCCGTGGAAGAGATTTTAGAAAGACGAGCTGTCAAGATTGCTTCCAAGCTTAGGACCAAGCAACGCATCCTAGAGAATGTCTACGGAAGCTTGAACAGAGGGGTAACTACTCATCGTCAATTAACAAACTTTTGTGCACATCAAGCGTTTGTTTCTTGCATTAAACCCCTGAAGGTACAAGAGGCGCTCGAGGACAAGGAATGGCTTGAAGCCATGCACGATGAATGATGTCTACTACGCAACTTTATTCTTGTAGACTCTTGGTGGGCCTCCAAGCGCAGATTTTTGTAGGACAGTAGCAATTTTACCTCAAGTGGATGACCTAAGGTTTATCAATCCGTGGGAGGTGTAGGATGAAGATGGTCTCTCTCAAACAACCTTGCAATCAAATACAAATCTCTTGTGTCCCCAACACACCCAATACAATGGCAAATTGTATAGGTGCACTAGTTCGGCGAAAAGATGGTAATACAAGTGCAATATGGATGGTAGATAAAGGTTTTTGTAATCTGAAAATATAAAAACAGCAAGGTAGAAAGTAACAAAAGTGAGCACAAACGGTATTGCAATGCTTGAAAACAAGGCCTAGGGTCCATACTTTCTCTAGTGCAATCTCTCAACAATGCTAATATAATTGGATCACATTACCATCCCTCAACGTGCAACGAAGAATCACTCCAAGGTTCTTATCTAGCGGAGAACATAAGAAGAAATTGTTTGTAGGGTATGAAACCACCTTAAAGTTATCCTTTTCGATCGATCTATCTTTCGGGACCCCGATCCTAAGCCATATGAATCCAGCCTGTAACATGTCACACCACTTTGCGGCCTCACGCACGGTAACCCACAGCTGCCACCTTACCTTGGCCGGGACCGTTTGCGCCTTTTGGCTCACGGATATGAACATGTTGCTAGCATTCACACGTCAAAGAACCCGGGTCGAGATGACTAGTCGTAGAACCCAAGTGGCACATCCGTACAGGGACAGGCATACGTAACTCAACAATGCAGGCTACAGGGACTCCATTACGCCGTGGGACATAAATGTCATCAACTGCGCATAGACGAGTCATAGCAGGCTACATGGACTCCATTACACTTCGAGACATTTCCCCGAAGGGACAGACACAGCAGCAAAGAAGGATAGACGCCGGTCAATCAATGTGTCCGGAGCAGTAGCAAGCTACCAACGCTCAGTGGAAGCACAAAGAGGCATTTCCCTGTAAAGAGTACTACTAGAGGCACACAACTAGGTGTCGAATCCCATACATACCGTTACACGTCACACGTACGCACGACATGTGCGATATGCATAGATACAACTATGGCATCACAACATAATCATACAAAAACACAACATTTATTTAGAAGGCTCGGAAGAGCCTTACATAATATGATGTTACAAGCAGAGGGTCACATGACCCATCATTCAGAGCATACAATCATCAAGCAGAAGATACATGTCTGGGTACACACATCTATTAAAAGCGGCTAGAAGAGCCTGAAAGGCTACAACGACCCTACCAAAGGAGCCAGACCTCTGTTTGGGATTCCCAAGATAATCCGATCAACATCGAGCTTCACGTCGTAAGAATCACTAATGAAACTGACGTCTCCTCTGCAAAAACATAAATTAAGCAACCGTGAGTACAAAAGAACTATCTACGTATGCATCATTGTCAACAAAGGGGGTTGTGGAGTTTATTGCAGCAAGCCAGCTTTGACTCTTGGCTAACTTGTACTACGACTACAAGTAGTATCTTTGAGGTGGGATAGCGCACACAAGTCCACATATTCACCAAATCAATACACCACTATGGATCCACTCCCGTCTCCCTACGAGAAGGCCATCCATAGCACTCATGCTTATCTTGCGCATTTTAGAGTATCCATTTCACTTGTCTATGTACCACATAAGTTTCCAAGTAGAACATATCCGAGGACGCGGCTATTCGAACAAATTATTTCACCCTGTAGGGGTATACTTCTTCACACACGCTCCCGCCACTTACCGCCATGTGCACGTAAAAAGGCACCTCGGCAACCTTCAAGCGGAAGCCCAGCGAGGGAGTCGGCCACGACCGTTAACCACACAAGACTCTAGTCCAGGTTTATCGCCTATTTGAGACTGAACCCGCAACGGAAGTCCGGCCGAAGTTTCCATCATGGCCCCAAATGATGTGTGCAGGGTTCCCAAGCCCACCTCGACGGATGGTACTATGCTTGGTACACAGGGCCACGGTGCATCTACCGCGCCATAGCCTACCCCTCCGGTCAGCGCTATGCACGGCCGCCAGCACATCCTACAAACACCAGAAACTAGTTGCAACTCCTGGACAGAGATCGAGGCGATTAATAAGCCGAGATGGTCCATTGGTTTCGGGCCCAATGCATGGTAGTTTCTTGTCTTGGATAACAAACACAGAAATCAGTTCTTAAGGACGGTCCCAATGAGACAACCCGCCATGTACTCCTACATGGCCTCTCATCGCTACCTTTACCAAATCGGATTCACACACTTAACTCTCACACATTAGGACATGAACACACCATTCCGATTCATCGCCCAGATGGATCAGACCCGACACGACTCTAAGCATAGCAGGCACAGTAAGCAAGCATGGATGAGTAAGCACAACAAGGCTCAAGCAGTTGCTACTCATGCTAAGTGGTTTCAACTATTTACTGTGACAAGGACAAGTCATGCAAAGGAATGGGTTCAACTAACGAGAACATGTAACAGAGAGCAGGAGCGAGAGGGTAGGATATTATCGGGATGCTCAAGGAGGGGTTGCTTGCCTGACACTTCTGAAGATAACCATGAGTCATCATCGGTGACAACGATCTCAACGTCGGAACCATCGTCTACCAGGAAGGAACAACACGAGCAAACAGGGAAATGACAAAATTCAATGCAATGCAACAAACATGATGTATAATATGGCATGTTAAAGCATTGGATTGACCTAGAGCAATAGGTAGTCATATTAAATGATGTGGAATTCAAATATATGCTAAATTCCAACTCCAACACTATTTATTAATTTATCCTAATCATGAAATGTCCTAGTTGGTGTTGTTAACTTGCTCAAACATGCATGAACATGGCATAAACAGATTCCTTGCATTTTTTGATCATTTTTCATATATAAATTATTTTCATCTGAGTTACTGTTGAATTACTATGATTTTTCAAAGTTTATACATTTTCTGGAAATTCCTGAATTATTTTAAATACCAGAAAAGCTTTATTGCGTCAGCACTACGTCAGCATGACGTCAGCAGTCAACTGGTCGTGCCAGGTCAAACCTGACGACCAGGGCCCACACGTCAGTGACACAGGGCTAATCCCCGGTCAAACCCGACGCTGATTGGGCTATGACCCCCGTGGGGCCCTCTGTCAGTGGCTCTGGTGGTGGGGTTAGTGGCTAATTAAGCCGGCCACGGCAGCCCCGACCGGAGGGTGGTCGCCGGCGACCATCCGACATGGCGGAGGCTCGCCGGAGGGTGCTACGGCGGCGGATGGGCAAGCTGGGGCACCAGAAGTGAGGGATCACTAGAAGGGTGTCTAGAGGGGGGGTGAATAGACTACTAGCAGGAATTTAAAACCTAACCTTTTCCCAAGTTAATTGGTTGGCAGATTTTAGCAATTATAGCAAGTCAAGCACACCCTACACATGCATGTCAATAAGTATGGCATCGGAAAGTAAAGACATTGCACATGAAAGTAAAGAGTTGAGATAGGAAGATCAAACGCATGAGGGACATGAAGATTTTTCCTGTGGTTCCGATAGGTGGTGCTATCGTACGTCCACGTTTATGGAGTCTTCAACCCACGGAGGGTAACGGTCGCGAGAGTCCACGGAGGGCTCCACCCATAAGGGTCCACGAAGTAGCAACCTTGACTATTCCATAACGGCTTCCATCCACGAAGGACTAGCCTCACTATGGGTAGATCTTCACGAAGTAGGCGATCTCCTTGCCCTTACAAACTTCTTGGTTCAACTCCACAACACGAAGTAGGAGGCTCCCAAGCGACACCTAACCAATCTAGGAGGCACCACCCTCCAAAAGGTAATAGGCTCGGCAATGTCGATGAACTCCTTGCTCTTGTGCTTCAAGATGATAGACTCCTCAACACACAATCACTCTCTCACAGATTTGGCTATGGTGGAAGAGATTGATTTGGTGGAAAGCAACTTGGGGAGGCTAGAGATCAAGATTCATATGGTTGGAATGGAATGGCATGATCTCAACACATGAGTAGGTGGCTCTCTCTCAGAAAATAGGATGGGGAGAGTATGGAATAGTTCTGAGTGCTTTTCTTTCGAGTGGGTGGCGGTGAAGGGGTATATATAGGCATCCCCAAAAATCCAACCGTTACACCTAAAGTGACCAACTCGGTGACACCGATGTGTGAATCTCGGTGGTACCGAAGTGACCAAAAGGTGACAACTTTTGAATCTCGGTGAGACCAATATATAAATCGCGATGGTACCGATTAGGTGACCAACGGTCAGATTGCGCAATCTCGGTGACGCCGATCCAGAAAACTCGGTGGTACCGATTTTATGAATCGAGGTAACAGAAAGTTGGCAACCCAAACTCGGTGGCACCGAAGTGGAATCGGTTGCACCGATGTGCTAGGGTTTGGCATGGGTCTGTCTGAGTTTGGGAATCGGTGGCACCGAGTGGAAAGTGTTGGTTGCACCGATTTTGGATGTTTGACTTTGGACAGACTTTTGTGGAAGAGCTTGTGGGTGTTTTTGGTGACTATCACTTGTGCACGTATGAGCATTTTGTTCACCAACAGTACCTTACCCCCTTTTAATAGTATTGGCTTTCCTATGGACTCAAAGTGATTTCTCACAAAGTAAAATGTAGAGTCCTCTTCCTTGAAGCTTTGCCAATCCATTTCCTTGCATCTTGGGGTATCTCCACAATCCTTTTGCCAACCCTCTTTGTGGACTTTATCTGAAATACACTAGGTAAAAGTATTAGTCCAAGAGTCAGTGTATGTTGTCATGAATTATCAAAACCACCAAGGGAGCATGTTGTGCTTTCAAGAAGGTAGCCCGCAGTCGTGCCCATCCATTTGAGCCATCCATGGGTCATGGGGTGGCCGGAGCAGGGTCGGCGACAAGCTTGGCGGCAGCCGGGGTTCGGTTGACCACGGGCTCGATGCCACAGGGCACGGGAGCGAAGGGCGATTGAGGGAAAATGGCTAGGAGCTCACAGCGAGTCTGTTGGCATCGTCGGAGAGCTCGGGGATGGTCTGCTTGCGACGACTTGACGAAGATGATCGCCGGTGACCGAGGTGGAAGACGGCGACGGGGTCAATACTGAGGTGCTCCCGGGCTCTATTCCTTCGGCTTGGAGCTTCTGGGCGTCGAGGCGAACCTCGTGGGGTGGATGGAGAGGCTCGGGAGCGGCCAGGGGCGTTGTCGTGGTTTTGTCACGGCAGATGTCCCCATGAAAGGACTTAGGTTCGGGGCCATCGCTGAGGCGGTGATCTCGAAGGGGTTGATCGGAATCGAGAGACAAGGGTTACCCAGGTTCGGCCCCTCGGAAAGAGGTAAAAGCCTACGTCCTGCTTTGTGTTGTATTGATTGGGTATCGATTACAAGGGAGCGAGTTTGCTTGACCTAGCTTTCGATGAGTTGTTTCGTGGCCTAAGCCGCCCAGGTAACCCGCCTTTATATACACAGGTCAAGGCCCTGGGCTTACAAGAGTTCGGGCCGGGTTATACTTGATAACCGACCTCACCTCTAACTACACATGCCTTGTCTAACAAGCCGCCACTGGCGGCTCACACGTCACAGGTTACATCTTGTCTTCTGGCTCTGGGCCTCCAGGCCCATTGAGTAAGCCTGCACCAAACCTTATTGTAAGCCGCTAACCGCATGACCCGGCCCCACCTGGGCGGGTCTCACCACGGGGTTATATCCCCAACATTAGGCCCCAGATTGATTTGAACCGGTTCATGTCAATCTCCAAGTCTTCTGGTTGGCGAGCCTTGCCTTCTCTGATAATCTTCATGACCCGCCAAAAACGGGCGATCGTTGCTTCTGACAAGCTTTCATGACCCGCTGTGACGTCATATTTTCCCCGCCGCCATCTTCTTCTTCTTCCTCTGGACCACCAGAGCTCGCTGCGCCGCCGAAGCTCGTCGTCTTCATCAACTCCGGCCACTGCATCAACCTAAACGCGTCTAGAACATCGCCTCATCCGCTCGCATCCTCCAGGTTTCGTTACCGCTCCCTGTTAGATCTGTACGTAATCCTTTAGATCTCCCCCAAGTTCGTCGGGTTTCTTCGGTGTTCGTCTCCGTTCATCAGAACGTTCTTCACTGATTAGATGGAAAGCACCTTCTTTAAAGTCTTACAACGCTGCCGAAATCACGCGGCCGTCCGCTCCATAATCATGCCGCACTCATTGTAGATGTGCAGCTCGTTTTAATCTGCGCAGAGGCCGTCTGTTCTTCCACTGGTCCTTTTAGGGCTAGAATATTTTTCTTTTTCCCTCGCCCGTAGATCTTGAATCCATAGCCGTGGTTGCAGAATCTGTTTCTCAACACTTAGCAATTTTTCAGTTTGTGCTGATAACCTTGACCCGCCGTCAAGTCGCCGACTCACGCTGTCATATCGCAAGTAGCTTCGGTGGCTCATAATTTTATATTGACCCGCCCAACGCTGTCACCATTTCTAGTCATAGCGACCTTGGTCAGAATGTATTTTTAACCCGCCGAATATTCATGTCTTCCCGCAGCTTCCTAAGCCGCCACCATGTCCAAAACTCCGTCCACCTGCAACTGGGTAAAGTCTGGAGTGACCGAAGAGTCTCTCAAAGAATTTGTCACCATGGGAGTTCTACTGGCTCAGGATATTATCCACTGGCGGGTTCCAGGCAATGAGACTACCCCTAAACCCAAAGACGGGGAAGTCATTATATTCACAGATCATCTTCTTCGCGATTTCTCCCCGCCCGGGTCCAAGTTTTTCCGAGATGTTTTGCACTCATTCAACCTGCACCCCCAAGACATTGGCCCAAATTCAGTCACCAATATGTGCCAATTTCAAACATTCTGTGAAGCCTACCTGCAAGAGGAACCATCTGTTGACCTCTTCAAGGAGTACTTTTACATTAACCGCCAAACAGAAATGGCGGATGGGTTAAGCCTCGAGCTTGGGGGCGTTACTCTTCAGAGATGGAGGGATGTACTCTTTCTAGCAGCAACTCTGTCGAGTCACCCCAAGGAATGGAACAAGACTTGGTTCTACTGCCAAGACACTTCACCAGAGGGGGAGAACCCACTGCTGGGCTATCGTCCCTACCGGCTTAGTACGGATACAGAGTTTCCAGACCGGATGTCAGCCGCCGGATGTGCTCAATATGCCTCCACTTTTTCAAAAGTCAGGGCCCTGTTGGCCAACGGGTTGACGGGTGTTGATCTGACCCGCTGCTGGGTCTCCTGGAGGATTCTGCCATTGAGCCGCCAAGGCGCCTTAATGTGCCAGTATACTGGTAAAGTAGATGATCCTCAACGCTTCAACCAGACCCCTTTGAAAGATCAGGATCTCAACACTATCGTCAAGTCTTTGCTGGGGGAATCATTAGCCGCCTGCAGCAAGACTAGCTTAAGTCCCTTCTCTGCACTTAACCCGGCTCAGGATGTAAGTCTTTTCATCCTAACCCTCATCCATTCTTTTAACTCCATATTTTGTTAAACCTTTTCTGTCAATATGCTTTGTCCTGTGTAGGCCGGCTCTTCATTCTGGAAGAAATTGTTGCCCCCTATTCTCAAGAAGAAAAACAAAGTCCCCAAGGGGACCAAATCCAAGGTGCCAACTCGCCGGAAGAGGAAATCATCCGAAGATTTATTTGATTTCAATGACTCAGAGGTAGAACTTGACCCCCTTGGCCTTCTCTTTATGCAACTCATTGACGGCGATTGCTTACAGGAAGAAGCTGAAACAAGCCATGCAGACGTTGCCGAGGTAACCATTGTCTCCTCTGACTCGGATCTTTCCCCAGTAAAAAGAGTACGGCGGGCTGTACAGAAGGTAAAGAGTTCCCGTCCTTTTGCTCACTTGAGTCATAACTTTCTTTTGAAGAAACAGCAAGACGACAGCAGACGTCAAACCTGGAGCACCGGCTCTGGAGACCTTTTAACCGGCTTACCCAATGAGCTGGCCCCTCGGAAATAGCGCACCGAAGTACTTTCTTGTCTTCAACTTAATTTTGTCTGTACACTATCCTTGCAGCTTATCAGTTGTTTTAACAATGCTAACTTTTTCCAGGACTCGCCTCCTTCTTCTGGCGACTCAACTGCTTCAAAGTTGCCTCCCCTTATCATCAACCAGGGGTAAGTATTTCTATGTCCCACTCTTTGTATTAACAATCCATCCTTGCTCATTGATGTGTAATTTTTAACTTTGCCTCACAGGGCTCAAGCCAAATGAAGGAAAGTGACCGGGTCATCCGCCGCTCCTGATGTTCCAGCGCCGGAAATTTCAAAGCCAAGCATCCCGGAAGCCCATGTTGAGGCTTCTGAAACCGCCAAAGACACTCATGAAGAAGCCCCTCAGCACAATGAATCAGCGGATATGGATGTTGAGGCTCCTGAAGCCCATTCAGATTCCGCTCCTAAACCGCCCAGCCCCCAGCCGTCAACTGAAGATATGGCTTCCCATGAAGAAGTCACTGTCACCGGGGCGGCTTACAAATCTCCAGCTCCTTCACATGTAATATCAAAGCATATCAAGGAAGACGAGGCGGCTCCCTCTAAGGAAGAAAAGACTCCATCCGATCTTTCAAATTTGGAGAAACTTACTGCCGACAAATTGCATGCCAGCTATCTGAGTCGTCTGTTTGCCAGCCGAGACATGGAGGCCAACCTGGTCGCCAAGATGAAGAAAAAATACGAGGTACTTCACTTCGCTTGCCTCTTCATGTACATACTTATGTAGCCCCCAAGAACCGGTTGATCTCTCAGAAGGTCAGCCGGGTCTTCCATTAATTTGGCAACTTGTGAAGAATCATCAGTATGTGAAACATGGACTGAAAGCCAATCGTAGCCCCCAAGGGCCGGGTCATTACCTAAGTAATGAGCCGGTACTCAATCATAAATTAAGAGCCAAGTGTAGCCCCCAAGGGCCGGGTCATTACCTAAGTAATGAGCCGGTACTCAATCATAAATTAAGAGCCAAATGTAGCCCCCAAGGGCCGGGTCATTACCTAAGTAATGAGCCGGTACTCAAGCATAGCTTAAGAGCCAAATGTAGCCCCCAAGGGCCGGGTCATTACCTAAGTAATGAGTTGGCACTATAAGAAAGAGCTGGGATACATTAGCCCCCAAGTGTCAACTATATTGCTTGCAATCTGCTTGGGACTTGTAACCATTGTACCAAACTTTGACATAAACTGTGTGAGCCGGACCAGCGGCTTAAAACTGACAACCTTGCACTGTCATGACTTGTCCTGCGCAGGAATCTTTAAGTGCTGCCGAGTCTAACCTGATGGACTTGAAGAAAAGCCTATCTTTGCAACATGACGCCCGAGCAGAGACGGAAGAAAAGTGGTGGCTCTGCTCCATAGATCTTGAGAAGATCAAAACAGAGTTCGAAACTTTCAAGCAGACTGCTGAGTCAAGCCAAGCCGCCCTGACCAAGCGCGCTGAAAACGCCGAGGGCCGGCTCAAAACGGTGACTGATGAGCTAAACACTCTGCAGGGCCAGATATCCCGTATGATTGGAGCTGTGTTTGGTAGGTATTCTTAACCTTCAACTACATACAAGTACTTGTCAATAATCTTCTCTGGCAACTTATAAGTTTTGACATGTTTGTAGGTGAACGGAGCCGCCAGCTGTCAGATAACAGCCTGTTAAAACTCAAAGCTTTATACTCTCTTTCTGAACAGCTCTATGCCGGGTCACTTATCACTATTAAAGCTGTGATGAATGAAAGGGGTGTGCCAAAGTTTATGAAGGGCATGCTAGAAGTCCTCTCCACCATCCCGCAGCAGATAGAAGAGCTGAAGAGATCAGCCGCCCGTAAGGGCGCAATAGCCGCTCTGAACCGGTCGCTGGCTTACGCTCCGGAGCTGAACCCGGCTGAAATGATGGATGGCTTCCCTCAACTGAAGGATGACGGCTCGGAGTTTACACAAGAAGATTACTCTCGCTGTCATAAGGCGTCCCGGGTTCTGGCAAGCCGGCTGGCCGCAGAAGCTGATCTGGCAGTATATCAGGCGGCTTATACTGAAGAGAACAAACGTGTTCGAGGGCCCACCTTCGAAGCCAAGAGCCTAATACCTCAACGCCGTAAGCACCTCTTTGCTCCTGATGTTGACCCATCTCCGATCATGCATGATGAAGCCAAGTTTGAAGCTTTAACCAACTGCAATTGGGATGTGGACAACCTCCAGATCCAGGAGACCGAAGACCCGGCGCAGGATGACTCGGTGGCAAGTTAGAGAAAAACTGTTGCATCATGTGAAGGTAACCCGGCTGGGTTAGAAATTACTGAAAAAACTTGAAGTCTGCAACTTTTGGGCTTTTGGATAGCCTTGTAATAGTAGTAGGAAAAACTTTTAACCGCCTGCTCTTGTGCCTTTGATGCACTGCTTTAAGGTTCCGTCGGTGACTTAGCAAATTCATCTGTGATATATAATCATTTGTCTGCTTTGACGCGCCGGGCGGGTTATACCCCCTGAGCAATACCAAGCCGGATCTTTCCAAAACTTAGAATCTTATCATGAGAGCACCTGCAAAAACAAGTAATTTGTATGTCTTATCCTATAAGCCGGCTTTAAAGGCTCGGCAAGACAAGACAACTCTTGTTTTTATAAAAAAAATTGTGTTGTTTCCAAAGAAACTAGGCGGAAAGCCTAAAGAAAACTTGTAAACCGGGCCTCACGTGACATAAATCCGTCGTTTAAACTTTAGCAAGTTCAGTGTCTTTAAAAGATTGACATTGCTAAAAGTACGAACGGGCCACATAGCGGAGGGGTTACGGCAGACAAGACGAGTTTATCCTAGCTCACTGTAAGCCGGCTCTCTCGGGACAAAAGTCGTCGCTTAAACCTTGACAAGTTCAGGGTCTTTGTGCGAGAATAACTTATAAAAGTTCAGGGTCTCTTATCAAGAATAACTGTCAAGAGTTCGGCGGGTCACATGGCGGAGTAGCAAGTTGCAAACAGGCAGGTTTAACTCGAACATGGCATATAAAGCCTGGCCAAGAGGGTATGTAAGCTAAACCCATAGGGTTGGAAGCCCCCAAGTGACCTGATTAAGGATCAACTCCTTTGTATGACACTTTCAGTGCGGAGAAAACGGCAGAGGCCCCTAATCATGGGGATGCCAACCTTATTATATCATAAAAGATGGTATATACAATGACAGGAATATGTACATTGATGAGAGTCGGACTGGCGACTTAAGTATAGTATGGCCGAAGGTGAGCAATATTCCACGGCCTCTTGGTCTCTTCACCAGAAGTGCGAGACTTGTCACTCTCCTGTATATCCATGAGATAATAGGAACCATTGTTGAGATTTCTGCTGATCACAAACGGTCCTTCCCAGGGAGGTGATAACTTATGCATATCTGACTGGTCTTGAATCAGCCGGAGTACTAAATCTCCTTCTTGGAACGTTCGGGTCTTGACCCTGCGGCTATGAGAGCGACGCAGGTCTTGTTGATATATCGCCGACCGAGCTGCTGCAAGATCCCGTTCTTTGTCCAAGGCATCCAAAGCATCCTGACGCGCCGCCTCGTTATCAGTTTCCATGTAAGCCACCACTCTGGGTGAGTCATGACGAATATCACTAGGGAGAACAGCTTCTGCACCATAAACCATGAAGAAAGTCGTATAGCTTGTAGACCTGTTGGGGGTGGTTCTTATGCTCCAAAGAACAGACGACAACTCCTCCACCCAACAGCCCGGCGTGCGCTCCAAAGGAACCATGAGCCGGGGTTTTATACCTCTCAAAATCTCCTGGTTAGGACGCTCAGCTTGACCATTAGACTGCGGGTGAGCTACCGAAGATACATCAAGACGGATATGCTCCTCATCACAGAACTCCTTCATAGCCCCCTTAGATAAGTTAGTGCCATTATCAGTGATGATATTATGAGGATAACCAAACCGAAAAATCAGCTTTTTGACGAACTGAACTGCTGTTGCCGCATCACACTTGCTGACCGGCTCAGCCTCAACCCATTTAGTAAACTTGTCCACCGCCACCAAGAGGTGGGTCTTTTTGTCCTTTGACCTCTTAAAAGGTCCTACCATATCAAGCCCCCAGACTGCAAACGGCCAGGTGATTGGAATCATCCGTAGCTCTTGAGCCGGCACGTGAGCACGTCACCCAAATTTTTGGCACCCGCCACACTTAGTGACCAAATCCTCTGCATCTTTATGAGTTGTTATCCAGTAAAACCCGTGTCGAAAGGCCTTGGCCACCAATGATTTTGACCTGGCATGATGACCACAATCGCCAGCATGGATTTCTTGCAAGATCTCACGGCCCTCATCAGGAGAAACACAGCGCTGAAAGACACCAGTCACACTGCGCCGATGTAACTCGCCGTTGACAATAGTCATAGACTTAGACCGCCTTATGATCTGTCGTGCTAGAGTCTCATCTTGAGGTAACTCGCCGCGGATCAGGTACGCCAGATAAGGCAACGTCCAATCTGGGATCGCGCGAAGAGCTGCCACCAATTGCCCTTCCGGGTCAGGTATAGCCAAATCCTCCTCCGACGGTAATTTGACCGATGGGTGATGCAACACGTCCAAGAACACATTAGGCGGCACCGGCTTACGCTGAGACCCCAGTCTTGATAACACGTCAGCCGCCTCATTCTTCCGCCGGTCAATATGATCCACCTGATAACCTTTAAAGTGGCCAGCAATAACATCAACCGCCTAACGATAAGCCACCATACGAGGGTCCTTAGAATCCCACGTGCCAGAGACTTGTTGAGCCACCAGGCCTGAGTCGCCAAGACATCTGACCTGGCTCAAATTCATCTCCTTGGCCACATGGAGCCCGTGAAGCAAAGCCTCAAATTCTGCTGCATTGTTAGTACAAGGAAACATTAGCCTCAAAACATAACAGAACTTGTCACCTCGTGGGGAAGTTAAGACAACTCCAGCCCCCGAGCCTTCCAATTGTCTGGATCCATCAAAGTGAATCGTCCAATAAGTATTGTCCGGCTTTTCCTCAGGTATTTGACACTCTGTCCAGTCATTGATAAAATCCACCAGGGCTTGAGATTTGATAGCCGTTCGGGGCACATATTTCAAATTGAGAGGTCCAAGCTCAATTGCCCACTTAGCAATCCTTCCGGTGGCTTCTCTGTTCTGAATGATATCCCCCAAAGGAGCAGAACTGACCACTGTGATCGGGTGCCCAAGAAAATAATGTTTCAGCTTGCGATTGGCCATGAACACCCCAAGCACCAGCTTTTGCCAATGTGGATATCTTTGCTTAGACTCCGTCAAGACTCCACTGATATAATAAACCGGCCGCTGAACTGGGTACTCCTTACCCGCCTCCTTGCGCTCCACCACAATTGCAGCACTGACAGCCCTGTTGTTAGCCGCCACGGGAGCGGCCAGAACAGGCGGCTCAGCCAATTGCTTTTTGAGCGCCTCAAACGCTTCATCAGCCGCATCACTCCAGACGAAATCGTCTGTCTTCTTCATCATCTGGTATAGAGGAATAGCTTTCTCTCCTAGACGGCTTATGAACCGGCTTAGGGCAGCAATACGACCCGCCAGGCACTGAACATCATTAATGCACGCCGGTTTAGACAAGGAGGTAATGGCCATTATCTTATACGGGTTAGCCTCAATGCCCCGCTCAGAGACCAAGAAACCCAAGAGCTTGCCTGCAGGTACGCTGAACACACACTTTGCCGGGTTTAGCATCATCTTGTAAACCCGCAGATTATCGAAAGTTTCCTTCAAATCAGACAACAGAGTTTCCTTCTTCCTTGACTTGACCACAATATCATCCACATAAGAATGAACATTGCGTCCAATTTGACCATGAAGACAGTTCTGCACACAACGCTGGTAAGTCGCCTGGGCATTCTTGAGCCCGAAAGGCATAGACACATAGTAGAAAGCTCCAAAAGGCGTAATGAAAGACGTCTTCTCTTGGTCTTTGACTGCCATCTTGATCTGATGATAACCTGAATAAGCATCCAGGAAGCATAGACTCTCACAACCCGCCGTTGCATCAATGATCTGATCGATACGGGGGAGAGCAAACGGGTCAATTGGACACGCCTTGTTAAGATCCGTGTAATCCACGCACATGCGCCACGTGCCGTTCTTCTTGAGTACCAACACCGGGTTAGCTAACCATTCCGGGTGAAAAACTTCAACGATGAACCTTGCTGCCAGGAGCCAGGCCACCTCTTCCCCAATAGCCTTACGCCTCTCCTCATTGAAGCGACGGAGGAACTGTTTGACCGGTTTAAACTTAGGATCCACATTAAGGTGGTGCTCAGCGAATTCTCTCGGTACACCCAGCATGTCAGAAGGCTTCCATGCAAAGATGTCCCGATTCTCACGGATGAATTCGATGAGCGCGCTTTCCTATTTGGGATCCATATTGGCCCCAATAGTAAACTGCTGTGATGAGTCGCCAGGAGTGAAATCCACCATCTTGGTATCTTCTGCCACAAACTTGAGGGGCGGCTCAGATTCCGTGCTAGGCTTCTTCAGCGGGGTCATGTCTGCCGGATCAACATTCTCCTTATAAAACTTGAGCTCCGCCTCAGCACAACTCGACTCTGCATATGCTGCATCACCTTCCTCACACTCAAGAGCAATCTTCCGATCACCATGCACAGTAATCGTTCCCTTTAACCCGGGCATCTTGAGCTGTAAGTAAACATAGCAAGGTCTAGCCATGAACTTGGCGTAAGCCGGCCATCCGAACAGAGCGTGGTATGGGCTCTTGATCTTGACCACCTCAAACCATAAAGATTCCACCCTATAGTTGAATTCATCACCAAAAGCTACCTCCAGAGAAATTTTTCCAACTGGATAAGCCGATTTTCCGGGCACCACTCCGTGAAAGACCGTTGAAGACGGCTTAAGGTCCTTATCAAGCAAGTTCATCCGGCGGAACGTGTCATAGTACAGGATGTTGATGCTGCTGCCACCATCCATAAGCACCTTAGTGAACACATAGCCTCCGACTTGGGGGGCCACCACCAAAGCCAACTGTCCTGGGTTATCCACACGCGGCGGGTGATCCTCTCTGCTCCAAGTTATGTCATACTCTGACCACCTTAAGTACTGAGGGAGAGCCGGCATAACCGCATTAACTGCCCGCTTGCGCACCTTCCGATCCCGCTTGTCAAGACTAGTCGTAAAAACATGATACTGGCCTCCATTAAGCTGCTTGGGATTACTCTGATACCCGGACTGGTTATTTTGTTGCTGACCTCCACTGCCAGACTATTGATTATTACCTCCATGGTTTCCTTGGCCTTGATGGCCAGAGCCTGAGCCGCCTGTACCAAAGCCAGACCCAGAAGGACCGGATCCCGACCCGCCGGATGGTCCACCGTCGCCGCCTTGATGCTGGTTAACGCTGTAATTTCGAAACTCCCGCATGATCCAACAATCCCTCCAAGCATGAGTGGACGGCTGATCAGGAAGACTATGTTTCGGGCAAGGAACATTCAACATCGCCTCCATGTCAACAGGCTTGTGCTTAACGAAAGGCGGCTTGCCGTTCCCCTTGCCACGGTTATTCCCAGTACTGGTGTTGGCCACTAAATCTGACCTGCCGTCCTGGTGTTTCCGCTTTCCGCCATTGCCATTATTGTTGTTTCCTCCCCCGTTCTGCGGTTGAATCTTGCCATTGTTATTCTTCTTACCCTTGGCCGATTTCTCATCATCGGAACCAGGGTCCTTCGTGCTGTCCGAGTCCGCATACTTGGTGAGAGCCGCCATGAGTTCCCCCATATCCTGGCATGTACGTTTGAGCCGGCCAAGCTTCTGCTTCAGGGGCACAAAGTGGCAATTCTTCTCCAGAATAAGGACCGCTTGAGCCGCCGTAATGTTATCAGAAGAGTGGATGATGGTTGAGACCCGCCGGACCCAATGATGAGCCGACTCGTCATCGCGCTGTACGCAATGATCCAAGTCCACAATTGTCATGGGCTGCTTACACGTTCCCTGGAAATTCTTGATAAATTTCACCTTCAACTCGGCCCAGGAATTAATGGTGTTGGGTGGCAAACCCTTCACCACGTGCGAGCCGGCCCTTCCAGCATCATGATGAAATACTTGGCGCATACTGCATCACTGATGTCTAACATCTGCATGGATAATTCATAGATTTCAATCCAAGCTTCTGGAGGCAGATCAGCGGTATAGTTGGGCACCTTGCGAGGGCCCTTGAAGTCCTTCGGCAGACGCTCGTTTCGTAAAGCCGGCACTAAGCACGACACTCCCACAGCCCTGGAGGTTACTCCAGCTCCTACCGAAACGGAAGGTGCTACTGTGGGTTCTTGATAAGCCGCCGCGGCTGCCAATGCTGCTGCCTCTCACTGCGCTCTTGCCCGATCCACCAGCGCCTGAGCATTAAGAGCCGGCTGATCGTCTCGCGGCGGGTTTCGACGTCGCTCGCTGCTAGAAACCACCGGCGACTCTAAACGTCGGCTGTAGCTGCGGCTCGGGAAGGGGGTTGAGTGCACGTGACTCCGGCTGTAAGTATATTTCTCCTGCTGCGACACTGCTATCTGCAAGTATCCAATAGCGTTCCGCACTTCCTCTGCGAAAGGCGTCCCGTCAGGGATGGGGATCGTGCCGAGTCTGGTTGCCGCTACCACCATGTTCTCCGCCGGGTTAGAATAATGACCGGGCGGTGTCGGAAAAGACTGTGGCGGGGTCTGGTTCCTGCGAGGCGGGTCTGGTTGCCGATGCTGAACTGCCGCCCTGCTCCCAGGTACTTCCGCCGTCTGGGTTACGGTCATAGGTAGATTCCGTCCCGTCCCTGGCGTGTTGAAAAGATTTCTGGCCTCATATTGATCCGGCAAATGGGACTGATGCCGCATCCGGTGAACCGCCGCTGCGGTCTGCTGTTCTAATTCAAGGCGAAAAGCATCCGCCCTAAGGCGCTCCGACTCAGCATCCATCTAAGCCTTCAATGTATTGATTTCCTCTTGGACTCCGGCCATCTGGTCCTTCAACCTCCGGATCTCCGTGTTACGGGCTGCCTGGTTTTCGACCGTGACCTCGGTCCCCATCAGAGTGGTAAGCTGGTTCATCAGATCTAGCAAAACTTGAGTCGGCGGCCTGCCGGACCCGGACCCGGTCGCACCAGCGGCCGTGCTACCAGGGGCCGGTGCTGATCCCGCCATGAAGACAGCGGCGTGGCTCGGCGGCTCATAGTATTCCGGATCATGATACTCCGGCTCAGGGTAATCCTCGATGTAGCCCCCAAGCCCGCCGTCGTGAAGCTGGTAAATTGATTCCGCCTCTCCGCTCGAGGATCCATCCTCCGAGCAGATGAGGGTTTCTTCTCGTGACACGGAACCTTCAAGCTCCGCACCTTGGGTAAAGCCGACGAAGACGTGCTTCCGACCTGGATTAACTCGGTCGGGTTGCACGCGCCGGGCCGGCTCGACGAGGTCGGTGCAGACGTCCGGCCCGGGGTTATATCCGCCGATCTTGCCGATGAAGACTTGAATTCCGCCGAAGGGGACCCGGTGCCTGTACTCGATTGAGTCGGCCTCGGGGCCCCAGCCAGCGTCGTCGATGTAGAGCTTGCCGCGGCGACTCTTGGTCATCCTGCCAACGGCATATCCCTCGATCCGTGGGAGAGAGCCCTTCGAGAACTCCACACCACTGGGCGCTGGCCCCACGGTGAGCGCCAACTGTCGTGGTTTTGTCACGGCAGATGTCCCCGTGAAAGGACTTAGGTTCGGGACCATCGCTGAGGCGGTGATCTCGAAGAGGTTGATCGGAATCGAGAGACAAGGGTTACCCAGGTTCGGCCCCTCGGAAAGAGGTAAAAGCCAACGTCCTGCTTTGTGTTGTATTGATTGGGTATCGATTACAAGGGAGCGAGTTCGCTTGACCTAGCTTTCGATGAGTTGTTTCGTGGCCTAAGCCGCCCAGGTAACCCGCCTTTATATACACAGGTCAAGGCCCTGGGCTTACAAGAGTCCGGGCCGGGTTATACTTGATAACCGACCTCACCTCTAACTACACATGCCTTGTCTAACAAGCCGCCACCGGAGGCTCACACGTCATAGGTTACATCTTGTATTCTGGCTCTGGGCCTCCAGGCCCATTGAGTAAGCCTGCACCAAACCTTATTGTAAGCCGCCAACCGCATGACCCGGCCCCACCTGGGCGGGTCTCACCACGGGGTTATATCCCCAACAGGCATGGCTCTACGGCAGCGGCGAGCTCAGAGAGCTCGGGTCCGAGGGGGAGAGGGAGCAGAGAGAGAGGGAGAGGTAGTAGGGCGAGGGGATGAGCTCGAGGGAGATCCAGGCGTCGCCGGGCGTCGCTAGATGAGCCAGGGGGAAGCAGGAGGTGGCCAGGCAGCGTCGGCGCTTCGCCACGCACCTGCCTGGTCCTTCTGGCAGGAGGAGGAAGAAGACCCCCCTGCCCCTGGTGGGCTGGGCTGGCTTCTCTCCCGGGCCAGGAGTACCAGGTAACTATTTCCTTTTCCATTTTCTTTTCTTTTCTAATTTCTGCTCTCTGTTATTTTTTTTTGTTTGTGCAAAAATCCTAAAGTCAATAATCCTGAAATAATTCCTGGGGTTTATGAATATTGTTTCTAGGCCCCACAATAATTATCAGAATTTTGAAACAACTAAAATAGTTATAGTCTTTTATTTGTCATTTTCAGCAACATTGCTTGTTTATTTTAAATGCCAAAAAGAGTTGTTAAAAGTAGATCAACCCTGGCATGTTGTTGCCAACATTTATCAGAGAGGGGAACATTTTGAAGAGCATTTTGGAATCATTGAAAAAAATCAATTATTGGAATTTGTTTATTTGATGAAGTGCTAGGGTTTGTCATCCCCATTTCAAATTCATAAGAAATTAACATGATGCCATGGATGCCAATGCAACTATTTACAACCAATATTCTAGGTCTGTGACACTATCCAAGAGTTCGTACTAAAATAACACCAAGTTATCCTTTCCGATCAATCTATCTAGAGTTCGTACTAAAATAACACCATATGATACGCATCAACCAACTCTAATGTCACCTAGATACTCCAATGTCACCACAAGTATCCATGAGTTAATTATATGATACGCATCAAACAATTTCAGATTCATAAAACTCAATCCACACAAAGAACCTCAAAGAGTTCCCCAAGATTTCTATCGGAGAACATGGTATGAAAACGTGCAATCAACCCCTATGCATAGATCCCCTAGGTCACCGGAATCCGCAAGTTGATGCCTCAACATATATCAAGTGAATCAATAGAATACCCCAATGTCACTACGGGTATCCCACGCAAGACGTACATCAAGTGTTCTCAACCAAAATATTCAATCCAACATAACGACATCTCAAAGGGAAAGATTCAATTCATCACAACATGATAGCAAGGGAATAACATCATATGATCCAACTATATTAACAAAGCCCATGATACATCAAGATCGTGACATCTCAAGAACACGAAAGAGAGAGATTGAACACATAGCTACTGGTACATACCCTCAGCCCCGAGGGTGGACTACTCCCTCCTCGTCATGGCCTCCGCCGGGATGATGAATATGGCCACCGGAGATGATCTTCCCTCTCCGGTAGGGTACTGGAATGCCTCCAGATTGGTTTTTCACCGATACAGAGAGTTGCGGTAGCGGAACTTCTCGTCTAGGGTTATTTCTAGGGGTTTCTCAATATATAGGATTTTTGGGTGTCGGTTTCACGCGGAGATGGGCCACGAGTGGACCACAACACACCATTGTGCACCAGAGGGGCCTGGCTTGCCCTGGTGGGTTGTGCCCACCTCGTGGCTCTCCTAGCCCTCCAACGAAGCTTCTAGTGCCTCTTTTGTTCCAAAAAAATCGTCAAAAAGTTTCGTTGCATTTGGAGAAATTTGATTTCTGCACAAAAAACAACACCACGGTAGTTCTGCTGAAAACAGCGTCAGTCCGGGTTAGTTCCAAAAATGATATAAAATTGCTATAAGATAATTGTAAAACATCCAAGAATGATAATATAACAGCATGGAACAATAAAAAATTATAGATACGTTGGAGACGTATCAATGAACTCAACAACTTCGAGCGCAACAAAGTTTGGCGGTTGGTGCCAAGACCAAAGGAGAATCACAATGTCATTGGAACCAAATGGATCTTTAAGAACAAGCAAGATGCGAATAGTGTAGTCATTCGCAAAGGCAAGATTGGTGGCTTAATACGGTGAAACCTTTGCTCCCGTCGCTCGCCTTGAATCTATTCGCATGTTGCTTGCATATGCATCTCATCATGATTTCAAATTATATCAAATGGATGTGAAGATTGCTTTTCTTAATGGTCCGCTTAAGGAGTTGGTATATGTCAAGCAACCCCCAGGGTTCGAGGATCCCAAGTTCCCCAATCATGTATACATTCTCGATAAGGCACTCTATGGCCTTAAACAAGCCCCACGAGCGTGGTATGAGCACCTTACCGAGATGTTGCAAGACCGTGGGTTTGAAATTGGGAAAATCGATCCCACTCTTTTCACAAAGAGGGTTAACGGGACCTTGTTTGTATGCCAACTATATGTTGATGATATTATCTTTGGTTCTTCTAACAAAGTTTTCAATGATGAGTTTGCCGCACTAATGACCAAAGAGTTTGAGATGTCCATGATGGGGGAGTTGAAGTTCTTTCTTGGATTCGAAGTCAAGCAACGAAGTCAAGGAACCTTCATCAAGCAAGCTAAATACACTCAAGACATGCTCAAGAGATTTAAGTTGGATGATCTCAAGCCGGCCAACGCCAATACACCCATGCCTCTCAAATGCCAACTTCATAGTGATCCCAATGGTAAAGTCGTTTATCAAAAGGTATATCGGTCCATGATTGGATCCTTGCTTTATCTTTCTGCATCTAGGCCCGATATCATGTTGAGTGTGGGAATTTATGCACGATTTCAATCCGCACCTAAGGAGAGTCACTATGTGGCTGTCAAGCGAATCTTTCGATATTTGGCTCATACCCCAAACTTTGGCTTATGGTACCCCAAAGGTGCTTCATTTGATCTCATAGGATATTCTGACTCAAATTGGGCGGGAGACCGTGTGGAGAGGAAGTCAACTTCCGTAGGTTGCCAATTTCTTGGTCGCTCTTTGGTAAGTTGGTCTTCGAAGAAACAAAATTGTGTTTCTCTCTCGTCCACCGAGGCCGAATATGTAGCTGCATCAAGTTGTTGTGCACAGTTGCTCTGGATGAGGCAAACTTTAAAGGATTACGGTGTCATGTGTGACAAAGTGCCCCTCTACTTTGACAACGAGAGTGCTATCAGGATCTCCAACAGCCCGGTCCAACATTGCAAGATGAAGCACATTGAGATTCGTCATCACTTCATCCGGGATCATATCAAGTGTGGAGAAATTGATCTTATTCATCTCAATACTAATGAGCAGCTTGCATATATTTTCACGAAGCCATTGGATGAAGCAAGATTTCGCGAGTTAAGGCATGAGCTAAATATCATTGATTCGAGCAATGTGGCTTGACTTGTTGCACACCCCCACCACACTCTTCATTATGTCTTGTTTAGGTGTAGGCATGGACATAGGGGGAGTGTTGTTCTCTCAATGAACTCTCCCTTCCCTTATTATGCATAAATCGATCAAGTCTTTCACTTTAACCATTTTTTGGTACTAGTGCTTCAAAGACGAGTTTTGGCCATGGACCCAAGGTTAAAACCTGCACGGAGCCATACCATTTGACACAAACATAGGTGGCCTCAGCCACCGCCCCTCCTAGTGAGGCATGTGTCATTGATCTTGCTTGAGGTGTTTTGTTTTCTTGCACTTTATTCACTCTTGCTAAGATTGATTAGTTCCTAGGTGCGGGTATCCTCCAATGGTTGATCTGTCGTGTTTTCTGTTTTTGCAACCTTGGGACTTACCTCACCATATCTCTATGTCGTGTCTCCATCCCAAGCCTTCCTCATCCCATAAACCATCTAATTCCAATTGTACGCATATTGATCATGTCGTTGGTGACTGTGGTCGGGCGGTACAACCGGTGTCTATGCTGGTACAACCGCTGAGTCACCTATTGTACCACCCTAGTGGTACAACTGGTGTAGCTCTGGTGGTTCTACCGCTAACTACCAGGCTATACCTGGTGCGGTACAGCCGCTCGTCCAGAGCAGTACAACTGCCCGCGGTGGACGGGTACTTAAAGGGGCCGGGACGAAGGAGTATTCTTTTCCCCTCGTGTCCGACCTCCTCTGCTGCCCTAGCCGCCGGCCGCCGCCACCACTGTCCCGGAGTGCCCTCCGGCGCCCAGGATCTACGGATTTCTCTCCGAATATGCTCCGTGGATGTCTCCTCCTGTCCGATCTCTTCCCGTGGACACCAGTAATGCCTCGTTCCTTTGGGTCCTCTCTTTGGATCCTCCATTGTTAGGGCATTGCTTGGTTTCCCGCGTTTTTAATCAAACTATTGGATGGAAGAGATCACTACTATACCTCCTATTACTTGTGTTGCTTAGAACTTAAAATATTGGTGCGTGGTTCGAATCCGGATGTGTCGGTTCCCCACTGATGTGGTGCTGTCTGTATGAGCGGTACAACCGCTGGGGTGACCGGTTCAACCGGGTTCTCTGAATCTTGTACCACTGTTTTATCTTCTCTGCTTCAATATATTCCTCTGTTTGCATATAATTCCCTCATCTTTTCTGGGTTTTCTTGTGTGCTTCTCGTGTGTGTCTGCAGGTGGCTCAGGTTCTCGCTCTGCTCCTCGTAAGAATATCAAGAAACGAGCTCGCAGATGTAAGCTCGTCAATGAGTCATAAGAAGAGGAAGTGGTGATCCCCACCAAGCCAACTCGTCGTGAGAAGTATTTGACCGCCAAGAAAAAGTCAGCAAAGCCTGTGCACAAATGGAAGCAAGCTGATTGAGAGAAGTTTCGCATTCAAAATCCATATGAGGTCCCTGTTGCTTCTAGGTGGTCCACCCCTCAGTTCAGAAATGAGATGCAAGTGCGGATTGTGCACGAACTTTATGACCATCACAAGAACAAGTTCGCCAAGCAATGGACAATTGACATTGAGTACTGGAGAAACAACTTGGACTACTTTGGGGATGCTTTGGCACTGTGCGAGGAGTTTGATTTGATCAAACTCATGACTATCAATTGTGCCTTTGATGTGCAACGCATTCATCAGTTCTATGCCACTGTCCATTTCAACACTAATGATGCTCGTCACCCCTCCTTCATGTGCCGTGATGAATTCTTCCACGTTCCTTGGCGCGCCTTTTGCAACACTCTTGGCTATGATGATACTGGCCTCACTGGGGCATCCGTCCTCATGACCGGGCTACCTCCATGGAGAAGGAGGAGCTGGCCTCTTTGTACATTCCCGGGCGTGGCATTCTTGGAGGATCCAAGGACTTGCAGCATGTCTATGATATCTTGCACCGTTTCTTCCGGAATTTTTTTCTACCCAAGGCTGGGAATCAAGATGAGATTCATGGTTATCTAGTCGATCTGCTTGTGGCTATGAAGACTGAAGCTAGCTCTGGTGCTACGTTTGATGTCTCCAAGTGGTTGTGGGAGGAGATGTTCCGCACGGTTGTTTATAGGAAGGTCCCCACCTATGCTCCTTTTATCATGTGCTTTCTAGACTCTGTCTGGGTAGTTCGCAGGCCTGGAGAGCCTCTCACTTCTCCGAACAACCTCATCGAGCATGAGACCAAGCAACTCCGGAAGAAGAAGCATGCCGAGCCTCGTTTTCCCTCTGACCACCCAGAGGATGTTTTTGCTACTTCCAGCGACAGTGATTTTGAGCTTCCAGTAGGGGCCAAGCCCTCTTGGGTCACTAAGCTCACTGCCAAGGTAAAGAAGACCTTCTGCATGCAGTCCCACGTTCAGAAGAAGATCTATGAAGTCCATGTCAACGAGAAGCTTGCCAGATGCAGACAGCTTTAGATTATGCGGGCTCTCCATCTTAAGGCTGACAGTGGTTGTGAGAAGATCATCACTCCTGAGGAGAAGTGGATCTACAAGCATAGCACTTGGACTGATGATGAGGTCTTGGGTCAGCCTGCTGCGTCCTCCTCCTCTGTTGCTGCTGATGATATTATGGATGATGATGATGATGATAATGGGTCTGCCAGTGATGATTCAGAGGAGGCCGAGGGGTCTGACGAGGTCTACTGAGCTCTGGGGCGTTAGCATCGCTCTTTTCCTTTTTGGCGTCTTAATGCCAAAGGGGGAGAGAGTTATATTATGACGGGATTTGCATGGGTGTGGTTTTCTTGTTTTGCGTCTTTCCAGTTGAACTCTTATTTGCTTTTAGTCGGTTGTGGACTTATCTTATGTGGAGATTCTATGTGATCCCTTAGTATATTTATCTTGTCTCGTTGATCAAGTAGAGCCTGAGGTTCATTGATACTCTTACTTCTCTACTTCTTATCCTGTACAAATGCATATTGCTTTTATCCTTTCATTTGTACCCACTGGCCGGTCTATAAAATCAAGGGGGAGCTCCCATGTGTGTGCGAATCTCATCTGGTGCACACTTTGAGGGGGAGCTCCATTTTTTATTTTTTAGACCGGCAATGCAAATCATGTTGTTGTCATGATCCACAAAAATGGGGGAGATTGTAAGGGCATTCTATTGCCTTAGTGTTTTGGTGATGATGACACCTCACTTTGTTCTCTAATCGTGTGTCAAATTCTTCAGGTACTCCATGTGCGACACAAGACGATTAGACATTCCCTTCGGATGAAAAAGAACGAAGATTGTGTTATCTACGTGTTTATTTCTTTGGTCATAGGGATCCCGTACTATTAAGAGGGAATTCACATCGGAAGGTTTTGGGTGAATCAATGCACGTACACATTCCTAGTAACTGACCTCCTACCCGGCTACCCTTCCATTTTTTAAGAGAGAGGTCCTCTTTTCCAACTATGCAACCCTTCTCTTGCACGGTTGTACCGCTGGCCCTACAGTTGTACCGCTTGCTCAGGTACATCCGGCATAACCACCACCCCAGGGGTGATACCCTGGGGGTGTTGCTGTTAGCTGGTCTCCAGCGGTTGTACCGCTGCCTTTGGGCGGTTGTACCGCTAGCAGCTGGCTAACCCTAAGTGACAGCCTCGAGCGGTTGGGCCGGCCCAGTACCGCACAACCAACGGACACGGTTCTGTTGTGGTGCGGTACTTGGGCGGATGAAGGCCGGTTGTTCCGGTTGATCTCGATTGGCTGGTACTACCGGTGCCTCTGGCGGTTGTACCGCTCAAGGTTTGACCTTCTTCCAGTACTCAGGTCAAGCGGTTGCACTGGGGGGGACCACCGCCACACCTCTGTTTCTATGCGGTGGTTGAACGGTGGTCGAGCGGTTGTTCCGGTCCAACCGGTACTACCGCTGCCATGTAAAAGTGCGTGTAACGGTTGGAAATGGGGAGCACTATATAAAGAGGTGGTTCTCCCACCTCTCACTTATCTCTTACCTCTCTCTCTCCTCCATTGATGTCCTTCAAGATTTCTTTCCCGATCTCTCTCTCTCTATCCACTCAAACTTGTTGATTTGCTAGGGATTGAAGGACCTAGATCTACACTTCCACCAAAGGAAACTTGATTTCCACATACTTTCTTGTGTGGATTTTGTTAATCTTGGGTGTTTGAGCACCCTAGACAGAAGAGGTCACCTCGAAGCCATATTCCATTGTGGTGAAGCTTCGTGGTTTCGTTGGGAGCCTCCATTTGAGTTGTGGAGATTGCCCCAACCTTGTTTGTAAAGGTCCGGTTGCCGCCTTCAAGTGCACCACTAGTGGAATCACGGCATCTCGCATTGTGTGAGGGTGTGAGGAGAATACGGTGGCCTTAGTGGCATCTTGGGGAGCATTGTGCCTCCACACCGCTCTAACGGAGATGTACTTCCCCTCAAAGGGAAGGAACTTCGGTAACACATCCTCATCTCCATTGGTTCCACTTGTGGTTACTTCTTACCTTTACTTTGTGCAAGCATTACCTATCATATATTATTTGCTTGCTTGTGTTGTTATTGTTATTAGCATCATATAGGTTGCTCACGTAGTTGCATATCTAGACAACCTATTTGTGGCTATACCTAATTTGCTAAAGAAAAGTTAAAAATTAATAGTTGCCTATTCACCCCCCCTCTAGTCAACCATATCGATACTTTCACTGGTTATTTTAGGTTTTGTGCTTTACAAGTTAAACGCTAGTTTTATTTCGCATTTTTTCAAGCCTAACCCGTATTTATTTTAAAGCGCCTACACCCCCCCCCCCTCTAGGCGACATCCATGATCTTTCAATTGGTACCAAAGCCTCGTCTCTTATTATTAGGCTTAACCACCTAGAGAGTAAGTATGATGACTAGGGGATTAACATTCTTTGACACTCTTAGTTTTGATGGCACAAATTTTGATGTTTGGGTAATTCACATGCTTAATCTCTTTAGGGTCATGCACCCAAATTTAGAGAGAATTGTTGATATGGGTTTTTCTCCTCTAAAGGATCCTCAAAACATATCTTTAGAGGGTGAGAAAAACTCTTATCTCGATGCTCAAGATTCTAATGTGCTTTTCATTTCTTTGAGAAATGTAGGTATATTTGAACTCGTGCCGTTCCGGGATGCTCAAGAGTTGTGGACAAAGCTTCAAGCTAAATACAGTGTTTCCAAGACTTGTGGGGGTGATTGTTCTCCCTCCACCTCCGATTGTGTTGTGTTATCAACTTCTTCTACTTCACCTACATGTGGATTGCCACAAGGTAATGATATGGTGAGTAGTGTTGGTCATTGCAATGATGATATTGTGCTTATCCTTGATGATCCATCATCACTATCTTATTGGAATGCTCAATCTCTGGACTTTAACACTTCGAGCACCTTACATGTTTCACATGCTTGTGTTTATAGTCCTTGCATATCATGTAAAAATTCTTTGACCAAATCTCATGATGATATGCTTGCTATATCTTGTTGCCATGATAAAAATGTATCTATTTCCTCAAGTTGTTGTGCTAACAATGTAGAGCAACCCCAACACTCCATGAAACAAGATGTGGTCTTGAATGGTGCTTCAAGGAATCCTACATCATCATCGATTGTTTCTCACTTTTGCCTTATGGCTAAGGCCTCAAAGGTATCTCGTACTTTGAATCCAAATATATCTCTTGGTGATGATGTTGATGATAATGAGGATGAGGATAATGATGAAGAGAATGATAATGTTGCTTCCTTAAAAAATAAGGGGGGAATTATTTTAAAGCTTTTCAGAAGAATAAAATTGCTCGTTCCAACTTCATGGAAATCATGTTGATACTTGTAAAATGCGTTGAAATTTTCCCCGAAGAGGGGGGGATGATGCAGCAAAGAAAACGTAAGTATTTCCCTCAATGAGAACCAAGGTTATCGAACCAATAGGAGAACCACGTAAATTCCCACCTTCAGCGCCTACGCACAAAAGAGCAAACACTTGCACCCAACGCGGGCAAGAGGGTTGTCAATCCCCTTGAACTCATTACTTGCAAGCTATAAGTAGTGATAGATAGATGATTTGATAAATATAAATTGTAAATAAAAAGAAGGCAAATAATGGCAGCAATATTTCATGAGTTTTTGTAATTATATTTGTGAGGAGACCCGAGGGCCACATTATTCGCTAGAGGCTTCTCTCTCAAAGAAGGCATACGGTGGGTAAACCAATTAGTGTTGGACAATTGATAGAAAAGCGCATAGTTATGCAATATTTATTCATGATAATGATCATATATATAGGCATCACGTCGATAAACAAGTAGACCGGCTCCTTCCAGCATCTACTACTATTACTTCACCCATCGACTGCTATCCAGCATGCATCTAGAGTATTAAGTAAAAACAGAGTGATGCTTGGAGGATGATGACATGATGTGGACAAAGTAAATCCAATCGATATGAATAAACCCCATCGTTTTACCCTTAGTGGCAGCAATACAATACGTGTCATGTCCCTTTCTGTCACTGGGATTGAGCACCGCAAGATTGTACCCACTACAACTCACCACTCCAACTTGAAGATGAATCAATCTAGTTGGCCAAACCAAACCGATAGATCAGAGAGCATTACAAAGGTATAACAATCATTCAAATAAATACCATCAAGTATTCAGTATCTTTTCATGAATAATCTGAACATAAACCCATAATTCATCGGATCCCACCAAACACACCGCAAAGATTGATTACATAAGATAGATCACCGCGGGAATCGCGGTGATCTTGGCAATGAAGAATACATATAGAGAGAGATAGCCATCTAGGTACTAATTACGGACTCGTAGATCTGCGATGAACTACTCACACATCACCATGGGAGCACCAAGTTTGGTGTAGAGGCCCTCCATGATCGATCCCCCCCTCCGGCAGGGCACTGGAACAGGGCTCCAGATGGGAACATGGTGGAACAGAGACTTGCGGCAGTGGAGAAAGTGTTTCGGGAGGCTCTTTAGTGTTTTTGGAATATATGTGAATTTATAGGCCAGAGAACGAGGGCTGGAGAGCGGGAAGGTGGCCCCAAGCTATCAGGGCGCAGCCACCCCCTGGGCGCGCCCTGATGGCTTGGGGGCACCTCATGTGCCCTCCGGTCTTCCTCTGAAGCTTCCAGGTCTTATTTTGGTCCCAAAAAAATCATCAAAAAATTTCGGGGTATTTGGACTTCGTTTGGTACAGTATTCCTTAAAAGCCAAAAACACGCAGAAAATAACAGCTAGGACTTGGCACTAGGTTAATAGGCTAGTGCTAAAAAATAATGTAAAACAACAAGTAAATGCCTAAAAAGTATCCTAGAATGATAATATAATAGCATGGAACAATCAAAAATTATAGATGCATTGGAGACGTATCACATGTCTATTGCCATTGATGGTAAGAAATACATTAAGGAGTTGGAATCTCATTTAGAGGAGCTTGAGGTCACCATTGAGGAAATGGAAGGTCATGAGCGTGATTACGCTAATGATATTGCGGATCTTTCTCAAGCTCTTAAGGAAGAACAAACCACCAAGGAATCTCTTGAGGAGACTTTTGCTCCAGAACTATCTAGAATAAAGGAATCCTGTGATAGAGCACTTGAGGTGGTCAATGATTTCAAAACTAAAAATGATAAGCTTGAAGTTGCTCATGTTAAACTCCTTGAGGACTTTGAGCACCTCGAAAATGGCTCAAGGGTCATTAAGAGTGAGCTCATCAAACTCACCGAGTCTCATGCTCAAATTAAAGCTTCATATTCAAAAGAGCTTCCAAGTTGCCTTCTCCTCTTGTTGTTAATGATGATGCTTATGCTACTAACTCTATTTATTGTGAAGCATCCATTTTGAAGGAGATTGTTGAGCTAAGGGCTCAACTTGAGTTGTTATCTAGCAATTGTGGGAAATTGGAAGAAAGTTATGTAAAGCTCACGAGCTCTCAAGATGATCTTCTAGTATCCCAAATGTGCTAAAGATAGATCATGAGGCCATGATTACTAAGGTAACTCTAGTGAGCCTCATGTGGACATTAGCACTACTTCTAGTCAAAATGCTATATTGCTGATACGTCTCCAACGTATCTATAATTTTTTATTGTTCCATGCTATTATATTATCTGTTTTGGATGTTTTATATGCACTAATATGCTATTTTATATTATTTTTGGGACTAACCTATTAATCTAGAGCCTAGTGCCAGTTTCTGTTTTTTCCTTGTTTTTGAGTATTGCAGATAAGGAATATTAAACGGAGTCCAAACGGAATAAAATCTTCGGAATGATTTTTCTTGGACTAGAAGAAACCCAGCAGACTTGGAGATGAAGGCAGGAGACCTGTCGTGGCGTCACAAGCCACCAGGGCGCGCCCTAGGGGGGGGCGCCCCCCTGGCTTGTGGCCCCACGGCAGCCCTCCTAACCCTATTCTTCGGCCTATAAATTCCCAAATATTCCCTGGATACCAAAAAGAGCCACGAAAATACTTTTCCTCCGCCGGAAGCCTCTGTTCCCGTGAGATCCAATCTTGGAGCCTTTTCCGGTAATCTGCCGGAGGGGGAATCGATCACGGAGGCATTCTATATCAACTCCATTGCCCCTCCGATGATGCGTGATTAGTTTACCACAGACATTCGGGTCCATAGCTAGTAGCTAGATGGCTTCTTCTCTCTCTTTGTTCTTCAATACCATGTTCTTCATGATCTTCATGGAGATCTATCCGATGTAATACTCTTTTGCGGTGTGTTTGTCGAGATCTGATGAATTGTGGGTTTATGATCAGCTTATCTATGAATATTATTTGAATCTTCTCTGAATTCTTATATGCATGATTTCATATCTTTGCAAGTCTCTTCGAGTTATTGGTTTGGTTTGGCCAACTAGATTGGTAATTCTTGCAATGGGAGAAGTGCTTAGTTTTGGGTTCAATCTTGCGGTGTCCTCACCCAGTGATAAAGTAGGGGCAGTGAGGCACGGATTTGTATTGTTGCCATCGAGGATAAAAAGATGGGGTTTTCATCATATTGCTTGAGTTTATCCCTCTACATCATGTCATCTTACCTAATGCGTTACTCTGTTCTTCATGAACTTAATACTCTAGATGCAGGCAGGAGTCGGTCGATGTGTGGAGTAATAGTAGTAGATGCAGAATCGTTTCGGTCTACTTGACACGGACGTGATGCCTATATGCATAATCATTGCCTTGGATATCTTCATAATTATTCGCTTTTCTATCAATTGCTCGACAGTAATTTGTTCACCCACCGTATTATTTTCCTTCATGAGAGAAGCCTCTAGTGAAACCTATGGCCCCCGGGTCTATTTTCCATATTATATTTTCAGATCTATAAACCAAAAATACCAAAAATACTTAGCTGCAATCTTTTTACTTTTGTTTTACTTTTCGTTTTAGCAATCCTATCTATCTATCTCTATCAGATCTCATCCTTGCAAGTAACCGTGAAGGGATTGACAACCCCTTTATAGCGTTGGGTGCAAGTGTTTGATTATTTGTGTAGGTACATCTATTAGGGACTTGCTTGTATCTCCTACTGGATTGATACCTTGGTTCTCAACAACTGAGGGAAATACTTATCTACTTTGCTGCATCACCCTTTCCTCTTCAAGGGAAAACCAACGCATGCTCAAGAAGTAGCAAGAAGGATTTCTGGCGCCGTTGCCGGGGAGATCTACATCAAGCCTACCAAGTACCCATCACAAACTCATCTCTTGCATTTACATTATTTTCCATTTGCCTCTCGTTTTCCTCTCCCCCACTTCTAAAACGATTTTCAGAAAAAAACCAAAAAGATTTGCCTTTTTATTCGCCCTTCTTCCGTTCGTCTTTTCGTTTGCTTGTGTTGCCACGTGCCTTCTATTTGCTTGCATCTTCGCTTGCTAAAAATCTATTGATATGGATCCTCATCCACTTGCTAATCTTTTCAAAAGACCAAATGATGATGAACCAATTGCTAGTGAGTTGAGTGCACTTGATTATCTCTATGAAGTTTTGCTTGAAAATCATGAATCTGAAAATTTTGATGAAGTGATTTCTAAGGTGATTCATGATAGCTCCTTGATTGAAAAGCATGATTGCATTGATGTTATTATAAATTCTATTAATGTCAATTATGTTAATGATATGCAAAACAACAAGCTTGGGGATGGTAATTTTGTCATGTCCGCTTCTTATTGCAATGATCATGATTGGGGTGATAATGCTTCTTATGATCTTGAAAATTTATTTAAGCCTCATGTTGAATATGTTTGCAATAGTATCGAAAGTGGGTTTGGGAGAGCGTCAACTTTAGGTAAAAAGAATCCCACATATTTGGAGAGCGTTCGATCTTATGAATTTTTTAATAAAGGTGGGTTTGGAGAGGTCCTAACTTTAGTTGATGATAATCCCACTATTTTGGAAGATGATAAAAACTTTATGCATGTTGATCATAAAGAGATTATTGTTTATGACAGCTATATTGTTGAATTTTATTATGATGCTACTGAAATTTATTGTGAGGGAGGAACATATGCTTGTAGGAATTGCCGTAATATCAAGTTTCCTCTCTATGTGTTTAAAGTTTAGAAGTTATGCTTGTTTTGCCTTCCTATGCTAGTTGATTCTTGTTCCCGTAAATTGTTTGCTCACAAAATCCCTATACATAGGAAGTGTGTTAGACTTAAAAGTGTTTGTCATAAGATTCATGATTCTCTTTAGCATATCTCAATTACTACTTTTTATGCGAGCATCATTGAAATCATAATGCCTAGCTACGGGCGTTAAACAATAGCGCTTGTTGGGAGGCAACCCAATTTTATTTTTATGCTTTTGTTTTTGCTTCTGTTTTTGAGTGCTTCACACATTATTACCTCTGTAGTAATTGTTTTTTATTGTTTTAATTAGTGTTTGAGCCAAGTAAGACATTTGGGATGGTCTACGGTGATTGTGATTTGATTTGGCTGAAAAACAGAAACTTTTGCTCTCAGTGCAGGAATTTTGTAAATACACTGGAACAAGCTTTTGATCTGAAATTTTTACACAAGATTGATATACAAATTTCCCTGATTTTCCTAATTTTTCAGAATTTTTGGAGTTACAGAAGTATTCGAAGTCTATAGATTTCTACATACTGTTCTGTTTTAGACAGATTCTGTTTTCTTTGTGTTGTTTGCTTATTTTGATGTATCTATGGTTTGTATCGGGGGGTATGAACCATGGACAAGTTGGAATACAGTAGATATTACACCAATATAAATAAATAATGAGTTCACAACAGTACCTAAAGTGGTGATTTATTTTTCTTATACTAACGGATCTCATGAGTTTTCTGTTGAGTTTTGTGTTGTGAAGTTTTCAAGTTTTGGGTAAAGATTTGATGGACAATGGAATAAGGAGTGGCAAGAGCCTAAGCTTGGGGATGCCCAAGGCACCCCAAGCCATATTCAAGGATACCAAAAAGCCTAAGCTTGGGGATGCCCGGAAGGCATCCCCCCTTTCGTCTTCAATCCATCGGTAAATTTACTTGAGGCTATATTTTTATTCACCACATGATATGTGTTTTGCTTGGAGCGTCTTGTATGATATGAGTCTTTGCTTTGTAGTTTGCCACAATCATCCTTTCTGCACACATATTTTGAGGGGGACACGCATTTAATCGTGAATTTATTAGAATACTCTATGTGCTTCACTTATATCTTTTGAGCTAGGCAATGTTGCTCTAGTACTTCACTTATATCTTTTTAGAGCACGGTGGTGTTTTATTTTATAGAAATTATTGAACTCTCGTACCTCACTTATATTATTTTGATTGTCTTTAAACAGCATGGTAATTGGTTTAGGTTACGAATTTAGTCCTAATATAAAGGGCATCCAAGAGGGATATTATAAAAACTTTCATATTAAGTGCATTGAATATTATGAGAAGTTTGATTCCTTGCATATAGTTTTGAGATATGAAGATGGTAATATGAGAGTCATGCTAGTGAGTAGTTGTGAATTGGAAGAAATACTTGTGTTAAAGTTTGTGATTCCCGTAGCATGCACGTATGGTGAACCGTTATGTAACGAAGTCGGAGCATGATTTGTTTAATGATTGTCAACCTTTGTGTGAGGGTCGGGAGCGCACGATGGTTAACTCCTACCAACCTCTCCCCTAGGAGCATGCGTCTAATGCTTTGCTTCGATAACTAATAGACTTTTGCAATAAGTATGTGAGTTCTTTATGACTAATGTTGAGTCCATGGATTATACGCACTCTCACCCTTCCACCTTTGCTAGCCTCTCTAGTACCACGCAACTTTCGCCGGTGCATTAAACCCACCTTCCTCAAAACAGCCACCATATACTTTCCTCAAAATAGCCACCATATACTTTCCTCAAAACAGCCACCATACCTACCTATTATGGCATTTCCATAGCCATTCCGAGGTATATTGCCATGCAACTTCCACCGTTCCGTTTTTCATGACACGCACCATCACTTTCATATTGCATATAGAGTCATATTTTGTTCTAGGTATCGAGTTGTAATTTTTGAGTTGTAAGTAAATAAAAGTGTGATGATTTTCATTATTAGAGCATTTGTCCCGTGAGAGAAAAGGATGATGGAAGCTATGAATCCCTCACAAGTTGGGATGAGTCTCCGGACTTTACAAATAATAAAAGAGGCCAGCGAAGCCCAAATAAAAAAAAAGGCCAAAGATGCCCACCACAAAAAAAATGAGAGAAAGAGAGAAGGGACAATGCTACTATCTTTTTACACACTTGTGCTTCAAAGTAGCACCATGATCTTCATGATAGAGTCTCCTATTTTGTCACTTTCATATAACTAGTGAAATTTTTCATCTTATGCACAACCACTTAGTTTTCTTTTTGAGCTTTCATACACTTATAGCTCTAGTGCATTCGTTGCATGGCAATCCCTACTCACTCACATTGATATCTACTGATGGGCATCTCCATAGCCCGTTGATACGCCTAGTTGATGTGAGACTATCTTCTCCTTTTTCCTCACAACCTCCACCATATTCTATTCCACCTATAGTGCTATATCCATGGCTCACGCTCATGTATTGCGTGAGAGTTGAAAAGGTTTGAGAACATAAAAGGTGTGAAACAATTGCTTGACTTGTCATCAGGGTTGTGCATGATTTAGATGCTTTGTGTGGGGAAGATGGAGCATAGCCAGACCATATGATTTTGTAGGGATAACTTTCTAAGGCCATGTTATTTCGAAAGGACGCAATTACCTTGTTGGTATGCCTGAAGTATTACTGTTTTTATGTCAATATTAGACTTTTTTTTTGAATCTTCTGGATCTGAATATTCATGCCACAATAAAGAATATTACATGGATAAATATGTTAGGTAGCATTCCACATCAAAAATTCTGTTTTTATCATTTACCTACGCGAGGACGAGCATGAATTAAGCTTGGGGATGCTTGATACGTCTCCAACGTATCTATAATTTTTGATTGTTCCATGCTATTATATTATCTGTTTCGGATGTTTTATATGCATTAATATGCTATTTTATATTATTTTTGGGACTAACCTATTAATCTAGAGCCTAGTGCCAGTTTCTGTTTTTTCCTTGTTTTTGAGTATTGCAGATAAGGAATATTAAACGGAGTCCAAATGGAATAAAATCTCCGGAATGATTTTTCTTGGACCAGAAGAAACCCAGCAGACTTGGAGATGAAGGCTGGAGACCTGTCGTGGCGTCACAAGCCACCAGGGCACGCCCTAGGGGGGGGGCGCCCCCCTGGCTTGTGGCCGCACAGCAGCCCTCCTAACCCTATTCTTCGGCCTATAAATTCCCAAATATTCCCTGGATACCAAAGAGAGCCACGAAAATACTTTTCCATCGCCGGAAGCCTCTGTTCCCGTGAGATCCAATCTTGGAGCCTTTTCCGGTAATCTGCCGGAGGGGGAATCGATAACGGAGGGCATCTACATCAACTCCATTGCCCCTCCGATGATGCGTGAGTAGTTTACCACGGACCTTTGGGTCCATAGCTAGTAGCTAGATGGCTTCTTCTCTCTCTTTGTTCTTCAATACCATGTTCTTCATGGTCTTCATGGAGATCTATCCGATGTAATACTCTTTTGCGGTGTGTTTGTCGAGATCCGATGAATTGTGGGTTTATGATCAGCTTATCTATGAATATTATTTGAATCTTCTCTGAATTCTTATATGCATGATTTCATATCTTTGCAAGTCTCTTCGAGTTATTGGTTTGGTTTGGCGAACTAGATTGGTAATTCTTGCAATGGGAGAAGTGCTTAGTTTTGGGTTCAATCTTGCGGTGTCCTCACCCAGTGACAAAGTAGGGGTAGCGAGGCACGTATTTGTATTGTTGCCATCGAGGATAAAAAGATGGGGTTTTCATCATATTGCTTGAGTTTATCCCTCTACATCATGTCATCTTACCTAATGCGTTACTCTGTTCTTCATGAACTTAATACTCTAGATGCAGGCAGGAGTCGGTCGATGTGTGGAGTAATAGTAGTAGATGCAGAATTGTTTCGGTCTACTTGACACGGACGTGATGCCTATATGCATAATCATTGCCTTGGATATCTTCATAATTATTCGCTTTTCTATCAATTGCTCAACAGTAATTTGTTCACCCACCGTATTATTTTCCTTCATGAGAGAAGCCTCTAGTGAAACCTATGGCCCCCGGGTCTATTTTGCATATTATATTCTCAGATCTATAAACCAAAAATACCAAAAATACTTAGCTGCAATCTTTTTACTTTTGTTTTACTTTTCGTTTTAGCAATCCTATCTATCTATCTCTATCAGATCTCATCCTTGCAAGTAACCGTGAAGGGATTGACAACCCCTTTATAGCGTTGGGTGCAAGTGTTTGATTATTTGTGTAGGTACATCTATTGGGGACTTGCTTGTATCTCCTACTTGATTGATACCTTGGTTCTCAAAAACTGAGGGAAATACTTATCTACTTTGCTGCATCACCCTTTCCTCTTCAAGGGAAAACCAACGCATGCTCAAGAAGTAGCAATTGCCATGTGCTAGTCCTTGTAATTCTTCTACACATAACATTGGTACATCTTGTGATGAATTACATTCCTTGCCTTGTTGCTCTAACGATGAAGCTTATACTTCCTCTAGTACTTGTGTTGATTCTAACCATGTAGATGAAATCAAAGAGCTCAAGGCCCAAGTCACTTTTTGAAGAATTACTTGCAGAAGTGTCATGAAGGGAAGTCCACACTCAACAATATTTTGAGTGGACAAAAATCCCCCAATGACAAGGGTGGACTTGGATTCAACTCCAATAATAAGAATAAGTCCAAGATCAACAAGAAGAAGGGCCAAGAACAATTCAAGAATTTGGCCAAGATTGTTTGCTTCAAGTGCAAGATTGAAGGGAATCAATTTAGATCTTGCCCATTGAAGAAGAAGCCCATTAGTGACAAGCAACAAAGGAAGAGGCCTCATGTACAAACTCAAGTTGAAGAACGAACACTTCCCAACAAGACTCAATTTAATGCTTCTCAAGTTGATAAATCAAGTGAGAAGAAAGTGAATATTAGATGTTGCTACTTATGTTGTGAGAAGGGTCATCTTGCGTATTCATGCACTAATGGTACTGTATCCAACCCCATTATGATTGATGATATTTATTCTCTTAGGAAGGATATGGTTGGCAATTGACAAGTTTGTTGATACTCAAAGTGTGTCAAGAAAAGAACCATTTGGGTAGCCAGGCCTATTGTGACTAACCTCTTAGGACCCAACTTGGTTGGGGACCAACAAGCTCAAACTTGAACAATAGGTATTGTTGGAGGGCATTGGAGACTTGGCTACATCATGAAGAATTAATGGACCTTCATCATTCATATTATCTCAAGCCAAGTCATTTGGATTATCGAGTTTCTCTCTTATATCCAGTGTGCACTACTGGAATTCAGTTATTTGTCGTCTGCCAGATCTTTGCCGTCGGCTGGCAGATGGCAAAGAGGGTCTTTGCCATCGGCTGGCAGATGGCAAAGAGGGTCTTTGCCATCAGCTGTCAGCTGGCAGACGGCAAATAGATGGCTGATGGCACAGAGCTTCTTTGCCGTCAGTCAGCTCTTTGCCGTCGGCGAGCGGACGGCAAAGAGGCGCACAGCAGACGGCAAAGCCACAGCTGGGCCCCACTTGATCGCGTGGTGCCTAGGTTAAACTTGGCGACTTCTTTGCCGTCTGCTAGCGGACGGCAAAGAGTCCTAAAGCAGACGGCAAAGAGGCTAGCCTCTTTGCCGTCCGCTAGCAGACGGGAATGCTCTAACGGGTACTACCGGCCGTCCCCGCCCCCACCCCGGCCCCTCTCTCTCACTCTCACCCACTCCCAGTCCCCTCTCCCCCCGACGCCCACCGCCGGCCGCCTCCGTCGTCTCCCCACCGCCCCGGCCGCCTCCTCTCCTCACCGCCGGCCGCCTCTGCCCCCGCCCCCGCCACCGTATGCCACGCCCCCGCTGCCCCCCACCGCCCCCGCCCCCGCCGCCCCAGCCGCCCCCGCCGCCACCTCCACCCCGTCCGGCCGCCTCCTCTCGTCGCCACTGGCCGCCTCCGCCCCCGCCCCCGCGACCGGACGCCACGCCCCCGTCGTCCCCCGCGGCCCGGCCGCCCTCGCCGCCCCGTCCGCCCCCGACGCAACGCCGCCACCTCCGCCCCGTCCGGCCGCCTCCTCTCCTCGCCCCGACCGCCCTCGCCGTCTCTGGTGAGCCCCCCATCCCCGGCCACCACCATTTTTAGTTTTTTTGTTTTTTCTTCTGTTAAATTAGTTAATTAGTTTATTAGGTAGAAAAACTTAGATACTCCCTCCGTTCCTAAATATAAGTGTTTTTAGAGATTTCACCATTGAACTACATACGGATGTATATAGACATATTTTAGAGTATAGGTTCATTCATTTTGCTCCGTACGTACTCTCCTATTGAAATGTCTACAAAGACTTATATTTAGGAACGGAGGGAGTAGAAAAGAAAAAACTTAGAAGAAAAAGATGAAAATAAAAAAATAGAAGAAAAAAAAAAGAAAAGAAGAAGGAAAAGAAGAAGGAAAAGAAGAAGAAGAAGAGGAGAAGGAAAAGAAGAAGAAGAAGAAGAAGAAGAAGAAGAAGAAGAAGAAGAAGAAGAAGAAAGAGGAGAGGAGGAGAAGAAAAACCTAGTAGAACTTAGATAGAAAATAAAAAACTTAGAAGAAAATAAGAAAAGAAAAACCTAGAAGAAAAAAAAGAAGAAAAAGCAAAAGAAGAAGAAGAAGAAGAAGAATTCTGCGGTGAGCCCCCTGCATGACACCCCCGGCACGACACCCCGGCACGACACCCCCGGCACGACACCCCCGGCGACGCCCCTCCGGTGAGCCCCCTTCTCGACACCCCGGTGACACCCCGGCGACACCACAGCACCACACCCCCACGCAGCTGTTAATACGCCGCCCCCAACACAACTAACCCCCGACCCCCGACACCTCTTCGGCCTTCCAGAGGCCGACGGGGTCATAGTTTTTTAAATTATGTGTTAGGTCATATATTTTCCGATTTTGTTATGAAAAACATCATATTTGTGTTGATTGAACTTCATTTCAATGTGCAGTTGTTTCGTCGCTGCGAGGGTCTGCTATTCGACGACCTCCCCGTGCGTTGGACGAGCTCCCCTGCTGCGTTCGTGGGTGAGCACAAATGACATCTCCTCCCCCGGCCCCCTTAATTTGCTCGGTTCCGGTCTTCGTGCCGATGAAACTTGCTAGCCATAGGTGTCTTCAATCATCAGTATGCGTGACCAGTATGCGTCTCCCGTTCGAAAGGGCGGCATCTATAAATATGCATGTCTTTGCATATTTATAACCGCCATCCTTTCGAATTGTCCAACGTTATCCATGGACAACCCGAGTATGTGTAGATTGGGTTCGTTTTCCCGTATGCTCTGCTCCGGATCCGATGCGGAATTTCGTCAGTGCCTCCCTGTTGATCTCCGGGTACACATCCTCTCTGCTTATTGTCGAGACGTGTATCAGGAGAACAGCAGGGAGGTGCTGCCGAAATTCTGCGTCGGATCCGGAGCAGAGCATGGGAAAACGAACCCAATCTACACATACTCGGGTGGGATTAGGACCTATCTCTACCTATTAGCGTGTAGGTTGCATGGACGTAATAAAACTGACAAACTTGATTAACGGATGAATATAGATGATGAATTATATATATATTTCTTGTGTGTTTAGTAGGTAGGCAAGATGAGTGATCGTGCTTGGATGTACACCGGTCACCCTAGTCAGAAAGAAATGACCATTGAATGGTTAACCAAAACCAAGGGGTTTCTGAGCGCCGCATTTGCAAATGGCCAGGAAATAACCTGGTGCCCCTGTGTCCGGTGCGACAACCATAAAAAGTGGACACGGGATGAGATGGGTAAACACTTGCAGAAGTGGGGTTTTACGACTGATTATACGCTGTGGAGATTTCATGGTGAGTCTGCCCAACGCGCCAGAGCTGAGGTGGTTCGTCATCGCACCGACGAGCATGGTACCGGGATCGAAGACATGGTGCAAGACTTTGATGATGCTCGGGATTCGGACGATGAGATGGAGGAATCTGCAAAGGCCTTCTATGAAATGTTGGAGTCTTCAAAACGTCCTCTCCACGAGCACACTGAGCTTTGTCAGCTGGATGCCATCGCGCAAGTAATGGCTCTGAACGCTCAGTTCAACCTGGGGAGAGAATGCTACGACGCGATGATGATGATATTTGGACGCTTTCTACCCAAAGGCCATGTATTGCCAGCAAACCTGTACCAGTCGGACAAAATCCTACGTGCGCTTAAGATGCCCTATGAGAAGATAGATGCCTGTGAGAATGGATGTGCCTTATTTAGGCTTGAGTATGCGAGCTTCAACTATTGTCCCATTTGCAAGTCTTCCAGGTAGGTTGTGGTAGACAACGGTATGGGTGAGAAGAGTCAGACCAAAATCCCAGTTAATGTTCTTCGGTATATGCCAATCATACCAAGACTTCAACGTCTTTTCATGGTCGAAGAGACGGCCAGACAGATGACGTGGCATAAATTGGGCAAAAGAACCGAACTAGATGCAGATGGGAATCCGATGTTGGGACACACTTCAGACGCTTTTGCGTGGAAGTACTTCGATGCATTACATAAGGATAAGCGGCAGATCCAAGGCATCCTCGAGTCGCCATCAGCACGGATGGGTTCAATGTGTTTGGTATGACGGCAACCCAATACAGTTGCTGGCCTGTATTTGTCATTCCACTCAATCTTCCCCCCGGAGAGATTATGAAAAGAAAGAACATTTTCTTGACGTTGATAATTCCAGGGCCCAACTATCCGAGGAAGAATATGAATGTGTACATGCAGCCGCTTAAGGATGAATTGCAAGAAGCTTGGGATAATGGGATCAAGACATATGACGCCGCTACAAAAAAAACTTCAAAATGCATGTGTGGTACATGTACTCGTCGCATGACTTGCTGGCGTATGCGCTATTCATTGGCTGGTGTGTGCATGGAAGGTTCCCGTGCCCCACATGCAAGGCAGCTATTGAGTTCCGTTGGCTGTAGGCGGGTCGCAAGTATTCTTGCTTCGACTTGCATAGACAGTTCCTGGATCCTCGCCATAAGTTCAGAAAAGACAAGAAGAATTTCATGAAAGGTAGAGTTGTCAAAAACTCTGCACCACCTGCATTGACAGGCCAACAGACCCTGGATCAGATAAACGCTCTCGAGTCGGATCCAAATCGTCCAGGGTATTTCAAAGGGTATAATTCGAAACATGCCTGGACTCACAAGATATGCTTGTGGGATCTGCCTTACTTTAAAGACCTCCTTTGCCCACACAACATCGACGTGATGCACACTGAAAAGAATATCGCCGAGGCCCTTTTTGGTACATTGTTCGGCATAGAGGGGAAGTCGAAGGATAATCCTAAGGCTAGAGTCGATCAGGAGGCTCTATGTGATAGACCGTTACAAAACATGCGACAACCAAAAGGAAAGAAGAACTGGAGGAAGCCAAAGGCATGGTTCAATCTTGGAAGGCCAGCTATGAGGGAAATGATCTTGTGGGTGAAAATGCAGTTGATGTTCCCCGATGGGTATGCAGCGAATCTAAAGAGGGGAGCGAGTCTTGCCAAATTGAAAATATTTGGTCTCAAGAGTCATGATTGGCACATATGGCTTGAGCGGGTAATGCCGGTGATGTTGCGTGGCTTTATCCCTGAGGATGAATGGCTAGTACTGGAAGAGCTGAGCTATTTCTTCCGTGCTCTTTGTGCGAAAGAACTATCGCCTGACGTGCTAGACGAACTGGAAGAGTTGGCGCCGGAGTTGATCTGCAAGTTAGAAAAGATCTTTCCATCGGGATTCTTTAATCCAATGCAGCATTTGATTTTGCATCTCCCGACCGAGGCAAGATTGGGGGGGCCCGTGCAAAATGTTGGTGCTTCGCAACTGAGAGGATGCAGAAGACGCTTCGAGCAAAATGTAAAAATAAACGTAGAATTGAAGCATCGATGGCCGAGGCATTCATTACCGAGGAGGCGACAAACTTCGTGACAACACACTACAAAGCCAAGAATGGTCATTTGCATAATCCGAAGCCTCGGTACAATGATGGCGACTGTGAAAAAGGTCGATCCAACCTCAGCCTATTCAAAGGGAAGCTCGCACCAGCCGGTGCTTCGAAAGCAATAGCGTTGGATGTCGAAGAATGGCGGACCATTTCGTTGTATATCTTCAACAACCTAACAGAAGTGCGGCCGTACATCGAGTAAGTTCTCGGTACATTGTTTCGCAACTTCTAATTCCTTTGAAATGCTGTTATTCCCGGATATGTGATACAGTCGATACGTCGCCAAATTCTCGGATGGAGCGGTGATCCAAAAGGATTCCATCGAAGAGTATGAGCTTCTGGCAAAGCATGGAGGCGGCTATCCCGGTTTCATCTCTTGGTTCAAACAAACGGTAATTTCCATTAGACCATTTCATTTCTTCGTCTAGTTTGCGGCTAATGCAACAATCCTTTCGTATTAAACTTGTAGGCTAATGCAGAGTCTATGGACTCCGAATTGAGACAAGTCGCTAATGGTTTTGACTATAAGGTCCGTTCATTTGACAAATACGACATCAACGGGTATCGCTTTCGTACTTTTGGCAAAGAGCTATCTATGGCCGACCGAAAGTCTAGAAATTGTTGTGTCTCCGCTGTCGGCGAAGGAGGTGTCGAGTATTATGGAAGAGTTGAAGCAATTTATGAACTTAGATTCTTTGGTGAAAACCCACCAAACGTCGTAGTCTTCAAATGTTATTGGTTCCAGCCGAAGGAGACTAGAAGGACTCATGAACATATAGGGCTAGTCGAAATCAAACAAAGCACCCATTTAGATGTTCCCGATGTCTATATTACGGCTCAACAGGCGACCCAAGTTTTCTATCTACCGTGGCCTGCCAAACTGATCCAAATTTGAATGGTTGGGATGTCGTTTATGATGTGCCGCCACATTTTAGACCACCTCCCCTCAATGAAGATGATTATGAACCTCACATTAACCCAGACACATATGAAGGAGAATTTTTCCAAGAAACACGTCTTTCCAAAAAACGTTTCAAGAACCGCTCTACTTCACCCCAGAACATTGAGGTAGACAGCGACAGTGAATCCGACTTCACCCCTGAGCCGGAACAAGAAGAGACGGAAGAAGAAGAGGTTACTGTTGCGGATGACCTCTCAATGCTTGACCGATTACATAAAGGAGGCCTTCCACATGTTGCTCCCGATAGTGATGATGATGCATTTATTAATGATAGTGATGATGATGATGCATTTATTGATCCCGGAGCATATATAGACGATGAAGATTATTATTAGTTCATGTCAGGTATACATGATGATGATACACTCAAATTATATATATATATATATATATATATATATATTATTCATGTCGGTATTCATTTTTTTTATGTTGTACTAATTTCGTTTACTCTTTGTCATGGCAGGTGTTGAAATATGGTGGGCGCGGGTCGAGAGCGATCCGAGGATCCTTCGTCGGCACGTGGTGGGAGGGGTACTTCCATTCCACCCCAAACTCTCCGGAGAGCGTTGTACGACAGTATTGGGACACCCGAGGGCGCTTCTTCGTCGGCGAAGTTGCCGACCGGGAGAGGAGGTCGGGGGAGACGTAGGAAGTCTCCTAAAGTTACACGTGGTGGCCGCGGGAGAGGTAGGAAGGCTGCTACACCTTCCTCGCCGCCACCCCCAGCTGATTCACCCGAGCATAGGACTGCTACGGTGGACCCGTCTGAGGTGGAGGCTACAAGGACTCCTGTCCACGAGCCTCGGGTCGATGATCCTTCTGTCTCAGACGCGGCCACCCGCGAGACTCCTGTGCCAGACGCTTTGTCCCGCGAGACTCCTGTGCCAGACGCTTTGTCCTACGAGACTCCATAGGCTTCCACCGGATGGGATACCTGGCCGGATCTGCATCAGCCGGAGCCGAGTGGCCATGCTGATGGTGGCGGGGATCGGCTTTCTGATAGCGGGGACGAGGTGGTTGAGGGCACCGTCTACCAGCGTGGGTGTACACGGCTCCCGCCCGTGCCGGCGACCCGCGAGCAGAGGTGGCTGATTAAGCCTGAGTCGCTGAAGTAAGTGCATTTACTCTTTTTAAACCTTTTGCCTTCATGTTTCTTCACATATCTAATGCGTTGGCTTTGTCATACTGCAGGGGCTGGATTCACGCCAAGGATGTCCGCAGGCCCAACTCCATCCTTGTTGTGATTTTACGGCATAACATCCCGGGGTTTGTCACGTTGCCCGGCGAGGGTCAGCAAGAAGAGGTAGGATTGAAATGGGAGCACTACTTGGCTGCCCCTGCACCGCCGGAGGAGATGATCGACGGTGTGTTGTGCCACACGAGGGCCGACATGGTCATCAGGAAGTTCTGGGTAATTTCTCCTTTACACAATTAAAAATCAATAATAGCTAGTTATTGTACTAATCAGTGTTGTCTCTTTTGATTGCAGACCTTCTACAGGTGTGAGGAGGGATACGAGGAGGCCGCGGCAAAGCTTATCGATTACGAGTGCAGGCGCCTACTACAGAACTTACGGCACGAGGCTCGGGTACAGGCTGTTCGAGACTACTACGCCTCGCAGCGTATTAAGAAGGCCAAGTCGTCGTCCCGCCGAAAGTTTCTGGATAAGGAGCAGTACATGAAGGTAATTACCTATTCTTAAGGCCTTGTACGTAGTTTCCTTTGCTTTGATTCGTAGGCGTAGCTCTCAAATTTCTCTTTATTAACTTAGGTGCCCCCTAGATGGTGTGCGGATAAGATGGGTTGTTGGGAGGCGTTGGTGAATGAATGGTGCTCTGACCAATGGCGAGTCGTCCACGACTATGCCAAGGCACGGTGTGCCACACCATCAAGGCAGCGCCAACATTTATCAGTTCGGCCGGAACTGGGTATGTGGTTTGCTTCATGATTCCTGCAATTCATTCTTGTAGTGCTAGGTTTACCCATTATTAATACTTTGTTCCTCTCTTGTAGGCTCATCACAATAAGACAGAGGTGCCAGCGGTGTACGACCTCTATGCCATGGCCCATACTGCCTCATACAAGAAGGTCAAGGCATTCTCTGAGTCTGACCTCGATGATCCCGAGAACTTCAGCAATATCTCCTCCCATCACAAGCTCGTGAGGTACAGAGATGTAGGGAAGGCGGTGAATGGGGAGGACTTCAACCCGAGCCAGCATCCACTTGATCCAGACCTGGTGATGATAGCTGGCCACGGGAGGCCCCATGGCTCGATAGCCATTGGAGATGGACATATATGGTCTTCGAGCACTCTCTGGCAGATCAAGGAGCGCCAAACGAGCTCCTGTCCTGAGATGCCACCTCGTCCACGGCCAGTCCAGCTCGCCATCGAGGTTAGTCATACGGACTCAGATAGGTTTCCTCCATTACATTGTGTGTGCGAACAAAGATGATTACATTGCTAACGAGAAGTTGTGTTGCAGGCTGCTCTGCAGAAAGAGAGAGAGACAACCCAGGCGCTTCTGGCGGAACAGGCCCGGCAGGCGGCGGAGGAGAAGAGGGATCTAGAGGAGAGGACGGCTAGGTTGTTGGAGGAGGAGAGGGCACGGAACGATGCGTCTAACCGGGCCATGTACGAGCTCATCGTGGTAAGTTTCTTCTTCATATTAGCCAAATCATGCACTACATGTTCTTTTCATTAATAACCAATATGATTGACTTGGCAAAACCAAATGTGCAGACTTTGTGCGAGAAGAACGGCCTGACCCCTCCGCCGATGCCAGTCATTACCACGGCTGGAACGGTGAGTTCCATTTCAATGTTCATTAGTTACTAGTCTTAACATTTCAGCGTCATCATGCTAACGCAAATGATCTTTGGTACAGCATAACTCCCGATCCGCATCGCACGACCCGAGCAACCCCAGTGCTTCACCTCCATGATGACGAGGACGGTAAGCCCTAATATGCCACTTACTTGGCTCATTTTCTCAAACAAATACAAACATAGCACTTAGACAAACTTAGCACTTAGACAAATGTCATATTTTACCTAAGTTAGCTTTGTTTCCTATAAAATGACATAGTAAGCTTACTTACCTCCAAAATGACATATTGTACCTAAGTTAGCTCTAAAATAACCTATACTTAGCATTGTTTCCTCCACACTGACATAATAAGCTTAGTTAACTCAAAAATGACATAATAGATTTGGTAACCTCATAGATGCCATAGACTTAGCTTATTTTCTTGCAAAATGACACAATAAGCTTAGTTAGGTAAATAATGTGATAATTACCTAGGTTAGCTCTAAAATGACACAAATAAGCAATAAGAAGAAGAAAAACAAGAGGAGACAGAGAAAGAATCTTGCCACACTTTGGCATTAGGTGCTCAAATAGTTAGCCACAATTTGGCTTGCCGCAATTTTACCACACTTTGGCTTGCCACAATTTTACCACACTTGCCTTACTTGAGGTGCTCAAATAGTTACCACACTTTGGCTTGCCTAAGGGAATCTTGCCACACTTTTTCTATCTATGACATGTGGGTCTTACTGCTAATAAAAAAAATTCTTGCCTTAGTTGTGGCAAGAACCAAACACACACCTAACATGGTCAAACTTGCCTAAGTTGAGTTGTGGCAAAGTGTGGCTAGTTGTGTCTTGAAACCAAACAGCCCCTTCATCTTCTTCTAATTCTAGATCTTCTTCTACTTCTTAATTCTAGTATTATTTCTCTAACTTTCTTATTTCCAATTTTGCAGATTTGAGACGAGTTCACGGCAGCTTGCTTTGATGTAATGCTAGGTTTACTTTCTGTTTTCATGTATTGAGTCATTTGTATCGATGAGACTATATGTATGTATGGATGAACCTATTGTAATATGGCGAACAATGTGGCATTTCATACTTTTAATTTGGTATAATTGTTGGTTGATCATATATGGCTGTTGCACATTGTTTCTGTGAATTATTTATGTATATATCATATATTGTTTGTTTGAAAATTGTTGAATGTAACAAAAACAAAAAAAGAGGCAATACAGCCTCTTTGCCGTCTGCCCCGGACGGCAAAGGCAGCTATGCCGACGGCCGCCGTCGGCAAAGCTGCCACGTGGCGGCCGCCTGTGAAACCTGGGAAAACAAGGCTGGCCCATTTTGCCTCTTTGCCGTCCGCGGCAGACGGCAAAGGGGGAGGAGGCAGACGGCAAAGGGGGGCGGGAGGCAGACGGCAAAGAGGGGCGGGAGGCAGACGGCAAAGAGAGGCGCTATGCCGACGGCCGCCGTCGGCAAAGCTGCCACGTGGTAGACGGCAAAGGGGGGCGTGAGGCAGACAGCAACGGGGGGCGGGAGGCAGACGACAAAGGGTGGGGGTCCGTTAGCCGCCTGACGGTGGCGCCGTCAGTACTACGCCGTCCAGGTCCTTTGCCGTCTGCAAGCTGACGGCAAAGAATCTTTGCCGTCCGCTGGGCCGAAGCAGACGGCAAAGAACCCCTTTGCTGGAGCTCGTTGGGCCCGAAATTGTGCCGTCCGCCTTTGGCCCTTTGCCGTCTGCCATGGCAGACGGCAAATCTCCTGATTCCAGTAGTGGTGCCTCCTTGCGGTAACTTGTAAATTGTTTACATTGAAAGTTACTTGCCCCTTTGCATGTTTTGGTTTTGTACCTTGCATGTGTTTGTATCTGTTGTGCCTCCAATTTGCTTATCTTGAGTAATTGAGTATGTGTATGTTGGTTTGCACATCATGTACATGTGAGTCTTGTGTTGAGCCTTTTTTGCATCTTGTTTGTATCTTAGTTGACTCTTGTATTATTTTCCCGAGGTTTGGAGTTCCTAGATATTTAATGACCAATGGTGGTTCACATTTTATTCATGGTGATTTTCGTAAACTTCTAGCTAAATACGATGTTAACCATAGGATTGCATCACCTTATCATCCTCAGTCTAGCGATCAAGTTGAATTAAGAAATCAAGAAATAAAATTAATCTTGCAAAAGATTGTTAATAGATCTAGAAAGAATTGGTCTAAGAAACTTGATGATGCTTTATTGGCTTATAGACCTGCTTATAAAACCCTATGGGAATGTCCCCATATAAAATGGTCTATAGAAAAGTATGTCATTTACCTCTTGATTTAGAACATAAAGCTTATTGGGCAATTAAAGAACTTAACTATGATTTCAAACTTGCCGGTGAAAAGAGGTTATTTGATATTAGCTCGTTAGACGAATGGAGGACACAAGCTTATGAAAATGCCAAGCTGTTTAAAGAAAAGTTAAAAGATGGCATGACAAAGAATCCAAAAACGAGAATTCAATGTAGGAGACCTAGTTCTTTTGTACAATTCTTGTTTTAGATTTTTAGCCGGTAAACTTCTCTCCAAATGGGAATGCCCTTATGCCGTCGAGGAGGTCTATTGCTCCGGTGCTATCAAGATCAACAACTTCGAAGGCAAAAATCCGAGAGTGGTAAATGGGCAAAGAATTAAACACTATATCTCAGGTACGCCCGTCAATGTTGAAACTAATATTATTCAAGTTGTGACTCCGGAAGAACACATTAGAGAGACCTTCCGGAACACTCCAGAAAGCTTAAAAGGGGTAGGTATGTGATACGGTAAGTAAACCGACTCCAAAAATTCCAAAAAAATATGTTCTATTGGTTTTGGTATTTTAGAAAAAATCCAAAAATAAAAATGAGTCAGGGGGACCCACGAGGGAGGCACAAGCCAACAGGGCGTGCCCATCCCTTGGGTGCGCCCTGATAGCTTGTGGGGCCCTCGTGTGCCTCCCGGACTCTTTTCTTTCTGGGCATGTATTCTAAACTAGAAAAATTCATTATATATACTACCGTATGTTTTGACCACCGCATCGCAAGTTTCTCCTCTGTTCTTGTTTCGGGCTGTTTCTCTGACAGATTTGGAGACGATATGTCATCGCAAGATTGAGAGGGAGAAGGCTACGTTTCAGATCTCGTTGCCAATCCCCAAATTTATGGGGATGTGGATCCTTTCGGGTGGTCAACAGAAGAAGAGGTGGAGATTGACCTAAAAAGAATTGAGCCTTCAAGTTATGAAGAAGAAGAAGAAGAAGTACCTCTGCCTCAACCTGAAGATATGCATGTGGAATTCAAAAAGTCAAGCCCACCAAACAAGGTTACACCTTCCAATACATGTTTTACCCCTTATCGTCGTACGCAGGTAGACACCACTGCTGCCTCCTCCAGCAAAGCTCCTCCTTTGATGGAAGGAGCAATGATCGTCACCAACAAACTTTGCAAGGAGAATCTAGACCTTAAGCAAGAGGTTGGCAAACTTAATGAGGAGATCCGCATCCTAAAGGGCATCATCGCTAAAAGGATTACATCATCGTCACCACCATCACCCAAGAAGAACACTTGAGTATATGGGTATGGGCACCACGCTTAGCTTGTTCCAAGCTTGGGGGAGGTGCCTCGGTATCGTATCACCATCACTTTTACCATTATCATCTATTTTAGTTCGATACTTAGTTATGTCATGATTTAGAGAAATAAAATTTCAGATTTGCTTTGCTTAGAGTTTTTGCTTTGAGATCTACCTATCCTTGTAATCGAGTATGAGAGTTATATAATAAAGATTAGTTTGGGTTTGCTTGCTTTACTCTCGTGCATCAATCATAGCAATGAATTGAAAGAAATAGAAAAATCATATGCTAATCCCATGGGGAGTAATGACTTCACATAGAAGAAGTATGTTAGATAAAAGTTGTTGGGAATAAACAAACATAGCATTAGTCATTGATACAATCTATGCAAGATTATGATAGAGTAGAGGAGATTCACATGCAAATACACTATCTTGGACATCTTTTATGATTGTGAGCCCCCATCAAATATTATATAATGATCAAGTGTTGATGTTGGACATAGAAGACAACGTAATAATCATGTTTGTTTACATTCACATAGAAGTTATATTGTCACGGATCCTTTAACATGTGGTGCTTGCTTTAGATCTTTTGCTAGCTAAAAAATTTCCGCACTAAGTAGAGATACTACTTGTGCGTCCATAACCCCTTAAACCTAGTTTCTTTCCATGAGAGTCCACCATACCTACCTATGGATTGAATAAGATCCTTCAAGTAAGTTGTCATCGGTGCACGAAGCAATAAAAATTTCTCTTAAATATGTATGATCTTTTATTGTAAGGGAAACTAAACTTTGTACGATCTTGTGATGGCAAAGAAATAAAAGCGACAGATTGCACAATAAAGTTTGCTATCATAAGGGGCAATATAAAGTGATGTTCCTTTCCATTAAGAGTTTGCACATCCAAAATTAAAAGGCGCATGACAACCTTTGCTTCCCTCTATGAAGGGCATATCTTTTACTTCCATGTATTTACTTTTATGCTCGAGTCAGTAACGTTTTTCCCTACTCCTACCTATTAACTCTCTAGTTGGCAAGTATTATGTGTTGGGGAAAGATCCAAATATATATATATATATATATCCAGTTGGATGTAGGCGATCATGATTCATTATTGTTGACATTATCCTTGAGGTAAATGAGTTGGGTGGCAAAGACAATAAAGCCCCTATCTTCCTATGTGTCCAATGGAAACATTAGCTCCAAAAATATGCAATGAGTGTCAGCAATCATAGAAGACTAAATGATAGTTGAGTATGTGAACTTGCTAGAATGAAAGCTCTTACATAGACTCTTCTCTGGAATATGATGAATTGTGATTGTCTCAATGACTAAGAACATAGTTTGTTGATTGCTAATAAAGTTTATGCTTCATACTCTCCAACAATTGTGGATAGCTTGTTACTTGTTTATGAGAAGTTATATGATGAAAAAACTTGCTGCTATGTTAATATTCATGATGATCTCATGTCCGTATTTTGTTTTTATCGACACCTCTCGCTCAAATTATGTGGTCATTATTATAGAGTTCGGCTTTCGCTTGAAGACAAGCGAGGTCTAAGCCTAGGGGAGTTGATACGCCCATTTTGCATCATGAATCTTATTGCTATTTATGTTATTCTTGTCCATTATTCCTCATTATGATACAATTCTTATGATTTTTCTCTCTGAATATGCAAGGTACATCACAAAGAGGGAAATCACTGGAAACTGGAATTCTGGACCTAAAAACCAAGAAAATGGCTGAAAATTCACTGGACTCCAAATGACCTGAAACTTCATGGAGATTTTTTATGGAATATATAAGAATTATTGGGTAAAAAATATACCAGAGGGGGGCCACCTGCTGGCAACAATCCAACAGGGCGCACCCACCCCCTAGGCACGCCCTGTTGCCTTGGGGGGGGCAGCAAGTCTCCCGACCCCCCTGTTCTCCTATATGGTGTGTTTTACCCTTGAAAAAATCAAGAAGATACTTTTGGGATGAAGCGCCACCGTCTCGAGGCGGAAACCTGGGCAGAGGCCCTTTTGCTCTCCGGCAGAGAGATTCTGCCGAGGAAACTTCCCTTCGGGAGGGGAGATCAAATCCATCATCATCACCAACGCTTCCTCCTTCATGGGAGGACCAATCTTCATCAACATCTTCACCAGCACCATCTCATCTCAAACCCTAGTTCATCTCTTGTAGTCAATCTTTGTCTCAAAACCTCAAATTGGTACCTGTGGGTTACTAGTAGTGTTGATTTCATCTCGTAGTTGATGCTTGTTGGTTAACTTGGTGGAAGATATTATGTTCAGATCCTTGATCTCCATTCTTACACCTCTTATCTTGAACATGTTGATGATGTGTGAGTAGTTACTTTTGTTCCTGGGGACATCGGAGAAGTCTTGTTATAAGTAATCATGTGAAGTTGGCATTCGTATGATATTTTGATGATGTGTATGTTGTTGCTTCTCTTAGTGGTGTCGTGTGAACATCGACTACACGACACTTCACCATGTTATGGGCCTAAGGGAAGGGTTGCGAGAGTGACAAAAGCTTAAACCCCAGTTTATGTGTTGCTTCATAAGGGGCTGATTTGGATCCACACGTTTCATGCTATGGTTAGATTTATCTTAATTCTTCTTTCGTAGTTGTGGATGCTTGCGAGAGGGGGTAATCATAAGTGGGTTGCTTGTTCAAGTAAGAACAACACCTTAGCACCGGTCCACCCACATATCAAATTATCAAGGTAATGAATGCGAATCAACTCAACATGATGAACATGACTAGACAGAAATTCCAATGTGTCCTCGGGAGCGCTTGCTTCATATAAGAGTACTTGCAGGCATGTCCTTTGCTATAAAAAGGATTGGGCTACCTTGCTGCACCTTTGTTACTATTGCTACTTGTCACTTGTTACGAATTATCTTGCCGCAAAACTATCTATCACTATTACTCACAGCACTTGCAGAGAATACCTTACTGAAAACTGCTTATCATTTCCTTCTGCTCCTCGTTGGGTTCGACATTCTTACTTATCGAAAGGACTATGATTGATCCCCTATACTTGTGGTCCATCAATCATTCCGTGCATTCATTTCCTTGCCTATGAACTAATCAAGGTCCAACATCCTGAAGTTCTCCTGGACATGGGGAAAGTAGTCCTCATGGGACTTGATGTATTTCCAGTCAACGTACCTCATGTCACTCACAACTGGGTTCTTTTCAAGCAAGACGGTCTCATAGAAATCCTGACGCTCCTTTGTATGAAAACGGGTGTCGACAATAGTTCTCCTCCTGACAGCATAGGGATCATTAGCTCTCCATTTCCTTAGTCCATGATACTTCCCCTCCTTCATGTTTTCTGCAACTAGGTGGTCATGGTTGTGATCTAGCAGGTGAGGTCTGAGCTTCCTCAACACAGCAATGTCCTCATCCTCATCAACAACATCTCTAGCAATAGAACCCTTGTTCTTCTCTGAAGTTGGAATATCTCTGGTGGTCTTCCTGGGCTTGGGGGCTTGCTTGGCCTTGGTGGGTGGCTTGCTTGGCGTAGCATCAGCCATGAGCTTCCTTTGCTTGGAAGGAGGAGTGTTAGCAACTGGAACCTCCTCTTCTTCCTCTTCTTCATCCTCACCTGGGCCTTTGAACATGGAGTTTGGCCTCCCAACCACATGAATTGTTCTCTTCCTGACCCTCTTTTGTCCTGGCTTCTTTGCCATTGACTTGGTCCTTGTTGAGCTTCATGGGTTCTCTAGGGAAAGAGACACCCCTCTCTTGGCAGCAACAGATTCAGGAACTTTCCTTGCCACTGTTCTTTCCTTCCTCTCAGGTTGTTTCTTGGAAGTTACCTCCTCTGGGACAAAGTCCTCATCTTCCTCATGTGAGTTGTTTTGCTTCCTAGCCCTGGTGGCTGCCTTGGGCAAGCCATGTGATTTGGGTGTTCCAAGGTCCTCAGAACTGCTTTCAGGACTAGTGCATGCATCCAAGTCTGCACTTGGCTCTCTGTACTGGTATGCTAGCTGTCATATGATTCAAACATGATGAACACTGACCCAATGAGGTAGATATGGAGGAGCAGAGAAGATGAGCATCACAAAATTTAGAAACTTTTGCAAATTGAACTCAAAAGGTTAGTTTTAGGTATTCACAGTATGAAATTCGGTTTCACCGAGTTTTGGATTTCAGAATTTCCGAGGCAACAATAACAACAACAAAGACTTGGTCACACTGTTTCGGTTTCACCGAAGTGTGACTCGGTCTCTCCGAAGTTGCACTTAGAAACCCTAAACCCCATTTCGGTGACACCGATAGGAACTTTTTGGTTTCCCCGAGAAGCCCTTGTGCTGTGGATGAATCCGCATTGGTGACAGCGAGACGTTTCGACTCGGTGACTCCGAGATTGCATACTTCGGAGACCTAACCCTAGTTTTTTTAGTTCGAGCTAATCTAAGGAATTTTTGAGTGGATAGGATCTTTGCAAAACATGGCCAGAGAATAGACAGGACCTAATGCGCATGAATTAGACATTGGAGCGCAATAGGGATCGAATATTACCCTAACTTGACACAACGACGGGTTTGATTGCCGTTGACGGTGACGGAATCCGACGGCGAGGGCACACGGGAGATGACGGAGATCGTACGGAGACACGGGCGGTGGCAGTAGTGGGGTGCGAGAGTCTTTCGTTTGAAGTAATTGTCAAAGTATGGACACGTGGATATATATATATATATATATATATATATATATATATACCCACCTGCTGTCAGTGACACCGAGAAAGAAATGTCGGTTCCACTAAGATGCATGACTGTCAATTGACAGAACAACTCAGCGACGCCGAAATTTCTTGATCGGTGGTATCGAGGTAGAAAACCAGATCAACCCAAAGAGAATCAGTGTAGCCGAGTTTAGAAGTTTTGGTCACACCGAAAAACACTTGGGAGGTTTTGGAAGTCACCCTTGTCGAATCGATGGCTCCGAGTGCTCCTCACCCGGAGGGTCTGAAAAGTGCTTGCTCAAATTTTGTGATGGAGCATGAATAGAATTTGAGACGAGAAAGAATAGATAGCTAGAGGGGGTACTTAGGCATTCTTGTACATCCAATTGGCCAGAAGAATAAAAGCCAATAAAACAATAATTGGATGTCCTCTAATGGAGGAAAAAATATGCATACCAACATGCTCACACAATAAGATGTCAAATAGAATACGTCAAACATGCACAACCACTCTAGTATCTACCAAGCACTTTGGCGATGACGGAGTCATCTATATATGAGTATATTGACTTAAGGAGCCAAGCAAGAATGCTTGATCATATGTCATACTCATCATTTAAGCACAAGTGGGGTTGCCACTTTTACATAAAGCTTTTAATGTGTTCACATCTTTTGAGATGATTTAACTCAAGTCTTAGAGTAATGCTCCCCCTTGATGTGATATCCCCTTTTAGAGGGATAAACTAAACTTGGGTTTTGTCATTGAAGACTTCATGTAGGTGATGTAGTAGTGGATGCTCTTTGTTGATGAAGATCATCTTGAGTTGGGAGCAATCCTTGTTGTTTTATTCTCTTCTCACCTACATGGGTTAGTCCCACACAAGGAACAAATACAAGGATATCTATGGACATGGAATGAAGCACATATATGATGATGTCCGTTGATGCAATAATTACCTTGTCCCTTTGAAAGGATCGATATGGTTGACTAGAGGGGGGGGTGAATAGGCAACTAACAATTTTTAACTTTTCTTTAACAATTTAGGCTTAGCAACAAATAGGTTGGCTAGATGTGCAACTAGGTGAGCAACCTATATGATGCTAATCACAACAACAAGATAAGCAAGCAAGATATAACAATATAAGTAGCTTGCACAAAGTAAAGGTAAGAAGTAACCACAAGAGGAACCGATGGAGACGAGGATGTGTTCCCGAAGTTCCTTCCCGGTGAGGGGAAGTACGTCTCCGTTGGAGCGGTGTGGAGGCACAATGCTCCCCAAGAAGCCACTAGGGCCACCGTATTCTCCTCACGCCCTCACACAATGCGAGGTGCCGTGATTCCACTAGTGGTGCTCTTGAAGGCGGCAACCGGACCTTTACAAACAAGGTTGGGGCTCTCTCCACAACTTAATTGGAGGCTCCCAACGAAACCACGAAGCTTCACCACAATGGAATATGGCTTCGAGGTGACCTCTTCCGTCTAGGGTGCTCAAACACCCAAGAGTAACAAAATCCACACAAGAAACTATGGGGGAATCAATTTTCCTTTGGTGGAAGTGTAGATCTAGGTCTCCTCCTTCAATCCCTAGCAAGACAACAAGTTTGGGTGGCTAGAGAGAGAGATCGGGCAAGAAAGCTCAAGGGCATCAATGGAGGAGAGAGAGAGGTAAGAGATAAGTGAGAGGTGGAAGAAACACCTCTATATATAGGCCCTCCCATTTCCAACCGTTATAGCCAGATCCACAAGGGAGCGGTACAACCGGAGAGGTGAGCAGTACAACCGGTATAACCGGTATAACCGGTACAACCGGCCAACCACCGCTCAGCCACCGGACCAAAACAGAAAGTTGGCCCGGATGAAGCAGCCAGGCCTGAGCCCCGGACCTGGCAAAGTCCTAAGCGGTACAACCGCTCGGGACCCCGGTTGTACCGGGCTATATGAATATAGCGGTACAACCGGTTCAGTACCGCCCAACAACCGGGGCAGAACAGAAACTTGTCCGGTTGTAGCCCGGTGCTGGGCCGGTTTAACCGCCCAGAGGTGCCACCCTGGGTCACCCAGCCTTTGGCGGTACAACCGCCCGGGGGCAGCGGTACAACCGCTGGGGACCACGTTGGCAGCACCCCCAGGGTATCACCCCTAGAGTGGTGGTCGAACCGGAGGCTAAAAGCCAGCTGTGCATTTAGGTCGACACCGCGGATTACCTGGCAAGTAACTAAGGAAAAAGGGGCCTCTCTCTCTATGATGCTAAGAAGACAATTGGGTGAAGATGGAAGTGCGAAAGAACTGATTCACCCAAGACTTTCCAATGTGGATTTCCTCTTAATAGTATGGGATCCCTACGACCAAAGAGAATAAACACGTAGAGAATCCCGTCTTTAGTCTTTTCCGTTTGGAGGGTCCACCTAACCGTCTTGTGTACCACATACAATCCCTGTATAACTTGACACACGGTTAGATCATAGTGGGTTGTCATCATCGCCAAAACACCAAGGTAAGAGAATGCCCTTTCAATCTCCCCCTTTTTGGTGGATGATGACAACAACACGATTTGCATTGATGATCTATAAAATAAAAGTGGAGCTCCCCCTCAATGTGCGCAACAGATAAGACCTGTGCAAGAATTGAAGCTCCCCCTTGATTTTATAGACCAACCAATGGGGACAAATATAAGATGAAACAATAAGGAGCAATATGAACAAGATAATAAGTAGAGCTTTTAATAGTAAGGGTATGATAAGTCTCAGACTCTACTTAAACTCACATAGTCTTCACACAAACCGATAAAAGGCAAATAAGAGTTCAAATGGAAGACGCAACAAAGAGTCCAATAAACAACCATGCAACACCCATGCAAATCCCGTTATAAGGTACTTTCTCCCCCTTTGACATCAAGACACCAAAAAGGAAAAGAGTGATGCAAGCGCCCCAGAACTCAGTAGATCTCCTCGTTGGTGTCATACTCCTCAAAATCATCATCTCCAGAGCCATCCCCATCATCATCATCAGAAGTATCATCAGCTGCATCAGCAGCGGCAGCAGCAGAAGAGGTGGCAGCAGGCTGAGTCGGGATCTCATCATCAGTCCAAGTGCTATGCTCATAGATCCATTGAGCCTCAGGAGTGATGGTCTTTTCAGAACCACTGGCGGCCTCAAGATTGAGAGCCCGCATAATCTGAATCTGTCTGCGGCGGGCATGCTTCTTGTTGACATGGGCTTCATATAGCTTCTTCTGAACATGAGCCTGGAGGCATAAGGTCTTCTTAATCTTGTCAGAGAGCTTGGAGGCCCAAGATGGCTTGGCACCTGCTGGAAGCTCAAAGTCACTGTCACTGGAAGAAGCAAAGACATCCTGAGGGTTGGCATCAGGGAAGCGAGGTGCAGGATGTTTCTTCTTCCGGAGTTGCTTGACCTCATGCACAATAAGGTTGTCTGGGGAGGTGAGAAGCTCGCCCGACCGACGAATTGCCCACATAGAGTTGAGGAAACTCATAATATAAGGAGCATAGGTGGGAACCTTCCGGTAGACGACCGTGGTGTACAACTCCTCCCACATCCATTTGGAAACATCAAATGTAGCTCCAGAGCCAGCTTTAGTCTTCATGGCAACGAGCAGATCAATAAAGTACCCATGAATCTCATCCTGATTTCCAACCTTGGGCAGAAGAACATTCCGGAACACTCGGTGTAAAATGTCATAGACCTGCTGCAGATCCTTAGTAGCTCCCATAACCCCCCGCCCGGGAATGTATAGGGGGGCTAACCTGTTCTTATCCATAGATTGAGCCCGATCATGAGGACGAATGCCGCCATTCCCAGTGAGCCCAGTATCATCATAGCCAAGGACATTACAGAAGGCGCGCCACGGAACATGGAAGAATTCATCACGACACATGAAGGAAAGATGACGCTCTGCATCAGTGCCAAAGTGGACCGTGGCGCAGAACTGGTGAATGAGCTGCACATCAAAGGCACAGTTGAAGGTCATGAGCTTGATCAGGTCAAATTCTTCGCACAGTGCCAAAGCATCACCAAAGTAATCCATGTTGTTCCTCCAGTGCTCGATGTCAATCGTCCATTGCTTGGCATACTTGTTCTTGTGGTGGTCATAGAGCTAATGCACGATCCGAAACTAAAACTCATTCCGGAACTGAGGAGTGGTCCACCTGGGAGCAACAGGAACCACATACGGATTTTGAAGACGGACCCTCTCCCAATCAGGTTGCTTCCAGGCATGCACGGGCTTGGCAGTTTTCTTGGCAGCCAGGGACTTCTCACGGCGAGAGGGATAGGTGGGGATCACAACTTCCTCATTCTCAGACTCTTCAACAGTCCTGCACCTGCGAGGACGCTTCTTGATATTCTTCCGAGGAGCAGAACGAGATCTAGAGCCACCTGCAGACAAGCACACGAAAAACACAGAGTGGAAACCCCAAAAAAATGAGATGATTGTACGCAAAAGAAGGAATAAATTAGGTGTGTGGATAAGAAACAAAAAATAGGGGGCAGGAATCAAAAGAGGTCGGTTGAACCGGTTGCCCTTGCGGTTGTACCGCACCAGCGGTTGTACCGCTAACTAGAGCGGTTGTACCGCTGCTGGGAAACCAGTGGATCCAGATTCAGAGAAATGCCCCCTCTTTGAGGTTTCTAATCACCATAGCTAATTGGAACTTTGATATATGATCTTATCCCATCAATAGTTTTGCTTAAAAACGCGGGAACCGAGCAATGACCTAACAACGGAGGATTCGAGGGGAATCCAAGAGCAAGGAGGAAAAAAGGGCATTACCGGCATCCATGGGAGAAAATCGGGGAAGGAAGGGCCTCCACGGAACAGATCCGGGAGGAGGCCACGAATCCGGGGCGCCGGGGGCACTCTGGGGCGGTGGTGGCAGCGGCCGGCGACAGGGGGCACCAGGAGGAGTCGGGCACGAAGGGGATAACTGAATACCCCTTCGGCCCGGCCTCCAGATCTAAGTACCGCTCCAAAGGAGCGGTTGTACCGGTCCAAGTACCGGACCAGGGAATTAGCGGTAGAACCACAGTCATCCCCGGTTGTACCGTTGGGACGGGACAACTGGTGAATTAGCGGTAGAACCGCTTCTACCACCGGTTGTACCGCCTGGCCACAGGCACCACCCCTAGATGATCAAAGCATACAATCTATTTTTTTAATATGGTGGGGAAAAACTCCATGGTTGGAAGAAAAACAAAACGCCAATAAAGAGCCATGGAGAATGCCCACACCTAGGACTCCAAGCAAACACGAACACAAATGACAGACTCACAATAGGGGGGCGGTGGCCGAGGCCACCTATGGATGAGTCAATTGGTATGGCACCGTGAAGAATTATCCTTGGGCCCATGACCAAAACTCGTCTTTGAAGCACAAGAGCCATCAAAAATGGCGAATGTGAAAAAATTTGATTAGTTTATGCATAATAGGAGGAGGGATAGTTCATTGAGAGAACTAGACTCCCCCTAAATCCATGCCTACATCTAAACAAGACATAATAATAAGTGTGGTGGGGTGTGCACTAAGTCAGGCCATGTTGCTCGAATCGATGATATTTAGCTCATGCCTTAACTCGCGAAATCTTGCTTCATCTAATGGCTTCGTGAAAATATCTGCAAGCTGTTCTTTGGTATAGAGATGAATAAGATCAATTTCTCCACGCTTGATGTGATCCCGGATGAAGTGATGACGAATCTCAATATGCTTCGTCTTGCAGTGTTGAACCGGGTTGTTGGAGATCTTGATTGTGCTTTCATTGTCGCAGTAAAGAGGCACTTTGTCACAGTTGACACCATAATCCTTTAAAGTTTGCCTCATCCAAAGAATCTGAGCAAAACAGCTTGCGGCGGCTACATACTCGGCCTCGGTGGATGAGAGAGAAACACAGTTTTGTTTCTTGGAAGACCAACTTACTAGAGAGCGACCAAGAAATTGGCAACCTCCGGAAGTGGACTTCCTCTCCACACGGTCTCCCGCCCAATCCAAGTCAGTATATCCAATGAGATCAAATGAAGCACCTTTGGGGTACCATAAGCCAAAGTTTGGGGTATGAGCCAAATATCGAAAGATTCGCTTGACAGCCACATAGTGACTCTCCTTAGGTGCGGATTGAAATCGTGCACAAATTCCCACACACAACATGATATCCGGTCTAGATGCACAAAGGTAAAGCAGAGATCCAATCATGGAGCGATATACCTTCTGATCCACAGCTTTACCATTGGGATCACTGTCAAGTTGGCATTTGAGTTGCATCGGAGTGTTGGCCTTCGAAGGATTTAGCTCATCCAACTTGAACCTCTTGAGCATGTCTTGAGTGTATTTGGCTTGGTTGATGAAGGTTCCTTGGCTTCGTTGCTTGACTTCGAATCCAAGGAAGAACTTCAACTCTCCCATCATAGACATCTCAAACTCTTTGGTCATTAGTGCGGCGAACTCATCATTAAAAGCTTTGTTAGAAGAACCAAAGATAATATCATCTACATATAGTTGGCATACGAACAAGTTCCCGTTAACCCTCTTAGTAAAAAGAGTGGGGTCGATTTTCCCAATTGCAAACCCACGATCTTGCAACATCTCGGTAAGGTGCTCATACCACGCACGTGGGGCTTGTTTAAGGCCATAGAGTGCCTTATCGAGAACGTATACATGATTGGGGAACTTGGGGTCCTCAAACCCCAGGGGTTGCTTGACATACACCAACTCCTTAAGTGGACCATTAAGAAAAGCACTCTTCACATCCATTTGATATAATATGAAATCATGATGAGAAGCATAAGCAAGCAACATGCGAATAGATTCAAGGCGAGCAACAGGGGCAAAGGTTTCACCGTAGTCGATACCCTCGACTTGGGAGTAGCCTTGAGCCACTAGTCTTGCCTTGTTGCGAATAATGATACCATGTGCATCTTGCTTGTTCTTAAAGATCCATTTGGTTCCAATGACATTGTGATTCTCTTTTGGTCTTGGCACCAATCGCCACACTTTGTTGCGCTCGAAGTTGTTGATTTCATCATGCATGGCTTCAAGCTAATCCTCGTCTTCGAGTGCATCTTGTACCTTGAGGGGTTCAAAGAAAGCAACAAACGCATGATGTGCACAAAAGTTTGTTAATTGACGACGAGTAGTTACCCCTCTTTTCAAGCTTCCGTAGACGTTCTCTAGGAGGTGTTGCTTTTTCTGAAGCTTGGCAGCATTCTTGGCAGCTCGTCTTTCAAGAATTTCCTCCATGGAAAGTTGAGGCTTGGTAACTTGACGAGCTTCGGTACTAGCACCGGCTTGCTCATGATCTTGAGCATGATCTTGATCTTTAGCTTGACCTTGATCTTGAAGTAGATCTTGGTCCTGAGCTTCATCTTGATCTTGAGCTTGCACGGGGGTGTGAACAAGATCTTGAGCATCATGTGAAGTAGAAACATCACTATCGAGTTGATCTTGCCCTTGATCTTGATCACGGGGTTGAGGGCCTTCACTGAGTTCTTCGAAAGCGTGTGGGTCGTGCGTCGGTGATGGTTCCACTTGAGTAGAACATTGTCCTTCTCCTTCAGCCACAAGGGGTTCCTCAACGGGTAGGAAGTATCCCACACCCATTCTTCTTATGGCTTGGGGAGGAATTTCATCACCTACATCACAAAGACCACTTTGCTCCACTTGGGAGCCATTATTTTCATCAAACTCTACGTTACTCGTCTCCTCAATGAGTCCCGTGGACTTGTTGAGGACACGGTAAGCATGAGAGTTTGCAGCATAACCAACAAATATGCCCTCATGGGCTCTAGATTCAAATTTAGACAAATGAACACCTTTCTTGAGAATGAAACACTTACAACCGAACACTCGGAAGTATTTGAGGTTGGGCTTGTTCCCGGTAAGAATCTCATAAGGAGTCTTGTTCAAGCCTTTGCAGAGATAGAGCCGATTTGATGCATGACATGCTGTGTTGATGGCTTCGGCCCAAAAGTTGTATGGAGATTTAAACTCCGCCATCATGGTTCTTGCCGCATCCATCAACGTCCGGTTCTTCCTCTCCGCAACACCATTTTGTTGAGGGGTGTAAGGTGTGGAATATTGGTGCTTTATCCCCTCATCACTGAGAAACTCATTTAGGGTGTAGTTCTTGAACTCAGTGCCGTTGTCACTTCTGATCATCAAAATCTTTGCTTCATGTTGACGTTGGACTTCATTTGCAAAGTCGATGACGGTCTGTTGGGTCTCACTCTTCCTCTTGAAGAAATATACCCATGTGTATCTCGAGAAATCATCCACAATCACCAAGCAATATTTTCTTCCTCCAATGTTGTCAAAAGATGGAGGCCCGAAGAGATCCATGTGAAGGAGCTCTAAGGTCCTCTTTGAGTAGATTGTTGTAGTTGGACGATGAGCTTTTTCATGTAGCTTTCCTTCGATACAGGCACTGCAAGCACGATCTCTGGCAAAACTCACATTTGTCAGTCCAAGAATGTGATCCCCGTTGAGGAGACTTTGCAAAGATCTCATATTGACATGGGCTAGTCGGCGATGCCAAAGCCATCCCACATCAACTTTAGCCATTAGACATGTCGCGGTTTTAGTGGGTCGCTCCGAGAAGTTAATCACATAGAGACCATTTTCGACATGTCCAACAAAGGCTACTTTAAGAGTCTTGCTCCACAAAAGGGTCACGGTATCAATGCCAAAGAAAGTACTAAAACCCATGATTGCAAGTTGACGAACGGAAAGTAAATTGTATGCAAGGGTCTCAACAAGCATGACTCTCTCAATAGTTAAGGTCGGAGAGATAACCACCTTGCCAAGACCCAATACCTTTGAGATTGCATCATCTCCAAATGAGACTCGGGTGGCCACGGATGCATCGGGTCGAACGTCCACCACCAAGTCCTTGCTTCCGGTCATATGATTTGTTGCTCCGCTATCGAGCAACCATGAGACTCCCCCGGAAGCAAAGTCCTACAATAGATCAATGCTTGGATTTATGTACCCATTCTTGAATGGGTCCTTTCATGTTAGTGACAAGGGTCTTAGGAACCCAAATAGACCACTCGATATACTCATACGAAGAACCAACAAATTTGGCATAAACATGCCCATCACTAGCACGGCACAAAACATAAGAGGGGTTAAAATCGCCGGCCTTGTTGGAGGGAGTGATCTTGCCCTTCTTGGCACCATCACTCACAACCTTGTCTTTCTTCTTCTTCTGAGTAATGCTCCCCGCTTTGACAAATGTTTCCTTGAGCGGAGAAGCCTTCGTGGTCTTCTTCTTCTTCTTCTTCTTCTTGGATTTGGGTGCAAACCCAACTCCTTCCTTTGTAATCACTTCCTTTTGATTGCTCAAAAGATCATTGAGATTCTTCTCACCTTGTATACATGTCACAAGGCCTTTCTCAAGCTGCTCTTTTAGCTTAGCATTTTCCTCCACAAGATGTGCATGCTCACAACACGGGTTAGTAGCAGAGGCATTATCAATTAAGACAAAGGGAGGACACGTGGCAATTTCTTTAGTGAGTTTCACTTGGAGTTGATCATGTGACTCTTTAAGAGAAGCATGAACGCTCTTCAATGCCTTATGAGCATTGTCAAGAGAGACAAACTCATCCTTGAGTCGAGCATGGTCAACCCCAAGTGCAACCTTTTCAGATTTAAGAACACGGTTAAGAAAAATAGCATGATCATAATCTTTACGTAATTTAGCGAAGTCGTCATTGTGTGACTCCTTAAAAGTCAAATGAAGACCTCGCTCTTCCTCTAGAGCAATAGAAAGATCTGCTATCTTGTCGGCATAATCACGACTATGGCCTCTCATCTCCTCAAGAGAATCTTCTTGAGAATCAATCGTGTCATTGGCCTCACCAAGTTGTTCCAAGAGAGCAACGAAGTGCTTCTTGGACTCTCCCTTGAGTTTACTCAAGAACTTGTCAAACTCATTCTCACCCTCTATTGCCTCCTCAAGTTCATCCACACAATCTAACAAAGATGGAGTGGAAGAAACAGAAGTCTTAATGTTAGAGGTTTTGACGTTGGTGGTTACCTTGGTGATACCTTTTGCCATGAGGCACCTAGCGATGTGGTTCTCATTGGGGGCGTCGAAGAGTGACACCTTTGTTGGGGTGGAGGATGCAATTGCCACAGATGCCATTGCCATTCCTTCACCACTTGTGTCTCCATCATCACAATCATCATCCGATGCATACTCTTCTTGATCCACCAACACTTTGTGTGGAGTCTTCTTGGTGAAGTTGGTCTTGTTGGGGAACGACTTGGCCTTATCTTTGCGGATGAGCTTGCCACCATTGTCTTCCCTCTTCTCGTATGGACAATCCACCACAAAGTGACTCACATTACCACAGTTGTAGCAGGTCCTCACACGTTGCTTGCCCTTTGACCCGTTTGAGTTGTTCTTGGAGAATTTGGGCCTTGTGTTTCTCTTGTTGCCCCAAAATTGCCTGGACGCAAGAGCCATGTGCTCATGATAGGCATATTTGGTGTCCTCGGGGCAACCCTCTTCCTCTTCTTCTTCTTCTTCCTCTTGATAGACCTTGGCCTTCAAAGCAAGGTTGGGGGATGATTTCTTTGACCGTTGCACGCGAGCGAGAGCATTGTCAGCTGTTCTGTTCAAGATGTTCATTGCAATAAATTCATCCAACACATCACCAGAAGACAAGGTGTGAAAGTCCGGTCTTTGACGGATGACAGCGGACATGGCCTTGTTGTAGGGCATGATAGCCTTCAGAAACTTACGCTTGACCCACGTATCATCCACATCCTTGCTGCCATGATCTTTGAGGGCAACGGCGAGGGCAGTCACCCTTCTATAGAGCTCACGCGGTTCCTCATCCTCCACCATTACAAACTCATCTGACTGATCAAGGACAACTTCATAGTTTGACCGTTGAATGCTTGAGCTGCCCTTGTACATGGAGATAATGTGTTCCCAACACTCTTTAGCAACAGTGAAAGGTCGCAGGTGAGGTAGGTCTTCAGTAGGAACAGCAGCTTGGAGTATGAACAAGGCGGAGGAATTTAGCTGTTTATCCGCTTCTTCCCTTGGAGTGAGGTTGCGTGGATCACGAGGGTAGTATCCTTCTTCAATGACTCGCATGAGTTGAATTGAGCTGTGATCCAAATGAGACTTGATACAGAAAAGCCAATTAGCGAAATCATTTTTAACAAGCTTAGGAGGAGGACCGTGGTTAACTATATGAGGTGGGTGCACCGGTCCTCCATAGACCAAGGGAGGAGGAACTGAGGCAAACGTCCCCGACCCATTAATTCCTTGAGAACGATTATCTTTATCAGTACTAGCCCCCTCCTTACCGGAGTTGACATCCGATGCCGAGTTAGTGGGATTAACCACTTGAACCGCATCGGTGGAAAGTTTAAGTGTGTCAAGGAATTCTTTAAACATGGATTTGACCTCGGTCATCATGGAGGATTTAAGCGAGGACATGGCCTCATTTAAATCATCGCGAGAGACCGTGTTCACACCCACGGCCTCGGTGAGTTCAACCGCCCGGTCCCCGTCGTCAACCATACTCTTCGGGTGGTGAAACCCTTAAGAAAGAGACGAGGCTCTGATACCAATTGAAAGGATCGATATGGTTGACTAGAGGGGGGGTGAATAGGCAACTAACAATTTTTAACTTTTCTTTAACAATTTAGGCTTAGCAACAAATAGGTTGGCTAGATGTGCAACTAGGTGAGCAACCTATATGATGCTAATCACAACAACAAGATAAGCAAGCAAGATATAACAATATAAGTAGCTTGCACAAAGTAAAGGTAAGAAGTAACCACAAGAGGAACCGATGGAGACGAGGATGTGTTCCGAAGTTCCTTCCCGGTGAGGGGAAGTACGTCTCCGTTGGAGCGGTGTGGAGGCACAATGCTCCCCAAGAAGCCACTAGGGCCACCGTATTCTCCTCACGCCCTCACACAATGCGAGGTGCCGTGATTCCACTAGTGGTGCTCTTGAAGGCGGCAACCGGACCTTTACAAACAAGGTTGGGGCTCTCTCCACAACTTAATTGGAGGCTCCCAACGAAACCACGAAGCTTCACCACAATGGAATATGGCTTCGAGGTGGCCTCTTCCGTCTAGGGTGCTCAAACACCCAAGAGTAACAAAATCCACACCAGAAACTATGGGGGAACCAATTTTTCCTTTGGTGGAAGTGTAGATCTAGGTCTCCTCCTTCAATCCCTAGCAAGACAACAAGTTTGGGTGGCTAGAGAGAGAGATCGGGCAAGAAAGCTCAAGGGCATCAATGGAGGAGAGAGAGAGGTAAGAGATAAGTGAGAGGTGGAAGAAACACCTCTATATATAGGCCCTCCCATTTCCAACCGTTACAGCCAGATCCACAAGGGAGCGGTACAACCGGAGAGGTGAGCGGTACAACCGGTATAACCGGTATAACCGGTACAACCGGCCAACCACTGCTCAGCCACCGGACCAAAACAGAAAGTTGGCCCGGATGAAGCAGCCAGGCCTGAGCCCCGGACCTGGCAAAGTCCTAAGCGGTACAACCGCTCAGGACCCCGGTTGTACCGCGCTATATGAATATAGCGGTACAACCGGTCCAGTACCGCCCAACAACCGGGGCAGAACAGAAACTTGTCCGGTTGTAGCCCGGTGCTGGGCCGGTTTAACCGCCCAGAGGTGCCACCCTGGGTCACCAGCCTTTGGCGGTACAACTGCCCGGGGGCAGCGGTACAACCGCCGGGGACCACTTTGGCAGCACCCCCAGGGTATCACCCCTAGAGTGGTGGTCGAACCAGAAGCTAAAAGCCAGCTGTGCATTTAGGTCGACACCGCGGATTACCTGGCAAGTAACTAAGGAAAAAGGGGCCTCTCTCTCTATGATGCTGAGAAGAGAATTGGGTGAAGATGGAAGTGCGAAAGAACTGATTCACCCAAGACTTTCCAATGTGGATTCCCTCTTAATAGTACGGGATCCCTACGACCAAAGAGAATAAACACGTAGAGAATCCCGTCTTCAGTCTTTTTCGTTTGGAGGGTCCACCTAACCGTCTTGTGTACCACATACAATCCCTGTATAACTTGACACACGGTTAGATCATAGTGGGTTGTCATCATCGCCAAAACACCAAGGTAAGAGAATGCCCTTTCACCCTTGCTTACCAATGAGGGGTTTTGTGACTCCTTGAACTATTGTATAAAGTTGGAGTTGATTTCACTAGTTCTTTCCAAGAATGAATGTGAGTGAATTTTGTTGGCGGAGTCACCCTTCAAGAACTTCTCTAGTTCTTATTCTTGGGGACCCACATCAACTTGATGGGGATCCTTGGAGTTGAAGTAGCACTTGATGAAGTAGAGCTAGTAGTGGCCTTGGGAACCCACTTGACCATGGCTTGAGATTCTTCTTTAATTGAGTCAATCTCCTCTTGAAGCTTGTACTTGCCTTTGAGCTTGTGGTCTTGTGGTGGAAGATCATCTTGAGCTTGTGTTCCCTTAGAGAGAGTAGGATCATACTTATCATTTTGGGGAACAAACTTTGTCTTGCGGTATTGATCTTCTTCCCATTCAACTCCATTGGCATTGGACTTTCAAAACCAACACCTTGGTTCTTCTGGTGCCATCCTTGCTTGCGCACAATATCCTCAAATTGCTTACTTTCGGCAAGACTCTTGTAGACACCTTTCTCTATAATTCCTTTTAATAAATCGTTTTCTTGCTCAAGTGTAACTTGGCTAAGAAAATCATTAGTGGAATCAGTAGAACTACTAGAAGCAACATATTTAGATTTATCATTTTTATTGTTGCTACTAGATGAAGAACCTTTCTTGCCTTTGTTACTAGTCTTCTTAGATTTGACTTGTGGCACAAAGGTAGACAAGAGTAATCGTTTGGCAAGATAAGAAGAACTCTACTTTCGAAGATCGTCATTGATAGCTTTAAGAAACTCATGCTCTTACTCTATATTTAGCTTCTTGAAGCATAGCTTCTCATGAGTTCTTAGAAGCTCTCTATGATCTTCTTGAGTAGATTCATGAGCTAACTTAAGAGTGTTTAGTTCTTTAGTTAAGTGCTCAATCTCCTTCTTATCATCATCACACGATTTATCTTGACTAGCATGATTATTATCAAGTTCATTTTGACTAATATCATTAGTTTTATCAAAGAGCAAGTCATCATCTCCAAGTAAGTCATCCTCATCACTATTAAAGTCAATGTATTCGGTGTGTGAAACCTTTGGGCCTTTGTCCATGAAGCAACTTCCAATTCCTTCATTTGGTGAATCAAATAAATCATAGGAGTTGGAGGAAACGAGTGCTAGTCCGGCAAAACCATCATCTTGACTATAGTCGGATTTGGAGTGGTAACTTCTCTCGGATTGGTTGTCGGATTCGGAGCCGGATACCCATTCACCAACATGAGCTTGATGTCTTCTTCTTGTGTAGCTCTTGGTGTACTTGTCCTTCTTCTTCGAGTCCTTGCTTCTCCGGGAGGGTATTCGTTCATAGCGATCTTCTCCTAGGTGACTCTTCTCTTCTCTTGGAGGGGGGCATGCACTCTTTGGAAAAGTGTCTGGGTCTTCAACAATTGTAACAATTTTGATCACGACTAGAAGAACGCTTCTCTTCATATCTTGAGTTGGAGCTTCTCTCTTTAACTCTATTCTTGTAGAACTTGTTGAATTTCTTGACCATGAGGCTTATCTCTTCATTGGTAACAAGGTTGTCACTTGAGGTGGCGGGAGTGTCACTTGTGGCTTTGTATGCACCGCTTGACTTGTTGTGGAGCTCTTCTTTGTCCTTGAGTGACATTTCATGAGCAACAATCCTCCCAATGACTTCCGTGGGCTTGAGATCTTTGTAGTTTGGCATCATTTGGATCAATGTGCACACGGTGTCATATTTTCCATACAAGGCTCTAAGGATCTTCTTAATGATGAATTTGTTGGTCATCTCTTCGCTTCCTAAGCCGACAATCTCATTTGTGATGAGAGCAAGCCTAGAGTACATTTCTGTGACTCCTTCACCATCCTTCATCTTGAACTTGTCAAGTTGACTTTGTAGCACATCCAACTTAGATTCCTTGACGGATTCGGTTCCTTCGTGCATATAAACCAAAGTATCCCAAAGTTCCTTTGCATTCTCAAGATGACTTATCTTGTTGAACTCTTCGGGGCATAGGCATTTGAATAGAATGTCGCATGCTTGAGCATTGTATTGCAACATCTTCAATTCTTTCGCTCCCGCTTCACGATCCGGTTCCTTTCCATCACCAAATAATTCACCTTGCAATCCAACACGAACAATAGCCCAAACGGCAGAGTTATGACCAAGAATATGCATTTTAATTTTATGCTTTTAACTAGCAAAGTTTGTACCATCAAAATATGGACCTCTACGGTGGTAATTTCCCTCACTAGATGCCATACTCTCCTAGGTTGTGAAACCAATGCAATGGATACCAATGCTCTAATACCACTTGTAGGATCCAAAGTATGTCTAGAGGGGGGGTGATTATTGCTACTTCTTGAGCTTGCGTTGGTTTTCCCTTGAAGAGGAAAGGGTGATGCAGCAAAGTAGATAAGTATTTCCCTCAGTTGTTGAGAACCAAGGTATCAATCCAGTAGGAGATACAAGCAAGGCCCCAATCTTTGCACCTACACAAACAATCAAACACTTGCACCCAACGCTATAAAGGGGTTGTCAATCCCTTCACGGTTACTTGCAAGGATGAGATCTGATAGAGATAGATATAAAAGATTACTAAAACGAAAAGTAAAACAAAAGTAAAAAAGATTGCAGCAAAGTATTTTTGGTATTTTTGGTTTATAGATCTGAAAATATAATATGGAAAATAGACCCGGGGGGCATAGGTTTCACTAGAGGCTTCTCTCTTGAAGGAAAATAATACGGTGGGTGAACAAATTACTGTCGAGCAATTGATAGAAAAGCGCATAGTTATGACGATATCCAAGGCAATGATTATGCATATAGGCATCACGTCCGTATCAAGTAGACCGAAACGATTCTGCATCTACTACTATTACTCCACACATCGACCGACTCCTGCCTGCATCTAGAGTATTAAGTTCATGAAGAACAGAGTAACGCATTAGGTAAGATGACACGGTGTAGAGGGATAAACTCAAGCAATATGATGAAAACCCCATCTTTTTACCCTTGATGGCAACAATACAAATACGTGCCTCGCTACCCCTACTTTGTCATTGGGTGAGGACACCGCAAGATTGAACCCAAAACTAAGCACTTCTCCCATTGCAAGAATTACCAATCTAGTTGGCCAAACCAAACCAATAAATCGAAGAGACTTGCAAAGATATGAAATCATGCATAAAAGAATTCAGAGAATATTCAAATAATATTCATAGATAATCTGATCATAAACCCACAATTCATCGGATCTCGACAAACACACCGCAAAAGAGTATTACATCGGATAGATCTCCATGAAGATCATGAAGAACATGGTATTGAAGAACATAGAGAGAGAAGAAGCCATCTAGCTACTAGCTATGGACCCGAAGGTCTGAAGTGAACTACTCACGCATCATCGGAGGGGCAATGGAGCTGATGTAGATGCCCTCCGTGATCGAATCCCCCTCCGGCAGATTACCGGAAAAGGCTCCAAGATGGGATCTCACGGGAACAGAGGCTTCCGGTGGCGGAAAAGTATTTTCGTGGCTCTTTTTGGTATTGGGGGAATATTTGGGAATTTATAGGAGGAGGATTAGGGTTAGGAGGCCTGCAGGGGGGGGCACAAGCCAGGGGGCGCCCCCCCCTAGGGCGCGCCCTGCAGGCTTGTCGTCTCCCGGCAGGTCTCCTGCCCCCCTCTCCAAGTCTGGCAGGTTTCTTCTGGTCCAAGAAAAATCATCGCGAAGATTTTATTCCATTTGGACTCCGTTTGATATTCCTTATCTGCAATACTCAAAAACAAGGAAAAAACAGAAACTGGCACTGGGCTCTAGATTAATAGGTTAGTCCCAAAAATAATATAAAATAGCATATTAATGCATATAAAACATCCAAAACAGATAATATAATAGCATGGAACAATAAAAAATTATAGATACGTTGGAGACGTATCAAGCATCCCCAAGCTTAATTCCTGCTCGTCCTCGAGTAGGTAAATGATAAAAACAGAATTTTTGATGTGGAATGCTACCTAACATATTTATCCATGTAATATTCTTTATTATGGCATGAATGTTCAGATCCATAAGATTCAAAACAAAAGCTTAATATTGACATAAAAACAATAATACTTCAAGCATACTAACAAAGCAATTGTGTCCTTTCAAAATAACATGGCCAAAGAAAGTTATCCCTACAAAATCATATGGTCTGGCTATGCTCCATCTTCCCCACACAAAGTATTTAAATCATGCACAACCCCGATGACAAGTCAAGCAATTGTTTCACACCTTTTATGTTCTCAAACCTTTTCAACTTTCACGCAATACATGAGCGTGAGCCATGGATATAGCACTATAGGTGGAATAGAATATGGTGGAGGTTGTGAGGAAAAGGAGAAGATAGTCTCACATCAACTAGGCGTATCAACGGGCTATGGAGATGCCCATCAATAGATATCAATGTGAGTGAGTAGGGATTGCCATGCAACGGATGCACTAGAGCTATAAGTGTATGAAAGCTCAAAAAGAAACTAAGTGGGTGTGCATTATGAAAAATTCCACTAGTTTATGAAAGTGACAAAATAGGAGACTCTCTATCATGAAGATCATGGTGCTACTTTGAAGCACAAGTGTGGAAAAAGGATAGTAGCATTGTTCCTTGTCTCTTTTCTCTCATTTTTTCTTTTCTTTTTGGTGGGCATCTTTGGCCTCTTTTTTTTATTTGGGCTTCATTGGACTCTTTTATTATTTGTAAAGTCCGGAGACTCATCCCAACTTGTGAGGGAATCATAGCTTCCATCATCCTTTCCTCTCATGGGACAATGCTCTAATGATAATCATCACACTTTTATTTACTTACAACTCAAGAATTACAACTCGATACTTAGAACAAAATATGACTCTATATGAATGCAAAGCAATATGAAACTGATGGTGCGTGTCACAATAAACGGAACGGTGGAAGTTGCATGGCAATATATCTCGGAATGGCTATGGAAATGCCATAATAGGTAGGTATGGTGGCTGTTTTGAGGAAGGTATATGGTGGGTTTAATGCACCGGTGAAAGTTGCGCGGTACTAGAGAGGCTAGCAATGGTGGAAGGATAAGAGTGCGTGTAATCCATGGACTCACATTAGTCATAAAGAACTCACATACTTATTGCAAAAGTCTATTAGTTATCGAAGCAAAGTATTAGACGCATGCTCCTAGGGGAGAGGTTGGTAGGAGTTAATCATCGCGCGCTCCCGACCCTCACACAAAGGATGACAATCATTAAACAAATCATGCTCCGACTTCGTTACATAACGGTTCACCATACGTGCATGCTACGGGAATCACAAACTTTAACACAAGTATTTCTATCTATCCACAATTACTCACTAGCATGACTCTAATATCACCATCTTTATATCTCAAAACTATATGCAAGGAATCAAACTTCTCATAGTATTCAATGCACTTAATATGAAAGTTTTTATTATATCCCTCTTGGATGCCCATTATATTAGGGCTAAATTCATAACCTAAACCAATTACCATGCTGTTTAAAGACTCTCAAAATAATATAAGCGACGAGAGTTCAATTATTTCTATAAAATAAAACGCCACCGTGCTCTAAAAAGATATAAGTGAAGCACATAGAGCAAAATTGCCTAGCTCAAAAGATATAAGTGAAGCACATAGAGTATTCTAATAAATTCACGATTAATGCGTGTCCCTCTCGAAATATGTGTGCAGCAAGGATGATTGTGGCAAACTAAAAATCAAAGACTCATATCATACAAGACGGTCCAAGCAAAACACATATCATGTGGTGAATAAAAATATAGCCTCAAGTAAATTTACCGATGGATTGAAGACGAAAGAGGGGATGCCTTCCGGGGCATCCCCAAGCTTAGGCTCTTTGGTATCCTTGAATATTCCTTGGGGTGCCTTGGGCATCCCCAAGCTTAGGCTCTTGCCACTCCTTATTCCTTTGTCCATCAAATCTTTACCCAAAACTTGAAAACTTCACAACACAAAACTCAACAAAAAACTCGTGAGATCCGTTAGTATAAGAAAAATAAATCACCACTTTAGGTACTGTTGTGAACTCATTATTTATTTATATTGGTGTAATATATACTGTATTCCAACTTCTCCATGGTTCATACCCCTCGATACAACCCATAGATACATCAAAATAAGCAAACAACACAAAGAAAACAGAATCTGTCAAAAACAGAACAGTCTGTAGCAATCTGTAAACTTCGAATACTTCTGTAAATCCAAAAATTATGAAAAATTAGGAAAATCTGGGAAATTTGTATATAAATCTTGTGTAAAAATTTCAGACTCATTCGACGCTCTGGTAAATTTATCAAATTCCTGGACTGAGCGCACAAGTTTCTGTTTTTCAGCAAAATCAAATCAACAATCACCGTAGACCATCCCAAAGGTCTTACTTGGCTCAAACACTAATTAAAACAATAAAACACGATTACTACAGAGGTAATAATGTGTAAAACACTCAAAAACAGAAACAAAAAACAAACAAAAAACAGAAAATAAAATTGGGTTGCCTCCCAACAAGCGCTATTGTTTAACGCCCCTAGCTAGGCATAACGCAAAAGATCTAGGTATTGTCATCTTTGGTATGCAATCCATAAGTAGCTCTCATAATAGATTCATAAGGTAATTTAATTCTCTTTCTAGGAAAGTGTTCCATGCCTTTCCTTAAAGGAAATTGGAATCTAATGTTTCCTTCTTTCATGTCAATAATTGCACCGATCGTTCTAAGGAAAGGTCTACCAAGAATAATAGGACATGTAGGATTGCAATCTATATCAAGAACAATGAAATCTACGGGCACATAATTCCTATTTGCAACAATAAGAACATCATTAATCCTTCCCATAGGTTTCTTAATAGTGGAATCCTCTAGATGCAAATTTAAAGAGCAATCATCAAGTTCATGGAAACCTAGCACATCACATAAAGTTTTTGGAATCGTGGAAACGCTAGCACCCAAATCACACAAAGCATGGCACTTATAATCCTTAATTTTAATCTTAATAGTAGGTTCCCACTCATCATAAAGATTTCTATGTATAGAAACTTCCAACTCAAGTTTTTCTTCAAAAGATTTCATCATAGCATCAACGATGTGTTTAGTAAAAGCTTTATTATGATTATAAGCATGCGGAGAATTCAACATGGATTGCAACAAGGAAATACAATCAATCAAAGAACAACTATCATAATTAAAGTTCTTGAAATCCAAAAGAGTGGGTTCATTGCTATTTAAAGTTTTGACCTCTTCAATCCCACTTTTATCAATTTTAGCATTAAGATCTATAAACTCCGAATCATTGGGACAACTTTTAACTAAAGTTGACTTATCTCCAGTCCCATCTTTATCAAGATTTGTATTATAAAACAAAGATTCAATAGGAGTCACATCAATCACTTTAAAATCTTCATCATTATTATCACGAGAACACACTTTTTCAAGCCATTCACGCTTAGCACGCATGCTAGCGGTTCTTTCCTTACACTCATCAATAGAAGTTATCATAGCTTTTAAAGACTCATTAATATCACGCTTGGGTGGAGTAGATCTAATTTTCAAAGAATCAATCTCAAGCGAAATTCTATCCACGGTCCTAGCCAAATCATCAATCTTGAGCAATTTTTCTTCAATCGTAGCATTGAAAACCTTTTGCGAACTAATAAATTCTTTAATATTATTCTCAAGATCAGAGGGCATCTTATTATAATTTCCATAAGGATTGTTGTAGGAATTACCCTAATTATTAGAGGAATTACTAGGAAACGGCCTAGGGTTGAAATTGCCTCTATACGCGTTATTACCAAAATTGTTCCTACCAACAAAATTCACATCCATAGATTCATTATTATTTCCAATCAAAGAAGACAAAGGCATATCATTAGGATCAATAGGAGCACTCTTACTAGCAAACAATTTCATTAATTCATCCATCTTTTCACTCAAAGTATTTATTTTTTCAATAGCATGCACTTTTTTACTAGTAGGAGATCTTTCGGTATGCCATTGAGAGTAATTTGCCATAATATTATCTAGTAGTTTAGTAGCTTCTCCTAATGTGATTTCCATAAAAGTACCACCCGCGGCGGAATCTAAAAGATTTCTAGAAGCAAAATTCAATCCCGCATAAAAAATTTGTATAATCATCCATAAACTCAAACCATGTGTGGGGCAATTTCTAATCATTAGTTTCATCCTCTCCCAAGATTGTGCAACATGCTCATGATCAAGTTGCTTAAAATTCATTATATCGTTCCTAAGGGAGATGATCTTAGCGGGCGGAAAGTACTTGGAAATAAAAGCATCTTTACACTTATTCCATGAATCAATACTATTTTTAGGTAAAGATGAAAACCAAGTTTTAGCACGATCTCGTAGTGAAATAGCTTCAATTTAACAATATCATTATCCACATCTTTCTTCTTTTGCATATCACACAACTCAACGAAAGTATTTAGATGGGATGCGGCATCTTCACTAGGAAGGCCGGAAAATTGTTCTTTCATAACAAGATTAAGCAAAGCGGCATTAATTTCATAAGATTCCGCACTAGTGGTGGGAGCAATCGGAGTACTAATAAAATCATTATTATTAGTATTGGAGAATTCACACAACTTGGTATTCTCTTGAGTCATCGTGACAAAGCAAGCAATCTAGCACACAAGCAAACAAAAAGCAAACGAAAAGACGAACGGAAGAAAGGCAAATAAAAAGGCAAATCTTTTTGGTTTTTTTCTGAAAATCGTTTTAGAAGTGGGGGAGAGGAAAACGAGAGGCAAATGGCAAATAATGTAAATGCAAGAGATGAGTTTGTGATGGGTACTTGGTAGGCTTGATGTCTTGACGTGCTATGTATCCTCCCCGGCAACAGCGCCAGAAATCCTTCTTGCTACTTCTTGAGCTTGCGTTGGTTTTCCCTTGAAGAGGAAAGGGTGATGCAGCAAAGTAGATAAGTATTTCCCTCGGTTGTTGAGAACCAAGGTATCAATCCAGTAGTAGGTACAAGCAAGGCCCCAATCTTTGCACCTACACAAACAATCAAACACTTGCACCCAACGCTATAAAGGGGTTGTCAATCCCTTCACGGTTACTTGCAAGGATGAGATCTGATAGAGATAGATATAAAATATTACTAAAACGAAAAGTAAAACAAAACTAAAAAGATTGCAGCAAAGTACTTTTGGTTTATAGATCTGAAAATATAATATGGAAAATAGACCCGGGGGCCATAGGTTTCACTAGAGGCTTCTCTCTTGAAGGAAAATAATACGGTGGGTGAAAAAATTACTGTCGAGCAATTGATAGAAAAGCGCATAGTTATGACGATATCCAAGGCAATGATTATGCATATAGGCATCACGTCCGTATCAAGTAGACCGAAACGATTCTGCATCTACTACTATTACTCCACACATCGACTGACTCCTGCCTGCATCTAGAGTATTAAGTTCATGAAGAACAGAGTAACGCATTAGGTAAGATGACATGATGTAGAGGGATAAACTCAAGCAATATGATGAAAACCCCATCTTTTTACCCTTGATGGCAACAATACAAATACGTGCCTCGCTACCCCTACTTTGTCACTGGGTGAGGACACCGCAAGATTGAACCCAAAACTAAGCACTTCTCCCATTGCAAGAATTACCAATCTAGTTGGCCAAACCAAACCAATAACTCGAAGAGACTTGCAAAGATATGAAATCATGCATAAAAGAATTCAGAGAAGATTCAAATAATATTCATAGATAATCTAATCATAAACCCACAATTCATCGGATCTCGACGAACACACCGCAAAAGAGTATTACATCGGATAGATCTCCATGAAGATCATGAAGAACATCGTATTGAAGAACATAGAGAGAGAAGAAGCCATCTATCTACTAGCTATGGACCCGAAGGTCTGAGGTGAACTACTCACGCATCATCGGAGGGGCAATGGAGTTGATGTAGATGCCCTCCGTGATCGAATCCCCCTCCGGCAGATTACCGGAAAAGGCTCCAAGATGGGATCTCACGGGAACAGAGGCTTCCGGCGGCGGAAAAGTATTTTCGTGGCTCTTTTTGGTATTGGGGGGATATTTGGGAATTTATAGGAGGAGGATTAGGGTTAGGAGGCCTGCAGGGGGGCCACAAGCCAGGGGGGCGCCCCCCCCCTAGGGCGCACTCTGCAGGCTTGTCGTCTCCCGGCAGGTCTCCAGCCCCCCTCTCCAAGTCTGGCAGGTTTCTTCTGGTCCAAGAAAAATCATCGCGAAGATTTTATTCCGTTTGGACTTCGTTTGATATTCCTTATCTGCAATACTCAAAAACAAGGAAAAAACAGAAACTGGCACTGGGCTCTAGATTAATAGGTTAGTCCCAAAAATAATATAAAATAGCATATTAATGCATATAAAACATCCAAAACAGATAATATAATAGCATGGAACAATCAAAAATTATAGATACGTTGGAGACGTATCAATTATGCTACTTGACAAAATAAAAACCTAACATTATCCCAATTTTAATGGTTGGCAAGTTTTAGCAAATTTACCAAGTCTAGCACACCCTACACATGCAAGTCTACGAGTATAGCAGCAAAAAGTAAATACATGCACATGTAAGTAAAGGGTGGGTATAGGAAGATCAAACGCAATAGGGACTCGAAGATTTTTCCCATGGTTCCGATAGGCGGTCCTATCGTACGTCCACGTTGATGGAGACTTTAACCCATGGAGGGTAACGACTACGTGAGTCCATGGAGGGCTCCACCCATGAAGGTTCCACGAAGAAGCAACCTTGTCTATTCCATCATGGCTTACGTCCACGAAGGACTAGCCTTACTTGGGGTAGATCTTCACAAAGTAGGTGATCTCCTTGCCCTTACAAACTTCTTGGTTCAACTCCATACGATTTGGAGGCTCCCAAGCGACACCTAACCAATCTAGGAGACACCATTCTCCAAAAGGTAATAGATGTGGTATGGATGATGAACTCCTTGCTCTAATGCTTCAAAAGATAGTATCCTCAACACTCAATCACTCTCTCACAGAATTTGGCTTGCTAGAAGGGATTGATTGGGTGGAAAGCAACTTGGCGAGGCTAGAAATCAAGATTCATATGGTTGGAGTGGAAGATCTTGATCTCAACACATGCGTAGGTGGTTCTCTCTCAGAAAATGAATGGTGAAAGTGTTTGCTTGTTCTGAGTGCTCTCTCTACGAATGAGAGGGAGCTGGAGGTGTATATATAGCTATCTCCAAAAATCCAACCGTTACAACATTATTGCCCAAGTCGGTGGAACCGAAGTGTAAAATTGGTTGCACCGACTAGTGCAAAATGTCCTAACTTTTGGCTTTTCGGTGAGACCAATATATAGCATCTCGGTGAGTCCGATTCGGTTGACCTAGGCAGTTCCAGTGACTCTGTGGCACCGAAATGAAAAACTCGAAAATTTTGATTTTTGTCAATTAGATACCAGAGAGGTGGTCACTGCTTTTCGGCTGTACCGACGCAAAACTCGGTTGCATCGATTTTCTACGGTTTGGCTTGAAATTTGTCTAAGGGAAACTCGGTGTGGCCGAAATGTAGAAAGTTGGTGGCCCCGAATTTGACTTTAGGGTTATGGACAGAATGTTGGGTAGGAGAAATGTTGAGGCTTTTGGTGCCTAATCTCTAAACACTTTGAGCAACCAGATCATCATAGATACCTCATCCCCTTTTAATAGTATTGGCTTTCCTATGGACTCAAATGTGATTTCTCACATAAAGATAAAATGTAGAGTCTTGAAGCTTTTGCCACTTTATGTTCCATGCATCTAGGGAATCTCCTCACAATCCTAGCCAATCCATTCATTGAACTTTTCTTGAAATATATTTGATAGATTCATTAGTCCAATGAAATATATGTTGTTATTAATTAACAAAACTACCTAGGGAGAAATTGTGCTTTCAGTCTTGCAAACATACCATATTGATGAGGTCAACTATGGAAGCAAAACTAACTGCTTTAGACACAGTCACTGTTGAGGCAGAATGGTCGTGAGCTCTTGATGGACTTGTCATTGGTGGAAAAACTTGTATCGACTATTCTTATGAATTATAACAACAAAATGGTTATTGCTAAAGTGAACAATTCTAAGGATAATGTGAAGTCATCAAGGCACATGAAGAGGTGTTTGAAGTCTGTTATGAAGTTGAGAAACTTCAAAGTAATAACTGTTACGTATATTCAAACAGACAAAACCCTGGCATATCTCTTTACAAAGGGCTTATCGTGAAATGTGATAGATAATGCGTTGAGGAGATGGGTATGAGACCCATAGATGTTACACCATAGTAGTAACCCAACCTTTGTTATAGGAGATCCCATGAACTAGGACCTGAGAAGAACAAGCTATTGGTTAACTGAGGAGAGTAATATGTGACCGTTGCTAGGTGAAGATGCAAAACTCTCAGAGTTGTAAGGTAGGTTGGTAACATGCCTTAATTTGGTTCTATTGGTAAGGATGTTGTCCTACAAAGCAATCTTGAAAGAATGCAACTATATGAGCCCCGAGTGTAAATGTCACAGTCTATGAGATTTATGTGATCTCTAGTAAGCTCACGAACACGAACAGACCAGGGAGTACCACATATATGCTCCAAACCGCGGGGTTAGCCTACAGGCAGCCAGGTACTGGTTAAGACTTTGAGTGAAGCACGTTCACACAAAATTAGCAATTAAGGGTATAGTCCATTATCAAGTTGTGGATGGATGTAACTTAAGGCTCTAGGCAGAAGTTCAACTTAACAGTCTCTACTGAAACACTAGTATATTAAACAATTAGCGAGAAAAGCCAAATCTCTAAATGGGTATTTGAGATCTGCTTGGGGATTGTTAGAAATAATGGGCCTAGCCCATGTGGAATTTCTGAAATCTCAAACTAGGCCCATGGAAAATTGGCAAGTGGTGGTGCTAAAAATTTAGTCCCATACCGCTAGTTGAGGAGTGTGAGACCTCTTTATATAATGGTTCTCTACACTACACTTAGTGAGGTGTGAAGGAGAGAAATAAAAGACCACGCGCGCGCTTGCTCGCGCCGCCTGGCCGGGCTTGGGCCGGGGCCGGGGCGGCGCGCGCGTGCGACATGCGCGTGAATGGTCCGCCAAAATCTAATATGTTGCCTTGCAAGGACGCAACTTCCTTTCGTTGTTTTATTTTTTGATGTCTTGACAGACATGTTAATTATTTCTTGTCCGGTAAATTTATGACTTAGAATCCAAATCGGTTTAAGATCGTGATCACGACACGCTACCGCCTCTGGCTCTATTATATATGATGCTACCGAACGCGGCTAAAGACACACAAAAAAACTTAGAGTTTTGCCTCATCTCGCAACTTGCACCGCCAACGTAGTCTACTCTATCCCGAACGCCGGTGTGTATCGGCGTGCAGTAGAACATGTCTCCGGAACCGTTCGTCCCTACGATCCTGCACTGGAAGAAGACGAATTAGGTTTTTGAGAAGCGCTTTGCGCGACTACTCGAGTTCGTCATAGCAGGTCGTCTTCCGTCTCAAGTCAGGCGACGCTACTCATCGTCGTCTTCATCGCCGTCACCAACAACGTCGTTCCCGCAGCAGCTAGCAAACAGTGCGTCCATCATGATATGTTCATGTCTCAGTATGTAGTTATTGCTTTGTGTGTGATATTGGTGTGCATGTTTTTCGGTTCATCTTGTATGCCAGGTTGTTGTATGATATTTTCTGTTCTATTCATGAATTATTTACTGAAATTAATCATGAGCTTGTCTAATTTTCCAACACGTAGCACCTCCAGAGATTGAGCCGGCGATCTTGAGATTGGCAAAGTTTCCATAATTAAAAGGTCATACCTTTAAATTTTTGGTGTCGAAAAATCTAAAATAAATTTGGAAAATTGTGGGCACTCGTGCAAGGCCTAGGACCTGATCAGGTGGGCTAATTCCTCCACATGTAACCTAATTATTAAAGATATGCTTAGTTTGCGGTAAACAGTGTTAATCCACTCCATGTAACATTTAATGTGGTGTAATTCTAGGCACTCACACCTTTCACTTCTTACCACCACTTTCTAGTTGAAAATATGTTCCCGTTAGTTGAACCAAGGGCATGTTTGCTTCAAACTCCAGTCTCTACCAAACTTTCCATTGTAAATTGTGGCGAGCATAAAACGCGACAAAGTAATTGCCATTTAGCAAAGCTTAGCAAACGTGACGATAATAGTGAGTCAATGGCTTCTTTGGTTTAAAGGTAGGAGTATTTCACAAAAAGTTTAGATGAATGTCATTTTCATTATTTTTTTAGAATGCATGTGTTGTTTATAGTATTCGAAACCATATGAACTATACAAGACATCTTTCTATTCATTCTCTCTTTTAAACCAACACACACTATAAAAACCAACATCATATTGAGCGTTGCTGAGTTGGTTTATTCCTTTGTGGTGGAACTAGCCCACTAGGGTTGAAGTCGCATTGGTGCTTGCATTTTTTGGATTTATTTTTGTCTTTTTGAAAATGTTCGTTCAGTGAAAGGAGACGTTCCCGTCAACTACAATGCGTCTATGATGACTTTGTCGATCTAGTGATTGTAATGTGTTAAGAAAAACACCATATGAACTATACATATAATCTTTCTATTCCTACCATTTTTTAAACCAACACACACTATATATAAACGAACACATGCTTTATAAAAATAATTGTAGAAGGGTTAGAGAGGGAATTGGTGGAATCGTTTGATGTATTACTTTAGCCTCATGGGCATATATATAGGAGTACATGATTAACTTGGAGTACAAGACAAGCTAGAATAATTCCTAGTCTATTATATGTTTCCTAATTAATCATGATACTCAACATCCCCCTGCAGTCACAACGGTAGCGATGCAGACGATGAGACTGGAGAAGAATTCGAAGATAAGCCGACGGACATCCCCCCACAGTCGTAACGGTCGATGCATCACGGAAGTTGTGGCTGGAGTGAAAACCGACGAGGTTGCTCAAGCAAGGCGATAGCCCTTTATGACGATGTCGATGTAGTCGAGAGCGTAGGGTGATGTAGCCATGATCGAGGTAGCCGTGTGAGAGACGCCTTGGTCGATGTCAAGTCGAGGTAGCGGGTGTTGAGGTAGTTACCGTGGACCGGGAAGAAGAGTGGCGGCGGTGACGGCGACGACCTGAGGAGGAGGCGGCGGCGGCTAGGTTAGGAGCGCGGCGGCGATGCTCGAAGTAGGTGAGGAACAACCTGACGGCGTGACAAAGATCAACGCGGACGGTGGCATTCCCGCGCCTAGGAAGGTGGCGCAACGCATACCACACAGAAGTCGACACGCGTGGACGGCGAAGTGGACTGCGTGCACACCACGCGGGCACGCCAACAACCATCCACGCATGTGTGGGATGTGAGTGCGGCCATAGGCCACGCGACTTGCGACGATGGGCCAGCGCAGGAAGGTGTGCCTGGCCGCTGCGGAAGCGATGGATGTCATAATGCAGCTGATCTCGATGCGTGATGAAGTTGTCGACGGAGTGGACACATGTTGTAGGCGACGGACGGCACAGGCGACGCAAACCGATCTTAGATCGAAGCAAAAAAAACGCCGATCAACGTGGCTGAGGAGAGAGAGAAAATTCGGATCAAAGGATCGGGAAAAAAACTCTCTAGCGCAGCCGGTCAACACGACCAGCGGATGAACCCTAGGTACGGGCAGTGCGGCCTCCGGCGGCCATCATGGAGACCGACCTCCCCGGAGGCGGCGCGGAGCAGAAGCGGCGGGCGGTGGCTAGGGTTGGATCGGTTAGACTGATACCATGTAGAAGGATTAAAGAGGGAATTGCTGGAATCGTTTGATGTATTGCTTGAGCCTCATAGGCATATATATAGGAGTACATAATCAATCCGAAGTACAAAACAAGCTAGAATAATTTCTAGTCTATCATATGTTTCCTAATTAATCACAATACTCAACTATAATGAAGATTACAATTCATATAATTTTTTGATGTTTGGTTCATGACATTCAATTCCTATTTTTTTATCTGATTGTGCATGTTTTACATCATGTGAATCAAACGGGCCCAAGAACGTCACAAGTGGGAGAGTGGACTGCCATGGCCGTTGTAAAATTAGCAGAATGCATCTACGAACCGAATATGACTATAATGTTTTTTTTTTGGAAGACAAAAAATGTTGCTGATCAATTGTTTTTCTAAAATGGAATTACTAAATAACTACTACGTCCGTTCCATAATTTAGAACGTTTTTTGACATAAATGTAGTGCCAAAAAAAGTCTTACATTACCGGACATAGGAAGTAGATTATACAACAAACATGTTATTAGAAGGGGGCTGCTACGCGTCCGCACGGTGATGTTTAGAAAACATCCGCCGTCTTGATAGCCGTAGGATCGTGAGCTTGACAACCGTCCGATCTTCTTTCAGTGAGCGTGCATCAACATTTGTAATAAGGCTTGTGTTGCGCTCGGCGCTTTGCAACACGAGCCTTGTTGCACTTCTGTCGAACCGGTTTTTTTCAAAACAAGGCCTATGTTTCAGAAACAAGATCTCTGTTATAGAAAAAATAAACTTTGTTATTGCCCGTTGCAACAACCGTAGTGTTGTGTGCTCTTTACCTTGGCAACAAGAGGCTTGTTGCAAAAACAAAAAAAATCCCCGTCACACCAACTTCATCAAATATCCGACGGGCGTTTTAACTTTTGCAGTATAGATTATGTTGCAGAATTTTTTATTAACACAGAACATGTTGCAGAAAATGTCTGTATATTTTTTTGCAACAGAGTTTGTTATAGAATATTTTCTGCAACAAAGATCGTGTTGCGAAAACATCTATAAAATTTTATTTACAACAGAGTTTGTTATAGAATATTTTCTGCAACAAAGATTGTTTTGCGGAAACATCTATAGAATTTAAGGTTGTGTTACGCGTCGGCCGGCGGATCTTTTTAAATTCCGTTGTCGTTGTTTTGTAATTCCGTCGTCGTTGCAAAAACTTGTCAGCCTGTGGCGGCACGGACGGACACGTGCAACTTCTGCCGGTGATGTTGTAGATTTTTTTTCGTTTTCGCTTTTTTGCAATATGGGAGTTGTCGCGGAAGAAATTTTGCAACACAACTGATGTTGTAGAAAACTTTCTATGCCACGCGCACACGCGTCGCATTGAACCGATATCAATTGTACTAGATGGACCTATACAAGACACGTGTCGCAAGGAGGAGGCAACGGACGTCTTGCATGCGATCCGCCGGCTGGAACCAATCATTTCCCTTATTAGAAAGAGATTATACAGCATTGAGCAACGGCTTCAAACCCTAATAAGAGAGATAATCGGAATCGAGTTTGGCACGATGTGATGTGATGCTGAAAATAACAAAGTGCGCGACGGTCGTGATAACTTAGGTTATCTCCGACGCTAAAAATCAGGTGATGTGAGAGCAAGGAAAGAACTTTCATGTCTGTCCAAGCGTGAAAACTCACTCACACGCAGTTGCTGACACGGGTGAGTAAACGTCAATCGATTTTTTACTTTCTGACAGCAGTTAATCGTCACTCGCTGATGAGCTGGGCTTCAGAGCTCGCAAAGGCTCTGGCAAAAATCAAAGAAAGGATTGTGTGGCGGATCACGCAAATGGATCCGGGCGATGGACCGACGGCGCGTGAAATCAAAATGGGCACCGCAAGGTCGATCATGGGCGTGATCTGGGCGAGAGCGACGCCCGCTGCATGGACGGAGGACAGAGCCACAGAGGCCACAACGCAAGTGGTCCGCCGGGGGTGATGAACCGTGCACCGGCGGCGACGGCGGCGGCGTCCATGCTGCATACACTTGCAGAGCTGCACAGTGCGGTCGCCCAACCCTGCGGCCTCGTTCGGCGTGAACTGAAGGGCAGCTCGCGCAGGCCGGCCGCCGGAGACAACGTCCGGCACGCAGCATAAGGCGAATAACCAAATCGCCCCTAAATGTTTCGATCAAACAGTGTAAACACTCTTTGTCATTCAACGAGAGTCATCAAATGTCCACGGATAATGGGTCCGTCGGTTCAGATATCCGAAATTCCATAAACAAAAACCCACGTAGGAGAAATTTGGCATGTTGCGAACATGACAACTCGACCTTGGACCACACTACAAACTCATATTTTTCTCTTCCTTCTTTCTCTCTTGCGGACATTTGATGAATACGGTAGGTTGGCCGGCGCCCGCTCCAACAGTGTCTGCAACATACATTTAATGATGTCAGTTTTGATGAACCGCGTTGGAGTTGTCGTAACGTCTCATGTATGAGTTCAAGAGAACAACATTTTTTATTTGTAAAAACCATGTTTCAGCTGCTCTAAGTATATTAATTTTATCTTAAATCAAATTTCACAAACTTTCAAAAAATTCCATGTTTGGGGAATCTTCTGATCATTCTATTAGCTTGTCAAATCATCCATAACTCTCCATCTCTTGTTTTCTCGTTGTTGACAAAAGTACATGCGTAAACACATTTTACTAGAAACTTTTTACCTTGTTCCTGTAACTGGGAAAGGCGGACGGCGAGTTCCAGCATCATCTTCGGATAGCGCAGCGGAAATCGAGTGGGTCAGAGGCCGCTGTCCACTTCGCACAACCATGGTGTCCAGATCGGATGCCGGGTGCAGCCGCCCCCCGACACCTCGCTACCCCGATGAAGCAAGAGCAGCTAGGTCCCTATCAAAGCCGCACTCGCCTCGAGTACTATCTCGGTGACGACGGGTCATGTGACGCATCATCCTCGTCGTCGACGGGCTCTAAATGCCTCACCGAGGCAGAGGTGCGTCAGGCGGAGTGTATGGCGGCGATCACCAAGACACCGGTGTCGCCGCTCCGCGTCCTTGCAAAGTCTTGGGCCCTCGATCGTTCCAAGAACCAAGGAGAAGAATGCCCGCCGTCGCCGCAGATTGAACAATCATCTCCTCCATGTCGGGTTGGCCAAGTTCCAGCGCGAGATCATCCTCCAAGTCGACGAGAGGCGGTGCAAGGGCGAGGAGGCAGTCGAGCATATGCACCACGAGTGTGACACAATGGCCGTGATGGATGCTGAGACGGTTGGAGCGGCTTCCTCCACTGGTGTGAAGGCGACGAGGACCCGAATGGTGAAGTCGGCGACGATGTCGGTGGCCTCAAAGGCCATACCTACGAGGTGATTGTGCGCTACTTAGCTTAGGTATAGTTTAGTTTAGGTTAACTTCAAGTAGTTTCGTTGAAACTTGTTAAATTTCATCAAATTTGCATGTAATATATCAAACTATTTTAAATTTTGTTTGTAATTGGTGTTTGAACTATTTGAAATGAGAGGACGTTTGAGTGACATGGTTGGATGACCCATGCCAAATGTTCACGAACACATCTGGACGTGTCCATAGACATCTGGGGGGTGTCAAGAGGCATCTACGTGTCTGGTTGTTGATATCATGTAATGTTAAGAAAATCATATAGTACAAAGTTATTCCCACTATCTTATTTATGCAAACATGGCACCTCACCATAGAATTATGAATGACATAAGGTCAACCTCAACATGCAATTATGCATGAAAAAAATGGCACAACATTTAACCATACATGGGAAAATGTTTTCCATTTAATAATCACTCTACTTATATTTAATAAATATTTTACAACTATGCATAATATATATAGATAAGTCATATGCATGATTAATTTGGTTCTTATGTTATCAACCCAACTTTTCGCTAGCCAATTCCCCAGCAATGCACGGGATGGTCGAAAGGCAAGAATGTGAGAAGAAAATGTGGACAGACGAGTGGGTATTTACCCCTCCAAATTGTCCAACACATAAGGGTTTTCGGGCGAGGCTATATATCGCATCAAGCGTGGCAGATTGTCGCCTCGCCTGTAGTGACATTGTAACGGGCCGACCCAGTAGGGCTGTTCGTTTGGTTTGTTTTTCGTTCGTTCACTCGTTATTTATTTACTTATTTATCTTTAAACATTTAAAAAAACGAAAATACATATATTTCAAAAAATAATTAAGTTTTAAAAATAATTAGGTGCAAAATTATTGGTAGCATTTGAAAAAACATGTTTCAACGCGTATTGGAAAAATGTTTAACACGTATTCGAAGAAAAATGTTCAAAAACATGTATTTGAAGAAATGTTAACCATATATTTGAAAATGTTGAAAGTATATAAAATAAATGTTTCATATGTATAAGAAAACCGTACAATGTGTATGAGAAAAGTAGACATCAAAATATGTATTTAAAAAAATAAAACAAATGTTATTTGTATATTGTTAAACGCGTAAGAAAAAATATTTCTGAAGTATGAAAAATGTACAGCGTGTATGAAAAAAGTAGACATCAAAACAATTATTTGCAAAAAAATCAATAATGTTTTTTAAATGTTAACGCGGTGTAAATAATTTGTTAGCTTATTTCATAAAAATGGGCCGCTAAAAGATAAAAAATGAAAGGTGTTTTCTGGTCTCCCCTTCGTCTGGGGTGCTTGTGGATGTATATCATTCAGAAGAAATGTTTCAACTTTTATTTGAAAAATGTTTAACATGTATTCAGAAAATATTATAAAACATGTGTTTGAAAAAATGCTAACCATGTATTTGAAAAATATTTTATATGCATCAAAAAAAGTTTCAGGTGTATACGAAAAAGTACAATGTATATTTGAAAAGTAGACATCAAAACATATATTTGAAAAAAATCATGTATTTAAAAATGATAAACATATATAATCAAATAATTAATGTGTATACAAAATATGTATAAAAAATGTAAACATCAAAGCATAATTTGAAAATAATGTTAATCGTGTATTTGAAAAATGTTAACCGTGCATCAGAAAGATGTTTCTTGTGTATATAAAAAATGTATATTGTGTATGAAAAAATAGACATCAAAAATTATATTTGCAAAAACCTAAGAAATTGGTGGGGAAAATAAAAATGAAAACCAAAAAAGACAAAAAAAACAAAGAAGAAAGAAATCTAATGAGAAACATAAACAAAACAAACAAAAATAGAATGAAAAAGAAATAAATCAATAAAAGTCGTAAACGAAAACACAAAAAAGAAATGTAGAAAAAACAATAAAATGTACTAGTCCAACTAGTGGGCAACAAAGAAGAAGAAAAAACCAGTCTACAGTGACCTACCAAGTGACCGAGAGAGCATAACGCTCTAATGGGCTGGCACATACCCGCAGATGTCACATACAAGGGGTAATATGAAGCGGTGCGAGCAATATATAGCTTTAACAAGGGTTTTCTTCGTATCCAACTATAAAAAAGAAGGGGAGAGGCATATCACTGTAATAGAAAGAAATCAAGTCTTATTGTAGCGATGCTATGATCCTTTGCCAGACCAAGGCCATCGAGCTCATTACTAGAGAGACATGAGTATATCCCATCAGCAACAACAAGAACCATACAGTCAGTGCCTTGATAATCCCTTCTAGTGGCCACCACATACGGCTTGCTTGCGCCGGCGACTAAATCCCCACCGGCCCCACTCAGACTCTGACATGTAGCCAAAGTCCCCTAAGAAAACTACTAAGCTAAGACTACTATCTACATATGCGCGTCGGGCTCCTCCCTCATTTCCTTTCCAATCGGCGACCAACGAGGCCGATGGCGAGCATTTGGGACCGGACCCAACCCAACCTAGCAAAGTTGTCGAGCTCCCTATTTTATCCTTTCTCGAATAGTAGAGAGGAAAAGTGCATTCGACCTAGCTTGAGAGATTCAAGTTAATCCTGATGAAACCAATATTGTCCTTGACGACTATTAGAAAATAGGAGTATGACACTCCATGCGATAACCAAATCTATTTATAAACATCGACGTGTTATCCTTTATCGAGTGTACAACGACCTTCACTGTAACACCATCTACGCACTCCCACACACATGGTGTCACAATCCAACAACCCCATAATCTCATGTTATCTCAATGTGTATGTGTAAATGCATTTTTTTTGGGAGCCATTTGCCCCACTCTTGATTTGGGACATAATTGGAAGACATTTGGTCTCTCTTTAGCTTGGCGCACCCATGCCTTTGCCCGTGGGTTGGCGTAGGGGTGGTCAGAGGGGCAAGGAAAATGATATTTGGCGTGATTTCCATGGGTATATGGTCCTTTTACTATGGTATAATCAAAAAATTGCCATAGGCAGGGTAATGTATATGTCTTAAAAAATTTCATGTAAAATCAGGGAATGGTTAGTAAAATGCGTTTATGTAGTAAAAAGCCACCTATGTGGTAATGTATATGTTTCAAATTTTGATGGTCTTTTGGGTGGCTAGTCATTTTATTTTGTGTTTGGGGACTCATCTAATCATTCTATTGGCACGCCAAACCATACGGCAGGTCTTAATCTCCTGTTTTCTTGCCGTAAAAAAAAATACATGCGTAAACACATTTTACCAGGAACTTTTTGCCTTGTTCTTGTAACCAGGAAAGGCAGTAGCATACATGCCCAAAATGTGACAAAATGAATGCACTAACACATTTTTTTCAAATTTAGTTGCTTTTCCAGGTGGCTAGCCATTTTTGTTTTATGTTGGGAAATTATGAAGCATATGCATGTTTTCTCCTGAACAATGCTAGAGTTGTGGAAAGATTCTACATACTTTGTTCTAAAGAAAACAAATTCTACATATTTACCTTTTTTGCGGGGTAATGGGAGTTTTATTCCATAATGGTAGGGCTACAATCTCGAGACAGTTGGTCCTCACAACACGGAGGACACGAGTTCAACCATACCACGGTACAAGCTTCGGTACGACTATAGTTTACCAATTGATGTGCTATCCTATTCTGATCTCTGTTAATTTTCGGTGGAAGAAACTCCATAGCTACCATATGATCCTTAATCTCAGAAGCTAGATGACCATAGGCCGACCTAGAAAGAGTATTGCCCGAGAGGATGGCCAAAGCCTTCGAGGAATCAGATTGTAGAATCGCATGCCTATCCGAGTGTTGAATGGCCAAAGCCATGCCCTACATAAGAGCATGAATTTCCGCTTCCAGGGCATCATTACAGATTTACAGTGGAAGATGTATTTGTACGTCGTAAATATCAAAGAATTGTTCTCCTTGCGAACACCATCCCAGACGCAGGGCGACCATCTTGACAAGAAAACAATCCGTCAACCGACAACGCCACCCAGCCCACTGGCGAAGGGGGCCAAGGCATGGGGTCCGTGATGTAACGCAAGTTGCCCGTCCTTTGATGTCTACATATTTACCTTACAGAGGCCTCGTGGCACTTTGTGGTTTTGTTTGTGGAGCGAAGTACTAGAAACTCCCCAAAAAGGAGGTTTTTTGTTTTAGAAACCCAAAAAGGAAGTGTCAATAAGAAAAAATATTGCTTCATGAGGTTTTTTGTTTTGTGAGAGAAACCCAAAAAGGAGGTGTCAATAAGAAAAAAAATATTGCTCCAGGAAGAAGAACAATGTGCCTATTCGCCTAATTTCTTTTAAAAAAACGACTAGAAACCCCCCGAAATAATACTGGCCGTTCTGAAGAACCATGCACCAACCATAAAAAGATTTGAAGCTCCCCAAAAAATAGTGGCCCATACAGGTCTCGAACCTGTGACCTTCGCGTTATTAGCACGACGCTCTAACCAGCTGAGCTAATAGGCCTTCGATGTACGTTTCTTATTTAGGTCTTACATATTGACGTCTTCACAACATTTCAAATCAACCACAGAACAGCTGTGTATTCTGCTGCCATCCTGGACCAATTGTTACCACTTACCATCAAATCCAAAGATTTACGTGCTAGTCCGAGTTACTCTCAACTGAACCAAAGACGCACGAAGAGGGAAGCAGCTCACTTGGCATCACAAAATAACTGTCATTTTCCAGACTTACAGTGTACAGGATCACCAAGACGCACCACATCTACATCTACATGAATTGGATTACCATATGATATGAACAAAATCCAATCGAGGTATACACGTTAAATTTTACCGCCACCAAACAATGGCCTACACGCGCTATTTACAAGCTGCACCAGCAAGAATCCATCAAACAATGCGCCACCAATGGAACACCACCACCACCCCAGACGCAGAGGCCAGAGGCACCCCAGACGCTCACCGGCCGCTCCACGCCGCAAGAACGCCCTGAAACACCTCAGCCACCAGGTCCCTGTCCGCCGTCTGCAGGAACGCGTTGAACTCGTCCTGCATCTCGTACACCTTCCTGAAGTCGACGAGGAACCTCAGGCAGCTGTCCTTGAGCCTCTGCAGCCGGTACAGGTGGCCCGTCTGGAGCCGCTCGATCACGTTCCGGGCGTCGATGTCCTCCAGCAGGCTCTCGAGGCACGCCTCCTTGAGGTCGGCGATGTCGTACTTGTCGGCGGCGCCGAGGAGGGCCAGCCGGTGCGCGAGGAACTCCTCGCTGCGCAGGTCGCCGTAGATGTAGTTGAGGAAGCCCCGGCACGCGTCGAGGGACATGTCGGAGATGTCCACCGTGGAGAGCTCCTTCTCCTTGAGGTCGTGCGAGAACATGCTCCGGAAGACCGGCGAGCGGGCGGCCAGGATCGCGCGGTGCGCCCTGATGCTGCCGTCGTCGGCGTTGATCGTGATGTCGCTGAGGATGCCCTCCTGCAGCATCCTTGCGAGGGATGACAGCGCGGTGTTGTCTGAGGACTGCTTGATTTGGTGCGAGGCCCAGATCGAGGCTGGTTCACCACCCTGGAATACAGAATTACACAGCAATAAGTTAACTGTAAGTCTTCCTCGTAAAAAAAAAAAGAGTTAACAGTAAGTTTGCAAGCACAAGAGGTGATTGATTATTCAAGGATTTCATGTGTTAATTTTCTCTCAATACAGTGACTTATTTTCCTCTTCTACGGTCTTGATCGAAGTGGGCTGGTTAATAGGCCCAAATTTTGACTTTACACTCAGCGGTCAGAATTTACCGTGTTTACTTAAAATCATTAGATTTTATTTGTTCTCAAAGTTCTTATATTGTAGTTTTCTTTATCCGGATCGAGCAATTACTGACAAGTGGCAAAAGATGTCTGATTTAGGTTTCTGTTGTGCTTGCGAGCTTTGCACGTCTCTGATCAAAGAACATGTTTATGTGACGTCACACAATCAGGGGGTTTTCAATTCAACGGTAGAAAGCAACTATAGACACCTCACACAAAACAAACTGTAGATGTTTCTATATTGGTGTGCCTCAGTCCAGATGTCATGTTGATATAGTGTGCAGCTGTCTAAAATCAGATAGGATTCCAGGTGAGTCAAGAATGTCACTCCACATCTCCCAATTGTTTTCTTTTCGTTTTGACAACCCACACCCCCTAATTGCTGGTGCACCAAACATTGACAAAACAGAAGTAGATAGTGAAACAGTGCTTACAGATGAGTCGGCAACTTTCAGGTCCAGAAACTCTATCTCAATCACAAATCTTCCTGTAAAACTACTATCAACCGTCCACACAAATCCTTCGTGTTTCAGAGGCTTGTCCAAGATACCTGTGTTCATGCAAATTAGCTGATGGTTAGATAGTCCATGCTTTGTGCACTTACTGATATGCGTGGAGGACTCAACATGATATTTTGGAATAACAATAAAGCCTAGAATTTCAGACCGGCATGCATGGCCTATCATGTTAATGTACAGTAACTTAAATCTGTATACTGCTTTTCAATGACACTTGATCTCTACACATATTAACTCGTAGCCGTATGAAACTAAGAACAACCACAGTTTGCAAAAAAATAAAAATAAATCTGAACTTACATATTAGATATAAAAACTTCATCACTTGCATATTAGATATAAAAACTTCATCACTTACATATTAAATATGAACTTATATCTTAATCTTTCATTTATATAGTAAGGAGTAAAAGACAATTACCTGGATGCTCAATGATCTTTTGATTTGGAGGAAAGGATATCAGAAGCTTCGTGACAAAGGAGGCTATCGGTGCGGGGGCTGTGTTCTTGGCAGAATTTGACAACTCTGCAAAGAGCTTAACGCAAGTTTGTTTGTTGTTTCTTTCCACAGACAGGTACCTTCACAATTGCAGAATCAGATACTGAAGTTAGTTAATGAATCATGAGTCACACAATGGTAGCCCCTCATAATTCTCTTCTACCGACCCTTTATGATTTTACTTGTGTTAAAAGTTAAAACGGGAATTCAAGGTAAATTTATCCTGATGAAATTTGAGGAAGTAAACGTACAAATTCAGTTCAAGATTTTTCTTGATAATAGTAGGTAAGAAAGAGCTGAAAGTGAGGGTTGGAGAAAGTGAAAACTTTAGTCTGAAAAATATCTTTGGTTCCACGTCTCCCTTAATAATACAGCAAATATGGTTAAGAAAACATGCCGACTAGATATCGCTGACGAAATACAAACTTAAGTGGATGCATCCAAAATTAATAAACTAGCACCTTAGCAAAACATGCCGACTAGATATCGCTGACAAAATACAAACTTAAGTGGATGCATCCAAAATTAATAAACTAGCACCTTAGCAAACCGAAGAAATCCATCCCTGCTACCAAATTCTGAACCTTTTCTCAGAATCAAACTACCAAGATTTTTTTTAACAGAAACAGCCTACTGATCCTCTTTGCACTGGTAGACCGAACTAAACCACTACTGAAAACGTCGACAGAACCAAACCACTACTGAAAACCTCAGACTGATCACAAGAAAAGCCATGACTGAACTCATAAACCAGCACTAAGAGCCTCGGTCGCAACAAGGATCGCAGGGCAGGATACACTCTGCTTTGGTGGACAAACATGTATGTCAATCAAGAAACCAAACAGGTAGCGAGCAACAGGTTTGCAGAGGGGTGGAGGAGGGAGGAGGGGCTGGACGGGCACGGACCAGTTCCAGAGGCCGACGCGGAAGGAGTCGGACTTGCGGTAGGTGTAGCAGGGGAGCGCGTCGACGCGCCATTGCGCGAGCCGCGGCGCCGCCTCGACCCGGGACCCCGCGGCGCTCATGGCCCCCCACGACGACGCCACCGCCGCCACCACCTCATCGACGCAGCCCAGCAGCCCCAGCGCCCCCTTCCCCAGGTTCCCCGCAGCCCCTCCTCCTCATGTACTGCCGCCAACCCACGCGCGCACGGCCAAACCCCAAACGCCCGCCACTCAGCACGACGACATGGACATGGATAGATCACTACGACGACTCACGGTCACAGCGGCATGCAGGAGGCGTGCGCGCGGCGAAGGAGTCGCGTGACGGCTCTCCGTCCCGGTTCTTTCTTGGGGAGCGGCGCGCGCGCAAGGAGGTGGGGTGGGGTGGGGTGGGGGTGGGGTGGCGGCTATATGGTGGTGATGGTGGTGGGATGGGATGGCAGAGGACATGGGAGTGGGACTGTGGGAGGGTGCCGTTGCTGTTGCTGTTGCGGGGGAGGAAGAAGAGGAGGAGGAGGAGGATTAATTGGGTACGCAAATGGGAGAAACGACTTTCTTCCACGCCAGTGGAAGACGGATGGTGAATGCTCCGTCCGGTTAATTATTCTACCACCGCTTCCGCTCCATCCCAACCACCGCTCGCTCAGTTGCCTTGGTCTCATACTCCCACTCCATTTTAACCTTTTTGGCAGAGAAAAACATTTTCGACGACGAATTCATCCCAATGATCCCATGGCAATGGCATGGACTCTTCCTGTAGTGTCAATTACTGGCCGCAACTGCGCGGTTAATCAGTGGGGATCAAATCATTAGCCATATCGCAGATGGTTCATATCGTTGGATCAAATCATTAGCCATATCGCAGATGGTTCATATCGTCTGTGCCGACTGGCTACTGTCCCTTTCCAGGGATGGACCCATGATTTTGCGCCCCATATCTCCGCTCCGCTCCGCTCTTCCTCTCGTCGCTAGCAAACATTTTGGCTTTTACGGCAGCGAGTGCTTTCTTTTCTTTCGACTACGTCTATATTCTAAACTAAACAAGTCGTCAAATCGGCAAGCCACTTTGCTGATTTTTCCTCTGGCGGAAGAACACGCCCGCCGAATTCGCTGCGGCAAGTGGGGATTAAACAAGGTGGGGCAGCGAATCAGGGCCGTAATTATTGTCGCCGAGATACGCATGCACGCAAAGAATCTCGGTGCGTGAGTAAACTAATTTTTCAGTGAGAGAGAGAGAGAGAGAGAGAGAGCTAGAGAGGAGAAATTGCTTGGGGTGGAGTGCTGTTTGGAGATCCCGAGTGGACAAGGAAAGTATCTGCGTGATTCGGCGTGGGCCCGCGCCGGTTGCCCCCTGGATTCTTTCTCTCGCACGCACAAGCAACCCCGTTGCCCGGAATCTTCGATTCTCTCTGCCTGCTCCTACTGTGGCAGATTCTTTCGCTTGAAAGAAACATGTGGCAGCTTCTGTAGCCTGTAGGAGCACTGTTGCTTTTCTTTCTTACTGTTCCGTTCCATTCTTACTGGATTAGAGAAATCGATTTGGTAAGTTCGACCACAAAAGTAATAGGGGTAGGAGGACAACAACGCACACCATAAAGCCAGTTTAGAGTAGGGTCGATCAAAAGATCCCTTGCACGCGTGTGAAGCAACATGTATATGACGTTTGTGCTCATCTGTTTAATGAGTGATGATGTGGTCGTTGTGGGCGTCAGATAGTTTGCTGCTGCAACTAAACAATGGTGCAACGATGAGAATGAACCGGATGCTATTAGGCACGACGGAAATGGCGGAAGCCCCCTCAACGGAGAGAGACGCGCGCGCAAAGACCCAACGGAACGAGGCAAAAAACTTGATGGTCAAGCTGTGCATTTGGATGACCATCGTAAAGAGCAAATGAGAATGCATCCAACGCATTTTTTTGAATAAAAGGGGTTTCCCCCCTGCTCCATTTATATTAGAAGCAAAGCAAGATAGGTTCAGCAAGCGTTGTAAGATCCGCTACCAGCAACAGGAACACAAACAACCACACGGTTCACACGCCAGAGGCGACCAACCAAACAGAATCTGCTACTTTATTACATGAAACCAAAGCTAATGGAGAACCACGGCAGCAGAGGACTACTGGGAGATCTTCTCAGCTCGGGACATCTTCAACTCCAGGCAATGCGAAGCAGTTCTCCCCTCCGTTTGTTGAGCAGGAGGAGGAATTGGCGAAGAAGCGCCCCCTGTGTGTCGTCGCACAGAACACCCCATTGTCGAAGGAAGCCACATAGTTTCACAAGGACGCAGTCCATACCTCTCCATGTTCGACCCTGGAAACAGAATTCATTCCTTAGTCTCCATATACTCCACAAGGAGGCAGAAGTAACCATATTAAGTACAGAGTTTTTCTTATGAGAATGCCACAAAGCACTAACATCATCCCAGCATGTAATTTGGTTGGTCTGAGAACCATCAGCAACCAAATCCCATACATGTCTCGCAACCACACAATCAAAGAAAAGGTGTTGAACAGATTCGAACTCATTACAGAATAAACAAGTTAAATCATCTACATTTCTGCGTTTGGCTAAGTTATCTCTCGTCAGGACTTTGTTGTAAGCACAAAGCCAAAGGAAAACATGGATGTTACGAGGGCACAACACTTTCCAAACTTTGTCACCAGTGGCAGAAACCACACCTCCAAAAGTGATTGCATTATAGAAAGATTTAACTGAATATGTCCCGTTAGGTTCTAGAGTCCATATTGGAGTATCTTGGCAGTTAGATAGAGGAGTTTGTTTGAGTAAATCAATCAACTAAAGCCAGTGGTTCATCCCATTTCTATCTACGCATCTCCTAAAGGTTAGTTTCAGGGTCACACCATCCCACACTTGAGCTACAGCGCATTCCGTTTGATTGCAAATAGTAAACAGGTCCCAGAATTGTGTTCTAAGGGAACAATCCCCGACCAGACATCATGCCAAAATTTGACACTCTCCCCACTGCCAACCTTCCAGCGATAAAAGGTTTTAGAAGCATTGAGAGCCCAGATAACACTCTTCCAGAAGGGAGATCCATTATCAGGTTTGGCCCAGAGGATATTGGGAGAGTTGGACTCGTATTTAAAATCAATAATTCTCTTCCAATCTTTATCAGTTTGGTCAAAGTACCTCTTCCCCCAGGAAGCCAGTAGAGCCATGTTAAACTCTTTGAGGTTAGGAACACCTAACCCTCCAAAGCTTTTTTTCCTGGAAATCAAGCCCCAATTGGCTAAATGATATTTATGTTGTTCCTCTACATTGCCCCAAAAGAAATGGGCCATCTGCGAGTTAATAGCATTGATAGCCCACTTAGGGAATTTCAATACCGCCATCAGGTATGCAGGGATGCTTACAATGCAAGCACAAAGCAGGATCAATTTGCCTCTATATGATAGAGGTCTCCCCAGCCAACCAGATAGGCCTTTAATTATTCTGTCTATAATAGGTTGGAGATCCTCTCTCTTCAGGTTCTCATAGTGCAGGGGAACCCCTAGATACTTGATTGGGAAGGAGCCAATCTCACAACAGAAAATTTGAGCAAAGTTTTTAGCTACCTCCTCCTCAATATTAATGGTCAGAAGGTCACTTTTGTGGAAATTGATTCGCATCCCAGACAGATTCTCGAAGCAGGATAAAATCCATTTGAAATTCCTAGCTTTATCGTAGGAGTTTTCAAGAAACAGGAGAGTATCATCCGCGTATTGCAGACTGGTTATCCCCCCTGGTATTATTTGAGGCAAAAGCCCCGAGATAAGGCCTTGTCGTGAAGCTTTGGCAAGCATCTTAGAAAAGACGTCCGCAATCAGGTTAAATAACAGCGGGGAGCTCGGATCTCCCTGTTTAAGACCCTTACCCCCCATAAAGTACGGACCAAATGGTATCATTTATCTTCACGCTAAATGTACTATGCTCAAGAATTTTCCTGATCCACGAATTCCATTTAGGACCAAAACCTCTCGATTCCAGCATCTCAAATAAGAAATCCCAACTAACTCTATCATAGGCTTTCTCATAGTCAAGTTTGATAATGAGCCCCTGGGTGTTTGATCTCTTGATCTCATGAATAACCTCATGGGCAAGAACTACGCTTTCTAGAATGAAACTGCCCTTGATGAACGCTGTTTGATTAGGGGAAATCAACTTGTCTCCAATAGGAGACAACCTATTCGTCAAGGCCTTGGAAAAAATCTTAACAACACAGTTACCCAGACTGATTGGTCTAATTTTTTTCATATCCCTCGCATCAGCCTCCTTAGGGATTAAAACAATCAGAGCAAAGTTCAGGCGATGGATATCTAAGTTACCTTCCTCAAAATCTTTCACCATGGCCATGAAATATGTCTTAATTACCTCCCAAAAGGTTTGGTAGAACAGAAAAGACAGCCCGTCAGGACCTGGCGCTCCATGAGCATACGAGCCAAAAAGGGCTTCTTTGATTTCAGTTTCGGAAAAGTTTTTCTGAAGTAGGTCATTTTCTTCAGGAGTGATTTTTTCATCTTCCCTCCAAAAGGAGGGACCTAGATGAATATTATGTTTTGGCTCATAAGCGAATAGGTTTTTATAGAAGGAAGTAGCCACTTCCAGCATCTCCTTGGTGGTATGGACAGGACCATTCTCTCCATCAAGCACAAACAAATGATTTTTCCTATGCCTATGATTAGCCAACGCATGAAAATAAGCATTGTTCTTGTCTCCATCCTTAATTCTACGGTCTGTGGATCGTTGCCACAAGGCAACTTCCTCTTTATGACAAATGACATCGAGCTCTTTTTTGATCTCAGTCATACGTTCCCTATCACTATCATCAATACGATTGGTTTCAGAAAAAACATCCAGGATATCAAATTCTTGCAAGAGATCTTTCTTCTTCCTTTTAAGGTCTGCCTCTATGTTAATACTCCAGCCTTTGTTTTTGTTACGTAATATCCTAGTTTTGTTAAGACAATTGTCAATGGAAGAACCGACTGTAGGAGTTGTAGTCCATATATTACAGACCAACTCTTTAAATTCTGGTTGGTCAAGCAACCACTTCTCAAAGCGAAATGGTCTCGGGGAGGTAACCCTCCTAGCTTTGGTATCCAAGATCAGGGGAGTGTAGTCACTACCCACCCTAGGTAAGGCAGAAAGGACAGACAATGGGAAATGAAGATCCCAGGAGGTAGAAACAAACACACGATCTAACGTAGCAAAAATAGGATCATCTTGATTATTACTCCAAGTGTAGCACCTGTTAGCAATCTTAATCTCCATGAGGCCCCACTTGTTGATCCAATCATTGAATAGAAAGGCAAGTTGTTTGTTAATTACCCCATTATTCTTGTCAGCGGCAGATCTAACAAGATTGAAGTCTCCCCCCAGCAAAACGGGATAAGATAACGAGGACATAACCTCATGCAATTCAGCAATGAACTCAGTTTTCAAAACTGTATAAGCAGTACCATACACAGCCACAAAGTGCCAAGTAAAGTTATCCTCCTTGTTTCTGATTGTAGCAATCACACAGTATTTCTTATTGATAAACCCAATTACCTCAAAAAGATTGTTTTTAAGGCCCACAAGGACCACCCCGACGGTATTAACAGCAGGAAGAAAATGCCAACAAAAATCATTACTACCCGCAATACTATTTAGTGTGTTCTTATCAATTATTTCTCTTTTGGTTTCAAAGAAACCAACAAAATCTACTTTATTATTGTTGAGGAAATCCCAAGGCACTATAATTTACCATGTTGCCCAAGACCCCTAATGTTCCAAAGACCTCCTATCATTTAACTTTGAAGGGATGGGATAAGCCACAAGGCAAAAATTTTGTTTGCAGAATTGGGCTGTCCTCCCCTAGGTCAGCAGTGCCCCCTGACCTAATGGGAGAAGCTCTATTCAGAACAGAACTATGCTCATGAATGTCAATATCTAGGTTATCTGGGAGAACAATCTCCGGGTTTTTGTCCGCAAATTGAAGACACCTTAGTTTTTCAGTTTCCACCATATCAATAAGGATATTATTCTGTTCTATCTCACTATTTCCAATCTCAATATCAATTTTATCAGACTGAGAAACAAGCTTTTCAGTGTCCATGGAAGCGAAAGATTTACCTTTAAAAGATTGAGGGATTTCCAGATTTTTCTTCTGTTGGTATGCCTTAGCTTTGTCCATGATGTTCATGTTGCCATGCTTCCTGGTGGTGGGTCTGCTCTTCAAGGTGGGTCCCCGGTTGGTAGAAGTGTCCTTCTGAACTTTCAGCTTCTTTTCAAATTCAGCTTGTTCCAGCCTTTCCAGTAGAGATCGTTTAGCAGATCCAAACGCACAAGAGAGATCCTCAGGGAGACACTGCATATCTGGGATTTCAATTTCTTCCTCTCCATCAGAGTCAGCCATATCAAATTTCCTCAACTGCTCGGAGCAATACTCCATGTGAACAGACATGGGATCAATCACCATATCTGCAGGGACTATGATGTCAGTAGCATTGGGGTTGTTCTGGTTTTCATCTTCAGATACATGCATTCCAGATTTGGCTTCCTGGATGAACTCCTCATGAATATGGTTCAGAAGATCCGCTGGATGGAAATCTTTCGCAACCATTGAAGCTTTCTGCTTCCCCATTGACGAAGAACCAGTATTCCTAGAGAAGTTTGCTTTATCTAATTCATCAATGGGGCTTTCATCATCGTCACCCATGCTATCTTTGTCCGAAGGGTCACAGTCTTTGTCCATTCCCTCCTTGTCACTTTGTTTGTCAAAGGTGTCATCGTCAGGGTTATCATCATCTTCCTCATGGTCATCACCCACTTGCTCGAATCCTTCAACTGTGAAGAAGAGGATGTAGAGTTTCTTTTTCATTTCTACCAGCCTCTCGAAAGGAATTTTGGTTGGGTCTCTACAGGCAACCTTGACTCTGACATTCTCATAGAAACTCTTGAACATACCATTCCAGTCCACATCCACAATGATGCCAAAGCAGGATGTAATCTGTGCAAACACCTTCCAAGCACACCATTTTGGGGGAATAGCATCAATCTGCACCCAAGCTTCTGTTAGTTCACCAAATGGATCTAGCATTCCTTCCCACTCACATATCTTCACCGAGACTCCATCGATGGGCAGCTCAAATGCAGGAAACTCAATGAGGTCCTCCACTTTCTTTCATGGTGGAAATCTGAGAAGAAACTTCTTGTGTTCTAGCTCACGAATCTGCCAAGGCCACTCTTTGTTTTTGCAAAAAATCCCATTCAGTTGCATTAACAGTTCGGAGGCAGAAACCTCTCCCTTGATCACTTTAAGCAATGTACAATTCTTATAGTTCAGCCAGCTCGACTCCGCAGACACGGGGACATCAATGTGATAGAAACCAAGCCCCGCAGCTGCACTTCCAAAATAGGTAGCTGTGGGGTGTTGCCTGGCCCAAGCCACACAATTGTTCACATTATGATTCCCATCACATATAAAACACTTTTTGGCCTCTATGCAGTTACCTACATAGTGGCCAGGCCAGCTGCAGTTGAAGCAGATCATGTCTTTGTAGTGAGGATCAAGGGCTTGGACTGCTGGTGGCTGTGGAGTTGGAACCACCAGAATAGGTGGATTTGCCCCCTGGGCCTTGGGCACCGCACCAGAAGTTTTGGCCGGGATCTGGGCGGCCTTGGGAGGAGGGGGAGCAGCCTGGGGAGGGGGCAGCTGAGCTTGCCCTCCATGGGTCACAACAACCTTCTTGGGGGGGTGTCGACGGGGCGCCCGCTGCTGCTGTCCTCCCTTGTTCTCCATCCTCCTTCCAACCACCTCAGCAAATGATTTGGATCCAGGGCCAATCCCCTCAACAAAAACCTTGAAAGAAGTTGGGGGGGGGGGTCGAATCGACCAAGGTGTTTAACAGGGAAACAATCTTCTCTGGTGAATTTGTTGGATCGGGAGAGATCCTTCCTGATCCAGAAGAGACGGGGGAGGGCGAAAGTAGGGTTAGGAGGAGAGGGTGAGGAGTGTTTATAGGGTTTGCGCCGTCGGGGGGAAGGAATAGCCCACGGTTGACCGAAGAATTCTGTGATCTCTTCCTCAAAAGTGTTTTCTCCGCTAGAAAGCGGCTTCCTAAAGCCCGTTTTCCTCTTGGTCACACATCCTCGAATCAACGGCGCAGGAACTGGGGCAGGCCCACTTGACTCTCTGTTCAAACAAACCTCTGGCTCTCCCGCACAAGCAGGGCCGCCGGCGAGCGGCACTTTCACCGGAGGTGAGGACATGATATGGTGGCTGTGAACTATCCTGGGGACTCCTAGGTTAGTATTTGCCAGAATCGAGTCCAGCTCCGTGACCACAAGGTCACACTCATCGGAATTTTTACACGGTAAGACATGGGCAGATCGATTTCGTACCTTAGCGAGATGAGGAGGAATCTCGCCTCTATCTTCCGGCCACGACGGCGGCTCCAAGCATCGACCGCGCCCGCCGGGAGATCTGTGCCTTATGGGCCGCGGGAAGGGCTGACCCCCGGCGGCAGAACACCGGGAGGGATGTTGGCCAGCTGCGCCACCGATGGCGGCCTGATGTTGAGGCGGGACGGGCTTGACGATTTGAACCGCCTCCATCGCCCCCGCTTGCCCTGGATCCATTGATTCTGCCTCCTGAATGGCCCAGAAGATCATCTGGTAGTCCATCCCGCCGTCGTCACCGGTGAAATGCGCCCGCTCCGCGAAGGTCGAGTTGCGGATGACCTCCACACAAATGGCCGGCCACCTCGCCCGATCTGGAAATACGGTCCGCACCACCCGCAGGATCTCCGCCCGCGCCTCCGGTGAATCTGCATCGATTAGGGGTAGCAGATGCACCTGAATCGGGGCCTGCAGAGCAGGGGCCGGCGGCTGGGGCGCCACCGGCGCGGCCGGCTGAGTTCGCCGCGGGCGAGATCCGCGGCGCGAGTTCCCGGCCATCGAGATCTACGTTGAGCGCTGGGCAGTGAATGGGGGCGGTTGGGTCGCTCACGGGTGTGGACTCGGGACGGGGGAAGGTGATAGCGAGAGGATTGGGGCCATTAATGCCGGTCGGTGGTAGGTGTGGGTTCGCCTGGCTATCGCCTGGTCCGCCCGAGCGGAACGGTCCATCTCAGGATTCGACAAACGTGTCTCATGCATCCAACGCATAGCGTGCCGTTTTATTCTCATTTGCTTAAACCACCGGATATAGTACTGTTTGCCTTTGTTTTGGAAAGAAGGACGAAGCCTCTCCGATGCACATAGCCATGGCCCAGGATACACACTTCGTACTTGTCGATGCTAATTCGGAAGCCAACGGACTCCACGAAACCTGCCAACAGAGCTGCTTCACTTCTGTATACGTTGCATTCCTCGAATCAAACACACGGCACACGGGGGACGCAGTGGTATGACTTCCACACTTCGTTCTTCGGTTAGACCATAGAGACCTTTCATTTTGCTCCTACACGCTAGCCTTATGATATGATCCAGCAAGTGACACTTCTCAGTATTCAATGACGAACAAGTGACTGCTACGCATAAAACTCTCTGACAAGTTCTTGATGTGGTGTAGAGTATTTGGAATGCATTTTGTCTGTTTGAAAAACCATTAAAGCCCCATACCTAGGATCGAAAAAAAAAGTGTCCAAGCTACTTGCATGCAATTTGACCGGTTATGCTTGGGAGTTAGTCTTGATCGAAAAAATCATTGGGGGTTATTTAGTGGCTAAGTTACCTATCATTACTTGCTCGGCTGCTGGTGCGTAAGATTGTTGCGTTAAAATACGGGCAAGTTGGTGAGTGCAGGCACAGATACGGGTCAGAGGTTGCAACTAATTTGCCATGGCAGTGACCGGCTCGCCAATTAATCTGCGTCTTTTTTGCCTTGTCCACAGTACACGTTTGTACTACTAGTGACTGCGTTGTCGTGTGCAGAAGGTTCCACACGTACGTATGTGCTCTGCGACTGCCGGCGGCCGTTGGTTCGATTGGACGAGCTTCAGGTCACTTAGGGCATGTACAATGGTGGATAAGATAGTCTTATCTTAAGTCTTGCATGTAATTTAGAGATGACAAAAAAAATTGTCTACAATGGGTCATCTCTTAGCCTTATCTTTGATAATTAGTTATTCCTAAAAACGTGGTGAGACATATTGTGCTAAGAGATGACCTCTTGTCTTCTCTTAAATAAGAGAAGGCAAAGCTTTTTTTCTGAGTTCTCTCTCCTCCACCTCATCATTTATCCTAGGTGGCACTCCTAAGATAGCATCATTGTACATGCCCTTACGTGTTACGACACTTGTTCTAGTTTCTCGCCTGATGTAACCAATCAAGTTTAGCAGAGAGATGCAGTACGGGTTAACAACCTGTGTTTCGTGTCGCCGGCCGTACGTAGCCATCGCCGCTACAAATGGACTTTTTCCCTCAATTGCTTACTAGTACTAGTACATGTTCTCTCTGAGCACATCGTTTATGATCTTGTGGCTCGCCCGGCCGTCACCGCCGCTTAATGGCGGAGGACAGATGTCCAACCCCGTCAGATTACAGCGCGAGCTCCGGGAAAACGACGCGGCGGTGCACGTCGCACATACAGTACTAATTGCATCCGCACACCCACCCCTGAAAGCCTGAAACGATTTTCTACCCGACGGCTCGCCCTGAGGTCCACATCACCGGAGCAATGGCAGGCAGCAACGGGAGCGCTTCAGTCGACCAAAGGTCGTTGCCGGCCGTGCGGCCCGTCCGCCCGGGCGCCACACCTGTCCATGCACTCTCGTGCCCGCTCGGCAACGGCCGCGGCGTCTGCCATGTGTGTGGCGCGCGGGCTGCCTCGACGATGGGTTGAGTTGGTTGCCTGCGGGCTATGGTTTTGGTCTTTGGAGCCCTGTGTCGTGTCGTCCAAGCGGCGGCTGATCTGCTGCTGATGATGCCGTGATGGGGATCGGTCGCGGAGACGTTTGTGCTGCTTGCTTGACTGAAGGAGATGGTATCGGTACATGTTAATCGGTGCCTACCGTGGCTGTTTGCATAGAGGTGTTTCCGACGCGCCATGACGCGAGCGTATGGGCGCGGCTTGCTGACTCAAAGTGGGAGGGGGATCGATCGCGGGATAGGGTTGAAGACATTGTTCTTCACGCGAGATGATTGGAGGATGGGCGCTACGGTTCACAGGAGCGTGTTGTGTGTAGATCCAAACAGTGGAGTCGTGAATCATATAGATAGATTAAAAAAGTAAGTAAATACATAAATCACACATGCATGTTTTTTCTTGGTCCGTTGATTGAATCCGGACGGCGAAAATGTGAATGTGGGTATGACCATAACCGCCCCCGCCCCCGTCCACGTAGCTCCCCTCCTTCCTCCGGTCTCCCCGTCGTTGTTGGATGAGGCTGACAAGAAAGCTCGTCTCACGGATGCGGGAGGCAGGCCAAGTGTGGCGGCTTTAATTGATGTGGCCCGCTCGAAGAGCAACTGCGGAAGCGATGGCAATGGCCTCAGTTCACACATCCAGGGTGGCTTTCCTCACCAGTATAGTGGTGGTCTATGAGGCGACCCTACTACGCACGAGGGATGTCGGATGTGATGCTAAATCTATCGGCCGATGAGCATTCGACTCACGAGATCAATGCTCGCTGGTAGAGGCTGACATAATGCGTGGAGCGGGGCTGGCGACCTTAGATGATGGTTTTGGTAGCATGATGGGTTATGAGACGATTCGGTGTGCAACGAATCTGGCCCCGGAGCTTAGTTTTTCGAGTTGGCGGTGGTGATCGTTGGGTACGTGGGGTTGGCAATGACAAAAAATGCAACGACGGGGTGGCTCGACCAGTTTGTCGTGGCTTGGGCCATCGGTCAACGATGCATATCAGGGTAATGACCTTGCCTTTTGTTTGGTAGTCGGGGCAAATGTCAGCAACGCCCCTAATTCGTTGGCATCATCTCCTTCTTGACAATGTTGCCGAGGGAATATGCTCGCCCTTCCGAGAAACCTCGTATACTCTCGAGGATCGGTCGATTGGGTGATGTCGTTGCTTGAACATCGCGTACCCCCTTAGGGGTATTGTTCTTGAAGATGACACCAATTTGAGGAAGCGTCTGCTCAGGGTGGTGCTCTGCCGTCGGGTTTTCAGTTTATCCAAGCTAAGGTGTCAACAGGGTGTTTTCCTCCAAAACCGGGTTAGCGAGCCTCTAATCCTCACTAGCTGATCTACTTTTCATATGACAACGTTTCTCCCTCTTCTAAGGGTTTTGTCAAAAATGACCATGCTCATGGTGCTACAATCTTTGCTCAAGGTGAAAATCCGGAGACCTCTTCCGCTTTGGTTGAACCTCAATATCCATGAAGTCGAACTCCATATCCCCATTTCCGTGTAGTTCTCCTACCTTTTCTCCTAGTGTACCTCTAGTTTTCTTCTTTTTTCTTGCCTGAAACCAGTACCTGTCGTAACATTGTATTATTTTACTCATCTTAGTGAATTATAACCTTGCTATGGCTTTCATAAAAAGATAAGGAAGCTGATCGTGTCTTTTTCCTTCAATCGTTTCTTAGAATTATAATCAGAAATCAAGGCCGTGATATGGGTGAAAAAAGCTGGAATGTGCAAGGGTGACTTGAACCTCACCCCAGTGCAGGTTGCAAGTTCAACAAAAGGGATTCTTCCTTTTCCTGCCCACCCTTGGTCATGTAGTAACAATGATTATGGTGAGTTTTGTTTTGGATTGACGTAGGAATGTGGTGGCAATCCGTTCTCAGGCGTATCCGTTGTTGGAGTGTATGTGCTTTTGTTTTGCTATGTCGCTTTGATTTATAGTTGCCACGATGAAATACAGGCGGTGACGATGATGTGTAATGGGACGGTCCGGTTATGACCTGTTCGTGCAAACCTTGCATATTTTCGCTTCACTACTTTGCCTCTAGAATCTACTTCGTATGATAGAAGCTACATAACCTTTGGCAAGAATGGGTCTGTTTATTGCTTATCAATGTGGGCTTTTACTTGGTTTTTACAGGGAGATATTCGGTGACAACAGTCTGCGGTGAATTTGGAATCGCTGGCTAGAAGAGGACTGGCGACAATGACATGTGCATGCATCCTCGATGGCAGCCTTCGTCTCAGAGTGTTATAGTAGTTAGGTCAGCAGATGATATCATGTATATTTATATTTTCAACAAGGATTTTATCGACGCATCGTAACAGTTTTCTTTTGTGTTTTCACTAGTCTATTTTATCGGATAGTTCCGCTCTTCTTCATTAACGGAGCTGGGTTTATAGATTTGGGTTAGAAAAAGGTTTTAAAAAAGAAGGGTCCAACACTCACGTGCCAACACCTATTCTTCAAGATCTATTGTCTTTTTTTTTGTCTGAACTGTCCATTGCTTGATCTTTGCCGTGCGAGAACGTGTCAGGCCATAGCTGCAAAGGGTTTTCTATGTAAAACGTTCCATTGGTGATGGGGCTCGAAACGGCCGTCGGCGCATGACGACGCACGGTTATGAAGATAAGTGTTCTGTGTCCATTTTCACGTGATACGGTGAAGATGACAGTTTCTTTGTTTAGCAGTAGTATACGAACCTTCCACCTGTAAGATGGAGTATACATATATGGAGGTGGGGCCATGGAGGTCGATATGAAATAATGAAAGCTGTCATTTTGCACATAGAAAGCCATAGTGTGCCTTGCCTTATCTGGACGCATCGTCGATAAGATCGACATATCTACACCAGAAACCAGCTAAAAAATGCGCCCCCGTGTTTGTCCCCGTCGTTCCAGTTTTACTACCGCATTTCCGTTCATCTCTCCTCAAGAAGCATCGTCGTCTGTTCCGTGACGCATCATCAGACTACCCCATCCCTGGCAGCTTCTTTCCTTTTTTGAGCACATGGGTCCCTGGAAGTTTTTTTTTTAGAAACTAGGTCCCTGGCAGCTGGGTCCGTCCTAGCGAACCTGGGGGCGCGAGGGCCCATCCGCGCTACTTACCGCGGCCCAGATCGAGCCCACGGATCCAGGAAATAGAACGGATTCCAGCTCTCCCCCGTGCCAATCTCGTCCCGGTTGCCCGTTTCGTCTCCGCCCCGCCTCCCGATTTGGGGGCTTCTCCGCTTGCCTGCAACGCCACGCCACGCCCACGGGGTTGGTTGCTTCCCCGCGAAGGATTAATTTCCCTCGCGCAATGCGGGCTGTTTGATCTACGCCGGAGACCCGTTTAATCCCCTATATCCTCTCTCGGCTGCTCTATCCACCCTCTATCCGGGCGGTTGGTGGCTTCTCCCCTCCGCGCTTCTCTCGGCGAGGATTTTTCTCTGCCGTCTCCAGGTTAAAACCCTACCAAGATTTGTTCTCTCTTCTCCGGAGACTGCTGATTCTGTTGGGGTCCCCGCGGTTCCTGGCTGCTGCGCTGCTCAGGGAGCGAGGGGGGAGTTTGGTCAGGCAGGCGGCCATGGGCGCGTTCGGCTCCAAGGAGAGCCCGTCGGGCGGCAGCACCACCACTTCAGCCATGACCACGGCAACGGCAAGAGCGACGCGGCGGGAGGGAACAACCGCTTCGCCAAGTTCGGCGACGACTACCACACCCTGGAGCAGGTCAGCCAGATCGATCGGTGATTTCTTCCTGTCAATGCTTGCCCCGCGGTCCTTGCTGCTTCTCTGCATCATAGTACAGTCGTGCACGCGGGCCTCGTGGCTCGTGGGCCGCTTCGATTGGCTGGAAACAGTTCCGTGGTGCGTGGATTGTGTGCTGTGACCCCTTCTAGCCGTGTTGGATGGGAGTGCATTTGTTGGTGTGCTAATGTCTGAAGAATTAATCGACTCATATTCATCCTCTGTAGGCTGTTCTGTTCTTCTCTGTTTTTTGGGGGGATAAAATTTCCCATATGCGTGATATTTTGCAGCCGTGCACTGATTCTTGAAGTAAATGTGGGACTCTTGACAAGCTTAGTTGCTAACCACCGACTGCAGTCTAGCTGCATTAGTTGCACACTTACTTATTTTGTGTGTGAGATGCCCTCTTTGTAGGACTGTAGTACTAATTTATGTTATGCATCTCGCATACTGAGTTCTTATGTTAGCACATGTTTCCCATACCACGATGATTCAGTTTAGTTCTTATGTTCCCTGCTTAATCTAGGTGACTGATGCTCTTTCACATGCTGGCCTGGAGTCCTCAAATCTAATCGTTGGTATTGATTTCACCAAGAGCAACGAATGGACAGGTTTGTTCAATGATGAAAACTTCACATCATGATAATTCCACTCCTTATTTTCCTTTTTCTACTTTCTTGTAGTAAAAAAATAACTGATGAGTTATGATTGCTACTTTTAATTAGGTAAAGTGTCCTTCAACAACCGGAGCTTGCACGCAACAGGGAATACTCCAAACCCTTATGAGCAGGCTATATCCATTATTGGGAGAACCCTCGCACGATTCGACGAGGACAATCTGATACCATGCTTTGGATTCGGCGACGGTCAGTTCATAGCATGCCTCGAGCCTCTATTTTATGGTTCAAAAAATGAATATATGACAATCCTGTTTCCAAACTACAGCTACTACTCATGATCAAAAGGTATTTAGCTTCTATCCTGAGAACCAACCGTGTGATGGCTTTGAACAAGCACTTGGTCGATACAGAGAAATTGTTCCACAGCTTCGTTTGGCTGGTTAGTGTATCAAAATTTTGTAGCCTTCTTCAATTAAACATGTTATCCATATTACTTGTCGCTCAACCTGATGTATCTAGATGTATTTCGATGCTAGATACATCCGTTTGAGTGACAACCAATATGGATTGGAGGGAGTGATAATAATTTCGCTTGTATGATTTATTTACTCTTACCAACAGGTCCCACTTCATTTGCACCTATGATTGAGACTGCTATTGGGATTGTTGATAGTAGTGGTGGCCAGTACCATGTTCTGCTCATAATAGCAGATGGACAGGTTTATTCTTGTACCAGTACTGTGTTGATTCTTTTGTAAAATGTTACCTGAGTTAATGAGTTTATAATTCATTATTTTTGTTATGCTTTCCTTGCAAAATCGCACAGGTTACACGCAGTGTTGACACTGGTAATGGCCAATTGAGCCCACAGGAAAGGGAAACTATAGATGCCATTGTGAAAGCAAGGTAATAATTTACCTGATATTTCCACAATTAAGATCATTTTTAAATTGTATTTACTTACAAATTGTCTTACTGAACTCTCTTACTTTTCAACACAATTACTATTTCTTTTTTCCAGTGACTACCCTTTGTCAATTGTGCTTGTTGGAGTCGGTGATGGGCCCTGGGATATGATGAGGCAATTTGATGACAACATACCTTCTCGTGCTTTTGATAATTTCCAGGTAAATATTTTTGTTAATCTTTGTTGATTGACCCTATATATTTGGACTGGACTATAATCATGAGAAAAACTATTGTTGGTTCACTGCAGTTTGTGAATTTCACAGAGATCATGTCAAGACCTATTCCTACTAGCAAAAAGGAGGCAGAATTTGCTCTTTCAGCACTCATGGAGATCCCAGCTCAGTTCAAGGCAACAATGAACCTCCAGCTTCTTGGGTATTTTACTATCTAATCAAACTCAAATAGTTGCTGAAAAACTACAGCCCTGGCCTTCTGCAGCAGTAGTGCCGACTTCTTTGTATTTTTCTTGGGCAGCAAACAAAGAGGATTTCCGCACCGATCGGTGTTACCTCCACCTGTGAGTGTATATCAACAACCCTCTGTATATTCAGCAGTCAAGCAGACTCAATCGACTGGCACCAGCTATGGGTCGCCACAGAAGAATGCATCAGCACCTCGACAGGACAGTGATGTGGGTGATCAGCAGGTATGTTTCAGTGTCTTCTAAGCAGCGATTTTTGTATGCTCAGTGATGTGCGTGGCTATGCTTGACACTTGTATCCAATGCTGAACTCGTGTTGTGCAGACTTGTCCAATCTGCTGGTCTGAAGCAAAGAACCTGGCTTTTGGATGTGGGCACCAGGTATTCAAACGTCCTGAAAATGCACCTTGAATGTTTTTTGGGTTCTGATGTTAAATCATCAAGTTTGAATTGATAAACTGATGATGTATCGGAACAATGCAGACATGCGCCGACTGCGGGAAAGATCTGAAGGTCTGCCCCCTTTGCCAGAGGGCGATCTCCACAAGGATTAGGCTCTACTGAAGCTCTTGATCGGGAAGCAAGCTATATACTTTGTGCACACTCAGGCTTTCGACAAAAGAACGTCAATCTTGCTACGAAGGAAAGTGTAAATACATATCCCCTTAGTATTGATGTAGTTCCATCGTTCAAACCTAATACAAGTGTTACTAATGGGTGGTACCGAATGCATTTGGCTGTCAACTTATTTTTCCTCGCAATTAATTGTTGTTTGCCGTTCTATCTTGTCCATTTACTATGTTGCATAGCGCACACTCGCACTTGAAATGTATAGCGTGAGCAGTTGGTGGTTCCTAAAAAATGGGGTAGATGTTCATTGTGGGATTTGTTTGGCTACAGATGTCAAGAAATGTGTCCTTGTATATACTTTTTACTAAATGAATGAATACAAATGTGCTCCCTCCGTTCACAAATATAAGATGTTCTGCATATTTCAATATGGACTACGTACATATTGAAATAAGTGAACCAAAAATAAGTGAACAAACACACTAAAACGTGTTTATAATTATATACATTCGATTTTAGAAAAAAGCTAGAACATCTTATATTTGTGAACAGACCTTGTTGGAGCTGTCGCCGAAGAGTTTCTCCTCTCCACTAGACCGCACCTTGTTCGTTCGAGGGTTACCATGAGGGTTGTTGGTGTAGCTGGCCTTTTCTCGATGTCTGGCGGAGCTTGTGTGGGTGACTCTAGGTGAAAGCCTTGGTTCGATTGGTAGTTGAAGGATACCGGTGGTGATGCTTCTTGAAGGCGCCTCCGAAGATCTAGGCCACACATCTTTGCGTTGTGGGCATGTTGCTGATGAAGTTTGAGTTGGCCGATGTTGACATGGTCGTTGTTTTTTGCACGGTTGCATCCTTAAACAATTGTTTATTTTTCTATTATAATAAAATTGGCAGTGCATCTGCCTTGCACGTCATTAAATACTAATTGTTGTTTGCCGTGCTATCTTGTCCATTTAGGGCTTCTTTGATTCGCAGGATTTTCAAAATGCAGGAATAGGAAAAACATAGGAATAGAGTGTCATGTCATTTTCTACCCTACATGATTTGGAAGTGTGTTTGATAGCACGGGAAAAACAAAGGAATTCTACAAAGAGGTTTGAGTGGATGGAAATTTTCCTCTAAAATGTAGTACAAATGAATCCTATGGAAAAAATCCAAAGGATTTCAATCATACGAATCAAACGACCTTCATAGGAAAAAATCCTAAGGATCCAAATCCTCCAAAAATCCAATGAAATTCCTTTGTATCAAAGGAGCCCTAATATGTTGCATAGGGAACACTTGGTACTTGATGTGTATGGGTGAGCAGTTGGTGGTTCCAAAAATAACGTGGTAAAAGTCCTAGATGTTCATTGTGCGATTTGTTTGCTAGAGATGGCAAGAAATGTGTCATTGTATATACTTTCTGCTAAATGTATTCCCTCTGTTCACAAATAGGTAAGATATTTTGAATATTTTAATATGAACTACATATGGACTAAAGAAAATGAGTGAATAAACACACTAACACTGGCGCAATGCATGGCAGAACAACTTGTATTGATTTATGATGAAAAACACACTGATAGGATAAGCCGTCGTCGTAGGCAGTTAGCAAAGTGGCAGCAAGACCTGAAGAAAGGCAGTGGCGGAGCTTGAGCAAAATCCAAGAGGGGGCCATTACTTGAAGGGAAGCAAATTAATAGGGAAGGAGGGGCTAATCTCTAGTTTAAACCTTAGTTAGGCTTAAAATATAGTATATGCTTTGGTGGATGCAAAAATTAAGGGGGGGGCCATGGCCCCTTGTTGGTCTACACGTAGCTCCGCCACTGAAGAAAGGCATGGTAAAGGAAGGAGGGAGGAGCCGAGGCCTGCATGACTCCCTCAATGCCAACCAGGAGGGACGCCTCCCACAGTGGCGCGCTTCTCGGATGGCATTCAGGGAGCCAGGCAAGCGGCACCAGCCAGCCACCCAGCCATACATGCACTAACCTGTCTCCGAACCCTGGGTTGCACCATCGACCATCCATCCATCCATTAATCCATATGCACGGCTAAGCTGTGTCTGTGTGCGACTGAGAGTGAGCTAGGTGCGAGGATGAGGAAGGCACGGCAACAGGCGCCATATATAGCACTCCTAGGAAGGAAGGAGGAAGGAGCGGCAGAGGCGGCACCACGGAGGACACGAGCAAGGATTGATTCTGGGCGCACTGTGGCATAGGTGCACATACGTCCGTCCATGCTACTCCTAGTCCCAGCCGGCCGGGAGGACCAGAGCGGCCGGGAGCGCATGCAGTGCCAGTGCGCTGTAGCGGTCAGGGAAGGGTTGGCTCGCCTGTCTACTCGCTAGAGGCTAGCTCGCCTGCCTGCCAGTCGCAGCCCGAGGCGCTCCAGGGCAGGCTCCAGAGTGGCGGCCGGTGGCACTGTCGCTCGCTGGCCCGGTGGCGGTGGAGCAAGACAAACGCGCTGGGCGCTGAGTGTGGGGAGCTCGACAGCTCAGTGCTTCGTCGGTTCCGCGCGCACTGCCAGATCCCACCGGGTTCACTGGTTGGTTGGTACCACGGGTTTCTTATCGGGATTCACTGTTCACAATCAGTGAAAAACGACGGAATTGACCATTTTTCGTAGACTTCATCGGGTTTGAAAGCGTTTGAAAAAATGACCGTTTTTACGACGCCGGCCGGCCCCGGAGGCATCCACTGCGGTGTCTCCTCCATGAACACGCACACAGTGTATCTGTTTCCTTTTTCTTTTGCGGGTGACATACATTTGTTTCATACTGCAGTTCAGTTGTTCGTTCTGTGGCCACACCTGAGACCGGAGATAATGCAGGGTGCATCGGTCAATCGGCATCCGTGTTGTCAATCTTGCTCTAGTTTTATGCGTCCGAGAGAACGCTGCATGACTAGAAGTGGTTTTTTTTTTCTGTTCGCGGCATTTGACCGAGGAAAATGATTATTAGCTCTTCCATGTTGGAAACGTTTTCATAATACCACATAGTTTTCCTAAGATTATGATAGCTACGTCCTTCACCTCGAAAAAACGCTGAAAGAAGTGATAGTAACAAGCGACATAATACACATTCTCCGATTGTCTAAAAAATTGTAATCTTAAGCATATCTAAAGTGAAACATTTTCAAATTTCGACTATCGGTGTCTGGACATATGAAACTAACTAAAGTCTAAATAATGGCGAGGCAATGCGAACTAAGCGTAGCACAAATGGTTAGGTTCTTTGTGGTGAAATCAGATGTGCGTGTGTATGTTCATGGGGTGAGTGTATATGCGTGTTCCTCGGTATCTATGATTGTACTGTATTAAAAAAAAGAATGAGACAATCATTTGTATGTGTTATTAGATCAACATAGGCAAGTAAAATTGAAACTGCCAGCAATTTCATGATATAGCGTGAGAGCCAAAACTAAAAATCTAGCCTAATTTTGTATTAGGTGTGATACTACATATGATGTTCTATTGATTTGGACCAAACTATTAGTACATAGTCAAGCTGGTTGATAGTTGAACGATTCATGTTTAGGCGATCTATTAGTAGTTAAGGGTTCATGTTGGGTTGTGCGCATCTAGTTATGCAGATGTATCTGGTTTGTACATCCTTAGAGCATACAGTGAGGGAAGTTTTCTAACATTATGGATGGTGGGTGTAGAGTTTCGATAGGACCTCCTACATCTTAGGCAACTCTTATTATTTTTTTTCTGTTTTTGTAAAAACACTTTAAAAAATAATCTTTGTGCTTGTTGGTTGTCTGCATCTTGTTTTGCAGAGGACGAGTATTCGCTCATTGCGATTGTATCAACTGGACCTTTAGCAAAACATATGATTTGTTTCCATGCAACAACTATATAAATACTTGTTTTTTTGAGTGATATAAACAAGTGTTAATTAGCCGATATTGTTATAAACATGTAGATTTCAGTTAAATTCCAATCTAACTATCCGAAGTTTATGAGAGTAATGCAATTTTTCTGTTAACAAACAAATTGCAACTGAAAGAAAAAATGTCATGACAAACATAGTATTTTGATGGAAGCGTGACACTGGTTAGAAACTTGAAAACAAGACGAAATTTTTAAAAATCTTACGACGCGCAAGATGACAGTTTATGTTGTGAGCAAACATGGCAAATCCCCAAAAAAATGAGCATTGCATGGATTTGCCATGCTCATTGAAGCATCGCTAGGATTTATCAAGTTTGTGGAAGAAATTTGTCATGCTCGCAATAACAAAAATTGTCATCTAGGAGACGTTCGATTTGCCATGCCTAAAAATATGTCTCTTGAAATAGTCTTTCGCCCCGCTTTATAGATGAAGCAACGATCCATACAACAAACATACAAGTTCAACGACTGATAACCGCCTGGGCAACGGCACAGTCTAGCCCAAAGAAAGTAAAAGAAAGAAGAAAAAAGCCACCTAGTAGCGGGATAGCATCTGCCCTAACGGGAGGCAAGTCGTCGCACCGTAGCCTGAAGCGCATCCAGCATGCCATCAAGCCGCACCCGGTCTCGCTGCCTAGAGAGCGAATGCCAGTGCTGCATAAAAAGCAAGGAATTTAAAGAAGGAGTTAGACGCCTGCCTCGGGAAGATCCGCTCAATCACCATTTTATTACGGGTCATCCAGAGGGTCCATGACATAGCGGCAAATATCAACCAAAATAAACGTCGGCGCCGCCCAAGATGGGTGGCCCTAGTTTGTAGAAACTCCGTGAGATCCTGGCCCCCCAGTCGGGCCCAAGAGCCTCGCGTATGAATTCTCACATGGCCCTCGCTGTCGTGCAAGTAAACATAATGTGTGTCACCGTCTCCGGGAACGTGCATAGGGGGCACATGTCGTTTCCAGGGCCGTGCCGCTTAAGCACCTCCGTCCCCGAAGGTAAGCGATCACAAAGCAACTGCCACAAAAATTTGATCTTCAAGGGAAGGGGGGCCTTCCATAAAGGCGAGAAACAAGGGATGATGGGGGAACGACAGAGGACCTGGTATGCCGAACTAACCAAGAATTCCCTAGATGGGGTTAGACGCCAGGCCACCGTATCCGGATAATCCGGGAGCGCCTGAGGCAGGACGTCTAGCAGGCGGTTCCATTCGGCCGTTTCTATCTGGCCGAATGATCGCCTGAACCTAATATTCCATTGCCCTTGACGCACGGCCGCAGAAACGAGAAGGGATGGTTCATCGCATATGGAGAACATGACAGGGAACCCCACTCTGAGTGGCTCATCCCTAACCCATGGGTTCAGCCAGAACTGGGTCCCTTCCCCGTTGCCTATATTAAAGGAGATTCCTAGGCGAATTTCCTCATTGATTTTTTGGATAGCGCGCCAGAATTGGGATCCACCCACGCGAGAGCATGCAAGAAGCGGTTCACCCCTTAGGTATTTTGCCTGAAGGAGTTTTAGCCACAATCCACCGTCGCCTCGAAGGATCCGCCATACCCACCGCAGCATGAGGGCGGTATTCATAGGACGGGAGGCCGTAATCCCTAACCCACCACGGTCCTTGGGCATGCAAATATATGTCCACTTGACCATGTGGTACTTCTGGCGACCGTCGGATGCCTGCCAGAAAAACCTGGAGAGCTCCTTATCAAACGAGCTATGAACGCTCTCTAGCAGGATATATAGACCCATCATAAACATGGGGAGACTCGCCAGGTTAGCACTAATGAGAACCGTTTTACTCCCCTTGGAGGTAAACCGTCCTCGCCACAGCTCGTCCCGCGAAGCAACCCGGCCAACTAGGGGGTCAAATCCAGTCATCAGGATCTTTGATTCGGCCAGAGGCATCCCCAAATAGGTTGTGGGGAACACCGATAGCTTAAAATTTAGGTTATCAACAATCTGGACTTGGTCCTCTAGCGAGTATCCGAGGACAAAGACCTCGCTTTTATCAAAATTGATCTTCAGGCCAGACATCGCTTCGAAGCACAGGAGGAGGAACTTGAGATTAACTATGTCGAGGTTCGACCCCTCAACCATGATCATGGTATCATCCACATATTAGAGGTGGGTGACCCCTCATCCAGGGATCAAGTGGCCGACCACCCCTGTAAGATGACCGGCCATCCAAGCTTTGTCTAGAATACCGGCCAAGACATCGACAACAAGGTTGAAGAGAAGGGGTGAGATCGGGTCTCCCTGCTTCACTCCATCAGAGGAGGAGAAATAAGGTCCCAACTCGCCGTTAATGTTAATGGTCGTCTTGCTAGATTGGACCATTTGCATAATCCAGGAGCACCATATGTCGTCAAAGCCCCGGCGGAGTAGAACGCGCCTAAAAAAGAACCAATCCAGACAATCATAGGCCTTCTGGAAGTCCAGCTTGAGAAACACGCCCTTATGGCCACGCGAGTGCACCTCATGTGCAATCTCGTGGAGGGCCAGGATCCCATCGTGGATCCGTCGGCCCTTCCGGAAAGCTGTCTGAAGGGGGTGATCAAGCCTCATGGGCCAGCCGCGTCGCACATACTTTCGAGAATATGCGCTCGAGCACATTGATCATCGTGACAGGTCTAAATTGCCTAATATCCGTCGCCCCAACTATTTTGGGATCAGGTTAATCACGCCATAGTTGATCCTGGACATGTCGAATGTCCCAATATAGAATTCATGTAACATCGGCATTATCACCGGCTTAATGACATTCCAGAATTTCTGGAAGAAAGCCACTGGCAGCCCATCGGGGCCAGGGGCCGAGCCTGCCTTCATTGAAGCGATAGCCTTGCCCACCTCCTCCTCCGAGAATGGGAGAATTAACTCCGTGTTCTTGGCATCCCAGACTCTATCGGCAGGTCACCAGAAGTCTTTGGCGAGCGAAACCCCACTACAGGGTGCCACCGAGAACAACTCCTTGTAAAAGGAGTAGATGTGGGACCGGATCTCGTCCGACTGTTCTAGGAGGTTGTCACTCTCCCAGAGACATGGAATAGCACATCTCCATCGACGTCCATTCGCAATCGCCTGGAAGTATGCGGATTGGCTTCACCTTGGAGAAGCCACTTCTGGCCTCCTCAGTGTTGCCAGAATAGTTCCTCGCCCTTGAAAATCTCCATCAGCAAGGCTTCAAGGGCATATCGTCTCAGCCAGTCGTCAGCCGAAAGGCCAGATGAGTCGGCCGCCGCATCCAGGGCCTTTATCTAGACCAAAAAGCGCATCTTTACGCACTCTAGTATCCGCACCAAGGTTGCCCCCCACTCCCACATGAACTGGTGGGTGAGTTTCGAGCAGTGGTGCCAAATATCAGTAGCACAGTACGCTCGAGGCGGAGAGGCCGCGACATCTACCTAGCGCTCTCACACCATCTCCAGGAACCCTGGCTGTAACAACCAAGTAGGCTCAAAATGGAACCGCCTCGTCCTAGGGGGGGCGTCGTCCCCCGATGAGAATAGCAAAGGGACGTGGTTGGATCCTATACGCGTGACCGCCCGCAGCTAGCACAACGGGAACATGGCCTCCCACTGCATCGACACTAGGACCCTATGCAATACACTTCGGATTGGGTCCACTTGCTTATTAGTCCACGTGAATCTAGCCCCTACTTGGGCTATCTCCCATAGAGCCAGGTCTGTAATGATGTCATTGAACATTCGCTTACACAATCGATCCACATTCGGGGAGCTCTTATCAGCCACATGCCGAATAAGGTTGAAGTCCCCAGCCACCACTACGGGACCCGAGCAGCACTCAACTTTGTCCTTGAGCTCGGCCAAGAATTCCGCCGATCTACTATGGTCAGTCGGACCATACATGATGATCACCTCCTAGCTAAGGTTCACACGTCGGTCCGTGATGGACATACTAAGGAAGAACTCCCCTCGGTCCATGTCCTCGACCGAGAAGGCGTCCTCCTGGACCCCAAGCAGTATGCCCCCCGAGAGACCAACTGAGGGCAGCCACTGCCAGGCAAACAAGTGGTGGGAGATGATACATCTCCAACGTATATATAATTTTTGATTGTTCCATGCTATTATATTATTATTCTAGGATAATTTTTGAGTAATAATTTACCAATTTATATTTTTTTGAGCACTAACCTATTGACCCAGTGCCCAGTGTCAGTTCCTGTTTTCTTCGTGTTTTTTACTTTTCAGGTTTACAGTACCAAATGAAGTCCAATTGCCCCGAAACTTTTTTTTTGATTTTTTATGGACCAAAAGAAGACCTAGAAGCTTCGGGAGAAGACCAGAGGCTGCACGAGGGAGGCACAAGCCAACATGGCGCACCCAGGGGGGTGGCCGCGCCCTGATGGCTTGTCCCTCCCTGGTGCCCTCCTGACCCCGTTCTCTGGCCTATAAATTCACATATATTCCAAAAACCCTAGAGGGCATCCCAAACACTTTTTCCGCCGCCGCAAGTCTCTGGTCCTCCACGATCCCATCTGGAGCTCCGTTCCGGCACCCTGCCGGAGGGGGGATCAATCACGGAGGGCCTCTTCATCAACCTTGCTTCCCTCATGATGATGTATGAGTAGTTCACCACAGACCTATGGGTCGGTAGTTAGTAGCTAGATGGCTATCTCTCTCTCTTTTGATCTTCAATACAATGATCATCGCATCTTCGCTTTGATCTATTCGATGTAATTCTTTTGTACGGTGTGTTTGTTGGGATCCGATGAATTGTGGGTTTATGTTTCATATTATTCATGAAAAGTATTTGAGTCACCTCTGAATATTAAGATTCTTAGTTGCATGATCATTATAGCTTCGTAAATCTCTCTAATCTATTGAAATAGTTTGGCCAACTAGATTGATATTTCTTTAGTCAGAGGGGTGCGTTGTAGTGGGTTCAATCTGGCGGTGCTCTATATCCCAGTGACAGAAGGGGACAAGACACGTCTTTGTATTGTTGCCACTAAGGATAAAACGATGGGGTTAGTTCATATTAATTGAATTCTCTTTGTTTACGTCATGTCAATGTTCTCCAAGCATTACTCTGTTTTACTTAATACTTTAGATGCATGCTGGATAGCGGTCGATGGGTGGAGTAATAGTAATAGGTGCAGGCAGGAGTTGGCCTTTTTGCTTATGGACGTGATGCCTATATATACATGATCATTGTCGTGAATATCACATAACTATGCGCTTTTCTATCAATTGCCCAACAGTAATTTTTTTACCCACCGTATGCTTACTTTCATGAGAGACGCCGCTAGGGAAAACTATGGCCCCCGTGTCTATTCACATATTTATTTAGAAATCCTATCTTTACCTTGCTGCCATTTATTTGTTTTTTATTTGATTTTGCAATTTACAATTATCTACTATTATCTACACACTTCACTTGCTTGCAAGTAACGAGATCATGGGGATTGACAATCCTCTTGCCCGCGTTGGGTGCAAGTTGTTTGCTCTTTTGTGTGCAGCCGCTGAAGACGGTTGTGGAATGGTATTCCTATTGATTCGATAAACCGTGGTTTCATAACTGACGGAAATACTTACCCGTATTGTGCTGCAATTATCCATCCCTCTTCACGGAAAACCCAACGCAGATCACAAGTATCAGGAAGGATTTCTGGCGCTGTTGCCGAGGAATATCATCACCAACTATCAAGTAACTTCACACAAATTATCATTCACTTATTCTTCTTTTTATTTACTGTTATATTTAGTTTGTCTCATAAAAATCAAAAATACAAAAATATTTATCTTTTCTTGTTACTAGTTTGCTTGTTTTGCTTGCTTGAAAGTTGCTATCATGTCTGAGTTTGAAACTAGTAAAACTTCCGCCTCTAGTGCGTAAGCCTTGGAATATTCAACTTCACCTCTCAATGATAATGCTAAAAGAAATCTTGATGAAGTTGCTAAGGAAAAACTTGATAATCTTGTAGATGATGATCCTTCTAAAGAGGAACCTATTATGCAAACTAAGAAATTCCGTATTGGTAGTGGCAATATCATTGGAAAAAGTGTGATCCAAGATTTTTTCACTTGTGCGGGCTCCCTACCCTTTATAGGAGGATCTATTCTTACTAGAACAACTAGTTATGCGGATGCTATATCTTTGCTCATAGTTGAATTAGAAATTCATTCATATGCATCCCTCCATACAATGGTTGTTTTTAGAGTTCTCTAATATTGAACATGCTCCTACTAAACGGTTGGCTACAATATTTCTTGCTCATGAATTTAGTCATATTATGCAGAAAGCAAGAGAAATATTTGCTTATTATAGGATCAATAGTGAGTGCCCACCAATGGAGGGAATTCTTTATGAGTTGGAAGAAATAAGGAGATTAAGATCAACGGACTATGTTGCTTATAATGAAAACCTTAGGAAAAAGGTTCCACCTAATGTCTTGATTGATAAAATTTCCAAATTCAATGATCAAATTATTTTTACAAATCTTGAAATATATTATGAGCTTGAGATGAAATTAAGGAAATATCTTTATCGGAACCTTTACAATGAAGAATTTACTATAACTTATGAAAAGTCTAAGGAGGAACCTCCTTCTCCTCCGGAGATAGATCTCACGGATCCTTGTGTTGTGAAGTTTAGTCCCTTCAATTATTTTTGCTTGACCATGAGAAAACTTTCTACTAAGATAAGGAAATATGATTATAGTATGATGAATCGTTCTTATGATTATGACAATACTTGAAACTATGCATTATGCCTAGCTAGGGGCATAAAACAATAACACTTGTTGGGAGGCCACCCAATAGTTATCTATATTTTTGCATTTTATTTTCTATTTTGGTGTGATAACATGATTATTGCCTCTTTAATGATTGTGTTATGTTTTAATTAGTGTTTGTGCCAAGTAAAGCCTTTGGGATGACTCACAAGATGAGTAGAATTGATATGGTGCAAAAACAGAAATTTTAGCGACCAGTGCAGAATTTCTATGATTTTACTGGAACGTTCTTTTGATCTGAATTTTTTTACACAATATTTCTATACAAATTATTCAAGTTTTCCTATTTTTTCAGAATTTTTAGAGTTACAAAAGTATAGATTCTTTACCGATAATCACAGACTGTTCTGTTTTAGACAGATTCTATTTTTGCTTGCATAGTTTGCTTGTTTTGATGATGCTATGGATTGTATCGGGGGGGTATAAGCCATGGAGAAGTTAGAATACAGTACCTAGTATTCAATAATGAAATATGAATCAATTTATAATAGTACCTAAAGTATTTGATATGTTGCTTATACTAACGGATCTCACGAAGTTTTGTTGAGTTTTGTGTGATTGAAGTTTTCAAGTTTTGGGAGTTATCACGATGGACAAAGGAATAAAGAGCGGCAAGAGCCTAATATTGGGTATGCCCAAGGCACCCCAAGGTAATATTCTAGGAAGACTCAAGCGTCTAATCTTGGGGATGCCCCGGAAGGCATCCCCTCTTTCGTCTCAATCCATCGGTATGTCACTTGGAGCTATATTTTTATTCGTCACATGATATGAGTTATACTTGGAACGTAGTTTGCTTTTGTTTGCTTTTATTTTTAGTTTGACACAATCATCGTGTGATGGACACACTTATTTGAGAGAGACACAATTTCATCATAATTTATTACAACACTCTATGTGCTTCACTTATATCTTTTGAGGTTAGCAGTTGCTCTAGTGCTTCACTTATATCTTTTTGAGTAGGTGGCGTATAGATTTTGTAGAAATAATTGCACTCTCGTTATTCACTTATATTTTTTTGAGAGTTAATAAATAGTGATGGCAATTTGCATGGGTCATAAGACTAGTCCAAAAATAATAGGTATTCAATGAGCGATAATCAAAACCATCATGTAGCACATAGAAGAGAAATCTTGGGTTAATAATATTGATGTGGTAATATGAAAAATGTATGAGTGCATAATTGTTGATTCGTAGAAGTATCGGTATTAAGAGGTGTTAATTTTCCATTTGTATAAATATTAAAAAGGCATGGTGGGGATGTGTGAGCATTTCTATTCCTCGTTGAAATCCTAGTGTTGTTCCGGGTCGGAGGCGCGCGATGGTTAACTCCTCCCAACCTCCTCCCTCGGGGCATGCGAGTAGTGCTTTGATTTGTGATAAAACTAATAAAACTTTGTAATAAATATATGAGTTCTTCATGACTAATGTGAAACCATGGACATACGCAATCTCACCACCTCATATTTTGCTAGCCTCTTCGGTACCTTGCCTTGCCCATTCTCACCTCGAGGATCGGTGCAAACTTTGCCAGTGCATCCAAATCCCGTGACATGATACGCTCTGTCACACATAAGCCTCATTATATCTTCCTCAAAACAGCCACCATACCTACCTATTATGGTATTTCCATAGCCATTCCGAGATATATTGCCATGCAAATTGTACCGTCACATCATATGACTAGTTCGTTCATCATAATATTGTTTTGCATGATCATATAGAGCTGACATAGTATTTGCGGCAAAGCCACTGTTCATCATATTTTTACATGTCACGCTAGAGCATTGCACATCCTGTTACACTACCAGAGGCATTCATATTGAGTCATATTGTTTCATAGTTCTTCATATCAAGTTTTCATATTGAGTTGTAAGTAAATAAAAGTGTGATGATCATCATTATTAGAGCATTATCCCAGTGAGGAAATAAAAAATGGGGGAGGCCAAATGAGCCCACCATAAAAAAATGATGAGAGAAAAAGAGAGAAGGGACTTTGCTACTATCCTTTACCACACTTGTGCCTCAAAGTGGCACCTTGTTCTTCATATAGAGAGTCTCATGTTATGTCATTTTCATATGCTAGTGGGAATCACTTTTTCATTATTATAAACTTGGCTTGTATATTCCGATGACGGGATTCCTCAAATGCCCGAGGTCTTCATGAGCAAGCAAGTTGGATGCACACCCCACTTAGCTTCAGTTGAGCTTTCATACACTTATAGCTCTAGTGCATCATTTGCATGGCAATCCCTACTCCTTGCATTGACATCTATCGATGGGCATCTCCATAGCCCGTTGATACGCCTAGTTGATGTGAGATTATCTTCTCCACTTTTACCCCTTTGATATCTACCACCATATTCTATTCCACTTTTATGCCATGTCCAATGTTTCACGCTCATGTATTGCGTAAAGAATAAAAAGTTGATGCACTTTGAAAAAGTATGATCCAATTGCCTGACTTGGACACCGTGGTGCTTGACATTTGTATTAATGTGGTGAAGATGGAGCCATGCCTTGATAATATTATAAGATGAATGGGGGTAAACATTCTTTTAGGATCGTATACTTTGAAAGATTGATGATTTTTTTGCTTATACATATAAATATTACCATGTTGATGTTTGTTAATTCATAGTTTCTCAATGAGCATACATGCAAAAGATTACATATTGGGTAGCATGTCACATCAAAAATTCTGTTTTTATCATTTACCTACTCGAGGACGAGCATGAATTAAGCTTGGGGATGCTGATACGTCTCCAACGTATCTATAATTTTTGATTGTTCCATGCTATTATATTATCATTCTAGGATACTTTTTGAGTAATAATTTACAAATTTATATTATTTTTGAGCACTAACCTATTGACCCAGTGCCCAGTGCCAGTTCCTGTTTTCTACGTGTTTTTTACTTTTTAGGTTTACAGTACCAAACGAAGTCCAATTGCCCCGAATTTTTTTTATGATTTTTTGGGACCAAAAGAAGACCTAGACGCTTCGGGAGAAGACCGGAGGCCGCACGAGGGAGGCACAAGCCAATAGGGCGCGCCCAGGGGAGTGGCCGCACCCTGATGGCTTGTCCCTCCCTAGTGGCCCTCCTGACCCCGTTCTCTGGCCTATTGAAAGTGCGTTATATCGATTAGAGGGGGGGGGGGGGTGAATAGGCAATATTTACAAATTCGTCACTGAGGAATTACTAGATGAGGAATTTGCTAAGTGACGAAATACTAGTAGCGGAATAAGTACTCAAATGCATGTGAAACATAGCAGTAGCATAGTCCTCATGAGGAAATGAAACATACACAGAGTACAAGTAGCATGAATACATGATAAGCAGGCGATAGACAAAAGTGACTGAAGAATTTGAGATGAGGAAATTGAGAAAGTCTTCAGACAAATTCTTTAAACAGTAACGATCAGTTTCATCAACAAGTGCTTCGAGGAAATGAAAGGGTTGAGGAAATAGAACCAGGAGCTCGATGAAGACAATGATTTGATGACCCAGTTCCAACTGCTGTGACATTCGTACGTCTGGTTTGGAGCGGCTTGATATTTAAACCAAAGGACACACAGTCCCAGGACACACAATCCTTACCGTATTCTCCTTGAGCTCAGGTCACACAAACCTCGGCCAACACTCGTGGTAAGTCTTCAGGGTAGACTTCCAAACCCTCACAAACTAGGTCACCCGGCGATCCACAATTCCTCTTGGATGCTCTAGACCATGACGCCTAACCGTCTGGAAGATGCACAGTCTTCAAAGGTAAAAAGCGCCGGTTCCACACAAGAACAATCTCTTCGGTGATGCTCAATCACTTTGGGTTTTGGTGGTTTGGGTTTTTCCTCACTGATGATTTTCTCTCAAAGTCCTCAGAGGATGGGTTGCTCTCAAATGACACTTGTTAATCTCTCTCTGAGCAGCCAACCAGCTAGTGGTTGTGGGGGGCGGCTATTTATAGCCAGGGTGCAACCCGACATGATATGACATAAATGCCCCTTATGATATGGCCGTTATGTGGATAAGATGTCTGGACAGCTGGCACAAGTCACAGCAACGGTCGGAGATTTGAACTCTCAAATTCCTCAGGGCTATCATATTCCTCATGGTAGGCAATTCGCACTGGCAAAATCCTAACTCCTCAGTCAGGACAAATTCCTTAGAGACCAGAAGAACTTCGTCTCTGTCACTAAAGAAATTGACCGAACTGCAAGAGATTTCCAAAGTCTTCACTCGAAGGTTTTGGGTATGTGTAGGCTTTGATATGAGCACCACTTGGAAATTTTTCCTTAGTATTACCTCGACCCCCTTTAACAGTACGGTGTTTCCTATGACTCAAAGAAGGGAAATGAAACTACGAAAACAAAAGTCTTCACGCTTCATAGTCCTTCTATCAATATCTTCAAGGTCACACCAATTTCTTCATTTTCAAAGTCTTCAAGAAAGCATCAAGGTCTTCAGTTGAAGACATTCATTTTTATGGGTCGACATTCTTCGTATATATCAAAGTCCTCAGCGGCTTATAGAGCCTGTGTACACTCATACACATATTAGTCCCTTAACCTATAAGTCTTCAATACACCAAAATCACTAAGGGGCACTAGATGCACTTACAATCTCCCCCTTTTTGGTGATTGATGACAAATAGGTTAAGTTTTCAACGGGGATAAACATATGAAGTGTAAGTACTGAGTTTGAGGAATTTGATTGCAAGATATAGAGGAACTCCCCCCTGGAGATGTGCATATTTGAGGGATTTGGTTTGGACTGCAAATGCACATGGCAGGATAAAATCCTGGAGATCTCCCCCTATATCTTGTAATCCATACACACATTTAATATATGATATGAAGAATTTGAAATGCATGATGGAAAATGGTGTCTGACGAAATTCAGCATGCATGCATTAAGGTACTTGAGGAAATAAGCATGCGGAAGGCAGTTCAAAAGAGTCAAACCACCATCGGACTTAAGTTTACAACTCATCAAACAAACACACCAGAAGAGCAAGAGTTATAACTTAAACAAAAAAACAGCTCATATAGAGACCCGCTTGAAGACTAACTCAAATTTCTCCCCCTTTGTCATCAAGTGACAAAAAGGGACGAAATTGAGGACTAACGCCCCTGAAGAATTTCATCCCGATGTTGGTGGAGGAGCGCCAACATTGCCGGGGTCGTTTGTTGATGCAGGGCCCGCAACAGTATCGTCAAGATCCTCAGCTTCATCCGTCTTGCGTGATGAAGAAAGTGAACTGGTAACCAGCTGAGGAACTTGGACCTTCTTGAATTTCTTCTTTGGCGGATATGACCAGTCAAAGTCCTGTTGAAATTCCATCTCTACAAGTTCTTCAGGAGTCTTGAGATGAGATAGAATGGCCCATGTGCGGTCGAAGACTTCATGCAAATAGTAGTGATTCTTCCTCACAGAGTTATGCGTGACAGTCATGTCACGAAGAATTGAAGCAAACTGACGCTTGACCCATTTGTGGCTGTGATCGACCTTCTGATGAAGACTAAGAAGAAGTTCACGATCGGTCATCACTCTTGGGGCAGTTTCTCGAGGATTTTGTGCTGAAGCTTTTACTACTGAATCTTGAGTTGTTGTGTCATCATTTGTGGAGTATGACGCAGCTTGACGAAATTGTCCATCCAGAGGGCGAGATCTTTCATCAATGACAGTTTTGCCCTTTCCTTCTATTGAGGAAAATGTATTCTTGATGAATTCAATTGGGGGCAGAAAACTGAAATGATTTTGAAAATCCACTTGATAAGGAATGGCGGATCTTGTTCTGATGAATCTCATGATCCAGGGAGCATATGGTTTTAGTTCAAACGGAGATAAAGCAATGTTGGCCAAAGTCCTGATGAAGAAATCATGAAGATTGATTAGAATCCCATGAATGATATTGAAGAGCAGATTCTTCATGATTCCAACCACGCCTTCTTCTTTAGAATTGTGACCTTTGATAGGGCTGAGGGTTTTGGTCAAGATTCGATACACCGTTCGGGGCACATAGAGCAAATCCTTCACCAGAAAAGTGGTTCTAGGAGCTTGGCCAGGCGCCAAGGGCTTCATCAGTGCTTGCATAAGATGATTTGGAAGCTCAGGTTCTTCATAGAGGCATCTTGCTCCTTCTGAGGGAATACTGACTGGGACTGCACGAAGTAATTCAGTTGCCGGAGCAGTATAGTGTGTGTCTTCAGTCATCCAGTCAAGTACCCATGTATTGACATCTTGTGCGTCACCTGAGATGTGCAGTGTAGCATAGAACTGAAGAATGAGTTCTTCATTCTAGTCAAAAATATCAACACAGAACAGTAGCAGTCCAACTTCATGAAGAACATTGAGGACTGGGAAGAAGCATGGAATAGACTCCATATCTGCATGAGGAATTTTACGGTGCTGGAAGATTCTGTCCTTGGATTTTCACGCGTGAAGAAATGATGTTCATCATAGAAATTCTCCTTAAGGAATTTGCGTCGCTTTGTGCCTTTGTATGGCTGAACAGCTTTGGGCTGAAGAGTTGGTTTGTATCGCCTTGTAGTTTTACTGAGCAAAATGGTTGCTTCAGCTTGAGGAACCTGGGCCACAACAATTGCAGACTATGGATTTTGAACAACTGTTTCTTCAATAGCAGTCTGACTCAGTTTGAATTCCTTCAGCTGGAATTTTTTCAACTAGGATCTCTTGAGGAATGGACACTAACGGAGTAGTGTGACTTTCCAATTCAGTCAATATTTCTTTAGTCTAAGCAGGCGACTGAGGATTTTGGGTAAGGGGAGTGGTCACTGGCGTATTGGGGTGCGTAGATTCCCAATATTCATCATTTATGAGAGGTGTTGTATTGCCAATGTCCACGTCTTCATCTATTTCTTCAACACCAGCCTCTTCAGCTATGAACTGAGGTGGTGGCAATGATACCAGTGGGGTTGAAGTGAAGTCATCAACCACTATTTCTTCGTCAATCTGCTCTGTGGAAGCAACAGAATGAGTGTCTTCATTTTCTGTTTCCTCAGGAATATCATATTCCTCTCCAAAGGGTACTATCTCATAGGATGGTGCTGAGGAAATAGGAGTTGCATCGATTGGCTTAGTTGAGAACTTGTCAAAGTCCTCAATTTCTTGGGAGCTAAGGATTCTGCAGAGATTGATGCTTTCCTTCTCTTCGTGGCTTCCTTCTCCGCGGCCTTGGTTTTCTTCACTTCTGATGCAGAAGGAAGAGTGAGTGGCTTCACCTTTGAGGATTTTGCAGGAGGAGCAGATGGTGAAGGTGGGACAATTTCTTCAGGCATGACTGATGTAGTCGGCCTTTTAGTTTGTTCAGGCACATCAGATTCTTCAGCTGGCCGTGTTTGTTCTTCAGGCTCAACATGAGAAGTTTCCCTGGTAGTTTCTTCAGGCGCTGGAATGTCATCATCAGCCCTGGAAGTTTCATCAGTAGGCTGTGCAGATGATTCAGCCCGAGGATTTCTAGCAGCAATCCTTGAGTTGTGATCTATGATAGCAGCATTGGCTGCCTTGACGAATCTGACTGATGAACCTTTCCAGTCAGCATCATACCGGCTCTGCTCTTCATCGAGGCTTCTGATTTCAGATTGAACAGAGACGAGCTCATCAGGAGTCAAACTCATCACATTTTTCCTCAGAAACTGTTCCTTTTTGCATTTGTCCTTTTTAGCTTTCTGTGCCTTTTCACGTTTCCATTTCTCTTCAGTGATGAAATGGGTGAGGACATGACTGACTCCAATTGGCAAATCCAGTGAATAAAGTGGAGTGTTTGGATCCTGGTGCCATATATCTATGAAATCAAGCACCAATTTTGGATCCAGGATGAGGGGAATGGAGCTTCCCTTAGCCCTGGCGGCTCTCAGTTGCCTATCCTTGACGAGTTCGGCAAGTTCTTCATCGTTAGCTTCATCATCCTCAGATTCTGAGGGAATATGGAAGACAACTTGCTTCTGGTGAGGACTTGGCCTCTTGCCTCATCCAGCGATTGCTTTCACTTTCAGCAAGGTATAGGACTCTTTGATGAACGTGCTTCGACTGAGGAAGTTGCAGATGCCCCTGAAGTAATTGAAAGACCGGCAGTCCGCTGACATGTTGCAAGGTGCACTGGTGTCGAGGACTTTGTAGCAACATCTGAGGATTGTGCAGCCACTGAGGGCATCGTAGCACCCCTTGATGAAGTTGCTTGAGGAATTTGTAGTGAGGATTTTGACGTTGAGGAACTTGGCCGAGAGGGCATTTGGCTTGAAGACTTTGGCTTCATTGCCGATTTCTTCTTCATGGCTCTCTTCGGGGCAGTTTCACTGGCAGAGGCCCCAGCAGAGGTAGCAGCAGCAGAGTCCTCATTGAATTTCCTCATTGCCTCTTTGGCAGTTTTCGCCAACTTGGCTTGACGCTTGGCCCATTCCTAGAGAAATTCATCACCAGTTTTGATGCTAGTGGGATCAGCCACTTGTCCTTCAACTAGTGGAGGTCTTTGGCAGGGAGGATTAACAACGAATTTCTTCATGTACTTGGGCGTAACATAATGATATTCCTTCCATTCCATTGCCCATCTCCTCTCAATTCTCTGTATGCAAATTTTTTGCTTCTCTTTGGTTTCCTTCGCATATTTTTCTTCATCAGACGTGCAATATTCATCATATAGTTCCTTAGGTATTTCAAATGCAGTATTTCTTTCAGCCTTCTTCCCTCTTTTCTGAGCTCTTTTCCCATCTGCCATTTTCTTCAGCTGAGGAATTTGAACTTTTGAACATTCTGAAGATGTATGCAATTTTTCTTTGAGGAACGCTGCAAATGAGTTAAGTTGATGAGAACCTAGAGATTCATCAGCAGACATTTTGTACCTATGAACAAAGTATAGGTGCGAAGAATTGGAAGAGGTCATATGCGTTCTCACAAATTTTTCAAAGTATATCAAGTTGAGGAATTTGACCATAGATGTCTTTGAAGAATTTCACTAAGTGTTCTTGACTTAGGTTCCAAAGTTGTGCAGATTTGAAGATCCACACAATTGAGGAATCTTGAAGAAAATCATAACTTAGAGAAATAAATCAAGAGAAGGAGTTTGTTCGGTGCTTAAGAAATGGATTGCTGAAGAATAAACACCTTTTGAGGATTTTCTAAAAATCATAAGGATCAAAATAGGGCAGTAAAATCAGATTTTAATTACCCTGATGAAGAACATGACGAACTGGGAGTAGGAACTGTGAAGTTCGTTAGTCCAGATCTCCCACGCCCTAACTTGGCGGTGGAAGACAGCTACATCGGCGGTGGAGTGAGGATTTCCGCGGCCGATGCGAGTACGATGGCGAGGAGGTCAAGGTAGTGAAGCTCTTCCTCTCCGGCGACGATGGATATTAGGGGCGGCGCTAGGTCTGGGCTCGAGTGGGGAGATGAGATCGAGCGGAGTAAAGGAGAGAAATGAAAGGGAGGGGGGGTATTTATAGCCACAGTGAAAACTGACCAGTCCGAAGATTTTGGACAGGTATACCCCTGACCCTTGCTCTCCATGTGACATGTGTCACCCACATACTGAGAGGTGGAGATAGTGGGGGATCATGAGTTATCCAGTCGTGGGAATCGGAATCGGTTTGAGCGGCAACCGCCAAAAATTGAAATTGAATATTTTAAAGTTTCGTTCGCAAATTCTTCAGCTGACAAGGACACAGTGAAGATTTTGAACGGGTTTCAAATAGAATGCATATGAAGAATTTGTGAACAGACTGAGTTGAGTTTAGCATAGAGGGGGAACGGGTCCGATCACATTCACTTAGAAGAAAATCAACTTGAAGAATTAGCAATAAGTGAATGTTGTTGAGGACATTGAAAACTCAAATACACACACACACACACACACACACACACACACACACACACACACACACACACACACACACACACACATATATATATATATAGTCAATGAAGAAAAACTCATATGAAGAACATCAGTTGCAAAGTTTGAAGAATTTGAAATTTTGAGGAATTTGAAAATTTGAAGAATTTGCAAAATGACAAAAAACTTAATGTTGAAGAATTTCAACTATGGTTGGTGGTGTGACCCACCGTATAAGAATGATGATTTCAGACACCACGTACAATTGTCGTAGGGTTCCGAGAATCAAATTCTTCATTGATTTCTTCAGATTTAGAGTGTTAGTCTTCATTGATTGAAGAAAAACTTTACTTCGCGTGTTGAACATCAAAGTCATCAATTTTGCATAAGTGTTAGGATGTGTGTCCTTTCAAAGAACATTCGAAGATTCTAAGATATTTAGCTCACACCACAACTTGCAAAATCTCTTCTCATCCAAGGGCTTTGTGAAGATATCAGTCAGTTGTTCTTCAATCTTCACGTGGTCGATGAAGATGTCACCCTTCAACACATGGTCACGAAGAAAATGATGACGAATCTGGATGTGCTTAGTCTTCGAGTGCCGAACTAGGTTGTGAGCAATCTTGATGGCACTCTCGTTGTCGCAGTAGAGAGAGACATTCTTGACGTTGATGCCGTAGTCCTTGAGGGTTTGCTTCATCCACAACAATTGAGCACAACAAGAACCAGCAGCAATGTACTCAGCTTTAGCAGTAGATAGTGACACGCAGTTCTGCTTCTTCGAGGACCAACAAACTAAGAATCTTTGAAGGAAATGATATGTGCCTGATGTTGACATGCGGTCCACACGATCACCAGCATAACCAGAATCAGAATATCCAATGAGGTCAAGATCTGAGCCCTTGGGGTACCATAATCCTAGTGTTGCTGTGTGAGCTAGATATCAAAGAATATGCTTCAGAGCCTTATGGTGTGATTCCTTCGGTGTTGCTTGAAAACGGGCACACATGCAAACACTAAGCATAATATCTAGCTAGACGCACATAGATACAATAAAGATCCAATCATGGAGCGATATACCTTCTGATCGAAATCTTTACCAATTTCATCAGTGCAGAGTTGACCGTGTGTGGGCATAGGAATCTTGACGCCTTTGCAATCCTGCATGCTGAATTTCTTCAGGACATCCTTGAGGTATTTCTCTTGAGAGATGAAGATGCCATTGCGTTGTTGACAAATTTGAAGGCCTAAGAAGAATTTCAGCTCTCCCATCATAGACATTTGATATTCTTCACTCATCATATAAGCAAATTCGTCACTGTAACGTTTGTTAGTACAACCAAAGATAATATCGTCCACATATATTTGGCACACGAATAATTCATCATCATATGATTTTGTGAAAAGAGTTGGGTCAAGTGAACCGGGTTTGAAGCCTTTCTTCATGAGAAATTCCTTCAGAGTGTCATACCATGCCCGAGGGGCTTGCTTGAGGCCATAGAGGGCCTTGTTGAGTCTGAAGACTTTGTCAGGATGCTTAGGATCTTCAAAACCTGGGGGTTGAGCAACATATACTTCTTCCTCAAGCTTATCATTGAGGAATGCACTTTTCACATCCATTTTATATAAGATGATATTGTGATGGTTAGCATAAGCAAGCAGTATGCGAATAGCTTCAAGTCTAGCAACAGGTGCAAAAGTTTCATCAAAGTCAATTCCCTCAACCTGTGTGTAGCCCTGTGCTACAAGACGGGCCTTATTCCTCACTACCTGACCAAGTTCATGTTGTTTGTTGCGGTGGATCCACTTGGTACCTATGACATTGTGCTTGCGAGGATCTGGGCGTTTGACAAGTTCCCACACATTGTTGAGCTTGAATTGATGCAATTCCTCTTGCATAGCTTGAATCCACTCAGGCTCCATAAAAGCTTCATCAACTTTGGTGGGCTCTGTGATAGAGAGAAAAGCAAAGTGCCCACAAAAGTTAAAGAAATGAGAAGCTCTTGAGCGAGTGAGAGGACCTGGTGCATTGATGTCGTCGAGGATTTTGTCAATCTGCACTTCATTTGCTATTATTGGATGAGCAGGTTGATGACTTTGTTGAGGCTGATGATTTTCTCGAGTGCCATGTGCACCAGCATGAATGTCTTCAGTGTTCGGGACAACTTCTTCAGAAGGTAGAGGTTCTTCAGTGGATATCACATCTTCAGTGACCTTGAACCTAATGGATTCCTCAGGAGACATTTCATCTAGCATAGGAGGCAGGTTCTCTCTCTGTGAGCCGTTAGTTTCATCGAACCGCACATCTAAATTTTCAACGACCTTGTTGTGATAGGTGTTGAAGACTCTGTAGGTGTGCGAGTCCTTTCCGTAACCAAGCATAAAACCTTCATGTGCTTTCGGTGCAAATTTAGAACTGTGGTGAGGATCTCTAATCCAGCATTTAGCACCGAAGACTTTGAAATAACTCACATTGGGTTTCTTGTCAGTGAGGAGTTCACATGAAGTCTTCTTGAAGAATTTGTGAAGATATACCCTGTTGATGATGTGGCAAGCAGTATTGATTGCCTCAGACCAGAAGCGATGAGGGGTCTTGTATTCTTCAAGCATGGTGCGAGCCATCTCAACAAGAGTCCTATTCTTGCGCTCCATGACGCCATTCTGCTGAGGAGTATATGGGGCAGATAGCTCATGAGTAATACCAAGTTCATCAAGATAGTCATCAAGACCAGTGTGCTTGAACTCGGTCCCATTATCACTCCTGATATGCTTGATCTTAACGCCGAAATTCGTCGAGGCCCTTAAAGAAAATCCTCTGAAGACTTCCTGCACTCCAGATTTGTACAAGATAATATGCACCCAAGTATAACGAGAGAATTCATCAACAATGACAAAGCCATATAAACAAGCAGTATTTGTTAGTGTGGCATAGTGAGTGGGACCAAAGAGATCCATATGAAGCAATTCAAAAGGACGAGTGGTAGTCATGATAGTCTTGGAGGGATGCTTGGATCTGGTCATCTTTCCAGACTCACAAGCCCCACATAAGTGATCCTTGAGGAATTTGACACCCTCAATGCCAATGACGTGCTTTTTCTTCACGAGCGTGTGCAAGTTCCTCATGCCCGCGTGTCCAAGTCGTCGATGCCATAGCCAACCTTCTGAAGCTTTTGCAAGTAGACATGTAGCTGGCTGTGGACCTGTGGAGAAATCAACAATATACAAGTTTCCTCTCCTAAAGCCTTCGAAGACTTCGGATTTGTCAGATTCCATGACGACAACACAACGATATTTGCCAAAGATGACAACCATATCAAGATCACAAAGCACTGAGACAGACAAGAGGTTGAATCCGAGGGATTCGACAAGCATCACCTTATCCATGTGTCGATCCTTCGAGATTGCAACCTTACCTAGACCCAATACCTTGCTTTTTTTACTTTGTCAGCGTAGGTGATATGCTTCAGATGAGATGGAGCAAGTGGAATGTCCATCAATAGATTCTTATCACCAGTCATGTGGTTGGTGCAACCACTGTCGAGGACCCACTCAGTTGCTTTAGGTGGCTCATCCTGCAGATGAATTAGTACTACTTACGAACACATATATTTCAGAGTGAAGAATATGACATCAAATTCATCAGATAGAAGTCCATCACATAGTATAGTAAGCAAAGTAATGTGAGGACGTGAGAAATGAATGATTCATTTTTTCATGATTAGCTTGCGTCCTTTCAAGCATTTCCTCAGGTCTCTAGCAAATTCTTCAGATGTTCAAGATCGTTTGGAGACCTAACCCTGCATAAGAGATTAGTTCAATTTCTTCACCACCCACATCTAGAGGGGTGGTAAAGAGTTCATCATTCCGTGAGCTCCATATGAGAAAGGTGGCAATGAAGCAAGTGGACTTCGTTTCACAGGAGGGGGGGGGGTTAGAGTACTCATATGAATAAGTAGAGAAATTCTTTGAGGACTTATGAACATAATGATTTGAAGAATAATGCACATATTCAGGATCCTTATATTTTCCCTGCAAAACAGAAGCATTAGCACGAGAATGATATGAATTTTGACCATATGAGGAATTTGTTCCATGTGAGGACTTTGGTCCTTGTGAAGACATTGGTCCAAATGAAGAATTTGATCTGGGGTTCCTGTTCTTCACTGGTGGTGTCATGATGACATTCACTTGAAGATTTTCAAGGTACCTTTTGGGGACCCAGATTCTCTTCATCGGAGGACCGTTCCTGCAGTTAGTACCAACATATCTGGCAAATACTTCACCATTCTGATTTTTGAACAGGTTATAGTTGGAGTCAAATGACTCATCAAAGGAATATGAAGATCCACAAGTAAAACCAGATAAAGTGGATGCATCTACAGGAGGTCCTTTTGCAGCAACCCATGAGGTCTTGGGGTACTGCTCAGGTTTCCAGTAGGATCCATCAACATTGAGTTTCCTCTCAAAGGTAATACCCTCTTTCCTGGGGTTTCTGTTCAGAATCTGCTTTTTAAGCACATCACAAAGGGTTTGATGCCCTTTGAGACTTTTGTATATGCCTGTCACATACAATTCCTTCAACCCTGCATTTTCATTAGTGATATTTGTGGTATCCTCAGATGAGGAATTTGTGACCACAGAAATAGTTGAAGAAATTGCAGCAATAGAAGCATTTGAACTTTCAGGTGAAGAATTAGCAGTTTCGCGTTCGATGCATTTCAAACAAGGTGGAACGAAATCTTCCTGAGTGGTACTATTCTGTTGAGCAAGAAAAGAATCGTTATCCCTTTGAAGATCTTCATGAGACACCCTTAGTTACTCAAGATCTTGTTTTCTTTGAAGAAATTCATAAGAAAGCTTCTCATGATCGACTAAGAGAGCATCATGACGACTTTGAAGGTTATCATACTTAGACTGAAGACTTTGAAGGTCCTTAGTCAGAGTTTGAGTACGATTCATTTCCTCATTCAACAGGTCATCGCTTTTGTCTACCAATTTCTGAACCCTTTCCAAAGTAGTTTGTTGTTTAGTGGCAATGTAGCAAGTTTGGAATATCTAGGCTTCATGAGTTCATCAGATTCACATTCACTTGATTCGGAGGAGGAATGTTGTTTGAGTACCTTGGAGCCTTTTGACATGAGGCACATAGATGAGGAAGATGAAATTGGATCTGTTTCCTGAGATTTAAGGAAACTCTTGTATTCGATAAACATGGAATCTTGACGAGTGCGATATCCTTCATTGACGTCAGAGATCCTGTCCTAGATGAGATTCGTATTTCGAAGATGACGGATGCTCTTGAACATGTCCTTTGATAAGCTAGAGCAGATGATATTCCTTGCCTGAGCATCCAGCTGAGTGTACTTATGAATTTCATCAGCATTGGCCATCTTGCAGAGATACGTCAGTCCCAGTTTAGTGACGGTCCATAACTCGCTGTTCTTCGATAGGAGGTGCTTCCACATCAGGACTTTCCATTTGGGATAGTCTGTGCCATCAAAGATGGGGCACATAGTGGATACATTTGCACTTTTTGCCATGAAGCAATAGGTGGGAGCATAGTCATCGTTGCCAAGGTCGGAGTCGTCATCACTTTCCTCAGTGTTGAAGATTGACTTGCTGACGAAAGCAGTAGCAAGGGCTAGGCTAGCCACACCAGAGTCAGATTCTTCCTCAGATTCCTCCGCTTCCTCATATTCTTCAGATTCAGCATCAGACTCCATTTCCTTGCCAATAAGCGCCCGAGCCTTTCTGGAACTGTTCTTGTTGTGGGATGACGACTTTAACGATGAGGACTTTGAAGATTTCTTTTTTTTCTTTGAGTCATCAGAACTGTCATCCTTGTAATTCTTCTTCTTTGATTCCTTCTCCCACGGCGGACAATCAACAATGTAGTGACCAGATTTCTTGCATTTGTGGCAAGTCCTTTTCTTGTGATCACGGGATGAGGAATCAGCTCTCTTGTCATCACTTGTTGAAGATTTTCCCAATCGGCCCCTTCTTGAGAACTTCTGGAATTTCCTCACGAGCATTGCTAGCTCCTGACTTAGTTCTTCAGGATCACCAAGGCTACTGTCAGATTCTTTGCCATCAGATGAGGAAATTGCTTTTGCCTTCAGTGCACGAGTTCTCCCATAGCTTGGTCTATAGAGGTCTCTCTTCTTAGCTTGTTAGAATTCATGAGTATTGAGTCTCTCAAGAATATCTGCAGGATCTAGTGACTTGTAGTCTCCACGTTCTTGAATCATCAAAGCAAGTGTATCGAATGAGGAATCAAGAGATCTCAGTAGTTTCTTCACCACCTCATGGTCGGTGATGTCAGTGGCACCAAGAGCCTGTAGCTCATTGGAGATATTAGTGAGACGATCGAAAGTTTGCTGAACATTTTCATTGTCGAGTCTTTTGAAGCGGTTGAAGAGATTGCGAAGAACATCAACTCGAGAGTCACGTTGAGTTGAAACACCTTCGTTAACTTTGGACAACCTATCCCAGATAAGCTTAGCAGTCTCCAAAGCACTCACTCTGCCATACTGACCTTTGCTCAGATGGCCACAAATGACATTCTTTGCTTGAGAGTCGAGTTGCTTGAATCTCTTCACACCAGCAACAGTAACAGTGGGAGTGACAGAGGGAACACCATTTTCCACAACATAGCAGAGATCGTTATCAATTTCCTCAAGATGCATGCACATCTTCTTCTTCCAGTAGGGGTAGTCCGTCCTATCAAAGGTGGACACCCAGCTGAGCCCTTGATCATGCCTGGAGTCGACATAACTAAAACTCTAGGTGGTTAACCCAAAATCACAAAGAACAAGGGAGTATCTTGCTCTGATACTAATTTAAAGTGCGTTATATCGACTAGAGGGGGGGGTGAATAGGCGATTTTTACAAATTTGTCACTAAGGAATTGCTAGATGAGTAATTTGCTAAGTGACGAAATACTAGCAACGGAATAAGTACTCAAATGCATGTGAAACATAGCAGTAGCATAGTCCTCACTAGGAAATGAAACATACACAGAGTACAGGTAGCGTGAATATAGGATAAGCAGGCGATAGACAAAGTGATTGAAGAATTTGAGATGAGGAAATTGAGAAAGTCTTCAGACAAATTCTTTAAGCACTAACAATCAGTTTCATCAACAAGTGCTTTGAGGAAATGAAAGGGCTGAGGAAATAGAACTAGGAGCTCGATGAAGACAATGATTTGATGACCTAGTTCCAACTGTTGTGACAGTCGTACGTCTGGTTCGGAGCGGCTTGGTATTTAAAACAAAGGAGACACAGTCCCGGGACACACAGTCCTTACCATATTCTCCTTGAGCTAAGGTCACACAGACCTCGCCCAACACTCGTGGTAAGTCTTCAGGGTAGACTTCCAAACCCTCACAAACTAGGTCACCCGGCAATCCACAATTCCTCTTGGCTGCTCTAGACCATGACGCCTAACCGTTTGGAAGATGCAGAGTTGATACGTCTCCAACATATCTATAATTTTTGCTTGTTCCATGCTGTTATATTATCATTCTTGGTTGTTTTACAATCATTTTATTACAACTTTATATCATTTTTTGGGACTAATCTATTGACATAGTGCCAAAGTGCCAGTTGCTGTTTTTGCTTGTTTTTTACTTCATAGAAAATCAATACCAAACGGAGTCCAATCGCGACGAAACTTTTTGGAGATTTTTTCTGGACCAGAAGACACGCAGTGGGCCAAACAACTGCCGAAGAGGTGGGCTGTGGAGAGCATAACCCACCAGGGCGCGCCAGGGGGGCCCTGGCGCGCCCTGATGGGTTGTGCCCTCCTCGGCCCCCTTCCGCACCGCCTTTGATGCCTATAAATTTCAAATATTCGGAAAACCCTAGAGTAGACGACGAAACACAATTCCAGCCGCCGCAAGTTCCAGAACCGCGAGATCCAATCTAAACACCATCACGGAGGGGTTCATGTTCTTCATAGGTGCCTCTCCGATGATGCGTGAGTAGTCCACCATAGACCTACGGGTCCGTAGGCAGTAGCTAGATGGCTTCTTCTCTCTCTCTTATGATTCTCAATACAATGGTCTCTTGGAGATCTATTTGATGTAAACTTTTGCGGTGTGTTTGTTGGGATCCGATGAATTTTGAGTTCATGATTAGTTTCTATCCATGAATATTATTTGAGTCTTCTTTGATCTCTTATATGCATGATTTCTTATAGCATCGTATTTCTTCTTCGAATCTTTGGTTTAGTTAGGCCGACTAGATCGATTTTTCTTGCCATGGGAAGAGTTGCTTTGTGATGGGTTCGATCTTGCGGTGTTCTTTCCCAGTGACAGAAGGGGCATCAAGACACGCATGTATCGTTGCTATTAAGGATAACAAGATGGGGTCTATTCCTACATGAATAGATCTTGTCTACATCATGTCATCGTTCTTATTGCATTACTCCGTTTTTCCATGAACTTAATACACTAGATGCATGCTGGATAGCGGTCGATGTGTGGAGTAATAGAGGTAGATGCAGGCATGAGTCGGTTTATCTATCTTGGACGTGATGCCTATATAATGATCATCACCTTGGATATCGTCATGACTATTCGATTTTCTATCAATTGCCCAACAGTAATTTGTTCACCCACCACGCGCTATACTCATGAGAGAAGCCACTAGTGAACCCTACGGTCCCCGGGTCTACTTTTCCAACATATTGCTTTCCGATCTACGTTTTTGCAATCTTTGTTTTCAGATCTACAAAACCAAAAACCCAAAAATATATTGCTGCATATTTACTCTTTTTATTTGTGTTCTTGAGAGATCTATCTCTAGTATCTATCACTACCTAATCTATCTTATTACCGTAGAGAGATTGACAACCTCTCTTTCGCGTCGGGTTGCAAGTATTTGTTGTTTGTGTGCAGGTGCTACTTATTGGGTGGTGGTGATCCTCCTACTGGTTCGATAACCTTGGTTTCATAACTGAGGGAAATACTTATCGTCGCTGTGCTGCATCATCCCTTCCTCTTTGGGTAAATACCGACGCAGTCCAAGCCACGTCAAAGGAATTTCTAGCGCCGTTGCCGGGGAGGAAGCGGTCTCTTCTACGTGCCTATCATAGGCGCCGAGGGGACTCCATCATCATCTACCAGGTTCCTAATCACAAATCTCATCTCCTTGCAATTACATTATTTGCCATTTGCCTCTCGTTTTTCTCTCCCCCCACTTCACCAATTTGCCGTTTTCTTCGCCCACTTTTTCTTTTGCCTTCTTCTCGTCAGATCTCTTGTTTGCTTGTCACCATGAGTGATTTTGGTATGGCAGAAACGGATGATGGCAGGACTCCTAAAATTGGACGTTCTGCTAATCTTGATTCTAAAACTTTTGTTTTGGGGCAAGGGAACGTTATAGGAAAAGAAACTATCCAAGAGTTTTTCAATTGCGTTGGGAATTTGACTCTCGATGATACCCCTATTCTGAAAAGAACTAAATCTTATGCGGAAGCTATCTCGGCGTTAGTTCTAAAACTTGAAAATATATTTATTCGTACTCATCCTACCTTGCAAAGATTGTTTTATGAGCTACCCGTCATTAAGAATCCCAAGGCTAAGAAGTTGGCTACCCTTGTTCTCATGCATGAATTTGATCATATAGTACGGGAAGCTAGGGAGATCTTTGACTTTTATGGCATGAGCCGTGAAAAACCGGTAATAGGAGAAATCCTTTACAATAGCGATTACATGATGAGATATTTGCTTGGAAATAATCAAATCTTTGATGAGAATCTTAAAAAGGAAGTTCCCGCTTTAGACATGATCCAACAAGTTTTCAATGATGTGAACCAACAATATTCTTGGATCGTGGCCGCTAATCAAAGGGGTTACATAGAGGGACAACTTGATAGTGCTAAGGTTTCTATGGATTATGTGTTCCAAGTTTTATTTGCTAAGCCTCTTGACAAAAACACTTCATCCAAAATTAGAGATGACAATACGTGAATATATCCAATATGCCTAGCTAGGGGCGTAAAACGATAGCGCTTGTTGGGAGGCAACCCAATGAATAAATAAATTTTTGCTTTTTCCTTTCTGTTTTTGTGTGTTGACACAATTATGCCTCTGTTATGATTGTGTTTTTATGGTTTATTTAGTGTTTGTGCCAAGTAGAACCGTTAGGATGATTCATAGGATGAGTAGAAGTGATGCTGAATCTGAAACAGAAACTTTGCATCCAGTATATGAATTTTAATTTTTTTATGGAACGTGATATTGAGCTGAAATTTTAACACAGTGTTTCTATACAAATTCCTTACGTTGTCCTAAGTTTTCAGAAATTTTAGAGTTACAGAAGTATGGCTATAGTACAGATTACTACAGACTGTTCTGTTTAAGACAGATTCTGTTTTCGTTGCATTGTGTGCTTGTTTTGATGAATATATGGTTTGTATTGGGGGGTATAAGCCCTGGTAAAGTTAAAATACAGTAGGTATAATGCAATTATAAAATTTGAATGGGTTTGCAACAGTAACTAAAGTAGTGATTTGATTTGTTATACTAACGGATCTCACGAAGATTTTGTTGAGTTTTGTGTGATTGAAGTTTTCAAGTTTTGGGTGAGATCAGGATGGATGAAGGAATAAGGAGTAGCAAAAGCCTAATCTTGGGGATGCTACCGCACCCCCAAGATATATCCAAAGAGAAACAAGCAACTAAGCTTGGGGATGCCCCCGAGTGGCATCCCCTCTTTCTTCTAACGACCATCGGTATTTTACTTGGAGCTATATTTTTATTCGTCACATATCATGTGTTTTGCTTGGAGCGTCTTGTATCTTTGCTTGCTTTGTTTGTTAGTTTTTCCTTTGTATCCTTGCTGTACACACCTATTTGAGAAAGCCAAAATCATGCTATGATTTGTTATAATTGCTCTATGTGCTTCACTTAAACTTTTTGAGCTATAGAATTGCTCTAGTGCTTCACTTATATCTTTTTGAGCACGGTGTGCTTGGAAATTTTAGTAGAAATACTCTCATGTTTCACTTAGATTAATTTGAGAGTAGGTAAATTTTGAAGAAATCCTCTCATGCTTCACTTATACCTTTTTGAGAGATGAAATCTTTATGCTCATGTGCTTCACTTAAATTTCTTTGAGCTTGCCAAAAAGCAATGGCAATATATGAAACTAGTCCCAAAGTGATAGATATCCAAGGAGGATATAATAAAAACTTTCATGAAGATCATTGTACAAATTAAACTTGATTCCTTGTAATAGTTTTGAAACATGATGATAGTAATATATGAGTCATGTTAGTGAGTAATTATGCTTAGTAGGAATATTGGTGCTAAGGTTTGTGATTCCCTATGCATGCACGAAAGTCAATAGTTATGCAATGAAGTTACATCCTACTTGTGCTGCATTATTCTGTGTTAGTTATGTTCAATGCTCACATATGTGATTTTTCGTTTCTTGGTTTGGTTGCTTCCCAATCTATTTGCTAGCCTTCATTTGTACTAAGTAGAAATACTACTTGTGCATCCAAAATCCTTAAACCAAGTTTTGCCTTATGAGTCCACCATACCTACCTATATGTGGTATTTCCATGCCGTTCCAAGCAAATTTGTATGTGCCATCTCTAAATTTTCAAAATAAATTTTCTCTTTTGTGTGCCCGTACCGCTCATGAAACGGTGGGGAGTGTCCAATATTTTTCCATGCTAGATGTGTTATTCTCAAGATGATGTTTATTCACTTGTCATTGCACGAGAGTGCGGCGGTAATAGGGATGCCCATTCCCGAAATGAAAAAGAAAAAAAAAATATTTACTTTATGTTGTCAAATAATAAATTCCTTGGAAAGTGTTGGTATGGAAGGCAACCGTGGATACGGCCCGCCATGGAAAGTGAAAGTTTGGTGGAAAAAGGAATAAACTTTATTTTCTGTTTGGGAACCGCCTATGATATATCTAGCATGGAAAGTATTGTGAGCCACTTTGTCGTTTTCGTTGACAGGAAAAGCATGCCACCCAAAATATTTTCTCTCTCAATTTAAACCTTGAGCTTTGGCATCTCTACAAATCCCTACTTCCCTCTTCAAAGGGCCTATCTATTTACATTATGCAATTTTTATTTTTTTACTTTGAGTCTCCATCTTCTCTTATAAGCACCAACTAGGGGGCACTATGATCGTACTTGAGTATTAGGCATAGCTAATATTTGAGTGTGTTTCATGAATGGATCAATGATTGAGCATGATGGGCTAGGGATAACTTTCTTTAGTGTTGATATTTTGAAAGACATGGTTGCTTGTTGACATGCTTGAGTATTGAAGTCATTATGTTAAAACTAGACTATTGCTTTGAATCATTATAAGTCCAAATGTCCATGCTATACAAAATAAAAGAATATGATGAACATGTTAGGCAGCATTCCACATCAAAAATTCTGTTTTTATCATTTACCTACTCGAGGATGAGTAGGAATTAAGCTTGGGGATGGTGATACGTCTCCAACGTATCTGTAATTTTTGCTTGTTTCATGCTGTTATATTATCATTCTTGGATGTTTTACAATGATTTTATTACAACTTTATATCATTTTTTGGGACTAACCTATTGACATAGTGCCAAAGTGCCAGTTGCTGTTTTTGCTTGTTTTTTACTTCGCAGAAAATCAATACCAAACGGAGTCCAATCGTGACGAAACTTTTTGGAGATTTTTTCTGGACCAGAAGACACCCAGTGGGCCAAACAACTGCTGGAGAGGTGGGATGTGGAGAGCACAACCCACCAGGGCGCGCCAGGGGGGCCCCCCTTCCGCACCGCCTCTGATGCCTATAAATTCTCAAATATTCGGAAAACCCTAGAGGAGTCGATGAAACACAATTCCAGCCGCCGCAAGTTCCAGAACCGCGAGATCCAATCTAAACACCATCACGGAGGGGTTCATCTTCTTCATAGGTGCCTCTTCGATGATGCGTGAGTAGTCCACCATAGACCTACGGGTCCGTAGGCAGTAGCTAGATGGCATCTTCTCTCTCTCTTATGATTCTCAATACAATGGTCTCTTGGAGATCTATTTGATGTAAACTTTTGTGGTGTGTTTGTTGGGATCCGATGAATTTTGTGATCAGTTTTTATCCATGAATATTATTTGAGTCTTCTTTGATCAATTTTATGCATGATTGCTTATAGCATCGTATTTCTTCTTCGGATCTTTGGTTTAGTTAGGCCGACTAGATCGATTTTTGTTGCCATGGGAAGAGGTGCTTTGTGATGGGTTCGGTCTTGTGGTGTTCTTTCCCAGTGACAGAAGGGGCAGCAAGACACGCATGTATCGTTGCTATTAAGGATAACAAGATGGGGTCTATTCCTACATGAATAGATCTTGTCTACATCATGTCATCGTTCTTATTGCATTACTCCGTTTTTCCATGAACTTAATACACTACATGCATGCTGGATAGCGGTCGATGTGTGGAGTAATAGAGGTAGATGCAAGCAGGAGTCGGTCTATCTATCTTGGACGTGATGCCTATATAATGATCATCGCCTTGGATATCGTTATGACTATTCATTTTTCTATCAATTGCCCAACAGTAATTTGTTCACCTACCGTGCGCTATACTCATGAGAGAAGCCACTAGTGAACCCTACGGCCCCCGGGTCTACTTTTCTAACATATTGCTTTCCGATCTACGTTTTTGCAATCTTTGTTTTCAGATCTACAAAACCAAAAACCAAAAAATATATTGCTGCATATTTACTCTTTTTATTTGTGTTCTTGAGAGATCTATCTCTCCTATATATCACTACCTAATCTATCTTATTACCGTAGAGAGATTGACAACCTCTCTTTCGCGTCGGGTTGCAAGTATTTGTTGTTTGTGTGCAGGTGCTGCTTATTGGGTGATGGTGATCCTCCTATTGGTTCGATAACCTCGGTTTCATAACCGAGGGAAATACTTACCGTCGCTGTGCTGCATCATCCCTTCCTCTTTGGGGAAATACCGACACAGTCCAAGCCACGTCAACAGTCTTCAAAGGTAAAATGCATCGGTTCCACACAGGAACAATCTCTTCAATGATGCTCAATCACTTTGGGTTTTGGTGGTTTGGGTTTTGGGTTCTTCCTCACTGATGATTTTCTCTTAAAGTCCTCAGAGGATGGGTTGCTCTCAAATGACACTTGTCAATCTCTCTCTGAGCAGCCAACCAGCTAGTGGTTGTGGGGGGCGGCTATTTATAGCCAGGGTGCAACCCGACATGATATGACATAAATGCCCCTTTTGATACGATCGTTATGTGGATAAGATGTCTAGACAGCTGGCGCAAGTCATAGCAACGGTCGGAGATTTGAACTCTCAAATTCCTCAGGGCTATCATATTCCTCATGGTAGACAATTCGCACTGGCGAAATCCTAATTCCTTAGTCAGGACAAATTCCTCAGAGACTAGAAGAACTTCGTCTTTGTCACTGACGAAATTGACTGAACTGCAAGAGATTTCCAAAGGCTTCACTCGAAGGTTCTGGGTATGTGTAGGCTTTGAGATGAGCACCACTTGGAAATTTTTCCTTAGTATTACCTCGACCCCCTTTAACAGTACAATGTTTCCTATGACTCAAAGAAAGGAAATGAAACTACAAAAACAAAAGTATTCACGCTTCATAGTCCTTGTATCAACATATTCAAGGTCACACAAAATTCTTCATTTTCAAAGTCTCCAAGAAAGCATCAAGGTCTTCAGTTGAAGACATTCATTTTTAGGGGTCGAAATTCTTCGTATATATCAAACTCCTCAGCGTCTTATAGAGCCTTTGTACACTCATACACATATTAGTCCCTTAACCTATAAGTCTTCAATACACCAAAATCACTAAGGGGCACTAGATGCACTTACACCTATAAATTCACATATATTCCAAAAACCCTAGAGGGAATCCCGAAACACTTTTTATGCCGCCGCAAATCTCTGTTCCGCCGTGATCCCATCTGGAGCTTCGTTCCAGCACCCTGCGGGAGGGGGGGATCGATCACGGAGGGCCTCTTCATCAACCTTGCTGCCCTCATGATGATGTGTGAGTAGTTCACCATAAACCTACGGGTCCGTAATTAGTACCTAGATGACTATCACTCTCTTTTTATCTTCAATACAATGATCATCGCATCTTTGCTTTGATCTATCCGATGTAATTCTTTTGTACGTTGTGTTTGTTGGGATCCGATGAATTGTGGGTTTATGTTTCAGATTATTCATGAAAAGTATTTGAGTCACCTCTGAATATTAAGATTCTTATTTGCATGCTCATTATAGCTTCATAAATCTCTCGGATCTATTGAAATAGTTTGGCCAACTAGATTGATAGTTCTTCAGTGAGAGGGGTGCGTTGTAGTGGGTTCAATCTGGCGGTGCTCTATATCCCAGTGACAGAAGGGTACAAGACACGTCTTTGTATTGTTGCCACTAAGGATAAAACGATGGGGTTAGTTAATATTAATTGAATTCTCTTTGTCTATACCATGTCAATGTTCTCCAAGCATTACTCTGTTTTACTTAATACTCTAGATGCATGTTGGATAGCGGTCGATGGGTGGAGTAATAGTAATAGGTGCAGGCAGGAGTCGGTCTATTTGCTTATTGACGTGATGCCTATATAGATCATTGCCGTGAATATCACATAACTATGCGCTTTTCTACCAATTGCCCAATAGTAATTTGTTTACCCATCGTATGCTTAATTTCATGAGAGATGCTGCTAGGGAAAACTATGCCCCCCCGGGTCTATTCACATATATATTTAAAAAATCATATCTTTACCTTGCTGCCACTTATTTGTTTTTATTTGATTTTGCAATTTACAATTATCTACTATTATCTACACACTTCACTTTCTTGCAAGTAATGAGATCAAGGGGATTGACAACCCTCTTGCCCGCGTTTGGTGCAAGTTGTTTGCTCTTTTGTGTGCAGCCGCTGAAGACGATTGTGGAATGATATTCCTATTGGTTCGATAAACCTTGGTTTCATAACAGAGGGAAATACTTACCCGTATTGTGCTGCAATTACCCGTTCCTCTTCACGGAAAACCCAACACAGATCACAAGTATCAGGAGAGCCCCTGGAGTCCCTGGATAGAGAAGTCCTTGCGAATTGTCTCCTGTAACCTAACAATATCAATCCCCTCTAGTCTAATGTACTCGACCAATTGTCACTTCCGGACTAGGTGCCCAAAGCCCCGTATGTTCCAAGATAGAAGCTTCATGATGGAACCATGGCCAAGGGAGTAGAAGGCCCCACAGGGGGGCGAGCTAGCCCGACCGCCCACAGCGGACCGGGGGACCTGCTTGGTTGGGCGCCTGCGCCGTGCCTTCCTACCAGGGGCATTCGCGACTCCAGTGTTCCGAGATGGAAGACCAACACTAGCGCCACACCCCTCTACCCTCTCCTCAGTGGGCTGGAGGTGCATGGGGGGCCTGCCCCGCAACACCCTGCCTGGAGCAGGGTCGCCACGGGCGAGAGGCGACACCCCCGGGTAGCCCGACCTGTCCTTGACTTTGGGATCTCTATGCCCAGAGTTGTCGGTGGCCGGGTTCACCGCATGCTCACTATGCCCAGGAGCGTTGGGGTTCCGACTGTTATCGGCCCGCTGCTCAGCCCGAGCGCGGGCCTCGGCCAGTGCCCCGTCCAACCACTCCTTTGCACAAATAGCTGAGATCTGCTCAAGGTGAGGACCCTTCTCGCCACGGAAAACAACGTCACAGTCGGACGCCACATCTCCAAGGTATGCAAGCAGGACGAAACCAAGGATCGCAAACTGGGAACTAGAACAATAAGGACAAGGGCCGGGTGGGGTCATACTGGGGGAGAGATTCCGAGAAGCCGCACAGCTGGCCGCCTTCTCTGCGATGGTCAGAACCTGGCCATCCGACAGTGCCCTGGAGCCGGAAAGCCACGCGCTCTGCCTAGCCGCAACCGATAGAGTTGAGGCCGGTCGGGACCTGAGGCAGCCGTGGGGGAGGAGATGTCGGTCGTGGCTAGCCCCACACCCGGCGGTGCAGGAGCGACTGGGACCAGCGCCGGGGCCCCTAAGGTTGGAGCATATGGGGTCCTAGGCGAGCGGGTGTAGCAGACCGCCTCGGGGGAGCGCGGTGAAGATGGAGGACAAACGTCCAGCCCAGGGCTCCTGGAGTCCCCCTCCAGGATAAACGGCGACAAAGAGGCCTGAGAGCCCGACGGGCCAGACGGCCCCTCAGACGCCGACGGTCCAGGAGGGAGTGGTGCAGACCCCGGGGGGGGGGGGGATCACTAGCACCCGAGTCAGAGGAGCTGTCCTCAGACTGATCCCCACCCCCGAACGGACCCGCCTCTGTCGAAGACGGCGGGGGAGGGGGACCGGCCGCCATCCTCGCCTCCAGGTCCTCCAGATCGAGCTCGTAGGTGAGGCGGATCCCCTTGGTCCTCCCGAAGTAGTAGACCAGCGATAGTCCCTCGACCTGGGCCGAGGACTGGCACAAGATCTCGACCCTGGTCGGCCGATCCCCCACCAGGGAGTCCACGTCGATCGTCAGGAGCTTGCCAACCAGCTCCGAAACCGCCTTGAGGATGTGGTCACGCTTGCCCCCCTCCGGGAGGCCGAAGATGTAGACCAGACCTGCTCAAGGGGAGGCACCGGGTTAGGAACCACCTTGGCTTTGTTGATGGAGATCAGGAATTTATTGATGGGGCACTTGACGACGTCTTGGGTGTAGACATTGAGCATCTTCGCGGAAGGGAAGGGCATAGAGAAGACCAGCGGTGCCGTCTCCAAGACCACCGACGAGAAGGAACTCCTACTGTAGTCATCGATGTAGGCGGAGAGCTCGACCGAAATGACCTCAGGGGTGACCAGCACGGACGGTGGGGGCTCCTGCCTGGGGATGAGGGTGATCATAGCCAGGTGCGTCCTGGTGGGCCGGTCCTCCAAGGTAGCGTCCACGTAGTAGAATCTACCCTCCCCTGGCCTCGTACCTCAGGAAGGCAAGCATGGACGGGCACCGGGGAGGGACCTCGCACTCCGACCGGAAGTGGTCGGCACACCCGCAGTTGATGCACATAGTCTCCTCGCGAGTCCGGGGACGGACCAGCCTGGCCACGGCAGGGGGTAGAATCTCCTGCTCCAACCCCCAGTAGCAGACGTAGTGCCCATCATTGTTGAGGAACCCTCACCGAGAGCAAGACCACCGAGCGGGCCAGAGCGCTTCTTCTTCTTATTCTTCTTCTTCTTAGCCGGAGGAGCCAAGGCCCCCGAAGCCTCGGCCGAGCGATGCGGAGAAGACCCACGAGGGGAGCCGGACACCCGCCGGCACCAGTCCTGCGAGTCGCCCCATTCCGGTGTCTCATATTGGGGCCGGCTACGAGCGTCCACCCCCTCCGTGCGCCGGACCTCATCCCGGGGCCCGATGTCCTAAGCTCACCCGTGTAGTTCCTGGCCGGTGCGGGCCGGAGCAATAACCAAAGAGCAGGACTGGAGCTCCGCCCTTAGGTCATCTTCCCTTTGGAGCTCGGACTCCTGGCGGCGAGCGTCCTCTTCACGGATGTCGTTGTTTTCTTACGACAGATGCCATGGGGTGGCTTATCGAGAGTGGTTGGGGCCGAAGGACGCCGACAGGCTCCGGTAGCGGGATTGGGCACAAGCAGTGAGAGACACATGATGTACCCAGGTTCGGGGCCCTCTGCGGGAGGTAATACCCCTAGTCCTGCTTGTCTAGTTGATGGGTGGTGAAGATTACAATGGTGCTCCTTGAGCTGTTGTCTAGAGGAAGAAGAAGGAGCAGCCGACTCTTCTTGCCTCGCTATGCGGGAATGAGAGTGTGAGATGGGAGAATGCTTGCCCGATGCATGGGGGCCTCGGGGGGTTTTATAGGCCACCCCCCCGGCTTACAATATACATAAGGTACCAAAAGGGGGGGGACCCGGCTGGCAGCCTCTCTAGCCGGCCAGTGGTCCCACCGACTAGGCCGTCTCGTCGCCCGTAGGGCCCGCCGGCTACGCGGTCCCGTCGCTGACTGGGGCCCTCCAGCCGGTTGCCGCTATTGGCCCGCGCCTACCTGCCGCGGCACACGCCGCCCCGCGTGGCGTCGTCTTGCGCCTGCCGACCGAAGTCAGCGGTACGGCTGGCTGCGCTGTAGCCACGCCGGGGCAGGTAATGGAGTAGACGACGGCGTGGCTGCACTGTTGCCCCGCCGGGTCTCGATCGGCCATGGTCAGTGGTACGACCGCCCGGACTGTAGCCACGCGTGCCTGCGCGTCAGCGATCGCTATAGCCACGCCGGAGTCCATCGTGGGGGTCGCGTCCTGTCGGTGTACTTGGTCGCAGTAGGAGGGGACAGGTGCCTGCCCGTCCAGAGGTCAGCGGAAGGGCCGGCCGTGGAGCGGCCGGCTGCAGGCTGGCCAGGGGCCGGGCGGCCGGCTCCTGACCAGCCGGCCGTGGGCCAGCCGGCAGCAGGCCTGCCGGTAGCCCGCCAGCCGGCCTTGGACCATCCGGCTGTATAATTTTCAAAAAAGGCTCGAACTCCCTCGTCTTGGCATACCCAGGGGTAATAACCCTGTCAGTAGTCCCCGAAGCCGGCGGGGGCCCGCGTCCTTCTGACGAGGGGGAGCCGACGGCTTCATCCGGCGGTGCCATCCTGCTTTGCGGAGCCGACCGACCAGCCGGGCCGACGGCCGCAACCATCGCCTTGGGTACTGCTGCGCCGCCTCGGAACCCGTGCTGGGCGGCGACCTGCCACGCGGGGCGTTGTGGCACCGAGGGCCCCACGCCTGGGGGCGTGACGGGACGTTGCCTCGGGCCTAGCCTAGTAGGCCTCGGGCCGCAGGCAAGGATCCTCTGCGCCCAGATCCCGGCAGCCACGGCCCGAGGCGCCCACGTCCTGCGGATGTCCCGGGTGTCGTGGGAATGTCCCTGACAATATAACTAGGGGTACGAATGGAGGGGCGAAGTCTAGCTACGGCTCAGGTGTTTCACTCGGATGTGTACGAGTTCAGGCCCCACTCGGAAGTGGTAAAAGCCCTACGTCTCGAGCCCGGGGGCTGGTGTTGCTTTGCTTATGGGTGTATATGGGAATACAAGTGTCGGAACCTTGCTATGGCGTCCGGTGATGGCTTATATAGAGTGCGCCATCACCAGCCGAGCGCCGCATTGAATGCTAGTTAAAGTTACAGAAACTGCCGCTTTAACTAGGACGTTACTGGTAACGCACGACCGATCAGTCCCAGAGGACGTTTCTTCATATAACTCAACGTTACGTCTCCTGGACTGTTGAGCTTTCGTTGACCAAGTGTGGACGTAGCCATCCGAGTGTGTCTTCAGGTACTTCCGAGTGACTCTTCTGATACGCCTGAGTGACTCTTCAGATTTGACCGAATGCACTTCTTCTTCTGAGCTTTAATGCTGATAAGGGACCATTGGTGGGCCCTAGATGGCAGGTCCATGACCCTACCCAGGGTAAACATCCTCATCAGTAGCCCCCGAATCCACGAGGTTTTATTAGTCGAGTGATCGACACTCGGAAGCATCGACGACCTTTCGGAAAAGATCGAGAGACGATCATGTCGTCCCTCACTCGGCCTCAAACCAAGGTGGATTCAGGATCAATGTTTTCGATGAAAACTATCATGTTGTTTAATCCGAGTGGTCAGCTTGCGTGAGCCTTTCACTCGGTTCGCAGGAAGGTGTCACTAGGGTCACTCGCGGCGTGGTGCTCGCCTCCTTCGAACACGGAGAAATTTCCACGCGTTCGAAATCGCTGAAAACTACGCGTGGGCGCGCGGCGGAACGGTCGTGTCCCTAAGATTTTGGGGAAATGGGCACGACGCCTCGATAACCGCGCCAAAAATCACGCCACGCGTCCTCGAGACCCTGAACAGTGGATTTGCAGATCTTCCTTCGTTTGCGGATTGACGGCCTGAGATTGCGCCGGATCTTCGATATAAATAGTGGAAAGTATTGTTGGGGCGAGAACGGATCTCATTTTCCCCAATCCCTCGTCTTCTCCGACGCCCCCCTGCGCTCCTCCCTTCTCTCTTTTGCCGAAGGTTGTCTCGAGCTCTCCGGCGAAGATGCGCACAGCGTCCGCGACCGCGAAGGCCGAACGGGCGAAGAAGAGCGCGCGCACGTCTTCTTCCAGCACCGGAGTGCCGGCCGGATGGATGCAAGGCGAGTGGTTCTCGTCGCGGGTGACCAAGGCCCGGATGTTCGATCTGGAGCATCAAGGATTCGTGCGCGAGGGGAGCTGGCGGCTGCCGGGGTCGGACGAAGAGGAGCCATCGCCGAAGGGGGACGAGCGTGTGCTCTTGGTGACTCACCTCGAGCGAGGTTTCTCTCTGCCGCCTCACCCTTTCTTCCAAAGATTTCTGAGTTTCTTCGGCGCACAGCTTCATCACCTTCCTCCCAATGCTGTCATATACTTAGCTGCGTTTGTCTCTTTGTGCGAAAACTTCCTGGGTTGCCACCCCCATTGGGGTTTGTTTAAACATCTCTTCACTTGTCGAGTGATGACCGTGAAAAAACCCACTCGGTCGGAGGATAAGACCAATGTGGCCCAATTGTGCGGGGGACTCGGAATCCAGCTGCGAGGCAAGGGATGTTTTCCTAAGATGACATTCCCTGACTCGGTAAAGGGGTGGCAGGAGAACTGGTTCTACTGCCATGACATTCCAGTCGGTGAGGGTCAGCCGGGCCTCCCACCATATACTTCGGATCACATTCGGCCAGTTCCCCGACTGACAGTGACCAAGGAGGAGAGGACCTAAGTAGACATCTTAGTGATAGCATTAGTAGCTCTGGTGCAGAAAGGAGTCAACGGCCTCGACCTGCTAGAGGTTTTTCTCCAGAGGAGGATCCAGCCACTGCAAGCCAGAGGTCACCCCATGTGGGAATACTCCGGGCCTAATGACTCCACTCAAACTCACCCGGAGGAGCTCAAGGAAGAAGAGGTGGAGGCCAAGATCAAGGCGATCACTCCAGCGCATGACAACCCCAGGGGGAGCAGGCTGGTGACTCCACTCTCATTGGAGAACCCGGCGAACGAGGTAAAGTCCGAGTGTTTACCTTCGAGTGAAATTTGTATATATGTTGAAATTGATCCAACTGATTCTGCTTTTCATTCGGCAGGCCTTCACACAAATGAGCAGTCCGGTGCCTCTTGTGGATAGGGGTCCGGTCGACGTTGCCAGCGACACTGACCATCCGGATGACTCGGCCGAAGCTGGAGAGTATGAGGAGCCTGGTGAAGGCGAGGATGACGAGGAAGATGACGAGGATGGCTCAGAGGATGACGATGAAGTGGAGTCATCGTGCTCGGAAGACCGAGTGCCCGAATCTCATTCCAAAGCGCACCATGACTCGGGAATCTGCGGTGGCGGGCCCAAAGGATCGAAAACAGCCAAGCCGAGTGGATCTGCCCTTCCCACCCGTGCTTCAAAGCGTGGGCGTGGAGAGCTTGCTTCTTCTCCTGAGAAGACGGCGAAGCAGCCCAAAATTGCTACAACCAAGCCTCGGAAGGCGGTCTTCATCCCGAAGATCAAGATGGCCATCCCGGTGGCTTCAGCGTAAGTGTTTCCACTCTTAACGATTATTGTCTGTACTTGTCCGAGTGATAAATGATCCGAGTGTTCCTCTTGCAGAGCTGATACTTCAACCGCATCACCTGACCCCCAGACCCTAGAAAAAGAGCGGGCCGACACTGATGTTGCATCTTCAAAGGGTAAGTTCAGAACTCACTCGGTAATCCTATATATTTCCGAGTGTTTATTCATCTTCGAGTGGCTTTATTACTTGCAGCTCCGTGTGAAGTGATCGACCTTGATGCAAACGACAAGATGGACCCAATGAACCTTCCAGCCACTGCAAACGTCGTGATGTAGGAGCCGTCGCTCGCCGATACTCTGGTGCCCACACAAGAGGCCGGCTCGGGAGCCGGAGCAACACTCGGTACTGGGTCTTCATCTCACTTGTTGACTCCTTCTACGCCCAACATTTTTGCGCTACACCATGTCCCGGAGGACCAAGTGGGAGCGAGCAAAGAGGCGTTAATGCAGCTGGAGATAATGAGTGACCGACTGAAGACGGCGTACGATGCGAGTGAAGCCCTGAAGAAGAATGTCCGAGTAAGTACTCTTGTAAGTACCCTTTCAGTCGAAATCCGAGTGAAGATCTAAATCCGAGTTGAAGTACACCCGCTGAGTGTGTTTGAGTTCCAGTGGGGGCGCGCTGAGCGCACCCACTGGGTGTAGTCCCCGAGACTGCCGTCGACTGAAGCAGTCGGCGGGAGTCTTAGAGTTCGAGTGAATATCATGCTCAATTCATCCGAATGAATACTATGTTCAATCCATCCGAATGAATACTTTGTTTTTGATTTTCCAGTGGGGGCGTGCTGAGCGCACCCACTGGGTGTAGTCCCCGAGACTGCCGTTGACTGAAGCAGTCGGCGATAGTCTTAGAGTCCGGGTCAAAGTCCTGACCAATATCCTTTGCTTTAAATCTGTTTTGCAGTCTGTTTGTGAGCTCGGAAGCCACTACAAGACTCTGGAGAAGGAGGTGCTGGACCTGCGCGTTAGCCTCGACGCCAAGAAGACCAAGAACGCCCGACTGGAAGAGGAGAAAAAGGCCATTGAAGGTAATATCTTCCTGTTGGACTGTAATGGTAGTTGCTTCTCTTCCCCATCCGACTGAATATGCTTCATCAGATTTTCGTAGAGAAAATCGTGAACTTGTCAAGAGGTTAAGGAATTCTATTTCTTTAGAAACTGTGAAGACTGCTCTTGAGAAGAAGGACACCGAACTTGCGGCCGCTCAGAAGGAAGCCAGCCGAAAGGCCAAGGAGGCCGAGGAAAAACTGAAGTCAGTCGGAAAGCTGGAGGAGGAGAAGAAAGCATTGGATGCTGCCGTCCAGAAGTCCAACGAAGAACTTGTTGACTTGAAGAAGCAGAAAACCGAGTGGTAGACCAAACTCAACCACATTGCTTCCAAGAAAGCTGAGCTGGAGGAATACGTCGAGGAATTTAGTGGCGAGGCCAATGAAAAGCTCAAAGGTAATTTTCCGAGTGACTTTCATTGAGCTTGGTTAAGCCGAGTGAAATTTGTATGTCTCTGACTTCTTTCTTCATTTGCCTGAATCCAGCATTTTGTGACGATGTGGCGGAGGAGACGGACAAAATCGAGAAGGAACTGGACCCCACCCAGGGCTTACTCAAGGACAGTGCTGCCATGAGCGTGCTCCGCTTGGAAGAGCGTGTTGAGCAAGTGGCCATGTATATCAGGGAGCTTAGCACCGCCATCTCCGCGATCGATCACGACGTTTTTCCCAACGATGAGCCCTCGAAGGATCTGGAGACCGTGTTAGCCCGAGTGAAGGCAGTGCCAAGCCGAGTGAAAGACTGGAAGAAATCTGCGGCCCGGGCCGGTGCTGACATAGCTCTCTCGTTGGTCCATATCCACTGCAAGGGGGTGGACGAGCAGAAGCTGAAGTCTCTCGAAGTGGCCAACAGGAAGAACGCCAAGATTGATGACTTCATGGAGATGTTCATGGAAGGTGCCAGTCGGATAGCGGCCAGCATCGACCTGGACACCTTCGTGGAAGCAGTGCCCCCGCCCGAGTGATCGTCCAGTTTGAACTCTTTTAAGTATTTGCCTCAGAATGCCGAGTGGTTGCTGTAACCATGAAACTTTAAGTGAGCCTGAGGCTCCCACCGTTTGAACCTTTATCCGTACCTTTCGATCCGAATGATGCAGTTCTCGTTTGTTTTGGCTTTATTCGATGGTTCCGGATGGTTCTAACTTAGGCGATGCGGAGTCGCGGCTAAGCATCCGAGTGTGAGCGAGACCTACACTCGGAGAAATTTGTCCTTGGATGAACAATGATAGTCCTGTTCATCTTGACAACCGAGTGTGGAGGGTGTCCCACTCGTAAGGTTTCTAACTTAGGCGATGTGGGATCGCGGCTAAGTCCCCGAGTGTGGGCTGGAACCTCACTCGGAGTAGGTTGTCCTTAGATGAACAATTATGGTCCTGTTCATCTTGACAACCGAGTGTGGATGTTGTCCTCACTCGGAGTAGTTTTTAACTTAGGCGAAGCGGGGCCGCGGCTAAGTCCCCGAGTGTGAGTGAGACCCTCACTTGGAGTAGTTTGTCCTTAGATGAACAATTATGGTCCAGTTCATCTTGACAACCGAGTGTGGAGGGTTTCCCACTCGTACGGTTTCTAACTTAGGTGATGCGGGATCACGGCTAAGTCCCCGAGTGTAGGCTAGACCCTCACTCGGAGTAGTTTGTCCTTAGATGAACAATTATGGTCCTGTTCATCTTGACAACCGAGTGTGGATGTTGTCCTCAATCGGAGTAGTTTTTAACTTAGGCGACGCGGGGCCGCGACTAAGGCCCCGAGTGTGGGTGAGACCCTCACTCGGAGTAGTTTGTCCTTAGATGAACAATTATGGTCCTGTTCATCTTGACAACCGAGTGTGGATGTTATACTCACTCGGAATAGTTTTTAACTTAGGCGACACGGGGCCGCGGCTAAGTCCCCGAGTGTGGGTGAGACCCTCACTCGGAGTAGTTTGTCCTTAGATGAACAATGATGGTCCTGTTCATCTTGACAACCGAGTGTGGATGATGTCTACACTCAGAGTGATTTCTAACTTAGGCGATGCGGAGCCGCGGCTAAGCCCCCGAGTGTGGGCGAGACCCTCACTCGGAATAGTTTTTAACTTAGGCGACACGGGGCCGCGGCTAAGCCCCTGAGTGTGGGTAAGACCCTCACTCGGAGTAGTTTGTCCTTAGACGAACAATGATGGTCCTGTTCATCTTGACAACCGAGGGTGGAGGATGTCCACACTCAAAGTAGTTTTTAACTTAGGCGACGCGGAGCCGCGGCTAAGCCCCCGAGTGTGGGCGAGACCCTCACTCAGAGTAGTTTGTACTTAGGCAAAATCAGGTTTGCAACTAAGTGTTTTTCACACCCACTGGGGGTAGTAGTCAAATTTCAACAAGATATAATGAAATAAAACTTTATTCATCGAGATCACTTGGATTCATGACTAGAATGACAAACTAAAAATAGTTGTGTTCTAGGTGTAGAACTTGCGAAGCAGGTCCGCATTCCAAGTTCGGGGCTCTTCTACTCCATCTTTGATGTTGTAAATCCGGTAAGCTCCGTTATGCAACACTTTGGAGATTGCATACGGCCCCTGCCACGGAGGCACGAGTTTGTGGGGTCTCTGTTGATCCAGTCGGAGAACAAGATCCCCTTCTTGAAAGGCTCGGACCTGGACGTGTCTGTCATGGTAGCACCTCAAATCTTGCTAATAAAGCGTCGATCTGATGAGGGCCAGCTCTCTCTCTTCCTCCAGAAGGTCGAGTCCGTCTTGCCGAGCGATTTCAGCTTCAGCTTCGTCATAGAGTTCCACTCGGGGGGAATTGTGCTGAAGATCACTCGGTAACACTGCCTCTGACCCGTACACCATAAAGAAGGGTGTGCGCTTTGTAGAGCGGTTTGGAGTAGTCCGAATGCCCCATAAGACGGAAGGCAATTCTTCAACCCATGCTCCAGTAGCGTATTTTAAGTCTCTCATCAATCGAGGCTTCAGGCCTTGCAGAATCATTCCGTTGGCGCGCTCGGCCTGGCCATTCGACTGCGGGTGAGCCACTGAGGCGTAATTAACCCGAATGCCTTGAGAGAAACAAAATTCCCGGAACTCGTTCGCGTCAAAGTTCTTCCCATTATCTGTGATGATATCGTGAGGCACGCCGAACCTGAAGATGATTTGCCGAATGAAACTGACGGCTGTGCCTGCATCTAAGCTCTTGACGAGCTTTTCTTCAACCCACTTGGTGAACTTGTCAACCGCGACGAGCAGATGTGTGAATCCACTCGACCCAGTCCATAAGGGGCTGACCATATCCAGGCCCCATACTGCAAACAGCCAAGTGATCGGAATCGTCTTGAGCGCGGACGCTGGCTTGTGAGATTTGTTCTTGTAAAACTGACATCCAACACACAGGTCTACCAGGTCCTTTGCTGCTTCATTGGCTCGGGGCCAATAAAAACCCGCTCAGAAAGCTTTAGTGACCAAAGTCCGGGAGGATGCATGGTGGCTGCAAGTTCCCGAGTGGACTTCATGTAAGATTTGCAACCCTTCCTCATGGGAAACACATTTCTGGATGACTCCTGTGGTACTTTTCTTGTACAACTGGTCTCCCATAACTTCAAATGATTTGGATCGACGGACGATCTGACGGGCTTCTTCTTCGTTTTCTGGGAGTTCTTGTCTGAGCAAATATGCCAAATAGGGTTGAGTCCACTCGGGAGTGATTACCAGCATTTCGTGGACCAGATCCACTATAGCTGGAACTTCAACCTCAGTCGGATCAGAAGGACCGACTGCTTGCGGGGGCTCCTCTGTGAAAGGATCTTTTGCAATAGTCGGAGCACGCAGATGTTCGAGGAATACGTCACTCGGGACTGCTCGCCGAGTGGATCCGATCTTAGCGAGATCGTCTGCCGCTTGATTCTTCGCACGAGGGATGTGATGAAGCTCTAGGCCTTCAAAATTCTTCTCCAGCTTCCTGACTGCGTTGCAGTATCCGGTCACTGCTGGACTCCGAATGTCCCATTCCTTCATCACTTGATTGACAACGAGGTCCGAGTCACCGTAAACCATCAACCGACGAATGCCGAGTGAGATGGCCATGCGGAGCCCGTACAGGAGGGCTTCATATTCGGCCTCATTGTTTGATGAGTCAAAATGGATCTGGAGAACATAGTTCAGTCGGTCTCCTTTGGGAGAGACGAGAACCACGCCAGCCCCCGAGCCATTGAGCATCTGAGATCCGTCGAAGAACATGGTCCAGTGTTCGGGAACACTCGAAATTGGTTGTTCCTGCTCAATCCACTCGGCCATAAAATCAACCAACGCTTGGGACTTGATTGCTTTCTGAAAGCACATTTGCTCCCTTCGTGGTTTTGGTAATTAATAACAACATATAAGTCATTGAACTAATGTTTCCACTAAGTATATTTCAGGAAAAGTTCAATGATAGGGATGGCAAAATGATTGTAAAGATTGTGGAAATACCCCAAGATGCAAGGAAATGGATTGGCAAAGCTTCAAGCAAGAGGACTCTACTTTTTACATTTGTGAGAAATCACTTTGAGTCCATAGGAAAGCCAATACTATTAAAAGGGGGTAAGGTTTTGATTGGTGAACAAAATGCTCATACGTGCACAAGTGATAGTCACCAAAAACACCCACAAACTCTTCCACCAAAGTCTGTCCATAGCCAAATACTCAACATCGGTGCAACCAACATTTCCATCACGGTGCCACCGATTCTCATCCATAGACAGACTTAGCCAAACCCTAGCCACTTCGGTGCAACCGATTCTATTCCGGTGCCACCGAGTTTAGGTTGCCAACTTTCTGTTACGCAAATTCACAATATCGGTACCACCGAGATTGTTGGATCGGCATCACCGAGATTGGGAATCTGACCGTTGGTCACCTTATCGGTGCAACCGAGTTTCCTATATCGGTCTCACCAAGATTCAAAAGTTGCCACCTTTGGTCACTTCGGTACCACCGAGATTAACACATCGGTGTCACCGAGTTGGTCATTTTGTGTGTAACGGTTGGATTTTTGGGGATGCCTATATATACCCCTTCACCACCACCTACTCGAAAGAGAAGCACTCAGAACTATTCCATACTTGCCCCATCCAGTTTTCTGAGAGAGAACCACCTATCCTTGTGTTGAGGTCAAGATCTTCCACTCCAACCATATGGATCTTGATTTCTAGCCTCCCCAAGTTGCTTTCCACCAATCCCATCTCTTCCACCAAGCCAAATCTGTGAGAGAGTGATTGTGTGTTGAGGAGTCTATCATCTTGAAGCACAAGAGCAAGGAGTTCATCGTCATTACCGAGCCTATTACCTTTTGGAGGGTGGTGCCTCCTAGATTGGTTAGGTGTCGCTTGGGAGCATCCTACTTGATGTTGTGGAGTGAACCAAGAAGTTTGTACGGGCAAGGAGATCGCCTACTTCGTGAAGATCTACCCATAGTGAGGCTAGTCCTTCGTGGACGGAAGCCGTTATGGAATAGTCAAGGTTGCTACTTCGTGGACCCTTATGGGTGGAGCCCTCCGTGGACTCTCGCGACCGTTACCCTCCGTGGGTTGAAGACTCCATAAACGTGGATGTACGATAGCACCACCTATCGGAACCACGAGAAAAATCATCGTGTCTACAATTGCGTTTGATCTTCCTACCCTATCCTTTCTACTCATGCTTGTTGTTACTTTCCGCTGCTATACTCTTAGACTTGCATGTGTAGGGTGTACTTGACTTGCCATGAAATGCTAAAATTGCCAACTCTAAAATTTGGGAAAAGGCAAAACTTTTATTTGGTCAAGTAGTCTAATCACCCCCCCTCTAGACATACTTTCGGTCCTACAAGTGGTATCAGAGCTTTGGTCTCCATTGCATTGGTCTCACAACCTAGGAGAGTATGGTGTCTAGTGAGGGAAGTTATCACCGTAGAGGTCCGTACTTTGATGGCACTAATTTTGCTAGTTGGATGCACAAAATGAAAATGCATATTCTTGGTCATAACCCCGCCGTTTGGGCTGTTGTTCGTGTTGGCTTGCAAGGTGAATTCTTTGGTGATGGAAAGGAACCGGATCGTGAAGCGACCGCGGATGAATTGAAGATGTTGCAATACAACGCTCAAGCATGCGACATTATATTCAACTGCCTATGCCCAGAAGAATTCAACAAAATCAGCCGTCTTGAGAATGCAAAAGAGATTTGGGATACTTTGGTTGATATGCACGAAGGAACCGAGTCCGTGAGAGAATCCAAGTTGGATGTTCTTCAAGGTCAGCTTGACAAGTTCAAGATGAAGGATGGTGAAGGAGTCGCTGAGATGTACTCTAGGCTAGCTCTCATCACAAATGAGATTGCCGGCTTAGGAAGCGAAGAGATGACTGACAAATTCATCATCAAGAAGATACTTAGAGCTTTGTATGAGAGATACGACACCGTGTGCACATTGATCCAAATGATGCCCAACTACAAAGATATCAAGCCTATGGAAGTCATTGGAAGGATTGTTGCTCATGAGATGACACTCAAAGACAAAGAAGAGCTTCACCACAAGTCTAGCGGTGCTTACAAAGCCACAAGTGATGCTCCCGCAACTTCAAGCAACAACCTTGTCACCAATGAAGAGATAAGCCTCTTGGTCAAGACATTCAACAAGTTCTACAAGAATTGAGGCAAAGAAAGAAGCTCCAACTCAAGATATGATGAGAAGCGTTCGTCAAGTCGTGACCGCAATTGCTACAATTGTGGGAAGCCCGGACACTACTCCAATGAGTGCACGGCTCCCTACAAACGAAGAGAAGAGTCACCTCGAAGACGAAGCTCAAGGAATGAATCACCTCAAAGAGAGAGAAGGAGTAGAGTGATCGTTATGAACGAAGACCCTCAAGGAGAAGTAGAGATTCGGAGAAGAAGGACAAGTACACCAAGAGCTATACAAGAAGAAAACATCAAGCTCATGTTGGTGAATGGGTTTCCGGCTCCGACTCCGACAACAACTCCGAGAGAAGCTATCACTCCGACTCCGACTATAGCCAAGATGATGGTGTTGCCGGAATTGCTCTAGTGACTACCAACTCCCATGATTTATTTGATTCACCAAACGAAGGGAGTGGAAGTTGCTTCATGGCTAAAGGCCCCAAGGTATCACACCCCGAGTATCTTGATTTTGATAGTGATGAAGATGACTTGCTTTGTGATGATGACTTGCTATTTGATAAAACTAGTGATGTTAGTCAAAATGAACTTGATAATTCTCATGCTAGTCAAGATAAATCAATTGATGATGATAAGATGAAAATAGAAGAACTAACTAAAGAACTAAAAACTCTTAAGTTAGCTCATGAATCTACTCTTGAAGATCATAGAGAGCTTGTGAGAACTCATGAGAAGCTACGCTTCAAGAAGCTCAATTTGGAGCAAGAGCATGAGTTTCTTAAAGCTATCAATGACGATCTCCGAAAGAAGACTTCATCTTATCTAGCCAAACGACTACTCTTGTCTACATTCATGCCTCAAGTTAAAACTAAGCAATCTAGTAACAAAGGCAAGAAAGGTTCTTCATCTAGTAGCAACAATAAAAATGCAAAACCCAATGATGTTGCTTCTAGTAGTTCTATTGATTCCACTAATGATGTTTCTCTTAGCCAAGTTACACTTGAGCAAGAAAATGCTTTATTGAAAGGAATTATAGAGAAAGGTATCTACAAGAGTCTCTCCGGGTGTAAGCAATTTGAGGAAATTGTACGCAAGCACGGAGGATACCGAAAGAACCAAGGTGTTGGCTATGGTGGAGTGGGTTCCCAAGGCTACGTCAAGCTCAACTTCTACAAAGGTTACTACAACACCAAGGATCCCCATCAACTTGATGTGGGTCCCCAAGAAGGAGAACTAGAGAGTTCTTGAGGGGTGGCTCCGCCAATGAAATTCACTCACATTCATTATTGGCAAGAATTATTTGCAATCAACATCAACTCTATGCAATAGTTCAAGGAGTCACACATTCCCTCAAAGGTAAGCAAGGGACAAGGTAATCAACAAATCAATGGACATCATTACACATGCTTTGCACTCCATGTCCTAGATATCCTTGTATTTGTCTCTTGTGTGTTGGGACTAACCCATGTAGGTGAGAAGAGTAAGGAAACAACAAGGATGCTCCCAACTCTTGGTGATCTTCATCAACCTTGAGCATCCACCACTACCTCACCAACATGTAGTCTTCTTCGACAATACCCAAGGTTAGTCTATCCCTCTTATGGGGGGATGTCACATCAAGGGGGAGCTTTACTCTAAGACTTGAGTTAAAGCATCTCTTAGTATGTGACAATATTAAATGCTTTATGTAAAAGTGGTAACCCCACTTGTGCTTAAACGATGAGTATGATCTATGATCAAGTATTCTTACTTGGCTCCTAAGTCAATATACTCATATATAGATGACTTCATCATCGCCCAAGTGCTTGTTAGATGCTAGTGTGTATGTGCATGTTTGTCATGATTTCATTTGACATCTCTTTGTGTGAGCATGTTGGTCTGCATTTATTTTCTCATTAGAGGACATCCAATTGTTGCTATTTGGCTCTTGATTTTCTCTTTCGCCAATTGGATGGACAAGAATGCCTAGGACCACTCTTTAGCTATCTATGCTTTCTCACCTCATATTCCATTCATGCTGCATCACAAAACTTGAACAAGTACTTTTCAATCCCTCTGTGTGTGGAGCACTCAGAGTTCCGTATCGACAAGGACTGACCATTAAAACCTCCCAACTGCATCTCGGTGGAACCAACCCACAATTCTCGGTCACACCGAATGCCTAGGGTTGATCTGGTTTTCAATCTCGGTACTACCGATTCCATATTCTCGGTTACACCGAGTTTCCCTGTCAGTTGACAGTTGAGGAACTCGGTGACACCGAAAATTTAGAACCGGTATCACCGACAGTGAAGGGTATATAAGCTGTGGTCCCGACGGTTTGAAATTTCAATCTTCAATCGTGGCGCCCCAAACCCTAAGCTGCCGCAAAAGGACCCCCTGGTCATCGCCTTGCCTCCCCGTGTGTCTTCGCCGCTGGGAATCCTTGCCGTCGACAGGCATCTTCGCCACCATCGCCGCCGTAGCGGATCCGTCACCGAGCTAGGGTACGGATTCGATCTTTCTTGCGCTCCCCGTCTAATTCTTGCGCAATAAAGTTGATTTTCTCTATAAGCCACAGTTTGCACATCTTTCTATCCACGAGAAAACTCCGTAGATTAGAGAACCATCGATTTTCTAGGGTTTGCCTTCCGCCCGATGGAACTCGGTAGAACCGAAGTGAACTAATCGGTATCACCGATTTGCCTGTCTGTGTTGCTGAGAACTGTCTCGGTGAAACCGAGTACTTCCTTTCGGTCTCACCGAAAGGAGTGCCAAGTTTCTGTTAATGAGATAGTCAGTCTCGGTAGCACCGAAAACTTTGCTTCGGCTGTACCGATTTTCATTTGACAGAATGTAAAACTTTGAAAATCTTTTGTTCAAACTTTCAAAAACCAGCCACATTTTGTGATGACTTATCCTTTTCTGCTCCTCTATACTCTATTCACAGGGTCAGTATGTCAAGTGCTGAGGACAGTGAGAACAACTTCAGAGAGCAGAGTGTTGAATTAGATTCTGGCACTAGTCCTGACTCTAGTTCATCTTCAGATCCAGGCACTCCCAGTTCCCATGGGTTGCCCAAGGCTGCTACAAGGGCTAGGAAGAAGCTGAATTCAGATGAGGAGGATTGAGACTTTGTTCCAGAAGAGGTTCTTGCTAAGAAGCAAGAGAAGGCTGCCAAGAAAGCTGCAAATGAAGCTACCTCTTCAAGGAGAGCTGTCAGGAAAGAGTATGCTAGCTCTGAGGCTATGAGAGCACCTGAGGGTGCTAGGGCAAAAATGGCTCTTCACCTTGAGTCACCCCCAAAGAAATCTATGCCTAAGAAGGCAGGGGAGAAGAAGAGAGCTAGAAAGAGGATAGTCTATGTCACTGGCAGGCATACCTCCATGTTTGAGGATCCTGAGGAGGCTGCTGCTGCTGAGGAGGAGGAAGAACATGTTGAGAAGGCACCTCCCAAGAAGAAAAAGAAGCTTATGTCTGATGCTATGCCAAAGACTGGCACTTCCAAGAGCACCAAGTCTGCCCCCAAGAAGCCTGCTGCTGAGAAGCCCAAGAGGACTTCCAGGCAAATTCCAGCATCTGAGAAGAACAAAGGGACTGCCTCCAGAGTTGAGGATGAGGATGCTATGTTTGCCTTAATGAAGCTTAGGCCACACCTTCCAGTACATAATGCCAGCTACCCACTTGCTGAGGATATGAAGAAGAGGAAGGATTCTGGTTTGAGGGCTTGGAGAGCTGCTGATCCATATGCCCAAAGGAGAAAGACAGCTGTGGACTACAGATTTTACACCAAAGAGCAACAGGATTTCTATGAGACTGTGCTTTTTGACAAAAGTCCAGCTGTGAGTGATATGAGGTATGTGGACTGGAAATTCATCAAGGAGAATGAAGACTATTTTCCAAGTGTCCAAGACAATTTCCACTGCATTGGTTTGGATGAGTTTGTTGGCAGAGAGTTCACTGCTTGGAATGATGAGATGATCATGCAATTCTACTCCACTGCACATTTCTATGGAAATGGTAGAATTGTATGGATGACTCAAGGAGCTAGATATGAGTCCACTGTTGAGGAGTGGGCTGCCATCTTAGGAGTTCCAGAAGTTCAGGATGGAGATTTGGATGTCTACTCAGAATCCAAGGAGAGCCACAATGCTATGGCTAACATGTATAAAGAGATCCCTGCTGCTAACGTGAAGTCTCACAGGCTAGGATCTATTTACTTTCTTCAGGCTGGCCTCCGCACCATGAACACCATTCTGAGGCATACCTTAATGCCCAAGTCAGGAGATGACAAGATGATCCGAGGCTACTCCATCAACATGCTGATTCATCTTGACAGACACACCAGGATTAGAGTCATGGACTTAATTGTTGAGACAGTTAAGAGGGTTGCTGCTGATCAGAAGCGCTCTTGCTGCTATGCACCCTATATCCAGATGCTCATCAACTCTAAGTTGGAGAAGCACATATTTGCTCTAGACAGACCCCACTTGCCCCTACAGCTAGATCTCGAGGACAACATTGTGGTGATGAACCCGGATCATCCCACTTTAGCTGCAGCACAGGCAGAAGCAGAGGCAGCTGGAGCCACTAGTGCTCAGGTCCCTAGATCCAGGAACGAGCAAATGGATCTTTTGATCTCATCAGTACAGGGCATGCAGAAGGACATTAAGGGGATTCTGGACAACCAGAACAGTCTTGTGAGGATCTTCGAGAATAGGATCAAGACCCTTAATGATAAGGTGGATGGGCTGACCAAGACAGTCAATGAGCTCAAGAAGGAAGTTGACTCAGTGCCTCTTCCTCAGACTTCTTCAGATGATGATGATGATGAGGATGGATCACCTCTCAGGCCAGGCACACAGTTTACTACTCAGGCTAGATCAGCCACTGTGCCAGCTCCAGACTTGAGGCCCTCTTCATCAGCTCCTGCTACTGTCACCTCAGCTCCTGCTCCATCAGCTTCAGTTCCTCCTGTTGCCACTCCAACTCCATCCACGACATCGGCAGAGATCTTCGCCGACGCTGTTCTCTCGACTCCTTCATCAACAACCGGAGGAGATCAGCCCAAGAACGCTTAGACATATGCCTTTGAACTTTTTGGTAACTTGTTGCCAAAGGGGGAGAAGTGTATATAGATCTTTAGGCTTTGAGTGAGAGAGCGTTTGGTTTTTATTGCTTTTTCAAAACCAGACATGGTTCATTTACTTTTGGCTACGCTTTGTGTTTTGATCGTACACTTTATGTGTGTTGTGCTACTATTTCCTATCATCTTAATGCTTTTGAGATGATCATTATCTTTGTCTGGTTGTGTTGTGCTATGTTGTTCACTCTTATTATTATCGCACACCACCAAGATGTATGTGACATGGAAGAAGTGCCCCATGTGCCTAATTGATTGTGCATTTACATTCAAACGCAAATTCAAAATAATGCACAAATTTAGGGGGAGCTCTTGCTTATCACATACTTCTCAAAGCGATGATTATATTCATTGATTATATCTTTGTCGAAGCTTTGATCTATATGTTGTCATCAATTACCAAAAAGGGGGAGATTGAAAGCACATTTGCTCCCTTGGTGGTTTTGGTAATTAATAACAACATATAAGTCATTGAACTAATGTTTCCACTAAGTATATTTCAGGAAAAGTTCAATGATAGGGATGGCAAAAGGATTGTGAAGATTGTGGAAATACCCCAAGATGCAAGGAAATGGATTGGCAAAGCTTCAAGCAAGAGGACTCTACTTTTTACATTTGTGAGAAATCACTTTGAGTCCATAGGAAAGCCAATACTATTAAAAGGGGGTAAGGTTTTGATTGGTGAACAAAATGCTCATACGTGCACAAGTGATAGTCACCAAAAACACCCACAAACTCTTCCACCAAAGTCTGTCCATAGCCAAATACTCAACATCGGTGCAACCAACATTTCCATCCCGGTGCCACCGATTCTCAACCATAGACAGACTCAGCCAAACCCTAGCCACTTCGGTGCAACCGATTCTATTCCGGTGCCACCGAGTTTAGGTTGCCAACTTTCTGTTATGCAAATTCACAATATCGGTACCACCGAGATTGTTGGATCGGCGTCACCGAGATTGGGAATCTGACCGTTGGTCACCTTATCGGTGCAACCGAGTTTCCTATATCGGTCTCACCGAGATTCAAAAGTTGCCACCTTTGGTCACTTCGGTACCACCGAGATTAACACATCGGTGTCACCGAGTTGGTCATTTTGTGTGTAACAGTTGGATTTTTGGGGATGCCTATATATACCCCTTCACCACCACCTACTCGAAAGAGAAGCACTCAGAACTATTCAATACTTGCCCCATCCAGTTTTCTGAGAGAGAACCACCTATCCTTGTGTTGAGGTCAAGATCTTCCACTCCAACCATATGGATCTTGATTTCTAGCCTCCCCAAGTTGCTTTCCACCAATCCCATCTCTTCCACCAAGCCAAATCTGTGAGAGAGTGATTGTGTGTTGAGGAGTCTATCATCTTGAAGCACAAGAGCAAGGAGTTCATCGTCATTACCGAGCCTATTACCTTTTGGAGGGTGGTGCCTCCTAGATTGGTTAGGTGTCGCTTGGGAGCCTCCTACTTCGTGTTGTGGAGTGAACCAAGAAGTTTGTACGGGCAAGGAGATCGCCTACTTCGTGAAGATCTACCCATAGTGAGGCTAGTCCTTCGTGGACGGAAGCCGTTATGGAATAGTCAAGGTTGCTACTTCGTGGACCCTTATGGGTGGAGCCCTCCGTGGACTCTCGCGACCGTTACCCTCCGTGGGTTGAAGACTCCATAAACGTGGATGTACGATAGCACCACCTATCAGAACCACGGGAAAAATCATCGTGTCTACAATTGCGTTTGATCTTCCTACCCTATCCTTTCTACTCATGCTTGTTGTTACTTTCCGCTGCTATACTCTTAGACTTGCATGTGTAGGGTGTACTTGACTTGCCATGAAATGCTAAAATTGCCAACTCTAAAATTTGGGAAAAGGCAAAACTTTTATTTGGTCAAGTAGTCTAATCACCCCCCCTCTAGACATACTTTCGGTCCTACACTTTCTTAGCTTCAAATTTGATTTCCAACGGAAGGAGCTCGATTGCCCACTTTGCCACTCGGCCAGCGGCGTCCCTGTTGTGCAAGATCTCCGACAAGGGAGCGCTGTTGACGACCGTGACCGAGTGATCTTGGAAGTAATGGACTACCTTCTTGGCTGTCAGGTAAATACCATAAACCAGCTTCTGGTAGTGCAGGTACCTCTGCTTGGAAGGAGTTAGCACTTCTGAGATGTAATATATGGGTCTTTGGACTTTGAATGCTTTTCCTGGCTCTTCTCGCTCCACTGCAAGGACTGTGCTCACCACCTGGCTGGTCGCCGCGATGTACAGGAGTAAAGGTTCCTGGCTGCCCGGAGCAGCTAACACCGGTTGGGTGGAAAGCAATGCCTTGAGCTCAGCGAATGTGGCTTGTGCTTCATTGGTCCACTCGAATTTATCAGATTTCTTCATCAATCGGTAGAGAGGAAGAGCCTTCTCTCCGAGTCTTGAAATGAATCGGCTCAGGGCCGCAAGGCATCCTGTCAACCTCTGCACATCATGTAAGCGCTCTGGCTGTTTCATTCGGACTATAGCGCCGATTTTATCTGGGTTAGCGTCGATCCCCCGTTCAGAAACGAGAAAACCGAGTAACTTTCCGGCGGGCACTCCGAATGTGCACTTAGCTGGATTCAGCTTGATCCCGAAGTGCCGTAGGTTTGCGACGGTTTCGGCAAGGTCAGTAAGGAGGTCGGAACCTTTCCTAGACTTGACCACGATATCGCCCATATAGGCCTCCACGTTCCGACAGATTTGCTTCTGCAAACACTTCTGGATCATGCGCTGAAAAGTGGCTCCAGCATTCTTCAAGCCGAATGGCATCGTGATATAGCAAAAACACCCGAATGGGGTGATGAAGGCTGTTTTTATTTCATCAGGGCCGAACATTCGGATTTGGTGGTACCCGGAGTACGCATCCAGGAACGACAGACGTTCACATCCGGCTGTTGAGTCCACTATCTGATCTATCCTAGGTAAAGGAAAATGATCTTTCGGGCAGGCCCGATTGAGGTGTTTGAAGTCAATGCACATACGGAGTGACTTATCCTTCTTCAGCACCAGGACCACATTCGCGAGCCACTCGGAGTGGTAGATCTCACAAATGAACTCAGCAGCGAGAAGCCGAGCTATCTCTTGACCAATCGCCTTGCGCTTCTCGACGGAGGATCGACGCAAGTGCTCCTTGACTGGCTTGGCCTTGGGGTTGGTTCGGAGTTGGTGCTCAGCCAGATCCCTGGGCACACCAGGCATGTCAGAGGGCTTCCATGCAAAGATGTCCCAGTTCTCACGGAGGAACTGGATGAGCTCGGCTTCCTATTTGTCTTCGAGTGAAGTGGAGATGTTCGTCGGGGTGGCACTCGGGTCATTCGGATGGACGTGAACTTGCTTAGTCTCACCAGACGATTGGAAGGCTGATTCTGAAGCTGGCCGCTTTGACCTGAGCAAATCAGCCGCGTCCACCTCTTTCTTGTATCCTTCAAGTTCGACTGCCAGAACTTGTTCATTGGCTATCTTCGTGCCCTGCTGAAGGCACTCTTCGGTGACTTTCCGATCGCTAGTGACTGTAATCACGCCCTTAGGCCCTGGCATCTTAAGCTTGAGATACACGTAACATGGTCTGGCCATGAAACGTGCGTAGGTAGGCCTACCCAGGATGGCGTGGTAAGCACTACGAAAGTCGACCACCTCAAAGGTCAGTTTTTCCTGTCGGAAATTCTTCTCGCCGCCGAATAATACGTCCAGCGCGATCTGACCGAGTGATTCGGCCTTCTTCCCAGGGACTATCCCATGGAAATGCATGTTGCTCTTGCTCAATCGGGACATCGGGATTCCCATAGCGCTGAGCGTGTCGGCATATATGATATTTAGTCCACTGCCTCCATCCATTAGGACTTTGCGCAATCGGCACCACCCACTGCTGGGTCGACGATCAGCGCTTGCCTCCCAGGGGTGGCGATATAGGGCGGATGATCCGACTGGTCGAAGGTGACGGGCATCTTCATCTAGTTGAAGTATTTGGTAGCGGTCGGAACCGCCATATTGACCTCCCAATTGATTACTTTGAGCTGTCTTCTGCTTTCAACGTCAGCGAAAATCACGTTGATGGCCTTGTTGATTTTTGGATACTCGGAAGTATCCTCATCATCCTCGACATCGACCTTCTCACCCGAGGGCTCGGTGCCCATCTCCTGCTTGAGCAGGCGACATTCCCGAGTGGTGTGCTTCGGAAGAGAAACGTTGCCTTCTTCATCCGTCTTGGTATAAATCTGGCACGGTTGGTTAAGGATGTCGGATTTGTACTCGGACCTCTTCTTGGGAGTCCATTCTTTCTTCTTCTTCTTGGGCTTCGGCTTGCCTTGCCCCTGCCCCTGGATAGCTGCGACTTCAGCCTTGCCGGAGGCGTCAGCTTTCCGCTTCTGATTCTTCCCAGCGTTGCCTCCCGATTGAGGGGCGTTGCCGGCTGTTGCTTTACCGCTTCGGAGGCGGTCTTCTTCTTCACCATTGGCGTATTTGTTTGCAATCTCCATAGCCCGACTGAGGGACAGATCCCCAGACCGACCGAACTTCAAGACTAACTCCCGATACCGAGTGCCTGCCTTGAAGGCGCACACGGCCTGGTGCTCGGTGACATTCTCCACAGTGTTATGTAACATGGTCCAGCACTGAATGTACTCTCGGAGAGTTTCATTGTTCTTCTGAACACAGTGCTGGACTTCCGTCAGTTCACCCGGACGCTTGTAGGTACCTTCGAATGTTTTGACGAAAACTCGGGCTATGGAGATCCAAGTCATCCCAGCAGTAAATGCAGTTGGCGGGCAACTGATTTAGCCACGCCCGTGCAGACCCTTCCAACATGAGCGGAAGGTGCTTCATGGCTACGAAGTCATTGCCGCCGCCGATCTGGACGGCGACTCGATAATCTTCGAGCCAAGTCTCTGGCTTGGACTCGCCATTGAACTTTCCAATCCCGGTTGCTAGTCGGTAATTGGGGGGTATCTCCGCCTCTCGGATGTATGGGCTGAAGCATCCGAGACCAGAAACTCCCCAGCCGCTCGCTCGGTCTCTGTCGTATCTGTTCCGATCGACCACTCGCTGAGTGATGTCCGATCGGGCGTCGTAGCCTTTGTGTCTGACAGGGCTCCGCTCACGGTTTCTCCCGAGTGGATAGCCCCCGTCATACGGACGTTGACCATGCGGGCCACCCCTCGGAGGGGGGGGGGGGTCCGACTGAAATCATGGTTGTCGCGTCCGCGTCCTCCATACTGGCCTCTCGGAAGAGGAGGAGTCCGCGGATCCCTCCTCGGTGCTAGAGGACTGTGAGCCGACTGCACAGTATCCGCCCGAGTGGATTCATTATGAATGCGCTGGTGAGATTGCGATACCTCTGAATTTTGCTGAAGGGCAGTCTTCAGTAGAGCCTGGATCTGCCGAATGCCCTCGCCTGCTGCCGAGTTGGACGGCTGGATCGAATCCGCGATCCGAGTGGCCGTGGCCAGGTTCATCAAAGGGGTACGCATCGTTGGGATGGTGTACGGGCGTTCCTTTGTGAATGTCAACTGGCGGCGGCTACGGCTGGAGCTGGGAAGATCCCTTGCCGCGCGCTCGTCGAGTGACTGCTGTAACCGCTCAAGGCGCTCGCGCTCAGCCAGAGTGGCTTGGCGAGCGGCCTCGAGGGCTATCTGCTCGGGAGTGTTTCCCGCAATGGGCGTCTGAAGAACTTCATCGTTCCTGCACCTCATTTCCTCTCGTTGCTCCCGAGAGAGCAGCCGAGGGATGTAGTCATCGGTACTGGCGTGACGATGATCGCCGTCTCGATCACGGGCGCCTCCGGCCGAGTACCCTGGAGGTGCAACGTCTCGGGACGGGCCGGCCATGAAGACCTCCGCCACTTCTCCGCTGCTCTCGAAATCAACGGCATCAGAAGAGTCATCACCCGAAGAAGGGAATAGACAGTGCACTGCCTCGTCGGCTCCGAGTGCAGTCACTTGCTGCCCCGCGGCCTGCGCCACCACAGCGTGTTTGATCCAGCGCTGCAGCCTGGAGCGCCCGGAGCGCCGGCGGAATGCCGCGAGACGTGTAGGGGAGATTGGTCGATAAGGCGTGGACGGTTGCCGGAGAAGAACTCCGAACGTCGCCGCGCTAAAGTAACGTCAAGCGGTGCCTCCTGCAGCCACGCTGAATCGTCGACGACGAAGCTGAGTGACCCGAAGAAGATCTCGTCGCCGAAAGTGTTCATGATAAACGAGAAGATGGAAATTCCACCTGCGCCGGAATTCGCTAGATGCGCAGCCCCACGGTGGGCGCCAACTGTCATGGGAATGTCCCTGACAATAGAACTAGGGGTACGAATAGAGGGCCGAAGTCTAGCTACGGCTCAGGTGTTTCACTCAGATGTGTACGAGTTCAGGCCCCACTCAGAAGTGGTAAAAGCCCTACGTCTCGAGCCCGGGGGCTGTTGTTGCTTTGCTTATGGGTGTATATGGGAACACAAGTGTCTGAACCTTGCTATGGCGTCCGGTGATGGCTTATATAGAGTGCGCCATCACCAGCCGAGCGCCGCATTGAATGCTAGTTAAAGCTACGTTACAGAAACTGCCGCTTTAACTAGGACGTTACTGGTAACGCACGACCGATCAGTCCTAGAGGACGTCTCTTCATATAAGTCAACGTTACGTCTCCTGGACTGTTGAGCTTTCGTTGACCGAGTGTGGACGTAGCCATCCGAGTGTGTCTTCAGGTACTTCCGAGTGACTCTTCCGATACGCCCGAGTGACTCTTCAGATTTGATCGAATGCACTTCTTCTTCTGAGCTTTAATGTTGATAAGGGACCATTGGTGGGCCCTAGATGGCAGGTCCATGACCCTACCCAGGGTAAACATCCTCATTACTGGGGGAGGTGGCGCAGTTAATCCCCACGTCTCCCGGGCTTTGCCCCCTTATTTATAAGGGGAGGGGGAGAGGCGGAGGCAGTTAGCGTGCCCCTCTCCCCGCCGTCTTCTTCCTCTCGCCTCTGTCGCTTCGAGTTAGCACCATCGCACTCCTCGTTCGTTCCTCCGCTCCAGTCTCCCTCAGAGATGGCCGATGGTCCCTCCGGCAGCTGGGGCAACTCCACCGTCACCGAGGAGGACATCGCGTACCTCCGCCGCGCTCGCATGCTGCCGCCGGAGGACCGCGTCGCCGCCCATCCTCCGGGCAGTGAGGTGGTGCCGGAGCCCGAGGAGGGGGAGTTCGTGGTGTTCGCCTCGCATGGCATCGGTCTGCCGGCGAGCCAATTCTTCAGGTTTTTCCTTGACACGTTCGATCTTCAGCCGCACCACTTGGGGCCAAACTCCATCCTGCAGCTGTCGAGCTACGTGACTCTCTTCGAGGGTTACCTCGGCCTTCTCCCCTTCGTGGAGCTGTGGAGGAAGCTCTTCTACCTCAAGTGCCTGAAGAACGGCAACGATGCGTACGCCTGCGGGGGCGCGGTGGTGTGAGTTCACGGCACACTCTTCCCCCGCCTAACTCTCATCGAATCCTTCAAGAAGTGGAACCGGTCGTTCTTCTATGTGAAGAACGTCGACCCGGCTCGAGACTACATCCGGCTACCGCCCTTCGTCAACGTCCCGTCCTCTGGGACGAACTGGACGGCCGACGTGGCAGCCGGGGAGCTTGCCGGGATGCTGGGCCGGCTCCACACCATGAGGAGTGGGGAAGGGCTGGTCGCGGCCGACCTGGTGGCCGCCTTCATCGACCGCCGGGTGCTGCCCCTGCAGCTGAGGCCGCACCGGATATGTGACATGGGAGGCCGGCGGGACCCCTGCCGGGTGTCCACCTTCGAGCTGATAGCGGCCCAGGTGGCGGAGCGGGTGAACGCCGTCACCAACTTCAAGTTGGCGCCACGCATCTGGCACTTCGGCAAGTTGCCGTATAGCCGGCTCGAGCCGGCGCCCCTGGTATGTCTCGTAACGGCGCCTCTCCTTTTTTTTGTGTTTCTTCAGCCGGCCACCGTGCTCACGAGCCATGCTGACCGCAGCACTTTGTGCGACAGAACATGGCGGATGGCCCGCACCCTCAGGTGTTCGAGGCGGATCGCGTCGACTCCGACCCAGAGGATTTTGAGCTGGGAGGAGGCGTCGAGGAGGTGGTCGAGTCCTCGGGGGAGGTTGAGGCGGACGGGACGATGGGCGATCCGGGAGCCGGCGGGTCCAGGGCGGCTGGTGAGTTCAACCCTGAACCCACGATCAGAGATTGGACCGATGATGACGATGATGATGATGATGATGATGACGTCCGGATTTTGGATGCGCCTCCCCCCGCAGCTCGACGGGCTCCACGTGGAAGGAGCGAGGAGCAGCCGGCCCGGGGCCGGACGGCCGAAACCTCCCGGCGGGAGAAGAGGGCGGCCACGGGTCAGCCGCCGTCAGAGCAGCCGGCTCGCAAGAAAGTGCGAGCGGCCGTTGCGAAACCGCCGCCTAGGGCCAGGTGGCCCCTTCCCGTTGTCAACGGGTGAGTGTCTTTCCTAATTCTTGTGGGTGTTTTCGTGTTTTGAGCCGACAGGCGCCTGAGGGTCCTTCTTCCGTTTTTCCCAGGGACGCCATCGAGCTCCACGACACGGAGTCGGCCGCCGATCCGGTGGACGCTACTAGCCGGCAGGCCCAGGAGCACGCGGCCACGGTACGGGAAGAGAAGAGGAGGCTCGCCGAACTGCGAGCCGCGAAGGGAGGGGCAAAGGGAGCGCCTTCGCGTTCGGCAGCCTCGAGCGACGGGAGGCAGAGGCGGCCCTCGGACCCGGCGCGGGCCACGGACTCGGCGGCGGAATCGGCGCGGATGTCGAGGCTGCCATCGAGCGAGCCGCGGGAGCCGGTGCCGGAGACGGCCACGGCCCCGCCCTTGGCGGAGGTGGCCCGGCCGGCGGACGCGGTTCCCGAGCCGGTCAGGAAGGCGGACCCACGAGTGGAGCCGGTTGTGACTCCGCCATCCGTCGAGCCGGTCGCGGCGGAGGTACCTGTCGCCCCGGTCGTGCCGGAGGCAGCACTGGAGACGGCGCCCGGCGAAGGGAGCGAGCCGGTCGTCCCGGCTGTTGAGGCGGTCCGGTAGGCGGTGGAGCCGGCCGCGCTGGTCGTAGAGGAGCCCGGGGCTGGCTCCTGTGCCCTTGTGGTTACTACCAATCTCCCGCCGGCCGGCGCCGCTGCGGATGCGGGGTCGAGCGGCGGAGCGGGCCGCTCGAGGAGGAACATGCTTGACGTGATTCGGGACTGGAAGGCATTGGCACGCACCCCAGCCGTCCTGCCCCCGCCAGCCACCAGCCAGGCCCTTGTGCCGGGGGAGCCGGGCCGCATCATGGCGCACTGTCTTGAGGAGATGGCCAGGTTTGCGGAGGCCGCCAAAAGCAATTTTCGGCGCGTGGAAGAGGCGATGGAGGTGAGATTCCTTAGCCCGCGTCGAATTTTCAGTGCGGGCGCGCGAGCGCACCCACTGGGTGTAGCCCCTGAGATTCGGGCCGGCTGCTCGGCTGCATGGCAGCCGGGCCGGATCTACTTTTCGCTGTCTAACTTTTTGGTCTCCTTGCGCAGAGCAGGCTGAAAATGCCAAGCGGCAGGCGCTCTTTGATGAGGCGGTCGCCATCCACAATCGAGGCAAGGTCGGCTTCTACCAGGTTCAGGAGGAGCTGAGGAAGGCGCGAGGTACGTTTGTTCCAGTGGGGGCACGCGAGCGCACCCACTAGGTGTAGCCCCCGAGAGTCGGGCCGGTTGCTCGGCAGCCGGCTCGAGTCTTCCGCAGTTTTAAGTAACTTGGGTTGGTCTTTTTGCAGAGGAGCTGGACGTCCTGACCCCGATCCGGAAGAAGAGGGACGAGGTGGCCTTCGAATGGGACCGGCTGGAGCGGGAACTCCAGGCGGTTACGTCAGAGCGGGACCGGCTGGACAGCCAGGCCACGGACGGTCAGGCGGCACGGGAGCGCCTCACCGCGGAGCTATAGAGGGAAGTGGCGGCCCGGGAGGAGGCCGCCAAGCAGGCGGCCAATGCCAACCGGCGGGCCGCCGTCCTGCAGGACGAGGTGGCTCGCCTTGGGGGCGAGCTCGAGAGGCGTGAAGCCGCCCTCGCCCAGGCGGAGGAGGCGCGTGAGAGGGAGCGGGGCTTGGGCCTCCAGTTCGCGATTGAGGTGGACGAAGCTTTCGAGCGTAAGTTTCTTGTTTTCATGGCTTCTTCCCCTGCCGGCTGCTTCGCCCCATTTTTCTGATTCTTTCCTCTCCCTTAGATCGGTTCCCGGATACTCAGCGCCGTGCCGAGCGGGTCGTGGCGGAGCATCAGGAGTGCTTGCGGCAGCGCGGGCAGGAGATCGAGGAGCACGCCGGCTGGGACTTGCCGGAGTTTGCGCTGGCTATCGAGAACCGGCTGATCTTCCTGCAGCGCTGTATGGACCGGCTCCACACGGCCGGCATGGAGGTGATTTCGGCCCTCTGGCCGGGTCGTGAGACCCCGGACGGCTGCGTGGCGCTGTGGCTAGAGCACGCGGTGGCGCGGCTCGAGGCCTGGAAGGCTTCGGCGGCCCGCTCCGGGGCACAGATGGCCCTTCTGTTCGTCACGTCGTGGTACCCCGGTGTCGACTTGGGCCGGCTGGCCACGATGCGCAAGGTTCCCGAGGCGGAGCGAGGCGCTCGCGAAGGCACCCTCGTCCGCCGGGCCAACGAGCTGGCCTCGTACGTCGACCCGGACGAGTTCCTGCCGGCGCTTGGCGAGGATGGGGAGCCGGTCGCCGAGGACTCCTTCGGCATTCCCAAAGGGCCCGGGGATGGGGAGGTTGCCGACGAGAGCACCGCCTCCAGCCCCGGCAGTGATACCGAGGCCACGGAGACCACGGAGGCGGATCCGAAGGCGGCGGCTGTCTCAGGGCAGTCTGTCGATCCGGCTGGCGGTGCACCGAAGACCTAAGTGGCCTCGTGCTTATTGTATCTTTTCTTTTGCTGCATGACTTGTTTAAGACGCATTTCCACCCACTGGGGGTGTATTGTAAAGAATCTTCGGCCTGTGGCCTTTTGTCTATAAGTTTGTTTGGAATTTGAAGTGTTTGCGTGCCGAGTCAACCTTTCCTTTTTACCCTTCGGCTCGTATCTCACGCAAGGGTTCCTTCTGGCTTCCGACCCGCCTGTCAGCCAGCCGGGAGCCGGACTGGGACAGGGACGGGACATCATCCTTGGGGAAACCGTGCGGGCCTTAGAGCCGTCCGGCTAGAGCTGGGGCGAGCCGGCAGAGGCCGGCTTCTAGGGATAAAATGGTCCGGTTGGACCTATCCGGCAACTACTCTTCAGGCGGCGTTCGTGTGGTCAGTTCCTTCCCCTCCCAGAGTCCTGCCAGTCAGACAGCCGGGGGCCGGTCTGTAGCCGGGCAGGGGGAGGGGGAAGATTGCTTTTCCACACTACTTGACCGTCTTGGAGGAGAGCCGGCGAGCCCTCGGGCCTAGGGAGCCGGACCCAGGCCCATTGCTTAAGAAATGACATGCCTTGCTGGAATTGAAAAGGGGCATGCCCCAAGTGCCGGCTTGGGACACCCATTGCATTCATTAAGTTCCAACAGAAGGGAAGATACATACATACACTGGCTCTTTCTAGCAGTAGAATGGTCGAAGGAGCGCCGCATTCCATGGGCGCTCCGTCTCCTCGCCGAAGGCGTCTCTTTTGCACTTCTGCGACTTCTGGGCGTCTATTAGATAGTACGCGTTGTTGTGCAGCGCCTTGCAAACGATGAACGGGCCTTCCCCTGGGGAGGACAGTTTGTGCTGGCCGGCGGTCCGCTGGATCGGCCTGAGCACCAGGTCTCCTTCGCGAAAGGAGAGGGGCCGGATCCGCTTGCTGTGGTAGTGCCGGAGCTTCTGCTGATAGATGGCCATCCGGCTCAGGGCCAGCTTGCGTGCTTCTTCGAGTAGGTCAACACCATCTTCTGTTGCCTCCTTCGCGTCCTTCTCCATATACAGGGTGACTCGAGGCGAGTCGAACTCGATGTCCGTGGGGATGACCGCCTCGGACCCGTATACGAGAAAGAAAGGGGTGTAGCCGGTTGACCGGTTGGGCGTGGTCCTGAGGCTCCAGAGGACAGCCGGCAGCTCATCGATCCAGCAGCCGGCCGACCGCACGAGTGGCGCCACGAGCCAGGGCTTGATGCCGGCCAGGATCAAGCCGTTTGCCCTCTCTACCTGGCCATTTGATTGTGGGTGGGCCACTGATGCGAGGTCGAGCCGGATGCCCTGCTGGGAGCAAAAACGCGCCATTGCGCCTTTGGCAAAATTCGTGCCGTTGTTGGTGATGATGCTGTGGGGAACGCCGTAGCGGACCGTGATGTCCTTGATGAACCGGACGGTTGTGGGGCCGTCCAGCTTCTTGATGGGCCTTGCTTCGATCCATTTGGTGAACTTGTCGACAGCCACCAGTAGATGCGTCATGCCGCCCCGCGCGGTCTTGAAAGGACCCACCATGTCCAGCCCCCAGACGGCAAAGGGCCACGAGAGCGGGATGGTATGGAGGGTTGTTGCCGGCAGGTGGCTCTGTGTGCTAAAGCGCTGGCACCCCTCGCATTTGTCGACCAGCCGCTTCGCCTCTTCCAAGGCCCTCGGCCAGTAGAAGCCGTGGCGGAACGCCTTGTCCACCAGGGTTCTGGAGGCGGCGTGGTGCCCGCACTCGCCCTGATGGATGTCGCGGAGGATTTCTTGGCCCTTCTCTGGCTCGACGCAGCGTTGAAACACGCCGGTTATGCTGCGATGAACCAGCTCGCGGTTGATGATGTTGTAGGCCGGGGCCCGACGCTGGACTTGCCTTGCAGTGGCCTCGTCAGGGGGGAGTTCCCCGCGCAAGATGAAAGCCAGAATGGGCTGAGCCCACGAGGGGGCCGAGACGGGAGCCGGCTCGGGCTCGAGCGGATGGTCAGGGGCGGCCGGAGCCCCCGGGTTTGGCTGGCCAGTCCCCGGGGCCGGCTCGTCAGTCCTCGGGACCGAGGCGGCGGGGGGTGCGTCGATCGTCATCATGACGGCTGTGGAGCCGGAGCCAACCGCCGCAGGGGCGTCGGACGTTGGAGCCGACGGGACCGGCACGGCAGCCGGGGTTGGTGATGTTGGTGGAGCAGCCGGACTAGGCAGCGTCAGCCGGCACGAAGATAGATTCTGATTCGGGGGAGGTCTTGATCGATGGCTTGAGCAGCCGCTCGAGGGAAACACCGGCTGGGATGGCCTACCAGGTGGAGCCGATCTTTGCCAACGTATCGGCCGCCTCGTTATCCGCCCGGTGAGCTGCTGGACGAGGAAGCGATAGCTGGCCATGTTGGCGTCCCTGGCGTCCCATTCGCCAGAGACCTGCTGCACCAGGAGGTCGGAGTCGCCGAAACAAAGGATGCACCGGATCCGGATTTCCTTGGCGAGCCGGAGGCCGTGGACGAGTGCCTCGTACTCGGCCACGTTGTTGGAGGCCGCGAAGAGGATCTGGAGCGCGTACTTGAGCTGGTCCCCCTTTGTGGATGACAAGATGATGTTGGCCCCTAGGCCGGTTCGCATCTTCGAGCCGTCAAAATGCATGCGCCAGTGTGTGGAATCCGGGGGAGGCGGCACGAACTGGGTCTCGGCCCAGTCGACGAGGAAGTCAGCCACCGTCTGCGATTTGATGGCGGTGCGAGGTTCGTACCGAATCTCAAAGTCAGTGAGGGCGATGGCCCACTTGGCAATCCGGCCGGTGGCGTCCCGGCCGCTCATGATCTCGTCGAGCGGGGCTGTGCTCACCATGGTGATGGTGTGCTCCTGGAAGTACCGCTTGACCTTGTTGGCGGCAAAGTATATGCCGTAGCACATCTTCTGGTAGTGGGGGTAGTTCTACTTGGAGGCGGAGAGGACCTCGCTGAGGTAGAAGACGGGGCGTTGGACCGGCAGCGCCTTGCCCTCCTCCAGCCGCTCCACCACCAGAACGATGCTGATCACGCGGGTGGTCGCCGCGATGTACGCGAGCATCGGCTCCTTCTCAGCCGGCGCCGCCAGGACGGGAGCGCTAGAGAGCGCACGCTTGAGGGTGCGGAACGCCTCGTCCGCCTGGTCGGTCCACTCGAATTTGGGTGTCTTCCTCATGAGCTGGTAGAGGGGCAGCGCCTTCTCGCCCAGCCGGCTGACGAACCGGCTGAGCGAGGCAAGGCAGCCGGCAAACTTCTGGACGTCGCGGAGCTTGGTCATCTTGTGCATGCACTCGATGGCTCTGATTTTCTCCGGGTTTGCTTCGATGCCGTGGGCGGACACGAAGAAACCCAAGAGCTGGCCGGCCGGCACGCCGAAAACGCACTTCTCCGGATTGAGCTTGATCTTGTACTCGCGCAGGTTGGCGAAGATCTCCCGGAGGTCGTCGAGGAGGCTGAAATGCTTCTTGGTTTTGACGACAATGACGTCCACATAGACGTGGACGTTCCTGCCGATCTGGGGCAGGAGGCACTTTTGCATGCAGCGCTGGAAGGTAGCACCTGCATTTTTCGGGCCGAAGGACATGGTGATGTAGCAGTAGGCCCTGAAAGGGGTGATGAAGCAGGTCTTCAGCCGGTCGGCTGGGTCCAGCTTGATCTGGTGGTAGCCGGAGTAGGCGTCCAGGAAAGACAGCAAATCGCAGCCGGCCGTGGAGTCGATCACTTGATCGATCCGGGGCAGGGCGAAAGGGTCCTTGGGAAAGGCCTTGTTCAGGTTGGTGTAGCCGATACACATGCGCCAGGTCTTGTTTTTCTTCCGCACCAGGACTGGGTTGGCCAGCCAGTACGGGTGGAACACTTCCATGATGAAGCCGGCTGCCAGCAGCGGGCGATCTCTTCTCCTACAGTACGCCGCTTCTCCTCGGAGAAACGGCGCAGGGGTTGCTTGACCGGCTTGGCGTCCGGCCGCACATGAAGTTTGTGCTCGGCGTACTTCCTCGGAACACCCGACATGTGTTTTGGAGACCATGCAAAGATGTCCCGATTCTCACGGAGGAAGTCGACGAGCTCGCCTTCCTATTTGCTGTTGAGGTGGGCGCCGATGGTGACGCACTGCTTGGGGTTGGCCGGGTCGAGTGGCACTTGCTTGGTGTCCTTGGATGGCTGGAATGACGCTTCGCTGGCCGACGGGGATGGAGGAGCCGGCACGGCCTGCTGGTCAGAGGCGTGAGCCACGAGCCGGTCGAGCTGCCGCCTCTCCTCCGCTATCTCCAGGGCCTCGGCCAGCCGGCTGCTGTCGCGCGCGCACTCGATTGACTTTTTATAGTAGCCATCGACGGTGATGATGCCCTTGGGGCCTGGCATTTTGAGCTTGAGGTAGGCGTAATGGGGTACCGCAATGAACTTGACGAGGGCAGGCCTGCCCAGCAGCGTGTGGTAGGGGTTGTTGAGGTCCACCACCTCGAACCATATCGGCTCGTGGCGGAAGTGGCTCTTGTTGCCGAAGAGGACGTCGAGCTGGATCTTGTCGATGGGAGTGCAGGATCTTCCCGGCACAATGCCGTGGAAAACCGTCCGGCTCGACTGCAGGTCTTTCTCCTTGTGCCACAGCTTGAGCAGTGTGTCGCGGTAGAGGATGTTGATGCTGCTGCCCCGTCGACCAGCACCCGTGAGAAGCGGCAGGTGAGCCTCTAGGAGGCGATGGTGGGATCGAGGACGAGGGCATAGCTGCCGGGGTTTGGCATCACTACCGGGTGGTCCGCCCGGCTCCAGGTAACCGGCTTCTTGGACCAGTGCATGAACTGGGGGACCGAGGGGACGGTGGCGTTCACCTCGTGCTGGCGCTGGCGCACGCTGTGTTTGTCGGTTCCCTCGCTGGTGAAGACGACGTAGACCCCGTCCTGGTCGGGGAACTGGTCGTGAAGGCGGCCGTCATTGGCAGCCGGAGCCGGAGCGGGTGGCTGCGCCGGCGCCGGTGCCGGCGCGCGGAGAGCCGGAGGCGAAGGAACCGGAAGGCCCTCGCCTCAGGCTAGCCGCTGGGAGAAGCTGCACTGCCGCAGCGTTTGCGTGGCTGGCTTCGCCCCGGAGTGCATATTGCACGGAGCGTCGAGCATTTGCTCGAAGGTGAGCTTGGGCTGCCAGGCGTTCTTGCAGGTGCGCTGGCGTTGGCTGGGCGCCTGGGCAGCCGGCTGCTCTTCCTCGATGGAAGCGACTTGTTTGCTCCCGTAGCGGGGGTCCAGTTGGTCCGCCTTGCGATTGTTGTTCTGCTGCTGCCGGTTGTCGGCAGCCGATCGTGGCGCGGCAGGTGGCGGGAGGGCCTTGCCGGTTGCGCTGACCTTCATCCGCATGGCGGAGTCGGCCGTGGTGTACTTGTCCGCCTTGGCCATGAGCTCAGCCAAGGTGGCCGGCTCTGAGCACATGAGCTTGTGCTTGAGGAGGGTGCCGTCTTAGCAGCCCTCGATGAAGTACTGGATGGCTTGCACCTCGTGCACCCCCTCGCAGGAGTTGCGGAGCTCGGTCCATCGCGTGAGGAAGTCGCGGAGGGATTCCTCCGGCCCCTGGACGCACATAGCCAGCTCGCCGGGATGGCTGGGCCGCTTGTAGGTGCCGGTGAAGTTGCGTATGGACGCCTCCTCGAAGTCCGTCCAGGCGTTGATGCTGCCGACCGGAAGGCTGTTAAGCCAAGTCCGGGCCGACCTGATCAGCATGAGGGGAACGTAGCGCACCGCGATGCGCTTGTTCCCCCTGGCGATGCCGACTGCGGTGGTGTAGTCGATCAGCCAGTCCTCCGGCTTGGCGCTGCCGTTGTACTTCGGAGTGTCGCGGGGGAGCGTGAAGCCGGTGGGAAACGGCTCGTCACAGATCCGGGGGCCGAAGCACACCGGCCCGATCGGTCCCTCCTCCTCCAGGAGGGCGGATTGCGCCATCCGGTCGATGCGGGTCCGGGCGTCGTTCTCGCTTCGCGGGATGCGCGGGCCGAGCCGAGCGGCGAGCTCGGGACGGACAGCCGGGGCAGGCGAGTGCGCGCGCTCCCGTCGCGGGGGCGGGGTGTAGTCCCGGCTGCGCCGGCTGCCGCCAGCCGGAGCGTCGTTGCGCCGGCTGTTGACGGCCGGCGGCTCGTCTCCCTGTCGGGAGCGCCCGTTGTGGGATCCAATGCCCCGCCGGCCGGAGCCGCGGGGGAAGAGGCTTGCTAGACCGGCCTGCGCTGGCCGACAGTTGGTGGGGCGTCCCCCTCGGGGACGGGCATTTCGGAGCCGGCGTTGGCGTCGTCGAGCCGGGCCTGCTAAGCGTTGGTGGCGGCGATGAGGTCTTGGATGTGCCGCTCCTGCTGCTCACGCTCCTCGCCCACCAGGTCGGCGAGGTCGGCGTAAGCCACCTGGGCAGCCCTCAAGTTGGCCACCGGCGTGTCGTAGGTGGGGAGTCTACCACCGAGGATTTCCGCGACCAGACGGCCGCGGTTGCGAATGTCAGCGCGCCGGCTGGGCTCGTTGCTGGCGGGGGTGAGGCCGTAGGCGGAGTTGTACTCGCGCTGCGCGGACTCCATCCGGCGCTTGGTGGTGGTGAGCGTGGTCGCCTCCGCGAATAGCAGCTGGCGAGCAACCTCCAGCTCAGCCGTAGCTGTGACCGGGTTTGTCGTAGGCACGACGGGGGTGCTGAGGCCCCGAAGCACGGAGCCGAGGGGGTCGGAGGTGGCGGTGCCGGCGGCCGCGGCGGCCGCCTCCGCCTCCGCCCTGGCGCGACCGAAGGTCGTGGAGGAGCCGGTGGCCATTACTCCCGCGCGGACGCAGGAGTCATTAGCGTCGCCCGGGGCGAGTGCGCCTACGAACGAGGGCGGGTCGAGGCAGTCGACCACCTCGCTAGGTTACTCATCTGCAGCTGGCTCGTCGGCGAGGCCCATCCTGCCGAAGCGCTCGGTGAGGATGGCAACGTCGGACAGAGGGTCGCCGCTGCGCCCCTCGCCGGAGAGGTCGGCAGCGACGCCCGCGGGGCTGGCGGGAACGAGGTCCCGCCTCGCGGGAGCAAGCCCCACGAGCGTGCAGTTTCGCCCGGACGCGGGGCGCCCGGGGAAGTCGGTGAAGGGTCCCGCCCGGAGCGTGACTCCGGCCGGCGCCGCGGACAGCCCCACGGTGGGCGCCAACTGTCGTCGTTTTCTCACGACAGATGCCACGGGGTGGCTTATCGAGAGTGGTTGGGGCCGAAGGACGCCGACGGGCTCCGGTACGGGATTGGGCACAAGCAGTGAGAGACACACGATGTACCCAGGTTCGGGGCCCTCTGCGGGAGGTAATACCCCTAGTCCTGCTTGTCTAGTTGATGGGTGGTGAAGATTACATTGGTGCTCCTTGAGCTATTGTCTAGAGGAAGAAGAAGGAGCAGCCGGCTCTTCTTGCCTCGCTATGCGGGAATGAGAGTGTGAGATGGGAGAATGCTTGCCCGATGCATGGGGACCTCGGGGGTTTTTATAGGCCAACCCCCCAGCTTACAATATGAATAAGGTACCAAAAGAGGGGGACCCGGCTGGCAGCCTCTCTAACCGGCCAGTGGTCCCACCGGCTGGGCCGTCTCGTCGCCCGTAGGGCCCGCCGGCTGCGCGGTCCCATCGCTGACTCGGGCCCGCCAGCCGGTTGCCGCTATTGGCCCGCGCCTACCTGTCGCGGCACGGGCCGCCCCGCGCGGCGTCGTCTTGCGCCTGCCGACCGAAGTCAGCGGTACGGCCGGCTGCGCTGTAGCCACGCCGGGGCAGGTAATGGAGTAGACGGCGGCATGGCTGCACTGTTGCCCTGTCGGGTCTCGATCGGTCATGGTCAGCGGTACGAATGCCCGGACAGTAGCCACGCGTGCCCGCGCGTTAGCGGTCGCTGTAGCCACGCCGGAGTCCATCGTGGGGGTCGCGTCCTGGCGGTGTACTTGTTCGTAGTAGGAGGGCACAGGTGCCTGCCCGTCCAGAGGTCAGCGGAAGGGCCGGCCGTGGAGCGGCCGACTGCAGGCTGGCCAGGGGCCGGGCGGCCGGCTCCTGACCAGCCGGCAGCAGGCCTGCCGGTAGCCCGACAGCCGGCTTTGGACCAGCCGGCTCTATAATTTTGGAAAAAGGCTCGAACTCCCTCATCTTGGCATACCCAGGGGTAATAACCCCGACAACGGCGACGTGCGCCGGCTGAATCAGGCAAGGGCAGACACGGGTTGTGCTCCGCGTCGTGGGCGCCGCTACTGTCCTGGCTGATGAGGTTGCCTACCATGGGTAGGGTCACAAGCCTGACATCTTGGGCCCACCTGTGGTCCCTCATTATCATTAAAGCCTCTCGGCCAAAGATGCATTCGGATACATATGAAGATCCACTCGGACGCATCAAGTCACTCGGACGTCCACGGCGTTATTCGGTTAGATGGGAGCTCAGATGACTCAGGAGACGCAGCGCCCGTGGGACTTGAAGAGATGCTCATTGTGTCATTAATTCTGCATTACCAGTAATGCTCCACTTAAACAGTCGTTCATGTAACGTTACATTGATTAGCATTAATAGCCCTAATGATGGCGCTCGGCCGGTGGTGGCGCACTCTATATAAGCCACCCCCAGGCGCTAGAGCAAGGGTTCCGACCTCTTGTAATCCATTACTCCCCATAAGAAAACACTAATCGTCCGGGCTCGAGATGTAGGGCTTTTACCACTTCCGAGTGGGGCCTGAACTCGTACACATCCGAGTGAACATCCATGCCGTAGCTAGACTTCGCCCCTTCGTTCGTACCCCTGGTACTATTGCCAGGCTAGTTCCCTCGACAGTTGGCGCCCACCGTGGGGCTGCGCGTCTAGCGAATTCCGGCGCAGGTGGAATTTTCATTCTCTCGATCATCATGATGATACTCAGCGGTAAGATCCTCTTCGGTTCCCTCAGCTTCATCACCAACGATTCGGCGTGGCTGCAGGAAGCACCGCTGGACACCGATGCGTTGCCCGCCCGAGCTGCAACGCATTTCAGCGCGATGACGTTTGGAGTTCTTCTCCGACAACTGTCTACACCGTACAAATCGGCATCTCAACCCCCGCTGCGGCTCGACGCAAACGCTCCGGGCGCTCGCGGCTGCAGCGTTGGATCAAGCACACCGCGGCACTCCAGGCCGCGGTCGGGCAAGTGGCCGTGCTCAACGTCGATAAGTCCGTCCACAGCCTTTTCCCTCCCTTGGATGATGAATCATCTGATGCATCTGAGTGCGAGAGCAGCGGGGACGCTGCAGAGGTCCTGATGGTCGGCCCGACCCGAGGTGCCCTTCCTCCCGGGTATTCCGTGGGAGATACCCGCGATCGAGACGGTGACCGCAACAACACTGGCTCCGACGGCTACGTCCCCCGACCCCTCACTCGGGAGCAGCGGGAGGAAATCAGGCGCAGGAATGATCAAGTTCTTCTCACCCCCATCGTGGGAACTACCCCAGACGAGTTGGCCCTGGAGGCTGCGCGCCCGGCCACCTTGGCTGAGCGCGAGCGGCTCGAGCGAGTCCAACAGTCACTCGACGAGCGCGCGGGAAGGGAGCGACCCAGTTCCAGCCGCAATCGCCGTCAGCTTTTTTCAGAAGATCGGCCATACACCATCCCGGTGATGCGCACGCCGCTGTTGAACTTAGCAGGGGCCACTCGGATCGCCGACTCAATCGAGCCGTCTGACTCAGTGGCTGGCGAGGGCATTCGGCAGATCCAGGCCCTGCTGAAAACTGCTCTACAACAAAACTCCGAGGTATCACAATCACATAAACAAATTCATAGCATGTCCGTTCCAGTCTGCTCACAGTCCTCTCGCGCCAAGGAAAGGCCGGCGAACTCCTCCTCTTCCGAGAGGTCCGCATGGAGGACACTCGCGCGACGATCGCGATGTCAGTCGGACACCCCCTCCGAGGGGCGGCTCATACAGCCAACGTCCCTATGAAGGCGGTCGGCCTATCGCAAGGGACCGTGAGCGAAGCCCTATCAGACACAGAGGTTACGGAAAAAATGACCAGAGACCACCGCAGTTCAACGCCAGGTCCATCATCACTCAGCAAGTAGTTGATCGGAACAGAGACAACAGAGACCGAGTGAGTTGTTGGGGTACTTCCGGTCTCGGGTGCTTTAGCAGATACATCCGGGAGGCTGAGATACCACCCAATTACCGGTTAGCGACTGGAATTGGAAAATTCAACGACGAATCCAAGCCGGAGACTTGGCTCGAGGACTATCGAGTGGCTGTTCAGATCGGCGGCGGCAATGATTTCGTTGCGATGAAGCACCTTCCACTCATGTTGGAAGGATCCGCGCGAGCGTGGCTGAATCAACTGCCCGCTAATTGCATATACTGTTGGGAAGACTTGGCCCGAGTGTTCGTCAAGACATTCGAAGGCACGTATAGGCGCCCGGGTGGATTGACAGAACTGCAGCACTGCGTCCAGAAGATGAACGAGACTCTCCGTGAGTACATCCAGCGCTGGACCACGCTACACAACACCGTGGAAAATGTAACCGAGCATCAGGCCATGTGTGCCTTTAAGGCAGGCACTCGGTATCGGGAACTGATCCTGAAATTCGGCCGAGCTGGGGATCTGTCCCTCAGTCGGGCTATGGAGATCGCAAATAAGTACGCCAATGGCGAAGAAGAAGACTGCCTCCATAGCGGCAAAGGGCGAGCTGGCAACGCCCCTCAATCGGGGGGCAACGCCGGGAAAAATCAGAAGCGCAAGGCCGATGCCTCCAGCAAGGCAGAGGTTGCAGCCGTTCAAGGGCAAGGCCAAGGCAAACCCAAGCCAAAGAAAAAGAAGAAAGAGTGGACTCCCAAGAAGAAGTCCGACTCGAAATCCGACATTCTTGATCAACTGTGCCAGATTCATACCAAGACGGATGAAGAAGGCAACGTTGTGCTCCCGAAGCACACCACTCGGGAATGTCGCCTGCTCAAGCAGGAGATGGGCACAGAGCCTTCGAGTGAGAAAGTTGACGTCGAAGATGATGAAGGTACTTCTGAGTACCCATAAGTCGATAAGGTGCTCATGATCTTCGCTGACGTCGAGAGCAAGAGACAGTTGAAGGTTGTCAATCGGGAAGTTAACGTGGCAGTTCCGACTGCCACCAAATACCTCAACTGGATGAAAACTCCTGTTACTTTCGACCAGTCTGACCATCCGCCTCATATAGCCACCCCTGGGAGGTAGGTGTTGGTCGTTGACCCGGCTGTGGGTGGCGTCCGACTGCGTAAGGTCTTGATGGATGGAGGCAATGGACTCAATATAATCTACGCTGACACGCTCAAGGCGATGGGCATCCCGATGTCCCAATTGAGCAAGAGCAACATGCATTTCCACGGGATTGTCCCTGGGAAGAAGGCAGAATCACTCGGCCAGATCGCTCTAGACGTCGTGTTTGGAAGTGAAAAGAATTTCCGGAAGGAACGGCTAACCTTCGAGGTGGTGGACTTCCGCAGCGCTTACCACGCCATCCTGGGTAAGCCCGCCTATGCACGGTTCATGGCCAGACCATGTTATGTGTATCTCAAACTAAAGATGCCAGGGCCGAAAGGAGTGATCATTGTAACTGGAGACCGGAAGATAGCCGAGGAGTGCCTCCAGCAGGGCTCCAAGATCGCCAACGAGCAGGTGCTCGCAGTCGAGCTCGAGGGGTACAAGAAAGAGGTGGACGCGGCCGACCTGCTTAGGTCGAAACGGCCAGCTTTTGAATCGGCTTTTCAGTCGGCCGTCGAGACCAAGCATGTCCATGTTCACCTGAGCGATTCGAGAGCCGCTCCGACGAACATCTCCATGTCACTCGGAGGGAAATAGGAAGCCGAGTTCATCCAGTTCCTCCGTGAGAACTGGGACATCTTCGCATGGAAGCCGTCTGAAATGCCCGGTGTTCCCAGGGGACTGGCTGAGCACCGATTCTGAACCGATCCCAAGGCCAAGCCAGTCAAAGAGTACTTGCGTCGATCTTCCGTCGAGAAGCGCAAGGCGATTTGCGAAGAAATAGCTCGGTTCCTTGCTGCCGAGTTCATTCACGAGGTATACCACTCCGAGTGGCTCGCGAATGTCATTCTGGTGCCGAAGAAGGACAAATCACTCCGCATGTGTATTGACTTCAAACACCTCAATCGGGCATGCCCGAAAGATCATTTTCCTTTACCCCGCATAGATCAGATAGTGGACTCTACTGCCGGATGCGAACGTCTGTCGTTCCTGGATGCGTACTCCGGGTACCACCAGATCCGAATGTACAAACCTGACGAAATAAAAACGGCCTTCATCACCCCATTCAGGTGTTTTTGCTATGTCACAATGCCATTCGGCCTGAAAAATGCTCGCACTACTTTCCATTGCATGATCCAGAAATGCTTGCAAAAGCAAATCAGTCGGAACGTGGAGGCTTATTTGGACGACATCGTGGTCAAGTCTAGGAAAGGTTCCGACCTCCTGACCGACCTTGCTGAAACCTTCGCGAACTTACGGCGCTTCGGAATAAAGTTGAATCCAGCTAATTGCACATTCAGAGTGCCTGCCGGAAAGTTGCTCGGTTTCCTCATTTCCGAACGCGGGATCGATGCCAATCCAGACAAAATCGGCGCCATGGTCCGAATGAAGCAACCAGAACGTCTGCATGATGTACAAAGGCTGACAGGTTGCCTTGCAGCCCTAAGCCGATTCATCTCAAGACTCGGTGAGAAGGCACTGCCTCTTTACCGACTGATGAAAAAGTCTGACAAGTTCGAGTGGACTCCTGAAGCACAAGCCGGGTTTGAAGAACTCAAGGCATTGCTTTCCACCCAGCCGGTGTTAGCTGCTCCGGGCAGCCAAGAACCTTTACTCGCGTACATCGTGGCTACTAGTCAAGTGGTCAGTACCGTCCTTGCCGTTGAGCGCGAGGAGCCAGGAAAAACATTCAAGGTTCAAAGACCCATATATTACATCTCAGAAGTGCTGACCCCTTCCAAGCAAAGGTACCCGCACTATCAAAAGCTGGTCTATGGTATTTACCTGACCGTAAAAAAGGTGGTTCACTACTTCCAAGATCACTCGGTCACGGTCATTAGCAACGCTCCCCTGTCGGAGATCTTGCATCACAAAGATGCTGCAGGCCGAGTGGCAAAGCGGGCAATTGAGCTCCTTCCGTTGGAGATCAAGTTTGAAGTCAAGAAAGCAATCAAGTCCCAGGCATTGGTTGATTTTATGGCCGAGTGGATTGAGCAAGAGCAGCCAACCCCAAGCGTCCTCGAGCACTGGACTATGTTCTTTGACGGATCCAAGATGCTCAATGGCTCGGGGGCTGGCGTGGTTCTCATTTCTCCCAAAGGAGACCGGTTACACTATGTTCTCCAAATCCATTTCGATTCATCAAATAATGAGGCCGAGTACTAAGCCCTTCTGTATGGGCTCCGTATGGCCATCTCACTCGGCATTCGGCGTTTGACAGTCTACAGTGATTCGGACCTTGTTGTTAACCAAGTGATGAAAGAGTGGGACATTCGGAGCCCAGCTATGACCGGTTACTGCAATGCGGTCAGAAAGCTGGAGAAGAATTTTGAAGGCTTGGAGCTGCATCACATTCCTCATGCGAAGAATCAGGCGGCGGACAACCTGGCAAAGATTGGGTCCACTCGGCGGGCAGTTCCAAAGGACATATTTCTTGAACATCTGTGCGCCCCAACAATTGCAGAAGATCCTTTCACAGAGGAGCCCCTGCAAGCAGTCGGTCCATCAAATCCGACTGAGGTTGACGTCCCAGCCGTGGTCGACCTAGTCCAGGAAATGCTGGTCTCAACCTTATTTAGCTTACTTGCTCCGGTAAGAACTTCCCTAAGATGAAGAAGAAGCTCGCCGAATCGTCCGACAATCCAAGGCATTCGAAGTTTTGGGGGATCAGTTATAGAAGAAAAGCACTACAGGAGTCGTTCAGAGATGCATCTCCCCGGAGGAAGGACTGCATATCTTACACGAGATTCACTAGGGAACTTGTGACCATCACGCGTCCTCTCGGACATTGGTCGCCAAGGCCTTCCGAGCGGGTTTTTATTGGCCCCGAGCCAATGAAGCAGCAAGAGATTTGGTCGATCTGTGCATCGGGTGTCAATTCTATAAGAACAAATCCCACAAGCCTACATCTGCGCTAAAGATGATCCCTCTCACTTGGCCGTTCACCGTGTGGGGTCTTGACATGGTCGGACCTCTGCGGACCGGAACGAGTGGATTTACCCACCTGCTTGTGGCGGTCGACAAGTTCACCAAGTGGGTTGAGGCTAAGCCCATCAAAAGCCTGGATTCGTCTACTGCCGTCAGTTTCATTCGGCAGATCATCTTCAGATTCGGCGTGCCGCATGACATCATCACAGATAATGGGAAGAACTTCGACTCAGACGAGTTTCATGAGTTTTGCTTCTCCCAAGGCACTCGGGTTAACTATGCCTTCGTGGCTCACCTGCAGTCGAATGGACAGGCAGAACGAGCAAACGGGATGATCCTCCAGGGGCTGAAGCCTCGATTGATGAGGGACCTGAAGTATGCTGCGGGGGCCTGGGTCGAAGAGTTGACATCCGTCTTATGGGGCATAAGAACTACCCCGAACCGCTCTACAAAACACACTCCTTTCTTCATGGTGTACGGATCAGAAGCCGTGTTGCCGAGTGATCTTCAGCACAATTCCCCCCGAGTGGAACAATATGATGAAGCCGAAGCCGAAGCAGCACGTCAAGATGGTCATGACCTCTTGAAGGAAGAGAGGGAGCTGGCCCTCATCAGATCGACGCTCAATCAACAAGATCTGAGGCGTTACCATGACAGACAGGTCAAGGGCCGAGCTTTTCAAGAAGGAGATCTTGTTCTCCGACTGGACCAGCAAAAACCCCATAAGCTCGCGCCTCCATGGCAAGGGACGTATGCGATCTCCAAAGTCCTGCACAATGGAGCCTACCGGCTTTACAATATTGAAGATGGCGTAGAAGATCCTCGAACTTGGAATGCGGACCTACTTCGCAAGTTCTACACATAGAACGCGACGAATTTAGTATGTCGTTCTAATAATGAATCCGAGTGATCTCGATGAATAAAGTTTCGTTCCTTTATATTTTGTTGAAATTTGACTTTTTTCACTCTGGTGAATTAATCTCCCTTATCACCCCAGTGGGTACAAAATGCTTAGCTGCGACCCTGCATCACCTAAGTAAAAACCGCTTCGAGTGGGACATGCTCCACACTCGGACGCTAAGATGGACATGACCATCATTGTTCTCATGAACAACTCCGAGTGCTGGTCTCACCCACACTCGGGGGCTTAGATGCGACCCCGTATTGCCTAAGTAAAAACCGCTTTGAGTGGGACATGCTCCACACTCGGACACTAAGATGCACAGGACCAACATTGTTCTCATGAACAAATCCGAATGTTGGTCTCGCCCACACTCGGGGGCTTAGATGCAACCCCGTATCGCCTATGTAAAAACCGCTTCGAGTGGAACATGCTCCACACTTGGACGCAAAATGGACATGACCATCATTGTTCTCATGAATTACTCCGAGTGCTGGTCTCGCCTACACTCGGGGCTTAGATGCGACCCCGTATCGTCTAAGTAAAAACCGCTTCGAGTGGGACATGCTCCACACTCGGATGCTAAGATGGACAGGACCATCATTGTTCTCATGAACAACTCCAAGTGCTGGTCTCACCCACACTCGGGGGCTTAGATGCGACCCCGTATCGCCTATGTAAAAAACGCTTCGAGTGGGACATGCTCCAAAGTTGGACGCTAAGATGGACAGGACCATCATTGTTGTTATGAACAACTCCGAGTGCTGGTCTCACCCACACTCGGGAGCTTAGATGCGACCCCGTATCGCCAAAGTAAAAACCGCTTCGAGTGGGACATGCTCCACACTCGGACGCTAAGATGGACAGGACCATCATTGTTCTTATGAACAACTCCGAGTGCTGGTCTCGCCCACACTCGGGGGCTTAGATGCGACCCCGTATTGCCTAAGTAAAAAGCGCTTCGAGTGGGACATGCTCCACACTCGGACGCTAAGATGGACATGACCATCATTGTTCTCATGAACAACTCCGAGTGCTGGTCTTGCCCACACTCGGGGGCTTAGAAGCGAGCCCGTATCACCTAAGTAAAAACCGCTTCGAGTGGGACATGCTCCACACTCGGACGCTAAGATGGACAGGACCATCATTGTTCTCATGAACAACCCCGAGTGCTGGTCTCGCCCACACTCGGGGGCTTAGATGCGACCCCGTATCGCCTAAGTAAAAACCGCTTCGAGTGGGGCATGCTCCACACTCGAATGCTAAATGGACAGGACCATCATTGTTCTCATGAACAACTCCAAGTGCTGGTCTCACCCACACTCGGGGGCTTAGATGCGACCTCGTATCGCCTAAGTAAAAAACGCTTCGAGTGGGACATGCTCCACACTTGGACGCTAAGATGGACATGACCATCATTGTTCTCCTGAACAACTCCGAGTGCTGGTCTTGCCAACACTCGGGGGCTTAGATGCAACCCCATATCGCCTAAGTAAAAACCGCTTCGAGTGGGACATGCTCCACACTCGGACGCTAAGATGGACATGACCATCATTGTTCTCATGAACCCAAGTGCTGGTCTCGCCCACACTCGGGGGCTTAGATGCGACCCCGTATCGCCTAAGTAAAACCCGCTTCGAGTGGGGCATGCTCCACACTCGAATGCTAAGATGGACAGGACCATCATTGTTCTCATGAACAACTCCGAGTGCTGGTCTCACCCACACTCGGGGGCTTAGATGCGACCCCGTATCGCCTATGTAAAAACAGCCGAGTGCTGGTCTCACCCACACTCGGGGGCTTATATGCGACCCCATATCGCCTAAGTAAAAACCGCTTCGAGTGGGACAAGCTCCACACTCGGACGCTAAGATGGACAGGACCATCATTATTCTTATGAACAACTCCGAGTGCTGGTCTCACCCACACTCGGGAGCTTAGATGCGACCCCGTATCGCCAAAGTAAAAACTGCTTCGAGTGGGACATGCTCCACACTCGGACGCTAAGATGGACAGGACCATCATTGTTCTTATGAACAACTCTGAGTGCTGGTCTCGCCCACACTCGGGGGCTTAGATGCGACCCCGTATCGCCTAAGTAAAAAGCGCTTCGAGTGGGACATGCTCCACGCTCGGACGCTAAGATGGACAGGACCATCATTGTTCTTATGAACAACTCCGAGTGCTGGTCTCGCCCACACTCGAGGGCTTAGATGCGACCCTGTATCGCCTAAGTAAAAACCGTTTCGAGTGAGACATGCTCCACACTCAGACGCTAGGATGGACATGACCATCATTGTTCTCATGAACAACTCCGAGTGCTGGTCTCGCCCACACTCAGGGGCTTATATGCGACCCCGTATCGCCTAAGTAAAAACCGCTTCGAGTGGGACATGCTCCACACTCGAACGCTAAGATGGACAGGACCATCATTGTTCTCATGAACAACTCCGAGTGCGGGTCAAGCCCACACTCGGGGACTTAACTGTGATCCCGTGTCGCCTATGTTTTAAATCATACCGAGTGTGAGTGTCATTCACACTCGAGGACTTATTCGCGATCATGTAATCGCCTGAGTATAAACATTCAGAAATCAAAGATCGAATGAAGATAAAGTAAATAGAAACTGCGTCACTCGAAGTGAAAGTACGGATAAAGGTACTGGTGACAGGAGCCTCAGGCTCATTCAAAGTCTTACGGTTACAACTACAACTCGGCATTCCGAGGCAAAAGCTTAAAGAGTTTTTAACCCGACGATCACTCGGGGCGAGGCGGGACCACCGCTTCAACAAAGGTGTCCAGGTCGATGCTGTCTGCGATCCGAGTGGCAGCTTCCATAAACATCTCCGTGAAGTCTTCAACCTTGGTGTGCTTCCTGTTAGCGACCTCCAGGGACTTCAATTTCTTCTCATCCACTCCCTTTGCAGTGGACACAGACGAGTGAGAGGGCGATGTCAGCTCCAGCTCGAGCCGCTGATTTTTTCCAGGCCTTCACTCGGCTCGGTACATCTCTCACTCGGGTGAGCGTGGATTCCAGATCCTTTGAAGATTCCTCGTCAGAAAAGACATCCCGATCAATGTCCGAGACGGCAGTGCTAAGCCTCTTCATGTACGCAGTCACTTGATCGACGCGTTCTTCCAAACGAAGAATGGCCATAACAGCGCTATCCTTGAGCAGCTCTCGGGATGGGTCGAACTCCTTCTCGATCTTGTCAGTCTCCTCAGCAACATCATCACAGAAATCTGGGTTTCGTTGAATGAAGAAAAGAATCAGAAGTGAACAAAATTCATTCAGCCAAACAAGGTTGCACAAGAATCACTCGGGAATGTTTACCTTTGAGCTTTTCGCTCACGGAGTCGCCGTATTCTTCGACAAACTGCTCCAGCTCGGTTTTCTTGGCAGTGATGCGCTCGAGCTTCTTCTCCCACTCAGCCTACGACTTCTTCAACTCAGCGAGCTCTTCCCTGGACTTCTTCGTAGTATCCTCCAGAGTTTTCTTCTCTTCTTCCAGCTTCCCGACTGCCTTCAGCTTCTCCTCGGCCTCCTTGGCCTTACGGCTGGCCTCCTTCTGGGCAGCTGCCAGATCTGTGTCTTTCTTCTTGAGGGCCGTCTTCACGGTTTCTAAAGAAATAGAATTCTTCAGCCTCTCGAAAAGTTTACGATTTTCGCCACAAAGATTTGATGAAGTAGACCCAGTCGGACGGGGAGGGAGGGCAGTTATTGCAGCAGTCGGACAGGATGAACATACCTTCGATTGCCTTTTTCTCCTGCTCCAATCAGGCATTCTTAGCTTTCTCAGCTTCTAGGTTGAGGCGCAGGTCCTGCACCTCCTTCTCCAGAGCATTGTAGTGGCTCCCGAGCTCACAAACAGCCTGCAAACAGGAAACAAAGGAAACAATATTAGTCAAAATTTTGACTCGCACTCTAAGACTCCCGCCGACTGCTTCAGTCGATGGCAGTCTCGGGGACTACAACCAGTGGGTGCGCTTAGCGCGCCCCCACTGGAAGATCAAATACAAGGCTTTTCTTCAAGTTTAACAATGGATCGAACACCAAATTCATTCGGACTCTTAAACTCCCGCCGACTGCTTCAGTCGACGGTAGTCTCGGGGACTACACCCAGTGGGTGTGCTCAGCGCGCCCCCATTGGAACCCAGAAACACCCAGCAGGTTGTAAAAATAAAAGACACACGGACCAAAAATCCCGACTGAGGAAGGTACTTATGAGAGTACTTACGAGAGTACTTACTCGGACATTCTTCTTCAATGCCTCACTCGCATCATACGCCGTCTTCAGCCGTTCACTCATCACCTCCAGCTGGATCAACGCCTCTTTGCTCGCTCCTAGTTGATCCTCTGGGACGTCGTGTAGCGCGAAGATGTTGGTCACGGGAGGAGTCGGCAAGGGGGATGACGTACCAGTTCCGAGTGCGGCTCCGGCTCCCGAGCTGGCCCCTCGCGCCAACACCAATGCATCGGCAGGCGATGACTCCTGCATCACAATGTCCGCGTTGGTAGAAGGGTTTGGCAGATCAACCTTGTCGTCCGCATCGATGTCGATCACTTCACGCGGGGCTACAAGTGTTAAAAAACACTCGGAAATAAGCAGAAAGTAAAACACGATCTTTGCCCGAGAGAGTCCAAAGCTTACCTTTCGAAGACGCAACCTCGACGTCGGCCCGCTCCTTCTCCAGAGCGTGGGGATCAGGCGAAGCAATCGAAGTGGCAACACTGCAAAGGAAACACTCGGATTATCACATCATTCGGTTGAATTTAGACAACAATTGTCGAAGTGGAGATAGTTACGCTGAGGCCACGGGATTGGTCATCTTAATCTTCGTGACAGGGACTGCCTTCCGAGGTTTGGCCGTGGTGACTTTGGCCTGTTTTGCCACCTTCTCGGACGATGAGACGAGTTCTCCTCGCCCACGCTTTGAGCTGCGAGTCGGGAGGCCAAACTCAGTCGGCTTGGCGACATTCCACTTCGTCGCTGTTGTCCGAGCCGTCTTCCTCTTCGTCATCTTCGTCGCTTTCTTCAATTTCTCCTGCTTCTACCGAGTCGTCCGGATGGTCAGTGTCACTTTCTACATCGACAGGACGTCTGTCCACAATCGACACCTGGCTGTTCATCTGCGTGAAAGCCTGCCGAAAGAAGAACAAGTCAATCAGGTCGATTGCAATAAATACATGAATATCACTCCGATAATGAACCTTCGAAGATTACCTCATTCGGCGGATTCTCTGATGAGAGTGGAGCCACCAGCCTGCTCCCTCTGGGGCTGTCACGCGCCGGGGTGATTGCCTTGATCTTGGCCTCCACCATATCTGCTTTGAGCTCCTCCGGGTGAGTTCGAGTGGTGTCATTCGGCCCGGTGTATTACCACATGGGGTGAGCCCTGGCTTGCAGCGGTTGAATCCTCCTCTGGAGAAAGACCTCCAGTAAGTCGAGGCCGTTGACGCCTTTTTGCACCAAAGCCACCAGGGCTATCACCAGGATGTCCACCTTTGTCTTCTCATCCTTGGTCATAGTCAGCCTGGGGACTGGCCGAAAGCGTTCAGACGTATACGGAGGAAGTCTCGACTGACCTTCACCGACTGGAACATCCTGGCAATAAGGCCAGTTTTCCGGGCAGCCCTTCACCGAATCTGGAAATGTCATCTGTGGGAAGCAAACCTTTCGCCGCAGCTGGATTCCCAGACCCCCACACAACTGAGCCACATTTGTTTTATCCTTTGACCGAGTGGTTTTTTCACCGTCATCACTCGGCAAGTGAAAAGATGTTTGAATAAACCCCAATGGGGATGACAGCCCAAGAAGTTTTCGCAGAGAGAAACGAATGCAGCTAAGTAAACGACATCATTGGGGGGGATGTGATGAAGCTGAGCGCCAAAGAAATCCAGGAATCTACGGAAGAATGGATGAGGCGGAAGGGAGAAACCTCGCTCGAGGTGAGTTACTAGGAGCACGCGCTTGTCCCCCTTCGGTGAAGGCTCGTCCTCGCCCGCCCCCGGCAGCCGCCAACTCCCCTCAGACAGGAGTCCCTGGCTCTCCATCTCGAGCATCCGGGCCTTGGTTACCCGCGACGGCAGCCATTCGCCTTGGGTCCATCCTGCTGGAGCCCCGACGCTTGAGGAGGAGCCGCGCGAGCTCTTCTTCGCCCGCTCGGCCTTAGCAGTCGCCGCGCGCATCCTCTCCAGCGGGCTCGGAACTGGTCTACGACGAAAGCACGGTGGAAGGGTCGCGTACGGGCGTCGAAGAAGACGAAGGAAGGGGCGGAAAGTGAGATCTGTTTCACCCCTAACAGTGCCCTCGCCTTTATACCAAAAATCGGGCGAGATCTCTGGCCGTCAATCCGCAAACGGAGCGAGATCCGCGGATCCACTGTTCAGAGCCTCGGGGCCACGTGGCGAAAATCTCGGCGCGGGCATCGAGGCGTCGTGCCCACTACCCCCAATTTCTGCGACGTGACCGTTCTATCGTGTGCCCGCACGCATCCTTCGTGATTTCGAACGCGCGGAAATTTCTTCATGCCTTAAATGAGACGAGCTCCGCACTCCGAAGAGTCTGTCGATTCGCTCCTACAAACCGAGTGGTCGAATCATTTCCAGTTAAACACTCGAATGGAATAACTGAACATTCGGATCGTTTCCTCTGGGAAACGCTTCGATTTCATACGACAGTATCGCATAATCAAGCTGAGCAGTTCGGTCAGAAAAAGTTAATCTTGAATCCGTCATGGTTTGAAGCCGAGTGAGAAACGACCCATACCGTTTCTTGGACAGCTCCGAGGTGCCGTCGACACTTCCGAGTCTCGATCACTCGACCACTAAAACCTCACGGATTCGAGGGCTACTGATGAGGCTGCCTACCATGGGTAGGGTCACAAGCCTGACATCTAGGGCCCACCTGTGGTCCCTCATTATCATTAAAGCCTCTGGGCCAAAGATGCATTCGGATACATATGAAGATCCACTCGGACGCATCAAGTCACTCGGACGTCCACGGCGTTATTCGGTCAGATGGGAGCTCAGACGACTCAGGAGACGCAGCGCCCGTGGGACTTGAAGAGACGCTCATTGTGTCATTAATTCTGCGTTACCAGTAACGCTCCACTTAATCAGCCGTTCCTGTAACGTTAAATTGATTAGCATTCATAGCCCTAATGATGGCGCTCGGCCGGTGGTGGCGCACTCTATATAACCCACCCCCGGGCGCCAGAGCAAGGGTTCCGACCTCTTGTAATCCATTACTCCCCATAAGCAAACACTAAGCCTTCGGGCTCGAGACGTAGGGCTTTTACCACTTCCGAGTGGGGCCTGAACTCGTACACATCCGAGTGAACATCCGTAGCTAGACTTTGCCCCACCGTTCGTACCCCTGGTACTATTGTCAGGCTAGTTCCCTCGACACTGGCCAACCGCACAAGCGGGGGGCGAACGGTAGAGGTCCGGCGCCATTGTGGCCGTTGGAGACCGCCGGCCAGTGCTCCAATCCTCCTGCGGCCCAAGGCGGCGGTCGTCAGCCCCGCGCCGGAAGCCATCAGCGGCCGGGACAGGATGGCCGCGCGGCGGATGGGATGCTTGTGGCCAATCCAGTAGGCGCTTGGGCCGGGGTCCGTCATCGCTGGCGATGCGTGGGGCGATGAGGACTTCGGCGTAGGAGCGGCAACGGCGGTCAACGGGAGGGCAGGCGGGCGGGGCATGGTGCGAGAGGCGTCGGGGGCAGGGAGAGAGGTGTCAGGGGCGAGCAGAGAGGCATCGAGGGTAAGGAGAGTGGCTGCTGGCGGCGCGCGGGGGAACACCTTGCGGGCACCCGGGCTGAATTTCACCACGTCAGCCCTCGAGGCCGGCTGCCCCCTGAGTGGATCAGATCCCCTCCAAATCCACCTCCAGTGGGCCGGATCGGCCGGCGCCAGGGGCCAATCCCGGTCCGCCTCTTCGAGAGTCTTCTGGGCCCCGAGCAAGAGAACCGGCCTGGCAGCCCTGCCATTCCCCGGCGAGGTTCAGCGCCAGTCCCGGCCCATCGGTCCACCCAAGGGCCCACCGAGCATCGCTGCCCTAGCCGGCCCGGTCCAGTGGGTGGAATCGTCCCCAACCCCTCAGACCTGGCTCACTAGCGGTGGCGGCGACCCAAGCGATGACGGGCGTGGTGAAGTCGTCCCCAGGCCGACGGTAGTTGGGCGCGGGCCACCGGTGTTCGCCCGCGATGCCAGCGGTGGGTCAAAGAGCTCTAGCGCATCCAACTCCGCCGCCACGAGGGCAGCAAGCCGGGCTTCGCAGGACGACGGCCCTGCCGCCATGGCCGGCGACGCGAGCTTCCCCTTGGACCTCATCCTCGCACCCGTCGATCTCGCCATGGCCAAGAAGTCTCTGAACCCCGGCGGCGCCAAGGACACCGCCGCCTCCACCCGCCCGGAATCCTCCAGCTCCACGCCGTACTCTACATCCGCCCACCGGATCGGAGCCAGCTGAGGGAGTACGGGACTAAGGGGTCCTCGAGCCATCGGCTTATCTCCCGTGGGCCGGTTTGGTGGGATGCTTTGTGGCTATTGCGGGAAGGCTGAACTACAAGGCGACCCCGTACTAAATAAGGAAGGCTCCGAAGACTTGGTGTGTCCTCCAAGTTTAGAAGAGATAATGGGCGTATCTATACCCGAAGGGAAACCTATCACGTGTAACCCTAGGTACCCTTGGTGTCTATATAAACCAGGGGGCTTAGTTCATAGAGGACAAGTCAACTCATCTAGGGTTTTAGCTCATCTGATCTCGAGGTAGATCAACTTTGTAATCATCATACTCATCAATATAATCAAGCAGGATGTAGGGTTTTACCTCCTCAAGAGGGCTCGAACCTGGGTAAACATCACATCCTTCATCCCCTGTTAACCATCGATCCCATATCCACAGCTCGGGACCCTCTACCAGAGATCCACCGGTTTGACACCGACATTGGTGCTTTCATTGAGAGTTCCGCTATGAGATCACCAGAGGATTGATGGCTCGCCCAATCATCAGCAAACAGGTCTGTAACGTGGACACCTTTGTCCCTGGACAGACTTTCGCGTTCGGCAGCATTTTGCTGCATGCTGACCCGACCGGCCATCTTGGCCAGATCGGAAGTTTCGCTCACGATCAAGAGATCAGGTTCGGGAACCTAGAGTTCACCGCCGACTCTAGTGGCGATCTGTTTCTTACTGAGCCCTCGGTCTCGTCCGTTGAGCCCGGAAATCCCGAAGCTTCAACTTTGGATTCCCTACTCGCCCTGCCCTCGGGTACATCCTCGCCGGAGGTTCGGCCCTGGCTCGGACCCGGTGATAGCGCCCGAGTACCAGGGTTCGGTTCTTGCCGAATACGCCCCTCATGAGGGCGCCCTAGAGTTTAGCTCCGAAAGCCCTCGGAAGATTGATCCGGTCGACCTCTCGCTGTTGAATGAGGTGCTGGACCGGAACCAGTCAATGAAAATCATGGACGACCTGACCTCGACCCATGTTTAGATCGGTCTGGAGGCAGGTCATGAGGAATTTTACGACCCACCCACCACCCACTTAGTAGCCACTGTCGAAGATTTAAGCGATATGTTGGACTACTCCTCCGAGGAGGCAGAAGACCTGGATGAAGAGGTCGGCGCTCCCGCCCCTATCACTACTGGGCGGTGAACATCCACCTCCACCTACGACATCTATATGGTGGACACCCCCGATGATAGGGACAACCACACCCCCAAAAAGAACGGCGACAAATCCGGCGAAGCACCGTCAAAGCACCGAAAACAATGCAAATGATCCAAGGCGAACAAGGAAAGGAAGCCATCGTGGGCACAGGGGAAAGAGACACCCCCAAAGACCTCGGCGACCTCGAAGCCCCCGAGCATCCATTGGAGGACCCGGAGGGGCTCGAGGATCAGCAAGACCCCGAGGACCTCAACGATTCCGAGGATGACAACTACCTCCCCCCTGCTGAGGAGGAGGATAGCCTCGAAGCCGAAGACTTCACCGTCCCCGAAAACCCTGAGGATCAGGAACGATTTAGGCGGCAGCTCATAGCCACCGCCCAAAGCCTAAAAGCAAAGCAGCAGCAACTCAGAGCCGAACAAGATACCATCAATGATAGATGGATGAAGGTCCTGGCAGCCGAAGAAGGATTCAGCACCGAGCGGCCAGATCAAAACAAGAGCTACCCACGCCGGCGTCTGCTGTCGCAATTCGATGACGAGGCCTTTGAGCCCGAATCTCCCAGGCGCACTCAGTACGACTAGCCGGACCGCCCCCCTCGAGGATGGGACAGGGTGGCTGGAGACGCTGAGTATAGACCCGAGTTACCTTACAGGAGAGGGAAGGGGCCAGCACAGCCTGAGGATCGACATGACCTATGACAGGACCTGGACTATAGAGCAGGTCACACTAGATCCATCTACGGATCTAGAGGGTACTCCCCCGCTTGACGGGACTGGTACCAATCTTGGCTCGACCGCAACCACAGAGACCGAGAACAATACCGGACACAAACAACAACCGATTTCCGGCGTGACGTAGCCCGGGTCAGAGGCGCTGCCCACCCACTGTGATTCACAGACGTGGTTATGCAGCATCAATTCCCCGAAGGGTTTAAACCCGTAAACATAGAACAATATGATGGGACAACAGACCCGGCTGTGTGGATTGAAGACTTCCTTCTCCACATTCATATGGCCAGGGGAGATGATCTCCACGCCATCAAGTACTTGCCACTAAAACTTAAAGGACCAGCTCGGCACTGGTTAAACAGTCTCCCCGAAAACTCCATTGGGAGCTGGGAAGAGCTCGAGGATGCCTTCCGATCTAACTTTCGGGGCACTTATGTCCGTCCCCTAGATTCCTCCAACTTGAGCAACGTCGTCCAAAAAGCCGGCGAATCAGCTAGGCAATTTTGGAATCGATTCCTGACTAAGAAGAACCAGATCATCGATTGTCCGGATGCTGAGGCAATAGCCTCGTTCAAACACAATATCCGGGACAAATGGCTAGCTCGTCAGCTCGGCCAGGACAAGCCAAGAACAATGTCCACCCTCACCTCACTCATGACCCACTTTTGCGCGGGCGAGGACAATTGGCTAGCTCGTCGAAGCCATTAAACCGAAGACCCCGGCACCTCCGAAGTTCGAGATGGAAATGGGAAGCCACGGTGCAACAAGAACAAACGCCGCCACAACAACGGTGATGCAGAGGACACGGCCGTAAATGTCGGTTTCCGCAACTCAAAATCCGTACAGCAGAAGAAGCCCTCTAAAGCAAATAGAGACGGACCTATCGGGTTGGACAAAATCATGGACAGGCCCTGCCAGAGCCACGGCACCCAAGACAAACCCGCCACTCACACCAACCGTAACTGTTGGGTATTCAATCAAGCTGGCAAGCTTGCTGCCGAGGAGCAAGGCAAGGGCCCGCGCAGCAAGGATGATGAAGAGCCTCGCGGTCCGAACAATGGCGGACAGAAGCAATTCCCTCCCGAGGTAAAAACTGTGAACATGATATACGTCACACATATACCAAAAAAGGGGAGGAAGCGTGCCCTTCACGAGGTCTACGCCGTAGAGCCCATAGCCCCGAAGTTCAACCAATGGTCGGCTTGCCCGATCACCTTTGACAGTAGGGACCATCCGAGCAGTATCCGTCATGGAGGCTCGGCTGCCCTTGTCTTAGACCCCATTATTGATGGGTACCACTTCACTAGAGTCCTCATGGATGGAGGAAGTAGCCTTAACCTGATTTACTCAGACACGGTGCAAAAGATGGGCATTGATCTGTCAAGAATCAAACCCAGCAACACTACCTTTAAAGGAGTCATTCCAGGCGTCGAAGCCCGTTGCTCGGGTACCGTGACTTTGGAAGTAGTGTTCGGCTCGCCCGACAACTTCCGCAGCAAGGACTTGATCTTCCACATTGTCCCTTTCCGCAGCGGCTATCACGCACTGCTCGGCCGTACATCGTTCGCTCGCTTTAACGCCGTTCCCATTACGCATAACTGAAGCTCAAGATGCCCGTACCCAAGGGGGTCATCACTGTCAACGGCAACACAGAGTGCTCCCTCCGGACTGAGGAACACATAGTGGCCTTAGCAGCCGAATTCCAGTCCGACATCGAGACGCCGAGGCCCCAATCAGCCGTCAAGGTGCGACAGGCGAACAAACGAGCCCGAGCTCAACCTGATCTCCTGGAACCATTCCTTGCTCAACACAAATAGGGATACGCCCCCCCACAGCACGGCCCGCTACCCGTAAGGTATGTACCTAGAAGGCACAATTTTGCGCTCAAAATACCATGGTCAGCTGTGGGGACCCTCAAAAACCAAGTGGTCGGCTCGACCGAACTACAGTCAAAACTGTTGGAAATATGCCCTAGAGGCAATAATAAATTAGTTATTATTATATTTCCTTGTTCATGATAATCGTTTATTATCCATGCTATAATTGTATTGATTGGAAACTCAAATACATGTGTGGGTACATAGACAACACTGTGTCCCTAGTAAGCCTCTAGTTGACTAGCTCGTTGATCAAAAGATGATGAAGGTTTCCTAGCCATGGACATAAGATGTCATTTGATAACGGGATCACATCATTAGGAGAATGATGTGATGGACAAGACCCAAACTATAAACATAGCATATGATCGTGTCAGTTTATTGCTATTGTTTTCTGCATGTCAAGTATCTGTTCCTATGACTATGAGATCATGCAACTCCCTGACATCGGAGGAGTACCTTGTGTGTATCAAACGTCGCAACGTAACTGGGTGACTATAAAGATGCTCTACAGGTATCTCCGAGGGTGTCTGTTGGGTTGGCATGGATCAAGACTGGGATTTGTTACTCCGTGTGACGGAGAGGTATCTCAGGGCCCACTCGGTAATACAACATCACAATGAGCCTTGCAAGCAAAGTGACTAAAGAGTTAGCCACAGGATCTTGTATTACGGAACGAGTAAAGAGACTTGCCGGTAACGAGATTGAACTAGGTATAGAGATACCGACGGTCGAATCTCGGGCAAGTAACATACCGAAGAACAAAGGGAACAGTATACGGGATTAACTGAATCCTTGACATATAGGTTCAACTGATGAAGATCTTCGTAGAATATGTAGGAACCAATGTGGGCATCCAGGTCCCGCTATTGGTTATTGGCCGTAGAAGTGTCTCGGTCATGTCTACATAGTTCTTGAACCCGCAGGGTCTACACACTTAACGTTTGGTGACGATTAGTATAGTTGAGTTATTGTGTTGGTGACCGAAGGTTGTTCGGAGTCCCGGATAAGATCCCGGACATGACAAGGATCTCCGGAAGAGTCCGGAGGTAAAGATTGATATATGTGATAATAGTGTTTTGATCTCCGGAAGGGTTCCGGAATTCACCGGAAGGGGTTCCGGGTGTTTACCGAAGTGTTCGGGTGCAGCAACACTTTATATGGGCCAAAGGGGTAAAGCCCACGAGGTATTGGAAAGTGCAAAAGGAAGTTTTGCTGCTGCCTTAAGCGGTACTACCGCTTGTGTGAAGCGGTACTACCGCGTAAGCGGTACTACCGCTTGTGTGAAGCGGTACTACCGCTCAAGCGGTACTACCGCTCGAGAGCGGTACTACCGCTTGTACGCGGTACTGCTGGAATCCGAGTTTGACTCTTTCCGTGCGGGCCAAACCGACCTTGTGCGGGCAAAACCGACCTTGTGGAGGCTTTCTCTCCAAGTTTAGACCCCAGGGCTCAACATATAAATAGAGGGGCAGGGCTAGCACACGGGATACACCAAGATTTCCCAAGCCGTGTGTCGGCAACCCTAACCCTCTAGTTCCTCCCGTCATAATCTCCGTAGTGCTTGGCGAAGCCCTGCAGAGATTGTTCCTCACCACCATCACCACGCCGTCGTGCTGCCGGAACTCATCTACTACTTCATCATCGCTCGCTGGATCGAGGAGGTGCAGGCGTCATCAAGCCGTACGTGTGTTGAACGCAGAGGTGCCGTCCGTTCGGCACTAGTTCGTGATCGGATCGAGGGACGACTTGCGATTTGGATCGCGGAGACGTTCGACTACATCAACCGCGTTTCTTAACGCTTCCACTTAGCGATCTACAAGGGTATGTAGATTCACTCTCCCTCTCGTAGATGCTCATCACCATGGATAGATCTTGCGTGTGCGTAGGAAATTTTTTGTTTCCCATGCGATGTTCCCCAACAGTGGCATCTGAGCTAGGTCTATGCGTAGATGAGATCTCGAGTAGAACACAAACGAGTTGTGGGCGTGGGTGTATACATATTGCTTGCCATTACTAGTTGATACTTGATTCGGCGGTATTGTGAGATGAAGCGGCCCGGACCGACATTACGCGTACGCTTACGCGAGACAGGTTTCACCGCTACGTGCACTCGTTGCATAAAGGTGACTGGCGGGTGTCTGTCTCTCTCACTTTAGTTGAATCGATTTCAATGAAGTGGGTTCTTTTAGAAGATCAAAAAGCAATCACTACACCACGTTGTGGTTTTGCGTAGTTAAGAACAGTTCTTGCAAACCCGTAGCAGCCACGTAAAACTTGCAACAACAATTAGGGGACGTCTAACTTGTTTTTGCAGGGTATGTTGTGATGTGATATGGCCAATTACATGATGAGATATATGTGATGTATGAGATGATCATGTGTTGTATAGAATATCACGACTTGCATGTCGATGAGTACGGCAATTGGCAGGAGCCATAGAGTTGTCTTTAATTATTTTCGCCGTTTTGCTTTACTTTATCGCTATGAGTTAGCAATAGTCGTGGAAGCAACAGTCGGCGCGACAACCTCATGGCGACACGTTGATGGAGATCAAGATGATGGAGATCATGGTGTCATGCCGGTGACGATGGAGATCATGCCGGTGCTTTGGAGATGGAGATCAAAAGCACAAGTTCATGGCCATATCATGTCACTTATGATTTGCATGTGATGTTAATCCTTTTATGCATCTTGTTTTGCTTAGGACGACGGTAGCATTATAAGGTGATCCCTCACTTAAATTTCAAGATAAATTGTGTTCTCCCCGAGTGTGCATCGTTGCGAAAGTTCATCGTTTCGAGACACCACGTGATGATCGGGTGTGATAGACTCTACGTTCACATACAACGGGTGCAAGCCAGTGTTGCACATGCGGAACACTCGGGTTAAACTTGACGAGCCTAGCATGTACAGACATGGCCTCGGAACACAAGAGACTGAAAGGACGAACATGAGTCATATAGTAGATATGATCAACATGAAGATGTTCACCATTGAAACCACCTCAACTCACGTGATGATCGGACTTGAGTTGGTGGATTTGGATCATGTTACACTCGAATGACCGGAGGGATGTCAATTTGAGTGGGAGTTTTTAAGTAATATGATTAACTAAACTCATTATCTTGAACAATAGTCTAAGTTGTCTTTGCTATATTTATGTTGTAGATCATGGCTCGCGCTGTAGCACCCCTGAATTTTAATGCGTTCCTAGAGAAAGCTAAGTTGAAAGATGATGGAAGTAACTTTGTGGACTGGGCCCGTAATCTAAGGATTATCCTTACGGCTTCCCAGAAGGCTTATGTCCTTGATGCACCGCTTGGTGATCCACCCGCTCCAGTTGAATCTCTAGACGTTGTGAACGCCTGGCAGGCTCGTTCTGAAGATTACTCTATTGTTCAATGTGCAATATTGTATGGCTTAGAACCGGGACTTCAAAGACGTTTTGAACGTCATGGAGCATATGAGATGTTCCAGGAGTTGAAGTTTATCTTTCAGAAGAATGCCCGGATCGAGAGGTATGAGATCTCCGATAAGTTTTATGCTTGCAAGATGGAGGAGAACGGGTCTATTAGTGATCACATACTCAGAATGTCTGGGTACTCCACCCGTCTGGCTGAATTGGGGATGCCCCTTCCGCCAGAGGCTATCACTGACAGAGTTCTTCAATCATTGCCACCTAGCTACAAGAGTTTCGTGTTGAACTATAACATGCACGGGATGAACAAGTCAGTCGCCGAGCTGTTTGCGATGCTGAAAGCCGCTGGGTCTGAAATTCAGAAGGAGCATCAAGTGTTGATGGTCAATAAAACCACTAGTTTCAAGAAAAATGGCAAGGGTAAAAGGGTAACTCCAAGAAGAGTGGCAAAGCAGTTGCTCCTCCCGTGAAGAAACCCAAGGCTGGACCCAAACCAGAAACTGTGTGCTTCCATTGCAAGGGAACTGGACACTGGAAGCGGAACTGCCCCAAGTATTTGGCTGACAAGAAGGCGGCCAACAACAAACAAGGTATATATGATATACATGTTATTGATGTGTACCTTACCAACTCTCGTTGTAGTGCCTGGGTATTTGATACCGGTGCGGTTGCTCACATTTGCAACTCTAAACAGGAACTGCAGAATAGACGGAGGCTGGCAAAGGATGAAGTGACGATGCGCGTGGGAAATGGTTCCAAGGTTGATGTGATCGCCGTCGGCACGCTCGCTCTTCGATTACCATCGGGATTAGTGATGAACCTGAATAATTGTTATTTAGTGCCTGCGTTAAGCATGAACATTATATCTGGATCTTGTTTATTGCGAGACAGTTACTCATTTAAATAAGAGAATAATGGTTGTTCTATTTATATGAGCAATATCTTTTATGGTCATGCACCCAAAGTGAGGGGTTTATTCTTATTGAATCTCGATAGTAATGATACACATGTTCATAACGTTGATGCCAAAAGATGTAGAATTGATAATGATAATACCACTTTCTTGTGGCACTGCCGTTTAGGTCATATTGGCGTAAAACGCATGAGGAAGCTCCATGCTGATGGACTTTTGGAGTCACTTGATTTTGAATCACTTGACACATGTGAGCCATGCCTCATGGGCAAGATGACTAAAACGCCGTTCTCTGGAACAATGGAACGGGCAAGTGACTTGTTGGAAATCATACATACTGATGTGTGCGGTCCGATGAGTATTGAGGCGCGCGGTGGTTATCGTTACTTTCTCACCTTCACTGATGACTTAAGTAGATATGGGTATATTTACTTAATGAAACACAAGTCTGAAACATTTGAAAAGTTCAAACAATTTCAGAGTGAAGTTGAGAATCATCGTAACAAGAAGATTAAATACCTACGATCTGATCGAGGAGGAGAATATCTGAGTTATGAGTTTGGCAGTCACTTAAGACAATGTGGAATTGTTTCACAACTGACACCGCCTGGAACACCACAGCATAATGGTGTGTCCAAATGTCGTAATCGAACCTTATTGGATATGGTGCGATCTATGATGTCTCTTGCCGATTTGCCACTATCGTTTTGGGGTTATGCATTAGAGACAGTTGCATTCACTTTAAATAGGGCACCATCGAAATCCGTTGAGACAACGCCATATGAACTTTGGTTTGGCAAGAAGCCAAAGTTGTCGTTTCTTAAAGTTTGGGGATGTGATGCTTATGTCTAAAAGCTTCAGCCTGAAAAGCTGGAACCCAAAGCGGAGAAATGCGTCTTCATAGGATACCCAAAAGAGACAGTTGTGTATACCTTCTACCTCAGATCCGAAGGCAAAGTGTTTGTCGCTAAAAATGGAACATTTCTTGAGAAAGAGTTTCTCTTGAAAGAATTGAGTGGGAGGAAGATAGAACTTGATGAGGTTGATGAACCTTTACTTCAACCTGAGAGTAGCGCAGCGCAGAAAGATGTTTTTGTAGAGCCTACATCAGCTGAAGAGGAAGTTGATGATGATCATAAAGCTTCGGATCAAGTTGCTATCGAACCTCGTAGGTCGACAAGGACGCGTACTGCTCCTGAGTGGTACGGCAACCCTGTCTTAGAGGTCATGTTGTTGGACAACGATGAACCTACGAGCTATGGAGAAGCGATGATGGGCCCGGATTCCGAGAAGTGGTTAGAGGCCATGAAATCCGAGATGGGATCCATGTATGAAAACAAAGTGTGGACTTTGGAAGTATTACCTGAAGGGCGTAAGGCCATTCAGAACAAATGGATCTTTAAGAGGAAGACGGACGCGGACGGTAATGTCACCGTCTATAAAGCTCGACTGGTGGCAAAGGGTTTTTCACAAGTTCAAGGAGTTGACTACGATGAGACCTTCTCACCCGTAGCGATGCTTAAGTCCGTCAAAATCATGTTAGCAATAGCTGCCTTTTTCGATTATGAAATTTGGCAGATGGATGTCAAAACAGCGTTCCTTAATGGTTTCCTTAAGGAAGAGTTGTATATGATGCAACCAGAAGGTTTTGTCGATACAGAGAATGCTGACAAAGTTTGCAAACTCTAGCGATCCATTTATGGACTGGTGCAAGCATCTCGGAGTTGGAATCTTCGCTTTGATGAGGTGATCAAAGCGTTCGAGTTTATACAAGTTTACGGAGAAGCTTGTATTTACAAGAAAGTGAGTGGGAGCTCTATAGCGTTTCTAATATTATATGTGGATGACATATTACTGATTGGAAACAATATAGAAATGTTGGAAAGCGTGAAGGAATATTTGAACAAGAGTTTTTCAATGAAGGACCTAGGAGAAGCTGCTTTCATATTAGGCATCAAGATCTATAGAGATAGATCAAGACGTTTAATAGGACTTTCACAAAGCACATACCTTGATAAGATTTTGAAGATGTTCAAAATGGATCAGTCCAAGAAGGGGTTCTTTCCTGTTTTGCAAGGTGTGAAGTTGAGTAAGACTCAATGCCCAGTGACTGCAGAAGATAGAGAAAAGATGAGTGTCATCCCCTATGCTTCAGCCATAGGCTCTATCATGTATGCAATGCTGTGCACAAGACCCGATGTCAGCCTTGCCATGAGTATGGTCGGAAGGTTTCAAAGTGATCCAGGAATGGAACACTGGACGTCGGTCAAGAATATCCTGAAGTACCTGAAAAGGACTAAGGACATGTTTCTCGCTTATGGAGGTGATCAAGAGCTCGTCGTAAAGGGTTACGTCGATGCAAGCTTTGACACTGATCCGGATGACTCTAAGTCACAAACCGGATACGTATTTATTCTTAATGGGGGTGCGGTTAATGGTGCAGTTCCAAGCAAAGCGTGGTAGCTGATTCTACATGCGAAGCGGAGTACATCGCTGCCTCGGAGGCAGCGAAGGAAGGTGTCTGGATGAAGGAGTTCATGACAGATCTTGGAGTAGTGCCTAGTGCGCTTAACCCAATGACTCTGTTTTGTGATAATACTGGTGCCATTGCTCTAGCCAAGGAACCAAGATTTCACAAGAGGACCAGACACATAAAGCGACGTTTCAATTCCATCCGCGATTACATCAAGGAGGACGACATAAATATTTGCAAAGTACACACGGATCTAAATGTTGCAGATCCGATGACTAAACCTCTTCCAAGGGCTAAACATGAACAACACCAGAACTGCATGGGTGTTCGATTCATTACAATGTAAATCACATAGTGATGTGAACTAGATTATTGACTCTAGTGCAAGTGGGAGACTGTTGGAAATATGCCCTAGAGGCAATAATAAATTAGTTATTATTATATTTCCTTGTTCATGATAATCGTTTATTATCCATGCTATAATTGTATTGATTGGAAACTCAAATACATGTGTGGGTACATAGACAACACTGTGTCCCTAGTAAGCCTCTAGTTGACTAGCTCGTTGATCAAAAGATGATGAAGGTTTCCTAGCCATGGACATAAGATGTCATTTGATAACGGGATCACATCATTAGGAGAATGATGTGATGGACAAGACCCAAACTATAAACATAGCATATGATCGTGTCAGTTTATTGCTATTGTTTTCTGCATGTCAAATATCTGTTCCTATGACCATGAGATCATGCAACTCCCTGACATCGGAGGAGTACCTTGTGTGTATCAAACGTCGCAATGTAACTGGGTGACTATAAAGATGCTCTACAGGTATCTCCGAGGGTGTCTGTTGGGTTGGCATGGATCTAGACTGGGATTTGTTACTCCGTGTGACGGAGAGGTATCTCAGGGTCCACTCGGTAATACAACATCACAATGAGCCTTGCAAGCAAAGTGACTAAAGAGTTAGCCACAGGATCTTGTATTACGGAACGAGTAAAGAGACTTGCCGGTAACGAGATTGAACTAGGTATAGAGATACCGACGATCGAATCTCGGGCAAGTAACATACCGAAGAACAAAGGGAACAGTATACGGGATTAATTGAATCCTTGACATAGAGGTTCAACCGATGAAGATCTTCGTAAAATATGTAGGAACCAATATGGGCATCCAGGTCCTGCTATTGGTTATTAGCCGTAGAAGTGTCTCGGTCATGTCTACATAGTTCTCGAACCCGCAGGGTCTACACACTTAACGTTTGGTGACGATTAGTATAGTTGAGTTATTGTGTTGGTGACCGAATGTTGTTCGGAGTCCCGGATAAGATCCCGGACATGACAAGGATCTCCGGAAGAGTCTGGAGGTAAAGATTGATATATGTGATAATAGTGTTTTGATCTCCGGAAGGGTTCCGGAATTCACCGGAAGGGGTTCCGGGTGTTTACCGAAGTGTTCGGGTGCAGCAACACTTTATATGGGCCAAAGGGGTAAAGCCCACGAGGTATTGGAAAGTGCAAAATGAAGTTTTGCTGCTGCCTTAAGCGGTACTACCGCTTGTGTGAAGCGGTAGTACCGCGTAAGCGGTACTACCGCTTGTGTGAAGCGGTACTACCGCTCAAGCGGTACTACCGCTCGTGAGCAGTACTACCGCTTGTACGCGGTACTGCTGGAATCCGAGTTTGACTCTTTCCGTGCGGGCCAAACCGACCTTGTGCGGGCAAAACCGACCTTGTGGAGGCTTTCTCTCCAAGTTTAGACCCCAGGGCTCAACATATAAATAGAGGGGCAGGGCTAGCACACGGGATACACCAAGATTTCCCAAGCCGTGTGTCGGCACCCCTAACCCTCTTGTTCCTCCCGTCATAATCTCCGTAGTGCTTGGCGAAGCCCTGCAGAGATTGTTCCTCACCATCGTCACCACGCCGTCATGCTGCCGGAACTCATCTACTACTTCATCATCGCTCGCTGGATCGAGGAGGTGAAGGCGTCATCAAGCCGTACGTGTGTTGAACGCGGAGGTGCCGTCCGTTCGGCACTAGTTCGTGATCGGATCGAGGGACGACTTGCGATTTGGATCGCGGAGACGTTCGACTACATCAACCGCGTTTCTTAACGCTTCCGCTTAGCGATCTACAAGGGTATGTAGATTCACTCTCCCTCTCGTAGATGCTCATCACCATGGATAGATCTTGCGTGTGCGTAGGAAAATTTTTGTTTCCCATGCGACGTTCCCCAACAAAAACATAGTCTTTGGACAAATAGCAGGCACCATCCAGGGCCTAGCAAGCGTCAAGCTCACACATGTTACGGTGATTTCCCGAGAACCCCTCTCAAAGGTCCATTCGCCTATAGCAGTCACCTTTAAAGGAGCACAACCCCCCTCAAGAGCAAAGGAGCGGAGGCGTATCAGGGCACATTGAGGACATCAAGCCACCCATCGAAGACCCTGGGTAAACCTTTCCTTTGTAAAGTTTGTTTTTAAAAGCAAAATACCTGTAACAGTTACTTTGACAGTTTGAATTGTAAAAATTCATCAGATATAAAGATCATCCTTTACGGCCTTCTTATAGTATTTTATGTAACATAAACTGTTTTCCACTCCCCGGCTCCGAAAGAAATACTGTTCGGTACATGTTAGATGCGACCGGCTAATATACCGGGGGCTTGACTATAAAACTCGCCCCAAGCATCATCCTGACATTATTTTCTACGTGTCTGGCATTTCGGATATTGCGTTATATGAATCGGTTCTGAATTATGTCTTGGGTCAAAGGTTGGGTTGCCCGGCTCCTGTGTTTACCCTCTTACGTTCTGCTCGTTCAACTAAAAGGGTAAAGGGAGAACCACTGCGATTGTATTTCCAGCTCGCCTGGTCAAGTACCTCAATGGAGAAAGCCGAAAACTGACTGTCATAATAAGCGAGAACCGGTCTGCGATCCGAGCACACGTGTCAAACTAAAAATCGATCCGAGCACAAGTGTAAAACTAAAAATCAATGGATTTCGATCCGAGCACAAGGATAATTTTGACCGCTGTCCAGTGATCCACTCCTGGACCACTCTTGTACCCCTTGACAGACTCATGGCAAAGCACACACCAGGTGCGGTACACAGCATGGCATACTATACAGAGCCTACGGATAAGGCATAGGGGACGACCTTTGTCCTTTCTTTTTCTTCTGCCGTGGTCGAGCTTTGAGTCCCACTCAACCACACCTTACAAATCAGGCAAGAACTCTTTCTTTGACTGATCCATTTTGAACTCTTTCAACATCTTGTCAAGGTATGTACTCATTGAAAGTCTTATCAGACGTCTTGATCTATTTATATAGATCATGATGCCCAATATTTAAGTAGCTTCATTCCATGTCTTCCTATGAAAAACTCCTTTCAAACAACCCTTTATGCTTTCAGAAATTCTACATCATTTCCGATCAACAATATGTCATTCAGATATACTTATCAGAAATTCTATAGTCCTCCCACTCACTTTATTGTAAATACAAGTTTCTCATAAACTTTGTATAGACCCAAAAACTTTGATCATCTCATCAAAGCGTATATTCCAACTCCGAGATGCTTGCTCCAGTCCATAGAAGGATCACTGGAGCTTGCATACATTTTAGCATCCTTAGGACTGACAAAACCTTCCGGTTGTATCACATACAACCTTTCCTCAAGAAACCGTTAAGGAAACGATGTTTTGACATCCATCTGCCAGATTTCATAATCGAAAAATTCAGCAACTGCTAACATAATTCCAACAGACTTTTAGCATCGCTGTGAGTGAGAAAGTCTTATCGTAGTCAACTCCTTGAACTTGTCGGAAACTTCTTTGCGACAAGTCGAGCTTTATAAATGGTGACATTTACCATCAGCGTCTGTCTTCATCTTAAAGATCCATTTGTTCTGAATGGCCATTCGCCCTTCAGGTAATACTTCCAAAGTCCATACTTTGTTTTCATACATGGATCCCATCTCGGATTTCATGGCCTCTAACCATTTCTCGGAATCCGGGCCCATCATCACTTCTCCATAGCTCGTAGGTTCATCATTGTCCAACAACATGACCTCTAAGACAGGATTGTGAAAGCACATTTGCTCCCTTGGTGGTTTTGGTAATTAATAACAACATATATGTCATTGAACTAATGTTTCCACTAAGCATATTTTAGGAAAAGTTCAATGATAGGGATGGCAAAAGGACTGTGGAAATACCCCAAGATGCAAGGAAATGGATTGGCAAAGCTTCAAGCAAGAGGACTCTACATTTTACTTTGTGAGAAATCACTTTGAGTCCATAGGAAAGCCAATACTATTAAAAGGGGGTAAGGTACTGTTGGTGAACAAGATGCTCCACGTGCACAAGTGATAGTCACCAAAAAATACTCTTAAGTTAGCCCTTGAATCTACTCTCGAAGATCATAGAGAGCTTGTAAGGACTCGTGAGAAGCTACGCTTCGAGAAGCTCACCTTGGAGCAAGAGCATGAGTTTCTTAAAGCTATCAATGACGATCTCCGAAAGAACACTTCATCTTATCTAGCCAAACGATTACTCTTGTCTACATTCATGCCACAAGTTAAATCTAGACAAACTAGTAACAAAGGCAAGAAAGGTTCTTCATCTAGTAGCAACAATAAAAATGTCAAACCTAATGATGTTGCTTCTAGTAGTTCTATTGATTCCACTAATGATGATTCTCTTAGCCAAGTTACACTTGACCAAGAAAATGCCTTATTGAAAGGAATTATAGAGAAAGGTATCTACAAGAGTCTTGCCGGGTGTAAGCAATTTGAGGAGATTGTACGCAAGCACGGAGGATACCGGAAGAACCATGGCATTGGCTACTTCAACGCTAATGGAGTTGAATGGGAAGAAGGTCAATACCCCAAGCCCAAGTTTGTTCCTCGAAAGGAGAAGTATGAAAATACTCCTCCCAAGGGAACAAACACTCAAGATGACCTTCCACCACAAGACCACAAGCTCAAGGGGAAGAACAAGCTTCAAGAGGACATTGACTCATATGAAGATGAATCCCAAGCTTTGGTGGAATGGGTTCCCAAGGCTACTTCAAGCTCAACTTCTACAAGAGTTACTTCAACACCAAGGATCCCCATCAAGTTGATGTGGGTCCCTAAGAATAAGAACTAGAGAGTTCTTGAGGGGTGACTCCGCCAATGAAATTCACTCACATTCATTATTGGCAAGAACTAGTTGCAATCAACTCCAACTCTATGCAATAGTTCAATGAGTCACACATTCCCTCAAAGGTAAGCAAGGGACAAGGTAATCAACAAATCCATGGGCATCAACACATATGCTTTGCACTCCATGTCCATAGATATCCTTGTATTTGTATCTTGTGTGTTGGGACTAACCCATGTAGGTCAGAAGAGTAAGGAAACAACAAGGATGCTCCCAACTCATGGTGATCTTCATCAACCGTGAGCATCCACCACTACCTCACCGACATGAAGTCTTCATCGACAAACCCAAGGTTAGTTTATCCCTCCTATGGGGGGGGGTGTCACATCAAGGGGGAGCTTTACTCTAAGACTTGAGCTAAAGCATCTCATAGTATGTGACAACATTAAATTCTTTATGTAAAAGTGGTAACCCCACTTGTGCTTAAACGATGAGTATGACCTATGATCAAGTATTCTTACTTGGCTCCTATGTCAATATACTCATATATAGATGACTCCGTCATCGCCAAAATGCTTGATAGATGCTAGTATGTATGTGCATGTTTGCCATGATTTCATTTGACATCTTATTGTGTGAGCATGTTGGTATGCATTTATTTATCCATTCGAGGACATCCAATTGTTGCTATTTCGCTTTTGTTTTCTCTTTTGCCAATTGGATGGACAGGAATGCCTAGGACCACTCTCTAGCTATCTATGCTTTCTCACCTCATATTCTTTTCTTGCTGCATCACAAAACTTGAACAAGTACTTTTCGATCCCTCTGTGTGAGATGCACTCGGAGTTCCGTGTCGAAAAGGGCTGCACTCCAAAACCTCCCAAGTGCATCTCGGTGGAACCAACCAAAATTCTCGGTCTCACCGAATGCCTAGGGTTGATCTGGATTTTCAATCTCGGTAACATTGATTCCTTATTCTCGGTTACACCGAGTTTCCCTGTCAGCTGACAATTGAGAAACTCGGTGACACCGAAAATTTCGAACCGGTGTCACAGAGAGCAAGGGGTATATATGCTGTGGACCCGACGCTTTGAAATTCACTCCTCAAACCGTCGCGCTCCAAAACCCTAAGCTGCCAAAAAGGACCCCCCCCCGGTCGTCGCCCTTGCCTCCCCGTGCTCCTCCGCCGCTGGGATCCTCGCCATCGACAGGCTTCTTCGCCACCGTCTTCGCCGGAGCGGACCGTCACCAAGCTAGGGTATGGATCCGATCCTCTCTTGCGCTCCATCGTCTAATTCTTGTGCATTGAGATGTTCCTATCTATAAGCCACTATGTGCAATCCTCCCTATCCACCAGAGTTCTCGTAGATTAGCGAACAATGAAAAATTTAGGGTTAGCTATCTGCAGATTGCATCTCGGTACCACCGAGTTGAAAAAATCGGTTCCACCGATTGTGTTTTAGGGTTACTGAGAACCATATCGGTGAGACCGAAGCAATCTTTTCGGTTCCACCGAAAAGGCTGCCAGGTCTTTGTTGATGCATATGGTCAGTCTCGGTGACTCCGAAAAATACCACTCGGTGACACCGAAATACCTTATGCAGAAAGCTAAAACTATAGTCTTCCTTGTTCAAATTTTTGAAAATCTCTGTGTTTTGTGATGCTCAACCCCTCTGCTCCTCTATATTCTTTTCACAGGGTCAGAGATGTCTGCTTCAGATGACAGTGAGAACAACTTCAGAGAGGAGAATGTTGTCATGAGTTCAGGCACTAGCCCTGAAGAGAGTTTTGATGATGTGCCTAGTTCTCCTGACTTGCCAAAGGCTGCTACAAGGACTAGGAGGAAGGTCAATTCTGATGAGGAGGATGAGGACTTCATCCCTGATGAGCTGCCTAAGAAAGATGATTCTGCCACTTCTTCCAAGAAGAAGAAAGCTATAAGGAAGGAATATGCTAGCTCTGAGTCAGCCAGAGCACCTGAGAGCTCCAGAGCAACTATGACAGTTAAACCTCCCAAGAAATCTATGCCTAAGAAGGCAGGGGAGAAGAAGAAGAGAGAAAAGACAAAGTTTGTCAAGGCTAAAGTTCTTCTATCTACTCCAGAGTTTTTAGATGAGGAAGAAGAGGAGGAGGTAGAGCCAGCTGCAAAGGCCCCTCCTAAGAAGAAGAAGAAGCTTATGGCAGATGCTATGCCTAAGGCTACCACTTCCAAGAGCACCAAGTCTGCTCCCAAGAAGGCTGCTGCTACTGATAAGCCTAAGAAGTTCTCCAGAGAGATACCAGCTTCCAGCAAGAACAAGACCTCCAATTTAGGGAAGCTGAGGATGATGATGACATGACTGCCTTGATGAAGCTCAGACCACACCTTCCAGAGCACAATGCCAGCCACCTGCTTGCTGAAGATATGAAGAAGAGGAAGGATTCTGGTTTGAGGGCATGGAGAGCAATTGATCCATATGCTCAGAGGAGAAAAACAGATGTGGACTACAGGTTCTATACCAAGGAGCAACAAGATTTCTATGAGACAATCTTGCTTGATAAGAGCCCAGCTGTGAGTGACATGAGATACGTTGACTGGAAGTATATCAAGGCAAATGAAGATTTCTTTCCAAATGTTCAAGACAATTTTCATTGCATTGGCCTAGATGAGTTTGTTGGCAAAGAATTCACTGCATGGAACGACGAGATGATCATGCAATTCTAATCCACTGCTCATTTCTATGGAGATGGTAGGATTGTGTGGATGACTGAAGGAGCAAGATATGAGTCTTCTGTTGAGGAATGGGCTGCCATCTTAGGAGTCCCAGAGGTGCAAGATGGTGACTTAGATGTCTATTCTGAATCCAAGGAGAGCCATGATTCTATGAAAAATATGTACAATGTGATCCCTGCTGCCAACTTGAAATCTCACAAGTTAGGATCCATTTACTTCCTCCAGGCTGGCCTCTGCACCATGAACACTATCTTGAGGCACACCTTGATGCCTATGTCTGGAGATGAGAAGATGATTCGAGGCTATTCCATCAACATGCTGATCCATCTTGATAGACACACCAGGATACGAGTGATGGACTTGATAGTAGAGACTGTGAAGAGGGTTGCTGCTGATCAGAAGCGCTCATGCTGCTATGCACCCTACATTCAGATGCTCATCAATTCCAAACTGGAGAAGCACATTTTTGCTCTTGACAAGCCCCACTTACCCCTACAGCCAAATCTTGAGGACAATGTCATGGACATGAACCCAGATCATCCCACCTCAGCTGCAGCACAGGCAGAGGCAGAGGCAGCTAGAGCCACTAGTGCTCAAGTCCCTAGATCCAGGAATGAACAAATGGATCTCTTGATCACTACCGTTCAGGGCATGCAAAAGGACATCAAGGACATACTGGGGAATCAGAACAGTCTTGTGAGGATCTTTGAGAGTAGGATCAAGACCCTAAATGACAAAGTGGATGGGCTGACAAAGACAGTGAATGAGCTGAAGAAGGAAGTTGATAGCGTGCCCAGTCCCGACACTTCAGATGATGAGGATGACTCTCCTCTCAGGCCAGGCACTCACTTTACTACCCAGGCCAGATCAGCCACAGTGCCAGCTCCAGATTTGAGGCCTTCTTCAGCAGCACCTGCTACAGCCTCCTCAGCTCCAGTACCTCCCGTTGCTACTCCAACTCCATCCATGACATCAGCAGAAGTCTTCGCCGACGCAGTTCTCTCGACTCCTTCATCAACAGCCGGAGGAGATCAGCCCCAGAAGAGCGTTTAGATATATACCTTTGAACTTTTTGGTAACTTGTGCCAAAGGGGGAGAAGTGTATATAGATCTTTAGGCTTCGAGTGAGAGAGCGTTTGGTTTTTATCGCTTTTTCAAAAATATTTGGTCTTTTGGTTGCTTGTGTTAAACTTTTGTTGGTGTTTCATCATATGCTTAATGTGTGTTGCTACTATTTCCTATCATTATGATGCTTATGAGATGATCATTCACCTTTTCTTGATTGTGTTGTGCTATGATGTTCATTCTTATTATTCTCGCACACCACCAAGTTGTATGTGACATGAAAGAGTGCCCCATGTACCTAATCGATTGTGCATTTGCATTCAAACGCAAATTTAAAATAATGCACAAATTTAAGGGGAGCTCTTGATTATCACGTACTTCTCAAAGTGACGATTATATTCATTGATTATATCGTATGTCGAAGCTTTGATATATGTTGTCATCAAATACCAAAAAGGGGGAGATTGAAAGCACATTTGCTCCCTTGGTGGTTTTGGTAATTAATAACAACATATATGTCATTGAACTAATGTTTCCACTAAGCATATTTCAGGAAAAGTTCAATGATAGGGATGGCAAAAGGACTGTGGAAATACCCCAAGATGCAAGGAAATGGATTGGCAAAGCTTCAAGCAAAAGGACTCTACATTTTACTTTGTGAGAAATCACTTTGAGTCCATAGGAAAGCCAATACTATTAAAAGGGGGTAAGGTACTGTTGGTGAACAAGATGCTCCACGTGCACAAGTGATAGTCACCAAAAACACCCACAAGCTCTTCCACAAAAGTCTGTCCAAAGTCAAATATTCAAAATGGGTGCAACCAACACTTTCCACTCGGTGCCACCGATTCCGAAACTCAGACAGACCCATGCCAAACCCTAGCACATCGGTGCAACCGATTCCACTTCGGTGCCACCGAGTTTGGGTTGCCAACTTTCTGTTACCTCGATTCACAAAATCGGTACCACCGAGTTTGTTGGATCGGCGTCACCGAGATTGGGCAATCTGACCGTTGGTCACCTAATCGGTACCACCGAGAATTATATATCGGTCTCACCGAGATTCAAAAGTTGTCACCTTTTGGTCACTTTGGTACCACCGAGATTAACACATCGGTGTCACCGAGTTGGTCACTTTAGGAGTAACAGTTGGATTTTTGAGGATGCCTATATATACCCCTTCACCACCACCCACTCGAAAGAGAAGCACTCAGAACTATTCCATACTTGCCCCATCCAATTTTCTGAGAGAGAGCCACCTACCCTTGTGTTGAGATCAAGCCATTCCACTCCATCCATATGAATCTTGATCTCTAGCCTCCCCAAGTTGCTTTCCACCAAATCAATCTCTTCCACCATAGCCAAATCTGTGAGAGTGTGATTGTGTGTTGAGGAGTCTATCATCTTGAAGCACAAGAGCAAGGAGTTCATCGACATTGCCGAGCCTATTACCTTTTGGAGGATCGTGCCTCCTAGATTGGTTAGGTGTCGCTTGGGAGCCTCCTACTTCGTGTTGTGGAGTTGAACCAAGAAGTTTGTACGGGCAAGGAGATCGCCTACTTCGTGGAGATCTACCCATAGTGAGGCTAGTCCTTCGTCGACGGAAGCCGTTATGGAATAGTCAAGGTTGCTACTTCGTGGACCCTTATGGGTGGAGCCCTCCGTGGACTCTCGCGACCGTTACCCTCCGTGGGTTGAAGACTCCATAAACGTGGACGTATGATAGCACCACCTATCGGAACCACGGGAAAAATCTTCGTGTCTACAAATTGCGTTTGATCTTCCTTCCTACCCTCTACTATACATGCTTGTTGTTACTTTCCGCTGCTATACTCTTAGACATGCATGTGTAGGGTGTACTTGACTTGCTATCAATGCTAAAATCTACCAACACTTAAAATTGGGAAAAAGTAGATTTTTATTTGGTCAAGTAGTCTAATCACCCCCCCCCCCCTCTAGACATACTTTTGGTCCTACGGATTGTCGTACCACTCAGGAGCAGTACGCGTCCTTGTCGACCTACGAGGTTCGATAGTAACTTGATCCGAAGCTTCATGATCATCATCATTAACTTCCTCTTCAACCGATGTAGGCTCTACAGAAACATCTTTCTGTGCTGCGCTACTCTCTGGTTGAAGTAAAGGTTCAACAACCTCATCAAGTTCTATTTTCCTCCCACTCAATTCTTTCGAGAGAAACTCTTTCTCGAGAAATGACCCGTTCTTTGTGAAAAACACTTTGCCTTCGGATCTGAGATAGAAGGTATACCCAACTGTCTCTTTTGGGTATCCTATGAAGACGCATTTCTCCGCTTTGGGTTCTAGCTTTTCAGGCTGAAGCTTTTTGACATAAGCATCACATCCCCAAACTTTAAGAAACGACAACTTTGGCTTCTTGCCAAACCACAGTTCATATGGCATCGTCTCAACGGATTTCGATGGTGCCCTATTTAAAGTGAATGCAGTTGTCTCTAATGCATAACCTCAAAACGATAGTGGCAAATCGGCAAGAGACATCATAGAACAAACCATATCTAATAAGGTTCGATTACGACGTTCGGACACACCATTACGCTGTGGTGTTCCAGGCAGTGTCAATTGTGAAACAATTCCACATTGTCTTAAGTGACTGCTAAATTCATAACTCAGATATTCTCCTCCTTGGTCAGATCGTAGGAATTTAATCTTCTTGTTACGATGATTCTCAACTTCACTCTGAAATTGCTTGAACTTTTCAAACGTTTCAGATTTGTGTTTCATTAAGTAAATATACCCATATCTACTTAAGTCATCGGTGAAGGTGAGAAAATAACGATATCCACCGTGCGCCTCAATGCTCATTGAACTGCACACATCAGTATGTATGATTTCCAATAAGTCACTTGCCCGTTCCACTGTTCCAGAGAACGGGGTCTTAGTCATCTTGCCCATGAGGCATGGTTCACATGTGTCAAGTGATTCAAAATCAAGTGACTCCAAAAGTCCATCAGCATGGAGCTTCTTCATGCGTTTTACACCAATACGACCTAAGCGACAGTGCCACAAGAAAGTGGTACTATCATTATCAAGTCTACATCTTTTGGCATCAATGTTATGAACATGTGTATTATCACTATCGAGATTTAATAAGAATAAACCCCTCACATTGGGTGCATGACCATAAAAGATATTACTCATATAAATAGAACAACAATTATTCTCTGATTTAAATGAGTAACCGTCTCGCAATAAACAAGATCCAGATATAATGTTCATGCTTAACGTAGGCACTAAATAACAATTATTCAGGTTCATCACTAATCCCGATGGTAAACGAAGAGCGAGCGTGCCGGCGGCGATCACATCAACCTTGGAACCATTTCCCACGCGCATCGTCACTTCGTCCTTTGCCAGCCTCCGTCTATTCCGCAGTTCCTGTTTTGAGTTGCAAATGTGAGCAACCGAACTGGTATCAAATACCCAGGCACTACAACGAGAGTTGGTAAGGTACACATCAATAACATGTATATCATATATACCTTGTTTGGTGTTGGCCGCCTTCTTGTCAGCCAGATACTTGGGGCAGTTCCGCTTCGAGTGACCAGTTCCCTTGCAATGAAAGCACTCAGTTTCTGGCTTGGGTCCAGCCTTGGGTTTCTTCACGGGAGGGGCAACTGCTTTGCCACTCTTCTTGGAGTTAACCTTCTTGCCCTTGCCATTCTTCTTGAAACTAGTGGTTTTGTTGACCATCAACACTTGATGCTCCTTCTGAATCTGAGACTCAGCGACTTTCAACATCGCAAATAGCTCGGCGACTGACTTGTTCATCCCTTGCATGTTATAGTTCAACACGAAGCTTTTGTAGCTAGGTGGCAGTGATTGAAGAACTCTGTCAGTGATCGCCTCTGGCAGAAGAACAATTCCCAACTCCGCCAGACGGTTGGAATAACCAGACATTCTGAGCACATGTTCACTGACAGACCCGTTCTCCTCCATCTTGCAAGCGTAGAACTTATCGAAGGCCTCATACCTCTCGATCCGGGCATTCTTCTCAAAGATAAACTTCAACTCCTGGAACATCTCATATGCTCCATGACGTTCAAAACGTCTTTGAAGTCCCGGTTCTAAGCCATACAACATTGCACATTGAACTATTGAGTAATCATCAGAACGTGCCTGCCAGGCGTTCGCAATGTCTGCAGCCTCTACTGGAGCAGGTGGTTCACCGAGTGGTGCATCAAGGACATAAGCCTTTTGGGAAGCAGTGAGGATAATCCTCAGATTACGGGTCATCATCTTTCAACTTGGCTTTCTCTAGGAATGCATTAAAATTCAGGGGTGCTACTGCGCGAGCCATTGATCTACAACATAAATTTTGCAAAGACAACTTAGACTATTGTTTAAGATAATGAGTTTAGTTAATCATATTACTTAAAAAACTCCCACTCAAATTGACATCCCTCAGGTCATTCGAGTGTCACATGATCCAAATTCACCAACCCAAGTCCGATCATCACGTGAGATGAGGTGGTTTTAATGGTGAACATCTCCATGTTGATCATATCTACTATATGACTCATGTTTGACCTTTCGGTCTCTTGTGTACCGAGGCCATGTCTGTACATGCTAGGCTCGTCAAGTTTAACCCGAGTGTTCTGCATGTGCAACACTGGCTTGCACCCGTTGTATGTGAACATAGAATCTATCACACCCGATCATCACGTGGTGTCTCGAAACGACGAACTTTCACAACGGTGCACACTCAGGGAGAACACAATTTTATCTTGAAATTTTAGTGAAGGATCACCTTATAATGCTACCGTCATCCTAATCATAATAAGATGCATAAAAAGGATTAACATCACATGCAAATCATAAGTGACATGATATGGCCATGATCTTGTGCTTTTGATCTCTATCTCCAAAGCACCGGCATGATCTCCATCGTCACCGGCAAGACACCATGATCTCCATCATCTTGATCTCCATCAACGTGTCGCCATGAGGTTGTCGCGCCAACTATTGCTTCTACAACTATTGCTAACTCATAGCGATAAAGTAAAGCAAAAACGGCGAAAATAAATTAAAGACAACCCTATGGCTCCTGCCGGTTGCCGTACTCATCGACATGCAAGTCGTGATTATCTATACATAACATGATCATCTCATACATCACATATATCTCATCATGTTATTGGCCATATCATATCACAACATACCCTGCAAAATCAAGTTAGACATCCTCTAATTGTTGTTGCATGTTTTACGTGGCTCCTATGGGTATCTAGCAAGAATGATTCTTACCTACGCAAAACCACAACGGTGATACACAAATTGCTATTCAACCTTCTCAAGGACCGCCTTTGTCGAATCCGATCCAACTAAAGTGGGAGAGACAGACACCCGCCAGCCATCTTTATGCAACAAAGTCACATGTCAGTTGATGGAACCGGTCTCTCGTCAGCGTAAGAGTAAGGTTGGTCTGGGCCGCCTCATCCCACAATGCCGCTGAATCAAGAAAAGACCAAGGGAGGAAGCAATCAGAGCATCAACGCGCACAAACTCCTTTGTGTTCTACTCGTGATTTCATCTACGCATAGACCTAGCTCATGATGCCACTGTTGGGGAACGTTGCATGGGGAACAAAAAAATTCCTACGCACACGCAAGATCTATCCATGGTAATGAGCATCTACGAGAGGGAGAGTGGATCTATGTACCCTTGTAGATCACTAAGCGGGAAGCGTTAAGAAACGCGGTTGATGTAGTCGAACGTCTTCGCGATCCAAATCGCAAGCCGTCCCGCGATCCAATCACGATCTAGCGCCGAACGGACGGCACCTCCGCGTTCAGCACACGTACAACTCAATGACGATCTCCGCCTTCTTGATCCAGCAAGAGGGAGCGGAGAGGTATATGAGTTCTCCGGCAGCGCGACGGCGCGGTGACGGTGGTAGTGGAACTATTCCGGCAGGGCTTCGCCTAAGCACCACCGAAAACTAGGGGAGACGATCTAGTGGGGAGAGAGGGCTGCACAGTGGCTTAGGGTTTGGTGTGGCTGCCCTCTCTCCCCTCCAATATATATAGGAGGGAGGGGAGGGGCCGGCGCCCCTAGGGTTTCCCCTAGGAGTCGGCCGAAGGAGAGGTGGAGGAGTCCACCTCCAATCCTACTCCAAGTAGGATTCCAATCCTACTTGGATTTCCTTCCCCCACTTGGGTTTTTTTCCTTTTTCTCACACCCCAGCCGCATGGGCCCTTAGGGGCTGGCTTTTCCAGCCCACTAAGGGCTGGTGCACCACCCCTAAGGCCCATGTGGCCTCCCGGCGTGAGTGGCCCCTCCCGATGGCCCCCCGGAACCTTCCCGGCACCCCCGGTACACTACCGGAAGTACCCGAAACTTTTCCGGTGACCAAAACGGGACTTCCTGTATATCAATCTTTACCTCCGGACCATTCCGGAGCTCCTCGTGACGTCTGTGATCTCATCCGGGACTCCGAACAACCTTCGGTCACCACCATACACAACTCAATACTACCGAAACGTCACCGAACATTAAGTGTGCAGACCCTGCGGGTTCGAGAACTATGTAGACATGACCGAGACACCTCTACGGTCAATAACCAATAGCGGGACCTGGATGCCCATATTGGTTCCTACATATTCTACGAAGATCTTTATCGGTTGAACCTCTATGTCAAGGATTCAGTTAATCCCGTATGTTGTTCCCTTTGTTCTTCGGTATGTTACTTGCCCGAGATTCGATCGTCGGTATCTCTATACCTAGTTCAATCTCGTAACCGGCAAGTCTGTTTACTTGTTTCGTAATACAAGATCCCGTGGCTAACTCTTTAGTCACTTTGCTTGCAAGGCTTATTGTGATGTTGTATTACCGAGTGGGCCCTGAGATACCTCTCCGTCACACGGAGTAACAAATCCCAGTCTTGATCCATGCCAGCTCAACAGACACCCTCGGAGATACCCGTAGAGCATCTTTATAGTCACCCAGTTACATTGCGACGTTTGATACACACAAGGTATTCCTCCGGTGTCAGTGAGTTGCATGATCTCATGGTCATAGGAACAGATACTTGACATGCAGAAAACTATAGCAATAAACTGACACGATCATATGCTACGTTCATAGTTTGGGTCTTGTCCATCACATCATTCTCCTAATGATGTGATCCCGTTATCAAATGACATCTCATGTCTATGGCTAGGAAACCTTGACCATCTTTGATCAACAAGCTAGTCCACTAGAGGCATACTAGGGACACAGTGTTTGTCTATTGTACCCACACATGTATTTGAGTTTCCAATCAATACAATTATAGCATGGATAATAAAGAATTATCATGAACAAGGAAATATAATAATAACCATTTTATTATTGCCTCTAGGGCATATTTCCAACACGCACAACTTCTACACCAAACCGAAGTAACTGTTCGGCAATGACTCTGTAGGCCACAGCCGGATGCAAAGGTCTTTCATGGCCAGATCCGCCATCCTGTGCAGTTCCATCAAGTGCTTCATCTGATTACTGAAGAGAGGAGGGTGCTCGGGGGTTTGAAATTGCTCCCAGAACAGTCTAGGCTCAACATCCCCATCCCGCGTAGCAAAGTACCGAGCCGCGTTCGTTGCACTCCTCGGGAGATCCGTAAAGTCGCCTGAGGAACGCCCCACCCGTGTGAGCAACGCAAACCTGTTACCACCAAAGGCACATTGCAGTAAGTACGGCTTACCATCTGCAATTAGCCTGACTTGGTGGAGTTCTTCTTCATATAACCGCCTATCTACTCGCTCCGCTTTAAGCTTTGCGGATAGCGAGGACAGCTCGGCGGCTTGGTCCTTGTTCTTTTGCTCAAGTGCCCCACACTTAGTGCTGGCATCCTTCAGATCCTGTTGCACCTCAGATACCCAAGCTTCGTGCTTGTCGCTAACGGTCTTCACCGACAATAGTTTGGCAGACGCCTATTCGGCCAGCGCCTTCCTTAACTCGGCCTTGGGGTTCTCGACCTCCGCAGCAACAGCTGTAGTCATAGTGGATAACCAACATTTAGGGACAAAATCCTGAATAACTTCAATTATTGAGGGTACCAGTGGTCGAAGTAGTACAATTCGGACTTACCTTGTGCTTCGTCAAACCGTTGGTTGAGACGGTCAAGTTCCTCGTCGGAGCTCTTGAGCTTCCGATTCAACTCGGCCAACTCCATGGCATTGGTGGGCGCTGCCGAAGACGAGGCCTACAGAACACCTTATTTATGTTAGACTCCCGAGTTATCGGCTGTAGACCCTTTGATAGGTTTTCTCCAAACCTGCCAGAGTCTCGGAGGCCGCAATTCTCCTTTTTTTTATCATTCGAGCTTTATGACTATTAGACCCCGTGTGAGTTTTTCAAACTCACCCATGGCTCGGGGGCTACTATACTTACAAGGATTGCATAACCTTATAAATTAACTTTTTCTCGAAAAAAGAATATTACTTTGCTTACCTTGAAGCACGTCAAGAGACCATTGAAGGCCTCCTTGTCACATCCCTAGCTTTGTTATGCACCTAGGTCCATGTTTAGAGTTGCATCATGTTTAAATTTCCCTTTAATCATGAAATGGGGATGATCAAAACCCTAGCACTATTTGAATTCAAATAGGTTCACCCAAAATATTTTTCAATGAATCCAAAGTGGCCTTGTAAAATGTTCATCATCCCTGGAAAAATGTGGCAACATAAACCAGAGGTGACTCATATTTTCCCATGTCACTTTTGTTTATTGAATTAAATAAATAAGTACTTGAATTGGAGTTATAAATTCTATAATTATATATAATAGCTCCAATAATTCTGAAACATTTTGTGGAGCTGTGCAAAAGTCCATTTAGGTTCCACAATATTTCTCAGAAGCAACTAAATTAATTTGGTTTGAAAAACCAAATTAAAACAAATTGCAAAATAGGAAAACAGAACAAAAATAAAAAGGTGGCAAACCTTACCTGAGGCCCAGGAGGCGGCCGGCCCACTGGCCTGTTGCCAGTCATCTCCTACCTCTGCCAGAAGGCAGAGGCAAAGGAGGGCACGGCGCGCGCGCGGGCGCCACGCCTCCTGCTTGGCTGCCTGCGTCCCCGGCCAGCGAGGCGTCGCGGATGACCCCGCGAGAGGCGTTCGGATCGAGCCGGCCTCGCCATTTTCCCCTCCCCTCTCTGCTCTCTCTTCTCCCATCGGACCCGAGAGCGCCGCCGTGCGCTGCCGTGACCACAACCCTACGAGCCCCCTCGCCATGCCCACAAGAAGCACAGAGGCCCCTTACTTCCCCCTCGTCGAGTAGCGCAAGACGGGAGCCCCTGGAATGTCGTCGTCGAGCTCTTCTTCGTCTTCGGGAGCCGATCGTCATCACCGTCGATTCGCCAGCCACCGTGCGTCCCCGACCGTGCCGTCAACGCCTCTGCAACCAGGGTGAGGACCCGGTTCTTCTCCCCGTAGCCCCGTTGTCGATTTCCTCTCCTAGCCCCGCTAACCTCCATGCCCGAGGAACCACCGCCGGCGGCCATGTCCTCGCCGCCATTCCGTTTAGCTTGCGCCACGCCTGAGCCTGCAAACGAGCCCACCGAGGTCCTAGGAGCCCGTAGCAAGTCTCCCCTTGAGCCCTCGTCCACCACAGCGCCGCGACCGCCTAGGCCGAGCTCCGGCCGCCGCGAGCTCCCTCGCCGACGTCAGCTGTGGCCGCCCCTCGCCTCCCCGCGTGTCCCACGCGATGCGGACGAGCAAGGGCACCCCTCCAGTGCCCTCGGCACGCCCAGAGACCCCCTGCAGCGCCGTTTCGGCCGGACACCGTCGCGGTCCACGGTCGCCGGCAACTAAACGCCGGTGGCCGACGTGGCTTCCCTGTTAGCTGCTAACCCCCCTACTAATTACCCTCCCTTAGAGACTGACAGCGGGCCCCTCAGCTAGTGAAACCCCAGTCAGCACGGGATTTGACCCTGCTTAGCCACTGGGTCACTGACCAGTGGTTCCCACTGGTCAGGTTTGACCCAGAATGGTCAGTTGACCAGGCTGACGTCATGCTGACGCATGGCTGATGCAATAACTGTGTTTCTGGGTTTTAAATAATTCCAGAAAATGTTAAAAACTTAGAAAATTCATATGAATGAATTTGTAAGTCAAATGAAACTAATTTATATATGAAAATTGATCAGAAAAATCCAATGAATCCATCTGTACCATTCTCATGCATGATAGAGCAACCTAAATAGGAGAACTTGGACATTTTGTTCAAATTCAATATGTGATCTCACATATGGAGTTGAATTTGAACCTTGGGTTCAAACCTACTTCATTTAAATCTGTTGCTAGATGCATTAGCTCAATCACATCATATTGCCATGTCATATTCATGCATCATATTGTCGCATTTCATGTGTATTGATTTGTCCCCCCCCCCTTCGATGGTTGTTCTTCGTGTTAGGCACTGTTCTGGAGGATACGGTCGAGTATCCATCTGAGGAGCAGTAACGTGTCGACGTCTTATCAGGCAAGCAACCCCCCTTGAACATCTCCGATACAATCCCACTCTCTCGCTCTTGCTCTCACTTATTGCATTAGGACAAAACGTTTCAACTTTTACTTGTTCCGGTAGTTGAACCCATTCCTCTGCATGATCTGTCATTGTCACAGTAAATAGCTGAACCAAGCAACCTAGCATACCTGGTAGATGCTTGAGCCATGTTGTGCCTTTAACCTGCTATGCCTGTTATGCTTAGAGTTGTGTCAGGTCTGATTCATCTGGGTGATGAACCGGAGTGAACTGAATGTGTTCTGATGTTGAGAGTTAAGTGTTGAACCTGATTTGGTAAAGGTAGCGATGAGAGGCCATGTAGGAGTACATGGTGGATTGTCTCATTGGGACCGTCCTTAAGAACTGAGTCCTGTGTATGTTATCCAAGACTAGCTACTACCGCACATTGGGATCCTTAATTGACTCTCTCGACTTATTAATCACCCTGACCTCTGTCCAGGAGTTGCAACTAGTTTCTGGTGTTTGTAGGTCATGCTAGTAGTCTACCAAATGGCACCCCGTATAGGTGGGCTTGGGTCAGACTAGGCACCGTGGCCCGGTGTACCAAGCGTAGTACCATCAGTCGAGGTGGGCTTGGGAACCCTGCACACATCGTTTGGGACCGTGATGGAAACCTCGGTCGGACTTCCGTTGCGGGTTCAGTCTCAAATAGGCGATAAACCTGGGCTAGAGTCTTGTGTGGTTAGTCAGGTCGTGGCTGACTCCCTCGCTAGGCTTCCGCTTGAAGGTTCCCGAGGTGACCTTTTACGTGCACAGAGAGATAAGTGGCGGAGCATGTGTGACGAAGTACACCCCTGTAGGGTAATAATCTATTCGAATAGCCGCGTCCGCGGATATGGACTACTTGGAGACTTATATGGTTCATAGACAATTTTAATGGTTACTCATAAAAGCCTCAAGACAAGTGTGAGTACCGTGGATGGCACTCTCGTAGGAGTACTGGAGCGGATCCATGGTGGTGTATTGTTGTGGTGATAGTGGACTCGTGTGCACTTTCTCAAAATTATTCAAAGTACTGATAAGTCGTAGTACAGGATAGCCAAGAGTCAAAGCTGGCTTGCTGCAATGAACCCCACAACCCCTTGTTGATACCGATGCATATGTAGTTTAGTTCTGACGTAAGTCTTGCTGAGTACCTCCGTACTCACCGTTGCTTTATTAATGTTTTTGCAGAGGAGACACCAGTCTCGCTAGTGGTTTCTACGATAAGATTGATGCCGACCAAGTAGCTTGGGAATCCCAGCCAGAGGTCTGGTTCCTATGGAGGGTCTTGTAGATAGACAGGTTTCCTCAGCCTTCTTCTTTTCTAGATGTCTGTACCCAGACATGTTAAGCTTCCGCTTGTAGCTTGTATGACTTGTGTGTTGGGTCATGTGACCCCTGCTTGTAATATCACACTATGTTGACTCTTATGAGCCCTCTAAATAAATGTTGTGTTGTTGTATGTTTTTGTTGTGATGCCATAGTTGTATCTATGCATATCGAGCATGTCGTGCGTACGTGTGACGTGCAATGGTATGTATGGGATTCGACACCTAGTTGTGTGCCTTTAGTAGTACTCCTTACAGGGAACTTCCTCTTTGTGCTTCCACTGACCCTTGGTAGCTTGCTACTGCTCCGGACACATCGATTGACCGGCGTGTATCCTTCTTTGCTGCTGTGTCTGTCCCTTCGGGGAAATGTCTCGCAGTGTAATGGAGTCCATGTAGCCTGCTATGACTCGTCTACGCGCAGTTGATGACATTTATGTCCCACGGCGTAATGGAGTCCCTGTAGCTTGCTATGACTCGTCTACTCACACTGAGACCGACACCTGCATTGTTGGGTTACGTATGTCTGTCCCTGTACGAATGTGCCACTTGGGTTCTACGACTAGTCATGTCGACCCGGGTTCTTTGACATTTGAATGCTAGCGACATATTCACATACATGAGCCAAAAGACGCAAACGGTCCCGGCCTAGGTAAGGTGGCAGTCGTGGAGATAACCGTGCGTGAGGCCGCAATGTGATGTGATGTGTTACATGCTAGATTCTTATGGCTTAGGATCGGGGTCCCGACAGCGTTGGTATTAGAGCTTGACTGACTGTAGGACTACCAAGCCAAACTGGTCGATGTTGAGTCTAGCAACTCTTTAGTTATATAAGGGAATTGATTGTGGAAGGGAACGTAAGGCTCTTTTTTACTCCTTTTCCCATGTTATTCTGATTCTGAGTCACCCTCTCCTTTTCTACGGGGATTAAGAACTAGGCTTCTTACCTATCTACCAGGATCTCGAGTTACTATTCCATAGACTTATAGGAATGGATGATCTGATTCGCATTCCAGACCTTGAGTGTTTCTGGGTAGCTTGTTAGTATGTCCAGAATCTTGAGTTTGTGATATTGAGGTGTCGAGGCACCTAAATCTTTTGCAGGATGTCTCATTTCCAAGCGTTCACAGCCGTTATGATGTCCAATTTTCCCTAGGAGTTCTATGAAGATCTGATGCTTTTGCATTCCTATCCATCTGGTATGCCATCCTGATTAATCCTAGTTTCTCATCCTCAGGATGTCTCTCGGTGACCGAGCTGCCACTGGCCGCAAGAAGGGCCAGAGACGTGGAACCAGAGATGCTGAAGTTCTGCCGGATTCACCTTCGTTGGCACAGTTTATGCTGGACATTGAGAAGGACAAGCGTGAGTCAAATCGCTTGCTGGCCCATATTGAGGAAAACACCGCACATCAGTGTGCTGGGACAGTGACCATCCGTGACTTCATCAAGCTGTATCCACCCACCTTCCACCACTCCATTGAGCCACTCGATGCAGATGACTGGCTCCGTAGCATCACCAATAAGCTGCGTTCCGCGAACGTGGCTGAGGCTGACAAGGTCACCTATGCTACATATCACCTGGAGGGTCCTGCTAGTATATGGTGGGAGAACTATGAGGCTATAATTCCAGCTGGCCAGATTTCTACCTGGGAAGAGTTTACAGAGGCTCTCCGCGAGAATCATATTCCTCAGGGTCTCATTGACCGGAAAGGGGAAGAGTTCTGTAACCTTACTCAGGGTAAGATGACCGTAGATGCATATAGTCGAGAGTTTAAGAACCTTGCCCATTATGCCACAGAAGAAGTGTCCACGGATGCCAAGAAGCAAGCTAGGTTCAGGAAGGGTCTCAACCCAAAGTTGCGTCGTGATCTTCACTTGCATCATTGCGACACGTTCCAGGCTCTTGTGAACAAGGCCATTAATGCAGTGACAGCTCAACTCACTTATGAAGAGTCTCGCAAGCATAACCGTGATTTGGCTTCTACCTCCGGCTCTGGATCTCAGAAGCGCCGGATTTGGGTTTCGAACTCATCACTTCCACCAGGTTATGCACCGAGGCCATCCTATGTGGCGCCTCGTCCAATTCAACCATATGCTCCACCCAAGCCTGTTGGTGGACCGCCTGCCAATGCGGTTCCACGTGCAACCCAAGTGATTTGTTACAAGTGTGGAGAACCAGGCCACATTGTTCGGAATTGCATTTGGTCCAATGTTGCCCCACCCCAGTCTGGAAAGTCTGTTAGAGTCAAGCCGATCCATGCTAAGCCAGCCGTCATTGATCATGGTTGTGTGAACCACGTCTCAGCCGAAGAAGCTCATGAGGATCATGATGTTGTCCTTGGAACTCTCCTCGTAAATTTTCATCCAGCATCAGTTCTGTTTGATACTGGAGCATCACATTCCTTCATCTCGGAAGGCTATGCCTGGTTGCATGACATGTCATTTTGCGATATGCCAACTGCTCTTGAAGTTCAGACTCCAGGTTCTAGATGGCAGACCACCAGAATAAGCCATGGAAATGAAATCCTTGTTGACAGACTTGTATTCCTTGCTTCGCTGATAGCTCTCAAGTCTTCAGATATTAACATCATCTTGGGTATGGATTGGATGACAGCTCATCATGCCAAGATTGATTGCTCCACCAGGTCTGTTCAGCTTACGCACCCATCTGGCAAGATAGTCAATGTTTCAACTCGAGTTGCAAAGCGACAGCTCTATTCACTCAATGCCAATCCTCTCCCTGAGCTTGAAGATATTCCGGTAGTCCGAGATTTTCCAGATGTCTTTGTAGAAGAGTTGCCAGGTATTCCACCTGACAGGGATGTAGAGTTTGTGATAGACCTCATCCCAGGAACTGTTCCAATTTCAAGAAGACCTTATAAAATGGCACCCTTGGAGCTAGCCGAGCTTAAGAAACAACTTGATGAGTCCTTGCAAAAGGGTTTCATTAGACCAAGTTCTTCTCCTTGGGCTTGCCCCGTCCTCTTTGTGAAGAAGAAGGATGGAACGGACCGAATGGTTGTAGATTACCGGCCCGTCAATCTGGTCACGATAAAGAATAAGTATCCGCTCCCCAGGATCAATGATTTGTATGATCAACTTGTTGGATCCTCAGTGTTCTCCAAGATGGATTTGAGGTTAGGCTACCATCAAATCAAGATCAAGAACGGAGATATTCCCAAGACAGCTTCTGTCACTCGTTATGGCCAGTATGAGTACACAGTCATGTCTTTTGGACTAACCAATGCTCCAGCAACATTCTCCCACCTGATGAACTCAATCTTCATGGAGTACTTGGATAAGTTCGTCGTGGTATACCTCGATGACATACTGATCTATTCAAAGAATGAAGCAGAGCATGCTGAGCACCTCAGACTTGTGCTAGAAAAACTCAGAGAGCACCGCCTTTATGCCAAGTTCTCCAAATGTGAATTTTGGTTACCAGAAGTGACCTATCTAGGTCATGTGATCTCCGGTAAGGGCATTGCAGCTAACCCAGAAAGAGTTCAGGCCATTCTCTATTGGACTCCCCCTGAAACAGTTAAGCAAGTTAGGAGTTTCCTTGGATTAGCAAGCTATTGTCGCCGCTTCATTGAGAACTTCTCCAAAGTTGCCAAGCCCCTGACGGAACTCCTCAAGAAAGATAAGAAGTTCGAGTGGACCCCACAGTGTGAGAACAGTTTCCAGGAACTGAAGAGACGTTTGACCTCTGCTCCCGTGCTTGTGCCACCGGATTTCTCCAAAGACTTTGTCATCTATTGTGACGCTTCAAGACAAGGACTTGGATGTGTTCTTATGCAAGATCGACAAGTGATCGCCTATGCATCTCGACAATTGCACCCACATGAGGAAAATTATCCAACACATGATTTGGAGCTTGCAGCAGTAGTCTATGCACTCAAGACATGGCGACATTACCTCCTTGGTAATCGTTGCGAGATTTACACCGATCATCAGAGTTTGAAGTATATCTTCACCCAACCAGATCTGAACCTCAGACAAAGACGATGGTTAGAGCTGATTACAGATTACAACTTAGGAATTACTTACACCCCAGGCAAGGCCAATGTCATGGCGGATGCATTAAGTCGTAAGTCGTACTGCAACAACCTTATGCTACAACAAGGCCAACCCCTTCTTCATGAGGAATTCTGGAAGCTTAACCTCCACATTGTTCCTCGCGGATCCCTTTCCACTTTGGTTGCGAAACCTACTCTGGAGGATCAGATCATATCCAGCCACCAGTATGATGCGGGTATTACCCAGATCAAGAACAACATTGAGAAGGGAGTTGTTGGTAGTTTCTCCATTGATGATAGAGGCGCAGTGTACTTTGGGAACCGTCTGGTACTTCCTAAGAAGCAACAACATCGAGAGTTGATCCTTAAGGAGGCTCATGAATCTCCTCTCACAATTCACCCTGGCAGCACCAAGATGTATCAGGATCTACGCCAAAGGTTCTGGTGGATTAGAATGAAGAGAGAAATCGCTGAGTTCATTGCTAACTGCGACGTTTGTCATCGCGTCAAGGCAGAGCATCAGAGACCTGCTGGCACCGTTCAGCCTTTAGCTATTACTGAATGGAAATGGGATAAAGTTGAAATGGACTTCATCACCGGATTTCCCAAGACCAAGAAAGGAAATAATGCAATCTTCGTGGTAATTGACCGCCTCTCCAAGGTGGCTCATTTTCTCCCTATCAAAGAGAGTATCACTGCTAGCCAGTTGGCTGATTTATACATCTCTCGAATAGTGTCTCTTCATGGTGTTCCATTAGAGATCAATTCAGACCGTGGAACTCTTTTCACCTCTCGATTTTGGGAAAGTTTCCAGAATGCTATGGGAACCCATCTCTCCTTTAGCACTGCTTTTCACCCTCAGTCAAGTGGTCAGGTTGAAAGAGTCAATCAGATACTCGAAGACATGCTCAGAGCTTGTGTCATCTCATTCGGAATGGGTTGGGAGAAGTGTCTTCCATTTGTCGAGTTTGCGTATAACAACAGCCACCAATCCAGTCTGGGCAAAGCTCCATTCGAAGTTCTTTATGAACGAAGATGTCGAACACCTCTGAACTGGTCAGAAACCGGGGAAAGACAATTCTTTGGACCAGACATGATTCAGGAGGCAGAAGAGCAAGTTCGCGTTATCCGTGAGAATCTCAAGACAGCTCAGTCTCGTCAGAAGAGCATGTATGATCGCCATCATAAGGAAGTAACTTATGAGGTGGACGAAAAGGCATATCTTCGGGTTAATCCTCTGAAGGGTACCCATCGTTTCGGTATCAAGGGCAAATTGGCTCCGCGTTACATTGGTCCCTTTCGCATTCTTGCCAAACGAGGAGAAGTTGCCTACCAATTGGAACTGCCCCCGCATCTTTCCAGAGTTCATTATGTCTTCCACGTTTCTCAACTCAGGCGTTGCTTCAAGGATCCTATCCGCGAAGTGGACCACGAAACGCTTGATCTTCAAGATGATCTTTCATATCGAGAGTATCCTGTTCGTATTCTCGATCAAGCTAAGCGTGTCACCCGGCGTCGGAACATCAAGTTCCTGAAGGTTCAGTGGTCCCATCATTCTGAGAATGAAGCTACCTGGGAGCGTGAAGATCGTCTTTGACTTGAGTACCCCGCCCTTTTCTCGACGACTCCTGAATCTCGGGACGCGATTCTTTTAAGTGGGGGTGAGTTGTCACATCCCTAGCTTTGTTATGCACCTAGGTCCATGTTTGGAGTTGCATCATGTTTAAATTTCCCTTTAATCATGAAATGGGGATGATCAAAATCCTAGCACTATTTGAATTCAAATAGGTTCACCCAAAATATTTTTCAATGAATCCAAAGTGGCCTTGTAAAATGTTCATCATCCCTGGAAAAAGGTGGCAACATAAACCAGAGGTGACTCATATTTTCCCATGTCACTTTTGTTTATTGAATTAAATCAATAAGTACTTGAATTGGACTTATAAATTCTATAATTATATATAATAGCTCCAATAATTCTAAAAAAAATTGTGGAGCTGTGGAAAAGTCCATATAGGTTCCACAATATTTCTCAGAAGCAACTAAATTAATTTGGTTTGAAAAACCAAATTAAAACAAATTGCAAAATAGGAAAACAGAACAAAAATAAAAGGTGGCAAACCTTACCTGAGGCCCAGGAGGCGGCCGGCCCACTGGCCCATTGCCAGTCATCTCCTACCTCTGCCAGAAGGCAGAGGCAAAGGAGGGCACGGCGTGCGCGTGGGCGCCACGCCTCCTGCTTGTCTGCCTGTGTACCCGGCCAGCGAGGCGTCGCGGATGACCCTGCAAGAGGCGTCCGGATCGAGCCGGCCTCGCCATTTTCCCCTCCCCTCTCTGCTCTCTCTTCTCCCCTCGGACCCGAGAGCGCCGCCGTGCGCCGCCGTGACCACAGCCCTACGAGCCCCCTCGCCGTGCCCACGAGAAGCGCAGAGCCCCTTACTTCCCCCTCGTCGAGCAGCACAAGACGGGAGCCCCTGGAACATCGTCGTCGAGCTCATCTTCGTCTTCGGGAGCCGATCGCCATCGCCGTCGATTCGCCGGCCACCTTGCGTCCCCGACCGGGCCGTCAACGCCTCTGCAACCGCGGTGAGGACCCGGTTCTTCTCCCCGTAGCCCCGTTGTCGATTTCCTCTCCTAGCCCCGCTAACCGCCGTGCCCGAGGAACCACCGCCGCCGACCATGTCGTTGCCGCCGTTCTGTTTAGCTTGCGCCGCGCCTGAGCCTGCAAACAAGCCCACCGAGGTCCTAGGAGCCCGTAGCAAGTCTCCCCTTGAGCCCTCGTCCACCACAGCGCCGCGACCGCCTAGGCCGAGCTCCGGCCGCCGCGAGCTCGCTCGCCGCCGTCAGCTCCGACCGCCCCTCGCCTCCCCGTGTGTCCCACGCGATGCGGACGAGCAAGGGCACTCCTCCCGTGCCCTCGGCTCGCCCAGAGCCCCCCTGCAGCGCCGTTCCGGCCGGACACCGCTGCGGTCCACGGTCGCTGGCGACTAAACGCCGGTGGCCGACGTGGCTCCCCTGTTAGCTGCTAAACCCCCTGCTAATTACCCTCCCTTAGAGACTGACAGCGGGCCCCACAGCTAGTCAAACCCCAGTCATCATGGGATTTGACCTTGCTTAGCCACTGGGTCACTGACCAGTGGGTCCCACTGGTCAGGTTTGACCCAGAGCGGTCAGTTGACCAGGCTGACGTCATGTTGACGCATGGCTGATGCAATAACTGTTTTTTCTGGGTTTTAAATAATTCTAGAAAATGTTAAAAACTTAGAAAATTCATATAAATTAATTTGTAAGTCAAATGAAAATAATTTATATATGACAATTGATCAGAAAAATCCAATGAATCCATCTATACCATTCTCATGCATGATAGAGCAACCTAAATAGGAGAACTTGGACATTTTGTTCAAATTCAATATGTGATCTCACATATGGAGTTGAATTTGAACCTTGGGTTCAAACCTACTTCATTTAAATCTGTTGCTAGATGCATTAGCTCAATCACATCATATTGCCATGTCATATTCATGCATCATATTGTCGCATTTGATGTGTATTGATTTGTCCCCCCCTTTGATGGTTGTTCTTCGTGTTAGGCACTGTTCCGGAGGATATGGTCGAGTATCCATCTGAGGAGCAGTAACGTGTCGACGTCTTATCAGGCAAGCAACCCCCCTTGAACATCTCCGATACAATCCCACTCTCTTGCTCTTGCTCTCACTTATTGCATTAGGACAAAACGTTTCAACTTTTACTTGTTCCGGTAGTTGAACCCATTCCTCTGCATGACCTGTCATTGTCACAGTAAATAGCTGAACCAAGCAACCTAGCATACCTGGTAGATGCTTGAGCCATGTTGTGCCTTTAACCTGCTATGCCTGCTATGCTTAGAGTTGTGTCAGGTCTGATTCATCTGGGTGATGAACCGGAGTGAACTGAATGTGTTCTGATGTTGAGAGTTAAGTGTTGAACCTGATTTGGTAAAGGTAGCGATGAGAGGCCATGTAGGAGTACATGGTGGATTGTCTCATTGGGACCGTCCTTAAGAACTGAGTCCTGTGTATGTTATCCAAGACTAGCTACTACCACACATTGGGATCCTTAATTGACTCTCTCGACTTATTAATCACCCTGACCTCTGTCCAGGAGTTGCAACTAGTTTCTGGTGTTTGTAGGCCGTGCTAGTAGTCTACCGAGTGGCACCCCGTACAGGTGAGCTTGGGTCAGACTAGGCACCGTGGCCCGGTGTACCAAGCGTAGTACCAACCGTCGAGGTGGGCTTGGGAACCCTGCACACATCGTTTGGGACCATGATAGAAACCTCGGCCGGACTTCCGTTGCGGGTTCAGTCTCAAATAGGCGATAAACCTGGGCTAGAGTCTTGTGTGGTTAGTCAGGTCGTGGCCGACTCCCTCGCTAGGCTTCTGCTTGAAGGTTGCCGAGGTGCCCTTTTACGTGCACGTAGCGATAAGTGGCGGGAGTATGTGTGACGAAGTACACCCCTGCAGGGTAATAATCTATTCGAATAGTCGCGTCCGCGGATATGGACTACTTGGAGACTTATATGGTTCATAGACAATTTTAATGGTTACTCATAAAAGCCTCAAGACAAGTGTGAGTACCGTGGATGGCACTCTCGTAGGAGGACGGGAGCGGATCCATGGTGGTGTATTGTTGTGGTGATAGTGGACTCGTGTGCGCTTTCTCAAAATTATTCAAAGTACTGATAAGTTGTAGTACAGGATAGCCAAGAGTCAAAGCTAGCTTGCTGCAATGAACCCCACAACCCCTTGTTGATACCGATGCATATGTAGTTTAGTTCTGATGTAAGTCTTGCTGAGTACCTCCGCACTCACCGTTGCTTTATTAATGTTTTTGCAGAGGAGACACCAGTCTCGCTAGTGGTTTCTACGATAAGATCGATGCCGACCAAGTAGCTTGGGAATCCCAGCCAGAGGTCTGGTTCCTATGGAGGGTCTTGTAGATAGATAGGCTTCCTCAGCCTTCTTCTTTTCTAGATGTCTGTACCCAGACATGTTAAGCTTCCGCTTGTTGCTTGTATGACTTGTGTGTTGGATCATGTGACCCCTGCTTGTAATATCACACTATGTTGACTCTTATGAGCCCTCTAAATAAATGTTGTGTTGTTGTAAGGTTTTGTTGTGATGCCATAGTTGTATCTATGCATATCGGGCATGTCGTGCGTACGTGTGACGTGTAACGGTATGTATGGGATTCGACACTTAGTTGTGTGCCTTTAGTAGTACTCCTTACAGGGAACTGCCTCTTTGTGCTTCCACTAAGCCTTGGTAGCTGGCTACTACTCCGGACACATCGATTAACCGGCGTGTATCCTTCTTTGCTGCTGTGTCTGTCCCTTTGGGGAAATGTCTCGCAGTGTAATGGAGTCCATGTAGCCTGCTATGACTCGTCTACGCGCAGTTGATGACATTTATGTCCCACGGTGTAATGGAGTCCCTGTAGCTTGCTATGACTCGTCTACACACGCTGAGACCGACACCTGCATTATTGGGTTACGTATGCCTGTCCCTGTACGGATGTGCCACATGGGTTCTACGACTAATCATGTCGACCCGGGTTCTTTGACATTTGAATGCTAGCGACATATTCACATACGTACGCCAAAAGACGCAAACGGTCCCGACCCAGGTAAGGTGGCAGCCGTGGAGATAACCGTGCGTGAGGCCGCAATGTGATGTGATGTGTTACATGCTAGATTCTTATGGCTTAGGATCGGGGTCCCGACACTCCTTCAGTCCGCTATCAACAGACTGAATGCCTCGTAAAACTGCACCCATAAGGGCATGGTGATCTTCGGCAAGGGAGGAGCTAGTCAAAGCCTCCTCCATCGCAGCCGGCTACACAGTTGCGGCCCGCTCTGTTACGGGTGACACTGGTGGTGGCACCTCTACCCTCCCTTCTTGGGAAGGTAGGGTCAACAATTCCGGAGACATAGAGTGCTCCGGAACTGTCTGCGGAGGGGGCTCGGATGGACCATGTCCCCCCTCTTTGTTTGCCAGGAGGGGTTCCTCCCCCTGGTCTTTGGTAGCTAAGGTATTAACCTCCGCCATTTCATCGTCACCCTCGCCCCCGGGGTTCGGCCCAGGTGGGGTCTGGCGGGATAGCACTTCCACGGTCTCCTCGGCGGCCTGAGGAGGAGAGGGGCGTAAGGCTGTCCCGCTCTCTGCCAGCTCGGCGGGCAGGGATTCCCCCTCGGATACCTGATCGATGGGGAAATCACGTGGTGGGCTACAACATGAAAAGCATTCATCCGGTTAGCGGCAAAACTCTGCATGAACGTACCATAAGATGGTCGGATTAAGTACCTCTGGGCTGGGGGCTTGACCATGGGGTTCCTTCGGGGGACCTTTTCGAAAGCCTCGGATTCCTCGTCGGAATCTGGGCTATCATCTGGCAGGACCACTTTGGCCCTACATGACCTTTTCGGGGCGGGGGGAGCTAGATCCTCCTCAGCGTCGGCAGACACCGCCCTCTTCCTTGTTTGGGGGGAGTCAACCTCCCCCCTTTCTCTCTGTGTTCCTCCTCGTGAGCAGAGGAGGCCTGGGTCTCCCTGGACCTAGTGTCTGGAGGACCTCTTGGGCGGAGGCCCTCTCGGACCTCTTTCTTCTCACCTTTCTTCTTCTTCTCCGTCGCCGAGTATGGCGCCACGACCAGCATCGCCGTCAATAGGGCCGACCTGGGGTCTTCGGGCAACGGGGCCGGACTATTAATCCGCACAGCCTTGTCCAGCTATTTCTGTGAAGACGAGGAAGAAGGGGTCAAATTCCTTACTAAAGGGTGGAGCCCGAGAATAAAAATAGAAGCTTTGTTATACCTTGGTAGGAGAGTTTTCGACGTCCAAGCCGGTGTCTTCCTCCTCGGACGGCCAGCCCTTCTGGGGCTTGAACAACGCCTTCCACAACTTCTTGTTGGTAGTGCGGTAAAGCTGGTGCACGGTGGCGGGGTCGTCGAGCTTGTAAGCCCACATTGGGATGGCCCGGTGCTGGCAGGGGAGGAGGCGGCGGCGGAGCATGACATGGACCACATTGGTCAGCTCGATGTTCGCCTCTATCTCTGCGAAATGCTCTTCTGCAGCGACTTCACCTCCGCAGCCGATCCCCAGTCAAGTCCTTTCTTGATCCACGAGGTTAGCCTCGTGGGGGGTCCGGATTTGAACTCAGAGGGCGCCGTCCAGTCTGCGCCTCATGGTTTGGTGATATAGAACCATTCTTTCTGCCAAACCTTGACAGTGTCGATGAAGGTGCCGTCCGGCCACTCGACCCGTGGGAGCTTGCTGATCACCGCCCCTCCACAATCCGCATGCTGGCTATTGCCTGTCTTCGGCTTGACATTGAAGACCTTAAGCCACAGGACGAAATGCGGCTGGACCCGCAAGAAGGCCTCACAAACGATGATGAAGGCCGAGATATGCATGAAGAAGTTCGGGGGGAGATCGTGAAAGTCTAACCCATAGAAGAACATTAAGCCCCTTACAAAGGGGTGCAGCGGGAAGCTCAGCCCCCGGATGAAGTGGGGAATGAACACCACTCGCTCTTACGGCTTCAGTGTAGGCACCACCTGGCCTACCTCTCGAGCGCGGTGGACGATGTTGGCCGGGAGGTAGCCGGCGTGCTTCAACTCCCGGATGTCGTTGTCAGTGACGCAAGAGACCTCCCACTTGCCCTGGGAACCTGAGCCGTCCATGGCCGAGCTTGGGGGGGGAAGTGGCTTGGGGAGAACCGGAGAAGGATTGGATCTAGGCACTTGGAGCTTAGGGGGGTGAGAGGGCGAGCTTGAATCTGAGGAGCGTATGGAGGCCTTGGGGATTTTTCTCTCTTTTATGGGGGGTTGTAATACCAAGAGCCCTTTTAGTGCACCGCGGGCTGCGTCACTTCCTGAAACAATCATGCCGTTATGCGCGCATGGGATAACCCAGATCATTAATCGTATCCCGTGAAAAACGGAGCACGATCTTCGTGTTGATAAGACGTGCCAATGAAGGAGCTGCCTCGTACCGCGAATCGAGTTCTTATAACTGGCCAAGTGGTCGTGGCGTGCCGTGGCCTTTCGTCAGTTGTCAGGTGACGCACTGTTCATACTCAGACGTTTGGCCTTCGAGGTTAAGCAATGTATGTTCGGAAAGCAGGGTGTCATCGGCGGCCGAACTGGAATCAGGCAAATATAAAGGGGAGAAAAAGAACTCACCCCACAAGCTGGAGACTTTGGACGTGTGAAACCACTAAGTGTCATGAACCCCGGCATTGGAGGCCATTTCGGGGGCTACAAAGGGAGTCCGGGACTGAGGGGTCCTCGGGCCGTCGGCTTATCTCCCGTGGGCCGGTTTGGTGGGCCGCTCTGTGGCTATTGCGAGAAGGCCGAACTAAAAGGTGACCCCGTACTCAAGAAGGAAAGCTCTGAAGACTTGGTGTGTCCTCCAAGTTTAGAAGAGAGAATGGGCGTATCTATACCCTGAGGGAAACCTATCACGTGTAACCCTAGGTACCCCTGGTGTCTATATAAACCAAGGGGCTTAGTTCATAGAGGACAAGTCAACTCATCTAGGGTTTTAGCTCATCTGATCTCGAGGTAGATCAACTTTGTAATCATCATACTCATCAATATAATCAAGCAGGACATAGGGTTTTACCTCCTCAAGAGGGCCCGAACCTAGGTAAACATCGCCTCTTTTGTCCCCTGTTAACCATCGATCCCATATCCACAGCTCGGGACCCCCTACCCGAGATCCGCCGGTTTTGACACCGACACGGCCACGACACCCATGAAGGTCCCGGCGGAGGCGGGGCACCCTCTATGAGCCACCACCCCCCCACCCCCCCCGGCCGGTCTGCCCGCCCTCTCCGGTCATCACGCCGGCTGGGCCGCCACCCATGGCACAACGAATTTCAAAATCGCCTGCCGCTCCCTGTCCGTACGAGGTGCCGAAGCGGTTGGTACGACATTGACACTCGCCTAAAAATCTAATGTCAAATTTTTAGCGAAATCCAAAAAAGATCATATATATCACAGGCATCTTAGTGGGGCAGGTTTTGCCTAAATCGCTTTTCTCCACGATCCGCTTCGAGGGGGTGAAAATAGTTGATCTCCCAGAGGCGGCGGCACGCCAACGACCACTCATACGGGCGCGTGCGGTCGCATGGAACACCGTCGTTCGCTCTGGAAGCGCAACGACGACTATTTCTTTGGCCCTCTTGCTTGATTTTCTTATGAATAGTATTTATCACCTTAAATGCGTGATTCCACTGCCATTTTCAGGGATTTTCTCCATTAAATGATTATTGCTCCAAAATCCATTACATGAGGGTTTATTAAAAAAAGAAGTGCGCGAACGCGATAAAATGCCTGAGTGCCCACAAAGTAGGAACAAAAACAAAGGTAAAAGGTCTCAAAATTTGGACTCATCACCCCCAAACCTCCGCGGACACGCCCATGTGCACTCATCAAGCATCCCTCATTTTGCTGCGTCCGCAGCCGTGTACCTCGTATTCATACAACCCATGCAACATAAAAATAAACCCACATAAATCAACAAAAACTAGGAACAAACAAACTTAAATCGGGCATAATTCACATCGTAGCGGTCATCGGACATCCAAAATAATAATTTTGAATCGGCCCTTAAACATAATAAAAACTAGACTATATGGAGAGCCGGAGAAGGGTGGAGGAAGTAAACATTTCCTCACTGGCCTCTTCCCCTTTCGGTCACCAGTGTGGATGTGCCACTCTGTGTAGGCATTGGCGGCAGGAGGGGCGTCGTCGTCGGAGCTGGAGCCATTGATGATGTCTGAGTCGTTGTTGTCAGAGGAGATTTGGCCGATGGTCAACCTCCGAAATATGTGCTCCTGCTTCTTGGCATGTCGGGCCTCCTTCGCCTTTGTCGTCACCTCCGTTGTGGCCTCACACTCTAACAACTCGATGGCATGCCAGAGCGCTTTGGCATTTTTATGGCGGAGCCACCACGCATCCATCTCAGCCAACGTGAGGGAGAGATGGAGAACCGACGCGAGGAACACGTTCTCGGGATATCGGCGCATGGAAAACTCCTCCCCCGCCACCCCCTCTCCCTCTATCGCTCGCGGCGGGCTGCTCATGCCTCATATTCGGGAAATCTCGTCCGCGCCGGCGCCTGCCCAGACATGCGCATGAGGACCCAACGATCCTCGGGTACACCCTCCAAAGCAGATTGAGCTTGCAGGCATGATGGCCGACGTACCTGGACGGGCGCAGAGCGGCTAGAGCTGTGCGATGGGCGTGAGGGTCCGACGACGCCGCTGGCATTGCGTCGCCGGATGATGAGGAAGGGCACACAATCGGAGCTTCCGTTGCCGCCCTGGTCTGAGACAGACCGACGCGGTGCGATGCGGAGGGCTAGCTCCTCCCCATCGTCGCCGGCGCTGGATCCGCCACCACCGAAGGTTGAGCTGCTGCTGTCGCTCGCCATAGATCGACCTGGAAGAGGAGAAAACAAAGAGAGAGTGAAGTGGACTGCGGTCTAGGGTTCGTCCGAATTAAGAATATATGGAAGGTCCATGCAGGCCACAGTGGACTGGGCTGGCATGGCGGATACGTCCGGGCCGCCCAATATCCATATCAGATTTAGACTGGATATAAGAGATGTCGGACAACCCGGACGTTTGTGCCCGATTTGAGAAGTCCAGGTCGGCTTTTTTTGACCGGGCCTATTGATCGGTCGTATAGGGATAATTTGAGGCGTCCGGTTGCATATGGTCTAATGTTTGACATTTGTACGAGAGAAAACATTTTCCTGTGCGGCAGTGTCTGCTTGTCTGATCCCCGCTCGTAGAAAAATTATTCCTTGCGATACATGATGAGCGACTTGTGCATCCACTGCGATGTCACCTCTATCAACACGCACATTTGTTTCAGAGATTCAGTTGTTCGTTCTGTGGCCACACCTGAAACCGGAGATAATGCAAGGTGCACCGGTCAATCGGCATCGGTGTTAGCAAGCTTGCTCTAGTTTTATGCCTTCGAGAGGACGCTGCATGACAAGAAGTGGTTTTCTTCTTCTTTTCTTCCAGGGGTGCATAGAAGAGACTTATTCGATCGGATCTGTTTCCCAGCATGATCCGTACTCCGCGTTCTTAAATTCTGACTTTTTCACCACTGGCTAGTGCGTTCGTGACCCGCAAGGTAGGAGCATTGTGAATTTGTGATTGACATCTATGTGTATTAGTACTGTATTTCCAACATATAGTATACATGATAAATGTGATCGTCGGTCCGCGGCATTGTGAAGTATGGTTCATGCAACAAAGAGAAAACTGAAGTAAAAATTGCTTACCGAGACTAGTTGTTTAGTGAAACGAAGATCCTACACCTACATACGGTTTACATAGGCATACGTAACCTTCCAACTAATCCAAACATCCCCCCTCCCCCCACCGATTTTCACCGGGGTGGCCCCCCTCCCTTCTCCCCAAGTCCAATCCTCATCCTCGACGTTGCCTAGTATGTAAGTTTACGTAAATAAATTACGTAGGTGTAGTGAAAGTACTTAGCGTGTTCTTGCGAGTTTTACGGAAATGTTCCAATTAAATAATATTTCGCCAATGAAAATAATTATTAGCTCTTCCACGTTGGAAACGCTTTCATAATACCACGTATTTCTCTTAGGATTATGATAGCTACGTCCTTCACCTCGGGAAAAACACTGAACGAAGTGACAGTAATAAGGGACGGTGGACACCACCGGTGGCTGGCTGTGCGAAACTCAATGTCGACGGATCCTTCTAACCAACGGACGGTACGGCAGGAGCGGGGATGATCCTTCGTGACCACTCGGGGGCTGTAATGCTTGCTGCGATCAGAGGGCTTGGAAACTGCGCGGACGCGTTGGAAGCCGAGCTAGCGGCGATCCATGAAGGAATTACATTGGCTCTCAATTGGACTGATTCGGATATTCTAGTGGAGACGGACAGCGATGATGCAATGCAGCTAATTTCGGCAGCCGGGAGGGACCGTTCAGCATACACCCACAGAGTTATGGAGATCAGATCAATTCTGTCTCAAGAAAGGAGGGTTCAAATAATCAAGATCAAGCGTGAAGTAAATGTAGCTAGTCATACTCTCGCTCATATGGGACGCACACAACAGCGGACTGCCTGCTGGTTGCGTTCACCCCCTGACGAGATTGTGAGCATTGTTGCCGCTGATTGTAATCACATTACCTAATTAATGAAATCCTCTTTCCCGCAAAAAAAAAAGAAGTGACAGTAATAAGGGGCACATTACAAATTCTCTGATTGTCTAAAAATTTATAATCTTAAGAATATATAAAATGAAACATTTTCAAATTTTGACTACCGGTGTCTAGACATATGGAACTAACTAAAGTTGAAATAAAAAAATAAAGTTCAAATAATGAGCAAGCCTGAGCGTAGCTCAGATGGTTAGCTTACTTGTGGTGGAATCAAAAGTTTTTTTTTTGAAAAGGATGTTAAAACCCCCGACCTTTGCATCAATCGATGTATACAATCATCTTTATTAATTATCCAACAAATGTCTGCCAAGAACATACATCAAGCCACATGAAGCGACCGCTCACACCTACAAACTCGATAACGTGAAGTGCTCTCATTTCCCATATCCAAAACCGGTGTCATCGCAATCCATTCACATAACATACCTGAACCTAGTGCCAATGCAGCAAACCTAAAGCGTACACCACATGCACACGTTTTAGAAGTCGCCATCATTATCGAATCGCTGACCCATCTTTAGGAAAGAGATCCACATCATCCTGGCAAGTCCAGCCATCCGTCGACGCCACCATGGAGCCCAACGTCACGAACTCCCTACACGCAAACTGCTAAGGAGGTCGCGGTCGCCGTCGGTACACTGCCGCACCATGCTGCCAAGTACCACCAACCGACACAGTTTGAAGTCTCTGGAAGATTTGTCGTGCGTAGCACCTGCCGAGCAGGCATGTCACAGTGTAGCACATGTCAGCCAGGCATGACTTGACATCTCCACCGAAGCTCCATGCAAGACGAAGCCGCTCCACCTCCAGCCTCTGTCGTCCAGCGCTGCTCGACAAACGATGCTCCCAAGAGAGAAACGACATCGCAGTGCCGCCATCATCCGATCTAGAAGACCAGATCATGGGATTTCCCCCGGAGCAGCACGAGTGGGTCGACAACACGATGGCTCCTAGATCAAGTTCGCCGCCATCGCCCGTCGTCGGCTTGGTTTTCACCAACAAGTATGTCTCCCCGGCTCGCAGCCGAGACTAGATGATGGATCTCGAGATCCGACCACCTAGTCTTCAGGCCGACCACCTCCAACGAAGGAGATGACCGCCACCGCCAAGCCCAGGGTCGCCGCCCCAGGCGTCCACGTGACGACGAAGGAGAACCGATCTGGGGTGGGAAACTCCAGATCCGCCGCCGCCAGCCGCCATGGCCGACCCCACGCTTCCCCGGCAGTCATGGTGGCCCAGCCGCCTTCGGAATCCCATCGGACCGCTGCCAAATCGAGTCAACTCTGCCTCCATGCCGGGTGCCCAGGGTCGCCATCGCGTCTCGGTCAAAGATCCCCTCACGGAGAGAGGAGGAGAGCTCGCCATCCGCAGGGTGAGCTTTGCTTACCGGCATCCTCTGATGGCGGCGGGAAGTAGGGAGGGAGGGAGGGTCGGGGGGGTGGGGGTTCGCCTGAGCCGGCCCCTAGAGGCGACGCGAGTGACGCGAGCGACGCGATGGAATCAAATGTATGTGTGTATGTTCCTGGGGTGAGTGTATACGCGTGTTCCTCGGTATCTGCGATTGTTATGTATTAAAAAAAATAAGTGAGACAATCATTTGTATGTGTTATTTGATCAACACAGGCAAGTAAAATTTGAACTGCCAGCAATTTCATGATATCGCGTTAGAGCCAAAACTAAAATTCCAGCCTAATTTTGTATTAGGTGTAATACTACATATGCTGTTCTATTGACTATTAGTACATATTCAAGCTGGTTGATAGTTGAACGATTCATGTTTGTGATCCGTTAGAGCATCTCCAGCTATTAGGCGCCCCCAGGGGCTGAAATAGTGCCGCCTGTGGGCCAACCGACGAAAAAAACGGCTTGGGGGGGCTCGGGTTCCCAGCCGCGGCCCCAAGGTCGCCCCCAGCTGGCGATTTTGGCGCAGTTTCGGCGCAAATTCGGCCCAAATTCGGCACTCATTCGGCACAAATTCAACAAAAACTAAATTTTTATGTCAAAGTTCAGCACAGAAATCAATACAAATCAAATAGTTCAATGAAGCAAACTCTAATTCGAACATAAATTAAAACAAATCGAACTAGGCGTTGCCCTTGAGCCTCCATGGGTGCTCCACCAGATCGCCCTGCAGTTCTTGATGCACCTGTGGGTCTCGGATCTCCTGGCGCATATTCAGGAAGGCAGTCACATGTTGCCGGTACCTAGCGATCAACAACTGCAAGAGGACCCTACCTGAAATATGGTTCAGTGTCAAACACTGGCTCTTCCTGCTCGCTCTCAATGATTATGTTGTGCAAGATGACACATTAATTCATCACCTCCCACATCTGCGATTTCGACCAGGTCAGAGCGGGGTACCGGACAACAGCAAATCGAGATTGGAGCACACCAAATGCTCGCTCGACATCCTTCCTGCAAGCCTCCTGACACTTAACAAAGTGTGACTTCTTTCCTCCTGGCACAGGGTTTGAGATAGTCTTCACAAATGTGGACCATCTCGGATAGATGCCATCTGCTAGATAGTATCCCTTGTTGTAGTGGCGCCCATTGACCTCGAAGTTCACCGGAGGAGCATGACCTTTGACAAGCTTGGCAAAGACATTCGAGCACTGCAATACGTTGATGTCATTGTGAGTTCCTGGCATACCAAAGAAGGAGTGCCAAATCCATAGGTCATGTGTGGCCACTGCCTCAAGTACCACACTGCAACCTCCTTTGACGCCTTTGTACATCCCCTGCCAAGTAAATGGGCAGTTTTTCCATGCCTAATGCATGCAGTAGATGCTTCCAAGCATCCCAGGAAATCCTCTTGCTGCATTCTGTGCTAGGATCCGAGCAGTGTCTTCAGCATTGGGTGATCGCAAATATTGTGGTCCAAACACTGCCACCACTGCCCTGCAGAACTTGTACAAACACTCAATGGTGGTGGACTCGGCCATGCGTCCAATAGTCTTCCTATATATCACCGGGAGCTCCGTATGCAAGCATCGTCATAGCTGTGGTGCACTTCTGGAGTGAGGAGAATCCAACCGTGCCGGTGCAATCCTTCTTGCAAATAAAATAGTTGTCGAACTCCCGGATGGCATTCACAATCCCGAGGAAGAGCTTCCGTCCCATCCGATAACGGCGCCGAAATACTTTCTCGCCGTGCAGAGGAGCGTCGGCGAAGTAGTCGGCGTAGAGCATGCAATAACCCTCCATTCGATGCCTCTATTTGCTCTTGCGGCGGCCCGGCACCGAGCCACCTCGCCGCGGCTTGGCATCGTTCGCGAACAGGCCGGCCAGCGCGGCGAGGATCATGAGGTGCTCCTTGTTGGCGGCGTCGGCCTCGGCTTCCTCCTCCATCAGAGTCGCGAACGCCTCCTCGTCGTCTGAGTCCATGGCCGAACAAGCAAATCGCCGAACAACTGGCGGGCGCGATGGATGGGCAGACGCCGGTACCCCGCCTGCGTCGCCGTCGGAGCGGCGCCGGAATCGCCCCAGGAGAGTGGGTTGGAGGCGGGACGGAGATCCGGCAGGGAAAAGGCCTTTTCTAGCGGCGGTGCAACCGCTGTGGGCAAGTGGGCGGCGCCGGAATCGGCGTGGCGGCGAGGCGTGATGTGGCGCGCGAGGGCGAATCTGGCGGGAAAAAGGCGTTTTTCGCCTGACAGTGGTGTCCCACGCTTTTCCCTCCGCCGGAGCCCCCAAGTGCCCCGCGGCGTGCTGGGTTCGGCCTGGGATCGCCGGCCCAAAAAAAGGGCCCAACCGGCGGAAATCGGCGTCCTGGGGGAGGCGACTGGGAGGTTTTCTTGGCGCCGGCGATAAAAAAGTGGCCTGGGGGGGCTGTTGGGGGCACGGCTGGAGATGCTCTTAGTAGTTAAGGGTTCATGTTGGGTTGTGTACATCTAGTTATGCAGATGTACCTGATTTATACTTGGTGCTGTTGTATCACCTTCCTTTTATCAAAAAGATGGCATAGTGATATGTAGATACAATTACGAAGATATATTAACAGTAGTTTACTATATAAAATCCACATAGTTAACGGTGAGATGTTTTACTTTATTATGATATTTTCTATATGGCTTCTTTTGTTCCAGGTAGATATAAATATCTATTGTTGAGCTGGTATTGTTATAAGTATTTCTACTTGAACATTGTTTCTTGAGGAATAGTCGCACTGAATTGGAATAGTACTATACCATCTTCATTGGAGTAATCTATTTTTTTCTCGAATGATCCAATTAAGTTAACTTATAAGATATGCCAAGTATGGACCATTGTTAACAACGGGGCTACTAGATGGATTGGCAGTGATACTCCCTCCGTATTAATTTACTTCACTTATTAGTTTTATTTTAAGCCAATTTTATGTTAAAAAATTAGCATCTATAATACAAAAGAAATACAAGGTAAAAATATATTGCCTGATTGAATGAATTGATTTGATATTGTGGATGCTGATATATATTTTTTCTATAAATTTGATCAAACTTTACAAAGTTTGACTTAAGACAAAACCAAACTATGAATTATTTTGAACCAATGTCTAAGAAGACCTATTGAATGCATTACACTAATATCCACATAATTATCTGTGAGATATTTTCACTTTTTGAAAGATCTTGTAGTATATGTTTTATTTTCACTAATATCTCCATATTTAGATAGAATTTCCACCAGATTAATATCCACATAATAACCATGTATTTGGATGTAATTTATAACAGAATGAAAAGTTTTAATACATTCTTTATATACGTCACACATCCATTGTGATGTCCCCATGCACAACAAAATTCCAGTATAACTATCCGAAGTTTATGACAGTAATGTAATTTTTCTGTTAACAAACAAAGTACAACTGAGACAAAAAAATGTCCTGACAGACATAGTTTTTTGAAGGAAACGCGACACATGTTAGAAAGTTGGAAAACAAGACAAAAAGTTAAACCTTGACACTTAAATATAAGTTACTGGCAGTAGATGTTTGCCGTTCTGCGGTTTCTAGGCAATCTCTACGTTTTTTCTTGCATTTGCTTATCTCGGGATGCGCACAGATAGAATTTCCGATATTTATTTACTTCATGTTATGCATTTTGATATACGATAGTAACATGGTACACGTATGCTTGGCCTTGCAAGGGGCTCTCTGTTCGATCAGCGGCAGTGATGCCATTAGAGTGCATGCACATGCACACGGGGCTTGATGACACCGGAGGCGGAGGTCAACCCAGAGCACGCAGCGGGATATGAGAATCGTGGATTAAACTAATCTCGCGCATTAGAGCATCTCCAACAGACGCGCTATATAAGCGCCGCGCTGAAAAATTAGTGCTTTTTGCGCGCGCGCTACCGCTCCGGGCGCTCCAGCGGAGGCGCAAAAACCGCGCGCGCGGCATAACTAGTTCAGCGCGCGGGCGGAAACGCCATCGCGCGCCGTTTATTTGCTGCGCCCGCTGCCGCGCGCTGGACACTCGAGCGCCCGCTCGCAACTCCACCTACCCCATCCAGCCGCTGGCGCCGCCGCCGCCCGCGCCACCCCATTTCTTCCGACGACCGTTCCGGCGCTTCCCCGGCCTATCCCCGCGCCGCCGCTGCTTCCTCTGTCTCCCTCTAGTCACCGCCGCCCCTCGCGCGCGGCAGTCCTCCGACGAACAGCGCCCGGCCGCCCACTGCCGCTCGGCGCCCGCAAGGTGTTCGACAAAACGCCCGCAAGGTATGTATTGCTTCAACTTCACATTTTTTATATGAATTTGATGCATGTTGTTTGTAGTTTAATAGCCTAGTTTAAATTGAACATTGTAGATGAGTTCGTCATATGATTCTTCCGAAGAAGAATTTGATATGGAAGAGGAGGAGGATCTTGCAATGATCCTAGCTATGCACATCAATAAAAATCCGAAGCACGGTGGTTCGGTTATGGGTCGGCAGAAAATTTGGAGGGATAGGATCGATGCCCACAACAGATTGATGAGGCACTATTTTGTGAAGAATCTCACATACCCCGAGTCGTACTTTCGTCGCCGGTTTAGGATGAGCACCGAGTTGTTCAGGCGCATTGCAGAAAAACTAGCGAGCCATGACCGGTTTTTTCAGCAAAGGAGGAATGCCACCGGAGAGCTCGGGCATAGCACCTTTCAGAAGGTGACAGCCACTTTGCGTATGTTGGCATACGGTATCCCCGCTGATCTAGTTGATGATCACTTGACCATGGGTGAGAGTCAAGCCATCATGTGTGTCAAGCGCTTCACAGTCAGAATTGTGCAAGTGTTTGGCCAGGAGTATTTGAGATCTCCCAATGCTGAAGACGCCGCAAGGCTATTGGAGATGAACAAAGCTCGCGGCTTCCCAGGTATGCTTGGCTCAATAGATTGCATGCATTGGAGTTGGAAGAATTGTCCTAGGGCATGGCATGGGCAATTCCACGGCCAAAAAAAGGGTTCCACTATAATCCTTAAAGCGGTGGCCGATCAAGAGACTTGGATTTGGCATGCTTTTTTTGGAATGCCTGGATCTTTGAATGACATCAATGTTGTCAACCGGTCACCACTGATGAATAAGATTGCAAATGGTGAACTGTCACCGGTGCAGTTTGTAGCAAATGGCCGTACATACAACTATGGCTACTATCTTGCGGATGGCATCTACCCAAAGTGGCAAACATTTGTGAAGCCGTTGAAAAAACCGGAAGGTAAGAAAAATCTTGATTTCCACAATGCTCAAGCGGCGGCTAGAAAAGATGTGGAGAGAGCTTTTGGGATTTTGCAAGCCCAATTTACTATTGTGAGAGGACCGGCTAGATTTTGGGATCAAAAGATGCTTTGGTACATCATGCACGCTTGTGTGATCATGCACAATATGATCATCGAGAATGAGCGTGGCCAAGATGTAGACTACTCTCACTATGAGCTGTTGGGACATTCTGTGCGAGTGCGGCGGAGGGCTGAAAGGGTGGCCCGTTTTGTTGCCTCCTATCATGTCATTTGACGTCCCGAAACGCATGATGATCTTCAGAAGGATCTCATTGAGGAGTGGTGGGCATGGAATGGCCGCCAAAGAGCATCATGATTTGTGCGTTTGATGTTGTATTGTTGAACTATTTGTTGTATTGAAAGATAAACTATTTGTTTGAGTTGTAATAACGAAATTGAACTATTTATTGTTGATTTATTTTGTTTGTGTTTGATCTTCTTGCTTGTGTTTGAAGCGCATATGTTGTTTGTGCGAGAGCGTGCGCTACATTTTAGCGCGCCTGCTGGAGTTACGCGCGCGCGCTAAAGTTTACAGTGGCCGCTGGAGCCAGCGCTCCCCGCCGCGCCAAAACAGGCGATCGGCACGCTGCAAACGCATTTTTAGCGCGTCGTTGGGCGGCTGTTGGAGATGCTCTTAAAGCGCGTTTGAAAAGGAGAGATCACACACGTAGGTAGAGCATGCTTCACTTGTAAGAAGAAGAGCACACCCATATAGCTCCGCAGCAACCAGCTCGCTAGCCAGTTGATGAGAAGATCTTCCAATGGAGCTGGCGAAGATCGGAGCCAGCACGAGAGCGGCACCCGAGGCCGGGAGGAACGAGAGCAGTAAGAAGGTCGTGAGCGGAGGGGCGCTCGCGGTGTGGCTCCTGCTCCCTCTCGTCGTCCTCGTGCTCAAGACCGATTGCCTGCCGCAGGCTACAGTACGACAACTGTGTAAGTTCTCCAAGTTATATTACAGTACGATAACTCTCTTGATCTGGCAGGCTGATGTATATGCGTTCTTCTTCGATTCATCATCCGTGTTTTTGGTTTTCTGTTCTCGATTCTGTGAGTTTCACGAGACCTAGCTACGGGCTTGTATGCAGCTCTCTAATGTGGGGTTGGATCTTTCCGCATTAACTGTTTTCTCTGGAGAATATATGGCTCTTAATTTCCTGGAGGCAATTGATATACTACCTTAATTTCGTCTGATACGCCTATGAATGAGTAGAATTTCGTGTGTGAATTTGCCTTTATTGGTTTATTATTTGATACACATACGTGCTTTTTTTTTTTTGAACGCAGTACAGACGCAAGCGCTTATATATACGCGCATACACTCACCCCTATGAACGCACACACGCACATCCTACCCCTATGAGCACCTCCGAGAGACTGAGCCGACATATCATCTTGAGATTTTACGAAGTCACCGTAGACGCCTCGTAGTCGACGGGAACGTCTCCTCCCACTGAATGCACATCGCCGAAATTCCTGAAATAAATCCAGGATAAATGCTTGAGGGTTTGTGTGTTAGCTAGACGTAAAACGTGCCGGTCAATCCAAATGGAAAAAAAGCATGTTAAAACCCTTTCGTCAAAATCTTGATCAATATCATAATTAAGCCGTAACAATGATTTGTACGAGTACCATATTTGTTGCAGCACGTAGCTCTCGAGGAGTAGAGACTAGTTACTATGAAATCGACCCCTCCCTCACTTTGAGGTTCGATCACAATATCGATCAGGGATCAGCATTATATTAGTGATACTTTAAGCGCATCTCTCTAGAAATTGGGGTTTGACCTCGTTTTACTCCATTCATCCTGCAGCGCGTAGGTCTCAAGACTCTTTCAAAGTTTCAATCAATAATAATATGTGTGATCACAAACGTAAAATCGCCATGTTTTTGCAGTTACACAGTTCAGCATTACCCAACTTGCAGCAGATGGATCCGTTCACAAGGTCCCGTCTTCAGGTAAGTCTGCATGCATGCATGCCTAGCTTGAACTCTCGTGCATGACAGGCACGTCTAATTAAGCTGAAATCATGGGAATTAACTTGGCCGCTACGTCCTCTTTCCTTGTCTCAGGCACAGAGAGTGCAACGCAGCAAGAAGCAGTTGACGTAGCCAGGTTAAAAACCGCTCATGGTATGCCACAAAACTCACATTGTTTAACCTAGCTAGAGAAGCTTCATTTCTCTAATGAGATCATAGATTGGCGTTAACAACAATATGTGCCATGTGGTCGAACTTTCATCGAATTCAGATCCGATCGTCGGAGCGCCACCTCCTCCCGCATCAAATGACGAGACGGCCGCCGGCGTCGCCGATGCCAACGGAGGTAATTAATTGACTTTCCCCGCAGATCGGAGGTTAAACTAGCTTGCTCGGGAGCCAGGTTTGGCTCATGTGCAATCCACGCGCCTGGTACACACATTATACTTCAAGCTATATACACTAGCTAAGGAGTCAGCGGAGATCCGGATCCACCGCCACATCAAATTGGACTTCCGATTATTCCTGCCACTAGTGTCCTCGCTGAACTTCAAACCGTCCTACATAATCTGGCGTTTTGTGCACATGTCAACCATGTGCTAAGCTCAACCATTTCTTCTTGGTGTGGTTTTACCACCATTTACAGTGTTGTAGTGAAGTTACTGAAGTAGAGCCCGATCACATCTGATAACTAATGAAGTCGAGCCTAGCTTTCGGAAGCTGATATTGATCAAATGTAATTTGTTGCAGATGTCAAAAACCAAACGGAGTTGCTTGCCGTGAACGGGGAGAGAGACGGTTTTTGGGTAAATTCAGGTAACAAAGCACTGCCTATTCAAGCACGATTTGCATGCATGATTTGGTTGTGGCACTCTGGCAGACAACGAAAGAGAAGTTTCAAATTAATTGTGCGCATGCATGATACGCAGATGTAGTGGCGGCGCCAAGAAGCAAGTTAAGTTGCAACTTCAGCTTTTATCGCATGAACATCTGCGCCATGGAAGGCGACGTCCGTATGCACGGCAAAGCCGGCACCGTCTACGTGGTCTCGGCGTCGGACGACAGCTACCGGCCGGAGAATGGGACGGTCACGATCCGCCCGTACCCGCGCAAGTGGGAGAAACCGACGATGCAGATGGCCCGAGAGGTGACCATCCGCTCGAGCAGCCCGAGTGCCACGGACATGGCCCCGCCACGGTGCACGGTGACGCACGACGTCCCCGCGGTGGTCTTGTCCACCGGCGGCTACAGCAGCAACTTCTTCCACGCCGTGACGGACATTGTCATCCCTCTCTACAACACGGCGCGGGAGTACGACGGCCGCGTCCAGCTCGTGGTCACCGACTACAGCCGCAAATGGATCGCCAAGTACCGGCACGTCCTCGCCGCGCTCTCCGCCTACCCGGTCATCGACTTCGACGCCGACGACAACGTGCGCTGCTTCCCGAAGGTGCACGTCGGCATCGAGAGCCATAAGGAGCTAGGGATCATCCCCGTTCTCTCCCACAAGGGCTACACGCTGATGGACTTCCGGGACTTCCTCCGGTCGGCCTACTCGCTGAAGCGTGCGTGGTCGACCCCCGTCAACCGGACCTCCGGCGGCAGGCCTCGCCTCGTCATGCTGCTGCGGCGCCACTCGAGGGCGTTCACGAACGAGGCGGAGGCCGTCGCGGCTGCCACGGAGGTCGGCTTCGAGGTGGTGGCCGCGGGGCCGGATGCCGTGCGCGACATGGCCCAGTTCGCGGAGGTGGTGAACTCGTGCGACGTGATGGTGGGCGTGCACGGCGCCGGGCTCACCAACATGGTCTTCCTCCCGCACAACGGCACCGCCATGCAGATCATCCCGTGGGGCGAGATGAAGTGGGCGTGCTGGAGTATCTTCGGCGAGACGGTGCCCGACATGGGGCTCCGGTACGTCGAGTACGAGGCGACCGCCGAGGAGACGACGCTCAAGGACGTGTACCCGAGGGACCACCCCGTCTTCACCAACCCAATCTCCATACACAAACAGGGATTTGATCAGCTGTGGAAGATCTTCCTAGATGGCCAGAATGTCACCCTTGACATCAATCGCTTCAGAGGGGTCATGCAGCAAATCTACCAGGACGTCACCATTACATAGATGTAGATGTGGAGTACGTACGTCCGCTGGCCCTCATGTTATGCGCATCAGCGTGTAATTTTTGCTTCGCTGCTTCGTTTCTAGCACTACTTTTCAACTGAACATTATGAATAGTCACAAAAAATGGTAATTAATTAGCTGAGACAAAATGGCAAAGGTTTGTGTGAATAACAAAAATACTACACCTACTACTGATTTACTGACTTTTCTTCCCCCTAAATTCAACTCGGTGGGTCCCCTCTCCTGATTTCCATCCAATCAAACAATCTCATCTAAGCCCATTTGTTCATCCCGTATGGGGCAGAACGTAGGTGCAACATTGCTCATCTCCATAAATTTTCTCATGCAGCTACCAATGGACAGGGACCAGTCCATGGACACGTGGACATGGATGTGGGAGGCCGGCATTCAATGCTATCCGCATACATTTAGCCAACAATTTGAACTATTCGTATATACCAGACGGATTTTATACAAACCAGATAAAAACATTTACATTTTGGACATATTTTAACTAAAAAGGTAAAACTTGTTGGATTATAGATGGACTTAGGACCATGTAAGACAATAATCCCTGGTTAATCTCTATGGCCCATGTGGGTGTACGGCAAGTAGTGGGAAGTTTAGTACCATACTGCTACAGTAGTAAGAGTGAGACCCCTTTATAAAGGTTGCTCTACCACATGCCATTGGGAGCTTGGGAAGAGGAGTTGTACACGCAGCGCCTCCTCCTCCGTCGCCCGCCTCGCCTAGTCAAGACGCGCGCGCGCACCGCGGGTTGCGGGAATGAGCAGAGGCGAACCTTATTTTTGCCGGTCAGAAATGGTTAATTAAATGTGGATTAATTAACGAGTCGCTAAACGAAAGTGCCACTGTCCGAGAGGTTGGACCGTGGGTTGTTCGCGGACTCGGTCGTGGGCCTAGCCCAGGCCCATCTACCAGACGGCCTATGTAAGGAGCCGCCGCCTGTGGAGTGAAACCGGATCCGCTCACTCTCTTCCTCTCTGTGCAACCCTAGCCGTCATCTATTGTTCCTCTCAGTGTTCTGCCTCCGGAACCCTGTCGTTCAAGATCCTGCCCAGGAGAACGGCAATAAGGTTTTTGGGAGCGTCTCGACGCGACTGCTCCCGACCCGTCCCCTTCTCCATCCTTCTCTGCTTCGACTACTTCCCCTGCATCGCCACCATGGTCAACGACGCCGGCGCCAAGAGGAAGGCCACGGACGACGTCGAGGCTGCTGCTGCCGCCGCCGCGTTGGCCTGGCCAACCGGAGGGTATGATTTGTTCATCCCACATTTACTCGTACTCGTACTAGCCGTATATGCCATGTTCATAGATATTTCGGTTCTATGTACTGTACGTGCTAGTATGCTTAGGCATCGGAATGAAGTGCATACCGTATTTATCATGCTTGTTGTTTATTCGTGAATTAGATCAATCGGTATAGTGCTAATTATTTCATCAATCCAAAAACCTTATTTTAGGCACTTTTCGATTCATGGCTTCGCCGCTACACTGAAACAGGAAAATTTTATGGAAACACATTTTAAGCATTTGAAGACGAGGACCACCTTGTGGCTCACGGCTATGAACGTGTTCTAGGTCAGTGCTATGGATCCCGTAAGAACGATTGCTCCTGAACAGGAGAAGGTGTTCGGGGAGGCCACCACTGTCTTTGGGGTGCCGTTCTTACTGTGATCGGGAACAAGTTGGTTGACGCATATCTCCATATGCGCATTGCCAAAAACTTGTGGGATGCACTCTAAGCTAAGTTCGGCGCAACCGATGCTGGAAGCGAACTGTATGCTATGGAGCAGTTCCATGATTACAGGATGGTTGATAATCGTCCTATTCTGGACCAGGCTCATGAGATATAATGCCTCGCAAAGGAGCTGGAGGTCTTGAAGTCTGGGTTACTGGACAAGTTTGTCGCGGGTTGCATTATTGCAAAACTCCCTCCTGGATGGAGGAACTTTGCTACTTCTCTCAAGCACTTTAGACGTGAATTCTTTGTTGAGGATGTCATCGATCATCTAAGTGTTGAACAGAACTCGAGAGTAAAGGACTCACATGTGAAAGTGGCAGAGGGTTCTTCTAGCGCCAATGTGGTGCAGAAGAATTTCCACAAGTTCAAGGGAAATAACTCTGTCTAGCAAAATACTACCTTCAAGAAGAAGGGTAAGAAGAAAGACAAAAGGAGAGATGATTGCTTTACTTGTGATTTAGAGAAACATTGGGCAAACAAGTGCCCAAACAAGTACAAGAAGCCAGGACGGGACTCCAAGTCTGTCAATGTGACTATGAGCAACATTGATGGGGCAACTGGGTATTCTCGTGGTTTTATCAACCCGGCAGATGTCCTCGTGACAGGACTTAGGTGTGAGGCCATCGCCGCTTGGTGACGACTCGAAGGGGTTAAGCGAGAGAGAGAGAGTCGGGTTTACCCAGGTTCGGCCTCTCCTATGAAGGTAATAGCCTGCGTCCTGCTTTGTGTGTATTTGATGAGTAGATCTCGATTACAAGGGTGCGGAATCATTAACCTAGCTATCGAGAGATTGTAACTTGAGTCTTTTGGCCCTAGGGGGCTGCCTTTATATACAGGTCAAGCCCTAGGGTTTACAATAGAGTCCAGGTCATATCATGACCCGTGTCCTATGACATCTCTAACTTGTCTTGCATCTTAAGGAAACGTGACCAGCGTCGTTAGCTTCATGGGCTTTGAGCCGCCGTCTTTAGGTATTGGGCCGCCCGGCGTCTTAATCAGCCGCCACCTTACTTATCTTGTACTCAAGACACGACCCACCTTAAACTTGGTCACAAGACTGTTGATTCGTTGACCCGGCCCAATAGGGCGGGTTATATCGTGGAGTTATATCCCCGACATTAGGCCCCAGATTGATTTGAATCCATTCATATCAATAGATCTTTCCTTCTTTTGGCAGCTCATCCTTAGAACGGTATGTTCTATGAATTTCATGACACCGGCTTGTTCTGCTCCCAAACTTGACATTTCCTCTAGCTTGCACTTGTCGTGACGTCATCCTTGCCGACCGTTGTTCTTCAAAAGTCATCGTAACGTATCCCTTCGAAAACTGCGCCAAATCTAGGTGAGCGTGAAAATCGAGGCGCGCTTGTATTCACACATTTACCATGGTCGCTTCATTTTTCCTGGTGCCGCTTCACTTTCCTCTTCTTATAAATAAGCCCACTGGGCTCCACAGTTAACCTCTTCTCATCGTCTTCCTTCTCCTATTTCTCCATCGACCGAGCACCGTCACAGCTCCCAGATTGACTCCAAGATTCTTCGGCTCCATTGTTGGTGCTCGTCAAGCCTTCTTGCAGCCGCCGAAGCGAACTTGATCATCTTCGGCCCTGCTCTGACACCGTCTGGTATGAATCCCCGTTATTTTAGGGTTGTGGTATTTCCGATGTTCTTACCATCTTCATAGTGTTCATCTGAAACTTCGTTAGTAGATCCACACATTGTCCATTCATTGCGGCGTATTCTTAGAACATCCTCCGCTCCATTTTCCTTTAAAGTAGATCTAAAACAAGCCATTGGGGTTCATCCTTTGGAGCGTTGCAGTTTCGGTTTGCTCCGTTAGCTAGAACACATATCTCGCTATTTTTCTTCGTTTAATTAGATCCGCCTGGAGGGAATTTTCATAGAAACCTGTTTGTGACCCAATGTTTCTGCTAAGTGTTGAAGATATCCTTTTGGCCTTCTCGAATTTCGCCGGCTCACATCAATACCTTAGTGCAGGCGGCTTATAATCTTCTTCGGCTTATTTTCTCATTTCTCTTGTAGCTACTGGATAACCTGCCATGGCTCCGAAAAGCTCCAAAGTTTGTAACTGGGCAAAGAGCAAAGAGTCCAAACTCACCTTGGAGAACCTTGTGGATCAGGGTCTCTTGCCGGCTCGAAAGACTATAAAGTGGCGAGCTCCTGCAGAAGAGCCGTCCCCACAACCACAACTAGGGGAGGTTGTAGTATTTACTGATCATTTGCGCAGGGGTTTCCGCCCTCCCGGCTCAAAATTCTTTAGAGACCTTTTACACTTCTTCAAGCTCAGGCCTCAAGACATTAGTTCGAATTCCATGACAAACATTTGCCAATTTCAAGTGTTATGTGAAGTGTACCTTCAGGTTGAGCCGTCCGTGACTCTGTTCAGAGAGTTCTTCTATCTCCACCGTCAAACGGAAACAAAGAACGGTGCTTCCTGCGAGCTTGGTGGTATTTCTATCCAGAAGAGAAAGAAAACCACCTTTCCAGAATCGAAGCTGGCGAGTCACCCCAAAGGGTGGAACAAAACCTAGCTCTATTGCAAAGATACTTCACCCGAAGGGGAATATCCCTTTCCAGGTTTCAGATTGGAAAGACTTAGTGGAAAAATGGAATTCCCGGGTTGGCCAACTGACAAAGAGAGGGTAACTTTAGCACCTCTTCATGCAAAGCTGAGAGCCCTGACCGCAGATGGCCTGACCGAGATAGATCTGATTCGTTGTTGGTTAAAGTGGAGGATCCAACCCGTCGGTTTGAGGGGCGGCTTGATGTGTGATTACTCAGGCGCCTCAAATGATCCTCAATGGTTCTCTCGTGAGAATCTCACTGACCGTGTTCTTACCAAGGAAACAAAGAAGTTTTTCTCTGACTCAAAAGAGCTGTGCAGCGTCACCGGCTTGGGTCTGTTTTACCTTCTCAACCTGCCGCCTCAGGTATTTAACTGTTTCCATTGTCTCTTGTCCATGTTTTTTTTCTCTTGACTCACCATTTACTTATTCTGTATTTTATATATCTGCAGGCGGATTCTAACTTTTGGAAAGTTGCACCTCAAGCCTCCCTTCCTGCTACGGGTAAAAAGAATGCCCCAGTCTCCGTGTCATCTTCGGAGGAGGAATGTGAGGTAGAACTTGATTCTCTCGGCCGCCTGTTTAATGAACTTGTTGACGCACCTTCTTATCAGGGAGACTCGGAATGTAGCCAAACCGTCAAAACTGAGGTAACTCCAATTTCCCTCAATCCTTCGGAAATGCTTGTTCCTCGGAGATCATGACAAGCCATTCGGAAAGTTAAATTACCACACCCAGAAGCTCATTTGGCTCCTGATTTTCCTTTGAAGAACACACATTTTGCCGGCTCATCAAAACGCAAGACTTGGGATGATGAAGATCCTAGTTTATCTCACGCGCCGCCGGCTCGCAAATCACGCCTTGAGGTGCCCCATAGTCCAACTGATTCTCGCCCTAGAGCCGGTTTGTTTAAACAACCTCTCAGTCCTTCAAATTCCCTTTATCAGGATTCTCCTTCATCATCAGGCGACTCAAGCGCGTCACAACTTCCCCCTTTCAATGTCAATCGTGGGTAAGCATTTATCTTTGCAAAGTCCGTACTGTATCTTTCGTTGTTTTGATCTTAATTTGTGATAACTTTTGTTGTACTAATAATCCAGAGCCAAAGCTGTTGTGTCCAAACGGACATGCGGGTCATCCTCTGGACCAACAAGCCCAGAGGTTGATTCTTCTGAATTGAACTTGGTGCAAGGGTAGAGCCGGAGGCTGCTACTGAGATACCCGGAACCGATGAGCCGGTGTTTATGGATGCTTCTTCTAAGATTGAACCATCCATTTTTCCTTCCAAATCAGTTTGTGTGGATGAACTTATGGCGTCATCTGACCACAAAGTTCCAGACGTTGTGTTTATCAAAGAAAAGTTGCAATCCCCCACTGCTTCCACTTCCTTAGCTAAAATCGTGAGCAAGGATGAATCAGTGACTTTGGATAAAGAAAAAGCCAAAATGGAATCCCTAGATTTATCTGTACTTGGTGTTGAAGACCTGTATCAAGAGTACTTGACCCGGCTGTCTGAAAGCCGAGAAATTGAAAAGAGCATGATAAATGCGATGAAGGAAAAAAATATGAGGTAATCTCCTTATTTTACCATTATCCTGCATACCACCATTAGCTTCCAAAGACCAGCTTGTTATGGTAAGCTGGTTTTATAAAGTAACTTAAGGTCTATGGTAGCCTTGTAGCCCCCAAGGGCCGACTCATCGTCCTGAGATAAGTCGGGTCTTTAAGAATGAAGAAGTTTTGACCTGTAGCCCCCAAGGGCCGACTCATCTTCTCGAGATGAGCCGGGTCTTTTCAAGATTGAAGAAATTTCGATCTGTAGCCCCCAAGGGCCGGCTCATCTTCTTGAGATGAGTCGGGTCTTGTTCACATCTTCTATGCCCAAAAGAGCTGAAATACATTAGCCCCCAAGTGCCAAATATATTGCTTTGCAATCTGCTTGGGACTTGATATAAACTTTTTGCTTATGATGCAGGAAGCTTTGAAGACAGCCGAATCCAGTGTGACCAATTTGAAAAAAGACCTGGAAAAAGGGCAGACTTCCCAGGCGGTAGTGGAAGAGAAGCTTTGCCTCTCATTGATCGAGCTGGAGAACACCAAAGCAGGCTTCTTAAAGGAGAAGAAATCCTTTGAGGATGAAAAGACGACTCTGCTGAAGCGTGCAGAGGATGCTGAGGGCAGGCTCAAACCTATTACTGAGGAGTTGTCCGGGTGAAAACGGCATATTGCCCAGATGGCCCAAGCTATTTTTGGTAAGTATATATATCCTTATGTATTCTATGAAATATAGATATAATGCGCCTGGCGACTCATGCATCGATTCTATTTTGTAGGCCCCCGGACCAGCAGTTTTTATGATAACAGTCTGCTCATGCTCATGGCTGTTTACTCTCTGACGGAGCAACTCTATGCTGGGAGTCAGCTTGCAATCAAGGCGACACTGGGGGATAAGCAGCCCTTAAAATATATCAAGAATGTATTGGAAAGCCTTTCCATTATCCCTCAGCACATTCCAGAGCTCAAAAGATCAGCCGCCCGATCGGGGGCGATATATGCATTGAGTCGGGCTTTAGCTTATGGAGAGGAGCTTGATCCAGCCAAGCTGGCCAAAGGCTTCCCCGAATTTAAAAATGACGGGTCAGAATTCTCCCAGGAGGATTACGCGGCTTATGTCAAGGACGCTCAAATTCTGTCGACTCAGCTGGTTTCTGAGATGAAACTGAGGAGCTATCAGGCGGCTTATGGCGCCAATCATACTCGGATTCCACCACCTGAGTTGATAACAAAGAGTCTGGCTCCTCAACGGCGTGAGCATGTCCTTGCCCCTGAAGTTGACCTGTCTTCAATTCTTGATGACGAGGCTCTGTTCCAAGCTTTATCTCATTGCAACTGGGACATGGATAATCTTCAGATACATGAGCCAGAAGACCAATTGGCGGATAACCCGGAGGCGTCTCACGCGCAAGATTAGCCGCCATTGACCCGGATGATGTGGTCGGTGACTTAAACTTCTTCAACCATTACCTTTGTCGACTCAAGCCCCCGAGTATGGGCGAAAAAACAATTTATGTCTTCCTTAAGCATGTAATAGGGAAAGCCGAAAACTGTTGTCGTGCCATCGTGCACGTTTTGCACTTTTGATGCAAGGTACTTTATTTGCCGCTTGACCACTCTGTCCGCCTACTGTCTTTCTATCGACGTGCTTTTTGATAAGGTAACGTTGGGCAATATGAGCCGGCCTTTGATCTTCTTGATTTAACAATCTCTTCCTCTTTCAACAATGTTGAGGATTGTAGGATAACTCTCAATTGGTTGCTCATGCATACTCAATTATTCAACCCGGCCTTCTGAAGAATGGGCCGGTAATACCTGAAACTTGCTATAATAAACAAGCTAGATAAACAAAATTGATAAGCCGGATCAATGAGTTTTGGCCGGACTTGAGGTCCTTTGTTAGCCTCTTTAAACAATAACATAATTTTATGCTGTCATGCAGCCGATAACCTGGTTATTTCATACATAAACCGGTAAAAAAATAGGGTCGTGCCCAAAACATTTTTATGTGATGAATTTCAGCACATTGTACTCAGTTTGGGGAATGTTTCTCAAATTTTAGAAATATAAGGTAACCCCCTTTGGGTGTACTTTTGATGGTCCTAGCCTTAGTGAAAAGGACATATGATCATAATACTGAGGTAATCCGCCGGCTTTCGAGGCTCGACAGGCTCGACAGGGAAGAACCGGCTTTCGAGGCTCGGGTCTTGCTTCAATGAAGCAGGTATGATAACCCATGGTTTATCCTAGCTTTCCGTATGCCGGCTCTCACATGACTCAAGCCTGTGTTTTAACCTTAACAAGTTCAGGGTCCAAAAAGGATTGACTCGTCAAGAGTTCACGAGGTCATCTGATCGGAGTCGCATCAAGCACACAGGCAGGTTTAACCATATATGGCATTTATTTTTGCCGGGTCAAGAGGGTGAGAAAGCTAAGCCCGATGGGCTGGAAGCCCCCAAATGCCCTTGATAAGGTGGCATTGTTATGCCGGGTCACAAGGGTGAGAAAGCTAGACTCGATGAGTCGGAAGCCCCCAAGTGCCCTTGATAAGGTGGCATTGTTATGCCAGGTCACAAGGGTGACAAAGCTAGACTCGATGAGTCGGAAGCCCCCAAGTGCCCTTTGTTTTAGAAAATAAAGACTTAAACTCATCTTGTAAGTTGAAATGACAAAATACGTCGGCTTTATTCATAATTGAAACATAAGGAAGTATATACAGAAGTCTACGGGGGGGGGGGGGGATTACAAAAAAAGAGTCGGCAGAGCTAAGTTTTAATAAGGCCACTGGGTTTCCAGGGCCGGCTTATTTCCCTCTTGGGGACATAAGATTTCTCCTTTGATATCCTCCAGAGTATGAATTTTATTCAGGGATTTAGGCGCTAGTGGTACTGACCGTTATTCAACTGCTTGGGATTACTTTGAAATCCTCCTTGGTTGTTATGCTGATTGCCCTGGCTAGGATGTTGTCCATTGCCATGATTTCCCTGATGTTGAAAACAAGCCCCTGGGCCACCTTGTGACCCGCCAGGTCCATGTTGACCTGGGTGTCCTCCACCATTGCCTCCTGAGTTATTCTGGAAAGCCTGGCTACGGAACTTTTGCATGATATAACAATTCTCCCAAGAGTGGCTAGCCGGCTTATCTTGGGTGATGTACTTAGCGCAAGGCGCTTTAAGCGCCTCCTCATAATTGTGAGGTTTATTCCCATTGTAAGCTCCTCTAGGTCGACCATTCCGCCGCTGGTTCTTGAAACCTGTGTTAGTGTTGGCCACAAAGTCTGGCCCGCCATCCGGCTGCTTCCGCTTATTATTTTGAGCCCCCTGGTTGCCTCCTGGACCGTGCTGACATTTCCCTCCTTCAGCCTTTTTGCCTTTGGAGGTCTTGTCCTCGTCTGAGCCGGGATCCTTCGTGCTATCTGACTCGGCATATCTGGTGAGGACGTCCATCAAGTCGCCCATGTCTTGCACCTTCCGCTTGAGCCGTCCGAGCTTCTGGACCAAAGGCTGGAAGTGACAGTTCTTTTCCAATATTAGGACTGCCTGAGCCGCCGTGATGTTGTCTGACGAGTGAATGATTTCCGCAACCCGGCGGGTCCAATGGTGAGCCGACTCATCTACTCGCTGAACGCAATGCTGTAGATCTACTATCATCATAGGCTTCTTGCAGGTTCCTTGGAAATTCTTGATGAATCACTCTTTCGGCTCGGTCCATGTGTTGATGGAGTTAGGCGGCAGGTTTTTCAACCATGTCCGAGCCGGTCCTTCCAACATCATGGTTAAGTATTTAGCAAACACAGCGTCGCTGACATCCAGCATGTCCATTGCTAACTCATAACTCTCAATCCAAGACGCCGGCTCAAGATCTGTCGTGTAGTTTGGCACCTTACGAGGCCCCTTGAAATCTTTGGGCATGCGCTCTGTGCGGAGCGCCGGGGATAAGCATGGTATACCAATCGTCCTGCTGTTGGACCCCAACCCCCAAACTCGTCGGTTGAGGGTGAAGCTGCTGGATCGCCCGTGCTGCCGCTTCTGCTTCTGCCTGTCGTGCACCTCTCGCAGCATCAACAACTGCATGGGCGTCTGATTGCATGAGGCGGGTTGGAGAAACCTGAAGCTGCTGTCTTCGCCCACTGCTAGAGACAGCCGGGGACTCCACATGACGGCCTTTGCTAGCGTCGGGAGTGGAATGCATCCGATCCCGGCTGTACGAATACTGTGCTTGTTGTACCACAGCAGTTTTTAGCATCTCAATGGCGTTTCTAGCTTCAACCTCAAGAGGGGAGTTTCCGTTGATAGGCAATGCTTCCAAATTCCGGGTTGCTGCCAACATGTTGTCGACAGGATTGGAGAAGTGGCCCCATGGCATCTGAAATCGCCAAGGCGGGGATTGAGCCGGCGGGTGTTGAGCCGGTTCCTCTTGCCGATTCCCGAGTTGCTGAATAGTTCCTCGCGTCTGTTGTGGGGTGTTAAAAAGCTGTTGTGGCTCAAGGTTCGGAGGGAGTCCACGGTGGCGTCTTCTCTCGTAAACCGCCTCCGATGCTTCCCTCTGAACTTCTAATCGCCAGGACTCGGTCTTAAGGCGTTCTGTCTCTTGATATATGCGAGCCTGCAGATCCCCCATCCGCGCGTTTTCGGCATCTATCTCCTTTTGTACCTCAACTATTTGACTACGCAATTTGGTTAGCTCCACATTGCGCTCTTCCTGGTTTTCCGTAGTGACTGGGGTATCCACGAGTTTTGCCATCTCGGCCATGAGATCAGACATGGCTTGAGCCGGCGTTATAGTTGACCCGCCAGAACCTCCAGCCGCGGCCGGATCTGGAACCACCGTAGCCCCGGCCATGTAGACGGCAAGTTGGCGAGGCGACTCATTGTATTCCTCAGGGGCTTCGGTCTCCACTGAGCCCCCAAGCCCGCCGTCACAAATAGGGCATATTGACTCTGTATCTCCTGTGGATGATGTACCGTCTGAATTGACGAGGACGTCGCCGCTAGACCCCGGCTCATCCGAAAGGCTGCCCCCTGTGTGAAGCCGACGAATACATGGCGACGGCCGCCCTGGCGTTGATTGGATCGGGCACTCCGAGCCGGCTCGTCGGTGTCGATGTAGATGTCCGGCTCGGAAATTTCTAAACCAATCTCTCCCGCAGGATCTCGTAACCCACGTCCGATCGGGTCGTCCTTGATGCCCAAGCTGGCTCGTAGATCTTGTTACGGTGGTTCTTGACCATCTGGTTCATCGCAAACTTCCCGAATCTTGGTTGGACCCCCTTCGAAAACTCAACTCCACCGGGCGAGAGCCCCACGGTGGGCGCCAACTGTCGTGGTTTTATCAACCCGGCAGATGTCCTCGTGACAGGACTTAGGTGTGAGGCCATCGCCGCTTGGTGACGACTCGAAGGGGTTAAGCGAGAGAGAGAGAGAGTCGAGTTTACCTAGGTTCGGCCCCTCCTATGGAGGTAATAGCCTACGTCCCGCTTTGTGTGTATTTGATGAGTAGATCTCGATTACAATGGTGCGGAATCATTAACCTAGGTATCGAGAGATTGTAACTTGAGTCTTTCGGCCCTAGGGGCCTGCCTTTATATACAGGTCAAGCCCTAGGGTTTACAATAGAGTCCGGGTCATATCATGACCCGTGTCCTATGACATCTCTAACTTGTCTTGCATCTTAAGGAAACTTGACCGGCGTCTTTAGCTTCATGGGTTTTGAGCGGCCGTCTTCAGGTATTGGGCCGCCCGGCGTCTTAATCAGCCGCCACCTTACTTATCTTGTACTCAAGACACGGCCCACCTTAAACTTGGTCACAAGACTGTTGATTCGTTGACCCGGCCCAATAGGGCGGGTTATATCGTGGAGTTATATCCCCGACAGGTATGGTAATTTGTTTACTGTACTTTCAGTTTCTCAATCCACCGATTGGTGGGTTAACACGGGGGCCAACATTCATGTGTGTGCTGATATGTCATTGTTTTCTTCTTACCAGGTCGCATGAGATTGCTCCGTCCTGATGGGGAATGGCTGGCATGCTTCTGTTCATGGTGTTAGCACGATAGATTTGAAGTTTACTTCAGGAAAGTCCATGCAACTGAAGAACGTGCGGCATGTCCCTGCTATCAAGAAGGATCTTGTTAGTGGCTCCGTTCTATGTAAAGAAGGGTTTAATTTAGTATTCGAGTCCAATAAAGTAGTCGTATCTCGGTATGGAATGTTTGTTGGAAAAGGACATGATTGCGGAGGTTTATTCCGCCTTTCCCGACCAGATTTCTTGAATAATGCCGTGAACCAAATTCATACTAATGTGAACGAATGTGAGGTTTGACATTCACATCTTTGTCACATTAATTTCGGTTGTATGACGCGGCTAGCTAAGATGATTTAATCCTGACTTTCACTTTAGCCAAAGGCTCTCAGTGCCACGCGTGTGTGCAAGCTAAGCAACCTTGTAAGACTCACAAGGCTGCGAAGGAGAGACACCTAGCACCGCTAGAGCTCATACATTCAGATCTCTGTGAAATGAATGGTGTGTTGACTGACGTTGATTGATGATTCCACTAGATTTTGCTATGTGTATTTGTTAAATACTAAGAATGAGGCTCTACACTACTTTAAAATCTATAAGGCAGAAGTTGAGAACCAACTTGAAAATAAAATAAAATGAGTCTGGTCTGATCGTGATGGAGAGTACTTTTCTAATGAGTTCGATTTATTCTGTGTAGAACATGGTATTATTCATGAGAGGACGCCTCCCTATTCACCCCAGTCAAACAGGGTTGCCAAACGGAAAAACCATACTCTAATCGATTTGGTTAACGCCATGTTAGATACATCGGGTTTATCCAAGGCATGATGCGGGGGCTGTATTGACATCATGTCATGTCCTGAATAAAGTTCCCACGAAAGATAATGAGACTACTCCATTTGAGCAATGGGAAAAAAGAAATACACTCTCTTACTTGCACACTTGGGGCTGTTTGGCGAAAGTCAACATGTCGATAAACAAAAAACGTAAGTTAGGACCAAAGACCATGGACTATGTTTTTCTAGGATATGCGAAGAATAGCATTGGCTATAGATTTCTAGTGGTGAAATCTGATGCACACGACGTGAAGGTGATCATGGAGTCTAAAGATGCTACATTCTTTGCGGATATTTTTCCCATGAGAGATATGCAAAGCACTTCTAGACTGGAATCTAATGAGGCTTCTGAACCTGTCGTTCCGATGGAATATTATGAACACAAAAGTGATGAAAGTTCCACGGAGGATGACGAGGAAGCTCATGTTAGGAGCAAGAGACAAAGGAATGCAAAGTCTTTTGGTGATGATTTCCTCATGTACCTCATGGATGATGACACTCCAGTTCCATTTCAGAAGCCTACGCATCACCGGATGCTGACTACTGGAATGATGCAGTCCGCAGCGAGATGGATTCCATCTTGGCTAACGGGACCTGGGAGATCACTGATCGTCCTTATGGTTGCCAACCTTGGGATGTAAGTGGGTGTTCAAGAAGAAGCTTAGGCCCGATGGTACTATTGAAAAATACAAGGCTAGGCTTGTGGCCAAGGGTTATGCCCAAAAGGAAGAAGAAGGTTTCTTCGATACTTACTCACCTGTGGCTAGACTGATAATCATTCGAGTGTTACTCTCGTTGTCTGCCTCACATGGTCTTCTCTTTCATCAGATGGTCGTTAAGACGGCTTTCCTTAATGGAGAGCTAGACGAGGAATTTACATGCAACAGCCGGATGGCTTTGTGGTAAATGGTCAGGAAAGAAAGGTGTGCAAGCTATTGAAATCTTTATATGGCCTGAAACAAGCGCCTAAGCAATGGCACGAGAAGTTCAATACAACTTTGACATCTGCTGGATTTGTTGTTAATGAAGCTAACAAATGTGTATACTGTCGCCATGGTGGGGGCGAAGGAGTTATACTTTGTCTGTATGTCGATGACATACTGATATTTGGGACCCAACTCAAAGTAATTGAGGAGGTCAAGGCTTTTCTATCTCATAACTTTGAGATGAAAGACCTAGGTGTGGCCGATGTTATCTTGAACATCAAGCTCCTGCAAGATAATGAGGGTGGAATTACACTTTTGCAATCCCACTATGTTGAGAAGATTTTGAGTCGTTTTGGATATTCTGACTGCAAACCTTCTGCAACACCATATGATCCTAGCGTGTGGATTCGAAAATTCGAAGGCATGACTGTGGATCAATTGAGATATTCTCAAGTGATCGGTTCACTCATGTACCTAACATGTGCTAATTGGCCTGACATCTCATTTGTTGTGTGCAAACTGACCAACCCGGGAGATGTGCATTGGCATGTTATTGAGCGGGTCATGCGTTATTTGCAAGGTACCGTGAACTATGGAATTCACTATTCTGGGTACCCGATGGTACTCGAAGGGTATAGTGATTCGAATTGGATATCTGATGCTGATGAGATGAAAGCCACAACTGGTTATGTCTTCACACTTGGTGGTGGTGCTGTTTCCTGGAAGTCTTGCAAGCAGATGATCTTAACAATATTGACTATGGAAGCAGAACTCACAACATTAGACACATCATGCGTCGAAGCAGAATGGCTTCGAGAGCTCTTGATGGATTTGCCCGTGGTCGATAAGCCAGTCTCGGCTATACTTATGAATTGTGACAATCAAATAGTTATTGCCAAGGCTAAGAGTTCAAAGACAACATGCAATCCCCAAAGCATATAAGAAGAAGATTGAAATATGTCAGGCATTCAAGAAACTCCGGAGTAATAGCATTGGATTATATCCAGACGGCTAAGAATCTGGCAAATCCCTTTACAAAAGGCCTATCATGAATTGTGATAGAAAATGCATCGAGGGAGATGGGCATGAGACCCACATAAGTTGACATGGGGGTAACCCAACCTATGTGATCGGAGATCCCATGAATTAGGACCTAGGAAAACAATCCAACGGTCAACTGAGGAGAGTGTCCTTACTAACCCACTCTGTTGGAGATGTAATACTCTCGTAATCTGTAAGGCAGGCTGACGTTGTCTTAATGTGTTCTGATAACCCATAGGTATAGGGGATCGCAACAGTTTTCAACGGTAGAGTATTCAACCCAAATTTATAGATTCGACACATGGGGAGCCAAAGAATATTTGCGAGTATTAGCAGCTGAGTTGTCAATTCAACCACACCTGGAGATTATATATCTGCAACAGAGTGATCAGTAGCACAGTAGTATGATAGTTTTGATAGCAGTAGTAGCAGTAACAGTAACGGTAGCAGTGGTAGCAATAGTTATGTAGCGGTTGGAACAGTAACAACAGCAATAGTAACTTAGCAAGAACAATATGGGGAAAACTCGTAGGCGCTGGATCGGTGAACTCGTTGGATGATATTCATCATATAACAGTCATAACCTAGGGCGACACAGAACTAGCTCCAGTTCATAAATGTAATGTAGGCATGTATTCCGTAAATAGTCATACGTGCTTATGGAAAAGAACTTGCATGACATCTTTTGTCCTACCCTCCCGTGGCAGCGGGGTCCATAAGGAAACTAAGGGATATTAAGGCCTCCTTTTAATAGAGAACCAGAACAAAGCATTAACACACGGTGAATACATGAACTCCTCAAACTACTGTCATCACCGGAAAGTATCCCGACTATTGTCACTCCGGGGTTTACGGATAACACGTAATAGGTGCGTATGACTAGCAAGATCGGATCAAGAACATAGATATAATGGTGATAACATAAACGGTTCAGATCTGAAATCATGGCACTCGGGCCCTAGTGACAAGCATTAAGCATGGCAAAGTCATAGCAACATCAATCTCAGAACATAGTGGATACTAGGGATCAAGCCCTAACAAAACTAACTCGATTACATGATGAATCTCATCCAACTCCTCACCGACCAACAAGCCTACGAAGGAATTACTCACTCCCGGTGGGGAGCATCAAGGAATTGGCGATGGAGAAGGGTTGATAATGACGAAGACCGAAGATTCCCCTCTCCGGAGCCCCAAACGGGCTCCAGATCTGGTCTCCCGATGAAGAATAGGAGGTGGCGGTGGCTCCGTATCATAAAATGCGATGAAACTTTCTCTCTGATTTTTTTCTCCAAAAATAGGATTTTATAGCGTCGGAATTAGGGTCAGTGGGGCCCCGAGGTGGGCACAACCCACCAGGGCGCGCCCGGGGGGCTGGCGCGCCCTGGTGTATCGTGCCCAGTCAGGGCTCCCCCTCCGGTGGTTCTTGGCTCCAGTATTTCTTATTTATTGTAAAATAAATCTCCAAAAAGTTTCGTCCAATTCTGAGAACTTTTATTTCTGCACAAAAACAACACCATGGTAGTTCTGCTGAAAACAGCGTCAGTCCGGGTTAGTTTCATTCAAATCATGCAAATTAGAGTCCAAAACAAGGGCAATAGTGTGAGGAAAAGTAGATACAACAGAGACGTATCATGTTCCAAAGCTTGTGTAAGCAAGATGCTAACCTACAGAGCATTCTTTGGAGGAAGACACCTATGTGAGCCCAACTGCTATTCACAGTCTATGAGATTGGGTAATCTCTAGGAAGCTCATGAGAAGGTAAGGAGTATGACTAATAAGCTCCACCTGTCGGGTTTAGCATTCGGCAGCAACGTACCAGCTGGTAACGGTGTCCTGGAATAGGGGGCCCTAACCTAGTCGGCCCAGGCTCCTCGGATTGGGTCGATGGGTCCTCCTCCCTCTCAAGATGGATTCCGGAAGCTGCACGATGGGGCGTGATCGGGGCTATGTCTGCCGAAGGCTTGTCGTATACTCCAAGACTTCTCCTACCACCTCTACGCCAAGATACCAACCTTGTAACCCTAGATGCCCTACATGTGTGTATATAAGCCATATGGTTTAGACCGTATACGGGACATCGACACAATATCATTCAAACTGGTTGACGAAATAGTCAAGTTCCAAGTACACCCCACAGACCCAACTAAAACGGCATCCATTGGGGCGAACCTCGATCCCAAGATTGGTGAGGCTCTACGCAATTTCCTTAATAAAAACTGAGACATATTTGTGTGGCACCCTTCCGATATGCTCGCGAAACATGGCCTAAACATATTAATAGGCTACAAGCCTATAAAAAAACACTCGACATTTCCCTAAACCCAAGCGTCAAGTAATGGGTGAGGAACTGGCTAAACTACTCGAGGTCGGGTTCATCCGAGACATAAAGCACCCCAACTGGCTTGCCAACTTGGTCATGCTACCAAAGAAGGATAGGTCCTGGCGCCTGTGCGTCGATTTTAAAGACCTCAATAAAGCCTGCCCCAAGGACCCCTTCCCATTACCACGCATCAACCAAATCGTGGACACCACAGCAGTGTTGGGAAACGTTGCATGGGAAACAAAAATTTTCCTACGCACACACAAGATCTATCCATGGTGATGAGCATCTACGAGAGGGAGAGTGAATCTACATACCCTTGTAGATCGCTAAGCGGAAGCGTTTAAGAAACGCGGTTGATGTAGTCGAACGTCTCCGCGATCCAAATCGCAAGTCGTCCCTCGATCCGATCACGAACTAGCGCCGAACGGACGGCACCTCCGCGTTCAACACACGTACGGCTTGATGACGCCTTCACCTCCTCGATCCAGCGAGCGATGGTGAAGTAGTGGTTGAGTTCCAGCAGCACGACGGCGTGGTGATGGTGGTGAGGAACAATCTCTGCAGGGCTTCGCCAAGCACTACGTAGATTATGACGGAGGAACTAGAGGGTTAGGGTTGCCGCACACGGCTTGGGGAAATCTTGATGTCCCGTGTGCTAGCCTTGCCCCTCTATTTATATGTTGAGCCTTGGGGTCTAAACTTGGAGCAAAAGCCTCCTCCAGGTCGGTTTTGCCCGCACAAGGTCGGTTTGGCCCGCAGGAAAAGAGTCCAACTCGGATCCCTGCCGAACCGTGCACAGCCGCGCACAAGCGGTAGTACCGCTCACAAGCGGTAGTACCGCTTGGGCGGTAGTACCGCTTCACACAAGCGGTAGTACCGCTTGGGCGGTAGTACCGCTTCACCAAGCGGTAGTACCGCTTACGCGGCAGCAAAACTACTTTTGCACTTTCCAATACCTCGTGGGCTTTATCCCTTTGGCCCATATAAAGTGTTGCTGCACCCGAACACTTCGGTAAACATCCGGAACCCATTCCGGTGAACTCCGGAACTCTTCCGGAGATCAAAACACTATTATCACATATATCAACCTTTACCTCCGGACTCCTCCGGAGATCCTCGTCATGTCCGGGATCTTATCCGAGACTCCGAACAACTTTCGGTCACCAACATAATAACTCAATTATACTAATCGTCACCAAACGTTAAGTGTGTAGACCCTGCGGGTTCGAGAACTATGTAGACATGACCGAGACACTTCTACGATCAATAACCAATAGCGGGACCTGGATGCCCATATTGGCTCCTACATATTCTACGAAGATCTTTATCGGTCGAACCTCTATGTCAAGGATTCAGTTAATCCCGTATGCTGTTCCCTTTGTTCTTCGGTATGTTACTTGCCCAAGATTCGATCGTCGGTATCACTATACCTAGTTCAATCTCGTTACCGGCAAGTCTCTTTACTCGTTCCGTAATACAAGATCTTGTGGCTAACTCTTTAGTCACTTTGCTTGCAAGGCTCAATGTGATGTTGTATTACCGAGTGGGCCCTGAGATACCTCTCCGTCACACGGAGTAACAAATCCCAGTCTTGATCCATGCCAACCCAACAGACACCCTCGGAGATACCTGTAGAGCACCTTTATAGTCACCCAGTTACGTTGCAACGTTTGATACACACAAGGTATTCCTCCGGTGTCAGTGAGTTGCATGATCTCATGGTCAAAGGAACAGATACTTGACATGCAGAAAACAATAGCAATAAACTGACACGATCAAATGCTACGTTTACAGTTTGGGTCTTGTCCATCACATCATTCTCCTAATGATGTGATCCCGTTATCAAATGACATCTCATGTCAATGGCTAGGAAACCTTAACCATCTTTGATCAACGAGCTAGTCAACTAGAGGCATACTAGGGACACAGTGTTGTCTATGTACCCACACATGTATTTGAGTTTCCAATCAATACAATTATAGCATGGATAATAAACGATTATCATGAACAAGGAAATATAATAATAACCAATTTATTATTGCCTCTAGGGCATATTTCCAACAGTCTCCCACTTGCACTAGAGTCAATAATCTAGTTCACATCACTATGTGATTTACATTGTTATGAATCGAACACCCATGCAGTTCTGGTGTTGTTCATGTTTAGCCCTTGGAAGAGGTTTAGTCATCGGATCTGCAACATTTAGATCCGTGTGTACTTTGCAAATATTTATGTCGTCCTCCTTGATGTAATCGCGGATGGAATTGAAACGTCGCTTTATGTGTCTGGTCCTCTTGTGAAATCTTGGTTCCTTGGCTAGAGCAATGGCACCAGTATTATCACAAAACAGAGTCATTGGGTTAAGTGCACTAGGCACTACTCCAAGATCTGTCATGAACTCCTTCATCCAGACACCTTCCTTCGCCGCCTCCGAGGCTGCGATGTACTCCGCTTCGCATGTAGAATCTGCTACCACGCTTTGCTTGGAACTGCACCAGCTAACCGCACCCCCATTAAGAATAAATACGTATCCGGTTTGCGACTTAGAGTCATCCGGATCAGTGTCAAAGCTTGCATCGACGTAACCCTTTACGACGAGCTCTTGATCACCTCCATAAACGAGAAACATGTCCTTAGTCCTTTTCAGGTACTTCAGGATATACTTGACCGCCGTCCAGTGTTCCATTCCTGGATCACTTTGAAACCTTCCGACCATACTTATGGCAAGGCTGACATCGGGTCTTGTGCACAGCATTGCATACATGATAGAGCCTATGGCCGAAGCATAGGGGATGACACTCATCTTTTCTCTATCTTCTGCAGTCACTGGGCATTGAGTCTTACTCAACTTCACACCTTGCAAAACAGGCAAGAACCCCTTCTTGGACTGATCCATTTTGACCTTCTTCAAAATCTTATCAAGGTATGTGCTTTGTGAAAGTCCTATTAAGCGTCTTGATCTATCTCTATAGATCTTGATGCCTAATATGAAAGCAGCTTCTCCTAGGTCCTTCATTGAAAAACTCTTGTTCAAATATTCCTTCACGCTTTCCAGCATTTCTATATTGTTTCCAATCAGCAATATGTCATCCACATATAATATTAGAAACGCTATAGAGCTCCCACTCACTTTCTTGTAAATACAAGCTTCTCCGTAAACTTGTATAAACTCGAACGCTTTGATCACCTCATCAAAACGAAGATTCCAACTCCGAGATGCTTGCACCAGTCCATAAATGGATCGCTGGAGTTTGCAAACTTTGTCAGCATTCTCTGGATCGACAAAACCTTCTGGTTGCATCATATACAACTCTTCCTTAAGGAAACCGTTAAGGAACGCTGTTTTGACATCCATCTGCCAAATTTCATAATCGAAAAAGGCAGCTATTGCTAACATGATTCTGACGGACTTAAGCATTGCTACGGGTGAGAAGGTCTCATCGTAGTCAACTCCTTGAACTTGTGAAAAACCCTTTGCCACAAGTCGAGCTTTATAGACGGTGACATTACCGTCCGCGTCCGTCTTCCTCTTAAAGATCCATTTGTTCTGAATGGCCTTACGCCCTTCAGGTAATACTTCCAAAGTCCATACTTTGTTTTCATACATGGATCCCATCTCGGATTTCATGGCCTCTAACCATTTCTCGGAATCCGGGCCCATCATCGCTTCTCCATAGCTCGTAGGTTCATCGTTGTCTAACAACATGACTTCTAAGACAGGGTTGCCGTACCACTCGGGAGCAGTACGCGTCCTTGTCGACCTACGAGGTTCGATAGCAACTTGATCCAAAGCTTCATGATCATCATCATTAACTTCCTCTTCAGCTAATGTAGGCTCCACAGAAACAACTTTCTGCGCTGCGCTACTCTCAGGTTGAAGTAAAGGTTCAACAACCTCATCAAGTTCTATCTTCCTCCCACTCAATTCTTTCGAGAGAAACTCTTTCTCAAGAAATGTTCCGTTTTTAGCGACAAACACTTTGCCTTCGGATCTGAGGTAGAAGGTATACCCAACTGTCTCTTTTGGGTATCCTATGAAGACGCATTTCTCCGCTTTGGGTTCCAGCTTTTCAGGCTGAAGCTTTTTGACATAAGCATCACATCCCCAAACTTTAAGAAACGACAGCTTTGGCTTCTTGCCAAACCAAAGTTCATATGGCGTCGTCTCAACGGATTTCGATGGTGCCCTATTTAAAGTGAATGCAGCTGTCTCTAATGCATAACCCCAAAACGATAGTGGCAAATCGGCAAGAGACATCATAGATCGCACCATATCCAATAAAGTTCGATTACGACGTTCGGACACACCATTACGCTGTGGTGTTCCAGGCGGTGTCAATTGTGAAACAATTCCACACTGTCTTAAGTGACTGCCAAACTCATAACTCAGATATTCTCCTCCTCGATCAGATCGTAGGAATTTAATCTTCTTGTTACGAAGATTCTCAACTTCACTCTGAAATTGTTTGAACTTTTCAAATGTTTCAGACTTGTGTTTCATTAAGTAAATATACCCATATCTACTTAAGTCATCAGTGAAGGTGAGAAAGTAACGATAACCACCGCGCGCCTCAATACTCATCGGACCGCACACATCAGTATGTATGATTTCCAATAAGTCACTTGCCCGTTCCATTGTTCCAGAGAACGGCGTTTTTGTCATCTTGCCCATGAGGCATGGCTCACATGTGTCAAGTGATTCAAAATCAAGTGACTCCAAAAGTCCATCAGCATGGAGCTTCCTCATGCGTTTTACGCCAATATGACCTAAACGGCAGTGCCACAAGAAAGTGGTATTATCATTATCAATTCTACATCTTTTGGCATCAATGTTATGAACATGTGTATCATTACTATCGAGATTCAATAAGAATAAACCCCTCACATTGGGTGCATGACCATAAAAGATATTACTCATATAAATAGAACAACCATTATTCTCTGATTTAAATGAGTAACCGTCTCGCAATAAACAAGATCCAGATATAATGTTCATGCTTAACGCAGGCACCAAATAACACTTATTTAGGTTCATCACTAATCCCGACGGTAATCGAAGAGCGAGCGTGCCGACGGCGATCACATCAACCTTGGAACCATTTCCCACGCGCATCATCACTTCGTCCTTTGCCAGCCTCCGTCTATTCCGTAGTTCCTGTTTTGAGTTGCAAATATGAGCAACCGCACCGGTATCAAATACCCAGGCACTACAACGAGAGTTGGTAAGGTACACATCAATAACATGTATATCATATATACCTTGTTTGTTGTTGGCCGCCTTCTTGTCAGCCAAATACTTGGGGCAATTCCGCTTCCAGTGTCCAGTTCCCTTGCAATGAAAACACATAGTTTCTGGTTTGGGTCCAGCCTTGGGTTTCTTCACGAGAGGAGCAACTGCTTTGCCACTCTTCTTGGAGTTACCCTTCTTACCCTTGCCATTTTTCTTGAAACTAGTGGTTTTATTGACCATCAACACTTGATGCTCCTTCTGAATTTCAGACTCAGCGGCTTTCAGCATCGCAAACAGCTCGGCGACTGACTTGTTCATCCCGTGCATGTTATAGTTCAACACGAAGCTCTTGTAGCTAGGTGGCAATGATTGAAGAACTCTGTCAGTGATAGCCTCTGGCGGAAGGGGCATCCCTAACTCAGCCAGACGGGTGGAGTACCCAGACATTCTGAGCACGTGATCACTGATAGACCCGTTCTCCTCCATCTTGCAAGCATAGAACTTATCGGAGATCTCATATCTCTCGATCCGGGCATTCTTCTGAAAGATAAACTTCAACTCCTGGAACATCTCATATGCTCCATGACGTTCAAAACGTCTTTGAAGTCCCGGTTCTAAGCCATACAACATTGCACATTGAACTATTGAGTAATCATCAGAACGAGCCTGCCAGGCGTTCACAACGTCTAGAGACTCAACTGGAGCGGGTGGATCACCAAGCGGTGCATCAAGGACATAAGCCTTCTGGGAAGCCGTAAGGATAATCCTTAGATTACGGGCCCAGTCCACAAAGTTACTTCCATCATCTTTCAACTTAGCTTTCTCTAGGAACGCATTAAAATTCAGGGGTGCTACTGCGCGAGCCATGATCTACAACATAAATATAGCAAAGACAACTTAGACTATTGTTCTTAGATAATGAGTTTAGTTAATCATATTACTTAAAAAACTCCCACTCAAATTGACATCCCTCCGGTCATTCGAGTGTCACATGATCCAAATCCACCAACTCAAGTCCGATCATCACGTGAGTTGAGGTGGTTTCAATGGTGAACATCTTCATGTTGATCATATCTACTATATGACTCATGTTCGACCTTTCGGTCTCTTGTGTTCCGAGGCCATGTCTGTACATGCTAGGCTCGTCAAGTTTAACCCGAGTGTTCCGCACGTGCAACATGGCTTGCACCCGTTGTATGCGAACGTAGAGTCTATCACACCCGATCATCACGGCGTGTCTCGAAACGACGAACTTTCGCAACGGTGCACACTTGGGGAGAACACAATTTATCTTGAAATTTAAGTGAGAGATCACCTTATAATGCTACCGTCGTCCTAAGCAAAATAAGATGCATAAAGGATTAACATCACATGCAAATCATAAGTGACATGATATGGCCATGAACTTGTGCTTTTGATCTCCATCTCCAAAGCACCGGCATGATCTCCATCGTCACCGGCATGACACCATGATCTCCATCATCTTGATCTCCATCAATGTGTCGCCATAAGGTTGTCGCGCCGACTGTAGCTTCCACGACTATTGCTAACGTTTAGCGATAAAGTAAAGCATTACATAGCGCTTAATGATTGACACGCAGGTCATACAATAATTAAAGACAACTCTATGGCTCCTGCCAGTTGCCGTACTCATCGACATGCAAGTCGTGATATTCTATACAACACATGATCATCTCATACATCACATATATCTCATCATGTAATTGGCCATATCATATCACATCATATCCTGCAAAAACAAGTTAGACGTCCTCTAATTGTTGTTGCAAATTTTTACGTGGCTGCTACGGGTTTGCAAGAACCGTTCTTACCTACGCAAAACCACAACGTGGTGTAGTGATTGCTTTTTGATCTTCTAAAAGAACCCTCTTCATTGAAATCGATTCAACTAAAGTGAGAGAGACAGACACCCGCTAGCCATCTTTATGCAACGAAGTTACATGTTAGTTGAAGGAACCTGTCTCGCGTAAGTGTACGCGTAATGTCGGTCCGGGCCGCTTCATCTCACAGTACCGCCGAATCAAATATCAACTAGTAACGGCAAGCAATATGTATACACCCACGCCCACAACTCGTTTGTGTTCTACTCGAGATCTCATCTACGCATAGACCTAGCTCTGATACCACTGTTGGGAAACGTTGCATGGGAAACAAAAAATTTCCTACGCACACACAAGATCTATCCATGGTGATGAGCATCTACGAGAGGGAGAGTGAATCTACATACCCTTGTAGATCGCTAAGCGGAAGCGTTTAAGAAACGCGGTTGATGTAGTCGAACGTCTCCGCGATCCAAATCGCAAGTCGTCCCTCGATCCGATCACGAACTAGCGCCGAACGGACGGCACCTCCGCGTTCAACACACGTACGGCTTGATGACGCCTTCACCTCCTCGATCCAGCGAGCGATGGTGAAGTAGTGGTTGAGTTCCAGCAGCACGACGGCGTGGTGATGGTGGTGAGGAACAATCTCTGCAGGGCTTCGCCAAGCACTACGTAGATTATGACGGAGGAACTAGAGGGTTAGGGTTGCCGCACACGGCTTGGGGAAATCTTGATGTCCCGTGTGCTAGCCTTGCCCCTCTATTTATATGTTGAACCTTGGGGTCTAAACTTGGAGCAAAAGCCTCCTCCAGGTCGGTTTTGCCCGCACAAGGTCGGTTTGGCCCGCAGGAAAAGAGTCCAACTCAGATCCCTGCCGAACCGTGCACAGCCGCGCACAAGCGGTAGTACCGCTCACAAGCGGTAGTACCGCTTGGGCGGTAGTACCGCTTCACACAAGCGGTAGTACCGCTCGGGCGGTAGTACCGCTTCACCAAGCGGTAGTACCGCTTACGCGGCAGCAAAACTACTTTTGCACTTTCCAATACCTCGTGGGCTTTATCCCTTTGGCCCATATAAAGTGTTGCTGCACCCGAACACTTCGGTAAACATCCGGAACCCATTCCGGTGAACTCCGGAACTCTTCCGGAGATCAAAACACTATTATCACATATATCAACCTTTACCTCCGGACTCCTCCGGAGATCCTCGTCATGTCCGGGATCTTATCCGAGACTCCGAACAACTTTCGGTCACCAACATAATAACTCAATTATACTAATCGTCACCAAACGTTAAGTGTGTAGACCCTGCGGGTTCGAGAACTATGTAGACATGACCGAGACACTTCTACGATCAATAACCAATAGCGGGACCTGGATGCCCATATTGGCTCCTACATATTCTACGAAGATCTTTATCGGTCGAACCTCTATGTCAAGGATTCAGTTAATCCCGTATGCTGTTCCCTTTGTTCTTCGGTATGTTACTTGCCCAAGATTCGATCGTCGGTATCACTATACCTAGTTCAATCTCGTTACCGGCAAGTCTCTTTACTCGTTCCGTAATACAAGATCTTGTGGCTAACTCTTTAGTCACTTTGCTTGCAAGGCTCAATGTGATGTTGTATTACCGAGTGGGCCCTAAGATACCTCTCCGTCACACGGAGTAACAAATCCCAGTCTTGATCCATGCCAACCCAACAGACACCCTCGGAGATACCTGTAGAGCACCTTTATAGTCACCCAGTTACGTTGCGACGTTTGATACACACAAGGTATTCCTCCGGTGTCAGTGAGTTGCATGATCTCATGGTCAAAGGAACAGATACTTGACATGCAGAAAACAATAGCAATAAACTGACACGATCAAATGCTACGTTTACAGTTTGGGTCTTGTCCATCACATCATTATCCTAATGATGTGATCCCGTTATCAAATGACATCTCATGTCAATGGCTAGGAAACCTTAACCATCTTTGATCAACGAGCTAGTCAACTAGAGGCATACTAGGGACACAGTGTTGTCTATGTACCCACACATGTATTTGAGTTTCCAATCAATACAATTATAGCATGGATAATAAACGATTATCATGAACAAGGAAATATAATAATAACCAATTTATTATTGCCTCTAGGGCATATTTCCAACAAGCAGGGCATGAGTCATTGTGCTTCATGGATGCCTATTCAGGATATCATCAAATAACGATGAAAGAATCTGACCATGCAGCAACAACATTCATCACACCTTACGGGCCGTTCTGTTTTAACACGATGCCCTTCGGACTAAAGAACGCCGACGACACATACCAACGCATGATTCAATCATGCCTGGAGAAACACATCAGGAAGACCGTCGAGGCCTACGTTGACGATGTGGTTGTCAAAACTAAACATATCGGACAGTTGGTAAACAACCTCCGCGATACATTTGCCAGCCTACGGGAATATCAAATTAAGCTCAATCCGGAGAAATGCGTCTTCGGAGTCCTAGCCGGCAAACTCCTCGACTTTATCATATCCAGCCGAGGAATCGAGGCCAATCCGGAAAAAATACGAGCCTTGGACCGTTTGGAGGTACCAACACTAGTAGGATGCATGGCGGCATTAAGCCGCTTCATACCAAGACTCGGGGAGAAAGCGTTGCCTCTATACAGGCTGTTAAAGCAAACAAAGACATTCGTATGGACCAAGGAGTCCACGGCGGCCCTAGAAGACATCAAAACTCTCCTCCCTACTAATACTATCCTCGCGGCCCCAGGTGTATGTGAGCGATGATATTTTACATCTCGGCCACAAACCAGGTGGTTAGCGCAGTGCTCGTGATTGAACGAGACATGGAGGGTCACAAGTTCCAGGTCCAGAAGCCCGTTTATTATGTCTCTGAAGTCTTAACCCCTTGCAAAACGCATTAGCCTCACTATCAAAAGATAGCCTACATCGTCTTCATGGCATCACGAAAACTCCAGCACTACTTTCAAGAGTGCTCGGTGACCGTGGCATCCAACGTCCCATTAAGTGACATAATTAACAATAGGGATGCAACGGGGCGTATTGCCATATGGGCCATAGAGCTCCTACCTTTTGAAATCAGCTATCGAACGCGCTGAGCTATTAAATCTCAGTTGTTGGCTGACTTCGTGGCCGAATGGACGGAAGCCGAACTCCCTTGAGAGGACAACACCTATTCACATTGGACCATGTACTTCGATGGTTCCAAAATGCTTGCGGGCCTAAGGGTTGGCGTCATACTCAGGTCACCCATGGGCGACAATATTTGATATGTGTTACAAATTATGTACACGGATTCCAACAATGCTACCGAATACGAAGCCCTTTTACACGGACTCCGGATAGCAGTCTCCATGGGTGTCAAACGCCTGGAGGTCCGAGGTGATTCCAGCCTCGCCATCTCACAAGTCAACAATGAATTCGATGCCAAGGACCCAAAGATGACAGCATACCGGAATGTCATCTTAAAAATTTCGGCCAGGTTCGAGGGGCTGGAATTTCACTACATACCCCGAGATAGCAACCAGGCCATAGATAAACTCATCCGAATGGGCGCAAAGTGGGATAAAGTCCTGGACAATACCTTCCTCGAACAGCTCTTTAAGCCATCCGTAGTCTAGCAAGATGACAAAAGAACATCAGAGTCAAGCAACGTCGGGCAACATGCCTCGCCCGAAGATGACGAAGGACAAGGTGTAGTGGGAGGCTCGGCTATTCAGGAAACGAAGTCATGGCAGTCATCGCACCATGTTCAGAGCCGCTCCTCGCATACCTGCTCCATAAAGAGCTCCCCGATGACCAAACCGACGTACGACGGATCGTACGACAATCTAAAGCCTACAAGGTTCATGAAGGAGAGCTCTATAAGATGAGCACCACGGGTGTCCTCCAGCGATGCATATCCGAAGAGGAAGGAAGAAACTTACTTCAGGAGATACACTCCCGGATGAGCGGACATCATGCCGTTGCTCGGACCTTGGTCAGCAAGGCCTTCCGAGTTGGTTTCTATTGGCCAACTGCGGGCGCCGACGCCTCGGCGTTAGTACAGCGTTGCCCGGGCTGTCAAGTATTCGACAAACAAAGCCACATGCCTCCCAAGGTTCTCCGCACTATCCCCATCACCTGGCCTTTCGCGTTCTGGGGGCTAGATATGGTCGGCCCACTCAAGGGCGGATCAAGAGAAAAAAAGTACTTGCTTGTCATGGTTGACAAATTCACTAAGTGGATCGAAGCAAAGCCAGTCACCTCGGCCGACGCTACCCAAGTAATTGAGTTCATCTCTGGGGTAGTACACTGTTACTGTATCCCATATAGTCTGATTACAGACAACGGGGCAAACTTCACGGTCAAAGTGGTCAAAGGTTGGTGCGCAAAAATGGGCATCAAGCTCGATTACGCGTCGTATACCACCCGCAGTAAAATGGGCAAGTGGAGCGAGCCAATGGACTAATCCTTAGTGGCATCAAGCCAAGGCTAGTATGTTCCCTTAAAAAATCCGACTTCAAATGGGTCTTGAAACTCGATTCCGTCTTATGGATTTTGCGCACCACACAGAACAGATCCACCGGATACACACCGTTTTTTATGGTGTACGGCGCCGAGGCAGTACTCCCTTGCGACATCATACATGATGCACCTCGGGTACGCATTATGAAGAGCGGGAGGCCGAGCTCGATCAGCAGGATGCCTTGGATGCTCTCGAAGAAGATCGCAACGTCGCTCGGGCACGATCTGCTATCTACCAACAGCAAGCCCGACGCTACCACACCAGGGAGGTCTGTGCTAAGGACTTCAACGTCGGGGACCTAGTCATGAGGCTACATCCAGAGAAGCAGAAGCACAAACTCTCCCCTAGATGGGACGGGACAATTATTATTGACGAAGTACTAATCGACGGAGCTTACCGAATTCGGGATCCAGAGGACGGTCGTCTAGATCCCAATCCCTGGAACGCGGCGCTCCTCCGACGCTTCTACGGTTGACACCCCCCCCCAAACACTGCTTATGTATATAACTTACCCCCCCCTTTTTCTACACCTTGGAGCATCTTTTGAATGACTTCGAGAGATAATATAGCTTGTTCTTTTCAAAACATGAGTTGTTCCATCTCTTATACACTATTGTCTTTCAAGCCATAATATGCATCGATTTGATTTAAGATCTGGTCAACCTGGGTTGCTCGGCTCCTGTGCGTGCCCCTTACGTTCCCGATAATTCGGCTAAGGGGCAAAGGGAGCACCACTGCGATTGTTACTCCCGGGTCAGCCAGTGCAGTACCTCAGACGGACAAAGCCGAAAGCTAGCACTCTTAACATACAAATCGGTCGGCCATGACATAGGGTTAATGTGGAAGGGGTCTTTCAAACCCCAACCAGGGGCTTAGCCCCGAGGTCACTCGTCTTCGGACACATTTGCTCGGCACAATCACCCGAAAAAAGGAACTGTTGGAAGAACTATTTTCCTCGGAAGATGTTTCTTACGTTAAAAAGTAATATAACATAACTCTCCACCTCCTTCTTGTGTTTTGAGCCGTATAGCCGGATTGCCTTGTCTCCTGAAGCGCCTAGTCTAATTACTTCAACCAGTAGTATGGGACACTCCTCGACCATTGGTCGGAGAGGTGGAAGCTGATGGCTGGCTGACAGAGTTCGGAAACGCGGTCTGAATATTGACATAGAGTACTTCGATACACAAAGTCACACATACTTATTACACCCGGTCTAGTCCATCTATTAAGGTGTCTAGAGCGCAGTCCTTCTGCAAAAACCGAGCATCAGGCATAACACTCTCGTACACGAGACTAGTGGGTATCTCTTCACCGCCCAGCCCCATAGGCCCTACCTCGGCTAGATCCGTCATATTAAGACCTGTATACTCGGTCTTCACCATGGCCTAGGCCTCCCTCGCTCCTTCCCGACAGGCGGACACCTTCCAAGCCTGGATCCAGCGCCAAGCTCTTTTTAGCTTTTTGGCTAGGACGGCCATGTCTTCTGGCACCTGTACCACTATGGGCCATAAAGCTTGGAAAAGATCCTTCATCGACTTCCACGCACTCTCGTGCACCACAGATAGATGAGCCGCCATGTCTTCGGACACTAGACCTCCAGCGTCAGGGGTAGGCCGGACAGAGAAGCTGGCAAAGGAGAAAAGTCAGCCTGCTAATCACCTTGGCTAAACCTCATAACAGATTTTTGAAAATCACAACTTACCAAAAATCATGTCATCCATTCGACGATTCTCGAATTCAGCAACAGCCAGTTGAGCTTTTAAGCTCTCAATCTCCTGGGTTTGTCGGGCGTTTTTGGCCCTTAGCGCATTGACGCCATCCACCCTTTTGGTCACCACATGTTGGTTTTCTTGGCGCTGCGACTCCGTGTACATCAAATCCTCGCGGGCCTGCTTATGATCTCTCTCAAGATGACCTAGGGCTTCCGCTGCTACATGGGATTATGTCGTCAAGCCATCTCCTAAAATCCCAATGGCGCTAATAATATATGCTAGACAAGCACTTACCGTGTGCCTCCATGGTGAACTTCTTCACCTGCTCCACCTCGGCAAAGGCGGCATCTAACTTCGCCTTCGTTTGGGTGAGCGCCTCGGTCAGTTAACTATTCTTTGCCCGAGCTTCCTGTCAAGGACGACATGCGCTATTAGATATTCAAGCCTTGCTACGGCCGCATTTAGCCCATATCAAGCCTTAGGTGCTACTATCATACTTGGTAGTCTTGTTTTCCTTCAAGCAAACAAAGAAATACATGAAGAATTCGAAGGAACATGAACTTGGGTGAAGCCTCACCTGTTAACCTTGCGACAAGACGTCCAATGACTGATCAAAAGCACCTCGGGTCGCCCCAAGATATGCATCCACCGCACTGAGGGCATTGAACTCCTGATCCGACAAGGCTGAATTCCTTAAGGAAGCCTTTTGCCACCAATAATTCGCGGCACATTGGATCTCGGAAGGAGTAGACGAATTGGTCGATGAGTCCTCGGGGTGGGGAACCTCGGGAGTAACTCCTACAGTAGGGCATGCCTCCGCTTCCCTATGCGAGGTTGTTGTTCCCTCGGCCCTTGCACTCACTGCTATAGAAGAAGGCGAGGGTTTGCTTGCGAATAATCAAAGGGGTCAGGGCCTGATGTTGGAAATATGCCCTAGAGGCAATAATAAGTTGGTTATTATTATATTTCCTTGTTCATGATAATCGTTTATTATCCATGCTATAATTGTATTGATTGGAAACTCAAATACATGTGTGGGTACATAGACAACACTGTGTCCCTAGTAAGCCTCTAGTTGACTAGCTTGTTGATCAAAGATGGTTAAGGTTTCCTAGCCATAGACATGAGATGTCATTTGATAACGGGATCACATCATTAGGAGAATGATGTGATGGACAAGACCCAAACTGTAAACGTAGCATTTGATCGTGTCAGTTTATTGCTATTGTTTTCTGCATGTCAAGTATCTGTTCCTTTGACCATGAGATCATGCAACTCACTGACACCGGAGGAATACCTTGTGTGTATCAAACGTCGCAACGTAACTGGGTGACTATAAAGGTGCTCTACAGGTATCTCCGAGGGTGTCTGTTGGGTTGGCATGGATCAAGACTGGGATTTGTTACTCCGTGTGACGGAGAGGTATCTCAGGGCCCACTCGGTAATACAACATCACAATGAGCCTTGCAAGCAATGTGACTAAAGTGTTAGCCACGAGATCTTGTATTACGGAACGAGTAAAGAGACTTGCCGGTAACGAGATTGAACTAGGTATAGTGATACCGACGATCGAATCTCGGGCAAGTAACATACCGAAGAACAAAGGGAACAGCATACGGGATTAACTGAATCCTTGACATAGAGGTTCGACCGATAAAGATCTTCGTAGAATATGTAGGAGCCAATATGGGCATCCAGGTCCCGCTATTGGTTATTGGCCGTAGAGGTGTCTCGGTCATGTCTACATAGTTCTCGAACCCGCAGGGTCTACACACTTAACGTTTGGTGACGATTAGTATAATTGAGTTATTATGTTGGTGACCGAAAGTTGTTCGGAGTCCCGGATAAGATCCCGGACATGACGAGGATCTCCGGAATAGTCCGGAGGTAAAGATTGATATATGTGATAATAGTGTTTTGATCTCTGGAAGGGTTCCGGAGTTCACCGGAAGGGGTTCCGGATGTTTACCGAAGTGTTCGGGTGCAGCAACACTTTATATGAGCCAAAGGGATAAAGCCCACAAGGTATTGGAAAGTGCAAAAGTAGTTTTGCTGCCGCGTAAGCGGTACTACCGCTTGGTGAAGCGGTACTACCGCCCAAGCGGTACTACCGCTTGTGTGAAGCGGTACTACCGCTTGTGCGCGGCTGTGCACGGTTCGGCAGGGATCCGAGTTGGACTCTTTCCCTGCGGGCCAAACCGACCTTGTGCGGGCAAAACCGACCCGGAGGAGGCTTTTACTCCAAGTTTAGACCCCAAGGCTCAACATATAAATAGAGGGGCAGGGCTAGCACACGGGACACATCAGGATTTCCCAAGCCGTGTGCCGGCAACCCTAGCCCTCTAGTTCCTCCGTCATAATCTCCGTAGTGCTTGGCGAAGCCCTGCAGAGATTGTTCCTCACCACCATCACCACGCCGTCGTGCTGCTGGAACTCAACCACTACTTCACCATCGCTCGCTGGATCGAGGAGGTGAAGGCGTCATCAAGCCGTACGTGTGTTGAACGCGGAGGTGCCGTCCGTTCGGCACTAGATCGGAAGGATCGTGATTGGATCGCGGGACGCTCGGCGATTTGGATCGCGAAGACGTTCGACTACATCAACCGCGTTTATTAACGCTTCCGCTTAGCGATCTACAAGGGTATGTAGATTCACTCTCCCTCTCGTAGATGCTCATCACCATGGATAGATCTTATGTGTGCGTAGGAAAATTTTTGTTTCCCATGCAACGTTCCCCAACAGTGGCATCATGAGCTAGGTCTATGCGTAGATGAGATCTCGAGTAGAACACAAACGAGTTGTGGGCGTGGGTGTATACATATTGCTTGCCGTTACTAGTTGATACTTGATTCAGCGGTATTGTGAGATGAAGCGGCCCGGACCGACATTACGCGTACGCTTACGCGAGACTGGTTTTACCGCTGCGTGCACTTGTTGCATAAAGGTGACTGGCGGGTGTCTGTCTCTCTCACTTTAGTTGAATCGGTTCAATGAAGAGGGTTCTTTTAGAAGATCAAAAAGCAATCACTACACCACGTTGTGGTTTTGCGTAGGTAAGAACGGTTCTTGCAAACCCGTAGCAGCCACGTAAAATTTGCAACAACAATTAGAGGACGTCTAACTTGTTTTTGCAGGGTATGTTGTGATGTGATATGGCCAATTACATGATGAGATATATGTGATGTATGAGATGATCATGTGTTGTATAGAATATCACGACTTGCATGTCGATGAGTACGGCAACTGGCAGGAGCCATAGAGTTGTCTTTAATTATTGTATGACCTGCGTGTCAATCATTAAGCGCTATGTAATGCTTTACTTTATCGCTAAACGTTAGCAATAGTCGTGGAAGCAACAGTCGGCGCGACAACCTCATGGCGACACGTTGATGGAGATCAAGATGATGGAGATCATGGTGTCATGCCGGTGACGATGGAGATCATGCCGGTGCTTTGGAGATGGAGATCAAAAGCACGAGTTCATGGCCATATCATGTCACTTATGATTTGCATGTGATGTTAATCCTTTTATGCATCTTATTTTGCTTAGGACGACGGTAGCATTATAAGGTGATCCCTCACTTAAATTTCAAGATAAAATTGTGTTCTCCCCAAGTGTGCACCGTTGCGAAAGTTCGTCGTTTCGAGACACGTCGTGATGATCGGGTGTGATAGACTCTACGTTCGCATACAACGGGTGTAAGCCATGTTACACGTGCGGAACACTCGGGTTAAACTTGACGAGCCTAGCATGTACAGACATGGCCTCGGAACACAAGAGACCGAAAGGTCGAACATGAGTCATATAGTAGATATGATCAACATGAAGATGTTTACCATTGAAACCACCTCAACTCACGTGATGATCGGACTTGAGTTGGTGGATTTGGATCATGTTACACTCGAATGATCGGAGGGATGTCAATTTGAGTGGGAGTTTTTTAAATATGATTAACTAAACTCATTATCTAAGAACAATAGTCTAAGTTGTCTTTGCTATATTTATGTTGTAGATCATGGCTCGCGCAGTAGCACCCCTGAATTTTAATGCGTTCCTAGAGAAAGCTAAGTTGAAAGATGATGGAAGTAACTTTGTGGACTGGGCCCGTAATCTAAGGATTATCCTTACGGCTTCCCAGAAGGCTTATGTCCTTGATGCACCGCTTGGTGATCCACCCGCTCCAGTTGAGTCTCTAGACGTTGTGAACGCCTGGCAGGCTCGTTCTGATGATTACTCAATAGTTCAATGTGCAATGTTGTATGGCTTAGAACCGGGACTTCAAAGACGTTTTGAACGTCATGGAGCATATGAGATGTTCCAGGAGTTGAAGTTTATCTTTCAGAAGAATGCCCGGATCGAGAGATATGAGATCTCCGATAAGTTCTATGCTTGCAAGATGGAGGAGAACGGGTCTATCAGTGATCACGTGCTCAGAATGTCTGGGTACTCCACCCGTCTGGCTGAGTTAGGGATGCCCCTTCCGCCAGAGGCTATCACTGACAGAGTTCTTCAATCATTGCCACCTAGCTACAAGAGCTTCGTGTTGAACTATAACATGCACGGGATGAACAAGTCAGTCGCCGAGCTGTTTGCGATGCTGAAAGCCGCTGAGTTTGAAATTCAGAAGGAGCATCAAGTGTTGATGGTCAATAAAACCACTAGTTTCAAGAAAAATGGCAAGGGTAAGAAGGGTAACTCCAAGAAGAGTGGCAAAGCAGTTGCTCCTCTCGTGAAGAAACCCAAGGCTGGACCCAAACCAGAAACTGTGTGTTTTCATTGCAAGGGAACTGGACACTGGAAGCGGAATTGCCCCAAGTATTTGGCTGACAAGAAGGCGGCCAACAACAAACAAGGTATATATGATATACATGTTATTGATGTGTACCTTACCAACTCTCGTTGTAGTGCCTGGGTATTTGATACCGGTGCGGTTGCTCATATTTGCAACTCAAAACAGGAACTGCGGAATAGACGGAGGCTGGCAAAGGACGAAGTGACGATGCGCGTGGGAAATGGTTCCAAGGTTGATGTGATCGCCGTCGGCACGCTCGCTCTTCGATTACCGTCGGGATTAGTGATGAACCTAAATAAGTGTTATTTGGTGCCTGCGTTAAGCATGAACATTATATCTGGATCTTGTTTATTGCGAGACGGTTACTCATTTAAATCAGAGAATAATGGTTGTTCTATTTATATGAGTAATATCTTTTATGGTCATGCACCCGATGTGAAGGGTTTATTCTTATTGAATCTCGATAGTAATGATACACATGTTCATAACATTGATGCCAAAAGATGTAGAATTGATAATGATAATACCACTTTCTTGTGGCACTGCCGTTTAGGTCATATTGGCGTAAAACGCATGAAGAAGCTCCATGCTGATGGACTTTTGGAGTCACTTGATTTTGAATCACTTGACACATGTGAGCCATGCCTCATGGGCAAGATGACTAAAACGCCGTTCTCTGGAATAATGGAACGGGCAAGTGACTTATTGGAAATCATACATACTGATGTGTGCGGTCCGATGAGCATTGAGGCGCGCGGTGGTTATCGTTACTTTCTCACCTTCACTGATGACTTAAGTAGATATGGGTATATTTACTTAATGAAACACAAGTCTGAAACATTTGAAAAGTTCAAACAATTTCAGAGTGAAGTTGAGAATCATCGTAACAAGAAGATTAAATTCCTACGATCTGATCGAGGAGGAGAATATCTGAGTTATGAGTTTGGCAGTCACTTAAGACAATGTGGAATTGTTTCACAACTAACACCGCCTGGAACACCACAGCGTAATGGTGTGTCCGAACGTCGTAATCGAACCTTATTGGATATGGTGCGATCTATGATGTCTCTTGCCGATTTGCCACTATCGTTTTGGGGTTATGCATTAGAGACAGCTGCATTCACTTTAAATAGGGCACCATCGAAATCCGTTGAGACGACGCCATATGAACTTTGGTTTGGCAAGAAGCCAAAGCTGTCGTTTCTTAAAGTTTGGGGATGTGATGCTTATGTCAAAAAGCTTCAGCCTGAAAAGCTGGAACCCAAAGCGGAGAAATGCGTCTTCATAGGATACCCAAAAGAGACAGTTGGGTATACCTTCTACCTCAGATCCGAGGGCAAAGTGTTTGTCGCTAAAAACGGAACATTTCTTGAGAAAGAGTTTCTCTCGAAAGAATTGAGTGGGAGGAAGATAGAACTTGATGAGGTTGTTGAACCTTTACTTCAACCTGAGAGTAGCGCAGCGCAGAAAGTTGTTTCTGTGGAGCCTACATTAGCTGAAGAGGAAGTTAATGATGATGATCATGAAGCTTTGGATCAAGTTGCTATCGAACCTCGTAGGTCGACAAGGACGCGTACTGCTCCTGAGTGGTACGGCAACCCTGTCTTAGAGGTCATGTTGTTAAACAACGATGAACCTACGAGCTATGGAGAAGCGATGATGAGCCCGGATTCCGAGAAGTGGTTAGAGGCCATGAAATCCGAGATGGGATCCATGTATGAAAACAAAGTATGGACTTTGGAAGTATTACCTGAAGGGCGTAAGGCCATTCAGAACAAATGGATCTTTAAGAGGAAGACGGACGCGGACGGTAATGTCACCGTCTATAAAGCTCGACTTGTGGCAAAGGGTTTTTCACAAGTTCAAGGAGTTGACTACGATGAGACCTTCTCACCCGTAGCGATGCTTAAGTCCGTCAGAATCATGTTAGCAATAGCTGCCTTTTTCGATTATGAAATTTGGCAGATGGATGTCAAAACAGCGTTCCTTAACGGTTACCTTAAGGAAGAGTTGTATATGATGCAACCAGAAGGTTTTGTTGATCCAGAGAATGCTGACAAAGTTTGCAAACTCCAGCGATCCATTTATGGACTGGTGCAAGCATCTCGGAGTTGGAATCTTCGTTTTGATGAGGTGATCAAAGCGTTCGAGTTTATACAAGTTTACGGAGAAGCTTGTATTTACAAGAAAGTGAGTGGGAGCTCTATAGCGTTTCTAATATTATATGTGGATGACATATTGCTGATTGGAAACAATATAGAAATGCTGGAAAGCGTAAAGGAATATTTGAACAAGAGTTTTTCAATGAAGGACCTAGGAGAAGCTGCTTTCATATTAGGCATCAAGATCTATAGAGATAGATCGAGACGCTTAATAGGACTTTCACAAAGCACATACCTTGACAAAGTTTTGAAGAAGTTCAAAATGGATCAGTCCAAGAAGGGGTTCTTGCCTGTTTTGCAAGGTGTGAAGTTGAGTAAGACTCAATGCCCAGTGACTGCAGAAGATAGAGAAAAGATGAGTGTCATCCCCTATGCTTCAGCCATAGGCTCTATCATGTATGCAATGCTGTGCACAAGACCCGATGTCAGCCTTGCCATAAGTATGGTCGGAAGGTTTCAAAGTGATCCAGGAATGGAACACTGGACGGCGGTCAAGAATATCCTGAAGTACCTGAAAAGGACTAAGGACATGTTTCTCGTTTATGGAGGTGATCAAGAGCTCGTCGTAAAGGGTTACGTCGATGCAAGCGTTGACACTGATCCGGATGACTCTAAGTCGCAAACCGGATACGTATTTATTCTTAATGGGGGTGCGGTTAGCTGGTGCAGTTCCAAGCAAAGCGTGGTAGCTGATTCTACATGCGAAGCGGAGTACATCGCTGCCTCGGAGGCGGCGAAGGAAGGTGTCTGGATGAAGGAGTTCATGACAGATCTTGGAGTAGTACCTAGTGCACTTAACCCAATGACTCTGTTTTGTGATAATACTGGTGCCATTGCTCTAGCCAAGGAACCAAGATTTCACAAGAGGACCAGACACATAAAGCGACGTTTCAATTCCATCCGCGATTACATCAAGGAGGACGACATAAATATTTGCAACGTACACACGGATCTGAATGTTGCAGATCCGATGACTAAACCTCTTCCAAGGGCTAAACATGAACAACACCAGAACTGCATGGGTGTTCGATTCATTACAATGTAAATCACATAGTGATGTGAACTAGATTATTGACTCTAGTGCAAGTGGGAGACTGTTGGAAATATGCCCTAGAGGCAATAATAAGTTGGTTATTATTATATTTCCTTGTTCATGATAATCGTTTATTATCCATGCTATAATTGTATTGATTGGAAACTCAAATACATGTGTGGGTACATAGACAACACTGTGTCCCTAGTAAGCCTCTAGTTGACTAGCTTGTTGATCAAAGATGGTTAAGGTTTCCTAGCCATAGACATGAGATGTCATTTGATAACGGGATCACATCATTAGGAGAATGATGTGATGGACAAGACCCAAACTGTAAACGTAGCATTTGATCGTGTCAGTTTATTGCTATTGTTTTCTGCATGTCAAGTATCTGTTCCTTTGACCATGAGATCATGCAACTCACTGACACCGGAGGAATACCTTGTGTGTATCAAACGTCGCAACGTAACTGGGTGACTATAAAGGTGCTCTACAGGTATCTCCGAGGGTGTCTGTTGGGTTGGCATGGATCAAGACTGGGATTTGTTACTCCGTGTGACGGAGAGGTATCTCAGGGCCCACTCGGTAATACAACATCACAATGAGCCTTGCAAGCAATGTGACTAAAGTGTTAGCCACGAGATCTTGTATTACGGAACGAGTAAAGAGACTTGCCGGTAACGAGATTGAACTAGGTATAGTGATACCGACGATCGAATCTCGGGCAAGTAACATACCGAAGAACAAAGGGAACAGCATACGGGATTAACTGAATCCTTGACATAGAGGTTCGACCGATAAAGATCTTCGTAGAATATGTAGGAGCCAATATGGGCATCCAGGTCCCGCTATTGGTTATTGGCCGTAGAGGTGTCTCGGTCATGTCTACATAGTTCTCGAACCCGCAGGGTCTACACACTTAACGTTTGGTGACGATTAGTATAATTGAGTTATTATGTTGGTGACCGAAAGTTGTTCGGAGTCCCGGATAAGATCCCGGACATGACGAGGATCTCCGGAATAGTCCGGAGGTAAAGATTGATATATGTGATAATAGTGTTTTGATCTCTGGAAGGGTTCCGGAGTTCACCGGAAGGGGTTCCGGATGTTTACCGAAGTGTTCGGGTGCAGCAACACTTTATATGAGCCAAAGGGATAAAGCCCACAAGGTATTGGAAAGTGCAAAAGTAGTTTTGCTGCCGCGTAAGCGGTACTACCGCTTGGTGAAGCGGTACTACCGCCGGAGCGGTACTACCGCTTGTGTGAAGCGGTACTACCGCCCAAGCGGTACTACCGCTTGTGTGAAGCGGTACTACCGCTTGTGCGCGGCTGTGCACGGTTCGGCAGGGATCCGAGTTGGACTCTTTCCCTGCGGGCCAAACCGACCTTGTGCGGGCAAAACCGACCCGGAGGAGGCTTTTACTCCAAGTTTAGACCCCAAGGCTCAACATATAAATAGAGGGGCAGGGCTAGCACACGGGACACATCAGGATTTCCCAAGCCGTGTGCCGGCAACCCTAGCCCTCTAGTTCCTCCGTCATAATCTCCGTAGTGCTTGGCGAAGCCCTGCAGAGATTGTTCCTCACCACCATCACCACGCCGTCGTGCTGCTGGAACTCAACCACTACTTCACCATCGCTCGCTGGATCGAGGAGGTGAAGGCGTCATCAAGCCGTACGTGTGTTGAACGCGGAGGTGCCGTCCGTTCGGCACTAGATCGGAAGGATCGTGATTGGATCGCGGGACGCTCGGCGATTTGGATCGCGAAGACGTTCGACTACATCAACCGCGTTTATTAACGCTTCCGCTTAGCGATCTACAAGGGTATGTAGATTCACTCTCCCTCTCGTAGATGCTCATCACCATGGATAGATCTTATGTGTGCGTAGGAAAAATTTTGTTTCCCATGCAACGTTCCCCAACACCTGACACAGTACCTTTAACACATGCCGTAATTAAGAAGTTACCTGGTAACCGAGGGGGCACTTCCGCCTGCCCCCATGACCTCGGCATGTGCGTATTGCACCTTCCGCGGGGACCTCTCTACTAGAGCTACCCCTCTGCGTTGATGTTTGGAATGCCGTCCCTTTGAAGGAGGAATCAGGCGGCTAGGGGCTGGAGGACGAGCAACTCGCTTTCTATTAGAGGAAGGGAGTGTTACAGATGAAGCTGGCCTCGTCCCAGGAACGTCGGGGGCAATGGCGACCCTGGAGCCATCAAGGCTCTCCAAGAAAATTTCCGCCCTTCATAGATAAGGGCTAGGTCCTCATCTCTATTAAAGAGGGGATCCTCATCTCGGCAGTGCGACTCCGGTTCGAGTGTCGGGCTTCTTATGGCCTCAACCCAACGCCTCCATCTCTGTTCAAAACAAGTGCATGGTTGGTTAGATTAATTATCTAATACTTCAGATGGACGAGGGAAGTAGGAGAAACTTACTATGTCAGCGGATTGTAGTAGGACAGCCCGTCCCCAAATTGCCGCTTGGCGAAGTCCCCCGCCGTCCCGTGATAAATGCCAGCCAGCACCGATCCAAAGGTTGTTTGGTCAAAGAAGTCCTCGTGGATTGTTCGTGAGGCATCTTCGGTCCTGTTGAACTCGCACAATAGACAAGGGAGTTGCCGAAGTGACTGCACTCTTCGGATCATCGTTGTGGCCATTACATCTATTATAGTAAGGTCGGTGCTTGTCTATTGCTTAACCCGAACTGCCAGCTTGGTAACCTCAACACTCTCCTCTTGAGAGGGGCCTTGAAGCCTCCAGCTATAACGCCTCCTCGGGGGCTCCATGGAAAACGAAGGGAGTACGGGATGAACTGGGTCGAGGAGAGGAACGTTGTCTACGTAGAACCACTTGGTTGGCCAGACGTTAGTGTCCTCCCGAGGTGTGCCTGATGGATACTCGGTCCCCTTGATCCGGTAGACTTCAGCTGTCGCGACCTCATACAACTTCCCGCGGGAGAACAGGGCACTACACAGAAATACTTTCTCCATAGTCCGAAGTGTGCCTCGCATCCGAGGTGTATCTCGCAAAGGGCGATGAACCCCGCGGTATGTAAAATCGAGTTGCGGTGAAGTGGTGAAGCTGCAGCCCATAGAACTCCAACAGGGCCCGAAGGAAGGGGTGAATGGGAAACCCTAAGCCGCGTAATAAGAAGGACACGAAGCATACCCTTTCGCCCTCTTGAGGAGAAGGGTGATTCTCTGCGTGCACTTGCCCGCTCACGGATGTCAAGCCAGAGCGGGTCGCTGCCAAATCTGAATTTGGCAAATATCCTTGCTTGGCCAGGCACTCCAGTTGAGGGCGCGAAATGGCGCAACTGCCCCAGTCACCTCTAATAGGACCGTGAGGGCGCCTCGAAGAGCCAACGTCGCTCGCCATGAAGAACTCTCGAGGCTGGACTTGGGACAAGGGGAGCTCTTGTGCAATTTGCTTGAAAAAGGAGTCTGGGGTGAGTGGTAAGTTCGCACGCCTGGCTTGCCACTAAAAGGGGGAAAAGGCCTACGCTTCAACGTTTCACCATAAAGCGGTCCAATTCCCCATAAGAGGTGGTTACGAAGGTGAGTAATTAGATGCCACATGCGATGGAGTCGGGCCCACCGGGCAGAATCGCTAACTTAGCCAAAGACGTCCTAAAACCAAGCTAGAGGAATCAAGGGAACTCGCCTATCGAGCCGAAGACTACGGGAACCAAAGTCCGGGAGCATCGTCCTCGGCATCGAAGACCAGTTCAGGGGCTACTGACGGTGTCCTAGAATAGGGGGCCCTAACCTAATCGGCCCAGGCTCCTCGGATTGGGTCAATGGGTCCACCTCCTTCTCAAGATGGACTTCGGAAGCTGCACGATGGGGCGTGATCGGGGTTACGTCTGCCGAAGGCTTTTCGTATACTACAAGACTTCTCCTACCGCCTCTACGCCAAGATACCGACCTTGTAACCCTAGATGCCCTACCTGGCGTGTATATAAGCCATAGGGTTTAGCCCGTATAGGGGACATCAACGCAATATCATTCACCTAGCCCTAGAGTTAGAACACATCTGACGATCTCGAGGTAGATCAACTCTGTACTTGATACTTCTCCATAGATATAAACAAGAGCAGGAAGTAGGGTATTACCTCCGTCAAGAGGGCCCGAACCTGGGTAAACATCATCCCCTTGTTCCTGTAACCACCCGTCCGAGATCCGCAGCTCGGGACCTCCTACCCCGAGGTCTGCCGGTTTTCACACTGACAACTGACAATAGGCGAAACTTCTGCACGCCAAACTAAAAATTCAAGGCATAGTCCATTCTTCAGTTGTGAAGAAGTCTAATCCTGTTGCTCTAGGTGGAAGTTCAACTTAACATTCTCCACTGAAAATTCTGGTATATCAAACATTGTTTGGAACAGTTGACAAATGTATGTGCCTCGAGATCTGGTGGGGGATTGTTGGATTATAGATGGGCTTAGGCCTATGTAACACAATAATCCTTGGTTAATCTCTATGACCCATGTGGGTGTACGGCAAGTGGTAGGAAGTTTAGTACCATACTGCTACAGTAGTAAGAGTGAGGACCCTTTATAAGGGCTGCCCTACCACATGTTAGTGGGAGGTTGGGAAGAGGAGTTGTACACGCGCGCTCCTCCTCCTCCGCCGCCCGCCTCGCCTCGTCACGACGCGTGCGCGCGCCGCGGGTTGCGGGAATGAGCCAAGCCGAGCCTTACTTTTGTCGGTCAGAAATGGTTAATTAAATGTGGATTAATTAACGAGTCGCTAAACGAAAGTGCCACTGTTTGAGACGTTGGACCATGGGCTGTTCGCGGACTCGGTCGTGGGCCTGGCCCAGGGCCATATACACGACGGCCTATATAAGGAGGCGCCGCCAGTGGAGTGAAACCGGATTCGTTCACTCTCTCCCTCTCTGTGGAACCCTAGCCGTCATCTATTGTTCTTCTCAGTGTGCTGCTTCTGGTGATCCCATCCCGGCGACCGCATGCACGGTTGGTCGGGAGAGCAGGTGCCTCCGGAACCATGTCATTCGAGATCCTGTCCGGGAGAACGGCAATAAGGTTTTTGGGAGCATATTGACGTGACTGCTCCCGACCCGTCCCCTTCTCCGTCCTTCTCTGCTTCGACTACTTCCTCTGCATCGACACCATGGTCGACGACACCGCCGCCAAGAGGAAGGCCACGGACGACACTGAGGCTGCTGCTGCCGCCGCCGCGTTGGCCTGGCCAACAGGAGGGTATGATTTGTTCATCCCCCATTTACTCGTACTCATACTAGCCGTATATGCCATGTTCATAGATATTTTGGTTCTATGTACTGTACGTGCTAGTATGCTTAGGTATCGGAATGAAGTGCATACCGTATTTATCATGCTTGTTGTTTATTCGTGAATTAGATCAATCGGCAAAGTGCTAATTATTCCATCAAAACTATGTGCACGTTCGGTCACACGGAGCTCCATTCCCATGACACAGATACACTACACTAATCTACGGTAGGCTGCGGTGGATCCCTTTGTCTTCCCCATGTCTGGCAGACTCTTGGGAGTCCTGGAGGCATATTGAACGAGCATGGTGCCCCATGTTTGGTTTTGATAATTGATGACAATTCCTATGGACTAATGGTTGCCTTGAGTTATATTTGAAGGTTTTGTCCATAGGCACTGTTTAAAAACCATTTGTTGGTTAAAGGTTATTGGAAGAAGATTATGTAGACCAAGGTGTTATTCAAGGAGTTATCCAAAGATTGGTCATGCGAGTGTTGACCCTATTGCAAGCATGTATTGAAGAAAAAAGATTGTGTGAATATTCATGTTTACCTTCAAGACATCACCTTCATGAAGAGAGAAGATAAGATTCAAGCTTGATCAAGACTAAGTACAAAGTATGGATTCAAGTTGATCAACATACAAAGCATAGAAGATGTACCGGATGGGATCAAGAGATCTCATGGTATGGTAAGCATTGTCCATTAGGCTTTGTGTACTAACTCATGGTCTATGTGAGAGTTCTTTGTGGGGTTAGGTATGTTTTCATGGGCGTGCATCAAAAGGAATATATCATATAACCCAGGAGGATGACATCAAGTGGTGATCATCATCAAGATTGCGGTGTGCAAGTTCAAATGGAGCATCACGAAGAGATCACATGCTTGAAGTTTGGCGTTCATTATGGTGGCAATGGACATGTGAAGATGTGCCAAAGAGAGGCTCACCCATCGTGGAGTATGGGGGAGCAATCTACTAGTCTTCATCAAGCCGAAGCAATCAAGAAATGTAATCCATCTTGAGGAGGACAAGATTGTCATCATCTAGCTTCAGGGGACTATGTGCAAGTAAAATGTTTCCCTTGATATGTTTTCTATTTTACCGGTCACATGGTATTAATTGGGAGACCGGGTTATAGGATTGATTGTTGTACTATCAAGAGGGGCTCTCGAGTGAGTAGCTTGATCGTATCGTTCGCAGACAACTCAAACCATTGCATCCTTTGCATCATTTTTCTTGATTCTTATTTGGATTTTCTCTATGTGAGGTTTTAGAGTTTGTGTTTGTCTTATTGTCAAACTCAATCTCATCGAAAATGGAGTTTGCATGCATCATCTTTGAGTTTTCGGTGTTGGAGAATTTGCCAGTTCATATTTTGGGAAGGTCCTCTCCCTTATCATATTGGTATTTATTCTTCATTGCTAGTTCTTAATATATCTAACAAGCTTGAGTTTGCTGATTTCGGAGCCCGTATGCAAAAGTTATGACAATTTTGGTTTCTTCTGTTTTGCTTGGAGTATTTTGCAGCACCCAAGCGATAGTACCGCTTGGTACCACGGTAGTACCGCTTCATGCGGTACTTCCGTTGTGGTATACCGCAGCTACTTCCGTTTGGGAAAATGCTTCTGTAGTCTTATAAGCGATAGTAGAGTGGTAGTACCGCTTACTGCAGTAGTACTGCATTCTACTGCCGCACGTACTTCTGCTAGTTCATATACTTATGTAACTCGTCACGAATTTCACGGTAGGAGAGCGGTAGTAGGGAGAGGTAGTACCGCTTCGTGCGGTACTACCGTCCTACCCATCTTCTACTACCGCTCCCTCGAGCGGCAGTACAGCTTGAGCACGACCAGTGAGCATAACGGTTGGATTCGGGGGACCTTTTAAGCGGGTCTTCTTCCCCAATGGATCTTATCCTTTGAGTTCGTGTTTGCCCCCACTGTTGATCTTCCTTGAGCTTGTTGTCTCTCAATCCCTCAATGATTCCTACTCCTTTTTAAGGGAAAACAGAGAGGAGATCTAGATCTACATTTCCACCAATTAGTTTCTCCTCTAAGTGAGGGGAACCTCTTGGATCTAGATCTTGAGTTCTTTGTGTTCTCCTTGTTATTCTTCTCATATTTCTCAATAGTTTTTGTTGTGGTGCGAGATTTGGGAGTGAGGGACTTGAAAACTTCATGTGTTCTTGCTAGCGGTGGTAGCGGCAGCCTTCTCGATGTTGGTGGACATGTTGACGATGAAGGTGATGCAAACGTAGACAACGTAGTGGATGCAAACGAACAGAGGCGAGCAGCCGCGTAGGAGACGCTCCCCAAAAACTTAATTACCCCTCTCCCGCATAGGATCTGGAAAGGCGGGGTTTCAGAGGCCTGCTCTCCGTCAACCGTGTAAGCGGTGGACGGGACGGGATCACCGGCGGCAGCAGCAGCAGCAAAGGAACGGCAGTGTGTGGTGCGCGTGACAAGGCAGAGCAGATGTGATCTGATCTTCGTGATGGCTAGGGTTGGTCGGTGCCTCCAATATATAGGCACGACCACGTGGAGAGACGTGGGTTGGACCCACGTCCGAGTCGGTAACAGCCCACGATCTGACGTCTCAGATCGTGGCCCTTCTGTTCGGGACTCCGTTCCTGACCGGTAAAAATAAACGCATAGGTATGAGCTCGGCTCATTCTCGCCCGCGTTGTGGCTTGGCGGGCGGCGGAGGAGGAGCGCGCGGGAACCACTTCTCTTCTCAAGCTCCAATAACGTGTGGAAGAGAATCGCATATAAGGAGGTCCAACTCCTCTCCAACTAACAACATGGGACTAAACTTCCCACCACACCCATTGTCGTAAAATCTACATGGGCCCTTAAAGATTTTCCGAAATTATTAGATGGGCCCAAGGCCCACCCTATATTTCAACAGAGAGTCATGTGTGTCTTAATTTTAGAAACACGTGCAATTTTATTCTTACTTATATAAAAATTACAGGTGCACTGATTTGGATCAAAGATCCGAAAAAATACAAAATAGCGCATATGACTAAAAATTTACAATGAAACTTCTTGTCTATGTGCCGCCCACAGGCCACATCAGGTCTGGCCCTGCTCCCATGCAACGAGGGTCAGCACAGTAACCACGTGCCACATCATGTTGACGTTACACTTACGTCCTGTGTGTATTTTCCATCCATTTTTTCTTCACATTTTAGGTTTAGTTTTTTTTGCTTTATTCTTTTACTTTAGTTTATATCTCTATATATTATAATATATACATATATATCTTACAAAAAAAATCAGAAATTTTTGAAAAATGTTATTATGTGTTCTAAAAATGTTAAATGTGTATACGAAAGTTTTTGTGATATTTAAAAAATCTGACCCGTTTCAAACAAAATATACATGACCTTTAACAAAATGCTTATACAATGTAAACAAATCAGGAACATGTTTTAAAAACAAGTGTTCCGTACATTAAAATAAAAATGTATGTTGCATTTGAAAAAATAGCTCAAAAGAAATGTTGTTATTGTTCTGTATTTGAAAAATGTTTTAATTGTATTCATAAAAATGTTCAAAATATGTCTTTCTAAGAATGTTAATCATGTAACTAAAAATGTTTAAACATGTATTAAAAATATATGGATGTGTACAAAAAATGTACAATGTGTCAAAACAAGTAGACATTAAAACAATATATAGAAAAAAACGGTAATCATGTATTTCAAAATGTTACCGTGTATGAAAACAATGATAGTAATGTATAAAAAAATAAAAAATATATATGACAAAACTTACACATTAAGACATATATAAAAAAATTAATTATGTAGTTGGAAAATATTAAACATGTACAGTATATAAAATACTCTTGTTGTATACAAACGAAGTGCAGCGTGTATGAAAAAAACTAGATAATAAGCATATATTGAAAAAAATATTAATCATCTATTTGAAAAATGTTAAACTTCTATATAATAATGTCACTGATGAATACAAAAAAAAAAGTACATTCTGCGTGAAAAAAAAGTAGAAACATGTTGAAAAACACTAAGGAAGAGAGGCGAAAATAAAAAAAAACTGACAAAAGAACAAAGAAACCAAATAGAATCCGAACAAAGAACAAGGAAGAAAAGTGAAAAATACATATGAAAACATATATTTCAAAACTGTCGAATATGTATAAAAATTGCATAGAATGTTAAAAATGTATAAAAATATTATTGATGTATACAAAAAGGTACAACATGTATGAAAAAATTAGACATCAAAACATATATTTTAAAAAAATGTTAACGTGTATTTGCAAAATGTAGACTTGTAAAAACTATTCTTGATACATACAAAGAAATGTACAACGTGTATGGAAAAAGGTACACACTAAACATATAATGAAAAAAATATTTACCTTAAAACATATTAAACGTGTATGGTAATGTCTTTGATGTATACGAAGAATGTAAATTTTGCGTCAAAAAAGTAGATACATGTTGAAAAAAAAATGGAAAGAAATTCAAACAAAAAAGATGAAACCCCCAAAAAAGAAACCGAAGAAAGAAAAAATAAAAACATACATGAAAATATTTGATGTCAAAACATATATTTGATAAAATGATAATTATTTATTTTTTAAAATTCAGACATGTATAAAACATTCGTCGAAAAGGTACAAAAGGTACAAACAAAATTAGTCATTGAAAGATATATTTATAAAATATAAAATTATTTAAAACATGTCCAACATGTATAAAAAATGTTCTTGGGGTATCTGAAGAATGTACATTGTGTGTGAAAAAAAGTTGACACATGTCGAAGAAAAGAAAATACAAAAAGGATAAAAAAAACAAACAAGAAAAGGGCAAAAGAAAAACAAATAGAAAGGGAAGAAAAAAAAGGAACTACTTAACATACTTGAAAAAAGTAGACATAAAAACTAATATACTTAAAAGAATGTTAATTATGTATTTGAAAAATGTTAGACGTGTATAAAAGAAAATTTTATTATATGCAAAAAACGAACAACTTTTATGAAATACATATTAATCATGTATTTTGAAAACAGTTACCTTGTATAAAATTGTCTCTAATTTATACGAAAAATGTAAATTGTGCGTGGAAAAAGTAGACACGTGTTAACAAATCAATTTTTTGGAAAAGGATGAAACCTGGGAAGAAACACAAAACCATCAGTAGCACAAATAAAACAAAAAATAAACCAAAAAAGGAAAAACGATAAACAGTAAAAATACATGAAAAAATTAGACATCAAAGCATATTTGGTAAATTGTTAACTATGTATTTGAAACATGTTGAACATTTATAAAAACATTTATTAATGTACATAAAAAAACATACAACGTGTATGGGAAAAAGTAGACATTAAAACGCATATCTAAAAAATCATGTTTTGATAATGTTAAACGTTTATTAAATTTCCCTTTTGGTTACAAAAATTGTACATTGTGCGTGGGAAATAGTACCACGTGTTGAATTTGTTTGAAAATAACAAAAACATATGAAAATTGAAAGAAAATAAGACAACCGACAAGACAACAAGGAAAAGAAAAAATGAAGAATGAAAAAACTGAAAAAGTTGCTACCACAATGCTACCAAAAACTGAAAAAGTTGATACCACAATGCTACCAAAAACTGAAAAAGTTGCTACCACAATGCTACCAAAAAGAAAAAGGAAAGGTGAAAAAGGTAACCGGAAAAAGACCCCGAGGAAAACCCAACAAAAAACTTGCTACCACAATGAAAAAACTGAAAAAAATAAGACGAAAAAAAGAAACACCAAACAGTCAGCCGCAGCTTTGAGGACATGGCAACTCCGATTCAGCTCACGAGCTTCACACGAGAAAGTTGCAAGTCTCACGCCGACCTAGTCTAACGCAACATCCAAAGAGCACTGAAGCCTACTACACGAGTTTATTTTTATAGACTTTGTTGGGCCTCCAACTGCACAGTAATAGGACAACATCATTTTTTATCAAGTGGACAGGCTAAAAATTATCAATCGCTGAGGCGTAGGATGAAAAAGTTATTTCTTTAAGCAACCCTGCATTTATACTTGGCCATACCTCGGGCCGGGCCTAAAAAAGCCCGGCGCTAAAAACCCAGGCCCGAGCCCGGCCCGGCCCGGTTGTCGGGCCTAATTTCTGGGCCCAAGCCCGGCCCGGTCCGGCCCGACGTAGGCGTAAAATCGGGTTTTCGCAGGCTCGAGCCCGGCCCGGCCCGACCACCGGGCTCAAAATCTAGGCCCGAGCTCGGCCCGTGAACAAGGTCAGGCCGGGACGGGTCGGGCGGGGCCGACCGGGCCGGGCTGCCCATGGCCAGGTCTACCTGCAATCAAATACAAGAGGTCTTTTGTGTCCGTGACACATCCAATACAATTGTTAATTGTATATGTGCACTATTTCAAGGAGAGATGGTGAGATATGTGTAATATGAATTATAGATCTAGACTTTTGTAATCTGAATAAATACGGGCAGGAAGGTAACGAGTAACAAAAGTAAATAAAATGGTGTCGCAATGCTTGAAAATAGGGTCTAGGGTTTATACTTTTACTAGTGTCAACTCTCAATATCATTAACATAATTAAATATTAATATAAGCCCTCAGAAGTGCAGTAAAAAATCACTTCAAAATTTCTATTATTAGAAAGAAAATAGGATGAAATCATGTAGGTGTGCTTAACAGCAAACCAACTCAAAGTCGTCTTTCCAATCATTACTTTGTTACATGTGTTTCCGGCGTTTCCTGGTTGCCTTTGACTGTTTCGCTCCTTTGTTTCTTTCTTTTGATTGATATAGCCACGCATGCTTTGTACTTTTTTCTATATATTTATCACTTTGCTCTGGTTTTAATTCTTCATATGGGTCTTTTATTATTTTTTGGGGGTTTTATACGAACCTTTGTTTTCTACGCCATGGAGCGCTCTGTAAGGGGATTTCTTTGGTTTATTAATTTGGCATCATATTTTTTATGGTTGTGTTTTGATAAATATGTGAAACTTAAATACACAAAAACGAACATGTATTTTGAAAAAATCAACATGTATTAAAAAAAGTTTAGCACGTATTTAAAACTTGTTGATTGTATAGTAAAAAACTCACCATGTATTTAAATAATGTTCACTTAATATTAAAAAAGTTCACCATGTATTAAAAATTGTTTTTCAAAATTAATAAAAATATTCACCATTTTTTTAAATGTTCAGCTTCTTTTGGAAAATGATCATCGAGTTCAATAAAACTGTACATTGTGTACTAAAAAGAGTTTGCCATGTATTAAGTAATTATTCAGAGTGTACTGAAAAAATGTTCACCGTGTTCAATAAAAGTGTTTGCTGTGTATTAGAAAAGTTTCCCATGTATTAAATAATTGTTCAGCGTGTACTAAAAAATATTCGCCGTGTTTTAAAAATTGTTTAATGTGTATTGGAAATGAAAAGGAAGAACCCATACAGAAGGAAAATACAAAACCAGAAGGAGAAAACAAAAATAAAAAGGAGATAAACCACAACAGAAATCCCCCCAAAACAATGCTACAGCAGTGCAACCACACAGCAACAGACCCCCCCCCCCCCCCCCCCCCTCCCAAAAAAAAGAGCTAGAACAGAAAAACAGAAAAAAAAAAAAGGCATGCAACAGTACAAACAAACATAGCAGGAAACAAACGGAATTGGAAACAGAAACAAAGAGGAATAGCTTGAGCAGTGTAGCAAACGCAACAACGCCAAAATGTGCCCCATATTTGGCAGGTACGTGGGCGGAGAACGCGTCAAGTGGTGCGTCCAACCACCGCCTCGTGTCACGTGTTGAGAATTTTCTCCATATTTCGTCTTTTTTGCTTTTCTATACATGTTTTCAGGTTTTGGGTGATTTTTTTTTGGGGGGGGGGGGGGGGGGGGGCGTTCTGGTTTTCCCTAGGTTTTGGAAAGAAAACATATGATTTTTTTTCGTGTTTTTACGAGAAGCACATATTTGTTTATCGTGGAGCATATTTGTTTCTGTAAGAAACACAACTAGGCTTCTAAAAAATAAAAAAAATTGCATGATTTTTCTTTGGATGCATAGATTTGTTTCTCGCGGAGGCATAAATTTACTTCCGCGAGAAGCACAACTTCATGGAAAGGGAAAAAATTGTGATTTTTTTAGTGATTTTTTTGCTTCCACGAGAGGCATATATTTGCTTCTCGTGAATACGCAAATGTGCTTCTTGTGGAGACACAAATTTGCGTCCGCTAGAAGCACATTTGTGCTTCTCGGAAAGGGAAAATCATTATTTTTTGGCGCGATGTTTTTGCTTCCAAGATAGGCACATATTTACTTTTTGCGAGGTGCTTCTTCGGAAACTTAAAAAATCACGGATTTTTTGCTTATTTTTTCATGAAAAACACATATTTGCATCTTGTAGAGGCACAGATGTGTGCTTCTCGGAAACTGAAAAAGTGAAAGAAAAGAACCGTGCTTCCGGCTCAGGGTTTTTCTTCTGTTTTTTTGTGATTTTTTTCGTTGAAACCTATTAATTTGGTATCTAGTTTTGAATATCTCAACACGAGAAATCCAACAGTGAAGACGGTTCGGGATTTGGACGTATGGTTTAACAGAAAAAATATTTAAAAGAAAAAATCTACAGAAAAAAAGAAAAAAAACTTTCAGGTTGCGACTAGTGACGCGCCATTTGTCGCCGCATGAAAGTGAAAGTGACCGTTGCCAAAGATACCATTTTAACTAGTGATTTCGGGTGGTGTAACTATAGTTTTATGTCACAGTTTGATAACGTCTATCTTCAATGCTCCAGCACCGGAGCAACTAATCAAAGAACGCTCCTTCGGGAGCCTTCCAAGGGACACTCGGATGGGCTGAGAGCACACCAGCCGTCAACATGTGTCGCGCTCTAGGCGTTTCCTTCGGATTTTGTTTTTTATTATTTTCTGCACCCGTTTTTTCCGTTTAGAAGTTTTTTCCATTTTTTTTGCTTTGGACCAAAAACATTTTGATAAAAATTGACGCGAAAAAACGCATTTTGTTTTTTATTTTTCTTCTGCGAGAGGCGGGGAAGGGAAACAATTGTGAGTTTTTTTCGTGATTTTTTTGCTTTCATGAGAGGCACATATTTGCTTCTCGTGGAGACACAAATTTGCATGTGCGAGAAGCACATTTGTGCTTCTCGAAAAGGAAAAAAAATCATGATTTTTTTGGCGCGATGTTTTTGCTTTCATCACATGCATGGATTTGCTTTTGCGAGGTCCTTCTTTGGGAACTGAGAAAAATCATGGATTTTTTCCACGAAGCGCAAATTTGCATCTTGTGGAGGCACAGATTTGTGCTTCTCGAAGACTGAAACAAGTGAAGGAAAAGAACCGTGCCTCCGGCTCTGGTTTTTTCTTCTGTCATGATTTTTTTTTCGTCGAAACATATTAACGTGGTATCTAGTTTCAAAGATCTTGCCGCGAGAAATCCAATGATGAAAACGGTTCGAGATTTAGACCTATGGTTCAAGAGAAAAAAAACATTTACAAAAAGAACGAATCTACAAAAAAAAGTTCTAAGTTGCGACTAGTGACACACATACAATGCAGTATTTGTCGCCGCGTGAAAAGTGAAAGTGACCATTGCAAAAGATACCATTTTAACTAGTGATTTCGCATGGTGTAACTATAGTTTTCTCTACTCCTAATTGCTTAGTTGGTGAATAGCATCCCGGGTTTTTTTCGTCCGGCTTTTTTTCGTCTCACCTCCCACCACCATCCTTCACATTGATTTTTTCACCTCCCAATAAATAATTTCCCACGCTTTCCAAGTTTTCCTAACCAGCCATGTTACAAATGGCAGGAACCAATAATACGCTACCAAACAATGAAATTCAATTATGTGGCAATCAATTTTGAATCCTAACTTTCCTAATACTGGATGCTTTCTAACAATCAAATCTCAATTATTAAATGACAATCAATATGTATTCGTCGTTGATACCCAACACCTCCTCCAACGACGTCCTTCTTGTCTCCAGTTTTTCTGTTTTTTCATCGGAGACCGCGAGCGGCGACGAGTCTTTGCAGATGAGAGTTGATTTTGTCTATTGTGCATTTCTATGGTGGTACATTTAAAAAAAATGTGATAGTTAAGTGATGTATTGAATAATTTTGTAAGGAACTTAATAATCTAAGTAGTTGCCTCTTTCAATTGCTTCCATTAAAATATTACGGAAGTTCAAGCTGTAGTACAATAACTTTTTTCATAGCCTTTTTCATGTGTCGATTATGTTGTGAGGGACAAAGCTCTTAGCAATTGATACATAAATTCTCATATGTATCTTTTATCGTGAGTGAGTACTCAGCATGAAAAACATGCTCTAAAGAGAACCTTGGAAGATTTGGCATCTGTTGCTTCATTGGAATACTTAAGCTTTTCTTAGAGAGCCTTTAATGTGCTTGGATTCACACCTCACATACTTGTCACCACAGGTCCATATTATTGTTTATCTTCCAATTTAGTCAGGGATTTGTCCATCAAAATTTTTATTGAGACCCCTTTGGTTCCAGATGAACATATATGCATGTTGTATTGTGCTTCCTTGCTCCATTGATATTCTACTTTGTTGCAGCGATTCAAGGATTGCAGATACAATATCCATTTTCATTGAAGTACTTATTCACGTTGAAAGTGCATGTCCCATGTTGCAGCTTTGATTAGATTACAGTTGAAGACACTCCAAGGTTCCTTTGCACATGATTGGTGTGGAATATGTGTAAAATCTATCCCTGTGGTCTATCTAACTTCTTCAAATTTGAACTTCTTTTAGGTGGTGCTACTAATCTATCTTGGAGTAGATCACAAATGTATTGTGCTAAAGTTAACACTCAATGACATTAATGATCCAACATAGCAATTTTGCAATTGTTTAGTCTGCCGGGGAATGGGGCGCAGATTGCGCGGTCACAACTCGAAGCCGTGAGGGGGGCTAGGAAAACAGGCGGCGCAATGCAGCAAAGTTGGCCGCCGGAGGTGGCAAGAAGCCACAAACGTGGCTACACGGGACACCAATTTACGTGGAGGTCGCCCTCGGCACGGGAAATCGGCCTGGGATGGCCAGGTCGACGGCGTGACTCAACTGATATACAAGTCATCCTGGAGGTTGCCGTCAACACCAGAAATCGTCCTGGGATGGCCGGATTGATGGCGTGGCTCGCTGGCGGCCGGATCCGGCTGCTCACCGCAACACATGTGCTCACCGGTGCTCACCTAATTCACTTGGAACAGGTAACCGTACCGTGGAGTGGAGGGGGCGAGGGACATAGCGGTGGAGGGAATGGGAGGCGACAAGGACATGCCATGGCGGGGAGATATGGTGACTGCGACCCGTGCGGGGAGAATGAGATGTGTGAGTGAGGGATTGCCGTGGGGTGAGAGAGTGAGAGGGGTGAAATAGTTAGGGCTTTGTAGGAAAAGGGTTAGTTTTTTCCTATATAAGGGAAAAGCGATTGTTGGCTTTTTATATAGAGAGAGAAAGATTATGGACATTGGAGATGCCTTGTTCTGAAACAATGAGAGCTTTTTTTAGAAAAGGAGGATTACCCTCGGCCTCTGCATCTGGGCGATGCATGCAACCATTTTATTGATTAATCACAAAGACCTTGCAAAGTAGTACATCAGGTAGTCTGAAGCGACCATCTTAGCAACATATGTTGCTACTCCTAACCACATGATGAAGGGGTGCCGATAGTCCGAGCCTAATACCAAACAAACATTGCACAAAAGCCTAACATCTAAAGCCAGAGGCCCCAACCAAGCCACGTACTGGGTTTGGGACACAAACCGGTCCGACGCACTCTCATGTGTCGCCGCCGCCATCTTCCACCAATCCATTTTCCACCAAACCATCTTCATGTGCTAATAGTCCAATGAGAGTTGATTTGGCTATTTCTTTCTTGTGATTATGTATCTGACACATGAATGAGAGCTGATTTCGTCCATTGTGCATTTCTATGGTGGTACATTTTACAAAATGTGGTAGTTAAGTGATGTATTGAATAATTTTGTAAGGAACTTAATAATCTAAGTAGTTGCCTCTTTCACTTGCTTTCATTAAAATATTACGGAATTTTAAGCTGTAGTACATTTTCATAGCCTTTTTCATGCAGATTATACTGTGAGGGACAAAGCTCTTAGCAATTGATACATAAATTTTGATATGTATCTCTTATCGTGGGTGAGTACTCGGCAGGAAAAGCGGGCTCTAAAGTGAACCTTGGAAGATTTGGCATATGCAGCTCCATAGGGATACTTAAGCTTTTCTTAGAGAGCTTGTAATGTGCTTGGATTCACACCTCCCATACTTGTCACCACAGGCCCATCTATGTTTTCCTTGTGCCCGTGCCCCCGCACGGGCACTCTACTAGTATGTCACAGTTGTAGGAGATATGCCCTAGAGGCAATAATAAATGTTATTGATTATCTCCCTGTTCATAATTAGGTTTATGTTCCATTCTATAACTGCTATGGTTCTCGAGTCTGCAATAACCACGAGGCTCGGAGGAAGACTCATATGCACGTGTGGGATAATAAACGGTAAAATGTATTCCTAGTCAAGCCTCTAGGACTGGCTCAAGTATTGCATGATGATCCTGTTTTCCTGATCATGGGCATGGCTATGCCGGCAATTTTGAGGGCACAATTGTTGGTAGAACACTTGTGTTGAATCGACCCAAATTGATGTTATGCTATGAGATACATTCGTCATAAGTTAATGGTTAATAACACAGAGATGGTTAACGTTTGCATGATTCCTTAGACCATGAGAGTATCGAGTTTCTTCATGCTTGCTTCATGAACTTTGGGGTTTGTTAAACGTCATCCGTAAATGGGTGGCTATTACGGCGGCTTACGGGTTCATGGAAAAGTGTGTCAAGTAACTTGATAGCTCGAGATTGGGATTTGCTCCTCCGACGATGGAGAGATATCTCTGGGCCCTCTCGGTGTTACGGTATCCATCATCGTCTGGCCAGACACATTGTGATTTGATCACAGGGATGCCGGAACACGGGAACGAGAAAAGAGAAAAATACCGGCAACGAGGTAACTGGCATAGTGGACAAGTTGTTGATCCACGAGGATGCCAACATGTCTCACCTCGGGTATTTGTAACATATCGTGAAGCAACAGGAATAGCACACGGCAACTGGAGGTTCACTCGAATATTCATTCGTGTGGGTATAGGGGTCAATATGGGTGTCCACGGCTCCGATGTTGATCATTGATCGGAAGGGGTTCCGGGTCATGTCTATGCTTCACCGAACCTATAGGGTCACACGCTTAAGGGTCATCTATCTGTTGAATACTAGACAGGGAGTCTGAGAGAAAAACACCGAAAAAGTTTCGGACACCGGAAAAGTTTCGGACAGCGGAAAAGTTCCGCAGAGAGGTCACCGGATGAGTTCCGGTGAAACTGAAAAGTTGTTTCAGAGGATACCATAAATTCAAATTGGTTTTGGCACATGCCTGATAATTCTTGGAGGGTGCCAGAATCATTCTGGAAACTTTCTGGAATTTTCCGGGATGAAAACCGGAAATGTTCCGGAGCTGCCGAAACCGCTTCAGATGCTTTTCGCAGATGAAATCACTAAACCGGAATTGTTCCGGCTTGCGTTGAAAATTATTTTGGTGGGTACTATAATTGTTCTAAGCCCACATGAATATTTTCAGTTCGATCAGACGCTGAAAAATGTCGTCGTGAATAGTGAAAGTGCTTTTTGGGATATTTTTGGAAAGCCACCTTTTGGGGCTTTGCTCCAAAAGATCTTGGGGATGACATGGATGGATAGGGGCCAATTTTGGGGCCCCACATGAGGGTGTGGCCGGCCACATGGTGGACTCCTTCATGGAGTCCCCCTTGTTCCTTGGTTTCACCTTTTAGGTCCTTGGGAAGGACTCCTTTCCATGTGGGTTTTGGGTTTTCTTGTAAAACCACCCTACCCCTTGGGTTTCCTATAAATAGGAGGTGTGTGGGCTGCCATAAGACACACTCTTGCTCTCATACACAAAGCCATGCATGATCTGGCATTCTTCTCTCCCTCCCAGCGAAATAGTTTCGTAGAGCCGAAAGGCTGTCTGGGTTCCGGCAGGAACTAGTTCTGGACGGCGAAGCCCTGCTGGATAGATGACACCGTATGTGTGCAACTCTGTAGAGAGATCGTAGTTTTGGTCTTAGTTCGAGAGTGCCTCCCGAAGGGCTGTCCGTGTGACCGTCCGAGTTTTGGAGGTCCTCCCGAAGGGCTGTCCGAGTGACAGTCCGAGTTTCGGAGGTCCCCCCGAAGGGCTGTCCGCGACACCGTCCGGGGGACTGTGCGACCGCCTCCCGGAGGGCTGTCCGCGGGGCAGATGAGGGTATACATCCTCGCGGTTGGGAGGTTGTAAAATCCTAGCTGCGGGGATCTGCACCGCCGATCGTCATCGACTCTACTTCCGCTGCGCTACGAGTCGGTAACGAAAGTGATCAAACCTTGTATGCAGTCTCCATAGTGGTCCTGGGCTGGTGCGTAGGTTGGAAAATTTTTGTTTTCTGTCGCGTTCCCCAACAGTGGCATCAAGAGCCGTGCTATGCGTAGATGCAGGTTGCGATCTAGAATACATAGAGATGTATGGGTGTTGCACAATATAATTAGGTAGTAGATGAGATCTATTGCTGAAAATTATTTGTGCGGGTAGCAGATGAAGTCTGTTACCCGATGTTCTTGTTGCTTCCCTCGAATTTGCATATTTCTGATCTTGATAACAGTATGGTGGAGTTTCAATGTTCTGGCAATCCGCGATCCTGATTGATCAACGAAGTGCTAACAGTTCATTGAATTCCACCGTAGTTAAAAAGAAAGATGAAATTTTGCAGACGAAAGGGCAATGCAGATGTGATCTGCACGGGGGTCACGCGTATGACGAAGTTTAGTATGGGGCTCGAGATTTTATTATCTCGTGTTTCATACACCTTGGAATGTTAATCTAGCGACTTGGATTATCATGCTTGATGATGGACGTTGGTAGCTTCGGTTTGTTTCGAAACCTTAGAAGCCACGTAAAATAAAATTTTGCATGAACCGATTAGAGGCGTCTAACTTGGTTTTGCAGGATGGTTTGCATGTGCATGTGATGTGGTATAGCAGTGTTCATAATAATTTGATTATGTATGAGATGACTATATGATGTAAATTGATTAACATGACCTGCGTGTCATGATTCGGCATGATGGCTGGAGCCATATGATTGCACTTTAATGACCTGCGTGTCAACCTTATGTAATGCACTTATTTTATTAGCTATAGAGATAGCAATATTATCTGGTGAACCGACAAGGTGGTGGCAATCTTCGCGAAGGTGAATACCGACGTGAATGCCAAAGACGAAGAAATACAAGACTTCTCCGTCGGAAGGGCTATACCATATCATGCTATTATGAATTGCCTGAGATGTTTATCCCTTATGATGCACCCTTCTTGATTGCGCGGTAGTCGCTTTTATTAGGGTGATCTCTCACAAAAATATCAAGTAGTTAGTGTTCTCCCAAGTGTAGCACCGTCACGGCACCTATCTTTTCGGGGTGCGCCGTGTCACACGGGTACGAACGATTAGGGATGTGTGAAGCGAGTGAGTTGAGACCTCGCAGCGAGATCACTTGGTTGTCTTGACGTTCAGGCATGACCGTCATGAGCTCGGAACACACGCATCGAAAGATGAACAAGAGTCGCATGGAAGATGTGATTGGCAAGTTTGCCTACCGGTTGAGATTTTCGTCATCAGTGGTGTTACACCAATGGCGAACAATTGATACGTGGGTCTTGTATCACTCACAATCAATTATGAGAGATATTGATTTGAGTGGGAGCGCACTGTTGAATTAACTTGTTTAATTCTCAGTGCAATTAATTTTGAACACTGTCTAAGTGTGATTTGCATAATAGTTGTAGAAGAATGGCTCGCGTTTCCACCTTTCCTATTAAAATTGAATAGCTGTTTAATATCTGGTTAAAACTTTACAGTTGGTAAACGTAATGTGAGGATTGTCCTCTAGAGTGCCGAGAAGGACTTTGTCCTATCGCATATTTTCGGTATTCTCCCGCTAATGCTATGGATCATGTGACTCACGTCCTTCGATCCAAAAGCTAAAATTCCGTTACGGTCGAGTGAAATATGTTTGCTTCCATGAGACCCGAACTTCAAAAGTTTTGGGATAGTTATGTGATATTCATGGAACTGAAAATTAATTTTTAGATACAAACAAAGGCTGAAAGATATGAGATATCTAAAGCCATGTTTGTTTGCAAACTATTAGTAAAAGTGTTTACTGGGCATTTGACTGATAAGAGAGGGATCCAGAAGAACGCCTGTCATATGATGATGGTGAATAAAACAAAAACTTAAAGAGAAAGGAAGTATCCGAAGGGTGTTAGTGAAACTTTCACGCCTAGGAAATCCGGGGCTAACACCACTCTTAAGTTGGGTGCTTCTTCTGAGAGTAGGAGAAATACTGAAAGTTAAACTGTTAGAAGTATAATGGCAAAAGGATAGAAGACTGGAATATCCAGCTCATGTATGAATGTCATACAGGTTTTTTGATGTATAGAAGGCTGGTCAAAGATATAGTTCTTGGGAATTATGGTTAAACATGTTAATCACTAATTCTTGGGTATTGTGAGTTAATCACAAAGATACCCGCTCGATTGCATTCTGTTGCAACTCGATGTAAGAACTACTATGGCCTGAGAGACTAGCCAGGAATGAGGTTTAGATACACGCAGGGAACATAGTAAATGTTACTATGCCTTCCATCGGTGTATTCCCTATGTATTTACTTTCATAATTCATTTTAGAGTTTCACACTCTAGCCCTTTGCATAAGGTATCTTGCAAGAAGGTTATTCATAAGAGAACTTTTAATGTTCGGTGTTATGAATAACATAAGGGCCATACTTTCATTATGAATGAGACGTATGTTATGAATATTGATAATAATACATTACCTCTGGGTTTACTTTCATAATTCATTTTAGAGTTTCGTACACTCTAGCCCTTTGCATAAGGTATCTTGCAAGAAGGTTATTCATAAGATAACTTTTAATGTTCGGTGTTATGAATAACATAAGGGCCATACTTTCATTATGAATGAGACGTATGTTATGAATATTGATAATAATACATTACCTCTGGGTTTACTTTCATAATTCATTTTAGAGTTTCGTACACTCTAGCCCATTGCACAATGTTTGTTGCAAAAGAGTTGTTCATAGAAACAACAATTGTTGTTCAGTATTATGAATAAAATGAAGGGCCATGCTTCCATCGAAGATGGGATGTATGTTATGAACATTGATGCAAATATGATACATCCATAAAACTGACGCTAAATGTCGCAAGACTAAAAGAATACCACACAAGTGTGGCACTGCATTTGGTCACATTGGAGAAACCCGCATGGAAAATTCCATTATGATGGATTTTGAAGTCGTTTGATTTTGAATCATCTGACACTTGCAACTTTCCTCTGAAAGGTAAAGTGACTGAAATACCATTCACAGGCCATAAGGAACGAGCAAAGAACATATTGGTAATCATACATTATGATGTGTGTAGTCCAATAAATGTTGTTACAAGTAGTGGATTTATCTGTTTTAAGAAATGACTCTAGTAGATATATGGATATTTACTTGTTGAGACGTAAGTCTGGATCTTTTGAATTCATTCAGAAGGTTTTCAAAAATGAAGTAGAAGTTATTGTAACAAGAAAATTATGTTTCTGCAATTTGATTGCAGAAAGGAATATTTGAGTTACAAGTTTAGCGAATGTCTGATGAGTTGTGAAAGGGGTTTCATAACTTGCACCTCCCGGAACACCGCTGCAAGTGGAAAGTCCGTGAAGATGTAATCGAACCATTTATGACATGGTAAGATCAAAGATGACATAAATAAATTTGCCATTACCCCTTTTATAGAGTGATGCTTTAGAGACTGCGGCTTTTACACTGAAAAGAGCTCCATCAGGTCTGTTGAAATGACGCCATGGTATGGTACGCCCAACCATGTTATATCTTTTCTTAACATTTGGAATATGGGGCTTGTGTAAAAGGTTACAAACCTATTCCAAATCAGACAAGTGCTGCTTTGTAAGGTTATCCCAAGTCATTGGGAATTCCCCCACCACTATACCGAGGCAAAGGGTTTTGCCGCAAAACGGTATGCTTTTAAAGAGAATAGTTCTTTCAAAAAGGTGAGTGGGAGGACAGTGCAACTCGACGAGATAAACAGTATCTTCGTCATCAGATCAAAGGAAAGAAACCTTGGAAGTGATTCCGGAGTTTCCTACTGCGACTGATACGGAAGTCTCTACAATAAAATGTATGGACTTCGGTCGAACTTGCAGCTGAACCACGTAGGCAAAGCTCGTGCAAACCTATCAGGTGCGCAAACGAGATATTGTTGTTAGACAACAGTATACCTACAATACACAAGGAAGTGTTGATGGGCCCTGACTCCGGAATTGGCTAAATGCCAATACAATCTGAGATAGTTTCCATATATGTGATTCAAGATTAAAATCTTGATACACCTTTCGGAAGACTTAGAGTCTAACGAATATTTATGGAACTAAAAACTGATATGGAAAAAAATGTTTTATCCATAAAGCTCGACTTGTTGCAATAACAAGTTCAAGGAGTTGACTACGATGAGATTGTTTCACCGTAGCGATGCTTAAAGTCGGTTCGGGTTGAACTAGCAATTAATACATATTTCAATCATGAGATATGAAACATGGATGACAAAGGGATTTCCATCTGATGAAAATGAAACCTAGGACTTGTATGTGATACAGTCCAAAGTAATTTGTCGATCCAGAGGATGCTAGTAAGTATGCAAACTTCAGAGTTCCAGCGATGGACAGAAGAGAGCAAAGTGGAGTTGGAATCTTCGTTTTTTATGGAATGGTCAAAGGGGTTTGACTTCATCAAATGGGCATCGAAGATGCTTGTGATTCAAGAAAGTAAGTGGGAGCATAATAATATTTCTAAAAACCTTGTGTACTTGACACATTGTTAATTGGAAATAAATTTCTTGACACGAATTAGGACTTCATTTGAAAATAGTTTTTCAATGAAGTGCTTAGGCTAAATAGCCTCAATATTAGGCATGATGATCTATGGAGATAGATTTACCTAATGGGGCTAAGCAATGAATACATATTGACAAGATGCTAAAACCTTTTAGCATTTAAAACGCCAAGGAGTGATTCTTGCCGAAGTCACATGGAAAGAGTTTTTGCAAGACTCGGTGTCCCAAAACACTGATGAGTAAAATACATGATGGAGATTCCACACACTCTTGTGTTTGGATTAATCATGTATTCCATGGTATGTAAAAACAAACAGATATGTCCAATACTCCAAAGTTGTTGCGAGTATAGATACCATAGTGATCAAAGTACTGATCATAGGACAACAGTGAAAGATGTCATTAAGTGCTAAGAGTAGTGCTGATGACATGTTTTCTCGCAAGTAGAGATTATGAAGTGCTCGTTGTAAGTGATTACATCGATACAGTCTTCATCAATGCTCCATGCGATTTTCGATTTAAATTGAGGGTTTTGTGTGATACACAATATGGTGGCACGGTAGTTGGAAATTGTTCCAAACAAGATACTGTGGCGAATTCTATAACAAAGGCTAAGTATGTTGATGCTTAAGAAGCGACAAAGAAGTTGTTGAATCATATAGTTCATTCATGAACTTAGTATGGTTCCAAGATGACTTTGGTCTAGGGGACACTATTGCAGATAGTTGCTCCATAGCTCAGTCTGAGGAATCAGGTTTCGACCAATGATTCACACATATGCAAAGCCAAGTCCACACAAAATATGAATTTTGTGAAAGCGTGAAAACGCGAGGATATGCAAAGTTACACACGGAGCTGAAGTCGTCAGATCCGTTGGACATCAGGCTATACCACATGCGAAGCATATTTTACACCAGTATGCCATAGGTGTAAAGTGCATTAGCGTTGACTAGATTATTGACTCTAGTGCAAGTGGGAGTCTGTAGGAGATATGCCCTAGAGGCAATAATAAATGTTATTGATTATCTCCCTGTTCATAATTAGGTTTATGTTCCATGCTATAACTGCTATGGTTCTCGAGTCTGCAATAACCACGAGGCTCGGAGGAAGACTCATATGCACGTGTGGGATAATAAACGGTAAAATGTATTCCTAGTCAAGCCTCTAGGACTGGCTCAAGTATTGCATGATGATCCTGTTTTCCTGATCATGGGCATGGCTATGCCGGCAATTTTGAGGGCACAATTGTTGGTAGAACACTTGTGTTGAATCGACCCGAATTGACGTTATGCTATGAGATACATTCGTCATAAGTTAATGGTTAATAACACAGAGATGGTTAACGTTTGCATGATTCCTTAGACCATGAGAGTATCGAGTTTCTTCATGCTTGCTTCATGAACTTTGGGGTTTGTTAAACGTCATCCGTAAATGGGTGGCTATTACGGCGGCTTACGGGTTCATGGAAAAGTGTGTCAAGTAACTTGATAGCTCGAGATTGGGATTTGCTCCTCCGACGATGGAGAGATATCTCTGGGCCCTCTCGGTGTTACGGTATCCATCATCGTCTGGCCAGACACATTGTGATTTGATCACAGGGATGCCGGAACACGGGAACGAGAAAAGAGAAAAATACCGGCAACGAGGTAACTGGCATAGTGGACAAGTTGTTGATCCACGAGGATGCCAACATGTCTCACCTCGGGTATTTGTAACATATCGTGAAGCAACAGGAATAGCACACGGCAACTGGAGGTTCACTCGAATATTCATTCGTGTGGGTATAGGGGTCAATATGGGTGTCCACGGCTCCGATGTTGATCATTGATCGGAAGGGGTTCCGGGTCATGTCTATGCTTCACCGAACCTATAGGGTCACACGCTTAAGGGTCATCTATCTGTTGAATACTAGACAGGGAGTCTGAGAGAAAAACACCGAAAAAGTTTCGGACACCGGAAAAGTTTCGGACAGCGGAAAAGTTCCGCAGAGAGGTCACCGGATGAGTTCCGGTGAAACTAAAAAGTTGTTTCATAGGATACCATAAAGTCAAATTGGTTTTGGCACATGCCTGATAATTCTTGGAGGGTGCCAGAATCATTCTGGAAACTTTCTGGAATTTTCCAGGATGAAAACCGGAAATGTTCCGGAGCTGCCGAAACCGCTTCAGATGCTTTTCGCAGATGAAATCACTAAACCGGAATTGTTCCGGCTTGCGTTGAAAATTATTTTGGTGGGTACTAGAATTGTTCTAAGCCCACATGAATATTTTCAGTTCGATCAGACGCTGAAAAATGTCGTCGTGAATAGTGAAAGTGCTTTTTGGGATATTTTTGGAAAGCCACCTTTTGGGGCTTTGCTCCAAAAGATCTTGGGGATGACATGGATGGATAGGGGCCAATTTTGGGGCCCCACATGAGGGTGTGGCCGGCCACATGGTGGACTCCTTCATGGAGTCCCCCTTGTTCCTTGGTTTCACCTTTTAGGTCCTTGGGAAGGACTCCTTTCCATGTGGGTTTTGGGTTTTCTTGTAAAACCACCCTACCCCTTGGGTTTCCTATAAATAGGAGGTGTGTGGGATGCCATAAGACACACTCTTGCTCTCATACACAAAGCCATGCATGATCTGGCATTCTTCTCTCCCTCCCAGCGAAATAGTTTCGTAGAGCCGAAAGGCTATCTGGGTTCCGGCAGGAACTAGTTTTGGACGGCGAAGCCCTGCTGGATAGATGACACCGTATGTGTGCAACTCTGTAGAGAGATTGTAGTTTTGGTCTTAGTTCGAGAGTGCCTCCCGAAGGGCTGTCCGTGTGACCGTCCGAGTTTTGGAGGTCCTCCCGAAGGGCTGTCCGAGTGACAGTCCGAGTTTCGGAGGTCCCCCCGAAGGGCTGTCCGCGACACCGTCCGGGGGACTGTGCAACCGCCTCCCGGAGGGCTGTCCGCGGGGCAGATGAGGGTATACAGCCTCGCGGTTGGGAGGTTGTAAAATCCTAGCTGCGGGGATCTGCACCGCCGATCGTCATCGACTCTACTTCCGCTGCGCTACGATTCGGTAACGAAAGTGATCAAACCTTGTATGTAGTCTCCATAGTGGTCCTGGGCTGGTGCGTAGGTCGGAATTTTTTTGTTTTCTGTCGCGTTCCCCAACAACAGTTTGGTAACGTCCATCTTCAATGGTCTAGCAGGGTGAATGTCATGGCGCAGCATAGCCCGATGGTTTTAGGGTGCCGGCCCAGCCAAGTGATTTAACAGACCGCGGGGGATATTCCCCAATCAGTTTTTCAACGATTTTTTATTTTTAGATTCACTTTTATTTACCGGTTTTCTTTATATTTTCCCTTTCCTTTTTCTTTTTTTCCATTACTTTTTAATACATGTCTATTTTTCATAAACACTATACACTTTTGTCTACATGTGAAATAGTTTTTATACACATTGAAAAATTATAATACGTGATGCATATTTTTTCTAATACATGTTTTGAACAGTTTTCAAACACATGCTGAACAATTTTTAGTGATACATTTTTTATAACTATGAGAACATTTTTCACATTGTATAATTTTTTTAAATGCCATGGACTTATTTTGAACTTGTAAACTTTTTTTAAATACGTGACTTATTTTTTTCATGGCATAAACACTTTCTAAAAATGCACGTCAATTTTTGTGAAATGCGTGAACTTTTCAAACATTTTTTGGAATGATATTGTTTTTATAAGTTGCACGAATATTTTTGAACAAGCTATGAAACATTTTTAAATTTTAAACATAATGTTTTTCATTTCACAAATGTAAATAAAAATAAAATAACAAAAACAGACAATGGCAATAAGGAAAAAAAGATGCCAGAGCTCCTCCGCGGTGGGCCGACTCATTAAGGAAATCCTTGAGGCCGAGGGGAAGTAGTTGAGAAAAAGCACTGCCTGATTTTCACTGTCCCTCTTCTTATTTTTCAAAAGAATCAAATCTATTATAAAAATACACCGGAAGTACAAAGCATCATGTACATAATAGAAAATATATTGGGATTTTGAGACCATCAAATAACCACTAGTGTCGCCATAACGAACCGTGGAGGAGTGCTTGTCGCCGCTTCTTTATTGGAGCCAACTTGACTTTGTCGATGAAACCCGGAAAGTCTTTCTGCAAGTGTCCTCTCACCCCTCCCTCTCGCGCGTCTGTCGCCTCCTGCGGCGGTGGCGCGCAACCCTCCCTTCCCCCCGCCTAGCATCCCTCCCACCTCTCTCCCCCGTCGCCGGCGCCGGCAGGGGCTGCCGGGCGAAGCCCGGGTAGCGCCGATGCCGGCGGCCTGTCTCTCCCCGCGACTGTAAGTGCATCGAGTGCCACCCTTTGTTGGTTTTGGAGTATTGAAGACAAACGTGGTTGAGGGACTAATGTGTTTGTGAAAGTTCACAGGTTAACACAGATAGAAGTCCCTGGAGTTTCGATTTAGCCATCGAAGACGACCCCCAAAAATGTCCGAAGACATTGATGACGGCTGAAGCTATTGGTGGTATGCAAAGACATTCGTCCGAAGACAATGAAACGCGAAGACGAAGTCTTTTGGTAGTTTTGTTTCTTCTTTCCTGAGTCATAGGAACCACCGTATTGTTAAGTGGGGTCGATGTGATTGAAGTCAGATGCTGACGTGATGCTCAACCCATACATATGTCTTCGAGCGAAGACAATGAGAGGAAATCTCTTCCAGAGTTGGTTGAGTTAGCTTTACTTGTAGCCCAAGTAAAGCTGCCGCGTGCGTTTGAAATCCGACCGTTGTGACACGTGTCGGTTGGCCATTGACCCAGGGTCATTTCGGTCATATCAGGTCGGGTTGCCTGCTGGCTATAAATAGCCCACCCCCTCCACCATGAGAAGGTGGCTGCTCAGAGAGAGATACGACTGTTGTCGTTTTGGAGCAACCCACCTCGAAGACATTGAGAGAGAAACATCCTGCGAGGATACACCTAAACACCTAGAACTAGAGTGTTTGAGCATCACCGAAGTCATTCTGTTCTGAGAGAACTGCAGACTTATTACACTTGAAGACTGTGGTCTTCCAGACGGTTAGGCTTCTGGGTCTAGAGCGTCCAAGAGTCATTGTGGACTGCCGGGTGACCAAGTTTGTACGGGTTTCAGAAGTCTCCCCTGAAGACTTACCTGAGTGATTGGGCGCTGTCTAAGTGACTTTGGCTCAAGGGGAATAAGGTGAAGGCGAGGTCTTTTGATTTCAATCTCAGCCTCCCTAACCAGACGTACAGTTGTCACAACAACTAGAACTGGTCCAACAAATCCCGAGTCTTCGTCTAGCAACTGGTTCTATCCTTCACTGTCTTACATTCCTGTTCTGTATCGTGAAGCCTTTGCTTGTTCATTGTTTGAAGACTTATCCTGAAGACATTCATATCTGCTGTTTATCTTCATTCTATCTAAGTTTGTCTTTGACTCATCTTAGTGTGCATGATGATAATGCTTAGCTTGCCTGTATGTCTTCACTGCATTGCATGCCTTGACTAGATCGTTGATTACTATCCCTACCTGATCCTGTATCTCTTCCGCATACTTCGAATACATTCATTGTTTCGAAGCCTTTCATAAAAATTGCCTATTCACCCCCCTCTAGTCGATAACTAGCACTTTCAATTGGTATCAGAGCAAGGTACTTCCTTGTTCTGTGTTTTGGTTTAACCACCGTGGAGTTTTAGCTATGTCGACTGCAGGGATAATCAAGGTCTCCGCTGCGTGCCCTATCTTCGATGGCACTGACTACCCCTACTGGAAGAACAAGATGCGCATGCATCTCGAAGCCATTGACAACGACCTATGGTATGTCGTCATGGCGGGCATTCCCGAAGTTGGCGAAGGTGTTACTGCTGCTGACGTGAAGAGGTTCGCGCAACTAGACTCCACTGCCAAGAACTGATGGGGAACGTTGCATGGGAAACAAAAAATTTCCTACGCACACGCAAGATCTATCCATGGTGATGAGCATCTACGAGAGGGAGAGTGGACCTACATACCCTTGTAGATCGCTAAGCGGGAAGCGTTAAGAAACGCGGTTGATGTAGTCGAACGTCTTCACGATCCAAATCGCTAGCCGTCCTGCGATCCAATCACGATCTAGTGCTGAACGGACGACACCTCCGCGTTCAGCACACGTACAGCTCGATGACGATCTCCGCCTTCTTGATCCAGCAAGAGGGAGCGGAGAGGTAGATGAGTTCTCCGGCAACACGACGGCGTGGTGGCGGTGGTGGTGGTGCTATCTCGGCAGGGCTACGCCTAGCGCTACCGAAACCGCGAACGGAGGAGAAAATGATCTAGGGAGAGAGAGGGGCGCCAAGGGCTTCGTGTGTGCTCTTGGGGCGCCCCCTCCCCTCTATATATAGGTGGAGGGGCGTGGAGATCAGCCCCTCCAAGCCCTAGGGCGCAGCCAAGGGGAGGGGTTGGACTCCTAGTCTAATTCCCTCCCTTTCCATAAACAGGTGGACTTTCCACCTCTCCCAAGCCACATGGGCCTTGAGGGACTTGTGCGCCTGGCCCAATAAGGCCAGGGCGCCTCCCCTCAGCCCATGCAAACCCTTGGGACGTGGTGGAACCCTTGGTGGACTTCTGGACTCCTCCGGAAGTTTCCGGAACCTTCTAGAAGCTTCCCGATACAATACCGGAAAAACCCGAAACTTTTCCGGTAGCCAAAATATGACTTCCCATATATAAATCTTTACCTCCGGACCATTATGGAGCTCCTCATGACGTCCGGGATCTCATCCGGGACTCCGAACAACCTTCGGTCACCAACATACATAACTCAATAATACCGAAACGTCACCGAACGTTAAGTGTGCAGACCCTGCGGGTTCGAGAACTATGTAGACATGACCGAGACACCTCTACGGTCAATAACCAATAGCGGGACCTGGATGCCCATATTGGTTCCTACATATTCTATGAAGATCTTTATCGGTTGATCCTCTATGTCAATGATTCAGTTAATCCCGTACGCTGTTCCCTTTGTTCATCGGTATGTTACTTGCCCGAGATTCGATCGTCGGTATCTCCATACCTAGTTCAATCTCGTTACCGGCAAGTCTCTTTACTCGTTCCGTAATACAAGATCCCATGGCTAACACTTTAGTCACTTTGCTTGCAAGGCTCATTGTGATGTTGTATTACCGAGTGGGCCCTGAGATACCTCTCCGTCACACGGAGTAACAAATCCCAGTCTTGATCCATGCCAACTCAACAGACACCCTCGGAGATACCTGTAGAGCATCTTTATAGTCACCCAGTTACGTTGTGACGTTTGATACACACAAGGTATTCCTCCGGTGTCAGTGAGTTGCATGATCTCATGGTCATAGGAACAGATAATTGACATGCAGAAAACTATAGCAATAAACTGACACGATCATATGCTACGTTCATAGTTTGGGTCTTGTCCATCACATCATTCTCCTAATGACGTGATCCCGTTATCAAATGACATCTCATGTCTATGGACAGGAAACCTTGACCATCTTTGATCAACGAGATAGTCTACTAGAGGCATACTAGGGACACAGTGTTGTCTATGTCCCCACACATGTATTTGAGTTTCCAATCAATACAATTATAGCATGGATAATAAATGATTATCATGAACAAGGAAATATAATAATAACTATTTTATTATTGCCTCTAGGGCATATTTCCAACAGTCTCCCACTTGCACTAGAGTCAATAATCTAGCTCACATCACCATGTGATTAACATTGTAATGAATCTAACACCCAATGAGTTCTGGGGTTCGATCATGTTTTGCATGTGAGAGAGGTTCTAGTCAACGGTCAGCAACATTCAGATCCGTGTGTTCTTTTCAAATCTATATGTCATACTGCAGATGCTACCACGCCCCACTTGGAGCTATTCCAAATGGATGCCCCACTATACGTATCCGGATTGCTACTCAGAGTCATCCAGATTGGTGTCAAAGCTTGCATCGACGTAACCCTTTACGACGAACTCTTTGCCACCTCCATAATCGAGAATCATTTCCTTAGTCCTCTAGTTACTAAGGATAATTTTGACCGATGTTCAGTGATCCACTCCTGGACCACTCTTGTACCCCTTGACAAACTCATGGCAAGGCACACACCAGGTGCGGTACACAACATGGCATACTATACAGAGCCTATGGATAGGGGACGACCTTCGTCCTTTCTCTTTCTTCTGCCGTGGTCGAGCTTTGAGTCTCACTAAACTCCACACCTTACAAATCAGGCAAGAACTCTTTCTCTGACTGATCCATTTTGAACTCTTTCAAAATCTTGTCAAGGTATGTACTCATTGAAAGTTTTATCAGACGTCTTGATTTATCTCTATAGATCATGATGCCCAATATTTAAGTAGCTTCTTTCCAGGTTTTCCTTTGAAAAAACCCCTTTCAAACAATGTTTTATGCTTTCCAGAAATTCTACATCATTTCCGATCAACAATATGTCATCCACATATACTTATCATAAATTGTATAGTGCTCCCACTCACTTTATTGTAAATACAAGTTTCTCATAAACTTTGTATAGACCCAAAAACTTTGATCGCCTCATCAAAGCGTATATTCCAACTCCAAGATGCTTGCTCCAGTCCATAGAAGGATCGCTGGAGCTTGCATACATTTTAGCATCCTTAGGACTGAGAAAACCTTCTGGTTGTATCACATACAACCTTTCCTCACGGAAACCATTAAGGAAACTCTGTTTTGACATCCATCTGCCAGATTTCATAATCGAAAAGTGCAGCAACTGCTAACATAATTCCAACAGACTTTAGCATCGCTACGGGTGAGAAAGTCTCATCGTAGTCAACTCCTTGACCTTGTCGGAAAACTTCTTTGTGACAAGTCGAGCTTTATAAATGGTGACATTTACCATCAGCGTCTGTCTTCTTCTTAAAGGTCCATTTGTACTCAACGGCCTGCCATTCAACGGGCAAGTCTACCAAAGTCTATACTTGGTTTTCATACATGGATCCTATCTCGGATTTCATGGCTCCTAGCCATTTGTTGGAATCCGGGCCCACCATCGCTTCTTCATAGCTCGTAGGTTTACTGTTGTCTAACAACATGACCTCCAAGACAGGATTAACGTACCACTCAGGGGCGGTACGAGTCCTTGTCGACCTACGAGGTTCGGTAGTAACTTGATCCGAAGCTTCATGATCATCATTTGCTTCCTCTTCACTTGGTGTAGGCGTTGCCGAAACATCTTTCTGCATTGTGCTACTATCCAACTGAAGTGACGGTTCAACAACCGCATCAAGTTCTACTTTCCTCCCACTCAATTCTTTCGAGAGAAACTCTTTCTCGAGAAAGGACCCGTTTTTAGCAACAAACACTTTGCGCTTGGATCTGAGATAGAAGGTTTACCCAATTGTTATGTTAGGTTATTCTATGAATATGCATTTGTCCGCTTTGGGTTCGAGCTCATCAGGTTGAAACTTTTTTTCACATAAGCGTCGCAGCCCCAAACATTAAGAAATGACAGCTTAGGTTTCTGCCAAACCAAAATGCATATGGTGTCATCTCAATGGACTTAGATGGTGCCCTATTTAAAGTGAATGTAGTTGTCTCTAATGCATAACCCCAAAACGATAGTGACAAATCGATAAGAGACATCATAGTACGCACCATATCCAATAGAGCACGACTATGACGTTCGGACACACCATCACACTATGGTGTTCCAGGTGGCGTGAGTTGTGAAACAACTTCCACATTGTCTTAAGTTGTATACCAAACTCGTAACTCAGATATTTACCTCCACGATCATATCGTAGACATTTTATCTTCTTGTCACGATGATCTCAAACTTCACTCTAAATTTGTTTGAACTTTTCAAATGTTTCAGACTTGTTTTTCATTAAGTAAATATCCCCATATCTACTCAAATCATCAGTGAAGGTAAGAAAATAGCGATATCCACCGCACGCTTCAACACTCATTGGATCGCTACATCAACATGTATCATTTCCAATAAGTCACTAGTCCACTCCATCATATCGGAAAACGGGGTCTTAGTCATCTTGCCCATGAGGCATGGTCCGCATGTCTCAACCGATTCGAAATCGAGTGAGTCAAAAGATCCATCAACATGGAGTTTCTTCATGCGCTTTACACCAATATGACCTTGGCGGCAGTGCCACAAGTATGTGGTACTATCATTATTAACTTTGCATCTTTTGGCGTCAATATTATGAACATGTGTATTACTACGATCGAGATTCAATAAACCATTCTCATTGGGTGCATGACCATTGAAAGTATTATTCATGTAAACAGAATAACCATTATTCTCTAACTTAAATGAATAACCGTATTGCAATAAACACGATCTAATCACGTTCATGCTCAACGCAAACACCAAATAACATTTATTTAGGTTCATCACTAATCCTGAAGGTAGATAGAGCGTGCGATGGTGATCACATCAACCTTGGAAACACTTCCAACACACATCGTCACCTCGCCCTTAGCTAGTCTCCGTTCATTCCGTAGCTTTTATTTCGAGTTACCAACGTTTAGCAACTAAACCGGTATCTAATACCCAGGTGCTACTAGGAGTACTAGCAAGGTACACATGCATAAAACGTATATCAAATATACTTCTGTTGACGTTGCCAGCCTTCTTATCTACCAAGTATCTAGGGCAGTTCCGCTTCAGTGACCGTTCTCCTCATAATAGAAGCACTCAGTCTCGGGTTTGTGTTCAACCTTGGGTTTCTTTACTGGAGCAGCAACTGGCTTGCCATCCATGAAGTTTCCCTCCTTGCCCTTGCCCTTCTCAAAACTAGTGGTTTTACTAACCATCAACACTTGATGCTCCTTCTTGATTTCTACCTTCGCGGTGTCAAACATCGCGAATAGCTCGGGGATCATTATTTCCATCCCTGGTATTTCATAGTTCATCACGAAGCTCTAGTAGCTTTGTGGCAGTGACTTGGAGAACTATATCAACCACTATCTTATCTGGAAGATCAACTCCCACTCGATTCAAGCGATTGTAGCACCCAGACAATCTGAGCACATGCTCACCGACTGAGCTATTCTCCTTCATCTTGCAGGCAAAGAATCTTGTTGGAGGTCTCATACCTCTCAACGCGGGCACGAGCCTGAAATCCAAATTTCAGCTCTTAGAACATCTCATATGTTCCGTGACATTCAAAACGTTTTGGAGCCTCAATTCTAAGCCGTAATGCATGACACACTGAACTATCAAGTAGTCATCAGAACGTGCCTGTCAGATATTCACAACATCTACACACGACGCTTGAGGGGATGGTGCACCGAGCGGTGCATTAAGGACATAAGCCTTCTGTGCAGCAATGAGGACAATCCTCAGATCATGGACCCAGTCCGCATTATTGCTACCATCATCTTTCAACTCTATTTTCTCTAGGAACGTATATAAAAAAACACAGGGGAGCTACAACGCAAGCTATTGATCTACAACATAATTTGCAAAGACATTTTGACTATGTTCATGATAATGAGTTCAGTTAATCATATTACTAAAGAACTCACACTCAAATTGACATCCCTCCGGTCATTCGAGTGTTACATGATCCAAATTCACCAACCCAAGTCCGGTCATCACGTGAGATGAGGTGGTTTCAATGGTGAACATCTCCATGTTGATCATATCTACTATATGACTCATGTTCGACCTTTCGGTCTCTTATGTTCCGAGGCCATGTCTGTACATGCTAGGCTCGTCAAGTTTAACCCGAGTGTTCCGCATGTGCAACACTGGCTTGCACCCATTGTATGTGAACGTAGAGTCTATCACACCCGATCATCACGTGGTGTCTCAAAACGACGAACTTTCGCAACGGTGCACACTCGGGGAGAACACAATTTTATCTTGAAATTTTAGTGAGGGATCACCTTATAATGCTACCGTCGTCCTAAGCAAAATAAGATGCATAAAAGGATTAACATCACATGCAAATCATAAGTGACATGATATGGCCATGAACTTGTGCTTTTGATCTCCATCTCCAAAGCACCGGCATGATCTCCATCGTCACCGGCATGACACCATGATCTCCATCATCTTGATCTCCATCAACGTGTCGCCATGAGGTTGTCGCGCCAACTATTGCTTCTACGACTATTGCTAACTCATAGTGATAAAGTAAAGCAAAAACGGCAAAAATAAATTAAAGACAACCCTATGGCTCCTGCCGGTTGCCGTACTCATCGGCATGCAAGTCGTGATATTCTATACAAAACATGATCATCTCATACATCACATATATCTCATCATGTAATTGGCCATATCACATCACAAGATACCCTGCAAAACAAGTTAGACGTCCTCTAATTGTTGTTGCATGTTTTACGTGGCTGCTACGGGTATCTAGCAAGAACGATTCTTACCTACGCAAAAACCACAACGGTGATACACAAATTGCTATTCAACCTTCTCAAGGACCGCCTTTGTCGAATCCGATCCAACTAAAGTGGGAGAGACAGACACCCGCCAGCCATCTTTATGCAACAAAGTTACATGTCAGTTGATGGAACCGGTCTCTCGTAAGCGTACGAGTAATGTTGGTCCGGGCCGCTTCATCCCACAATACCGCTGAATCAAGAAAAGACCAAGGGAGGAAGCAATCTGAGCATCAACACCCACAAACTCCTTTATGTTCTACTCGTGATCTCATCTACACATAGACCTAGCTCATGATGCCACTGATGGGGAACGTTGCATGGGAAACAAAAAAATTCCTACGCACACGCAAGATCTATCCATGGTGATGAGCATCTACGAGAGGGAGAGTGGATCTACATACCCTTGTAGATCGCTAAGCGGGAAGCGTTAAGAAACGCGGTTGATGTAGTCGAACGTCTTCGCGATCCAAATCGCTAGCCATCCCGCGATCCAATCACGATCTAGTGCCGAACGGACGGCACCTCCGCGTTCAGCACACGTACAGCTCGATGACGATCTCTGCCTTCTTGATCCAGCAAGAGGGAGCGGAGAGGTAGATGAGTTCTCCGGCAACACGACGGCGTGGTGGCGGTGGTGGTGGTGCTATCCCGGCAGGGCTACGCCTAGCGCTACCGAAACCGCGAACGGAGGAGAAAACGATCTAGGGAGAGAGAGGGGCGCCAAGGGCTTCGTGTGTGCTATTGGGGCGCCCCCTCCCCTCTATATATAGGTGGAGGGGCGTGGAGATCAGCCCCTCCAAGCCCTAGGGCGCAGCCAAGGGGGAGGGGTTGGAATCCTAGTCCAATTCCCTCCCTTTCCATAAACAGGTGGACTTTCCACCTCTCCCAAGCCACATTGGCCTTGAGGGACTTGTGCGCCTGGCCCAATAAGGCCAGGGCGCCTCCCCTCAGCCCATGCAAACCCTTGGGATGTGGTGGAACCCTTGGTGGACTTCTGGACTCCTCCGGAAGTTTCCAAAACCTTCTAGAAGCTTCCCGGTACAATACCAGAAAAACCCAAAACTTTTCCGGTAGCCAAAATATGACTTCCCATATATAAATCTTTACCTCCGGACCATTCCGGAGCTCCTCATGACGTCTGGGATCTCATCCGGGACTCCGAACAACCTTCGGTCACCAACATACATAACTCAATAATACCGAAACGTCACCGAACGTTAAGTGTGCAGACCCTGCGGGTTCGAAAACTATGTAGACATGACCGAGACACCTCTACGGTCAATACCAATAGCGGGACCTGGATGCCCATATTGGTTCCTACATATTCTACGAAGATCTTTATCGGTTGAACCTCTATGTCAATGATTCAGTTAATCCCGTACGCTGTCCCTTTGTTCATCGGTATGTTACTTGCCCGAGATTCGATCGTCGGTATCTCCATACCTAGTTCAATCTCGTTACCGGCAAGTCTCTTTACTCGTTCTGTAATATAAGATCCCGTGGCTAACACTTTAGTCACTTTGCTTGCAAGGCTCATTGTGATGTTGTATTACCGAGTGGGCCCTGAGATACCTCTCCGTCACACGGAGTAACAAATCCCAGTCTTGATCCATGCCAACTCAACAGACACCCTCGGAGATACCTGTAGAGCATCTTTATAGTCACCCAGTTATGTTGTGACGTTTGATACACACAAGGTATTCCTCCGGTGTCAGTGAGTTGCATGATCTCATGGTCATAGGAACAGATACTTGACATGCAGACAACTATAGCAATAAACTGACACGATCATATGCTATGTTCATAGTTTGGGTCTTGTCCATCACATCATTCTCCTAATGACGTGATCCCGTTATCAAATGACATCTCATGTCTATGGACAGGAAACCTTGACCATCTTTGATCAACGAGCTAGTCTACTAGAGGCATACTAGGGACACAGTGTTGTCTATGTACCCACACATGTATTTGAGTTTCCAATCAATACAATTATAGCATGGATAATAAACGATTATCATGAACAAGGAAATATAATAATAACTATTTTATTATTGCCTCTAGGGCATATTTCCAACAAGAACATCATCTGTGGTCATCGGACCAAGGGACAATATGGCCGTGTGAGTGCACTGAACACCGCTAAGCAAATATGGGAATGGCTGTCCAAAGTGAACGAAGGTGTCTCATCTCAAAGAGACTCTCGTGTTGATGTGCTTCGCAACCTGTTCAACCGCTTCAAGAGATTCAACAACGAAAACGTTCAGCTCATGTTCGATCGTCTCACTGACATCTCAAATGAGCTGAATGCACTTGGCGCCACCGATATCACCAAACACGAAGTCGTAAAGAAGCTACACAGGTCACTTGACAGTTCCTTTGATACACTTGCGCTTATGATCCAAGAGCGCCCTGACTTCAAGAGTTTGGATCCAGCCGATATCCTCGAGAGGTTGAACACGCATGAATTCCAACAAGCTGAAAAGAGAGATATCTACGGACCCAACTACAATCACTCTCATGCATTGAAGGCCAAGGCTGTGTCCTCATCTGAAGACAACTCTGGCTGCAGTTCTGATGGTGCTAAAGACTTTGGAAAGGAACTTGCTCTTCTTGTCCAGAAATTTCAGAAATTTGCCAAGTCAAAACGCTATGCAAAATCTTCAAGGCGTGATTCCAAGAGGACTGGAGAAATGTCTTCGAAGGACAGCAAGAAGCAAACCTGTCACAAGTGCAAGAAGACTGGTCACTTTATTGCTGATTGTCCTCAATGGGAAAGGGAATCCAAGAAGAAGAGCAAGAGCTATGCCTCAGATGACAATAAGAAGAAGAAGTATGCAAAGTCTTCGTCACATAAGAAGAGCTCCAATGGCAAAGCACATGCCTTCATCGGAAATGAGATGGATTTACAGTCTGAGTCTAGCTCTGAGGCCGAGGAAGAATCTGAGGAGGAATCTGACGCTGAAGTAGCTGGACTGGCAATGGCTTCGGCATATCTCTCCACGTGTGTCTTCGAACCCGAAGAAAATGGCTCCTTCTTCCACACCGAAGCCAGTGATGATGATGCTACTCCTGCTTACTGCTTCATGGCAAAAGCCTCCAAGGTATCCTCAAAATCCTCACGTCATGACTCTGAATCTGAAGCTGAATCTGATGATGACATGAAACCTAGCTATGCTAAACTTGTAAAAATTGCCACCAAGCAACAACATGCCACGGAGAAACTGCAAACTACTCTAGAAAAAAGCGACGACCTGTTACGCGAAGAGATGAGTCTGAACGAAACTATGGCTGAAGACATGCGTAGTCTTCGTTCAAGGTTCGAGGATCTCCAAAGTCATCATGATGCCCTCTCAACTGATCATGAGAAGCTTTCTCTTGAATATCTTCAGAAAAAGATTGATCTTGAAAAGTTGAGGGAAGCACATGATGACCTACGGAAGGAAAACGACTCACTCCTAGCTGAGCAGATCAGTACCGCTCAGGATGAATATGATGCTCCATGCTTAAAGTGTATTGCCCATGAAGCTAATGATTCAACTGCTGAATGTTCAAATGCTTCTGAAAATGCTTTATCTTCAACTGTATCTATGGCACCTAACCCCTCATCTGAGGAAGCCACTGCTATCACTGATGACAATGACAGGTTGAAGACATTGCCTGAAACTGGCATGTACAAGAGTCTGAAAGGACATCAGATTCTTTGTGATGTCTTGAAGAACACTATACTGAACAAAAACCCTAGGAAAGAGGGTGTGGGTTTTGAAAGAAACATCAATGTTGATGGATCATACTGGACACATGAGCAGTATCCCAAAACCACATGGGTTGTTGCAAAAGGTCCTTCAGTTGATCCTTCCACATTATCAGGCTTCAACTGTGCGAATCCTCTCATCATTGATGAATCCTTTGATTCCAACTATAAACTATTCAAATGCCAAAATGGTGAAGTATTTGCCAGGTTTATTGGTACTAACTGCAGGAATGGTTCACCTCTGAAAAAGATCTGGGTTCCCAAATGTCTTCTTGAGAAACTTCCTGTGAATGTCATGACTACATCTCTCAAGAAGAAGACAGATCCTAGATCAATGTCTTCGAGAAGACAAAGGTCTTCATATGATTACACTAACAATCATGTTTTGCAGGGCAGGGCTGAAAAAGCTCATGAATATGTGCACTATGGCAAAAACCGATATGTTCATCCTACTAAGAACTATTCTGCATATCCATTCGAATATTCTAGCCCTCCTGTGAAACGTACTATTAGGGCATCTTTGCCTAAATTCTCTGATGCTGCCTTACGTCTCATTGCTTCTAAGTCACCCCTTCGCATGTGGGTGGTTAAGAAGAACTAATATCTTCTATGCAGCATCGGGTCTCCAGATAGGAAGAAGCCTATCCCGAAGATCATCTCTGGAGACCCGAAAACATTCTTGTCTGAACGCAAGAAAACTAATGCATACCTCGTTCAGAATACTTACCACTGTCTACTGCTATATCTTCATCTTAGCATGTTACTCTTACATGCTTTGGTGAACTCGACTAATTCTCAATGCAGGAAGACAAATCCAATGCCACTGAATGGATTATGGACAGTGGATGCACAAGTCATATGACTGGTGATCGAAGCCTATTGATGGAGCAAACTCTTCGACCTCCAACAAAAGATCACATCGTCTTTGCTGACAAGAGTAGCAACAAAGTATTGGGGCTAGGTAGAGTTGCTATCTCAAGGGACCGGCACATGGAAAATGTCATGCTTGTCGAATCCCTTGGTTACAACTTGATGTCTGTCTCAATGCTCTGTGACTTAGATATGCTCGTCATATTCGGCAAATTTTGATGTGTGGTACTAATGGCCTCTCACAAAACCAAAGTCTTCGAAGGTTTTCGAAGAGGTGGTTTGTACATGGTAGACTTCTCTGCAGGACCACAGGTTGCCTCATGTCTTCTAGCAAAAGCTTCGGAGTGCTGGCTTTGGCACAGAAGGCTAGGACATGCTGGGATGAGGAACTTACACACACTCACCAAGAAGAAGCTCATCATTAGTGTCGAGGGTGTCAAGTTCAAGAAGGACCACCTTTGTGGTGCTTGTGAAGCCGGGAAGATGACCAGGGCCAAACACCCCTCGAAGACAATCATGACGACCACTCGTCCCTTCGAGCTACTACACATGGACTTATTCGGCCCTACTCATTATTCCACCTTCTCTACCACTTCAAATCTATATGGCTTCGTAATTGTTGATGACTATTCTCGATTCACTTGGGTGCATATTATACTCTATAAGACTAAAGTGCAGGATGTCTTCAGGCGCTTCGCAAATAGGTGTATGAACAACTACAACATCAAGATCAAGCACATCGGAAGTGACAATGGCACTGAATTCAAGAACACAGGCCTGGACACCTATCTTGATACTCTTGGCATCGCTCATGAGTTCTCTGCTCCATATACTCCTCAGCAGAATGGTGTCATGGAGCGCAATAATAGGACTCTTATTGAGATGGCTCGCACCATGCTTGATGAATACAAGACACCACGAAAGCTATGGCCTGAAGCCATTGGCACTGCATGCCATATCATCAACAGAGTATACCTTCACAAGTTCTTCAAGAAAACATCTTATGAGCTTCTCACCGGTAAGAAACCCAATGTAAGTTACTTCAAAGTCTTTGGTGCAAGATGCTGGATAAGGGATCCACACCACACTTCTAAATTTGCACCGAAAGCACATGAGGGTTTCATGCTTGGTTATGGAAAGGATTCGCACACCTACAGAGTCTTCAACATCTTTCACAACAAGGTTGTTGAAACTGTAGATGTGCGATTCGATGGAACTAACGGCTCGCAAAGAGAGCACCTACCTCCTGTGCTAGATGAATTACCTCCTGATGAAGCTATTAGACTGACGGGCACTGGAGAAATTGTGCCTGAAGAACATGTGGTTGAAGAAGAAGTCATCATTCCTCCATCCACTCAGCGCGAAGACAATGCTGAACCTGAAGAGAATGCTGCTGATGAAGACAATGCTCAGCAGACAGAACAAAGTCTTCGCCCTGCACATCCACGCGTGGCAAATGAAGTCCAAATTGAGAGAATGCTTGACAACATAAATGCACCAGGTCCACTCACTCGCTCAAGAGCTACTCAATTGGCTAACTTTTGTGGGCACTTTGCTTTTGTATCTATCACAGAGCCCACCAAAGTAGATGAAGCTTTCAAGGAATCAGAATGGATTCAAGCCATGCAAGAAGAGCTTCACCAGTTCGAGCTGAACAATGTGTGGGAGCTCGTAAAGCGTCCTGATCCAAGGAAGCACAACATCATCGGTACCAAGTGGATCTTCTTCAACAAGCAAGATGAGTCCGGCCAAGTCATCAGAAACAAGGCTAGACTTGTGGCCCAAGGTTACACACATGTCGAGGGTATTGACTTCGATGAAACCTTTGCACCTGTAGCTAGACTTGAAGCAATTCGCATACTACTTGCTTATGCTAACCATCATGACATATGCTTATATCAAATGGATGTCAAAAGTGCATTCCTCAGTGGTAAGATTGAGGAAGAAGTATATGTTGCTCAACCACCAGGGTTTGAAGATCCAAATCATCCTGACAAATTCTTCAAGCTCAACAAGGCACTCTATGGCCTCAAGCAAGCACCAAGAGCTTGGTATGACACACTTAAGGAATTTCTCAAGAAGAAAGGCTTCAAACCTGGTTCACTCGATCCCACTCTCTTTACTAAATCCTATGATGAAGAATTGTTTGTATGCCAAATATATGTGGACGACATTATCTTCGGCTGTACTAACAACAAATACAGTGATGATTTTGCTTATATGATGCAAGAGAAGTATCAAATGTTGATGATGGGAGAACTGAAATTCTTCCTAGGACTTCAAATTCGACAACAACCAAATGGCATCTTCATATCACAGGAGAAGTACCTCAAGGACTGCCTCAAGAAATTCGGCATGAATGAAGCCAAAGGCTACAAGACGCCAATGCCTACCAATGGTCACCTCTGCACTGACGAAAATGGTAAAGATTTCGATCAGAAGGTATATCGCTCTATGATTTGGTCTTTATTGTACCTATGTGCATCTAGGCCAGATATGTACCTATGTGCATCTAGGCCAGATATAATGCTGAGCGTTTGCATGTGCGCCCGATTTCAAGCGGCACCAAAGGAGTCGCATCACCTTGTTGTGAAGCGAATACTTAGATATCTGGCTCACACCCCAACGCTAGGATTATGGTATCCAAAGGGTTCGAAGTTTGAGCTGATTGGCTATTCAGATTCTGACTTCGCTGGCGACAGAGTTGATTGCAAGTCTACAGCAGGCACCTGTCACTTTCTGGGACGATCTCTTGTATGTTGGTCTTCGAAGAAGCAGAACTGTGTTTCACTCTCCACTGCCAAAGCCGAATACATTGCTGCTGGCGCATGCTGTACTCAGCTTCTCTGGATGAAGCAGACTCTCAAGGACTACGACATCAACCTGAAGCATGTACCTCTCTACTGCGACAACGAGAGTGCAATCAAGATCTCCTACAACCCTGTACAGCATTCGAAGACAAAGCACATTCATATATGACATCATTTTCTTCGGGATCATGTGATGAAGGGCGACATCAACATCAAGCATGCTGACACTGAAGATCAACTGGCAGATATCTTCATGAAGCCTTTGGATGAGAAGAGGTTTTGCAAGTTGCGGTGTGAGCTAAATATCTTAGAATCCTCAAATGTCCTTTGAATGGGAATACATCCTAATGCTTATGCATGTTGATGACTTTGATGCACAACACACGATGTAACGTATGTCTTCAATTCATGAAGACTTACAATCAGAGTGTGAATACATTAACGAAGAATATGACTTCAGAGCGCCACGATAATTGTGCACCGTGTCTGAGTCAAACATTCTTATATGGTGGGTAACGCCACCAACAAAACTCGAAGACATTGTTTTTATCTCATCTTCTTCACATGTCTTCGAGAGCTGAATGTCTTCGGAACACAATTTTTGTTTGCACGTGTGTTTCAGTCAAAAACTATTTGCAGATCTACATTTGGATTAGAGCTTTGTCCTATACAACATTTGTCCTATAGCTTTGTCTTCAACTTTTTCCTAGGCAAATGTGAACGGACCCGACATTCTCATCTGTTCTTACCTCGTCTAAGTCTGTTCTAATCCAGTCATATGCATTCTATATTGACACGTGTTGACTGTCTTCATTGTGTCCTTGTCAGTCGAAGACAAATCAACCACATATTTAATTCTCAAATCTCAACTGTCTCCGTGTCTTTAGCAACAACTCCCACGCCGCCGCTTCGATTATGGTAGTGGGTTGTCAGGTGGGTTGCATGTATGCCACGTGTCCACTTAAACTGAGGAGTCAGGGGCATATCCGTCCAAACGGTTCAGATGTTTTTCACCTCTATAAATGCAAGTGCCACCGCTCCATTATTACCTTCCACCTCCGCCATCCTCGTGCTCAAATCCTAGCGTCGTCGCTGGACTCCATCGCCGCCGGAGACGAAGTGCTTAGCGGCCACGCCTTCTCCGATGACGTACTCACGCCGGCCGCGTACATCTCCTTCACGCCGCCGTTGTAGCTGTCTATCTCCACCAAGTTAGTGTGAGGCAGATCGAACATCTCAGCCTCTCCACCTCGTCGAGCTGTTCATCGCGTTCTTCATTGCGGTAAATAAAAATTTATTTATACCGCATGCTTTGATCTGAAATTCTTACTGAAAATACTCGGTTGTTGTTTCTTCACTTCCCACTCAACCGCATCTAGATCTAGATCTCTATTTGCCCAATACTTTCACTTTTTGGTCTAAAGATTGGTTTGATTCCTCACTTGTACGAATCCTTGGACTTGTACAATTCTGAAATCACCATATGTACTATAAAAGTGAATGTCTTCGGTAAAAGGTCAATGTCTTCAAAACACTGCGCTATCTTCCAAATCTTCTGAGAATGCATATGACCTCTCCTCTTCCCTCGCGTCTCTAACTCTTTCACAGGTACATGTCCGCAGCAGAATCGCTTGGATCTCATAGTCTGAATTCGATTGCAGACTATTTGCAGATACATCTGGAATCTCCTGGCACTTGTTCATATCTGCGCACCCCTGTGAAGCCTTTGTCGAAGCCAATGGCAGATGATAAGCCATCCAAGAAGGGTGGAAAACAGAGACGCAAGAACACTGCAAAAGATCTCCCTCCAGCTCTCTATGAGCAATACAAGTCAGATGAGGGGGAAACTTATCATCAGCGCAAGACTCGAATCCAATGGATTCGAAGATATTGGAGTGTGGAGTGGTTCTACTACCGCTTTGTGACTGATGAGTACGCTGAGAAGTGTGCTGAAAAAGCACCATGGACAGACATTGCCTACAGAAATCTTCATCCGAAGACTAAGACAGAAGCCATCAAAATGGGGTTCTACCCATTCATGTTCAGGCCCCCAATGCCTAGCAATCCTCATCCATCAAGCATTCTTGGCTACCCAGAACATACACATTCTGACTCTGATGAAGATGATGAAGAGAATCCACCAGCTCCTAAGCCGAAGCCTTCGAAGAAGTCAAAGGCTTCAAAGACCAAAGCTTCACAGCCTACTGTCCCCTCACCTCAAGCTTCATGTTCTCCCTCTATTAATCCAGAAGAGCCTGAGGAAGAAGATCGCCTTCACAGGCGAATGAAAAGGAAAGCTGCTGCTTCCAGAGGTCCGAAGCCAACTCTTTCATTGATGGACGCCGCAAATATGATTGAGCTATCTGACGATGAGTTCGACGATGAAGCCTTAGCTAGGCTCATCCAGTAGAAAGAAGAGGAAGCCAAGGTGCTCGAAGACTTACCTCTAATTGACCCTATCATCTTCGAACACGTCATTGATGAATGGTTCGCAGATCCCTTTCTCACCATCGATGCCCTCCAGCTTCCAATTGGACTAAGTGTCACCTTCCAAGGGCTGGCGAATGAGGAACTGATTGTGGCTCAGAAAGCCAAGCAGATGAAGGCCAAGATTAGCCATGAAAAGGAGCTGTTCAAGCAGAATGTGCATAGGCTCTCCACTCCTCAGATACAGGGATATCAACTGATGATGGCAGATCTCAAAGCTGAATTTGAGAGGAAGTGTGAAGCTGTCAAAGGCGCCTTAGCGCGCCTAAAGAGAAAGACTTCGATCATGGTTCAAGCTCACAACGACATGCTAAAAACAAAGGCTCTTGGTCAGCCTGCTCTTGCTCCTGAAATCATTGCACAATCCAGGCAAGCTTCAATGTCTTCGGATCTACCTGCTCCCACACCGTCTGAGCACCGTGGCATTGTGTTTCCGGCTGGCTTCTCTGGCACTCGTGCACCTCCGTCTTCCTCCGCTGCTGATAGCAAGAAGACCAAGAAGGCCGAAGCTGAAGCCAAGAAGCGCAAGGCGGCTGCCTCTGAAGCCCAACCTCCGAAGAGGTTGAAGACAAGAAAATCCAAGTCTTCGGAGCCGGCTCAAGAACCAGTACCCCCTACTGCTCCGTCGTCAACCCCTGCACCTCAACATGAGCCCCTTCTCATTACGCCAATCTCAGTGGCTCCTCCCGCATCAGAAAACTTGGAGAGACAAGTTGTTCTGCATGAGTCTGCTTCCACAGAGACTCAGAAACCAGAAGATATTCCAGCAGCTAAAGACTTTGCTCGTGGAGACATAGGCACTGAAGACAATGTTGAGCCAGAACTTGTTACACAGGTGGATTCCCCAATGGTTTCCTCACCACAACCAACCAGTGAATTTGTGGACATTTGGACTCCTCTCCGGCCAGAAGTACCTGAAGCTGAGCCCGGTACACCATCACCTCCTTTCTTCCCACCAGTGTCAACCTCACCAGAATCTCCATTTGCTCCAATGGAGATTGAAACCACCACCAGCTCTTCACCAATAAAATGTCTTCATCGAGGACCTCGTGCTCTCATGTCTCCTATTCCTGAAGACGAAGTACGTGTTTCACCAACTGCACCAGTCAAAGAAGTGTTGAGGATTGAAGATGTTCCTCCCAGCCAATCTGCACCAGAAGGCATGGCAGCTGAAGACATTACTGCAAATGCCACCATGGGTGAAGCCAATGCCCCATCCCCTAATGGATCTCCTGTCCCAGCCACACCATCTACTGAAGACAATGAAGATAACATTGTGATGGCTCGCAATCGGGAAGGAGAGATGGTTCCTCAAGATGGCCTCGCCTTGTTGCACCACCAAGAATGGGACCTCAGTATGAGTTCCACCTTGATCGACGCCCCAATGTCATGAACCCCATGCCACGTCTTCCATGTCTTCGCTAGTCTGGCCCTGCAAGACCTTTGGTCTTCGAGTTGGAAAGGTTCGGGCTGAACAACACCTTCTTTGACTCCGATCGCAATCCATACAAGCGTGAAAGAATACAGTCTGACAGGTTCTGGAGTGCTCCACAACGTCAGTACTACATGTGTATGCTCTATGGCCAGAACAGGATCTTTCCCCACAAACATCTCAGCTTTGAAGCTATGAAAGGTCTTCCCTGTTTTGATCAAGCACTGGATTGTCTTCGAGATGTGGGATTGCTGCCCTTCTGCACCGACCATGAAGACTGGAATGAGGAACTCATCCTCCAGTTCTATGCAACCCTTCACATCTCTGGCTTCGGTCGTGATGTGAACACTTGGCAGATGGACTTCATGATACGGGATGAACATATCACTGCTTCACCACTGGAATTCTTTCCCGCCACACCACTTGCTGCCTCTGGTGAAGGCTTGGATCCTCGCTCTGAAGCCTATGTGGCTGCCACTCGAAGCCTATTCCATATGCGAGAACCCAACATGACTGAGATGCTCACAATGATGCAACCTTTGGCTCAAGATGCAGAATTGCCCACTTCATTCTTCGTGGATGATCTTCAGTACTTGCCCCGGACTCTCTCATTCTTCGGCACACCATTTGGCCAATTAAAGGGCACAGCTCATCTCGCAAGATTGAAGGGCCTCTGAAGACATTGCTCTACAACATTGTGTATGGCATCAGGTTCAATCTTCAAGACTTGTTCCTTCGCAATCTTGCTGCAAATGGTTTCAATGTCCTCGAGCCGAAGATATATGCTCCCTGGATCATGCGCTTCATCAAGTACAGAACCAACACCAGGTTTCTTCCCTCTGCTCGCAACCATGGTGTTTATCTTCCAGATATTGAAGTTGTGCCAGCAGATCTGTATCCAGCCAAGAGCAAGGATCCAATTCTCGAAGGGACTAGTGGCACTGCTGATATTGAAGGTCTTCACATTCCCTCTGATCCATCAAGAGCAAGACTTATTGGTGCTCTTCGACACCCAAGATCCGGTGCTACCAACACTGATGCCACTGCCAGTACCTGTTGGAAATATGCCCTAGAGGCAATAATAAATTGGTTATTATTATATTTCCTTGTTCATGATAATCGTTTATTATCCGTGCTATAATTGTATTGATTGGAAACTCAAATACATGTGTGGGTACATAGACAACACTGTGTCCCTAGTATGCCTCTAATAGACTAGCTCGTTGATCAAAGATGGTCAAGGTTTCCTAGCCATAGACATGAGATGTCATTTGATAATGGGATCACATCATTAGGAGAATGATGTGATGGATAAGACCCAAACTATGAACATAGCATATGATCGTGTCAGTTTATTGCTATTGTTTTCTGCATGTCAAGTATCTGTTCCTATGACCATGAGATCATGCAACTCACTGACACCGGAGGAATACCTTGTGTGTATCAAACGTCGCAATGTAACTGGGTGACTATAAAGATGCTCTACACGTATCTCCGAGGGTGTCTATTGAGTTGGCATGGATCAAGACTGGGATTTGTTACTCCGTGTGACGGAGAGGTATCTCAGGGCCCACTCGGTAATACAACATCACAATGAGCCTTGCAAGCAAAGTGACTAAAGAGTTAGCCACGGGATCTTGTCTTATGGAACGAGTAAATAGACTTGCCGGTAACGAGATTGAACTAGGTATAGAGATACCGACGATCGAATCTCGGGCAAGTAACATACCGAAGAACAAAGGGAACAGCATACGGGATTAACTGAATCCTTGACATAGAGGTTCAACCGATGAAGATCTTCGTAGAATATGTAGGAACTAATATGGGCATCCAGGTCCCGCTATTGGTTATTGACCGTAGAGGTGTCTCGGTCATGTCTACATAGTTCTCGAACCCGCAGGGTCTGCACACTTAAGGTTCAGTGACGTTTCGGTATAGTTGAGTTATGTATGTTGGTGAACGAAGGTTGTTCGGAGTCCCGGATGAGATCCCGGATGTCACGAGGAGCTCCGGAATGGTCCGGAGGTAAAGATTGATATATAGGAAGTCCCGTTTTGGTCACCGGAAAAGTTTCGGGTACTTTGGTAGTGTACCGGGAGTGCCGGGAGGGGACCGGGGGACCATCGGGAGGGGCCTCTCGCCCCAAAGGGCCTCATGGGCTGTGGGAGGAGGTAAACCAGCCCCTAGTGGTCTGGCCAAACCCCCCCAACAAGGCCCATGCGGCTAGGGGTGGGAAAGTCCAAGTGGAGGAAAGGAAAACCAAGTGGGGGAGGAATCCTACTCCTAGTAGGATTGGAGTTGGACTCCTCCACCTCCCCACTTCGGCCGCACCCTAAGGGGAACCCTAGGCGAGCCGGCCTCCCTCCCCTTCCTCCTATATATACTGGAGGGGAGAGAGGGCAGCCGCACCAGAAAACCTTAAGCCACGGTGCAGCCCTCTCTCCCCGATAGATCAAGTCCTCTAGTTTTCAGCGGTGCTTAGGCGAAGCTCTGTCGAAATAGTTGCACCACCACCGCCGCCGCGCCGTCGAGCTGCCAGAGAACTCATATATCTCTCCGCTCCCTCTTGCTGGATCAAGAAGACAGAGATCGTCATCAAGTTGTACGTGTGCTGAACGCGGAGGTGCCGTCCGTTCGGCACAAGATTGGAAGGACCGTGATTGGATCGCGGGACGGATCGTGATTGGATCGCGAGACGGATCGTGATGGGATCGTGGGACGGCTTGTGATTTGGATCGCGAAGACGTTCAACTACATCAACCGCGTTTCTTAACGCTTCCGCTTAGTGATCTACAAGGGTACGTAGATCCACTCTCTCTCTCGTAGATGCTCATCACCATGGATAGATCTTGCGTGTGCGTAGGAAATTTTTTGTTTCCCATGCAACGTTCCCCAACAGTGGTATTAGAGCTAGGTCTATGTGTAGATGAGATCACGAGTAGAACACAAAGGAGTTTGTGGGCGTTGATATTCAGATTGCTTCCTCCCTTGGTCTTTTCTTGATTCAGCGGTATTGTGGGATGAAGCGGCCCGGACTAACCTTACTCGTACGCTTACGAGAGACCGGTTCCATCAACTGACATGTAACTTTGTTGCATAAATATGGCTGGCGGGTGTCTGTCTCTCCCACTTTAGTTGGATCGGATTCGACAAAGGCGGTCCTTGAGAAGGTTGAATAGCAATTTGTGTATCACCGTTGTGGTTTATGCGTAGGTAAGAATCGTTCTTGCTAGATACCTGTAGCAGCCACATAAAACATGCAACAACAATTAGAGGACATCTAACTTGTTTTTCCAGGGTATGTGGTGATGTGATATGGCCAATTACATGATGAGATATATGTGATGTATGAGATGATCATGTATTGTGAAAGGATCGATATGGTTGACTAGAGGGTGGGGGATTGAATAGGCAACTACCAGTTTTTAACTTTTCTTTAACAATTTATACTTAGCAACAAATAGGTTGGCTAGATATGCAACTAGGTGAGCAACCTATATGATGCTGAACACAACAATCAACTCAAGCAAGCAAGGTAAACAATGTAAGTAGCTTGCGTGAAGTAAAGGTAAGAAATAACCACAAGAGGAACCGATGGAGACGAGGATGTGTTACCGAAGTTCCTTCCCGGTAAAGGGAAGTACGTCTCCGTTGGAGCGGTGTGGAGGCACAATGCTCCCCAAGAAGCCACTAGGGCCACCGTATTCTCCTCACGCCCTCACACAATGCGAGGTGCCGTGATTTCACTAGTGGTGCACTTGGAGGCGGCAGCCGGACCTTTACAAACAAGGTTGGGGCAATCTCCACAACTGAATTGGAGGCTCCCAACGACACCACGAAGCTTCACCACAATGGACTATGGCTTCGAGGTGCCTCTTCCGTCTAGGGTGCTCAAACACCAAAGAGTAACAAGATCCGCAAGGGATTAGTGGGGGGAATCAAATTTCTCTTGGTGGAAGTGTAGATTGGGGCCCTCTCAACCAAACCCTAGAGTATCAACAAGTTTTGTTGGCTAGGGACAGAGATCGGGCAAGAATGAGCTTTGGGCAACAATGGAGCTTGGGGAAGGATAAGAGGTAGGGCTTCTTGGGGAAGAAGACCCTTTATATAGAAGAGAGGGGAATCTGCCCGTTGCCCACCCACCAGCCACGCTTCAGCGGTATTACCGCTGGTTGGGGTGGTACTACCGCCCAACAGAGAGCCAGTAAAAGGGGCGGCGGTAGTACCGCTTAGTACTACCGCCCCTACTACCGCTGCGGCTGGTGATGGCGCGGGGCACCAGACACTCCCAGATACGCGTCTGATGCCACGCGCGAGGTGCCCAGCCCTCCCTTCTTTCCCTAAGCGGTACTACCGCCGGCTGGGGCGGAAGTACCGGCTGAGCGCAATACTACCGCTTCCCAGAGCGGTACTACCGCTGAGAGAAAGAAAGGAAGAGTAGGGCAAGGACAGATACTCCATGTTGCTGGGAAACGAATGGGGGTGCGAGTGTGTACGTGATGATTCCTCCCAAACTTTCCCACCGCGGACCCCCTCTTGATAGTACGGATTTTCCTACGACTTAAGTCCACCGACACTAAATCATCGAAAAGACACCGTCTTCCTTTTAGCTTCCTGAGGGGTAAGATAATCGTCTTGTGCCACCTGATATTCTCTGAAAGCCTAATGCACATGATTAGTCTGCAAACGCATTGTCATCAATCACCAAAACCATTAGGGTATAAATATGCCCTTACAATCTCCCCCTTTTTGGTGGATTGATGACAACACTGGATTTGCATAGAAAATAAATAAGAGAAAGAAAGCAAACCCAAAAGTCTACAAAAATATAGACGGGCTCCCCCTAGATGTGTGCTATATTTGATATGCTTTTGGAATGCAAATCACACATGCTAGGATCAACACTCCCCCTATATTTTAGAGACGAATACTCCTTGCAACAATATATAATATGACATAGATAACTAAGCAAGGAGCACTATGTGAGAGTATAACACAGATGGTATAATGAAACTAACTCACAGAACGAGACATATAAGGATAATTAAGGGTAGCATATGTATTACACCATACGACGAAGTGACAGAAGTCTCACAACCATAAGCAAAGCAAAGCAAGGCAACTAGAAAGAGTTCACAAGCAATGACATAAAAGAAAGCAACTCGGAAAGCAAACGCATGCTCGTGACTCGGCAAATCCCTACACTCTCTCCCCCTTTGGCAGCGAGACACCAAAAGGGCAGGGAGGACTAAGACACACAGGTGGCAGAACACAAGGACCCATCATCAGTACTCTCCGGACTCTGAAGTGTGGGAAACGATGTCGGGCGGAGCAGGAGCAGAAGAGCCAAGCAGATCATCGTCAGAGTCCTTGCAGTGCCGTGAGATCCAGACCTCCTCATCAGTAATGACCTCCTCAGAACCACTGGGAACCTCCAACCCAACGTGTCTGCCAAGAGCCTTGTGACGCCGTCTAGCTTCCTTCTCAGCAACATGAGCCCTGTACTGACCCTTAGCCTGTAAACAGAACAGCTTCTTCATCTTCTCCTTGAGCTTCTTAGCCCAAGATGGTTCAGCCAGAGAAGGTGCAGAACGAGGAGCCGCACCACCCTGGACCACAAAGTCCTCATCATCCTCGTCATCCTCAACCTCATCATCAGCTAGAACAGCCTCGGGAGCAACATAGTTTGCCCATTTGTCCTTCTGACGGAGCTGCATAACCTTATGAGTAACCACCTCACCATGCTCAAAGATGATGCCTGGATGGGTCTTAGCCCACGTGCTCTCAAGAAGAAGTATCAAGTACGGGCCATAAATAGGAACCTTACGATCAAAGACAGCAGAGTGGAGTTCAGACCACATGATGTGAGAAATATCCAGAGCAGGCACCTCAGCAGACTCCTTCATATGCTGACAGAAGAGCAACAGATCCACAAGGTAGGAGTGCACCATGTCCAAGTTGCCAACACGAGGAAACAAGGTGTTCCGGAATATGCGGTGCATAATATCAAGGAACGGCTACAGAACATAAGTAGCTTTGCCAGTAGTGGAGGATACCTTCTCAGTGGAGTAGGGCCAAAGTTGGCGCTTGTGAGTTGTCGTAGGTTCCTTGTGTGGGCGAAAACCGACAGGGTCATCGAGCCCCCTGTCCTCAACGTGAATAAGGTCCATGAACTCCTTCCATGTAGCAGACAATCTCCTCCCATTAGTCATCCAAGTCATAGTCCTGGCATCATCAGTCCCACAGTGAACGGTAGCATAAAACACGGCAAACATCTCAGCATTAAAGTCCTTGTTGAATTCCATGAGATGGGTGAGCTGAAGCTTCTGACAGAGCTCAATAGCCTGGCCAAAGTAGTGGGCATTCTTTTCCAAGCACTCCATATCAATCGACTTGACATTTGGCACAAAGATGTTTTCCTTACCCAGAAGCACGCCATTGTAAACACGCAACTGCTGCTTGGTCCAGAAGGGACGGTTGCGAACAACATTCTCTTGAGGAGTGACATATGGATCGTGACGGCGGATGGCCCAGTAATCTTTGATAGGGATCTTGTCCAGGGATGGCTGCGACCTCTTGGAGGCAACCTTCTTTGTTTGCTGCCTGGGATGGTTGGCTGAGCTGTCGCCTTCTTTGGAGGTGCGCGGTCGCTTGGATCCGGTCTCATGGCTCGGGATCCTCCTACTACCGCCTGGAAACCAAACGAGAACACCAAACGAGAGAAAAAAGAGTGTAAACCAGTTTGCATAAGCCAGGAAAGAAAAAAATGAAGCAATTCTGAAGATTTAAGAGAAAAACATGGACAGTTCGCATCACCAGCGGTAGTACCGCTGCCACCAGCGGTAGTACCGCTTAGTACTACTGCTTGGTACTACCGCTCCAAGGGGCGGTAGTACCGCGCGGGCGAAACCTACAGCGAACCTACAGCCACCGGTGAGATCCGGTACTACCGGGGATGTCACATGCACATATTTGACTGCTAAATGTTGAGAAATACTTCCTAGCAATCATTTATAGAAGAAACACGCCCGGATTCGACCCAAAAAGGATGGAAACATCACGCATTGTCCAAGACCTAGATTCAAAAAGAGAAGAACCTAGGGAGAGAAAAACGGGACAATACCGGCGTCCATGGCGAGAGGGAGGGATGGAGATCAACTCCTCCGGTCGGTTTTGCAAAAGATTGGCCAGAATCGGAGATCCGGCGGAGGCCTCCGCGGCCTTGGGTGCGGCTGGAGAGAGAGAGAGCCGCGAGAGAAAGGGGTGAATGGGTATGGGGAAGTAGAAACTTCCCCTGCCCCGCCCCAAATCCCTTCGTGGAAACTCACATGTGGTAGTACCGCCCGGGAGGGCGGTAGTACCGCCCCGGTACTACACAGCGGCAGGAGGCTCAGTAGAACCGCTCCGGAGGTAGTACCGCTAGGCGTAGCGGTAGTACCTCTTAGTACTACCGCCCAAGCCAGCGGTAGTACCACTCTCGGCAACACCAAGGCAGGAAATAAAACCAAGAGTGTGGCTTATGCAAGATTTTGTTTGGTTAAAAAGGTTGGAGACAACAAAACCATCCAAAAATCAGGAAACACTCCGATGATGCCAATCCAAAACAAAAGAAAAAGGTTAGAGTGACCCCGAAAACACAAAACGTGCTTCTGAAAAGCAAATGCCTCGCTAGGAGGGGCGGTGGCCGAGGCCACCTATGTTTGAGTCAATTGGTATGGCACCGCGAAGATTTGAACCTTGGGCCCATGACCAAAACTCGTCTTTGAAGCACAAAAACCATCAAAAATGGCGGATGTGAAAGACTTTGATTAGTTTATGCATAATAGGAGGAGGGATAGTTCATTGAGAGAACTAGACTCCCCCTAAATCCATGCCTACATCTAAGCAAGACATAATGATGAGTGTGGTGGGGTGTGCACTAAGTCAAGCCACATTGCTCGAATCAATGATATTTAGCTCATGCCTTAACTCGCGAAATCTTGCTTCATCTAATGGCTTCGTGAATATATCTGCAAGCTGTTTCTTGGTATAAAGATGAATAAGATCAATTTCTCCGCACTTGATGTGGTCCCGAATGAAGTGATGACGAATCTCAATATGCTTCGTCTTGCAGTGTTGAACCGGGTTGTTGGAGATCTTGATCGTGCTCTCATTGTCGCAGTAAATAGGCACTTTGTCACAGTTGACACCATAATCCTTTAAGGTTTGCCTCATCCAAAGAATCTGAGCACAGCAGCTTGCGGCAGCTACATACTCGGCCTCGGTGGACGAGAGAGAAACACAGTTCTGTTTCTTTGAAGACCAACTTACCAGAGAGCGACCAAGAAATTGGCAGCCTCCGGAAGTGGACTTCCTTTCCACACGGTCTCCCGCCCAATCCGAGTCAGTATATCCAATGAGATCAAATGAAGCACCTTTGGGGTACCATAAGCCAAAGTTTGGGGTATGAGCCAAATATCGAAAGATTCGCTTGACAGCCACATAGTGACTCTCCTTAGGTGCAGCTTGAAATCTTGCACAAATTCCCACACTCAACATGATATCCGGTCTAGATGCACAAAGGTAAAGCAGAGATCCAATCATGGAGCGATATACCTTTTGATCCACAGCTTTACCATTGGCATCACTGTCAAGTTGGCATTTGAGCGGCATTGGAGTATTGGCCTTGGGAGGGTTGAGCTCATCCATGTTGAACCTCTTGAGCATGTCTTGAGTGTATTTTTCTTGGTTGATGAAGGTTCCTTGGCTTCGTTGCTTGACTTTGAATCCAAGGAAGAACTTCAACTCTCCCATCATAGACATCTCAAACTCTTTGGTCATTAGTGCGGCGAACTCATCATTAAAAGCTTTGTTAGAAGAACCAAAGATAATATCATCTACATATAGTTGGCATACGAACAAGTTCCCGTTAACCCTCTTAGTAAAAAGAGTGGGGTCGATTTTCCCAATTTCAAACCCACGATCTTGCAACATCTCGGTAAGGTGCTCATACCACGCACATGGGGCTTGTTTAAGGCCATAGAGTGCCTTATCGAGAACGTATACATGATTGGGGAACTTGGAATCCTCAAACCCCGGGGGTTACTTGACATACACCAACTCCTTAAGAGGACCATTAAGAAAAGCACTCTTTACATCCATTTGATATAATATGAAGTCATGATGAGAGGCATAAGCAAGCAGCATGCGAATAGATTCAAGGCGAGCAATAGGGGCAAAGGTTTCACCGTAGTCGATACCCTCGACTTGGGAGTAGCCTTGAGCCACTAGTCTTGCCTTGTTGCGAATAATAATGCCATGTGCATCTTGCTTGTTTTTAAAGATCCATTTGGTTCCAATGACATTGTGATTCTCCTTTGGTCTTGGCACCAATCGCCACACTTTGTTGCGCTCGAAGTTGTTGATTTCATCATGCATGGCTTCAAGCCAATCCTCGTCTTTGAGCGCATCTTGTAACTTGAGGGGTTCAAAGAAAGAAACAAACGCATGATGTGCACAAAAGTTTGTTAATTGACTACGAGTAGTTACCCCTCTTTTCAAGCTTTCGTAGACGTTCTCTAGGAGATGTTGCTTGGTCTTAAGCTTGGAAGCAATCTTGGCAGCTCATCTTTCAAGAATTTCCTCCATGGAGAGTTGAGGCTTGGTAGCTTGACGAGCTTCGGTACTAGCACCGGCTAACTCATGATCTTGAGCATGATCTTGATCTTTAGCTTGAACTTGATCTTGGTCTTGAGCTTCATCTTGATCTTGAGCTTGCACGGGGGTGCGAACAAGATCTTGAGCATCATGTGAATTAGAATCATCACTATTAAGTTGATCTTGCCCTTGATCTTGATCACTGGGTTGAGGGCCTTCACTTTGTTCTTCGGAAGCGTGTGGGTCATGCGTCGGTGATGGTTCCACTTGAGTGGAACATTGTCCTTCTCCTTCAACCACAAGGGGTTCCTCAACGGGTAGGAAGTATCCCACACCCATTCTTCTTATGGCTTGGGGAGGAATTTCATCACCAGCATCACAAAGACCACTTTGCTCCACTTGGGAGCCATTATTTTCATCAAACTCTATGTTACTCGTCTCCTCAATGAGTCTGGTGGACTTGTTGAGGACACGGTAAGAATGAGAGTTTGCAGCATAACCAACAAATATGCCCTCATGGGCTCTAGATTCAAATTTAGACAAACGAACACCTTTCTTGAGAATGAAACACTTACAACCGAACACCCGTAAGTATTTAAGGTTGGGCTTGTTCCCGGTAAGAATCTCATAAGGAGTCTTGTTCAAGCCTTTGCGGAGATAGAGCCGATTTGATGCATGACACGCTGTGTTGATGGCTTCGGCCCAAAAGTTGTACGGAGATTTAAACTCTGCCATCATGGTTCTTGCCGCATCCATCAACGTCCGGTTCTTCCTCTCTACAACACCGTTTTGTTGAGGGGTGTAAGGTGTGGAATATTGGTGTTTTATCCCCTCATCACTGAGAAACTCATCTAAGGTGTAGTTCTTGAACTCAGTGCCGTTGTCACTTCTAATCATCAAAATCTTTGCTTCATGTTGATGTTGGACTTCATTTGCAAAGTTGATGACGGTCTGTTGTGTCTCACTATTCCTCTTGAAGAAATATACCCATGTGTATCTCTTTAGTAATCATCCAAAATCACCAAGCAATACCTTCTTCCTCCAAGACTGTCAAAAGATGGAGGCCCGAAGATATCCATGTGAAGGAGCTCTACGGTCCTCTTTGAGTAGATTGTAGTAGTTGGGCGATGAGCTTTTTCATGTAGCTTTCCTTCGATACAAGCACTGCAAGCACGGTCTTTGGCAAAACTCACATTTGTTAGTCCAAGAATGTGATCCCCTTTGAGGAGACTTTGCAAAGATCTCATATTGACATGGGCTAGTCGGCGATGCCAAAGCCATCCCACATCAACTTTAGCCATTAGACATGTCACGGTCTTAGTGGGTCGCTCCGAGAAGTTAATCACATAGAGACCGTTTTCGACATGCCCAACAAAGGCTACTTTAAGAATCTTGCTCCACAAAAGGGTCACGGTATCAATGCCAAAGAAGGTACTAAAACCCATGAGTGCAAGTTGACGAACGGAAAGTAAATTGTATACAAGGGTCTCAACAAGCATGACTCTCTCAATGGTTAAGGTTGAAGAGATAACCACCTTGCCAAGACCCAATACCTATGAGATTGCATCATCGCCAAATGAGACTTGGGTGGCTACGGATGCATCGGGTCAAACATCCACCACCAAGTCCTTGCTTCCGGTCATATGATTTGTTGCTCCGCTATCGAGCAACCATGAGACTCCCCTGGAAGCAAAGTCCTACAATAGATCAATGCTTGGATTTAGGTACCCATTCTTGAATGGGTCCTTTCATGTTAGTGACAAGGGTCTTAGGAACCCAAATAGACCACTCAATATACTCATAAGAACAACCAACATATTTGGCATAAACATGCCCATCACTAGCACGGCACAAAACATAGGAGGGGTTAAAATCACCGGCCCTGTTGGAGGGAGTGATCTTGCCCTTCTTGGCACTATCACTCACAACCTTGTCCTTCTTCTTCTCATGAGTAATGTTCCCCGCTTTGACAAATGTTTCCTTGAGCGGAGAAACCTGCGTGGTCTTCATCTTCTTCTTCTTTTTGGACTTGGGTGCAAACCCAACTCCTTCCTTTGCAATCACTTCCTTTTGATTGCTCAAAAGGTCATTGAGATTCTTCTCACCTTGGATACATGTCACAAGGCCTTTCTCAAGCTGCTCTTTCAGCTTAGCATTTTCCTCCACAAGATGTGCATGCTCACAACACGGGTTAGTAGCAGATGCATTATCAATTAAAACAAAGGGAGGACATGTGGCAATTTCCTTAGTGAGTTTTACTTGGAGTTGATCATGCGACTCTTTAAGAGAAGCATGAACGCTCTTCAATGCCTTGTGAGCATTGTCAAGTGAGTCAAACTCATCCTTGAGTCGAGCATGGTCAACCCCAAGTGCAACCTTTTCAGATTTAAGAACACGGTTAAGAACAATAGCATGATCATAATCTTTACGTAATTTAGCAAGGTCGTCATTTTGTGACTCCTTAAGAGTCAAATGAAGACCTCGCTCTTCCTATAGAGCAATAGAAAGATCTGCTATCTCATCGGCATAATCACGACTATGGCCTCTCATCTCCTCAAGAAATTCTTCTTGAGACTCAATCGTGTCATTGGCCTCACCAAGTTGTTCCAAGAGAGCAACGAAGTGCTTCTTGGATTCTCCCTTGAGTTTACACAAGAACTTGTCAAACTCATTCTCACCCTCTTTCGCCTCCTCATGTTCATCCACACAATCTAACAAAGACGGAGTGGAAGAAACAGAAGTCTTAATGTTTGAGGTTTTGGCGTTGGAGGTTACCTTGGTGATACCTTTTGCCATGAGGCACCTAGCGATGTGGTTCTCATTGGGGGCGTCGAAGAGTGACACCTTTGTTTGGGTAGAGGATGGAATTGCCACAGATGACATTGCCATTCCTTCACCACTTGTGTCTTCGTCATCAACATCATCATCCGAGGCATACTCTTCTTGAGCCACCAACACTTTGTGAGGAGACTTCTTGGTGAAGTTGGTCTTGTTGGGGAAAGACTTGGCCTTATCTTTGCGGATGAGCTTGCCACCATTGTCTTCCCTCTTCTCATATGGACAATCCACCACAAAGTGACTCACATTACCACAGTTGTAGCAGTGTAACACCCTGGTTTTCGCTCCCTGTTTGTTTTTCTTTGCGGGATTTGACTCCCGTCTTTTTTCTCGGTATTATCGGATTTCTCTAGCTCTTGGGTATGTGAAGATGGTCATCTAGCCTTGCCTTCCCTATCCAACCAGAGATTCTTCCAAGTCCAACCTTGCCACCCAAGATCTATCTCCGGACTTTGCCATCGAAACCCTGCCTTCTGAGTTATCGGAAGGGAAACCCTAATCCTTCTAGTTACAAAGGAACCCCAATTTCCTTTGATCTTCTGCCTCCCAAACCTTTCCCACTGATCATACCACCTCTATAAACCCTGGATATGTAAAAATATTGTCAGGTCATTTGCAATATTTTTCATTTATAATTAATTCCTTTTTCTGCCAGATAAAGGAATTAAATCCAGGAAAATATCTATCCATCTCCAAAGTTCATGAAAACTTGTGGAGATATTCTTTGTGATCATATTGAGCTCCCATAAAAATAGTGGCCATAATTAAATAAGGGAAATTGCCTCTTCCTATTTAAAGCCAATATTGCATTTTGGGCCCTTTCTAAAGGAGCTACCATTTTGGTAGCCAGGAAAAATCCCAAATAATTTGCGGAGCTTCTCCTATCCATATCTTCAACATTTCCACCAAGAACCCAAGTTCCATAGTTCAAATTTTGAGCACAACATCAATTTGCAAATTCTGTCTAGTGGGGAAATTTGCAAAGGAAGTGCTTGAACCCTTGATCTATTTGAGCTGAAATTTTTCATGGTGATTAACATTCATAAATCACTCATGGAAACCAAAGACCAGCTCAATCCCTATATCCTTTCATCCACAGCATTTTTCTCAAGTTTCTGTCCATTTGGAAGTGCTGTGCAGGAAGTACCATTTTGGCACTTCCAAATGAGCTGAAACTTTTCCAGTATCTCCATATATTCAAATCATCATCCTCCACAAAATTTGAGCCAAATCCATCTAGCCATTTGATCCCAGTAAGCTCATCTCAATTCTGGCCAGATTGCCATATTACAAAGGAAGTGCTAGCTATATTGCTTCATTTGATCTGAAAATTTACCAGGGTAGTCACCTTGGTAGTTCATTGCTCCATACCAAATCTCAATCCATTTCACCCAAGGACTCATCCAGAAATCTCTGCAAACACCTTCTTGTCAGAATCTGTTTTGGCATGTTTCTCTCACCTCAGAGCCACCTAGCCGGTTCCAGCTACTTCTCTTATCTATTTGAGCAGCAAGGGACCTATTGGACAAGCTTAGACAGGCAGAAGCCTTTGGGAGCACACCATGCACGTGGTGACCACTAAATGGTCACGCAGAAACGGCGCTCTGGGTCCGGACCTCATCCGGCAGCTCAGTCCGGCCGTCCCTGGTTTGTCTGAGCGTGTCCAGTGGCTCCCCGGCATCCACGCGGCCCTCTCCAGACCCTTCTCCCATCCTCCCCCTTCTGTCCTCGCGCAGTGCCACCGCTCGGCCCCTCCCCAGCGCCCGCTACCTATCTAGACGGTTGCGCCGCCCCTCTCTGCGCCCGCCGGTGCCCCCCGTTCGGCCGGGGACTGCCGGAGCCGCCGTGGCCGTCGCCGGCGCCGCGGCACTCCCCTGCTCTCCTCTGTTCTGTCGGGAACAGAGGGAGGAGGGAGATGCCCCTGCAGGCGGGCCCGGGCCGTCAGTGGCTCCACCTCCCCTCCACCGTTTTTTTAAAAAGGGGTAGGGCAAGTGGGCTGGCCCAGGAGCAACAGCAGCACTGGCGGTGAGATGCAGCCCAGAGCGGCCCAGCAGCACAGTGCTCTTTAATTATTTTTTCCAAAAAATCAGCCAGGGACCTAGAGGTAAATATTTATTTACAGACAGGTCCTTCCACTTCAATCCCCCATATCTTTTTCCTCGTAACTCCGATCCAGCCCTCTCCGAGAGAGAACGGTTTCCGGCGATCCTTTCCGCGGACTCTCCGCACTTCTCCCAGAGTGTTCCTTCACCCCCAGGCAAGCCGACCATCTGATATATGCCCTAAAGCATTGCTCTGTGTTATTCATGCGTGTTTAATTAATGATATGCTTGTGCTAGAAATAATTAAACTCCTGCCATTTCGATATTGTCATTTACATTACCTGCTACTGCTCATCTTATCATTGCACTAATGACTTGTCGTGATATTATATGGAGATAGGTGGTTATGTTTTTATCATGCTTAGCTACTGCCATCTCAAGTTATTGTGATAAACAACCATGCTTGTTAAATACTTGCTAAGGCTAAACCTAGTCGGTTGATCTAGAGTCACCTATTCGGGCTTATCCGTGCAGCCACATTTCCGGTATGGGACGGCCTTGACTTGGTCTGATCGCGTGCTCTTTCACTGGTACCTCCAGACAGGGAAGGTTATGCGCGCGCGCTACCCTGGCCCGGTAGGCGGCAATAACCTTGTGAGCCCAGTTGATTGTTTAACCCGGGAGTCCCCGTTTGGGACAGTTTAGTTGGCCACGACGGTGGCAGGTGTCACGAGGTGACACAGGGGCCACCCAGGGCAGGACTCCGGGGGAGGATGATTGCCGGTGGTACGGTGGAAGAGTCACGGGTTAGGCAGGTTTCGTTGGAGCAACGCTGGTCCACCCGAATGGGATCACGAGGCCAGGTGCCCCATGGTGTGGGTAAAGTGCGCAACCTCCGCAGAGTGAAAAATCTATTCGAATAGCCGCGTCCACGGTATTGGACAGTCCGTCCAGGCCTCACTAGGTGGTCAACCGTAACAATGATAATAATGATGGAAGAACTTGTCTTATGCCCTGAAGTACTCAGTGGATCATGGATGTTCTGAGGGTTGTAAGGAAACCCGGAAGAGAGTAAGCTTGATCTGGTTAAGGTTTAGATTGGATCCTAAGATTACTCAGAGTATGGATTATTTACCTGATATGTTTTACTTTACTGCATTTTACTTTAGTGGCTATCTTGCTAGATAAACCTGTTATGACTTGATAATTGATATTGCTAGCTAGTGATGCTATGCCATGTGAATTAATGTTGCTCTAATAATAAATGCATGCTTGAATGTCATGGATTGCTTTGCTTGGTGTATATGTTAGTTTGGTTTGCTTGCGAGTACATTCAAAAGTACTCAGCGGCCTTTAACATGGCCAGGTTCACATAAGGATCCGTCGTCCGTCGTCGAGGAGCCGGAGTGTTCGCGGGCTAGGAGAGTAACCCAGTCAGATCCCTGTGGATTGGAGCCGTACCAAGACCATGCTGCCTTAGGTAGAGCTTTTCCACTGCCATCACTCTTGTACTATATCTTGTAAGACTGATATATCTATTAATAGAAATGCATGTGTTCATGATACTTGTTGTAAACGCGCATGCCAGAGTGATTTCCTGGGCTGGCATGCGTGGCGACCATCTGGCTACAGTGGTAATCAGGCGGGACGCCACAACGGATGGTATCAGAGCAGCCAGGTTGACTATAAGTTACCCTAGCCAGACTTCACTGTCTTGTGTTTAGTAGAAAGCCCAGATGGATTTCAGCCATCTTTGCCACCTGGCACGGCTACTATTGATCATAAGGCAACCCCATAGGTCTTTGGCTCCATCAGACCCCAACTCTCGTGGCCCTTGCCTCCGGTGTGAAATGCTCGCACCGGGCAACGACCCGTGAGCCCTGAAACCCCTAGGTAAACCAGATATCCTTACCCTGCTTGCTAACCATGGCATTTCTCTTCTTACTCTAGTTTCCTTTGGGAAACGCTTATAAATTCTATCTCTCATCGACAACCCTAGGATCGTTGACTAAGCCACTTTGGCTATGGTCCTGCGTCGAGTGTGATGCTCCCTAAGGAAGTAGTAGGAGCTTGACACCAGTGCTACCAGGAGCATTGTGTGGTTTCGCTTCTAAATCCTTAGAGGTGCATCGAGTGCGCTATACTAGTTATACTAGTGGATCCTTGGCCACATGTGTAAGGTCCGCAAAAATTTGAGCTTTATTTGCTTTTTGTTTTTTCGCGGTTCTTGTTTCTTTTGTCGATTCCGTCTCTCCGCTCCGATTGGATCCATCCGCAAGAGTTGCCTAAGAAGATCAGCATGCAACTGGGATAATACCCAATAATCCCAATTCAGCAAGAGTCCTGTCCAGCCAACTACCTGATATTCAGAACATTACCACCGGATCTGTCAAGAATGAAGAATGGGTCAGAAGCAGAATCCGTGTGCAACAGACAATGCTAGAATATACCTGAGAGAGTTTGCCTCAGAACAAATCACGCCTAAGGAACAGGCAGATGAGCTACTAAGAATGAACATCAGTAAGGACAAATTATTCTGTCCGCGATACAGGGATTATCTCAGTCAGTGAAGTGAACCCTGAGTCTTCTCTCAATGGACCCAACAATCATTTATTACCCACAGAAGACATATTTCAAGAATATGAAGGTGCCGAGAGCAACAACTAAAGTCTGGTATGATGATACGAATTTCAAAGCATATCTTGGAATTCACTGATGCAAATACAAAATTTCCTGGGCACTGTGAACAAGGTTTGCGAGAAATATGGATAAGTTTACGGTTGCCTAGAATCAATGAGAACTTCAAATGCTTGGAAGTTCAACTAAATCAAATGGAATTATCCGCCGACTATGTACTACCGACAACATATGGTATTCAGGATTAATTGTAAACATGAGGTCTGCATCAGTCATGCAACCTTTACAGCAACAATAATCAGACCAGCAGAAGGACAAGCAATGTGCATGACCAATCGAATATCTTCAGTCAAGGTATGGCCTATATCAAGTTTTGGCTCTGCTATGGGTAAAATTCCAGATACTTCGGAAGGAAGCCACAATCGGCCATAGATCCGACTGTGTACACAAGGCTTCTGGTATAAGGAACCCAGCCTTCCCCCGCAAGCTACCGAGAAGAGCTTACGATACCAGACTGCCAATCTTCCTCGGTACGCCACTCGGTGAGAGATCCTTCTGGGATACGGCACTCCCATCTTCCACAGCGTGCTACCGCGGAAAACTTCCGGCATAAGGCACCTGACCTTCCACAGCAAGACACATGAAGGAAAGCTTCTGAGGTACGATACCCAGCCTTATACGGCACGCTACCTTAGCAGAAGCTTCGAGCATAAGGAATTCAGCCTTCTTCAATATATCCCGTTCCCACAACAATCCTGTCAGAAGCACGAATTAGCCCAGACACCCATCCGCCTTAGAACTCAGTGATTATGAAAGGATTTATCCTACACCTGCATATGTTGTGAGCATGCAGTCCAGTGGATACGTTCATGCGAGCCACTCGTACACGGGAATGACTGTGTCCAGAGAAACAGTGGCCCCATACTTCAAGGGAGGATATGAGCACAGCAGTCCCTACGAGGTATGCAACAGTAAGTTCTGAGAACAGGCCCGACAAACCGGGAAAACAATCAAGGAGCCGTGTTGGCAGGTCATTACAGGTCCATCAAAGGAGTCCACAAGCACAAAGAAGTTGTGGACAAACAACCTCCGTGACGGTCAACAAGATACAGCTTCACGAACAGGGTGGTATTACCAACCCTTGTCAGCCTCTTGCATATGCGGCCACATCAATGCCCTACCTGTGGCTACAAACGAGCTTGCCGCACTCCTCATGAATATGGGCTACCAACCAAGCTAAAGGCTATGCTTCGAAAGATACACCAGATGATAGCAATACTATGCTTAGCCCAGTGGTCACATCAAGGACTACAGAGGCTATATATATGACAGAGCCATCTCCACGAGCGATAGAGTTTGAAACAAGACATTCAGATAGAATGGCTCAAAGCACGTCAGCACCAACAGCTCAGAGACATCATGACATCATTGGAATAAGAGATTACTGACCATGATTACTTTGTGATCATGCCTGACATTTCAGTTGAGGATATAGCAGCCATAGTTCAGTCATGTTGATTCCTTGAATTATGGATCACCTAAGGGCAAAGTCAGGATGCATAAGCCAGAAGGAAACATCAATATGGAACCCACAGCCAGACTGAGCATTCTGACACGGCAAAAAGAAAGTCATCCCATCCACTCGAGGCCATACGAGCACGTAGGCCTTGTACCAGGAAAGGAGGTCTTGCCCATGATAGTCAAGGTACGAAGTATCGCAATAAAACCGAAGTAGGTACTTCCAGGCCCTGGAAATCGAGCTGTCTGTTGGTATTACCCGCTACCCCACCCAGCAATACCACTACCAGGACAAAAGGTCTACCTGACAGGAAAGAGAAGGATTCAAGAAAGTGGTGTACAGAGACAACACATGGCCCATCAGAAAAGACAGTTAAAAGATCAGTGAACCAACGAAGACAAGACCGCTGATGGATCCAAGTCGCACACAGGTAAGTCCCCCTTCACCGGTAGGTAAGCCCGGAAATCTCGAGGACGAGATTTTCTTAAGGGGGTAGGTTTGTAACACCCTGGTTTTCGCTCCCTGTTTTTTTTTCCTTTGCGGGATTTGACTCCCGTCTTTTTTCTCGGTATTATCGGATTTCTCTAGCTCTTGGGTATGTGAAGATGGTCATCTAGCCTTGCCTTCCCTATCCAACCAGAGATTCTTCCCAGTCCAACCTTGCCACCCAAGATCTATCTCCGGACTTTGCCATCGAAACCCTGCCTTCTGAGTTATCGGAAGGGAAACCCTAATCCTTCCAGTTACAAAGGAACCCCGATTCCCTTTGATCTTCTACCTCCCAAACCTTTCCCAGTGATCATACCACCTCTATAAACCCTGGATATGAAAAAATATTGTCAAGTCATTCGCAATATTTTTCATTTATAATTAATTCCTTTTTCTGCCAGTTAAAGGAATTAAATCCAGGAAAATATCTATCCATATCCAAAGTTCATGAAAACTTGTGGAGATATTCTTTGTGATCATATTGAGCTCCCATAAAAATATTGGCCATAATTAAATAAGGGAAATTGCCTCTTCCTATTTAAAGCCAATATTGCATTTTGGGCCCTTTCTAAAGGAGCTACCATTTTGGTAGCCAAAAAAATCCCAAATAATTTGTGGAGCTTCTCCTATCCATATCTTCACCATTTCGACCAAGAACCCAAGTTCCATAATTGAAATTTAGAGAACAACATTAATTTGCAAATTCTGTCGAGTGGGGCAATTTGCAAAGGAAGTGCTTGAACCCTTGATCTATTTGAGCTGAAATTTTTCATGGTGATTAACATTGATAAATCACTCATGGAAACCAAAGACCAGCTCAATCCCTCTATCCTTTCATCCACAACATTTTTCTCAAGTTTCTGTCCATTTGGAAGTGTTGTGCAGGAAGTACCATTTTGGCATTTCCAAATGAGCTGAAACTTTTCTAGTATCTCCATATATTCAAATCATCATCCTCCACCAAATTTGAGCCAAATCCATCTAGCCATTTGATCCCAGCAAGCTCATCTCAATTCTGGCCAGATTGCCATGTTACAAAGGAAGTGCTAGCTATATTGCTTCATTTGATCTAAAAATTTACCAGGGTAGTCACCTTGGTAGATCATTGCTCCATACAAATCTCAATCCATTTCACCCAGGGACTCATCCAGAAATCTCTGCAAACACCTTCTTGTCAGAATCTGTTTTGGCATGTTTCTCTCATCTCAGAGCCACCTAGCCGGTTCCAGCTACTTCTCTTATCTATTTGAGCAGCAAGGGACCTATTGGACAAGCTTAGACAGGCAGAAGCCTTCGGGAGCACGCCATGCACGTGGCGACCATGCAACGGTCACGCAGAAACGGCGCTCTGGGTACGGACCTCGTCGGGCAGCTCACTCCGGACGTCCCTGGTTTGTCTGAGCGTGTCCAGTGGCTCCCCGGCATCCACGCGGCCCTCTCCAGACCCTTCTCCCCTCCTCTCCCTTCTGTCCTCGCGCAATGCCGCCGCTCGGCCCCTCCCCGGCGCCCGCTACCTATCCAGATGGTTGCGCTACCCCTCTCTGCGCCCGCCGGTGCCCCCCGTTCGGCCGGGGACTGCCGGAGCCGCCGTGGTCGTCGCCGGCGCCGCGGCACTCCCCTGCTCTTCTCTGTTCTGTCGGGAATAGAGGGAGGAGGGAGATGCCCCTGCAGGCGGGCCCGGGCCATCAGTGGCTCCACCTCCCCTCCACCGTTTTTTTAAAAAGGAGTAGGGCAAGTGGGCCGGCCCAGGAGCAACAGCAGCAGCGGCGATGAGATGCAGCCCAGAGCGGCCCAGCAGCACAGTGCTCTTTAATTATTATTTTCCAGAAAATCATCCAGGGACCTAGAGGTAAATATTTATTTACAGACAGGTCCTTCCACTTCAATCCCCCATATCTTTTTCCTCGTAACTCCGATCCAGCCCTCTCCGAGAGAGAACGGTTTCCGGCGATCCTTTCCGCGGACTCTCCGCACTTCTCCCGGAGTGTTCCTTCACCCCCAGGCAAGCCGACCATCTGATATATGCCCTAAAGCATTGCTCTGTGTTATTCTTGCGTGTTTAATTAATGATATGCTTGTGCTAGAAATAATTAAACTCCTTCTAAGGGAGTCCTGGTTTAAGGGGTCCTCGGGAGGCGACCTATTTCTTATGGGCCGGACTATATGGGCCGCTTGCCGAGCATTGGGTTGATCGAAGACCCTGTCTCCAGGAGGGAAGCTTCGGGAATCGTGGTGTATCCTCCACGTTTGGAGTAGTGAATAGGCATCTTTATCCTTTCGACGTGTAACCGACCATGTGTAAACCCTAGGTACCCTCGGCGTCTATATAAGCCGGAGGGTTTTAGGGTGTAAGGGAGAGAACTCATCTAGGGTTTTAGCCATTCGATCTCGAGGTAGATCAACTCTGTAACCCTTATACCATCAATATAATCAAGCAGGACATAGGGTATTACCTCCATAGGAGGGCCCGAACCTGGGTAAACATAGTCTCCCTCGTCTCCTGTTACCATCGATGGGACCCCCTACCCGAGATCCGCCGGTTTTGACACCGACATTTGTGCTTTCATTGAGAGTTCCGCTGTGATCGCCAAAGGAATCGATGGCTCGCCTCGTCATCAACAAAGAGGTCCGCAATACGGACACTTTCGTCCCCGGACAGATCTTCGCTTTCGGCAGCATTGTGCTACACGCTGACCCGACCGGCCATCTAGGCCGTGTCGGAAGTTTCGCCCCTGATCAAGAGGTCAGATTCGGGAACCTAGAGTTCTCCGTAGACTCTCGGGGCGACCTGTCACTAACCGGGCTCGCTGTCTCGCCTGCCACGCCCGAAGACTCTGAGGCTTTAACATCAGATCCATCTTTCGGTCCCGCCCACGGGATCTACCCCGGCGAGGACCCGACTTTCAGTCCGGACCCGGACATAGTGCCAGACGTCCGGACACCTGTTCTTGCCAGACGCTCCCCCCGCACGGACGCATCGGAGGATAACTCCGGAAGCTCTGAGCAGGCCGACCCAATCGAGCTCTCGATACTCAACGAGGCCCTAGATCGGATCTCGTCGATGAAGATTACCGACGACCCAACCCCGATCTGTGCTCAGATCGGGCTTGAGGCGGGTCAGGACGAATTTTTCGTCCCACCCACCACCCACTTGGTAGCCATTGTCGAGGATTTAACCGACATGTTGGACTATGCCTCTGAGGAGGCAGAATACATGGATGAGGAGGATCGCGCCCTCACCCCCATTAACACCGGGCGGTGGACTGCCACCTCCACATACGACGTCTACATGGTGGACACTCCGAAAAACGATGGCGACAAATCGGATGAAGCGTCGTCAAGACGTCGAAAGCCTCATAAACGGTCAAAAGGAAAAAAGGGAAGAAAAGCTATCGACGGCACAGGGGACGGAGACACCCCGGAAGACCTCGGCGATCCCGAAATCCCCGAACACCCGTTAGAGGGTCAGGAGAGGCCGGAAGACCGGCGCAACCCCGACGATCTAAATGATTCCGAGGACGACAATTACCTCCCCCCTGTCGAGGAGGAGGACATCCCGGAAGCCGATGACTTCGCCATCCCCGATAATCTTGAAGATCAGGAACTGTTCAGGCAACAGCTTATAGCCACGGCCCGCAGCCTGAAAGCAAAAGAACGGCAGCTTAAAGCCGAACAAGACAACCTCAACGATCGATGGACGAGAGTCCTCTCATCTGAGGAAGGATACGGTACCGGTCTATTGGACCAACCTAAGAGCTATCCATGCAGAAGGCTGCTGCCACAATTCGATGACGAGCTCACTGATACGCCGTCTCCCAAACATACCCCATACGACAAGCCAGACCGCCCTCCTCGAGGACGAGACAGGACGGCTGACGACACCGGCTATAGGCTGACGATACCCCGTAGACGGGGAAAAGAGCCACTAGAGCCCGATGACAGGTTCGACCTGCGACACGACCTGGACTACAGAGCAGGTCGTACGCGATCCATCTGCGGATCCAGAGGATACTCACCCGATAGACGGGAAGGGTACCGGCCTTGGCTCGACCGCAACAATAAAAGTCGGGAACGAAACCGGACTAGGATAGACGCCGATCACCGGCGCGACATAGCTCGGGTCAGAGGCGCTGCCCACCCACCGTGCTTCACGGACGAAGTGATGCAGCATCAGTTCCCGGAAGGGTTTAAACCCGTAAACATAGAACAATACGATGGGACAACTGACCCAACCGTATGGATCGAGGATTTCCTCCTCCACATCCACATGGCGCGAGGAGATGACCTCCACGCCATCAAGTACCTACCCCTGAAGCTTAAGGGGCCAGCTCGGCACTGGTTAAATAGCCTCCCGAAAACTCCATTGGGTGCTGGGAGGATCTAGAAGATGCATTCCGATCTAACTTCCAGGGCACTTATGTTCGGCCGCCGGACTCCTCCGACCTAAGCAACGTCGTCCAGAAGCCAGGAGAATCCGCGCGGCTATTCTGGAATCGGTTCTTGACTAAGAAAAACCAGATTGTTGACTGCCCAGACGCCGAAGCAATAGCCTCTTTCAGGCACAATATTCAGGACGAGTGGCTGGCTCGTCAGCTCTCCCAGGATAAACCAAGGACAATGTCTGCCCTTACATCACTCATGACTCGCTTTTGCGCGGGCGAGGATAACTGGCTAGCAAGACGTAGCCATAACCTCGAAGACCCCGGAACCTCCGAAGTTCGGGATGGAAACGGGAAACCAGCGCAACAAGAATAAGCGCCGGCACAACAATAGTGATGCCGATGACACGGCCGTTAACGCCGGCTTCCGCAACACCCGGCCTGGGCAGCGGAAGAAGCCTCCTAAAGGCAATCGCGACGGACCCACCCCGCTGGACAAGATCATGGAGAGGCCTTGCCAGATCCATGGCACTCAAGAGAAGCCCGCCAACCACACCAACCGTAACTGTTGGGTATTCAAATAGGCCGGCAAGCTCGCATCCGAGGACCAAGGCAAGAGCCCACGCAGCGAGGACGAGGATGAGCCCCGCGGTCCGATCGGTGGAGGACAAAAGAAATTCCCTCCAGAGGTAAAAACAGTAAATATGATATACGCCACTCATATACCCAAAAAGGAGAGGAAGCGCGCCCTTCGAGATGTCTACGCCGTAGAGCCTGTAGCCCCGAAGTATAACCCATGGTCGGCATACCCGATCACCTTCGATCGACGTGACCACCCGACCAGTATCCGTCATGAGGGTTCGGCCGCCCTCGTCCTAGACCCCATCATAGACGGGTATCACCTCACTAAAGTCCTAATGGACGGAGGAAGTAGCCTCAATCTGATTTACTCAGACACGGTGAAAAATATGGGCATAGATCCGTCAAGGATCAAACCCAGCAACACTACCTTTAAAGGAGTGACCCCAGGCGTCGAAGCCCGGTGCACGGGCTCTGTAAGCCTGGAAGTAGTGTTCGGCTCGCCCGATAACTTTCGAAGCGAGGACTTGATCTTCGACATCGTACCTTTCCGCAGCGGCTATCATGCCCTGCTCGGCCGTACAGCGTTCGCTCGCTTTAATGCCGTCCCACACTACGCATACCTCAAGCTCAAAATGCCCGGCCCCAAGGGGGTCATTACTGTTAATGGCAACACAGAGCGCTCCCTCCGAACTGAGGAACATGCGTTGGCCCTGGTGGCCGAATTCCATTACACTGATGATCGGCAAACGCCGACATCTGCTGTAAAAGCACGTAATGCTGGGAAGCGAGCTCGGTCTCAACCTGAAGTACCAGAACCTTCTTCTCCCCATAAATAGGGACTCGCCCCCCATCGCACAGCCCTAGAACCAGCAAAGTACGTGCCGAGGAGGCACAACTTCGCGCTCAAAATTCCATGGGCAGCGGCGGGGACAAACTATCAAAGGGTAAGTGTTTGGCTAGACCGAACTATCACCATCAAAACATCTTCGGACACACTACAGGTACCATAAAGTACCTACTAAGGCGTAAAGCTCATTCACACTTTGGCGACTTCTCAAGATTTTTCTCCAAAGTCCGCTCGCCGAACAGCAAAACCCATAGCGGTATACAACTCCTTAGGAGACGCAGGAGCAGACAAACGACAGGGCACATCGAGGACGTCAGGTCACCCATCGAAGACACCTGGTACAACCCCTCCTGTAAGGTTTATATTTCATTTTTAAATACCTGTAAACAGTTGCATCGGCAATTTGAATAATAAGAGTTGTTGAGTAAAATACAGATATATCATACATGATCGCTTCGCTGTCTTTTTTTGGCACACTCTCTATTTCCCCCCTCTTCTTCCGAACCTGTTTGGTATACTTTACGATGCAACCGGCTAATAGACCGGGGGCTCGAACTTAAAAAATCGCCCTAAGCACAACTGATTTTGCATTCGGCGTCTTGGAATTCCGCTTTATATGCATTGGTTCCGAACTATGTCTTGGGTCAATAGTTGGGTTGCCCGGCTCCTGTGCTTGCCCCTTTACGTTCCGCTCGTTCGGCTAAAAGGGCAAAGGGAGAACCACTGCGATTGTGCTTCCGGCTAGCCTGGTCAAGCACCTCAGCGGAGAAAGCCGAAAACTGACTGTCATAGTATGCGAGAACCGGTCTGCGAATCCGAGCTTAAATAAACTTCGTTAGAGGTTATTCCGTGGCATGCGATGGGTTTGGTATTCGTACAAACCATGTGATATCGGCTTTGGCCGCGGTTCATCCGAACATCACAAACCCCTGGGGGCTAGTCATCAGCCCCCCACACTCCTTTCTTGCGCCCCTACGGCTAAGTGAAAGTAATAAAGCATTATGGTCCGATTGCCTTGTCCGCCCCACACTACCGCCTTCGGGTACTGATAGCTCGGCTAAGGGTCACAGTGCGTTGGCAGAGACACCCCGCGTAGTATCTACATGGGGGCTGAAGCCGACGACTCGCAACTTTCAGTTTCAACGGCCACACAGGAGTTATAAAGGATGCAAACACGAAAGACATGATAAACCATGCATCTTAAAATATAAACGCGTTAAAAGGTCTTCGGACATATTACAACGCATTTTACTCATAAATGTTTTCGCTCGAACATTGAGCCTCTATTGCCCGGGCACCCTCCATAACTACGGAGAAGTATCGCTCAGGGCACCTATGCTCCTTTCCAGGGGGCGGCGGAGCAGTGACTATCTTCGTCGGATCAAGACCCGGCCAGTGCACCTTGGCCCTTGCGAAGGCCATCCGAGCTCCCTCGATACAGGAGGACCGCCTTAGTGCGTCGATCCGAGGCGAGGCGTTGCTCAGCTTCTGCACCAGGCCGAAGTAGCTACTCGGCAACGGCTCGTCGGGCCATAGCCGGATGCAGAGATCCTTCATGGACGGCTCCGCCATCCGGTGTAGCTCCATCAGCTGCTTCAGCTGCCCAACGAGGAGAGGAGAGCGCTCGGAGGCTTCAAATTGCGCCCAAAATAGCCGAGCCTCATCTCCCTCTCCCCGCGAAGCATAGAACTGGTTCGCGTCCGCTGTGCTCTTCTAGAGGTCCGAGCAGGCGCCTGAGGAACGCCACACTTGGGTAAGCAATGCGAACTTGCTATCCCCGAAGACACACTGCAGTAAATACGGCTTACCATCCGTGATAGCCTTGACCTGGCTGACTTGCTCTTCAAAGAACCGCCTATCCACCCGCTCCTTCTGGAGATCGGATTTCAGAGTGGATAGTTCGGCGGCCTACTCCTTGCCTTTCTACTCAAGGACCTCGCACTTTTGACTGGCGTCTTTGAGCTCCTACTGGATTTCCTCCACCCGAGCCTCATGTTTGGCACCAGTGGCTTTTAAATCGGAGAGCGCGGCAGCCGCTCGTTCGGCCGATGCCTTCTCGCTCGTGGCCTCCTGTTTCGCTTTCTGAAGCTCGGCCTTGAGCTTCTCAATTTCCTTCGCCGAGGCTACGTAAGCATCAAATATATAAAAATACTACGTCGATAGTACGGTAATGAAAGAATTCGGATATTATAATCCGGCTTACCTTGAGCCTCGTCGAATCTCTTATTCAGAGCGTCGAGCTCATCTTCGGAGCTCTTGAGCTTCCGATTTAGCTCGTCTAGCTCGGCGGCATTAACAGCCGCCGCCGATGACGAAGCCTACACATAACAAACCACTATCAGGTTACATGGATTCAAACCTCCGAACTATCATGATCAGATGTTCGGTCCTCTTAAGGGCTATTGGAACATTCCGAACAAATATTGTCTCATGCACTGTCTGGTTAATGGTCTATGATTGACCCCCAGGTGAGTTTTTCCAAACTCACCTAGGGCTCGAGGGCTGCTATATATATAACGATAGCACAAAAATAGTAAATTAACAAAACTTTACGTGGCTTACCTAGAAACCCGTCAGGAGACCCTTAAAGGCCTCCTTCAGTCCGCTATCAACAAACTGAATGCTTTGTAAAACCGCACCCATAAGGCGCTTGACAGAGCCTCCCCCATAGCCGGCCACCCATTGGTCGGTGGCGCCGGTGGAGATCGGTTGACCCGATCTCCAACCGGGGATTGAACCGGTGCCTTCGGAGGCATGGTGCGCTCCAGAGACGACCTCAGAAGGGACTGGACATCCCCTCGTCTGGTCTCCTCAGTATCCGGGAGGGGCTTTTCCCCCCGGTCTTCGGCGGCCGAGGCGTTAGCCTCGACCATGATGTCGTCGCCCCCACCTCTGGTGTCCGGCTCCAAAGGAGCCTGTTGGGATGACACCTCCGTGGCATCCTTCGCGGCGCTCGGAGGAGTGGGGTGCGACGCGGTCCCGCTCTCCGCTAGCTCGGCGGGCGGGGTCTCCCTATCCGAAACTTGATCGGTGGGGAGAACACGTGGTGGGCTGCAAGTCAATAGGAGCTCACATGTTAATCACATTCAAAACTTAGTTCTAAATAGCTCAGGAAGTCTTCGGATCTTTACCTTCGAGCTGGGGGCTTGACCCTGAGTTTCCTTCGTGGAACCTTCTCAAAGTCCTCGGACTCGGTATCCGAGTCCGAACTGTCGTCGGACAGAATTAATTGTGTCCGACGCGCTTTCTTCGGGGCGGGAGGAGGTACATCCTCTGTGGCGTCCGATGACGCCACCCTCTTTCTTGCGAGGGGGGAATCGCCTTCCCCCTCGCCCTCGTGCTCCTCCACTTGATTCAAGGAGGTGTGGGTTTCCTCGGACACAGCCTCCAGCTGGTCCCTGATGCGCAGGCCTTCTCGGCCTGGTTTCTTCTTCTTCTCCTTCTTCTCTGGCGCCTTGTAAGGCGCCACGACAAGCATCTCCGACAGCAGCTGGGACCTGGGGTCTTCGGGCTATGGAGCCGGGCATTTGATGCCCGTGGCCTTGCTCAACCATTCCTGCGGAAGTGATCGGAAAGTGCTTAGATTTTCTTCAGGAAAACGAAGCCGATCAAGCGAAACTATGTCATACCTGGGAAGGGGGTTTATCGGCGCGCAGGCCATGGTCCTCCTTCTTGGCTGGCCAGCTCTCCTGCGCCTTGAACAACGCCTTCCACAGCTTCTCCCGAGTGGTGCGGAAGAGCCGACGAATCGTAGGCTCATCGTCAAGCCGATAAGTCCACATAGGAGAGTCCCGGCACTGGCAGGGGAGGATGCGCCGCCGGAGCATAATCTGGACCACGTTGGCTAGCTCGATTTTGTCCTTGATCATGGAGGCGATGCGCCTCTGTAGGTCGTCCACCTCTGTATCCGACCCCCAGTCGAGGCCCTTTCGGACCCATGAGGTCAATCTGGTCGGGGGACCGGATCTGAATTCGGCAGGAACAGTTCCGCCCTCCTCCCTTGGCTTGGTGATGTAAAACCACTCTTTTTGCCAAGTTTTGATGGTGTCGATGAAGGTGCCGGATGGCCATCCTACGCGGGGAAGCTTGCTGATGACCGCCCCGCCGCAGTCTGCGTGTTCGCCTGCGACACACTTCGGCTTGATATTGAATATCTTGAGCCATAGTCCGAAGTGTGGTTCGACCCGCAAGAAGGTCTCGCAGACGATGATAAAGGCCGATATATGCATGAAGGAGTTCGGCGGGAGGTCGTGGAAGTCAAGTCCGTAGAAGAACATGAGGCCCCTAACGAAGGGGTGGAGCGGGAAGCTCAGTCCTCGGATGAAGTGAGGAATGAAAACCACCCTCTCGCCTGGTTTGGGGGTGGGGATCACCTGGCCCTCCTCCGGGGCACGGTGGAAGATGTTGGCAGGGAGGTAGCCGGCATCTTTGAGGTCCCAGATGTCCTGGTCTGTGACCGGGGAAGCCTCCCACTTGCCGTTGGAGCCTGAGCCGGCCATGGCTAGGCTCGAAGGAGGAAGGGTGGAAAACCTAGATCTGGGCTCTGGAGGCTCAGGAGATTGGGGAAGCGGGGATGCGAATGGGAATCACGGTTAAGCCTTGGGGTTTTTCTTCCCCTTTTATTGGGCTTGTTGTCGGTTAGCCTCCCTTCACTGCGCCGTGAATCCCTCTGCTTCCCAAGACGTGCGTGCCATTATACGCGCATGATTAAACATATCCCGTGTGAAACGGAGCACGATATGTGCATTGATGGATCGTGCTGGTGAAAACGGCCTCGAACCGCGAATCGAGTTTTTGCGACTGGCTCAGCGGTCGTGGTGGGCCGTGACCTTTCATCTGAAAGGTTGTCAGGGAGCACTATTTACTCCTTGGCGTTTGGCCTTCAAGGCCGAGTTATTCATGGTGTTCGGACGATCCATGATCGGGAAAACTACACGTCGTCGGAGGCCGAACTAAACTCGGCCGATCACTATTTGGAGAAAGGAACTCGCCTCGCAAGCCGAAGACTCTGCTCATATGAAGCAGCTGGAGCTAGGACCCTTGGCGTTGGAGGCTAGTTCGGGGGCTACTGAGGGAGTCCTGGTTTAAGGGGTCCTCGGGAGGCCGACCTATTTCTTATGGGCCGGACTATATGGGCCGCTTGCCAAGCATTGGGTTGATCGAAGACCATGTCTCCAGGAGGGAAGCTTCGGGAATCGTGGCGTATCCTCCACGTTTGGAGTAGTGAATAGGCATGTTTATCCTTTCGACGTGTAACCGACCATGTGTAAACCCTAGGTACCCTCGGCGTCTATATAAGCCGGAGGGTTTTAGGCTGTAAGGGAGAGAACTCATCTAGGGTTTTAGCCATTCGATCTCGAGGTAGATCAACTCTGTAACCCTTATACCATCAATATAATCAAGCAGGACGTAGGGTATTACCTCCATAGGAGGGCCCAAACCTGGGTAAACATCGTCTCCCTCGTCTCCTGTTACCATCGATTCTAGTCTCACAACTCGGGACCCCTACCCGAGATCCGCCGGTTTTGACACCGACACCTGCCATTTCGATATTGTCATTTACATTACCTGCTACTGCTCATCTTATCATTGCACTAATGACTTGTCGTGATATTATATGGAGATAGGTGGTTATGTTTTTATCATGCTTAGCTACTGCCATCTCAAGTTATTGTGATAAACAACCATGCTTGTTAAATACTTGCTAAGGCTAAACCTAGTCGGTTGATCTAGAGTCACCTGTCCGGGCTTATCCATGCAGCCACATTTGCCGGTATGGGACGGCCTTGACTTGGTCTGATCGCGTGCTCTTTCACCGGTACCTCCAGACAGGGAAGGTTATGCGCGCGCGCTACCCCGGCCCGGTAGGCGGCAATAACCTTGTGAGCCCAGTTGATTGTTTAACCCGGGAGTCCCCGTTTGGGACAGTTTAGTTGGCCACGATGGTGGCAGGTGTCACGAGGTGACACAGGGGCCACCCAGGGCAGGACTCCGGGGGAGGATGATTGCCGGTGGTACGGTGGAAGAGTCACGGGTTAGGCAAGTTTCGTTGGAGCAACGCTGGTCCACCCGAATGGGATCACGAGGCCAGGTGCCCCATGGTGTGGGTAAAGTGTGCAACCTCTGCAGAGTGAAAAATCTATTCAAATAGCCACATCCACGGTATTGGACAGTCCGTCCAGGCCTCGCTAGGTGGTCAACCGTAACAATGATAATAATGATGGAAGAACTTGTCTTATGCCCTGAAGTACTCAGTGGATCATGGATGTTCTGAGGGTTGTAAGGCAACCCGGAAGAGAGTAAGCTGGATCTGGTTAAGGTTTAGATTGGATCCTGAGATTATTCAAAGTATGGATTATTTACCTGATATGCTTTACTTTACTGCATTTTACTTTAGTGGCTATCTTGCTAGATAAACCTGTTATGACTTGATAATTGATATTGCTAGCTAGTGATGCTATGCCATGTGAATTAATGTTGCTCTAATAATAAATGCATGCTTGAATGCCATGGATTGCTTTGCTTGGTGTATATGTTAGTTTGGTTTGCTTGCGAGTACATTCAAAAGTACTCAGCGGCCTTTAACATGGCCAGGTTCACATAAGGATCCGTCGTCCGTCGTCGAGGAGCCGGAGTGTTCGCGGGCTAGGAGAGTAACCCAGTCAGATCCCTGTGGATTGGAGCCGCACCAAGACCATGCTGCCTTAGGTAGAGCTTTTCCGCTGCCATCACTCTTGTAATATATCTTGTAAGACTGATATATCCATTAATAGAAATGCCTGTGTTCATGATACTTGCTATAAACGCGCATGCGAGAGTGATTTCCTGGGCTGGCGTGCGTGGCGACCGTCTGGCTACAGTGGTAATCAGGCGGGTCACCACAAGCAGGTCCTCACACGTTGCTTGCCCTTTGACCCGTTTGAGTTGTTCTTGGAGAAGTTAGGCCTTGTGTTTCTCTTGTTGCCCCAAAATTGCCTGGACGCTAGAGCCATATGCTCATGGTAAGCATATTTGGTGTCCTCGGGGCAACCCTCTTCTTCTTCTTCTTCTTCTTCCTCTTGACTGACCTTGACCTTCAAAGCAAGGTTGGGAGATGATTTCTTTGACCGTTGCACGCGAGCAAGGGCATTGTCTGCGGTCGTGTTCAAGATGTTCATTGCAATAAATTCATCCAACACATCCCCAGATGACAAAGTGTGAAAGTCCGGTCTTTGACGGATGATGGCGGACATGGCCTTGTTGTAGGGCATGATGGCCTTCAGAAACTTACGCTTGACCCAGGTGTCATCCACATCCTTGCTGCCATGATCTTTGATGGCAACGGCAAGAGCAGTCACCCTCCTATAGAGCTCACGCGGTTCCTCATCTTCTACCATTACAAACTCATCTCACTGATCAAGGACAACTTCATAGTTTGACCGTCGAATGCTTGAGCTGCCCTTGTACATGGAGACAATGTGTTCCCAACACTCTTTAGCAACAGTGAAGGGACGCAGGTGAGGTAGGTCTTCGACAGGAACAGCAGCTTGGAGTATGAACAAGGCGGAGGAATTTAGCTGTTTATCCGCTTCTTCTCTTGGAGTGAGGTTGCGTGGATCACGAGGGTAGTAACCTTCTTCAATGACTCTCATGAGTTGAATTGAGCTGTGATCCAAATGAGACTAGATACGAAAAATCCAATTAGCAAAATCATTCTTAACAAGTTTAGGAGGAGGACCGAGATTAACTATATGAGGTGGGTGCACCGGTCCTCCATAGACCAAGGGAGGGGGAACCGAGGCAAAGGTCCCCGACCCATTAATTCCTTGAGAACGATTGTCCTTATCAGCACTAGCCCCCTCCTAACCGGAGTTGACATCCGATGTCGAGTTAGTGGGATTAACCACTTGCACCGCATCGGTGGAAAGTTTAAGAGTATCAAGGAATTCTTTAAACATGGATTTGACCTCGGTCGTCATGGAGGATTTAAGCGAGGACATGGCCTCATTTAAATCCTCACGAGAGACCATGCTCACACCCATGGCCTCGGGGAGTTCAACCGACCGGTCCCCGTCGTTAACCATACTTTTTGGGTGGTGACACCCTTAATAAAGAAACCTGGCTCTGATACCAATTGAAAGGATCGATATGGTTGACTAGAGGGGGGGTGAATAGGCAACTACCAGTTTTTCACTTTTCTTTAACAATTTATACTTAGCAACAAATAGGTTGGCTAGATATGCAACTAGGTGAGCAACCTATATGATGCTAAACACAACAATCAACTCAAGCAAGCAAGATAAACAATGTAAGTAGCTTGCGTGAAGTAAAGGTAAGAAATAACCACTAGAGGAACCGATGGAGACGAGGATGTGTTACCGAAGTTCCTTCCCGGTAAAGGGAAGTACGTCTCCGTTGGAGCGGTGTGGAGGCACAATGCTCCCCAAGAAGCCACTAGGGCCACCGTATTCTCCTCACGCTCTCACACAATGCGAGGTGCCGTGATTCCACTAGTGGTGCACTTGGAGGCGGCAGCCGGACCTTTACAAACAAGGTTGGGGCAATCTCCACAACTGAATTGGAGGCTCCCAACGACACCAAGAAGCTTCACCACAATGGACTATGGCTTCAAGGTGACCTCTTTCGTCTAGGGTGCTCAAACACCCAAGAGTAACAAGATCCACAAGGGATTAGTGGGGGGAATCAAATTTCTCTTGGTGGAAGTGTAGATCGGGGCCCTCTCAACCAAACCCTAGAGTATCAACAAGTTTTGTTGGCTAGGGAGAGAGATCGGGCAAGAATGAGCTTTGGGCAACAATGGAGCTTGCGGAAGGATAAGAGGTAGGGCTTCTTGGGGAAGAAGACCCTTTATATAGAAGAGAGGGGAATCTGCCCGTTGCCCACCCACCAGCCGCGCTTCAGCGGTAGTACCGCTGGTTGCGGCGGTACTACCGCCCAACTGAGAGCCAGTAAAAGGGGCGGCGGTAGTACCGCTTAGTAATACCGCCCCTACTACCGCTGCGGCTGGGTGCTGGCACGGGGTACCAGACACTCCCAGATACGCGTCTGATGCCACGCGCGAGGTGCCCAGCCCTCCCATCCTTCCCTAAGCGGTACTACCGCCGGCTGGGGCGGAAGTACTGGCTGAGCGCGGTACTACCGCTTCCCAGAGCGGTACTACCGCTGAGAGAAAGAAAGGGAGAGTATGGCAAGGACAGATACTCCATGTTATCGGGAAACGAATGGGGGTGCGAGTGTGTACGTGATGATTCCTCCCAAACTTTCCCACCGCGGATCCCCTCTTGATAGTACGGATTTTCCTACGACTTAAGTCCATCGACACTAAATCATCGAAAAGACACCGTCTTCCTTTTAGCTTCCTGAGGGGTAAGATAATCGTCTCGTGCCACCTGATATTCTCTGAAAGCTTAATGCACACGATTAGTCCACAAACGCATTGTCATCAATCACCAAAACCATTAGGGTATAAATATGCCCTTACATATTGTATAGAATATCACGACTTGCATGTTGATGAGTACGGCAACCGGCAGGAGCCATAGGGTTGTCTTTAATTTATTTTCGCCGTTTTGCTTTACTTTATCGCTATGAGTTAGCAATAGTCGTAGAAGCAATAGTTGGCGCAACAACCTCATGGCGGCACGTTGATGGAGATCAAGATGATGGAGATCATGGTGTCATGCCGGTGACGATGGAGATCATGCCGGTGCTTTGGAGATGGAGATCAAAAGCACAAGTTCATGGCCATATCATGTCACTTATGATTTGCATGTGATGTTAATCCTTTTATGCATCTTATTTTGCTTAGGACGATGGTAGCATTATAAGGTGATCCCTCACTAAAATTTCAAGATAAAACTGTGTTCTCCCCGAGTGTGCACCGTTGCGAAAGTTCGTCGTTTCGAGACACCACGTGATGATCGGGTGTGAGAGACTCTACGTTCGCATACAACGGGTGCAAGCCAGTGTTGCACAGGCGGAACACTCGGGTTAAACTTGATGAGCCTAGCATGTACAGACATGGCCTCGGAACACAAGAGACCGAAAGGTCGAGCATGAGTCATATAGTAGATATGATCAACATGGAGATGTTCACCATTGAAACCACCTCATCTCACGTGATGATCGGACTTGGGTTGGTGGATTTGGATCATGTCACACTTAGACAACCTGAGGGATGTTGATTTGAGTGGGAGTTCTTAAGTAATATGATTAATTGAACTCATTATCATGAACATAGTAAAAATGTCTTTGCAAATTATGTTGTAGATTACTAGCTCGCGTTGTAGCTCCCTTGAATTTTTATATGTTCCTAGAGAAATAGAGTTGAAACATGATGGTAGCAATAATGCAGACTGGGTCCGTGATCTGAGGATTGTCCTCATTGCTGCACAGAAGGCTTATGTCCTTAATGCACCGCTCGGTGCGCCACCCCCTCAAGCGTCGTCTGTGGATGTTGTGAACATCTGACAGGCACGTTCTGATGACTACTTGATAGTTCAGTGTGTCATGCATTACGGCTTAGAATTGAGGCTCCAAAACGTTTTGAACGTCACGGAACATATGAGATGTTCTAAGAGCTGAAATTGGGATCTCAGGCTCGTGCCCGTGTTGAGAGGTATGAGACCTCCAACAAGATTCTTTGACTGCAAGATGAAGGAGAATAGCTCAATCGGTGAGCATGTGTTCAGATTGTCTGGGTGCTACAATCGCTTGAATCGAGTGGGAGTTGATCTTCTAGATAAGATAGTGATTGATATAGTTCTCCAAGTCACAGTCACTAAGCTACTAGAGCTTCGTGATGAACTATAAAATGCCAAGGGATGGAAATAATGATCCCTAAGCTATTCGCGATGTTTGACACCGCGAAGGTAGAAATCAAGAAGGAGCATCAAGTGTTGATGGTTAGTAAAACCACTAGTTTCGAGAAGGGCAAGGGCAAGGAGGGAAACTTCATGGATGGCAAGTCAGTTGCTGCTCCAGTGAAGAAACCCAAGGTTGAACCCAAACCCGAGACTAAGTGCTTCTATTATGAGGAGAACGGTCGCTGAAGCGGAACAACCCTAGATACTTGGTAGATAAGAAGGCTGGCAACGTCAACAGAAGTATATTTGATATACGTGTTATTGATGTGTACCTTACTAGTACTCCTAGTAGCACCTGGGTATTGGATACCGGTTCGGTTGCTAAATGTTAGTAACTCGAAATAAAAGCTACGGAATAAACGGAGGCTAGCTAAGGGTGAGGTGACGATGAGTGTTGGAAGTGTTTCCAAGGTTGATGTGATCACCATCGCACGCTCTCTATACCTTCGGGATTAGTGATGAACCTAAATAAATGTTATTTGGTGTTTGCGTTGAGCACGAACGTGATTAGATCATGTTTATTGCAATACGATTATTCATTTAAGTTAGAGGATAATGGTTATTCTATTTACATGAATAATACCTTCAATGGTCATGCACCCAATGAGAATGGTTTATTGAATCTTGATCGTAGTGATACACATGTTCATAATATTGATGCCAAAAGATACAAAGTTAATAATGATAGTACCACGTACTTGTGGCACTGCCGCTAAATGTCATATTGGTGTAAAGCGCATGAAGAAACTCCATGCTGGTGGATCTTTGGACTCATTCGATTTCGAATCGGTTGAGACATGCGGACCATGCCTCATGGGCAAGATGACTAAGACCCCGTTTTCCGGTATGATGGAGCGGGCAAGTGACTTATTGGAAATGATACATGTTGATGTATTCGGTCCAATGAGTGTTGTAGCGTGCGGTGGATATCGTTATTTTCCTACCTTCACTGATGATTTGAGGAGATATGGGTATATTTACTTAATGAAACACAAGTCTGAAACGTTTGAAAAGTTCAAACAAATTCAAAGTGAAGTTTGAGGTCATGGTGACAAGAAGATAAAATGTCTACGATATGATCGTGGAAGTGAATATCTGAGTTACGAGTTTGGTATGCAACTTAAGACAATGTGGAAGTTGTTTCACAACTCACGCCACCTGGAACACCATAGTGTGATGGTGTGTCCGAACGTCGTAGTCGTGCTCTATTGGATATGGTACGTGCTATGATGTCTCTTATTGATTTGCCACTATCGTTTTGGGGTTATGCATTAGAGACAACTACATTCACTTTAAATAGGGCACCATCTATGTCCGTTGAGATGACACCGTATGAATTTTGGTTTGGCAGAAACCTAAGCTGTCATTTCTTAATGTTTGGGGCTGCGACGCTTATGTGAAAAAGGTTTCAACCTGATGAGCTCGAACCCAAAGCGGACAAATGCATCTTCATAGAATACCCTAATGTAACAGTTGGGTATACCTTCTATCTCAGATCCAAGCGCAAAGTGTTTTTTGCTAAAAACGGGTCCTTTCTCGAGAAAGAGTTTCTCTCGAAAGAATTGAGTGGGAGGAAAGTAGAACTTGATGCGGTTGTTGAACCGTCACTTCAGTTGGATAGTAGCACAACACAGAAAGATGTTTCTGCGATGCCTACACCAAGTGAAGAGGAAGCAAATGATGATGATCATGAAGCTTCGGATCAAGTTACTACCGAACCTCATAGGTCGACAAGGACTCGTATCGCCCCTGAATGGTACGTCAATCCTGTCTTGGAGGTCATGTTGTTAGACAACAGTGAACCTACGAGCTATGAAGAAGCGATGGTGGGCCCGGATTCCAACAAATGGCTAGGATCCATGAAATCCGAGATAGGATCCATGTATGAAAACCAAGTGTGGACTTTGGTAGACTTGCCCGTTGAACGGCAGGCCGTTGAGTACAAATGGACCTTTAAGAAGAAGACATACACTGATGGTAAATGTCACCATTAATAAAGCTCGACTTGTCGCAAAGAAGTTTCTGACAAGTTCAAGGAGTTGACTACGATGAGACTTTCTCACCCGTAGCGATGCTAAAGTCTGTTGGAATTATGTTAGCAGTTGCTGCATTTTTCGATTATGAAATCTGGCAGATGGATTTCAAAACATCGTTTCCTTAACGATATCTGTGAGGAAAGGTTGTATGTGATACAACCGGAAGGTTTTGTCAGTCCTAAGGATGCTAAAATGTATGCAAGCTCCAGCGATCCTTTTATGGACTGGAGCAAGCATCTCGGAGTTGGAATATACACTTTGATGAGGTGATCAAATTTTTTGAGTCTGTACAAAGTTTATGAGAAACTTGTATTTACAATAAGGTGAGTGGGAGCACTATATAATTTCTGATAAGTATATGTGGATGACATATTGTTGATCGGAAATGATGTAGAATTTCTGGAAAGCATAAAGGGTTGTTTGAAAGGAGTTTTTCAAAGGAAAACCTGGAATGAAGCTACTTAAATATTGGGCATCAGGATCTATAGAGATAGATCAAGACGTCTGATAAGACTTTCAATGAGTACATACCTTGACAAGATTTTGAAAGAGTTCAAAATGGATCAGTCAAAGAAAGAGTTCTTGCCTGATTTGTAAGGTGTGGAGTTGAGTGAGACACAAAGCTCGACCACGGCAGAAGAAAGAGAAAGGACGAAGGTCGTCCCCTACGCCTTATCCATAGGCTCTGTATAGTATGCCATGCTGTGTACCGCACCTAGTGTGTGCCTTGCCATGAGTCTGTCAAGGGGTACAAGAGTGGTCCAGGAGTGGATCACTGGACAGCGGTCAAGATTATCCTTAGTAACTAGAGGACTAAGGAAATATTTCTCGATTATGGAGGTGATAAAGAGTTCGTCGTAAAGGGTTACGTCGATGCAAGCTTTAATACCAATCCGGATGACTATTAGTAGCAATCCGGATATGTATAGTGGAGCAGCCATTTGGAATAGCTCCAAGTGGAGTGTGGTAGCAGTATCTGCAGTATGACATATAGATTTGCAAAGAACACACAGATCTGAATGTTGCAGACCGTTGACTAAGACCTCTCTCACATGCAAAGCATGATCGAACCCTAGAACTCATTGGGTGTTAGATTCATAACAATGTAAATCACATGGTGATGTGAACTAGATTATTGACTCTAGTGCAAGTGGGAGACTGTTGGAAATATGCCCTAGAGGCAATAATAAATTGGTTATTATTATATTTCCTTGTTCATGATAATCGTTTATTATCCATGCTATAATTGTATTGATTGGAAACTCAAATACATGTGTGGGTACATAGACAACACTGTGTCCCTAGTATGCCTCTAATAGACTAGCTCGTTGATCAAAGATGGTCAAGGTTTCCTAGCCATAGACATGAGATGTCATTTGATAACGGGATCACATCATTAGGAGAATGATGTGATGGACAAGACCCAAACTATGAACATAGCATATGATCGTGTCAGTTTATTGCTATTGTTTTCTGCATGTCAAGTATCTGTTCCTATGACCATGAGATCATGCAACTCACTGACACCGGAGGAATACCTTGTGTGTATCAAACGTCGCAACGTAACTGGGTGACTATAAAGATGCTCTACAGGTATCTCCGAGGGTGTCTGTTGAGTTGGCATGGATCAAGACTGGGATTTGTTACTCCGTGTGACGGAGAGGTATCTCAGGGCCCACTCGGTAATACAACATCACAATGAGCCTTGCAAGCAAAGTGACTAAAGAGTTAGCCACGGGATCTTGTATTACGGAACGAGTAAAGAGACTTGCCGGTAACAAGATTGAACTAGGTATAGAGATACCGATGATCGAATCTCGGGCAAGTAACATACCGAAGAATAAAGGGAACAGCATACGGGATTAACTGGATCCTTGACATAGAGGTTCAACCGATGAAGATCTTCGTAGAATATGTAGGAACCAATATGGGCATCCAGGTCCCGCTATTGGTTATTGACCGTAGAGGTGTCTCGGTCATGTCTACATAGTTCTCGAACCCGCAGGGTCTGCACACTTAAGGTTCGGTGACGTTTCGGTATAGTTGAGTTATGTATGTTGGTGACCGAAGGTTGTTCGGAGTCCTAGATGAGATCCCGGACGTCACGAGGAGCTCTGGAATGGTCCGGAGGTAAAGATTGATATATAGGAAGTCCCGTTTTGGTCACCGGAAAAGTTTCGGGTACTTCGGTAGTGTACCGGGAGTGCCGGGAGGGTACCGGGGGACCATCGGGAGGGGCCGCTCGCCCCAAAGGGCCTCATGGGCTGTGGGAGGAGTTAAACCAGCCCCTAGTGGGCTGGCCAAACCCCCCCAACAAGGCCCATGCGGCTAGGGGTGGGAAAGCCCAAGTGGAGGAAAGGAAAACCAAGTGGGGGAGGAATCCTACTCCTAGTAGGATTGGAGTTGGACTCCTCCACCTCCCCACTTCGGCCGCACCCTAAGGGGAACCCTAGGGGCGCCGGCCTCCCTCCCCTTCCTCCTATATATACTGGAGGGGAGAGAGGGCAGCCGCACCAGAAAACCCTAAGCCACGGTGCAGCCCTCTCTCCTCGATAGACCAAGTCCTCTAGTTTTCAGCGGTGCTTAGGCGAAGCCCTGTCGGAATAGTTCCACCACCACCGTCGTCGCGCCGCCGCGCTGCCGGAGAACTCATCTATCTCTCCGCTCCCTCTTGCTGGATCAAGAAGACGGAGATCGTCATCAAGCTGTACGTGTGCTGAACGCGGAGGTGCCGTCCGTTCGGCACTAGATTGGAAGGACCGTGATTGGATCGCGGGACGGATCGTGATTGGATCGCGAGACGGATCGTGATGGGATCGCGGGACGGCTTGTGATTTGGATCGCGAAGACGTTCGACTACATCAACCGCGTTTCTTAACGCTTCCGCTTAGCTATCTACAAGGGTACATAGGTCCACTCTCCCTCTCGTATATGCTCATCACCATGGATAGATCTTGCGTGTGCGTAGGAAAATTTTTGTTTCCCATGCAACGTTCCCCAACAGTACCCTGCCTCGTCAACGCCTACCAAGAAGAGAACGTGCACTCACTGATCGTGAACTTCTTGTTTCTCTGATCCAAAAGCAAGATAGGCACCATGAATGGACTCGGCGCCAGGTGCATTCCATGATGCAAGATGTCAATCACGTTCGCAACCTCGCCACCAAAAATGCGTTTGTGGCTTATGAAACCAGTCGCCGCTCATGGAGGACTTTGACTATGCTGGCTCCTGAGAACGAGCTTCGAGAAGATGGATTTCACCCTCGCTATAGATTTGGTGCACCACCTCCCAGTGCGGAGAAATGGCGCAAGACTCCATCCCTCGAAGACAGTGATTTCTCCTCTTCAGCTCCCTCCGTCAACGTCAGGCTTGCCGATGAAGCTGATGATGCCACCTCCCTGCCTCCATCGACTCGGCGTTGCGACACTGCACCAAGCTCATCTGCACCAGCACCCCAAGACTCCACTGCATCGTCTTCATCGACACCTGCTGGGAACGTGTAGTTTTTCAATGTCTTCGTCCTTTTTTGGTCATTCGATGACAAAGGGGGAGAAGCATTGGATGATAATCTTCAAACGGGTCTACTAATATGGGCTGCGTGTTATGTTTTGCTAAGTTTACAACTCTCGTTTTCTGAACATTTACTATTTTGGGTTGTAAAACTTAAGTCCCGATGGACGTCTGCACTTTATGTTTACCGTACTCTTTGGCGCTTCCTCAAGTTATTTTCATGCGCTTAAGGTCATTTTGCAGACGCCCATTTTTCATTGTGCATTTCATTATCTTCGACATATCTGTTAATGCATAGTGATTGGATTACAAGATATAGGGGGAGATCTCCACAAACTACAACCTGCCATGTGCACATGCATTCAAAGCAAAATTTTCATATGCACATCTTTAGGGGGGAGCTCTCTATATCTTGTAATCAAAATCTTCAAAACCTTATCTTCACATATATTTATCCCTGTTGAAAACTTCAACCAGTTTGTCATCAATCACCAAAAATGGGGAGATTGTAAGTGCATCTAGTGCCACCTTTGTTGGTTTTGGAGTATTGAAGACAAACGTGGTTGAGGGACTAATGTGTTTGTGAGAGTTCACAGGTTAACACAGATAGAAGTCCCTGGAGCTTCGATTTAGCCTTCGAAGACGACCCCCAAAAATGTCCGAAGACATTGATGACGGCTGAAGCTATTGGTGATATGCGAAGACATTCGTCCGAAGACAATGAAACGCGAAGACGAAGTCTTTTGATAGTTTCGTTTCTTCTTTCCTGAGTCATAGGAACCACCGTACTGTTAAGTGGGGTCGATGTGATTGAAGTCAGATGCTGACGTGATGCTCAACCCATACCTATGTCTTCGAGCGAAGACAATGAGAGGAAATCTCTTCCAGAGTTGGTTGAATCAGCTTTACTTGTAGCCCAAGTAAAGCTGCCGCGTGCGTTTGAAATCTGACCGTTATGACACGTGTCGGTTGGCCATTGACCCAGGGTCATTTCGGTCATATCAGGTCGGGTTGCCTGTTGGCTATAAATAGCCCACCCCCTCCACCATGAGAAGGTGGCTGCTCAGAGAGAGATACGGCTGTTGTCGTTTTGGAGCAACCCACCTCGAAGACATTGAGAGAGAAACATCTTGCGAGGATACACCTAAACACCTAGAGCTAGAGTGTTTGAGCATCACTGAAGTCATTCTGTTCTGAGAGAACTGCAGACTTATTACACTTGAAGACTGTGATCTTCCAGACGGTTAGGCGTTTGGGTCTAGAGCGTCCAAGAGTCATTGTGGACTGCCGGGTGACCAAGTTTGTACGGGTTTCAGAAGTCTCCCCTGAAGACTTACCTGAGTGATTGGGCGCTGTCTAAGTGACTTTGGCTCAAGGGGAATAAGGTGAAGACGAGGTCTTCTGAGTTCAATCTCAGCCTCCCTAACCAGACGTACAGTTGTCACATCAACTGGAACTGGTCCAACAAATCCTGAGTCTTCGTCGAGCAACTGGTTCTATCCTTCACTTTCTTACATTCCTGTTCTGTATCGTGAAGCCTTTGCTTGTTCATTGTTTGAAGACTTATCCTGAAGACATTCATATCTGTTGTTTATCTTCATTCTATCTAAGTTTGTCTTTGACTCATCTTAGTGTGCATGATGATAATGCTTAGCTTGCCTGTATGTCTTCACTGCATTGCATGCCTTGACTAGATCGTTGATTACTATCCCTACCTGATCTTGTATCGCTTCCGCATACTTCGAATACATTCATTGTTTCGAAGCCTTTCATAAAAATCGCCTATTCACCCCCCCCCCCCTCTAGTCGATAACTAGCACTTTCAGCGACGATTTTGGTGGTGGCGGGGATCTCCCTTGTTGGCGGCGGTGCGCCTCGGGCAGCGGCGACGCGCGCGGGCCTGCGGCGCGGCGCAGTGAAGTGGTGGCGGCGTGCAACGGAGAGGGTTGGTCGGGCGTTGCGGCCCAGATCTGGGCCCGTTGGGACCCATCTGGGTTTGGGCGGGCCGGCCTGACCTGCAGCTCGCTCTGCAGCTGAAGGTGACGACGCGGATGCAGGGGACAATGGTGACGGCAGCCGGCCTGTTGCAGCATGGCGGTGAGCTTCACGGGCCCGGTCTCGGCCCGGCCGGACCCTATTAGGATTGGTGTGCCCCAAGAGGGCTTTACGGGCCTGCTGGGCCTGGCCGGACCTGGCGGGGACTGGTGTGCTCTATGGCCGCGTCCAATCGACTACCGTCTTCGGCGATGGAGGTTGGTCCCTCCCGCCGGCCGCGGTATTGCTGACCCCAGGTCATTCTTCTCCTCTCCTTCGGCCTGTAGACCTCGTGGCAGCTACTTCGGTGAGACGACAATGGTGGCTTCGAGATTGTTTTGGCGCATGTTGGTGGGCGGCTAGTCTAGTCGTGTCGAGGCTCGTCCTCACGGGGCTCCTGTGCTACGGATCGTCCGGGATTGTTGAGGGGGTGTTTCCGGAGGAATCCTTGTCGGTTCATCCGACACCGATGTTGTGCCGCCTCCGTGTGGCATCTTTCCTTCCCGAAGGGCGTCGTGGCTATCCTTCGTTCACTTCCCTCTGTGCCGGGGGAAACCCTAGGATCAGTGCGCTGGTCCGGGCAGCAGCGTGGCGTTCCTTCTTGAAGGTGTTGTCTGGTACTCGTCGATTCGGTGCTAGGAGCATGGTGGTACCTTGTCGGAGAGGGCGCATCAATTGCGGGTCATCGTCGTTTAGTCGATCTGCCTATTTCTACATCTTCTTTTCTTTTCATTTCTTTTCTTTAGGTGTATGTTTGCTGCCGCCCCAGCATTGCAAATCTATTGGTTGTATCGGATGTTTGCTATATTAATATAGCGAGACTACGGCCTATTTCAGAAGTCTTTGTGCATGTGTCCCTAAGGGCTAGCTCTTTTGAGCTGCAGTCCTCGTCATGAACCCTTGCATAGATCTGCAGCTTGCACAAATCTCGCCACATGACGAGAAACCATAATTCCACCACCAAAAAAAAACGGCGAAAATCTACGCCGAAACTCTATTGACTATGTCTAGACATACAAACTTAAGGAGGATTGAAGTCCAGAAAACAAACTCGAAGAAGAAGCGTCACCCTCCGCCCGAGCACCGCATCAGGATTCCTTCCCTGCGATACATTGTCGGACCGGCAGGCAAAGGGGAGGTGAATCCACAGGCTCGTCGAAAAAGTCTAAAGAAAAGAGTTTGCCTTAACCGTCTAGAATTAGTAAGCTTTTTCACCTTGATCCAGACACCACATTCAGTAAACCCAATCCGTGAGAACCTTTCTGCAGATGCAGCGTTACTCCACACGAACCAAGCGCAGCGGACAGTCAACGACGCCGACCGGGATACAAACAAAAGCCGGTCGACCTTATGCGTAGCAAACCCGTTTGCTGGCATGCCAACAGTTCTTGAACATGACCTGTCCGTGGGCACTGCTGTTACCCCGGAAACAGAAGTGGAGTATGATACCAGTCAGTAAACAAGGGCCAAGGAACTGCAAACCGGGTCGTTGATAGGCTGCTGCTGTGCTGTGGCAACGAGGTCCACCGCGCGCAGGGAGACGTGCAGAATGGGAGAGCTAGCTCGCCAGCAACGCATGATAGTATGATGCCCACTCCCGCCGCCAGCGCCCAGCGGCACGTTACGTGGAATAATCAAACTAGTTTTTTGTAGGTGCTAATCAAGCTAGTTAGAACCACATGGAAATCGCCACTCTGCCTGGCCTGGCTGCCTGTATAAATACGTACGCGGCGCAGACATTACCCGTCGCATAAGGCGAGCCTCTTGCACACAGACAAAAAGAAGGTGCTCTAGAGCGGGTGGGAGGGAGAGGAACGACGGGAGGGCGTTGCGCGAGCGCTCCGACGGCAGCATGACCGCCGACCCGTCGTCGTCGTCGTCGTTGACGGCCGCGGCGCCGTCGGTGAAGGGCGTGGCGAGGACGCTATCCCAGCACCACCGGGCCGTCGTCGGCTTCCTCTTCGGCTTCTTCGTCATCCTCGTGCTCTACACCACGGCGTCCGGCCAGTTCGGGACGACCAACACCATCGGTTAGTAGTAGCATTTTTAACCTTCTTCGATTATCAGTTACGTGCATGCGGTTCTCCGTGCTTGTTTGCCGTGGTAACGTCCTCGACGTTTCTCTTGACCGTGGTCCGTCGTACTAGAGCGTACACTTTTTACTGCTTGTTTTATGTACTCCACTATAGTTGAAGAACTCCGTTTCAAAAAAAACTATAGTTGAAGAATATTGCATGCGATTTCTGTTCACAACTTGATGGCTAAACTCGGCCATATCCTCCTCTTTTGTTTCCCTCGACCCCACCGCCACCGGTAGACTCGGTGACGTATGGAATTCTCCTTCATGACTTGTCCTGCTCTACAAAATTAAGAAAACAGTGGAAAACCAGTCACCTCTCTTTTTCAGGAGAATGACGCTTCTTCCTCAGAAATATTCAAACGATACGTATGCAACCATAGTTTCTATCCAAATTATTGTACTGCATTAATTGTTCTATTAATTTCATTGAGAGTGCACCACATATAGCCACTCCATTTTTCTGTAACAATTAATTATCACCTTCCCTGTGAATCCACTCCAAATCCATACTCACTAATTACACTAAATTTATACTCAAGAATCAAAAACAGTCTTTCTAGCAGACTCAAAAAGGGAGCACACACATATCAAAACCTGTAACGCCTATATATATTTTCATTATTTGCAAATTTTGGTCATACTTCGCAAATACAAGATGTTTTAGATATGTTTTTAATATGAACTGTGTATGGACTGAAATGAATGAACAAACACACTAAAACTTGTCTATATACATCCAGTTCAGAAGAAGAAATACTCATATTCGTGAGCGGAGGAAGTACTAGCTATTCTAGTATGCATGTGAAATGTCAAAGCATGTGCTTGATTCTCCAGGTTGTCACGCTTACCATGCAACCAGCTAATTTTGCTTGTATACGTTCTTGCAGTCGCCCTGCGGTCCACGCCGGCCGAACAGAATGCCAGGGCTTCTCCTCCTCCTCCTCCACCGTCGTCGGCGCCGAATAATAATTCCACTCAAGGTAAGTACGTATATTAGGACTAACGCGTCCGGCCGACGACACGTATCTTTATATTCTGATTTAGCGCAATCATCGCCGCCCTGTTATGTTAATTAAATGTTGTGAAGTCGTTGTTAGCATGCTCTGGAGTTTGTTTTTTGTCTAAACTGTGCCCAGCGGTTGACGTAGATAGGCTAGGGTGATGACAAAGGACGGAACCGAACTGCTTGGCCCACGGCGCGCACATGTACGTACGTAGATAGGTTAGGGTGGAGCGTCGTGATCAGCGGCTTAATAATGGCTTAATAGTAAAACGATGGGGATGTGTCTACGTGTAGCACGGGTATTAGGTATAGTACATTCGTGGAGAGAGAGAATACGATTATACCTACTATTCTTAGAGAGAGAGTCTGTGTACTTGACTACTTGTTAGTTGATGATTGTTAGGCGGTTTTGTGTGTGTGCACATGTATCTACTTCAACTTTTTGTTACGCTAAGCTATGTTTGAAAATATAGTTAGTACATATATTGGAACGTTTGTTGTAGCCAGTAAGTTTTTCTTAATTAATTCAATATCCATGTCCAAGTGATTACAGTTGACAGCCGCAGTCCATGAAGCAATTCTGGTTTGGCTAGCATGCTATATAATGTACTACTCGAATATCTAAGGCCAAGTAATTATTCTACGTAACTTCCTTTTTTTAGAATCAGAATTTGCTTTTGTTGATTTTTTTGTGTGGGGGGGAATTTGCTTTTGTTGATGTATACCTAACATTGACAGCTGCGGTACGTGACATGGAAAATGGGAAGAAGGACGAGGCAGCCAAGACCACGGGAGAAGTACGCATCGAGGACAAGAACGTAGCACCTGGAACCGACATGAATAACAAGACTGCAGGTAATACTACGACCTTTCACTGCCTAACTCAACCACTGTGTTTGTTTTGGCATACTATAATTATTTTGTCGATCATCGATCATACGTACACCTCCAGTACTCTCTAGTCTCTCTTGCGGTTAGTTTACTGATGATTGACTAGGTGTTAATTCAATTAATTCAGATAGCGTGCAAGCGAATAGGACAGGTCAGTCAGGCCAGACGGTAAATGATGCTAGTGACAGGATGGAGGAAGAGCTCATTCGGCAGGAGCTAGGTCAAGACGGCGACAAGAATGAGAGCAACGTCAAGCATGGTGAATTACCAGAGAATTTCACGTCCATTCATATGTGCAGTCGTCATTCGTGATCTGAATCGGTGAGACGGTAAAACGTCGGCCGCATGCATGCAGGTGCCCCGCCCAAGCCCGTCTGCGACCTGTCCGACCCCCGGTACGACATCTGCGAGATCACCGGCGACGCCCGGGCCATCGGCGTCAACCGTACCGTCCTCTATGTGCCGCCCGCCGGCGAGCGCGGCGCCGACGGCCAGGAATGGGCCATCAAGGACCAGTCCCGCAAGTACCTGGAGTACATCGACAAGGTGACGGTCAAGACCCTGAGCGCCGCCCAATCCCTGGTGGCGCCCGAGTGCACCTCCCGGCACGCCGTCCCGGCCGTCGTGTTCGCCATGAACGGGCTCACGTCCAACCCGTGGCACGACTTCAGCGACGTGATCGTCCCGCTCTTCATCACCGCCCGCGCCTACGACGGCGAGGTCCAGTTCCTCGTCACCGACCTCCAGCCGTGGTTCGTGGACAAGTACCGCCTCATCCTGTCGAACCTGTCCCGTTACGACATCGTCGACTTCAACAAGGACGCCGGCGTCCGGTGCCACCCGCACATCGTCGTCGGCCTCCGCAGCCACCGCGACCTCGGCATCGACCCGGCCCGCACGCCGCGCAACTACACGCTGCTGGACTTCCGCATGTACATCCGGGACATCTTCTCGCTGCCGCCCGACGACGTTGGCATCCCGTACAAGGAGGCCAATAGGAACGCGACCCGCGGCGTCGACGGCGGCACGGAGAAACGGAAGCCGCGGCTCATGCTCATCAACCGTGGCCGGAACAGGAAGTTCGTCAACATTCCGGAGATCTCCGCGGCGGTGCAGGCCGCCGGGTTCGAGGTGGTGGTCGTGGAGCCGCGCCGTGACCTGAGGCTCGAGGAGTTCTCCAAGGCGGTGGACTCGTGCGACGTGCTGATGGGCGCGCACGGGGCCGGGCTGACCAACTTCTTCTTCCTCCGTACCAACGCGACGATGCTGCAGGTGGTGCCGTGGGGCCACATGGAGCACTCGGCCATGATATTCTATGGCGTGCAGGCCAAGGAGATGAGGCTGCGGGACGTCGAGTACAGCATCACCGCCGAGGAGAGCACGCTCTACGAGAAGTACGGCAAAGACCACCCGGCGGTGAGTGACCCGGAGTCGATACATAAGCAGGGGTGGCAGCTGGGCATGAAGTACTACTGGCTGGAGCAGGACATCAGGCTCAACGTCACCAGATTTGCTCCCACGCTGCACCAGGTGCTTCGGACGCTCGAGGAATAGAGGATAGGTTACAAGAAGAATAGCACATATTTGTTCATTTTAAAAAACTGTAACCTCTGCGTACTGGTAATATGTTGCGTAACGAGCTTGAAGCTTCCGAAACGAAGCACTCCGCAAAAGCAGTGCAGAAAATCAGGGAATGATATAGCAAGAGAATGAACTTTACTGAAGATTTAAAGACTGTTTAATTTTGAGAGAAACACAATTTATATCCTTGAACTTATGACCGAGGTTCAACGGCGTCGTTTTGTACGGTTCTCCCTCCCGAGGATGTTGCTGTGGAGCTTAGGTGTCCTAGTATTCGCGGAAAAAAAACTTAGGTTTCCTAGGACATGGTGTGGCGTCGTCTTCACTCTTTCCTGTATTTTTTTCGGCAACATAGTCACGTGTGTTCGTGTTGTGCGGTTATTTCGGGATCTGCTTTGTAAGAGAGTTGCGCACTACCTCATATCGTTCGGGCATGCACGTTGGTTTGTGTTTTATCTATAGAACGACAGTTTGGAACCCTTGATATCAAAGTTGGTTCCTCCAAATTTCGATACCATTAATTCTTGCAGGAGGAAACAACATCCACGTCACTATTAGGGCGGCTCACGGAAAAATCCTAGTTATTGTTGTCCCCATCGCCTCCTCCCCGCATCTCCAGCACCCCCTCGCCCAACCCCTTGGTCGGCGGCGAGCAGGTTGCCATATCGCATAAAGGGTGATCCGGTCGGTGTGGCATGTCGTTGGCGGCGGATCTCGGGTGCCGAGCCAGCAGCCCAAAGAGCTCGCGGTGGTGGTCGTATTGTGATGGTTGTGTGCGTAGTTGATATGTCTCCAACACTACTTTTCTGAACAATTTTGCATATTTTTGTCCTCAAAACTTGCTCTAAAGAATAAAATAATAAGGATTGTTGATGCTTCCAGGGACTTTTTTGTATCTTATTTATTTGTGTACAAAGTCATGAGAAAAAATATTATAAAAATACTAGAGTCATATGGAGATCAAGTGGGCCATAGAGGACATGTAGGTAGGCCACGTGAACCCACGGGTCTCAAGCGTCGGTGACCTGGGAAACCTTGGTTAGGAGCATGGGCCCATTTGGGACCCTCGGGCTCCCTCTCTGGTACCCTGGTTATATATAAACGTGAAAACAACCCTCATATTTATCAATGATTTTTTTTTCTCGAGGCGAAGACAACCGCCACTACTGATCTCTTCCCGGAGGGCTACTGGAGGACAAACCCAAGCCTCCGGAGAGGCGGAAACCTCACCATAGACTCCATCATCGACATCATGCTCTCCCAAACCATGTGCGAGTAATCCGTTCTAGGAACATGTAATGGATCCAAATTGCATGAGATCCATTATGTAATAGACTTAAGATTGATGGAATGTTCCTTAGTGACATGATTGTTCAAGAGTTGATGTTGTTCTGACTTTGTTGTGCACAATGCTTACTAGGGGTGTGTTTGGTAGGCTGCTTTGCCCCCATCCAGCCCTAGGTAACCAATTTTGGCTCATTTGGATGTCTATGAGCATTGTTTGGCCTGCATAGCACGAAACTTAAAGCACCTTCACGACAGGCCCTCGTGGAATGACTCAATCTATCGTTTTCACTTAGTCGGGCTCTCGACGTGCAGGGAAGGGGATGCAACATCGAGCTCGTGCGAGCAGGGAGATGGCATGAGCTCGTGTGTGTCCCTAAAAAAACGGCAGGAGGTATTGTGTCACCTCCCGCCAATTATGTCACCCTATTTAGCCCCCTTCTGCTCACCTCACAAACCCCCGCCAGCCCCCCATCCCTTCGAGATCTCCATCACGAACGACTTCTTCCCCGACTAATAGGTAAGAGGCGCATCTTCCCCGGTTCACGGTGGTCAGTGGAGGCGATCCTTTTTCCTCCTCTTCTTAGAGGTGTTCCATGCATTCTCCTTGATCCTCCGATGGTTGTAAGTTCGACCTTAGATATGTGAGCATGTGGTAGGAGTAGATCTGCAAGTAGTATGGTAGGCTAGGCACCGGTGTCGGTGTACTGCTTGTCGCACCCACTGGAGAGTACCTCAGGTACGTAATTCAAATGCACTTTCCGAGGGAGGTATCGACAAAAAACACTACTGAATACGAATGACTGCTTGCCAGCCTATGGATCGTAGTTGACCTTGGCATCAGGAAGCTTATCATCTGGGGAGATTCACAGCTTGTTGTGCGTCAAGTGAACAAGGATTATCAGAGCCCTTTGATGGAAGCTTATGTTGATGAAGTGAGGAAATTGTAAGAGCATTTTGACGGTATGCAAACAGAGCACATTCCTCGTGGGGAAAACAACATTGCTGATGATTTGTCAAAACAAGCTGCTCATAAGCTACCTGTGGAACCAGGGACTTTTGTACTTCAACTGACTGAACCATCTGTCACACCATCAACCCGGCAATCCAAGAAAAAGAAAGATCAACTCTCACGTTTACTTCCCGACAGAACAACCAGCCGTCGCTAAGAAAGTTGTCGGAGACAACAAAACGCCTACCGGTGAGCAGCAAGCTCCGGCAAGACCTCCAGTTCTTGTCGTTGAAGCCAGCGCTCCCGTAGTGGAGGAGGTGCCTTTAGTCCTTGTTGTTGAGCCATGAGCTCCGGTATGGGCACAACAGATAGTCCAATATCTTCAGACAGGAGAACTTCTCGAAGAGCAAGAGGAAGCTGAAAGAGTAGCCCGACAATCAAACATGTACCAGTTTGTGGACAACACTCAGTACAAGAGAAGGCCAAACGGGCTGAAATTAAAGTGTATCTGCCGGGAAGATGGACAGAAGCTGTTGGCGGAGATACATGAAGGGATGTGCGGTTCCCATATCGGGTCCCGCGCGCTTGTTGGTAAGGCCTTCCGACAAGGTATCTACTGACCGACACCCCTTCAAGATGCCTTGGTGGTGGTGGCCAGATGTGAAGCATGCCAGTTCCACGCCAAGCAAATCCATCAACCAGCTCAAGCCCTTCATACCATACCATTCTCCTGGCCCTTTTCGGTCTCGGGGCTCGACATTGTCGGCCCCTTCCCCCGTGCTATCGGGGGCTTCGAGTTCTTGTTCGTTGCAATCGACAAGTTCACGATCTGCACACCCTTGGGCCCGGGCCTGCCCACTTCCTATGCATAGGGATTTTGCAAGCAAACAATTTATTGTAGCAAGAATCAACTTGCATAGGAAGGCAAAACAAGCATAACTTCAACATTCTGAACACATAGAGAGGAAACTTGATATTATTGCAATACCTACAAGCATATTTTCCTCCCTCATAATAATTTTCGGTAGCATCATGAAGGAATTCAACAATATAACTATCACAGAAAGCATTCCTTTCATGATCCACAAGCATAGAAATTTTGTTACTCTCAACATAAGCAAGTTTATTCTCATGAATAGTAGTGGGAGTATCATATGGAACTTGAATACTATAAATTGTTTCCACATTAAAAGAGTAATGTTCAATAAAATGGTAATCATAATTATGACAAGTTTTATAATAATAATTATCACTACTTTTATAACATAAGTATAATCACAATAATCATCATAAGTAGCAACTTTGTTCTCATCATAATCAATTGAAACCTCTTCCAAGATAGTGGAATCATTACTAAATAAAGTCATGACCTCTCCAAATCCACTTTTATAATTATAATAAGATTCAACACCCTCCAAAATAGTGGGATAATAATCACCTAAAGTTGACACTCTTCCAAACCCACTTTCATAAATATTGCAATCATCATAAATAGGAGGTATGCAATCATCATAATAAATTTGATCATTGAAAGTAGGGGAACTAAAAAGATCATCTTCATATAACATTTCATCCCCAAGCTTGGGACAAACATTATTTTCAACAAAAAAAATCTAAAACATGTCATTCTCATTAAACATAGCATCCCCAAGCTTGTGGGTTTGCATATCATTAGCATAATAATCAATAGCATGAATAGCACCAATAGTATAACAATTATTATCATTATAATTTTCCAAGTTGGTGCCAAAAAGATTTTCAATATTATAAGGAGTATCATTATCTTCCCAATCCTAATTATCACAACAAGTAATAGGCATAACATAATCATCATCAAGTGTATCATCATTCAAACTACTTTCGGATTCATTCTCAACAATGATAGGAGCAACATTATTTGGGGGAGATACCATTGTACCTCTACTTTTCCTTCTTTTCTTCTTCTTCACCACATTATGTGTGAGTTTAAGTAATATTTTCGAGCTTCTTATTGAAGAGATTGGTTCGATGGGAGGCTCCTCCTCGCTACCTGATTCATCACGAGAGACAATAGGAGGGAAAGTGGAAATCTTTACCCTTTCATTATTATTCCTTTTATATTCTATTGGTTTTCCCATCTTTCTATAGTTGGCAATATAAGAATTCTCATTGCAATTTACTACGCAAAACATATAGATTTCCTGTAGATTAGTTTCAGTATCGTCTGTGAATATGAATGCTTGAAACCAACTATTTTATGTGACGATTCTTCACACCCCAAAAATAAACAAAGTTCATTATAAAGTTCAAGGGTGATCAAGTTATTACAATATATGTTCACGATTCGATCATGAAAAAGTATGCACTGGAAATTAAGATGACCAACCCTATTGCAAAGTTCACAAGTAATGGGATGAAGAGAGCATAATTTTGTAGAAAATTCATCTATCACTTTAATCCACCAATTGGTTTTATCATGCTTAGGCTTCTTACAAAATCTATCATCCCTATATGGCATGCCAACACAAATTTTATTAACTCCACAAAAATTGACACGCTTATAGGAAACCTTTTATCATGACTAGTGTAATCATCAATAGCATTATGGATATTCAGAGAAGACACACTAATATCATTGCTATCATGCTCATCATTCAAGGATTTAATGCCAAACATTTTATTGAATTCTTCTTCTAATAATTGAGCACAATTTTCTGATCAAATCATTTTCACGAAAGACATTTTAAAGACGAAGCATATGAGACAACCTAAATTCCATTTTTTTTGTTTTCTTTTATAAACCAAACTAGTGATAAACAAGAAACTAAAAGATTCAATTGCAAGATCTAAATATATACCTTCAAGCACTCACCTTCTCGACAACAGCGCCAAAAAAGAAATTGATTTCTACTATACAACTTTATTCTTGTAGACGTTGTTGGGCCTCCAAGTGCAGAGTTTTGTAGGACAAAAACAAATTTCCCTCAAGTGGATGACCTAAGGTTTATCAATCTATGGGAGGTGTAGAATGAAGATGGTCTCTCTCAAACAATCATGCAATCAAATACAAGAAATCTCTTGTGTCCCCAACACACCCAATACAATGGAAAATTGTATAGGTGCACTAGTTCAGCGAGGAGATGGTGATACAAGTGCAATATGGATGATAGAAATAGGTTTTGGTAATCTGAAATAATAAAAACAGCAAGGTAACAATTAACAAAAGTGTGTAAAAATGGTGTTGCAATGCTTGAAAACAAGGCCTAGGGTTCATACTTTTACTAGTGTAGTCTCTCAATGGTGCTAACATAATTAAATCATATAACCATCCCTCAACATGCAACAAAGAATCACTCCAAAGTTCCTATCTAGCGGCGAACATAAGATGAAATTGTTGTAGGTAGCAAAACCACCTCAAAGTTGTCCTTTCCAATCAATCTATTGAGCCATCCCTATAAGTGTCAAAAACAGCCCTAGAGTTTGTACTAGAATAACACCTATGATACGCATCAATCAACTCTAATGTCACCTAGATGCTCCAATGTCACCACAAGTATCCATGAGTTCATTATTCGACATGCATAAAAAATTAGATTCATCATATTCAATCCAACACAAAGAACTTCAAAGAGTACCCCAAGATTTCGTTCGGAGAAAGTAGGACGATAATGTGCACCAACCTATGTAACTAGATCACCCCAATGTCACCACGGGGATCTGCAAGTTGATAACCAAAACATATATCAAGTGACTCAATAGAATACCCCATTGTCACCACGGGTATCCACATGCAAGACATATATCAAGTGTTCTCAAATCCAAAGTATTCAATCCAACATAACGAGATATCAAAGGGAAAGACTCAATTCATCACATCAAAATAGATAGGGAAGAACACCATATGATCCAACTATATTAACAAAGCTACTGGTACATACCCTCAACCTCGAGGGTGAATTGCTCCCTCCTCGTCATGGAGACCGCCGGGATGATAAAGATGGCCTCCGGTGATGATTTCCCCCTTCACCAGGGTACCGGAAAAGTCCTTCGGATGAGATCGCTTCGGAGCAGAGGCTTGTGGCGGCAGAGCGGAAGTTCTAGGTTAACTTTCGGGGGTTTTGGAATATATAGGATTTTTCAGCGTTCGAATCACGTCAGGGAGGTGCCCGTGGGGCCCACAAGGTATCCCGGCACGCCCACCCCCTGGGCCCGCCAGGTTGCCTTGTCACCTCCTCGTGGCTCTTTTGGTACTCCCTTGAAGCTTCTGGTTCTCTTTCCTTCTAGAAAAAATCGTCAAAAAATTCGTTCAATTCCGAGAACTTTCATTTTCTGCACAAAAACAACAACAGGATAATTCTGCTGAAAATAGCATCAGTCCGGGTTAGTTCCATTTAAATCATATAAAAGTGCATCAAAACAAAACAAAATTGTTGTAAACATGGCATGAATACTTCATAAATTATCGATACGTTGGAGACGTATCACCGGGCTGCAAGAGGAAGGACTCGCCGCTCCGGCCAAGTCTGAAGGATGTGACCCCCCTTTATCTTGCGGTCTTTCACGTGGGCCACAACGTCGATGAGCCTCTGAGTTCTCTATATCGGCTTGTCGACCGGCTTCTAGGACCCCATGCGCTTCGGGGGCTCGTTGACGAAGGGTGGTACATCATCCCCAAGGTCGAAGGCGTAAAACAAGAATTTTTTCTATGCTCACACTAACCTTGGCACGGGGATCTTAAAGAACTTCATCATAGGTCGGAGTTGCATATTTGTGTCTCTGATGTCACAGATGTTCTTCATGTTATTCTGCACCACGATCCTGAAGAAGAACCAGAACAGTTCTAGGTGTGTGGCTGTGCCGAGGTAGCACTCGCAGACTGATGAAATTTGCGATGTGCAGAATTGTGTTGGGAATTAAGTGGTGTAGCTCGTACCTATCAAAGAACATGAGCCCGCGCACGAAGCTATGTAGCGGGGACCCGAGGCCACAACCAAGGAACTACTCATGCAGCACCAGCTCATCACTGACCGGCGCTAGCATGCCCTCCGCCCTCGGCGGCGGCCGATGCAGCGTCAGCAGGAGTGATTTATCCACCACCAGCCTCCACGTGATGTCGCGGGTAGAAGAGGGAAACCATTTCCCGATGGTTTTGCTTGGTTCCCTCTTCTCTTCAGCGCTGGTGTTGATCATCTTCTTCTTTCTTCCGCTTGTTGATGGAGGTGGCATGTGCCCAGCCTCGGTCATGATTCCTGCCATGACTATGTTCTCCCTTCGCATCTCTTCAATGCTCAAGAAAGGGAGAAAGAACAAAAGGGCTTGAGCGGCAAGCGTGTAGCAATGGTGTCGGGAGCAGAGGAAGAAAGGGGGCAGATCTGAGGCGGAGGTGGAAGGGTGAGGGAAATAGTCTCCCTCTGACCCCTTTACACCCACCAGAGAAACCAAAGTGATGGCCTCGCCAAGGTGACACGTGCCCCATTTCCCCTGTGGTTTCCCATTTTGCAACATATGGGCATAGGAATCCAGGCATGTTGATCATGATGCGCCAGTCAATACAAGACCAATGGATGCCATGCCAGTCTTCCTTTCAGTTATGATGAGGCGGGACGATGTAGGCTAGTGATGCCTTGGTATATGGAACATATGGCATGGAGCTCCAATCTACGAGGCCCCGACGTCTCGACACTCCATATTTTGAGCAACGGGGCTTCATAGGGGTCAAGGACAGTCGAGTCCCACGTGCAACCTCGAGCCCCAAAGCCTCAACGTGACCCGGAGCATGAAGGGAGGCCCAAAACTCAGAGCCCCCACTGGCTATTCTGAATTCATTAAGACATCATCTAGGAAGTCGACACTTGGCAGGCCCAACAACCCTTTGAAGTTGGACTCACAAAGATAGGACATGGTTATCATGAAGACAAGAGGATCCCATTTAGTTTCTCATTCCTGAGGACCAAAATACTCTAAGTCCTTATGTGCTCGGGGGCTACTGACAGTGCAATACACCGAGGGTGACCTCTCAATGGGAAGACCAACAGTAGACCTGGCAGGAGCCCGGCGAGAGGAGGGAGTCCGAAGACGCAGATAGAGCTTGAAGACCATCTTGACATGCAAGCCAAGATGATGGCGGCATGAGATCAATTAGATCCTCATGTAAACCCTAGCCACTATCGTCTGTGTAAGGCGGGATAGGGGTAATCATTCCCGTCTACAAGATAGACTCAACTCTCGGTAGTCAAATGCACATCTCCACTGTAACCCCCTCGCATGAGGTGCTCCACCATGAATACAAATCATAAGCTGGATGTAGGGCATTACCTCAACTCGAGGGCCCGAACCTAGGTAACCCCCTTGTGTGATCTCCCCTCTAGTACTTCCATTCGCGTTTGCCACCCTACCGAGGGTACTGACGATTTTGTGAACCAACAATGCTAATACATACAACTACTCTTTCCAGTCCACATCAAAATTGAAGCTTTACATTCTTTATTAGGGTTGTGCTAGGGGTTGTGGTAGATTTTCATAGTCTAGATTTTGCATATTTTTCATCCGTTTGATCAGCATTTTTTTAGCTCGGTGCCTACTTGATAAGCTACAAATTATAATAAAATTGAGGCGAAATGGTACGTGCCGCTACTAAAGTTGCATGTTCGAGTCTTGCCACTCAAACTTCCATATATTGGTATGTGCCACCAACCGTTGCGAAGAAATTGGGTGTATCCCCCTATGAACTGTCTCCGCCAGTTATCATCGCTCGTCAAATCTGCTTCATTTCCTTCCTTCTGGTACCCATCGCTTCGCCACGTTAACCGCGATGACGAGCAGACTCGGTTGACCCTTCTGGTCGATGTGGGGGGCACCGTTGAGGCCATAATATCCATTTTGCCACTCTGATGTGGGCCCACCAATATTTATGAAGCGATTCTTTGATCGTTCCAAGAAATATGGGGTTCTCCTAGAGGCCATAATTTCCCTTTTGTCACTTTGTTGCAAGTTTTATCCGATGTGGGCCCACCTGCATCACTCGATAGTGACATGTTCCTAAATCTTGGTTGGTAGAGAAAGTTTTCTTCCTGCCACTTTGAATCACGTCCTCCCGTTGTGCCACGGCCTCCATCCTCCTGGCTCTTGACAACAGCGATGGAAGGCGACCTCTTGATCCCAGTGAAATCATCGTTTCTCCTGTTTGAGTAATAAATCAAACATTATCCTGTACTTGTTTTGTGATTCCCATTTTGTGATTCGAATGGCATGGTAATGCTCTAATTCTTCACGTAGGTCGGTACCTCCGAGTAGCTTCTTGGTGATGTTGAAGGTTTGGCATGGGTATCGCAACCATCGCCTGCCCAAGGGTAGCTTGAAAATTAGTGGAGGGTTTCACTATCAATTGTCTGTAGACGTTACCATAGTAATTCAGAGGAATCTGACTAAGAAATTTGATAAGTATCCCTTGTATCCCAAGGAGCATTACCTGTTGAGGTACTTTGAAAATAGACTGGAGAAATTTATTGATGTAGCCCATGATGATTGTTTGTTGGTGATGTTTGGTAAATGCATGTCTATGAGGGTTGTGATGTTGGTTCATATTGTTAATGATCAGACTGGGGAAGAGTTAGCCAATAGTGATGGGGGAACTTATCCACATGTGGTTGTGGCTAGTTATTTGACTGATGAGGACAAGGAAGAGGTTTAGCTGACGGTGTAGAAGAAGAGGATGGGTATGTGATCTTCTTTGACATGGATGACCCTGATATGAAGGCCGGGACTATCTTTGAGTCTGTGGAGGATTGCAGATATGCACTTTCAACTTATGCCTGTGGAAGGGGGTTTGAGTTTATCACTGAAAATATTAACAAAAAAAATGCTTTGGGTGCATTGTAGGTAAACCAAATGGTGTAAACGGCGATTGCATGCATCTGTAGTGAAATCTTACCATCCATTTCAGGTAATCCCCTATATATAATGGGTAGTTTCATATTTTACTAATGTAGTTCCCCCTCTATTACCATAATTTTATGTCCACTTCAGGTCAAGGGTAACACCGAGCCACAAACCTGTCCTACTATGCTAAAAGTGAGAAACTTGGACCGTCTTCATCGGAGCGAAATGTTGATGAGTAAGAGTGGAAAATCAATTGCATAAAGAGAGAAGAATAATTGTGCCACTTTAATCATTTTATTCTTTTGCATTCTCCGAGAGCACACGTATAGGGAGAAAGCCGAAAATGTAGGAATTTCTAGTTGTGGTAATGTAACATGGGGATCCCTATTAATATGGTGGGCTTTATGTGTTGTGTTTCTTTTTGTTGAACAATGTAGCTCAAACCGTAAAATAATTATGCTTTATATTTATTTGTAATTGTATTAACTTCTAAATGGAAAATGGTCTTCTTCTGGCCTATATTAATGATATCTTCTCAAAGTTCAATACTACTAAGCCAACTAAGATGAAACTTTCCTAGTAATACGTGTATGTAGAATTACTATAATATATATATATATATATATATATATATATATATATATATATATATATATATATATATATATATAATCGGTTTTTGTCAACTCTACAAAATGGCGTCATATGTAGGTCAAAAAGGGACATTTCTAACAAGTGGTTTTCCCACCTTTTGAGAAATCGTGTCAGATTTTCATGACAAGCTCATGTCCCAATATTAGGACACTGTATCAAATTTGACTTTTTGACAACTTTTATTTTTTATTTTTTTTTCAACTTTAAAAGTCAGAGAAAAGGCTAAATATAGATTATTACATAAAACGGTGATTCTAATTCACATTTGTCATGTGGATATTTGCTTGTGATGTTATGGGAGACAGTCCACTTGGCGAACAATCGTTATTTATCTTGTACGTATTCTTCTAAGATTTTTATCATAAGATATTGTACCAATATTACGACTTCTTGTAAATATTTAGTAATTTTGGAAAACTTTTAGATGTTCTTTCATTTTCCAAACTTAAATAGCTAAAAATAATGAAAAAACAGTATTATTATGTAACAAATGGTGCACATTTCTCATTATAAATGCTAAAGCAAGCTTTAGAAAAAATTCAAGTGGAAAAGAGGTCAAATGATCACTGAAATTGGGTTGGGTGGTACAAAGTTGGAGATTTTGGGTGAATTTCATGACACTTCGTCGGGGATGGTCCATCTTGTGAACAACCTACTTTTTTATTTTGTGCATTCGTCTCAAATTTTTATCACAAGTGCTAAGTTTTAGTATTTTTTGACTTCATTTAGATATCTTATCATTTTCTTGAAACCATGCAAAAACTCTGGCCGGATCTACCATATCACAAAGTTGAATATTGTATCCATTTCCAGCACATTACATCAAAATGTATGCATATCCTTCAATATATTTTTACTAATTTTTTAAGAGCTTAATTCATACATCTATAGTTCAAAAGCGGATAGCTTCCAATGAGTCGCAAAAGGTGACTAGCTAGTCTCAAAACAAAAGGGTTCTTTTTACAGTTTCATTTGGTGTGTAATATTATCATAAAATTAGAGAAACTTCTACATAAAAACATATATGAAGTTACACTACTACAAAAAAATATGCCAAAATGCATCGAATAACTAGATATACGGAGGTGTTTTACATTTTTAAAAGAAAAGGCAAAATGGGGTCGGAAATCCAGTTTTGCTCTAGGGAGCATATGCTCCTCCGCGCCGAAATTGTATTTTGCAAATGTTAAAAACATGAAAATAAATAGATGTGTTCATTGTCACACCAAAATTCTACTTGCAAATTTTGGAGGGTGAAAGCTTAAGCATTTTGATCTATACAAAAAAACGAACGTCAAATGTTACCTCCCAATGTTACACTTAATTTTAATTTTTTTCACCGACGAAACACTGTTATTACGTTACACATGAAATTTGTCAAGCACGCTTGTTACACTAATATGAACATCTAAAAAACAGAATTTTCAAATTTTATTTTAAATTTACTATTCATCCAGGAGCGTATGCTACCCAGAGCCAAAACAGCCATCCCAAATGGGGTTTGCTATGCCAACCACATGGGACTCGGCCCATGTCACGTCAATGTCATATGGGCCCTTGTTTATCTGGCCCCACAAGTTATTCACATACCTACACCCTCGTTATACCTAGCCATGGGTAGCCCGGCCCGGATGGCCCGACCCGACACGATCCAAAAATCTCGGGCTAGGTCAGGCCTAATCGTGCCATCGGGTCGGGCTCGGACCTGGAAATTGAGCCCGACGGGCAGACGGGGTCCGGCTCGGGCTTTAAACAGATTTTAGTCATAGTCGGGCCGGGCAGACTGGACCGTGTCGGGCTTTTTTAGGCTCGGGTCCGGCTCAGGCTTATTAGGCCCGACGGTCAGGACGGGTCGGGCTCGATCTTGGGTTTTTAGCACCGGGCTTTTTTTGGCCCGGTCCGGCCCAACATATGCCCAGGTATATACCTCATGACCATCTTCTCCTCACCCGGGTCGCTCCCCTCCTTATCTCCCGGGTCATTCCCCTCCTTCAAATCCCTTGCATTTATTAACATACATAGCGTCTCCACTCTCTTTTTTTCATTTGTTGACAAAAAAATCAAACATTTTTTATAAATTCTAAAATAAAAGGGGTGGGTGATTTTGTTTTGGTTATTTGCCCTATTACTTTTGAACTTTTGGTTGTTTTTGTTTTGTGCCATTATCCATCTCTAAACTAGCTTTGTGTGCTAATTCACTTGACATCACTTTATTGGTCCGAGGGGTAGGGTCGGTGATTAGTATTGATTGAGAAAATGATGTGATAGATTAAATTGTTCAAAAAAACATGATACAATAAGTAATACAGGAAATATATATAACTGAGAATGGATCCAAACTTGTTTCATTACATACTTAATTAAAAGCATCACATATTGAACTTTTTTTTTACGATAAAAGGCACGCGCTCTGCCAGATTTCATATAGACAGGGGAAAATAAAAGGTGTACAGAAGGTACTTACAAGACCAAAAAAAACCTAGAAATTACATGTCATTTGCCATAGCAAAACCCAACTGGACGAGGTCCTCCGTGACGAGGTAAGCAACATATAACATCTGTAAAGAGGCGTTGTGGAAAACCCTCTGATTCATTTCCTTCCATACATGCCACAACACATAAATGAGCACCTTGCCAAAATGCTTCCGCCTCGATGAGTCCAAAGCCTCAATATTTCTGTTCCACCAGTCCTCGAGCGTGGAAAAACCGGGGCCGAGCTTGGCATGATCGCGGACCAGCCAGCAACGATACCCCAGCCGGTCAAGATGCACACCTTGAAGAGAAATCCATAGGCCAACAAACTCACAAATTTGAACAGTCAGAGAGAAAATTTCAAAGGTCCGGATCCAACGACTATCACGAAGAGCTTAAAAAACGGTAAGACGTTTGCGTCGAGCAATAGCAAACATGGAAGAAGCAATCTCTTTAGGGGCGCAACCATGCAACCAACGATCAAACCAGAAACTTGTCTTCATCCCATCGTCCACCTCAATCTTCGTTGCCACATCACAAGGAAGCTCAAAACCATGCCAAGGCCGGTCCGGGGGAGTCCACTGTAACCATGGCCAGCGGAAACGAAGGGCCCTCCCAAAACGCTCGGAATCAAGAACTCCAAGGCCACCCAAATCCTTTGGCCCGCACACAGACATCCCAATTAACAAGGGAATGGCCTACAGAAGCATTACCATCACATACAGAACTAGCTGCTAACAGGATCCCTTACTAAACTAAAATAATAATACTAATAGCCACATGACGCGTGCTAGATGACGTCATGGCAGTCAACGGCGGCAAGCTATTGAAGGGAGAGAGAGGGACCGATGAATGTGAGTGGTGTACCCAATGCCGCGGCAACGTAGTACTACACGGCTGTAATCTCGAGAGCCATGAGCGGCCATCATGGGAGTCACCAAAAATCAATACAAAGTTGCATGCACAGGCCAACATGACGTGAGAACAAAAGAAGTTGAAATTATGATCATCCCATCCCATCTGTCAAAGCGGATGTCACGGTCAAACACGTTTCGTGTTGGTGCGATTGACATAGCATGCTGCAACTCTCACAGAGGATGAAACAAAACTCAAAAGAAGGAACGGAACAAATTACTAGCAACTTAGGGGAATTCGGTTAGCTTTGGACACGGACAAGGGAGATTCAACTTAATAGCAAAGATGACACCATCATTTGGAAGCTCACATTTGATGCTTGCTACTCCACCGCTTCGGCGTACGACGCCCAAATTCTTGGATTGACCTCATGCATGATCAAACCATGCATTTGGAAAGCTTGAGGACCCCTAAATTGCTTCTTTTTTTTTGCTTGGCTCATAATTTAAAACTGGGTTTGGACAAATGACAGATTGAAAAAAAGGGTGGTCAAATGATGGGCTATGTCAACTCTGCAAATGCCATCCGGATACGTCAACTCACCTCCTTTTTCAATGCCGGTACACAAAAAGGATTTGGGTGCATGATCAAGGACTAGCTTGGCAGAGAAGAATTTGACCCTTAAAACGTAATTTCAACGATGTCCAGACTTGGTGAACCGAAACGGTGAGCCCCAACACGCGACCAAAAAAGGCTTTTCATATATTTGCCTCTTTGCAATCGATCGGTTTTTTACAACATCAAGAGAGCGGATAGGTTCTGGTGTATCTCCGGGGCGAAAAATTTAGGAGCTATCGTCCCACGAGGGTAATCCATTTAAGCTTCGGGCTTCGGGCTTGTATATGCTTTTCTCCTTGCTTATTTAACTTAATAGCAAAGATGACACATCATTTGGAAGCTCACATCTGATGCTTGCTACTCCACCGCTTCGGCGTACGACGCCCAAATTCTTGGATTGACCTCATGCATGATCAAGCCATGCATTTGGAAAGCTTGGGGACCCCTAAATTGCAAAAAAAAAAATCTTGGCTCATAATTTAAAACTGGGTTTGGACAAATGACAGATTGAAAAAAAAAGGTGGCCAACTGATGGGCTATGTCAACTCTGCAAATGCCATCCGGAGACGTCAACTCACCTCCTTTTCCAATGCCTGTACCCAAAAAGGATTTGGGTGCATGATCAAGGATTAGCTTGGCAGAGAAGAATTTGACCCTTAAAACGTAATTTCAACGATGTCCAGACTTGGTGAACCGAAACGGCAACCAAAAAAGGCTTTTCATAAATTTGCCTCTTTGCAATCGATCATTTTTTACAACATCAAGAAAGCGGATAGGTTCTGGTGTATCTCCGGGGCGAAACATTTAGGAGCTATCGTCCCAGGGGAGTAATCCATTTAAGCTTCGGGCTTCAGCCTTGTATATGCTTTTCTCCTTGCTTATTTAATGAAAGGCAAAGCTTTTGCCTTGTTTTAAAAGAAAAACAGCAACAAGCAGAGACCGGGCGCAAGGCCATGCAGCAAATTTCTTCATAACCGCTGGTGGGCTGGTGGCACATATCGAATACATGATGTTTGAGTGGCAGAATTTGACTGTCCAACTTAAGACTGGCACGGACCGGTTATTTCCTGAAATAAATCCAGCACAACGCACTTCAAAAGCCACAAACTGATCCTAGCTTTGCATGCTAACTAGACAATATCTCAGTGTAGTCTTGATCCCCGTGAATGCTATTTTGAATTAAAGGAAACAAGCTAGGAGCACTTCAAAGGAGAAGAGTTCAGGCACCAATTACACAGCAAGTGACCCATAATGAGCCTAGTAGATGTTACTACCAGGGTTTGCTAATATTTCCCAGCATTCTGAAGTGAACTAGCCTATTCTGATTTGCTCACATTAGTGAAAATCCATCAATGTGGAAACTGAGGTCCTCGTCCGACATCAGAACCACACAACGAGATTAGTGTAATTTCCAATATGTTTGCGCTAACTCCATGCCTGAAGATTGGGAAACAAATCAAATCACCATGCAGTAATATTGCCTCTGGAATCTGGATAGACGTCTTAATGACAAACGAGACTTTGCATTTCAGCATTTGTATTCTCACCACAAGTTAATTTTTTTGCAAAAGGCAGATAACCATTTTGATTAACCTCCTGCGGTTCCCAGACGTTTGGATGAACCTCGTGTCTAGTTCTGAACCTGGACGGATATAAAAGGTCCGGGCGGTGCTGCTGGTAAGAATCACATTTTCAAATTCACGACATAGATATGTACATCGTGATTTTGATGGCCCTCATCCAGATGAGTAGGAAGACCATTCATTTTTTGAAATTCCTGCAGAAAGACAATTCACTTTTTGATTCAAACCATACTTAGCCAGTAGCATAATTAAAAATATTCATAACATCAACAAGGCAACCAAGTCCTAAAACATGTATATGCATCAAGGCAAACTATATTCATTAGTGACAGAAAATGTATATGAAAACTTCAGTCAACAGAAATACTCAGTATCAGTCCGCAAGCATGATGGTAGTATGTATGCAGTGTTACAATTAATATCTACGGAGGGAAAACAAGATCGACATGATTTTTTACTGCTATCTAAAAAAATGATACTCTTTATGACCAAGCAGTATAACAGGATAGCCAAATACCTAAAAATGCACACAAGGAAGATTCTGGGCCAGACCTACAGACTGCAGTCACAGCAAACGAGGCAATGGCTAGCAATTCTTTATGGCACTGATTGCTTTGTGCTCGCCCTTTTATCATCTTATCTGCATCCACTGTAATGCCATCCTCTGCAAGTGCAAACCCCATCAACGTCCTCACACCTTTGATGATACCACGTCATCTTCTCACCATGTGCTGCCTGCAAAGCGTGTATATAAGGTTCCCTCTTTACACCTTTTCGATGTGAAATTTATTTGGTAATAAAACTTTGCAACCGGCATATGTATCCAAACAAGGCTGGGCAGGTAAATCTTGTGTTGAATTATGCATACGAAATTGTAAAAACAGCCAATTTTGAGAGCCAAGAAAAGACAATCAACTGAGCGGAAATGACATGGTTTGGGTGTAGATGAGTCTGCACCTTTGGATTTGTGAAACGCGTGGCTGTGGAGGCGGCCCTTTCCTCGACCCCGACTATTTGCCAATCTGCACAGGAACCATACATAATCAAACAAGCTCGGCTAATAATGGAGGTAGTGACCATACTAATATGGCATAGGAGGAGATACCTAGGATTGGAAATGGCAGTGAGAAGCTGAGTTGCAGGAAGAAGACATGGCGACGAGCTGAATAGGAGGAAGGGAAAGTGGCGGGTGAATTTAGGGTTCACCATCAATTTGTTCGTTTAAGGACTTAGCACCCAGCAGGGTCACGTGCCAGTGCTCAAAATTGCAGAGGGGGGAGAGATGATATAAGTATATAACACGACATACTACCAGTCCAAAGCAGGCACCAATTCCACTTACAATATACAGTACGGATTAAATATTATTGCAGATGAATGCATGTGTTACCCAGATACTATATGTAATTTAAAAGATACAATCGTATTTAATGCTACTTTCCTAACAAACGGGGTCCCTAATATACATACTCATGCACCCAATAAGTTCAGCTGATAAATTTCATGAGAAACAAGTATATTGTGCACATCACCATTTTTATTAGTTATCACACAACTATGGGTATTCAAAGCACACTGTCTCTACTCTCTACCACTGTTTTTAGTCAACGCACATATGGCATTACTTGATCCGATACAGTATATATTTATTTACAATAGGATAGTCAGGATTGCAACATTGGAGATGAGGATTAGTGAAGATTAGGATCAACAGTTGAGTTTTGATACAACTGTACGGTTGTCCGAATTCCCGCAAACCGGTTTTTGTGTGTGTGTGGACACCCCCGGCCCATTCAAATCCCCCTCGCGGTCCACTTTTTTCCCACTCCGCCCCTGCTTTACATCCACACCCTCCTCCGTCATTGTATCTTTATGTCCGCTCTCCGCTGCCCAGGCATCCTCGGGCGTCCGCAGCCCCCACCCACGTGCCTGCCCGCCTTGGACTACGCCGCCGTCCACCGAGGATCCATCCGCAGCCAGGTACCCTCTGCACCCCTGCCGACAGCGTCCATGTACCACGCCCAGCGGGTATTCAGTCAAATGCCATAGGGCTTTTTTGTTGAACTTCTCGTTGTTTTCTAGAGTAAGCACGACGGCGAGGTACTCGGTGATGGAGGATGAGTTGTTGTACGATGTGTGGAAGGTCGTATCTACAAGACTTTGTAGGCATGAGGCAAGAGGGCTCGCTGTTTTCGCAAAACATGCGTGCTTCGTTTCTTGAGCAAAAGCACCTCATGCTCTACGACGCGCACGTGATCCATGATCGCAATGTGAAGTCGCTAGCCCAACAATGGTACGCTATCTCCAACGCCGTCATGAAGTTTTGCGGTGCGGTTACACAAGTTGAGACAATGTGGCCATCGCGCTCGTCAACCATGGATATCATAAGTTTTGCTTCTTGTTGCTCTATATGTTGGTTCATTAATTCACTCAATGTTTCAACTTGATAATCATCAAGTTGTATAGCCCGAATGCGCTGTCGTGGTGCCGTGATGTACCACAGGTCCGAGGGGAGGCAATTTACATTCATACATTGTTGGATGAAGCTCAAGGGCAACACTGCATGGGAGGACTTGTGTCAATTCTGACTCGAGTATCGTTGAATTTGGAATCGATGAATTCAAAAAACTTGTTGAACATCCAGTTATCTCGGATGTAAAATTTACATTTCAACTATTGTTATGCTAGGAATATTTGCAAGCTATTTATGGATGAATTGTGCTATTTTTTATAATTATTTGAGTGTTGCAGATAAAAAAACATGGCCGGACGTTTACGGGATAGGGTTGGATGGCCGGCTCCCGTATCCATGTCCGTGGACAAATCTCGTGGCTGTTTTAGGGGATAGCGTTGGAGATGCCTGAGCAACTCATCGATCAAGTCAAGAGTAATCCTATATATAGAAGGACTAGTAAGTATCTACTACAGTTTAGAATTAAGCAAGAAAATAGTTGAGATCCTTCCTCAACCTTGCCTTGCAAGTAGAGAGCTGTCCCTCAGTCCCTCTCTCTAAAACCCTAGCACATACCATCGTATCATGGAATACCATTGCTTCAGTCTCAATGGGGACCAAAGGGAGTGATGAAACGTGTGAATAAGTGACGCTGAAGCTCGGGAGATGAATAACCAGAAGAAGATGAAAATCACATGACCCATCCTACTGAGGATGCATCTTTTTACTACAAAAAACGATGCAATAACAGTCGCTAAACCAGCATTAAACACACTCTCTGTCATGTCCAGATGAAGATAGGATGACCATAGCCACAAGGAGTGTCGGTACGCTGCCATCGGCGATACAAAGGTCACATCAAATGCAGACTTGCGATGTGATCTCAATTTGTCCATTTGCAGCATGGATAAAAGAACATCATCATCCCAACCGACAGAGTGGAAAGAAAGATATGACAACCTTCTACCATGGGTGGTGCTCCTCATAACGGCAGGTTGTACCACCGCAACCATTAGCCTTGAACCATCCAGCAAGAAGGGTGGCCTGAGATGCAAGAAAGTTTGCTGATGACGGCTAGACTCAAGGAATGTGGGCAGGCACTAAGGGAATGGACCACGTGGTGTTGGCATGAGCATCCTGCAGTGCATGCTCATCGGCAGTGCCAAGCGAAGAACGCAAATAATGAGCTTCACCGCCAAGGAGGCTTCAATCACGTCATCAAAGCTATGCGTGCAGATGCTTGCTCTGTTGGAAGTGAAAGACCAAAGGAAGCAGCAAACCATCTGGTCCGACGACCGCCGGTGACAGTAGCCAAGCAACAGCATCAACCAGGAAGGGAGAGCGCCACCACACATGCGGTAGATGTAGACGCAGGGACTGTCATAGGATCTGCGTCTCCTACAAATGGCAGACATTGCCAGGCTAGCGCTAATGCAACTGACTTATGCTCTTATCGTGTCGCCTGCCATCAGTCCTGACCTCGACAAGGTTTTAGAAGGCTACATAAAGAACTTTCTTATGCACGTCTCAGTGCTGGATGGAGGCCAGCCTCACTCTAGCAATGGGAGAGGGAAGGCGAAGACGGGAGAGGCGGCTCAGGAGGAGTGCAACTCGGGAATTCTTCTTCCCTTGATCGTGTATTAGGGCCAGGGCCGACTCAGCCACCCCACCCAGGGCTGATGCCCTTGGTAGCACACTGCTAATCATCACGTACCATGTGCCCTCCCATGGGTCCAAATGCGCATGCAACCCATGCAGTGAGGGTTCGCTCTGATGACACCAGTAACGCTTTGGCCCAAATCCACTTAATTCACTACCCACCAGTGGAGTGGGCACACGTGTACATGGCACCCCTCTCACACTTTAGTCCTCGCTTCGTGTCAAAAGGTTAACCTACAGGTGCTATGTTTGGAACAGGTGTAAACTTCCCATACGAGACTAATCCCATCAAGGAACTGCACATGGGCCTCACACAAACGAGCAGGGTATTACATTATTGCTACCCACACTCTTCGCCGAACTCCGCTTATGTTGCCTCAACATAGCTGGTCCCAAGCCCGGGTAAAGGAGGAAGGTTGTGTTAGGCTTGGCGAGCCAACATCAAACTCAACCACTTTTATGGAAAAGAAACATAGAAGAACATTGGTGGGGCGTAGTGACACGCCATATCAAAAAAAAACTTGGTGGCACGCTATATCTTGATCTAGATACGGTGACAAGTGAGCAAGGGTCTTTGCATTTGACACGCGACGAGAGCGAAGGGTAAGGAAGCTAGCCGAGCCTAGTAGGATCCGCTTAGGTAGCTGGAACGTAGGGTCCCTGACAGGTAAGCTATGGGACCTAGTTGATACAGTGGTGAGGAAAGGTGTTGATATCCTTTGCGTCCAAAAAAACAAATGTAGAGGACAGAAGGCGAAGGGTGTTGAGGATACCGCCTTAAGTTGCCGTACACGGGCACAACTGCAAACAAAAATGGAGTACCCATCTTGATCAACAAGAGCCCTAAGTATGGAATGGTAGACGTCAAGAGGCCTGGGGACCGGATTATCCTGGTCAAGCTTGTAGTTGGGGACTTGGTTCTCAATGTTATCAGTACGTATGCCCCGCAAGTAGGCCGCAATGAGAACACTAAAAGGGGGTTCTGGGAAGGCCTGGAGGACATGGTTAGGAGTGTACCTATTGGCGAGAAGCTCTTCATAGGAGTAGACCTCAATGGCCACGTGGGTACATCTAACACAGGTTTTGAAAGGGGTGCATGCAGGCTTTGAATATGGCATCGGGAATTAAGAAGGAGAGGATGTCTTGAGCTTCGCTCTGGCCTATGACTTGATCATAGCTAACACCCTCTTTAAAAAGAGAATCGCATCTAGTGACTTTTAGTAGTGGTCAACGCTCTAGCCAGATTGATCTCGTCCTCTCGGGAAGAGAAGACAGGCATGCTTGCCTAGATTGTAAGGTGCTACCTAGAGAGAGTGTTGTCCCTCAACATAAGTTTGTGGTAGCTGACTTCCGCTTCTGGATTCGTGTCTAACGGGATAAGCACGCCAAAGTCGCCAGAACAAAGTGGTGGAAGCTCAAGGAGGAGGCAACTTAGGGTTTCAAGGAGAGGGTCCTTAAGGAGGGCCCTTGGGAGGAAGGAGGTGATGTAGAGAATATGTGGATGAAGATGACAACTTACATTCGTAAGGTGACTTCAAAGGAGTTTGGAGTGACCAGGGGAAGTGGAAGCAAAGCTAAAGATAAGCTAAAGGTACCTGATGGTGGAACAATGATGTCCAGAAGGCTATTAAGGAGAAGAAAGATTGTTTCAGACGCCTACACCGTGATAGGAGTGCAGGCAGCATCGAGAAGTACAAGGTGGCAAAGAAGGCCGCAAAGTGAGTTGTAAGTGGTGGAAGGGGTCTGGCGTTTGAGGACCTCTACCCGCGCTTAGACACGAAGGAAGGCGAAAGGAGAATCTATAAGATGACCAAGATCCGAGAGAGGAAGACAAGGGATGTCGACCAAGTCAAATGCATCAAGGACGGACCAGATCAGCTCGTGATGAAGAACAAGGAGATTAAGCATAGATGGCGGGAGTACTTCGACAAGCTATTCAATGGAGAGAATGAGAGCTCTGCCATTGAACTGGTCAGACTCCTTTGATGGTGCCAACAAACGTCAGGGAGGCTTTAAAAAGGATGAAAGGAGGCAAGGCGATGGGCCTGATTGCATCCTCATTTAGGTGTGGAGAGGCCTCGGAGAGGGCGATAATATGGCTCACTAAGCTTTTCAACCTCATTTTTCGAGCAAACAAGATGTCAGAAGAATGGAGACAGAGTATATTAGTATTCCCTCCTTTTCAGAATATCAGGCGCCTAAGCTTTTTAGAAAATTCACAAATCTAAGGTGTTTTAAGACTCAACTCTCAATGTTCTCTCATGTACAGTCAACATGAGCTAACCATGGATCAGCCAACCATGTTTGTTAAAGGCTATAATGGAGAAAACTGTGTAACCATGGCTCGGTAATTTTCGACCAACCTTGCGCTAATTTCATGCCAAAAGCTTATACACCCTACATAACGCTAATTTTCGACCAACCTTTCACGCATGTTCTCTCATGTACAATACTTTACCCTCGTTAAGGACATGTACGATAATGTTGTGACAGATGTTCAAACAAGTTATGGCGACACTGATGACTTCCCATTAAAATAGGACTGCACGAAGGGTCGGCTTTCAACACTTACCTTTTTGCTTTGATGATGGATGAGATCACAAGGGATATACAAGGAGATATCCCATGGTGTATGCTCTTTGCGGATGATGTGGTGCTAGTCGATGTTGTCGGACGGGAGCTAATAGAAAGTAAAGAGTATGGAGATAAACCTTGGAATCAAAAGGTTTTAGGATCAGTAGAACTAAAACTGAGTATATGAGGTGCGGTTTCAATGCTACTAGGCGCGAGGAGGAGGGTAGACTTGATGGGCACGTGGTAACTCAGGACACCTTTTGATATATGAGGTCAATGCTACAGAAGGATGTTCATATCGATGAAGATGTGAGCCATCGAATCAAAGCTAGATGGGAAGTGGCACCAAGCTTCTGGCATTCTCCATGACAAGAGAGTGCCACAAAAGTTAAATGAAAGGTTCTATAGGATGGCGATTCGACCCGCAATGTTGTACGGCGCTGAGTATTGGCTGGCTAAAAGGCAACATGTTCAACAGTTAGGTGTAGCAGAGATGCGCATGTTGAGATGTCAAGAGAGGCCGGGGTAGACCAAACTTGACATGGGAGGAGTCCGTGAAGAGAGATCTAGAGGACTTGAATGCTAACTTTTGGCAAGGATGCAACGACAACGGTGATGGATGCTAACTTTTGGAAAGGTGTGCTCCTATACATGATGGTGTTTGAGCCATTGGTGAGAGTTCTTCGTTTGGTTGATGGGGATATTAAGCCATCAATGACTTGGCCGTATGGAGATTTGGTGAATGCAAAAAGGGAGATGAAGGAGGCTTTTAACAACTTGGAGAGGAACTACAAAGATACTATGGCCATTGTTAACAAGAAGATGAATGGAAGGCTTGATTCTTCAGTGCACATGGCCGCATGTGTTGAACCCACACTACAGTTATGCGGATAGCTCCATCTTTACCACTGCAAATAAAGGATTCCAGGAGTGTGTTGAACAATACTTTGCAAATGATCATGATACTTGCATGGTTGTTGTCAATGACGAGTTTCTGAAATATGAAAACAAAGAAGGATCTTTCGTAAAGATGCTTGCAAAAGCATGTGAAAATAGAAGCTACAGCCCTGGTATACTTGCTTGCTCCTGCCCCTACTTGTTGTTGCTTGCTTGCTGCTATCGTTATCTGCTTGCTGCTGCAGTGCTGCTACTGCTATCTTCTTGCTGCTGCTGCTGCTACTAACTTGCTGCTGCTATTGTCCAATTTCTAGTTGGTTGGTGGAAGCTTTATGGAGGAGACACACCAGATTTGAAAGAAATGGCTATGAGAATCCTCTCTCTGACCTCTAGCTCTTCCGGTTGTGAAAGAAACTGGAGTGCATTTGAATCAGTATATCTCTCCTCTCATTTTTATCTCCTCTCATTTTTTTTTCTTATAATGCTCATGTGATGTTTAATATGTAGATACATACCAAGAGAAGAAATAGGCTCGCAACGGAGTAATGAAACAATTTGGTCTTCATAAGGTTCAATAATAGAATGTTGTCTAGGAAACAGAAGCTCCTGGAGAAGAAGAAATGGGATGTGCTCATCAGCACCGATGCTACCAAAGCTCAAGGATTTCTATTTGAAGGAGGGGATGATCATGCAAATGTTGTTTATCTTGATGAGGAAGATGGGGATGCCCATCCGGGTACGGGGATATCAAGGGATCTACTTGGTGAAGCAATGGGAGCACAAGAGCAACTCCAACTTCGTGTGAGTGCAAGAGTGAGAGACCTTGAGGAGTTTGAATCCCATGGTGATGATGAGATGGTGGAAGATGAGATTGAGTATGAGGATGATTGAGAGGCATTGAGCTAGCGATCATTGCATGATGGTTGGCATCATGCCATCAAGTGATCAAGTTATCATGGTACTTTGGTTTGGTAGAACTAAGCAAGTTTAAGACTTTTATTTGTTATGTAATATGCTTGCTTGTGAAGTTGTGATATGATCTGCCTATTTCATTGCGTGTTTGCTACTTTGCTAGTTTGCTTTGATTGCTTATTCAATTTCGAGAAGCTAGGAAAGGGAGAAGGCTATGAACCAACTAGATAAGCTTCTTTTTATAATTTACATACAATTTACAAATATGACAACTTATTTGCTGCTAACATCTTGTCATCTTCTCTTTTCTCTATGATGTATGTAGCTGCTGCCCAATGCACTGGAGGGAGAGGGTCAGAGGACAACACACAAAGAGGGAGGGGCAACATATTGGAGAGAGAACAAGGTTATAATTATACCTCCAGTTTACATTCTAGCATTATTTTTATGGCAAACTGCTCTTTGTTGCCCGTATTCGTACAATTGTGTAATAAACGCCTAATTGCGCCTAATCATGCCTAAGCTAGAAAAGCGCAAGTAGGTGGCCGAACGCATAATTAACGCCCAGCGCTTTTTTGAACTTTGGTGATCGGTGTGATCGTGTGTAAGGTGTAGCTGATAAGCTCAACACGTAGGGTACAAGGTAACTGCACCTCTCTGCCTGTATGCAACCAAACAACGTGCACTAGTATGAGCACAGCCAATGCAAGCAACCAAATACAGTGCGTAGAGTCGTTGCTACAATGTAGGGAGAGGGGATTAGCTCAACCAGGCTCACTTGGGACAAGTATGTGGCAAAAAACCAGGCAAGCAAACAAACACGTCCTAAAGGCTTTGTTGTTGTTGTGCAATGTCACATCCACCAGAAGGCCCTATGTACAACAAGGATAGTCCACATGCGAACAGCTACAAAAAAAAAATCATAAGCATTAGTCCGTCTTACATTCTAGCTGGTCATGTGCGAACTGGTTCACATACACCCGTGACAGAGTACGAGTTCTATCAGTGAGAGGGGTGCAAGGCCGTGGGTGGATGTGGCCGTATGGGCTAAGACGTATGGCACAGCAAGTGCCGCACGAGCGTAAATAAATGCACCAAAATAACTCCATGTAGTGCACCAAGTTGTGAGTGGCAATATTATTCCCTTCACCTTCGAGCCAAAGCCTTGTCACCAAGATGTTTTATCCATCGTTGCTCGCGTTCCAGACTGCTAAGCACTCGGCGCCCAGATACCCATCGGGGAGGGTGACCAGCGGCGTCCTCATATGAATCTGCTCTCGATCCCTTTGCAATCCTCCTCTTCTCATTCCATTCTCCAGGGCTCTATTTTCTAGCCACCAGCACGCTGCCACTAGTCCACCACATGCAATATAAGTGACATATGCCTACCATCTTGCTTGGTGTCTTTAAGCATGGTCAGTGCTTAATTTGGTTCCAGCATGAGTTCAGTAATCAGCTAGTCAGTGCAATGAAAATGTTTCATTGCAATCAAAACATGGTCAGTACATCATTTGGTCTGTACTTGTATCCATGTGATATGATGTTTTATTCGATTTAATAACCTAACCAAAATATTATGGAGTATGGTGAAGGGTGTCGACGAAATTCATGCCAATTTTGGTTGGTGTCTATAGAAAACATAAAATTAAAAAACTAGCCAAATTATCGTGTCAGACTGAATGGCCACCCTAGTTGAGATAACCATAGCAACTTCTTAGTAAAATCACGTGCACAAAGTGATTGCTGCATACATACATTGTTTTCATGAGAATGGGCTTGAAAGAAAGGGTCTAACTAACAAAAGGGGTCTGGTGATATTTCCCTCCTATATACTATTTGTGCATTATCTCTAGCTTTGGTTGGTGCTATTAGCACGTGTGCCCTATATATTTCTATGTTTCAAGTTTAATATGAATATGACTTCTTAAGTTTTATGCCATGCCAAGTACTCCTAAAATTAGTTTAAAAGAATTTCTACCACAATGTAATTTCTATTTTCATAATAGAAACTACATTCCAACAGAAATCATGTGTAGTGAACTCCAATGCTTAATAAACATACAATGTCACATAATTTTAGCACCATCTACAAGCAGAACTCCAATGCTTAAAAGTTCATCTCAACCCACAGTTCCATGAATGCCTCACTGGTATCTTCAACATTTAATGTTTCAACCATGTAATCACTTGTAAGAAAACAAGCCACTAAAATTTTAATATGTTGTTGGTTGCATGTAGCTGACATGAAGTACTGCTACTGTTGACTCCTTCATGAAGCATCTCATTTGCCAAAACATCCTAAAACTTCGTTTGTATTTGCTAATTCACAGCCACAAAAAGTTCATCTCAACCCAAAAAATCCGCTCATGCCTCACCAGTCACCACTGTCTTCAACAATTAATGTTGCTGAACCATGTAAGCAGTAAAAACCAGCTAGTACAATTTTAATATGTTATTGGTTGTTGATGGCATGTAGCTGGTATGAAGTACTGCTACTACTGATTCCTTCATGAAGCATCTCATTTGTCCGAACGTACCTATAACTTTGATTGTAGTTGCTATCAAAGCCACCAACAAGTTGCTAGCTTCAATCCTGTATTGCTGGATGCAAACTCTGTGATTGCGAATTACCTGTTACATCACAAGAAGTTCCATTGTTGTGACTGCAACAGCAAAGGGTAAAAAAGAACATAGCAGAGGTTCCTATCACCTTACAAAGGTTTAACAGCAATGTCAACAGTAATTTCTAGTAGTGCATGCAACTGTTCAAACACTTAAATGCCTGATAATCTTGTGAGAAATATCGTTGAATACTTGACTATCTTGCTGAACACAATACTTACAGGGTTAATCAACATACTAACAGAAGAACTTAATAAATCATTCATACTTATAAAGTTTTGGAGTTGGTGGTTTGGTCGTCCGTTCAGCCCTCCCTAATAATCCTACTTATAAAGCAGTGAACGGGGCAGAGAAGACGCGGCGACAACGGTGGAGCAGAGGAATTGTAGGTTATGGGAGGTTCCAATTACGTAGGGTGGGGGTGTCTGTATGGAGGGGGGGGGGGGGGGGGGGAGGAGGTAGATGGATGACCTTATCTGAAACAGCACCAAGGTTGTGGAGGAACAACTACACCTTGCTGCTACAAAGTGCACATCGCTTGTGTTGAAGGAACTACTTCAACATGTTGTGCTAGATGTCGCTCTAGAGTCGAAATAGGCCAATATGGCAGCAGGAGCTCAATCCAAAACTCCTAGAGCACAAGATCTTGTCCAAGATCAGAACACTAAGTTCTATTATAGGTAGTGGGATACATAGTATGCTTACAAACTAGAGTGAGGACCTATATTTATAGGCTTTGGGAAACCTTCACACCTCAACTTCTACGTATAGCTAGAACACTCTAGAAAACATTACTTAAGATTTAACATTCTACTCATAGCTAGAAGACTCTAGCAAACAGCAGCTAAAGCTAAGAAAACAAACAAATACTAGACTCGAGTAGAAGTATCTAGTAGTCGTCCAATGGATTTGACTTTTGATTTTATTTTTATTTTCCTTCTTTCTATTGTTCCTCATCATTATCTCAAGGCCGCGCTACTAGACTTGCAACTGTCGTAGCAACCAAAATCGAGGAAGGAAGTTGGAGGTTGAAGAAGATGGAGTCATTGGATTTCAGCTTATCAAGATCGAATGTGGTTTGGGTAAATTGCAACTGCTGCACTGCACACGCTCCCAAACTCACATTCAAGAGAGTCAACACTCCTCTCCTACAAACATCAGGCCAGTCTATTGTCCTAAATTGCACTGCACATAACATGAGTCGTACCTATGCTCTTCGATCCCAAAGTGAATTAACTCAACATATAACTCGACTAAACATATTTAAAAGACTGAGTTTGGTCGAGTCAAATATAAAATTTAATGTTAGTTACATTTTTTTTGTACTGAAGCATGGCACCGGCAACTTACTAGTGGTAATAGAAATCCACGTGTGACATAATCATCACTTTTTGTGATAATGGTCTTTTTATTTGATTATTTCACTCTACCGATAGTCGATCCAATTATGTAGCACATATTCGACTGGATGTTGTGAAACATGATTTGTATAACTACAATGCTGAAGGTACCGGTAGGCATGGTTACATGGTCACAGGGGATTGCAGAGGCCTAGGCTACATGAGCGAATAATTTGGTGAGAATAGATCAATTCTTCTTGCCTGGCTCAAACATAGATAGATGACATCCTTAAGCAGCACATGCTTATCCTTGACTTTTCCTAACACAACATGAACTCCTATGGAACCAACATCTTTTGATCTTAGACATCCTTTTATAACAATATTTCCCACAAGACTCTCACGCATCCATTTATCTACTGATGCAAGAACAACAATCTCCTCTTGTGATACGACCATGACCTTGGCCTTCTTGATGGCAATTCTACCGCATTCGAATTTCGAACTACCAATGCACTAATGAAACACACTAAAATCCACAACACCTGAGGTAAATGACCAACAAAATGGGAATGCAGGTACATACAACAAAAGCAATGCTACTATTCCCTTGCAGTAACCGAAACACTCTACTCATCAGTTACGCTATAAGTGGTAAATCATTTTCAGATGGGCTTGCTCCCCGAACAGCTGAAGAGGAATAGGTTCAACAAATGCAAAAATGATCACCGCTCTATGAAAATAAATGGACAGGGAGCTAAGGAGCCAGAGACACAAGGGAGCTTAGCTTTCTTACATATTCGAGTGTACAGGCGTGTCCCAACTGATTCGCTGTTAGACGGAGCATCAGGCAGCACAAAATTCTACTTGACTAAGCTATGAGTTCCTCCAAAATGAGAGTCTGCTAACTGCTTCGTATTTTAGATACTAAGCTTTCTTGCATATCTTGATATGGACAAATATACCAACCACACAAACCAGTCAACTACTGAACAGTATGAATTCCTAGTTTATTTAACTAGCATCGGCGCACCATATTTGCAATGGCATTTTGAAGCGTACATGCCTTTTCAATAGCAAATAAATAACTTATGCTTTGGCTACCAACAAAGTAGTAGATGATGTCTGCCTACAACTGAAACAACAATGTAGAGGACAGCACCGGATACATTTACTGAAAGCGAATATATAACTGTAATTACAAACAGTGCAAAATATCTCCGTACCTCCAAAAAGAAGCGGCGGTCTATGTCATTGGAGTTATGCCCTCACCACCTTCACCAACATCCATGTCCTTTCCATTGGGCAAGATCTTGTTTCCAGTGCTTTCAACATGTGTCTGCTTACTTGACTTCCTCTTGCTATACTTCTTCTCATACCGATCCACCTTATACTCCACCAAACTATTATGTTGTTTAGTCTCAGGAGGACCTTTCCTTTTACCTCTCGTACTCTCCTGAGGGGGTTTACCTTTACACTCCAGTGCAAGAACCACAGGAACTGTGGGATCAGATCCTAAAGCCTCAGATCCTAAAGCCTGACTAGCATTCCAGTTGCTTCCCATCTCTTCTCCGGTCTCAAGATAGTCCAGATGATCCATCATATTGGTTACACAAAGCCCCAGATCCTCTTTAACCACCTTCCTCCCATAAACCAATCCGTTCTGCCTCTTGCCCTGCCTCTTGCCCTGCCCAGACGAGACAACCAGAGATGCACTGCCGGAACGTGAAATCCTCGGTGACCCGTTGATCGCCAAATGCAGCTGCAGAGCCAATGCCTCGTCTGGCAGGTCCGGATCACTGGGACCCTTGCTGTCTGACCACTCGCCTACAGGAACGAGGGCCATCGCATCCTTCCAAGCTGGCCTCACCTCCTCCACCACCTTCCTTGGCGAATTCAACTTGGCAGCAGCGACAGGCTCCCCATTCCTCTGCACTGCAGAACTAGGCTCTCTGATGACCAACTCCAGATTAGGAACAGATTTCTTGCTACCCACCTTCACTGTGGGGCAGCAATCGACGCAGACGAAATTATCCAAGTCTACCGGCTGGATCAGGGCAGTACGGTGCTCAGCAGGGATGCAGTGGTGGTGGACGCAGAGGTTGCAGCTGTGGCATGTGACCGAGTCCTCGTGCAGGAGGTTGTCGAGGGAGAGGCAGTAGGAGCAGACGGCGCCAGAGCGAAGGAGGGAGATACATTCAGAGCAGAGGAGGACGACGCGCCAGAGGGAGCGGAGGGGACGGAGTGGACGTCGCTTGGCACCCGGCGCCGGCGGCTGGAAGCGGACGACGCAGCAGTGGCAGCGGTTCAGATCGGGCGGGCCGCGCGTGGGCGCGGGGGGCGGCAAGGTCGGGCGGGGGGGCGCTGCACGGCGTCGCGGGCGATGTTTCGAGAGGAGACGGGACGGCGGGGTGGGGTGGTCGGCGTCGGGGACGGCGGTGGCGGTGGCGGTGGGGGAGCTGGGTGCGGATTGCACCATGGGAAACCTAGGGTTTGGGGTGGGTAAGTGGTGGGGAATCCGGCCCGCGGAATGGGTTTTGCTTGGGCGCGATGTATGTTGCCGGGTGGTGCGAAGCTCCGGGCTTCCGGGGTACCCAACTAGACTTTGGAAAAAGAATGTTTTTCTCTTTTCATTTTGTTTGAATATATAGTCCATTCGATGGCATGGCTGAGAGCATGTATCTTACGAATCCCTATTTCCGAGTCCGTTTGATTTCTGTGGGGTTTTTTGTATATTTTTTGCAGCCTTAAATCGATAAATGCACGTGCATTGGTTTGGGTTACGGTCGCGGACGATTCCCAGGTGTGCTTAGCGATTCTCTTGTGATTTGGTTTGTCATGGATTGTGGAGCGGTGGGTTGTTGCTATACGTGATGTAACCATGATGTATGTCATGCTTGTTTTCATGTTTTACAGGCTTTGGCTGACGGTTCGTATCTATCCTCATCTTCATCTTGCCGTATCCCGTCATCTATGGAAGACTCCTGTAAAATTTATACACATTGCCACCATCGTGTGAGCCTATAAAAGGGGTTCTCCTCCTTTTCATTGTTCACGATGGTTGTCTAGGTTATTTGTCACAACCACCATAAGTAGATGTCCTCCGAGTCGATCATCGTCACCGTCTTTGTTGTTCGGCCATCCGCCGCCGGCTGCACTTTCGTAGCTACCCGCCTCGTTGACTTCGATGTTGTCAGTCGGCTTAGCTCCTCGCAAAAGCACGGCGGCACACGACACCATAGTGAAGGCGAACGCTACCAAAAGCCGGTGTTGAGGGCGGCTCCTCATTCGGGTCGTGCATGGTGGTGGTTTTCACGCAGCCACGCCCATCGCTCTTCCCTCTCTTATCCTGACGACGATGGTAGCATCGTGTGCACGCCGTTCGTGGCATTCTTGCCGAGCGGTGGCCACGTCCGCGTCGTCGCCTCCCTCTTGGTCGGCCATGGCATGAGGCGGTGGCGCCCTTATTTTGCGTCGTGTGTGCCGGTGCACGTTGATGACGAGTGACCCGACGCGCAACCATATCGCATATGTATGTGTTGGTCCGTGTTGCTGAGGGACGCATCCTCGTGCTCCGGTGACGGTCTCTCCCCGGGTCCCCGCGTCTGCGGGACACACGGAGCTCACATAGCGGCGGCCCGTGCTCCGTCGCCCCGATCTTGCATGGCCCCGTTCCGGCGTGAGATACGGCTCAGGAAGATCCGCAGCTATGCTGAAGGTTTTCCAACATTGATTTTCCTAAAAAAAATCTTTGATTTATAGATTGATTAATCCGCACGTCGCATCTTGCGATGGCATATGCAACGGAGACAATAATCTCCTGTGCAGCTGATATGACACAACAGTGTCGTCGTCACACAGTTACAGATGCACTCGAAGCGAGCGACCTCAATTCCTGGGCACACTTGTAGTTGCAAGTGTTGCATTGATCGGAAGATCTGATTAAGTTTCACACTGCATATTGCAACAACACGTCGCTCATCGAAAATATAGGTAAAATTGCTCAACCCCCGTCGTGTCAAGTTGGTGTATCGGCGAACTAACCTGTGGTTGGATGGTTAGAGGGACTGTGGTATCCCCAGCCCATCAGGGTTCAAATCCTGGTGCTCGCATTTATTTCTGGATTTATTTCAGGATTTCCGGCGATGCACATTAAGTGGGAGGAGACGTTCCCCTCGATGACGAGGTGCCTACGGTGACTTCGTAAATTTCAAGATGATATGCCGGCTCAGTCTCTCGGAGGTGCTCATAGGGGTAGGGTGTGCGTGTATGCGTTCATAGGGATGAGTGTATGCGCGTATATATGAACGCTTGCGTCTGTACGGTGTTCAAAAAGTTGGTGTATCGGCTAGAAGTTTTTTAGTCACGCAAAGCAAAGCAGACCAATGAATGCGTAAGCACTGTTGTGCCTGTGAGATGCATCCATTTGATGGGTCATCCGTTCCGAAATATAAGTCTTTTTAGATATTTCACTATGAACTACATATGGATGTATACTAAAAAGACTTATAGTATTTAAGAACGGAGGGAGTAGTTGTACATGAGTTAGTCACCTTGGAAGGACTATTTTAAAAAATCACCTTGAGAGTACGTCAGATAGGGAGGGCGGGGGAGCCATAAGACTTGCATGCATGGTTGTTTACTGAAACTAAATTGCTGCTAATCTGCTTCAGTTCCCTCTTGTATTTAGGTACAGAGGGAGTAGTTGGCAATTGTTTGTGTGTATTAGGTAATAAGCAAGCAAAATAGTTGAATGGAAACAGTAGGTATTTGCATTGTGGCTCTCGGGTATATCGACCCTATGAACAAATGCTAGAAGGTTATCTGAAGTTTAGTTGGTTGTTGAAGAAGAATTGATTCAAAAATGAAATCTTCAGGGCGTTGGAACCTGAAAACCCAAATCAGTTCCGGTAATCTCAATTTCAGCTTCATAAAGAAGATACGGATTTCTATATTATTTAGCCAATTGAAATTTACACTACATTGTGTCTGTCTCGCTGAAGTTGTTAGTCTCGAAAATAGTGCACTACAATTTGATAGTCTGGAAAATAGTTTACCGAAACTAAAGTTGCTAACCTTGTTGCATACGATATGGCTCACCAAAAAAAAAGGTAGGCTTGCCTACTTCTACCCATTCTAATTTGCTTCCCTTTTATTGTTCTATATAATACGGGCGTTATATCCTAATCTTCACTTTTGTATCCTGGTCTATTAGACTAGATTGAAATTTTTTGTCTGGAATAAACTGATATGCTAATAAATAAGCAAATGTATTTCTTACTTCAAAAGAGAGGAAACAATCTTCTCCATTAGTCTGTAGTGTATTTTTCAAGAATTACTCTATAATGTGTGGTGCCCTTGGTGCAAAAAAAATTCAATGCTAATTTGGTGTTTACAGTGACAAACACAACGGCTCAAGAATTGAATCGGTGCTTATACGATCATTGTTCTGTTTTTCGTAAGGATTGTATTAGTACTTCTATGATTGTGGTGTTATGTTTTCCTGAAACCCTACATCCCCTCGGAATAGATTTTCCTCTCTCTCCCTCCCTCTCTCTCTCTCTCTCTCTCTCTCTCTCTCTCTCTCTGAGATAATTTCGACCTCTTGGCAATTTACGTGGGATAGGATACGATGGCCAAGTGTGTTAGCTATTTTTCCCTGTCGTTGTTGATTTCAAATTTTGAACTAATGAGATGCCTTAGAAAGTCTCTGTTTTAACTTTAATATTTATAATGATCTACACATTTTTGAATAAGCAAACACTGCCCAAGTGAATAGCATTTGAATTGATTGGTTCAATGTTGTTTATTTTGTAGCATAGGAGAGTTGTTTTGCATGACAGAAAAGGTTGCGGTGGGCAAACATGTGAATATTTAATTTTTGAATGTTGTGCCATTTCTGGAGAACCAATCTTCAACTCTGAGTGCGATCATTCTTTTTTCTCACATTCATTTCATTCCGACCTCTCTAATCTCCTCCTTGGCGACTTTCACTAGTTCCATCCTAGCCCACTACGAGCATAAGTCGGCCCCAAGCAACATTGCTTCTAACAATCATCAAATGCTCAAAACACTAAGGAGGAGGGAGATGGAGGCGCAGAGCAGCTGTGGTTGTGTATTATACCCACTTCATGATGCAGTTAATTTGTCTAAAGTTAGTTAAGAATGTGGGCAATGTGTTGCTTTTGATGCAACTCTGTTGATGAATTCATCTGAGGAGGGAGAGAGGCAGAGCAACAGTATTAGCGTCGGAGAAGATTAGCAAGGTAAGCTCATATATTATTTTGCTATCTTCCTTTGTAAATTTAGTACTAGAAATGTGGAAGGTTATAATTCATAGTACTAGTGTTCTTGTATGTTAACTGGCAAAAAACTAGTAATATACTAATGTACATTCTTTTATATCTACGTTTACCTTGTCTTCTCTCTTAAAATAATCAGTTGTTTTCGACAACCAATGCAAGTTTTCACATGTTAAAACATGGATTGCATTGACTATTGTCTCGTTAATTGATGCCATTGCCCATCTTTTTAAATTTAGCGAATTGAGTACATTGTCTCACTTTCAATATCTGTCATTCGCTTTGGTATGTTAGTGTTTTCTTTTCGGATATCTTTTAATTATGTGACACTTCTTCCGTCCTTCCTGATTTAGTAATTCGAGTGTTTCATCCTGCTTTTGGAGATCTCTCACAAACTTATGTTTTTTATCTCTTAATTGCTGGTCACTTCTTGGTTGGTTAAAACTAATATACAAGGAACTCCAATTTAGTGAGCAAATTTATCTATTTTTAAGTAATATTGGGTCTTAACCGATCTTATGGAGTCTATTTGATAGCGTCATATTGGATACGTTCCTAAGGTGGTTAAATTTTTACAAAGTACAAATTATTGTTGGTGAGAAACGTATTGGATATAAGCAACCTACTGCTGCTATGCTAGCACTTCAAATATCATTGCAGAGTTTGTTACGTCAACATGAGAGTACTCAACACACATTGCTCCTTCTATAGCAACTCCAAGTGCTGAAGCGAGTGTTCGCCAAAAATAGAAAAACTGTTGAAGCGATTGTAAATTGGTGGCTTTGTGTTACATAATGCAGCTTCACCCTGCACGGTGGACTGACCTTTGATTGACTGTAAGAGCGATGTCTTCTAATCCATAGAGTTACAACTTAAAAATGGGCTAAAAATTCCATGTGTGTTGTTGTTATCCCTGTTTTGTAAAGTTCTTTTAGTATATACAAAGTTGAGCCTTAGTGCTCTAGATATTTTTCTGTGTCACAGTATGGTTTCCATTCCATGTGGTACATTTACTTGAAAGAGATCCATTTTAATTTTATTAATGAGTCAAGGAACGTACAGAAAGTGTGGCCATCAACACCATTCAGTAATGACTCCGAAAAAAATTCACTAATATCTAATCCATCCTATTTAAAATTAAAATTGATGATGTTTTAGTACCGATTCCGTTTTGGATTAGAAAATTAGAAGAAAGTGGATCAAGTATTAGAGTTTATCTTCATGGGCACAAATGGAAACGAATAGGACGAAGATCTTACCTAATGCGTCGCAACGTCGGTTTTCCCTTCGGGGCTCACGTACCGCTCACCATTGCGCGAGGGCGAGGATGCCGCGACGAGATAGCCTCCAACCGGAGCGACGCGCGGAACGTTGTCACCATGCTCGTGGACGAAAGCTCGCTCGGCCTCCGGGTCGCGCTCGTCGCCGTCACGCCAAATGGAACCGCACGACACGAATCTCATGCCCCTCGCCGCCCCCGCACGAGCGCGCTGCCAATAGCCATACTCAACGGAGGAGGGCGTCGAACTCGGTCCATGGCATGCTGCTCTGACAAGCACAACCACCGCGTTGTTGTGAAAGCATAAGAGCAATGTGTTGCCTCCGGCGGCGCCTTTCTCGACGGGATTGGGAAAATTTGGGGAGGGGGAGGAGAGAAATGACCTAGGGTTATTAGGGCAGTGGTTTCTTCCATCCGTTAGCGACGCGAATGAAACGGACGGCCGGTGGTGACTCAAAGGTCTGAGCAGGCATTCGGGGTGTTAACGGGCCATTTCTAGCCATGGGCTCTAGCCCAGGTTGTCTCAGCACAGTGGAAATTATTTTTTGTCTAGTTTTTAGCTATCGGACTATTGGCCCAAAATACTCATGGCATATTTGTCTATTTTCAGTGAATTTTAAGTTCATTTTTTATGTTTTTGCACTGTTTTAAACAGAAACCTAAAATATGTCATTGTTCTGGATAAAATTTAACTAAGGAGATATTTTATTCAGGTTCTAAGATCGTGTTGATTAAATTTGATGTTTTATTTGAGAATGATATGACTCTAAGTTTAATTCTGGCCAATCTTATCTTATTTTTATGAGTCATCACTAGAATGATGTAGACCAGAAATAAAACTATAATGGTATAGACCATAAATACAGTACGACAGTTAGTCTTGTTAGAAAAATGTCAATGTGTACTTTCTGTTGTCTAAGATGCACCACACATCATGACAATGAATGTATCCTTCCTACTTTTCTTCTATGCATTACCTCCTTTTTTGAGAATACAACTTTATCCACAAAGAATTGTTACTTTAATTTGAAATTTAGTAATACAATAAAGACACCCGAGGAAAAGCCCGCCTACTGTTTTCGTTGGAGAATTCTACAGAATGTATTCATTTTTAATATATGTGATTTTTGTCCATACTGTGTAACGATGTGAAATAGCGTGAATCCCTCTATCACGAGCAGTCTGATTTCCCTATCCAATGGTTTACATGTGGCCGCATAGTTTTCTAGTTTAAATCATCCGATGTACACTATATAGGAGTATAGATAAGGGGAAATGCCCTTTGATATGGAAAAAAAATAATTTAAAAAGTTCAGAAGTTTTTTTGGAACAAACTTTGACTTTCTTTTGCACGAGTATATACATTTTTACGAATAAAATATCATCATTGACTTCAAGTCAAAAAGGAAACTTCATATAGGGTGTGTATACATCCATAAACCAAACGTCCGTGTCCGATAAGGTGTTTTTGTCCATACAGTGTAACTTGTATAATCTGCAACATTTGTTTCCTCCGATGATAGCAAGATCCATTGAATAGCATGCATCTAATACCCCTGGCTGAAAGAAAACAATAGGAAGAACAAATTTACTGGGTTTCAAAAACTGAACACAGACAACCAAGAGTACAAAGAACAAAATATCATTAATCTACAAACTGATATTCTACTACCCGCCGGCCTTCTTTGGTTTGAAGGAATTTCACGGGAATTATATAGGATAAGATTCTTGTAGGAATTTTTTCTTTAAAGCCCTTTGGTTCGTAGGAATGCATTCCTATTCCTATGTAGGATTGGTTCCTATCCTTCACATTTCAAAGGAAAATAAAAAAGAGCCTAGACTCAATGAAAAAATTCCTATGATGTGAACCAAATGACATCTCTTTTCTTAATCCTACTCATAGGATTTGAGATGCATGTCATCTCATTTCCTACAAGTTTCCTATTCCTATGATAATCATATCCTATGAACCAAAGGAGGCCTTAATGGTAGAGCCGAAGATTATTTCTTTTATACCAAATAAAACAGAACAAAAATACACATATATAGATAGGTACCCTAGATAAGAATTTTGCGTGCAAGAATGACCATCAAACCAGTCTCAGTTGGAGCCTTCGTATTGCCAACCTGGAAACAAAGTCTGTTACCAAAATAATTCAGGAGCAAACAATTAAGCAAAGGTAAAGTTTTCTCTAGCCTGATATCATTCCTAAACGCGACGACGAGGGACTCATTTTCGGGCCCGTTAAGTTAGAGGTTTATCAATTTATGTATGTAGTTGGTGATTTTTTGCAAACATAATTTGAGAAACATAGTTTACACGGCGAATTACCAATTAGAGAGTGTCATGTAAATGGGAATGTCATCTGACGGTCTTGACATAGCAAGCGAACGTTTCTTGTGGCAACTTTACATTGACATTAGAGGACAATTTATTTCTTTTTTTGCCGCAAATTCTTTTTTTTTGTTTCAAAAGTTGTCATGTGTTACTCTCGAAATTGTCACCCACTTAATACATTCGCAATTGCCACCTCCTAGCGGCGAAGCCAATATTGCAGAGAAAATCGGCTACTTGTCACTTTCAATACCGGGCTTCGCAAAATTGTTCGTAAAAATGCCACCTAGCTCGTGTGCACTTTGATTACCATGACATTTTTTCTTTTTTCCATTGTTTTCTTTTTTTCCTTTTTCTGACACCTGAAATGACCAAAGTACCCCTAACTGTTTCAACCTTATCCAGTGCGTTTGTGGTCTGATTGGTTGTATCGAATTGCTCTTAGGCTAGCTCGTTCTTTGTCTTTTTTTTTTGAGAAAGGCCAGACGCAACTTATATTACTGACGGAAGACTGTTACAATCCTCCTGGAGGATACTGCTAAGATTAGCCGGTACATTGCCGAAAAAAAGGAACTCTCCTTGCCTCCTTGCAAGAGCGGCTAGCTCATGTGCCATCTTGTTACTTGTTCTTCTTACTGCTCTGAATGTTACCTCTTTGAAGGATTTTGTCAGGTGTCTGATGTTCGTGACAAGGGGAAACAGCGCGGATTGATTACATGTTGTGCTGCATAGAGTAGTTGGAACTATGGCACAATCAGATTCCACAAGTACTGGGCCGTTGTAGTATTTCCCCAGTACAGAAAGGCCATACAACACAGCAGCCATTTCAGCTTCTTCCGCATCTTTACATGGTTGGAGGCATTGTCCACATGCTAGAGCAACCAATCCACGGTGATCTCTCACAATGACACCAGCTGAAGTTTCCCCGGTGTCACGAAGGAAGGACGCGTCCGAGTTTAGTTTCCAGGTGCCCTCGTCCGGTGGTTCCCAGCAGCCCCCTTCTTCATGCCTGGTTTTCTCCATTGCCTTACCTGATTGGTCTACATGTCCATCGATTTCACCAGTGCTCGTATTGTCACACCCCAACCTCTGCACCCGAGGTAGTTTCCCTCTCCTGATTTCCTCTCGCCTACTATCTTCTGTATGCGTGTCTTGGCCGACGACCAGGAGGTCAGTGTCTTCGCAAGGTTTTGTTGCTGTCACACTGACGCCAATTTCTGCAGCATACTTTAACAAGAACTGAGCGGACTGTCCGATCGTTGCTCTGCCATCCCCATGGATACAATCATCCCGCAGCCACCAGGCCCTCCATAACAGGAGCAGGATTTTGCTTTTAACCTCTGATGTACATTTGCCTAGGAGGTTCTGTAGCCAATCAGTTCTAGTGAACCGAAACTGATCTTCTGCCGGTAGGTTCCAATGCCTCCTCATTTCCCCTCTCACCGCTCTAGCTTTGGTGCAGTTTATGACTGCGTGGAACTCATCCTCCGCTTCCTTACCACATATCTTACAAATGTTGTCAAGTTCAATAGTTCTCTTCCACTTGTTCTTTCTTGTGGGGAGAGTTTCTGTGGCCACCCGCCACGCAAAAATCCTAACTTTTTCTGGGACCTTTGCTTTCCAAATGATATCCCAAATGCTTCTATTATCTGCCTCAATTACAGAACTAGAAGCCCTCAGATTGCCTTGCTGTTTAAGATTTGCATCCAGCTTGTAAGCACTCCGGACAGAGAACACGCCTGATTTCTCCTCATGCCAAGCTACACAATCATTAACCTCATTCCTTGGAATTTTAATTTTGCAAATTTCTTCCGCATCATAGCCATGAAATAGTTGGTGGATCAAAGTCTCATCCCAATCATTACTTCCTTTCTTCATAAGCTGGTTTACCCATCTTAATCTCGAGCGTCTTTTAAACGTGGTAATCTTCAGACCACTCTTCCTAGGGACCCACTGGTCTCTTTGGATTTGTATTTTCTTCCCGTTTCCCACTCTCCATATCAAGCCTTTCTTTAGAAGTTCAAGGCCATGCTCTATACCTCTCCATGCTTGGGAGGCGTCCGAGGAGAAGACGGTATCCAATAGACCCCCTTTAGGATAATATTTAGATTTTAAGACCCTCGCACACAAACTGTTGGGGTTCTGAAGAAGGCGCCAACCTTGTCTCGCTAAGAGCGCTTGGTTGAAAATCTGTATGTCACAAAAACCAATCCCTCCAGCTCTTTTTGGCTTGATCATTTTTTCCCATGCCATCCAATGAACTTTCCTCTGTCCATCCTCCTCTCCCCACCAGAATTCTCTGATTAGACGCTCGTACTTCTCACAGAAGCCCACCGGGAACTTGAACACGCCCATAGCAAATGTGGGCAGCGCTTGTACAATCAACTTAACATTCACCTCTTTGGCTGCAAAGGACATGTGTCTTCCGGCCCAGTCATTACACCTCTTAAGGAATCTATCCATGATGGGTTGGAAATTTCCATTTTTCATCCTTCCCTCCGGGGTTGGGAGACCCAGATATTTGCTTTCAAATGTAGAGGAGTCATAGGCTAGGATCTCCTTAATTTCATCTTGCAAAGCACTAGGGCAATGTTCACTGAATAGGATGGAACATTTGCTACTGCTCAAAAGTTGACCCGTGCACCTTTGGAACAACGTTAAGGCCCGTCATGGTTGCTGACCATCGTACCTCGCTAACACATGCACGAGCTACATGAACTCGCTGCCCTAGCTTTCTCATGCCTGTCCGAGAAACTGCAGGTCGCCGCAGCCTGCAGGTGCCCGCTCATGGCTGCGCGCGTTGCTGCAACTCGCCCTTGTCACTGTCGCTCTCCGCTGGTGCTTGTCCATGTTTGCACGCACCGCCATGAGGCGCGGATGCTTGCGTGTGCCCGCGCAGCTCGCCGCGGGTGCTTGCCCATGCCTTGTGGATGGGCGCAGCTTCAGTGACTTGGAGCATCTTCAGCCGTTCGGCCCCACAAGAGCTTGAAATAACGCCGTTTGGGTATCACCGGAGATATATTCGGCATGGGGTCTCGGGTTCCGAGCCGACCCCCAAGTTCGTCCCACAGCCACCGAGTTCGGCTCAAATTCGACGTAAATTAGGTCCAAATTCGACACACTTCGGCACAAATTCAACAAAAACTATTTTTTATCACATAGTTCATCACAGAAATCAATACAAATCAAATAGCTCAACGAAGCAAACTCATAATTCAAACACAAATTAAAACACATCGAACTAGGTGTTGTCCTTGAGCCTCCATAGGTGCTCCACCAGATCATGCTACAGTCTTGATGCACCCGTGGGTCTTGGATCTCCTCACGCTTATTGAGGAAGACAGCCCATGATGCCAGTACCTGGTGATCAACAGTTGCAAGAGGACCCTGCCTGAAATATGGTTCAGTGTCAAACACTGACTCTTCCTGTTCGCTCTCAATGATCATGTTGTGCAAGATGACACGACAGTTCATCACCTCTCACATATGAGATTTCGACCAGGTCAGAGCGGGGTACCAGACAACAGCAAATCAAGATTGGATCACACCAAATGCCCGCTCGACATCCTTCCTACAAGCCTCCTGACACTTAGCAAAGTATGCCTTCTTGCCTCCTGGCACAGGGTTTGAGATAGTCTTCACAAATGTTGACCATCTCGGATATATGCCATCTGCTAGATAGTATCCCTTGTTGTAGTGGCGTCCATTGATGACCCACAAATATAGGGGATCAATCATAGTCCTTTCGATAAGTAAGAGTGTCTAACCCAACGAGGAGCAGAAGGAAATGACAAGCGGTTTTCAGCAAGGTATTCTCTGCAAGTGCTGTAAGTAGCGATAGTAGATAGTTTTGTAGCAAGATAATTTGTAACAAGTGATAAGTAACGATAGTAACAAAAGTGCAGCAAGGTAGCCCAATCCTTTTTATAGCAAAGGACATGCCTGAAAGTACTCTTATATTAAGAAAGCGCTCCCGAGGACACATGGAAATTTCTGTCTAGTCATGTTCATCATGTTGAGTTGATTCGCGTTCGCTACTTTGATAATTTAATATGTGGGTGGACCGGTGCTAAGGTGTTGTTCTTACTTGAACGAACAACCTACTTATGATTACCCCCTCTCGCAAGCATCCGCAACTACGAAAGAAGAATTAAGATAAATCTAACCATAGCATGAAACATGTGGATCCAAATCAGCCCCTTATGAAGCAACGCATAAACTGGGGTTTAAGCTTCTATCACTCTAGCAACCCATCATCTACTTGTTACTACACAATGACTTCACTTAGGCCCATAACATGGTGAAGTGTCATGTAGTCGACGCTCACATGACACCACTAAGAAAAGTAACATCATACATCTACTACCCCTAAAAAAGGAAGAAAGGGTAGATCCAACTTAAAATCTGGACCGTCTAATCACGTCATCAACGATCTAAATGCGTTGTTAACGAAAATGATCGCTAACGAAACCTTAATCCCCTCGCTAACGAAACGACTCCCCCCACGCACGCGAACCGCTCGCCTCACAAGTTCGCGAAGCCCCGCCTCCCCCTTTCTGTTGGAAATATGCACTAGAGGCAATAATAAATTAGTTATTATCATATTTCCTTGTTCATGATAATCGTTTATTATCCATGCTATAATTGTATTGATTGGAAACTTAAATACATGTGTGGGTACATAGACAACACTGTGTCCCTAGTATGCCTCTAATAAGACTAGCTCGTTGATCAAAGATGGTTAAGGTTTCCTAGCCTTAGACATGAGATGTCATTTGATAACGGGATCACATCATTAGGAGAATGATGTGATGGACAAGACCCAAACTGTGAACGTAGCATATGATCGTGTCAGTTTATTGCTATTGTTTTCTGCATGTCAAGTATCTGTTCCTATGACCATGAGATCATGCAACTCACTGACACCGGAGGAATACCTTGTGTGTATCAAACGTCACAACGTAACTGGGTGACTATAAAGATGCTCTACAGGTATCTCCAAAGGTGTCTGTTGAGTTGGCATGGATCAAGGCTGGGATTTGTTACTCCGTGTGACGGAGAGGTATCTCAGGGCCCACTCGGTAATACAATATCATAATGAGCCTTGCAAGCAAAGTGACTAAAGTGTTAGCCACGTGATCTTGTATTACGGAACGAGTAAAGAGACTTGCCAGTAACAAGATTGAACTAGGTATGGAGATACCGACGATCGAATCTCGGGCAAGTAACATACCGATGAACAAAGGGAACATCGTACGGGATTAACTGAATCCTTGACATAGAGGTTCAACCGATAAAGATCTTCGTAGAATATGTAGGAACCAATATGCGCATCCAGGTCCCGCTATTGGTTATTGACCGTAGAGGTGTCTCGGTCATATCTACATAGTTCTCGAACCCGCAGGGTCTGCACACTTAACGTTCGGTGACGTTTCGGTAGTATTGAGTTATGCATGGTGGTGACCAAAGGTTGTTCGGAGTCCCGGATGAGATCCCGAACGTCACGAGGAGCTCCGGAATGGTCCGGAGGTAAAGATTTATATATGGGAAGTCATATTTTGGCGACCGGAAAAGTTTCGGGTTTTTCCGGTATTGTACCGGGAAGCTTCTAGAAGGTTCCGGAAACTTCCGGAGGAGTCCGGAAGTCCACCAAGGGTTCCACCACATCCCAAGGGTTTGCATGGGCTGAGGGGAGGTGCCCAGGCCTTATTGGGCCAGGCGCACAAGTCCCTCAAGGCCCATGTGGCTAGGCAGAGGTGGAAAGTCCACCTGTTTATGGAAAGGGAGGGAATTGGACTAGGAGTCCAACTCCTCCCCCTTGGCTGCGCCCTAGGGCTTGAAGGGGCTGATCTCCATGCCTCTCCACCTATATATAGAGGGGAGGGGGCGCCCCAAGAGCACACACGAAGCCCTTGGCGCCCCTCTCTCTCCCTAGATCGTTTTCTCCTCCGTTCGCGGTTTCGGTAGCGCTAGGCGTAGCCCTGCCGGGATAGCACCACCACCGCCGCCACCACGCCATCGTGTTGCCGGAGAACTCATCTACCTCTCCACCCTCGCTTGCTGGATCAAGGAGGTGGAGATCGTCATCGAGTTGTACGTGTGTTGAACGCGGAGGTGCCGTCCGTTCGGCGCTAGATCAGAAGGACCGTGATTGGATCGCGGGACGGATCGTGATTGAATCGCGGGACGGATCGTGATTGGATCGTGGGACAGATTGCAATTTGGATCGCGAAGACGTTCGACTACATCAACCGCGTTTCTTAACGCTTCCCGCTTAGCGATCTACAAGGGTATGTAGATCCACTCTCCCTCTCGTAGATGCTCGTCACCATGGATAGATCTTGCGTGTGCGTAGGAAAAATTGTGTTTCCCATGCAACGTTCCCAACAGTGGTATCAGAGCTAGGTCTATGCGTAGATGAGATCACGAGTAGAACACAAAAGAGTTTGTGGGCGTTGATATTCAGATTGCTTCCTCCCTTGGTCTTTTCTTGATTTAGCGGTATTGTGGTATGAAGCGACCCGGACCAACATTACTCGTATGCTTACGAGAGACCGGTTCCATCAACTGACATGTGACTTTGTTGCATAAAGATGGCTGGCGGGTGTCTGTCTCTCCCACTTTAGTTGGATCGGATTCGACAAAGGCGGTCCTTGAGAAGGTTGAATAGCAATTTGTGTATCACCGTTGTGGTTTATGCGTAGGTAAGAATCGTTCTTGCTAGATACCCGTAGCAGCCACGTAAAACATGCAACAACAATTAGAGGACGTCTAACTTGTTTTTGCAGGGTATGTTGTGATGTGATATGGCCAATTACATGATGAGATATATGTGATGTATGAGATGATCATGTATTGTATAGAATATGACGACTTGCATGTCGATGAGTACGGCAACCGGCAGGAGCCATAGGGTTGTCTTTAATTTATTTTCGCCGTTTTTGCTTTACTTTATCGCTATGAGTTAGCAATAGTCGTAGAAGCAACAGTTGGCGCGACAACCTCATGGCGACACGTTGATGGAGAACAAGATGATGGAGATCATGGTGTCAAGCCGGTGACGATGGAGATCATGCCGGTGCTTTGGAGATGGAGATCAAAAGCACAAGTTCATGGCCATATCATGTCACTTATGATTTGCATGTGATGTTAATCCTTTTATGCATCTTATTTTGCTTAGGATGACGGTAGCATTATAAGGTGATCCCTCACTAAAATTTCAAGATAAAATTGTGTTCTCCCCGAGTGTGCACCGTTGCGAAAGTTCGTCATTTCGAGACACCACGTGATGATCGGGCGTGATAGACTCTACGTTCACATACAACGGGTGCAAGCCAGTGTTGCACGTGCGGAACACTCGGGTTAAACTTGACGAGCCTAGCATGTACAGACATGGCCTCGGAACACAAGAGACTGAAAGGTCGAACATGAGTCATATAGTAGATATGATCAACATGAAGATGTTCACCATTGAAACCACCTCATCTCACGTGATGATCGGACTTGGGTTGGTGAAATTGGATCATGTAACACTTGGATGACCGGAGGGATGTCAATTTGAGTAAGAGTTTTTAAGTAATATGATTAACTAAACTCATTATCATGAACAAAGTCAAAATGTCTTTGCAAATTATGTTGTAGATTACTAGCTCGCGTTGTAGCTCCCTTGAATTTTTATATGTTCCTAGAGAAATAGAGTTGAAAGATGATGGTAGCAATAATGCGGACTGGGTCCGTGATTTGAGGATTGCCCTCATTGCTGCACAGAAGGCTTATGTCCTTAATGCACCGCTCGGTGCACCACCCCCTCAAGCGTCGTCTGTAGATGTTGTGAACATCTGACAGGCACGTTCTGATGACTACTTGATAGTTCAGTGCGTCATGCATTACGGCTTAGAATTGAGGCTCCAAAACGTTTTGAACGTCATGGAACATATGAGATGTTCTAAGAGCTGAAATTGGGATCTCAGGCTCGTGCCCGTGTTGAGAGGTATGAGACCTCCAACAAGATTCTTTGCCTGCAAGATGAAGGGGAATAGCTCAGTCGGTGAGCATGTGCTCAGATTGTCTGGGTGCTACAATCGCTTGAATCGAGTGGGAGTTGATCTTCCAGATAAGATAGTGATTGATATAGTTCTCCAAGTCACTGCCACTAAGCTACTAGAGCTTCGTGATGAACTATAAAATGCCAGGGATGGAGATGATCCCTGAGCTATTCGCAATGTTTGACACCGCGAAGGTAGAAATCAAGAAGGAGCATCAAGTGTTGATGGTTAGTAAAACCACTAGTTTTGAGAAGGGCAAGGGCAAGGAGGGAAACTTCATGGATGGCAAGCCAGTTGCTGCTCCAGTGAAGAAACCCAAGGTTGAACCCAAACCCGAGACTAAGTGCTTCTATTATGAGCAGAGCGGTCGCTGAAGCGGAACAACCCTAGATACTTGGTAGATAAGAAGGCTGGCGACGTCAACGGAAGTATATTTGATATACGTATTATTCATGTGTACCTTCTAGTACTCCTAGTAGCACCTGGGTATTAGATACCGGTTCAGTTGCTAAATGTTGTTAACTCAAAATAAAAGCTACGGAATAAACGGAGACTAGCTAAGGGCGAGGTGACGATGTGTGTTGGAAGTGTTTCCAAGGTTGATGTGATCACCATCGCACGCTCTCTCTACCTTCGGGATTAGTGATGAACCTAAATAAATGTTATTTGGTGTTTGCGTTGAGCATAAACGTGATTAGATCGTGTTTATTGCAATACGGTTATTCATTTAAGTTAGAGAATAATGGTTATTCTGTTTACATGAATAATACCTTCAATGGTCATGCAGCCAATGTGAATGGTTCATTGAATCTCGATCGTAGTAATACACATGTTCATTGATGCCAAAAAGATGCAAAGTTAATAATGATAGTTCCACATACTTGTGGCACTACCGCTAAAGGTCATATTGGTGTAAAACGCATGCAGAAACTCCATGCTGATGGATCTTTGGACTCACTCAATTTTGAATCGGTTGAGACATGCAGACCATGCCTCATGGGCAAGATGACTAAAACCCCATTTTCTGGCTTGATGGAGCTGGCAAGTGACTTATTGGAAATGATACATGTTGATGTATGCGGTCCAATGAGTGTTGAAGCGTGCAGTGGATATTGCTATTTTCTTACCTTCACTGATGATTTGAGTAGATATGGGGATATTTACTTAATGAAACACAAGTCTGAAACGTTTGAAAAGTTCAAACAAATTCAGAGTGAAGTTTGAGATCATCGAGACAAGAAGATAAAATGTCTACGATGTGATCGTGGAGGTAAATATCTGAGTTACGAGTTTGGTATGCAACTCAAGACAATGTGGAAGTTGTTTCACAACTCACGCCACCTGGAACACTGATACGTCTCCAACGTATCTATAATTTTTGATTGTTCCATGTTATTATATTATCTGTTTTGGATGTTTTATATGCATTAATATGCTATTTTATATTATTTTTGGGACTAACCTATTAATCTAGAGCCTAGTGCCAGTTTCTGTTTTTTCCTTGTTTTTGAGTATTGCAGATAAGGAATATTAAACAGAGTCCAAACGGAATAAAATCTTTGATATGATTTTTCTTGGACCAGAAGAAACCTGCCAGACTTGGAGATGAAGGAAGGAAACCTGCCGGGAGGCGACAAGCCTGCAGGGCGCGCCCTAGGGGGGTGCGCCCCTGGCTTGTGGCCCCCCAGCAGGTCTCCTAACCCTATTCTTCGGCCTATAAATTCCCAAATATTCCCCCAATACCAAAGAGAGCCACAAAAATACTTTTCTGCCGCCGGAAGCCTATGTTCCCGTGAGATCCCATCTTGGAGCCTTTTCCGGTAATCTGCCGGAGGGGGATTCGATCACGGAGGGCATCTACATCAACTCCATTGCCCCTCCGATGATGCGTGAGTAGTTCACCACAGACCTTCGGGTCCATAGCTAGTAGCCAGATGGCTTCTTCTCTCTCTTTGTTCTTCAATACCATGTTTTTCATGATCTTCATGGAGATCTATCCGATGTAATACTCTTTTGCGGTGTGTTTGTCGAGATCCGATGAATTGTGGGTTTATGATCAGCTTATCTATGAATATTATTTGAATCTTCTCTGAATTCTTATATGCATGATTTCATATCTTTGCAAGTCTCTTCGAGTTATTGGTTTGGTTTGGCCAACTAGATTAGTAATTCTTGCAATGGGGGAAGTGCTTAGTTTTGGGTTCAATCTTGCGGTGTCCTCACCCAGTGACAAAGTAGGGGTAGCGAGGCACGTATTTGTATTGTTGCCATCGAGGATAAAAAGATGGGGTTTTCATCATATTGCTTGAGTTTATCCCTCTACATCATGTCATCTTACCTAATGCGTTACTCTGTTCTTCATGAACTTAATACTCTAGATGCAGGCAGGAGTCGGTCGATGTGTGGAGTAATAGTAGTAGATGCAGAATCGTTTCGGTCTACTTGACACGGACGTGATGCCTATATGCATAATCATTGCCTTGGATATCGTCATAATTATTCGCTTTTCTATCAATTGCTCGACAGTAATTTGTTCACCCACCGTATTATTTTCCTTCATGAGAGAAGCCTCTAGTGAAACCTATGGCCCCCGGGTCTATTTTCCATATTATATTTTCAGATCTATAAACCAAAAATACCAAAAATACTTTGCTGCAATCTTTTTTACTTTTGTTTTACTTTTCGTTTTAGCAATCTTTTATATCTATCTCTATCAGATCTCATCCTTGCAAATAACCGTGAAGGGATTGACAACCACTTTTAGCGTTGGGTGCAAGAGTTTGATTATTTGTGTAGGTGCGAAGATTGGGGACTTGCTTGTATCTCCTACTGGATTGATACCTTGGTTCTCAACAACTGAGGGAAATACTTATCTACTTTGTTGCGTCACCCTTTCCTCTTCTAGGGAAAACCAACGCAAGCTCAAGAAGTAGCAAGAAGGATTTCTGGCGCCGTTGCCGGGGAGATACATAGCAAGTTAGGACAAGAACTCTCCCGTCAACTTGCCAATTTCTGGCGCCGTTGCCGGGGAGATCTACATCAAGCCTACCAAGTACCCATCACAAACTCATCTCTTGCATTTACATTATTTGCCATTTGCCTCTCGTTTTCCTCTCCCCCACTTCTAAAACGATTTTCAGAAAAAACCAAAAAGATATGCCGTTTTATTCGCCTTCTTTCTCGTTCGCCTTTTTCTCGCCGGATCTCTTTTTGTTTTCTTGTGTTGCCATGTGCCTTCTATTTGCTTGCATCTTCGCTTGCTAAAAATCTATTGATATGGATCCTCATCCACTTGCTAATCTTTTCAAAAGACCAAATTATGATGAACCAATTGCTAGTGAGTTGAGTGCACTTGATTATCTCTATGAAGTTTTGCTTGAAAATCATGAAAATTTTGATGAAGTGTTGAAAGAAGAATATTATAAGGTGATTCATGATAGTTCCTTGAATGATGAGCATGATTTCAATGTTGCTAGTATGAATTATCTAAATATCCATGATGCTAATGATATGCAAAGCCACAAGCTTGGAGATGCTATGTTTGATGAAGATGATATTTTTAGTCCCCCAAGTTTTGATGAGCAAATTATGCTTGTGCATCATGAAAAGAATGATTTATGTGATAGTTATATTGTTGAATTCCTTCATGATGCTACTGAAATTTATTATGAGGGAGGAACATATGCTTGTAGGAATTGCAATAATATCAAGTTTCCTCTCTATGTGTTCAAAGTTTTGAAGTTATGCTTGTTTTGCCTTCCTATGCTAGTTGATTCTTGTTCCCATAAATTGTTTGCTCACAAAATCCCTATGCATAGGAAGTGGGTTAGACTTAAATGTGTTTTTCATGAGATTCATGATGCTCTCTTGCATATTTCAATTACTACTTTTTATGTGAGCATCATTGAAATCATTATGCCTAGTTAGTGGCGTAAAACGATAGCGTTTGTTGGGAGGCAACCCAATGAATAAATTTATTTTTTATTTTTCCTTTCTGTTTTTGAGTGTTTTACACATTATTACCTCTGTAATAATTGTGTTTTCTTGTTTTAATTAGTGTTTGAGCCAAGTAAGACCTTTGGGATGGTCTACGGTGTTTGTGATTTGATTTTGCTGAAAAACAGAAACTTTTGCTCTCAGTCCAGGAATTTTGTAAATTCACTGGAACGTGCTTTTGATCTGAAATTTTTACACAATATTGATATACAAATTTCCCTGATTTTCCTATTTTTTCATAAATTTTGGAGTTACAGAAGTATTCGAAGTCTATAGATTGCTACAGACTGTTCTGTTTTAGACAGATTCTGTTTTCTTTGTGTTGTTTGCTTATTTTGATGTATCTATGGGTTGTATCGGGTGGTATGAACCATGGAGAAGTTGGAATACAGTAGATATTACACCAATATAAATAAATAATAAGTTCACTACAGTACCTAAAGTGGTGATTTATTGTTCTTATACTAACGGATCTCACGAGTTTTCTGTTGAGTTTTGTGTTGTGAAGTTTTCAAGTTTTGGGTAAAGATTTGATGGACTATGGAATAAGGAGTGGCAAGAGCCTAAGCTTGGGGATGCCCAAGGCACCCCAAGCCATATTAAAGGATACCAAAGAGCCTAAGCTTGGGGATGCCTTCCGGGGCATCCCCTCTTTCGTCTTCAATCCATCGGTAAATTTACTTGAGGCTATATTTTTATTCACCACATGATATGTGTTTTGCTTGGAGCGTCTTGTACGATATGAGTCTTTGCTTTTTAGTTTGCCACAATCATCCTTGCTGCACACATCTTTTGAGGGGGACACACATTAATCGTGAATTTTTTAGAATACTCTATGTGCTTCACTTATATCTTTTGAGCTAGGCAATGTTGCTCTAGTGCTTCACTTATATCTTTTTAGAGCATGGTGGTGTTTTATTTTATAGAAATGATTGAACTCTTGTACCTCACTTATATTATTTTGAGAGTCTTTAAACATCATGGTAATTGGTTTAGGTTATGAATTTAGTCCTAATATAATGGGCATCCAAGAGGGATATAATAAAAACTTTCATATAAAGTGCATTGAGTACTATGAGAAGTTTGATTCCTTGCATATAGTTTTGAGATATAAAGATGGTGATATGAGAGTCATGCTAGTGAGTAATTGTGAATTGGTAGAAATACTTGTGTTAAAGTTTGTGATTCCCATAGCATGCACGTATGGTGAACCGTTATGTAACGAAGTCGGAGCATGATTTGTTTAATGATTGTCAACCTTTGTGTGAGGGTCGGGAGCACGCGATGGTTAACTCCTACCAACCTCTCCCCTAGGAGCATGCGTCTAATACTTTGCTTCGATAACTAATAGACTTTTGCAATAAGTATGTGAGTTCTTTATGACTAATGTTGAGTCCATGGATTATACGCACTCTCACCCTTCCACCTTTGCTAGCCTCTCTAGTACTGCGCAACTTTCGCCGGTGCATTAAACCCACCTTCCTCAAAACAGCCACCATATACCTTCCTCAAAACAGCCACCATACCTACCTATTATGGCATTTCCATAGCCATTCCGAGATATATTGCCATGCAACTCCCACCGTTCCGTTATTCATGACACGCACCATCATTTTCATATTGCTTTGCATGATCGTAAGATAGCTAGCATGATGTTTTCATGGCTTGTCCGTTTTTTGATGTCATTTGCTAGGCTAGATCATTGCACATCCCGGTACACCACCGGAAGCATTCATATAGAGTCATATTTTGTTCTAGGTATCGAGTTGTAATTCTTGAGTTGTAAGTAAATAAAAGTGTGATGATCTTCATTATTAGAGCATTGTCCCGTGAGAGAAAAGGATGATGGAAGCTATGATTCCCTCACAAGTTGGGATGAGTCTCCGGAATTTACAAATAATAAAAGAGGCCAATGAAGCCCAAATAAAAAAAAAGGCCAAAGATGCCCACCAAAATAAAAAAATGAGAGAAAGAGAGAAGGGACAATGCTACTATCTTTTTCCACACTTGTGCTTCAAAGTAGCACCATGATCTTCATGATAGAGAGTCTCCTATTTTGTCACTTTCATATAACTAGTGGAATTTTTCATCATTATGCACGACCACTTAGTTTCTTTTTGAGCTTTCACACATTTATAGCTCTAGTGCATCCGTTGCATGGCAATCCCTACTCACTCACATTGATATCTATTGATGGGCATCTCCATAGCCCGTTGATACGCCTAGTTGATGTGAGATTATCTTCTCCTTTTCCTCACAACCTCCACCATATTCTATTCCACCTATAGTGCTATATCCATGGCTCACGCTCATGTATTGCGTAAGAGTTGAAAAGGTTTGAGAACATAAAAAGTGTGAAACAATTGCTTGACTTGTCATCGGGGTTGTGCATGATTTAAATACTTTGTGTGGGGAAGATGGAGCATAGCCAGACCATATGATTTTGTAGGGATAGCTTTCTGAGGCCATGTTATTTCGAAAGGACACAATTGCTTTGCTAGTATGCTTGAAGTATTATTGTTTTTATGTCAATATTAAACTTTTGTTTTGAATCTTACGGATCTGAATATTCATGCCACAATAAAGAATATTACATGGATAAATATGTTAGGTAGCATTCCACATCAAAAATTCTGTTTTTATCATTTACCTACTCGAGGACGAGCATGAATTAAGCTTGGGGATGCTTGATACGTCTCCAACGTATCTATAATTTTTTATTGTTCCATGCTATTATATTATCTGTTTTGGATGTTTTATATGCATTAATATGCTATTTTATATTATTTTTGGGACTAACCTATTAATCTAGAGCCTAGTGCCAGTTTCTGTTTTTTCCTTGTTTTTGAGTATTGCAGATAAGGAATATTAAACGGAGTCCAAACGGAATAAAATCTTCGATATGATTTTTCTTGGACCAGAAGAAACCTGCCAGACTTGGAGATGAAGGCAGGAGACCTGCCGGGAGGCGACAAGCCTGCAGGGCGCGCCCTAGGGGGGGCGCCCCCCTGGCTTGTGGCCCCCCAGCAGGTCTCCTAAACCTATTCTTCGGCCTATAAATTCCCAAATATTCCCCCAATACCAAAGAGAGCCACAAAAATACTTTTCCGCCGCCGGAAGCCTCTGTTCCCATGAGATCCCATCTTGGAGCCTTTTCCGGTAATCTGCCGGAGGGGGATTCGATCACGGAGGGCATCTACATCAACTCCATTGCCCCTCCGATGATGCGTGAGTAGTTCACCACAGACCTTCGGGTCCATAGCTAGTAGCTAGATGGCTTCTTCTCTCTCTTTGTTCTTCAATACCATGTTCTTCATGATCTTCATGGAGATCTATCCGATGTAATACTCTTTTGCGGTGTGTTTGTCGAGATCCGATGAATTGTGGGTTTATGATCAGCTTATCTATGAATATTATTTGAATCTTCTCTGAATTCTTATATGCATGATTTCATATCCTTGCAAGTCTCTTCGAGTTATTGGTTTGGTTTGGCCAACTAGATTAGTAATTCTTGCAATGGGAGAAGTGCTTAGTTTTGGGTTCAATCTTGCGGTGTCCTCACCCAGTGACAAAGTAGGGGTAGCGAGGCACGTATTTGTATTGTTGCCATCGAGGCTAAAAAGATGGGGTTTTCATTATATTGCTTGAGTTTATCCCTCTACATCATATCATCTTACCTAATGCGTTACTCTGTTCTTCATGAACTTAATACTCTAGATGCACGCAGGAGTCGGTCGATGTGTGGAGTAATAGTAGTAGATGCAGAATCGTTTCGGTCTACTTGACACGGACGTGATGCCTATATGCATAATCATTGCCTTGGATATCGTCATAATTATTCGCTTTTCTATCAATTGCTCGACAGTAATTTGTTCACCCACCGTATTATTTTCCTTCATGAGAGAAGCCTCTAGTGAAACCTATGGCCCCCGGGTCTATTTTCCATATTATATTTTCAGATCTATAAACCAAAAATACCAAAAATACTTTGCTGCAATCTTTTTACTTTTGTTTTACTTTTTGTTTTAGCAATCTTTTATATCTATCTCTATCAGATCTCATCCTTGCAAATAACCGTGAAGGGATTGACAACCACTTTTAGCGTTGGGTGCAAGAGTTTGATTGTTTGTGTAGGTGCGAAGATTGGGGACTTGCTTGTATCTCCTACTGGATTGATACCTTGGTTCTCAACAAGTGAGGGAAATACTTATCTACTTTGCTGCATCACCCTTTCCTCTTCAAGGGAAAACCAACGCAAGCTCAAGAAGTAGCAAACACCATAGTGTGATGGTGTGTCCGAACGTCGTAGTCGTGCTCTATTGGATATGGTGCGTACTATGATGTCTCTTATCGATTTTCCATTATGTTTTGGGTTATGCATTAGAGACAACCACATTCACTTTAAAATAGGGCACCATCTAAGTCCGTTGAGATGACACCGTATGATTTTTGGTTTGGCAGAAACCTAAGCTGTCATTTCTCGGAGTTTGGGAATGCGACGCTTATGTCTGATAAGCTCGATCCCAAAGCGAAAAAATGCAGCTTCAGAGGATACCCTAAGGAAACAGCTGGGTATACCTTCTATCTCAGATCCAAGGGCAAAGTGTTTGTTGCTAAAAACGGGTCCTTTCTCGAGAAAGAGTTTCTCTCGAAAGAATTGAGTGGGAGGAAGGTAGAACTTGATGAGGTTATTGAACCGTCACTTCAGTTGGATGATAGCACGACGCAGAAAGATGTTTCTGTGGCGTCTACACCTAATGAAGAGGAATTTAATGATGATGATCATAACACTTCGGATCAAGTTACTACCGAACCTCGTAGGCCGACAAGAACTCGTATCGCCTCTGAGTGGTACGTCAATCCTGTCTTGGAGGTCATGTTGTTAGACAACAGTGAACCTACGAGCTATGAAGAAGCGATGGTGGGCCCGGATTCCAACAAAAGGCTAGGAGCCATGAAATCCGAGAAAGGATCCATGTATGAAAACCAAGTATGGACTTTGGTAGACTTGCCCGTTGAATGGCAGGCCGTTGAGTACAAATGGACCTTTAAGAAGAAGACAAACGCTGATGGTAAATGTCACCATTTATAAAGCTCGACTTGTCGCAAAGAAGTTTTCGACAAGTTCAAGAAGTTGACTACGATGAGACTTTGTCACCCGTAGCGATGCTAAAAGTCTCTTGGAATTATGTTAGCAGTTGCTGCATTTTTCAATTATGAAATCTGGTAGATGGATGTCAAAACATCGTTTCCTTAATGGTTTCTTTGAGGAAAGGTTGTATGTGATACAACCAGAAGGTTTTGTCAGTCCTAAGGATGCTAAAATGTATGCAAGCTTCAGCAATCCTTTTATGGACTGGAGCAAGCATCTCGGAGTTGGAATATACGCTTTGATGAGGTGATCAAAGTTTTTGGGTCTATACAAAGTTTATGAGAAACTTGTATTTACAATAAAGTGAGTGGGAGCACTATAGAATTTCTGATAAGTATATGTGGATGACATATTGTTGATCGGAAATGATGTAGAATTTCTGGAAAGCATAAAGGGTTGTTTGAAAGGAGTTTTTCAAAGGAAGACCTGGAATGAAGCTACTTAAATATCGGGCATCAGGATCTATAGAGATAGATCAAGACGTATGATAAGACTTTCAATGAGTACATACCTTGACAAGATTTTGAAAGAGTTCAAAATGGATCAGTCAAAGAAAGAGTTCTTGCCTGATTTGTAAGGTGTGGAGTTGAGTGAGACTCAAAGCTCAACCACGGCAGAAGAAAGAGAAAGGATGAAGGTTGTCCCCTATGCCTTATCCATAGGCTCTGTATAGTATGCCATGCTATGTACCGCACCTGGTGTGTGCCTTGCCATGAGTCTGTCAAGGGGTACAAGAGTGGTCCAGGAGTGGATCACTGGACAGCGGTCAAAATTATCCTTAGTAACTAGGGGACTAAGGAAATATTTCTCCATTATGGAGGTGATAAAGAGTTCGTCGTAAAGGGTTACGTCGATGCAAGCTTTAACACCAATCCGGATGACTCTTAGTAGCAATCCGGATACGTATAGTGGAGCAGCCATTTGGAAATGGCTCCAAGTGGAGCGTGGTAGCAGTATCTACAGTATGACATAAAGATTTGCAAAGTACACACGGATCTGAATGTCGCAGACCCGTTGACTAAAACCTCTTTCACATGCAAAACATGATCGAACCCCAGAACTCATTGGCTGTGAGATTCATAACAATGTAAATCACATAGCGATGTGAGCTAGATTATTGACTCTAGTGCAAGTGGGAGACTGTTGGAAATATGCCCTAGAGGCAATAATAAATTAGTTATTATCATATTTCCTTGTTCATGATAATCGTTTATTATCCATGCTATAATTGTATTGATTGGAAACTCAAATACATGTGTGGGTACATAGACAACACTGTGTCCCTAGTATGCCTCTAATAAGACTAGCTCGTTGATCAAAGATGGTTAAGGTTTCCTAGCCATAGACATGAGATGTCATTTGATAACGGGATCACATCATTAGGTGAATGATGTGATGGACAAGACCCAAACTGTGAACGTAGCATATGATCGTGTCAGTTTATTGCTATTGTTTTCTGCTTGTCAAGTATCTGTTCCTATGACCATGAGATCATGCAACTCACTGACACCGGAGGAATACCTTGTGTGTATCAAACGTCACAATGTAACTGGGTGACTATAAAGATGCTCTACAGGTATCTCCGAAGGTGTTTGTTGAGTTGGCATGGATCAAGACTGGGATTTGTTAATCCGTGTGACGGAGAGGTATCTCAGGGCCCACTCGGTAATACAATATCATAATGAGCCTTGCAAGCAAAGTGACTAAAGTGTTAGCCACGAGATCTTGTATTACGGAACGAGTAAAGAGACTTGCCGGTAATGAGATTGAACTAGGTATGGAGATACCGACGATCGAATCTCGGGCAAGTAACATACCGATGAACAAAGGGAACATCGTACGGGATTAACTGAATCCTTTACATAGAGGTTCAACCGATAAAGATCTTCGTAGAATATGTAGGAACCAATATGGGCATCCAGGTCCCGCTATTGGTTATTGACCGTAGAGGTGTCTCGGTCATGTCTACATAGTTCTCGAACCCGCAGGGTCTGCACACTTAACGTTCGGTGACGTTTTGGTAGTATTGAGTTATGCATGGTGGTGACCGAAGGTTGTTCGGAGTCCCGGATGAGATCCCGGAAGTCACGAGGAGCTCCGGAATGGTCCGGAGGTAAAGATTTATATATGGGAAGTCATATTTTGGCGACCGGAAAAGTTTCGGGTTTTTCCGGTATTGTATCGGGAAGCTTCTAGAAGGTTCCGGAAACTTCCGGAGGAGTCCGGAAGTCCACCAAGGGTTCCACCATGTCCCAAGGGTTTGAATGGGCTGAGGGGAGGCGCCCTGGCCTTATTGGGCCAGGCGCACAAGTCCCTCAAGGCCCATGTGGCTTGGGAGAGGTGGAAAGTCCACCTGTTTATGGAAAGGGAGGGAATTGGACTAGGAGTCCAAGTCCTCCCCCTTGGCTGCGCCCTAGGGCTTGGAGGGGCTGATCTCCATGCCCCTCCATCTATATATAGAGGGGAGGGGCGCCCCAAGAGCACACACGAAGCCCTTGGCGCCCCTCTCTCTCCCTAGATCGTTTTCTCCTCCGTTCGCGGTTTCGGTAGCGCTAGGCGTAGCCCTACCGGGATAGCACCACCACCACCGCCACCACACCGTCGTGTTGCCGGAGAACTCATCTACCTCTCCACCCTCGCTTGCTGGATCAAGGAGGTGGAGATCGTCATCGAGCTGTACGTGTGCTGAACGCGGGGTGCCGTCCGTTCGGCGCTAGATCGGAAGGACCGTGATTGGATCGCGGGACGGATCGTGATTGTATCGCGGGACGGATTGCGATTTGGATCGCGAAGACGTTCGACTACATCAACCGCGTTTCTTAACGCTTCCCGCTTAGTGATCTACAAGGGTATGTAGATCCACTCTCCCTTGCTCATCACCATGGATAGATCTTGCGTGTGCGTTGGAAAATTTTTGTTTCCCATGCAACGTTCCCAACACTTTCATGTCGCAGTTGCGCCCTCGCCTCGCCACCCGCTCGCCCTGCTTCTCCCTCTGTCACTCGCCCCCTCCTCGCCTCCGCCTCACCACCCGCACGCCCGCTCACCCGCCGCTCAGCGCCGCCCCCGCCCGCACCGATCGCCACCCTTCGCTCATCGCCGGCACCCGCTCTGCCCCCGCCCGTACCGGTCGCCGGTCACTCGGCCCCGCACCCGCCGCGAGCGACGGCAGCTCGATGCAGGGAGGTGTGGGCTCCGATGGGGCTGGCGTGGATTTGGCGGATGGCGGCCGGATCGGAGCGACGACGTGCGACTCGGGCAAGTCGAAAGGGCCACGGCGGCGGCTAAGCTCCTCCATGGACTGCTGAAGTTCCAGGGTGAGCCGTCAGAAGGAGAAGGCTCGATATTTGTTTTCGATCTGCTCTCCGACGGGAGACGGCAGCGGCCTTTCCCGAGCTTGACGAGCCGGAGCTGGCCCTTCCCGTCGTCTACCACCTCCTCGCTGGCTCGACGCCGTAGGCCACGAAGTCGGTCCCCACCAGTTCCTTCACCTCGCTGCCAACCTCGTCCACCTCGCTGGAGTCGGCAGAAGCTCTTCACTTTCCCCCGTCGGCAGCAGCAACCATCCCCTCCTTCGCCGCCCAGCAACCAGCACTGCCCGCGATGACAGAGCAAAGGTGAGGGTCCAAACTGTAATGTTTGACTGAAATTTGAGTAAAACTGGAAATTTGAAGTTGCAGTCGTAGAAGCACGGGCCTGGCGATTTGGCGACTGGATGTTGTCCGATGATGCAGCAGAACAGTTGAAGTTGCTTGGGTGGCCTGGTATGGGGACCCCGACTCATAAGTCGTGATCACCGAATGTACGTGCACAGTGATCCCAGAGATCAATGCTCACTGAACACACAGAAACTGAATGACAAGGGTCTTACATCCATTACGTACCGTTTTACTCAAATATGGCCTCTATGGACAAGTCTTCATATGATTGCAGAGGAAATCTTCAGTGATAGCGTGAACCCATGCCATCTGCCTTAACCCTACAGGCATTCTGACTGGGAAGCGTCCTAGCTCGCATGCTCGTCACCAAAGTATTCTTCATCGTATCCTGTTCTTTTATGCCTGGCCAATAAAATAACCAGTGGCAAGCCAATGAGTACTTTGACTTTACTCGCAAGCAACCCATGTTTGGAACAAGGCAATAACAATGCTTGATATAGCACTAAGTAGGTAATTTTGCAGAAAGCTAATTTTGAGTGCAGTGACATGATCAAATAACTTATGTAAGCATGCATCAACAGTTGGCAGATATCCATATGAACAAGTTACAGATATCATCATAAGCAGGGGTTGAACATCTCATGTTCAGTCATCATGTCAAGTCATCCGACTTAACTCAAGTATCATCTTTGTCACCAACACACACACCAAGTTTTGAGAAAACATCCGGACGTAGTTTAAGCAGCACCACCCAACTATCCTTGACCGTGGACACGGCTATTCGAATAGTTTTACACTCCGCAGAGGTTGCACACTTTACCCACAAGACTCGGGGAACTTCCGTGTCATCCACGACTCGCGGTATATTACATACCCGAGGTAAGCACCCGAACAATGCCTTTCCCTTGACGACACTAAACAAAGAGTCCACTCGTTGGTCCGTGTCTTCATGATGTACAAAACACGAGCATCGCTCAACATAGTACCATCCATGAAGGAACACAACGGTGTGCCCGGTGCCTGTAAAGACAGTACATGGTCGCCCTACCTGGCACGACCCCATATCGAGAGTGACCACGTCACTCCCGCCACTAGTAATGCGGGCTCTCTGCTAGCATCGACCAAAGTAATCAACAAGGCCCCTTCCCATATAGGGGTAGAGTGGTTGTACATGTAAGGTTGGGACGGTCGACAAATCTTAAATCTCTCCGTTTTCGAAAACACACACGCAACTTGCTCTGGTATACCACTTCTCAAGTGGTTACCTATCTCAACATCTCCCTCGGGCATTAGTGGCACCCGACGGGGTTTTCGAAAAGTCTTTGAAATCATTTCCTTTCCGACACCATGCATTTACCCATCCCACTTGTGTAGCACTACTTAGCAACCTATCTACTTTAGCAACCTAACTACTCCCACCTGCATAACCCTCATAAGGAGGTAGGGCCATGCACGATGCAAGTATCAACAAGAAAGTAACGAGGTATCCACCGAAGTGGTCACCACATCATCATGATCAATTCATCGAAACATAAAGTGCTATATGACATGCTTGAAAAAGTTTCTTAGGCATGGTCAAGGGGCTGCTTGCCTGGCTCAGCAAAGTCTTCGGGGTCTTCACACGCTTCTCGTCCAACTTCGAGCACTTCGTCTATTTCGTCAACTATCGCCGGAAACAACCGCAATAAGCAACACAACAAGCAGAAAATAAAAGTGCTCTATAAATATGAGTTTTATTTTTCTTGGACATCTCTGGTCATGAGAAAAATACCTAAATAGGATCTACTTGAGTTGCATCAATAGGGGATTTTTGGAAAGGCCAATATGATGGGAATGAAGGTAATGATGACCCTATAAGGAACTCACAGAATATATTTTTGTAAAAATGAGTGGAGGCACTCATTAAATAGGGCATGAATTTATAAGCTTTTAGGAATTGGTTCCACTGGATTTGGAGTTGGTATGAATATTCTAGAGATTTAACAAGTGGTCCCTATATGAAGAAATAGCTCAATAATCTAGATTGCAGAGGAGGTGCAAGGAAAAATGCTCATCACTTAGTGCGTGAATTTAGATCCACCTAGGAACTTGAATCACTCCATTTGTAGTTGATTTAGACTCTCTAGGAATTTTGCAAGATGGTTCCATAATATAAGATATGACCAAAATTTTGGTGGAGCAGAATATGCTATAGGGGAAATTGTGCAATGCACATATTTGGATAGTTCAAGATTTTAGGAGTCTGTAGAAACTTGAATCGTCAAATTTGGAGGTCAAATGAATTTAATATGAATTATTTAGTGGGTCTGGTAAAAAGAAAAAGAGAAAAAGAATTTACCAAATGGGCTAATCGATGCACAGGGCGCAGAATAGCCAACTGGGCCGGCCCAGCGGCTCGGTCGGGCTGGAAGTGGTGACGCCGAAGGCGTTGTCGTGGTTTTCTCACGGCAGATGCCATGGGGTGGCTTATCAAGAGTGGTTGGGGCCGAAGGACGCCGACGGGCTCCAGGAGCGGGATTGGGCACAAGCGGTGAGGGACACACGATGTACCCAGGTTCGGGGCCCCCCGGGGGAGGTAATACCCCTAGTCCTGCTGGTCTGGTTATATGGTGGGTGATATTGCAATGGTGCTCCTTGAGCTGCTCGTCTAGAGGTGGAAGAAGGGGCAGCCGGCTCCTCTTCCCTTGCTACGTGGGAGTGTGAGCGGGTCTAAGACGGGGGGAATGCCTCCGTGCGTGTGTGCCTCCTGAGTGGAGGGCTTGGTTCCCTTTTATAGTGTGGGCATGGGCATGGTGGGTGGTGGCCCACCCACCAACTACACTATTCTAGATGTCAAATGAGGTGACGCGTGATGCAGGCTATAGTGCGCCACTGTTGCTCAACAGTGCCGGGTACGGCCGTCTCGTCCGTGTCGGGTCGGATGTGATGTTGCGGTTGACTCCGAGCAGCCGGCTGGCCGGCGCAGCCGGCAGCCGGCTGGCTGGGGCAGCCGACAGTCAGCTAGGTAGCCGGCCGGGTGGAGCAGCCGGCCCGGGCGGGCGGGCACCCCGTCTGACTCGTCGTCTTTGGGGTACACGGGGGCCATCCCCCCGACAGTAGCCTCCGAGCCTCCGGGCGACTCGAAGAGTCGGGCAGATGGTTTTTGCAGTCGTCGTTGTTATTGTAGGAGTTGCTGAGGATGGTTGTTCGCGGGCCTGGGATGGCGTGGCTTGCTTCCAGTGGGGGCGCGCCAGCGCACCCGCTGGGTGTAGCCTCCGAGCCTCCGGGCGACTCGAAGAGTGGGGCGGAGGGTCTTTGCTGTTGCAGAAGCAGACGGTGGCGTCGAGGACGTCGGGCGTGGACGCGGAGTCCGCAACTGACGGGCGCAGAGCCCTGCCTGGCGCGGACGCGGAGTCCACCGGCTGGCTGTTTCCTGCGGGGGCGCGCCAGCGCACCCGCTGGGTGTAGCCTCCGAGCCTCCGGGCGACTCGAAGAGTCGGGCGGAGGGTCTTTGCTATTGCAGAAGCAGACGGTGGCGTCAGGGATGTCGGGCGCGGACGCGGGGTCCGTTGGCTGATGGGCGCGGAGCCCAGCCGGGGGCGGACGCAGGGTCCGCCGGCTGATGGGCGCGGAGCCCTGCCGGGGACGGACGCGGGGTCCGCCGGCTGATGGGCGCGGAGCCCTGCCGGGGACGGACGCGGGGTCCGCCGGCTGTTGGGCGCGAGGCGCTGCCGAGGGCGGACGCGGGGTCCACCGGCTGATGAGCACAAGGCGCTGCCGCGGGCGGACGCGGGGTCCGCCGGCTGATGAGCGCGAGGCGCTGCCGAGGGCGGACGCGGGGTCCGCCGGCTGATGAGCGCGAGGCGCTGCCGAGGGCGGACGCGGGGTCCGCCGGCTGATGGGCGCGAGGTCCGCTGGCTGATGGGCGCGAGGCGCTGCCGAGGGCGGACGCGGGGTCCGCCGGCTGATGCGCGCGAGGCGCTGCCGAGGGCGGACGCGGGGTCCGCCGGCTGATGGGCGCGGGGCCCTGCCGGGAGTAGCCTCTGAGCCTCCGAGCGAGGAGGTTCCTCATGAAAATGATCGTGCAAAAGACAAGTTTAGTCGATGCAGATATATCAAATATTTGATTTTGGTAGTGCAAGTTATGCAGAGGGTGCCGACTCGGTTTCGTCCGAGCCCCCTTCAGCCTTTTTCATGTTCTCTCTGCTCTTTGGCTTTTGCTCTTGCTAGCCGGACAGCGGGGGCCGGTCTGTGGCTGAGGCGAAGAGTGGGCCGCGGAGTGGAGCGTACAGTACTCGGACTCTGGGAGCAGACTCGACCGAGCAGATACTCACAAATGAAACGAGTGTTTCGTCCAATCCGTTTTCTCCCCAGGCGTTTTTCGTGTGTGGTGACCTCTAGCTTGTGCTCTCGCTTGCCGGACAGTCGCGGTACGATCTGTAGCCGAGACAAAGAGTGGGCCTTTGGTACCGTACACGCTACTAGGTCGTCTCGTGGGAATGAACGTATCGGGCCAAACGGCCAGCCCCGGGCAGAGACTAGCTCACGCCGGGGCGAATAATAAAAGTAGTTGAAACAAATGCGGGGATGGCCCCTGAGGGTCGCTCGTGGTATCCGGGTTTTTGTGTGCGGCACGAGGATGTGCGGGTGAAAGGCTCACATTGGTTTTTGGTGCCGGCGAGGCGGTTGTCGAAGCGGTTGTTGTCGATGACGATCGGCGCGGCCTTGTGCGAGTGGAGCGCGCCGGTGCGCCGGCGCACCCGCTGGGTGTGGCCATCGGACCTCCGGCGGTCGATGGTCGTGCCAGCCGGTCGGGTTGGATACGAGGCGGGCAGGCCAGCCGGCCACGCGACGAAGCAGACGGGCGGTCCAGCAGACTGAGCGGACGCGGGCTCAGTTTTTTTTTGCATGGCCAGCCGGCCTCTGACTTTTTCCTCTTTCTTTTGTCTCCAGCCGGCCTGAGAGCACACGGGCGCAGCCGGCCGACGCGGGTGGCTCGAGCGGCAGGAGGCCGGCGTCTGCGCGGGGGTGGAGCCGGCCGGGGCGGGACGGCGAGCCGGCGGGCGGCCGGGCCGGCCGGGATGCAGGCGGAGCCGGTGCGGGGGCGGCGAGCCGGCCAGCCGGCGTGCGGGCGGGCCGGGATGCGGGCGGAGTCGGCCGGCGAGGACGAGTCGCGCGGAGCCGGCACGCGGGCAGGCGGCGAGGCGGCCGAGCGCGGGTGGGACGACGTGGACCAAAGGAGCCGCGGGACGGGGCCGCCGCGCGCGAGGAGGCCGCAGGCGCGGGGGTGGAGCCGGCCGGGGCGGGACGGCGAGCCGGCGGTCGGCCGGGCCGGCCGGGTAGCGGGCGGAGCCGGCAGGGGAGAGCCGGCCGTCATAGGCGCGGAGCCGGCGGGGCCGCCGCACGCGAGGAGGCCGCAGGCGCGGGCCGAGCGGGGCGAGGCCGCGCGACGGAGGATGCCGGGCGGCGCGGGGTGAGCCGCGGCGACGCGAGCCAAGCTGGGCGAGGCGGGGCTCGAGCGGCGGGTCGGGGCCGCGCGCGAGGCTGGGAGGCGCAGGCGCGGTCGCCGGCGCGATGCGGACGGGAGGGCGCGGCGACGGGAGGTGCTCGGGGGAGCAGGCGGATGGCGCGACAGGTTGGTGTCGTCGGGCAGAGGGGACTGGAGGGGGCGCACAGCGTGGGCGGGGCGGAGCAGAGGCAGGGCGACGAGCTCGGGCGCGGTGGAGAGAGAGGGCGTCGCCCGAGGAGCCGCGTGGAGGCGAGCTGCGCGCGAGGACGCTGCGTGCGCCAGGACGGCCATGGGGGGAAGCCGCGGCCGGAGCAGCGGTAGGGAGTCGCCGGAGCGCGGCCGAGCGGTAGTGGAGGCAAGGCCGCAGGCCGGAGCGGTGACGGGGAGCCGCCGGGACGCGGCGAGGAGGTGCGCGCGGGTGGCCGTGCCTTCGGCGCACCCACTGGGTGCCCTCGCCAGCGCGGACCGGAGGGGAGCGGGGCGAGGTGCAGGGGCGGCCGGAGCTGGGCATCAACGGGGTGTTTTTGACGGGAACTTCTCTTCTCTGTTTTTCTTGTACTAGTAGTACGCAGGAGATGAGCGATGGAGAGTGAGAGTGCGTGCGTGCACGAGCCCGCTCGTTGCGTGGCTAGCTGGGTGGCCAAGCTCGCCAAAGATGGCCGGGAGAGCGGACGGGACGGCGAGCCGTGGAGGCAGAGGAGAGGAAATGAGGCAGGAACGAGGGTGTTCTCTGGCTAGCAGAGTCTGGCTGGGTGAGAGAGAAAGGGGACGGGCATGCACGAGCATGCTCGAGCGGCGGCCGCTGCAGCCGTCGGGACGCGGCCGGCGCCGGCACGAGTGCCACTGCTAGGAGCAGCACCAACGCGAGGAGGACGCGGCGGTGGCCCGTCATGGCCACGAGCGGCCGGCGACGGCGCGCGCGGGGTTGGCGAAGACGGAGTCGACGGTGTGGACGGGCGATGCCGAGGCCGGTGATGAGGACGCTGCCGGCGCCGCCGCGAGTGCCCGGGGGCGTGTTGATGTCGGACCCCCGAGCGCCGCCGGAGAGACGGCGGCGACGTCGCGGTGGTGATGACGAAGAGGGTCCCGCCCAGACTGCGGTTCCAGCAGCAGCTAGCCCCACGGTGGGCGCCAACTGTCGTCGTTTTCTCACGGCAGATGCCATGGGGTGGCTTATCGAGAGTGGTTGGGGCCGAAGGACGCCGACGGGCTCCAGGAGCGGGATTAGGCACAAGCGGTGAGGGACACACGATGTACCCAGGTTCGGGGCCCCCGGGGGAGGTAATACCCCTAGTCCTGCTGGTCTGGTTATATGGTGGGTGATGTTACAATGGTGCTCCTTGAGCTGCTCGTCTAGAGGTGGAAGAAGGGGCAGCCGGCTCCTCTTCCCTTGCTACGTGGGAGTGTGAGCGGGTCTAAGACGGGGGGAATGCCTTCGTGCGTGTGTGCCTCCTGAGTGGAGGGCTTGGTGCCCTTTTATAGTGTGGGCGTGGGCATGGTGGGTGGTGGCCCACCCACCAACTACACTATTCTAGATGTCAAACGAGGTGACGCGTGATGCAGGCTATAGTGCGCCACTGTTGCTCAACAGTGCCGGGTACGGCCGTCTTGTCCGTGTCGGGTCGGATGTGATGTTGCGGTTGACTCCGGGCAGCCGGCTGGCTAGGGCAGCCGACAGTCAGCTAGGCAGCCGGCCGGGTGGAGCAGCCGGCCCGGGCGGGCGGGCACCCCGTCTGACTCGTCGTCTTTGGGGTACCCGGGCGTCATCCCCCCAACAGGCGTATTGCCAGGAATACGCCTTCCCTTGACGAAGGCGGCAATTCCCGAACCCGTGTCCACTTAAACGGAGCGGGTCCGGCTGGACATGTCGGCAGATACTGACTGGTGGGCCGCCGGTCCCACCGGCCGGTTTTCTTCTTCCTCGCGCGGCTTCCTCGCGTTGCCAGGGTAGAGGAGGCTAGGTCGAGCTCGTGCCGTCTACCTGGGGCACCGCTGCCTGCGCCTATCATACCGACGAGCTCAGGAGGGGTCCCGCTACTCCCCTGGGTGGGTTTTGAGCCCTGGGGAGTCCAACGTTGAATGCAGCTCCGGCCCGAGTGGAGGACGCCGACGACGGAAGTGGGACGCGACGTTGAGTCCACCGGCAGGGGAGAAGGGAGCACAGGAGGGCTCGGAGGTGGTTCGGATGCTCTTGCGAGGCTCAGAGGGGGGGAGGGAATGACCACCATGCTTGAATTTGAGCGGAGGCCGACGGCGGGGCTTCGGCCATGGTGGTGGTTTTCGGGCACAGAAGAGAGAGGGGGCTGGTCCATGAGCTCCGCGGAAGAGAGAGGAGTCGCATCCGTGCGAGAGTGAGCTCGGGAGCGCCATATATGGCCAAGAAGAGGTGCACCGTGGACAGAGTCCACGGGCGGCGCTCGGGCAAGCTCTGTCGGGGAGGAGGAGGGCAAGGGAGGATGGGCGCGACAGTGTGGCGTGTTGAGGACGCCGAGACGACCTCGGGAGACACCACCGCGAGGCCCACGACTGTCGGGAGGTTCAGATTGGGCAAGCTACAGTGCGGGGATGCACTCTAGCATGCTCTAGAGCGCGAACTTTGCATGCCCATGCACGTCCTTGGCATGTAGGGTGCGGCCACTTGTGCCCAGCATCTCCAGGGGGTTTAAACAAAGGGGGAGAGAGCATAGGATGCTCTGGAGGTGCCTTAGGTGAGAAGGAAAGTGGAGAGAGAGGTGGATCCTTGCTGTCCAGAGGGGTAAATGGTGGGTTTTACCCTACCAATGTTTGAGCTAAGGCCATGCAAGGTTCACTGGAGGTAAATGGGCACTAGGAGGGGAGGTGGTAAAAATTTGGGATCAATGGGAATAGCAGAAGAGGTAGAAACAATAGCTTTTAGAAATGACTAGAAGGTGTTTGTTACAGGTTTGGGCAAGTAAAAAGATTCTCCTTGCTATGAGATTTAACACGATCAAATGGTAGGTAAAATTCAGGTTTACCACCAAGTTTGAGATTTGTTGAGGAAAGTTGCCAATGTAACTTTGGCAAACCATAGAAATCCTCAGAAACTGATTTTCTTAGATATATCCATGCAAACTTATTCTCCTTAATGCACCACTTGGGGTGGTGGCATAATTTGGTCATTAGAGCATTCCCAAAAAGTTTGGGACCAAATGGGGAAACTTGTTAATGCAAAACTTCCCAATTCTTGAAATCAGCAGAAATGGGTTTGGGGGGATTTGGACAAGTGTATCTGTTCTCCTTGATACACCACTTGGTGTGGATGCATCATTAGGGTATTAGAACATGTCCACAAAGTTTGAGAATAATAGGAGAAACTTGGCAATGTAGAGTTGCTCAAGTTTGGATCTGAACAGAGAGGGTTTTGGGATATTTTGGTGAAGCAAAACAATTGGGATTGGGATGAAACTTTGCAGGACCATCACAAATATCATGTGTGACTTGCTAGAATTTTCCTGGATTTAGTTGAGAATATTTCCTACAGAAATATTTCAAAAGATTGAAACAGACAGAAAGGGTTTTGAGAGGTTTTGTCCAATATTTTGAACATGACCATGTGTTTAAACTCATATATATGGAAAATATATGTCCACTGAGTTTCCCTAAATTTTTCTCAAATATTTTGAAAGCATTTAAATAATTTTTCCCTATGAAAGACCATTTCTGGCCTTAATAAAAAGCCTTTAAATAAAATAGGAAAATAAACTTTAAAAATAATATTTGGTGGTTTTGGGAAGTATTATATATGGTAGGTTCCAAATAAAGTTTTTGGGGTAAAGCATCCACCCTAATTTGAGGACTTGTAGTACAAACCTCAATTCAGGGTTTTTTTTCAAAACCTAAATTAATAAAATGCTTTTTGGCCAAAATAATATTTTATAAAAATAGTTTTATGTCCTATACACATGGCATGATCATTGGGCATGGTCCTTGGGTGAGGGATATGAGTTTGGAGTGTAGGAGATATATGATGGTTCATGGCACAATCAAACAAGCAAACAAATAGCACACAAGTCAAGCATTCATATGCACACAAAAAGTTTTAATTGGCCCTAATTTTTTGGGTTATATTAACTTAGTCATGAAGGAAAACATAGGGTGTGACACCTGGCCCTTTTAGTTGCAACTTGCAAAGTTCTATATGTATCCCGTGGGTTGTTGGTTCAGAACTTTTTCTGCAACTTGTATGTATCCCCTACTTCATCACCAATTCGTTTGACCACACCACTTGCTTGCTGATCTTCACAGGCATATGATGTTACTAAATCATGTTCTGAATTGTTGTGCTCTCCCTTGTTACTGAATTTTAGTTGGAGACAACATTTAAGTTCTGAACCTTGTTACTAAATCATGTTCTAAATTGTTGTGCTCATTGTTGTGCAGTACTGAATCATGGAGTACATTGTGTCTCTACAGGTCTGGCCCATCGACGATGACGGCTCCTCCTCGTGCTCATCGGTCTCGTGCCCAAGTGCTATGCAAGTCTGCATTGGGTATAGACTGAAATTTTGATCTTTACTACTGTCAAAATTCAGTTGGCAAAGAAAGTGCCCAAGTGCTCTTTGTGGTTTCTAAGTTTCAATTCTAGCAACCGTGAAATAAAGTGATACTCCTTGCCCCTTGATGCATAATTCAGTTGGCAAAGAAAGGCGGCTATGCACATAAAATTCAGTTTACTCCAAAATCAGTAAACTGAATTTATTTTTTAATCCATATACACCGGACACTTAATTCACTAAACTGAAATCATTTAAAGTAAATGATACGTCTCCAATGTATCTATAATTTATGAAGTATTCATGCTAGATTCACCTATGTTTACAATACTTTTATATGGTTTTGATGCACTTTATATGATTTATTTAGAACTAACCCGGACTGGCGCTGTTTTCAGCAGAACTACCGTGGTGTTGTTTTTGTGCAGAAAATGAAAGTTCTCGAAATCGCCTGAAACATTTTGACGATTTTTTTGGAACAAAAGGGGCACTAGACGCTTCGTGGGAGGTCCAGAAGAGCCACGAGGTGGGCACAACCCACCAGGGCACGCCAGGCCCCTCCGACGCACCCTGGTGTATCTTGCCCACCTCGTGGCCCAACTTCGCGTGAAACCGACGCCTCAAATTCCTATAAATATAGAAACCATCAGAAATAACCCTAGACTCTCCGCTCCGTCGCCGCAACTCTCTGTATCGACGAAAAACCAATCTGGAGGCGTTCCAGTACCCTGACGGAGAGGGTAGATCATCTCCCGTGGCCATCTTCATCATCCCGGCGGAGGCCATGACGAGGAGGAAGTAGTCCACCCTCGGGGCTGAGGGTATGTACCAGTAGCTATGTGTTCAATCCCTCTCTCTCTCTCGTGTTCTTGAGATGTCATGATCTTGATGTATCATGGGCTTTGTTAATATAGTTGGATCATATGGTGTGTTTCCCTTACTATCTTATTGTGATCAATTGAATCTTTCCCTATGGATTGAGTATTATGAATCTAAAATTGTTTGATGTGTATCGTATAATTAACTCATGGATACTTGTGGTGACATTGGAGTATCTAGGTGACATTAGAGTTGGTTGGTGCGTATCATATGGTGTTATTCTATTACGAACTCTTAGATAGATCGATCGGAAAGGATAACTTGGTGTTATCTTAGTACGAACTCTTGGATAGATCGATCGGAAAGAATAACTTTAAGGTGGTTTCGTACCCTACAAACAATTTCTTCTTATGTTCTCCGCTAGATAAGAACTTTGGAGTGATTCTTCGTTGCACATTGAGGGATGGTTATGTGATCCAATTATATTAGCATTGTTGAGAAATTGCACTAGCGAAAGTACGAACCCTAGGCCTTGTTTTCAAGCATTGCAATACCGTTTGTGCTCACTTTTGTTACTTGCTACCTTGCTGTTTTTATATTTTCAGATTACAAAAACCTATATCTACCATCCATATTGCACTTGTATCACCATCTCTTCGCCGAACTAGTGCACCTATACAATTTGCCATTGTATTGGGTGTGTTGGGGACACAAGAGATTTCTTGTATTTGATTGCAGGGTTGTTTGAGAGAGACCATCTTCATCCTACACCTCCCACGGATTGATAAACCTTAGGTCATCCACTTGAGGGAAAATTGCTACTGTCCTACAAAACTCTGCGCTTCGAGGCCCAACAAAGTCTACAAGAATAAAGTTGCGTAGTAGACATCAGTAAACTACCTATTCTTTTTTGCCTAACTACCTATTCTTAGATTCAGTAGATAACTACCTATTCTTTTTTTACAATCATGCTCTCTTTATTTACAATCGGAACAAATTAAAGAAAGGAAAATAAACTACAGCCAAGAAGGCATGCATGCGGGTATCTTGAATCTTGGCATTTACTCATGGACTATGCATCATTCTCTCGCAGCTCAATTAATCAGAGTACAACATTGCAAACTTCTGAATAAATTTCCAAGACATCACAAGCGGCAACAGTTCTACAGCAGCACTTCTACTGAATTTTGTTCACTGAATTTTCTGGAGAGTATGGTTTGCACTGAATTTTTTCACTAATTTGCACTAGATTTCAGTTAAATCTTCAGTACATTTAGACTTGCTTTCAGAACATGTTCATGTGAAAGTTAGAATGCCTTAGACTTTCTTTAGACTCGTTGATGTTCAGTTTACTGTTTACTGCAAACTTTAGACTTGTTCTTAGTGGATCAGAACATGTTGTTAGCAAGTCTATATTTACTCAAGGCCTTGCTGTTAATGCATCTTCTGTACATCATGCATGCATGAAAATATGGGAACAGTTAGTTTGTTGGCTATGTCTTGTCATAGCTGGGTGCTCCTGAATCAAAAGAATTAAAGGTGACCTCCTCAAAGCATAGTTTAGCAAAAAGATCACTGAAGGTAAAAACACAAGTAGGAAACACTCTTATGTTTGTCTGAAATTATTTCCTGCACACCAATTGTTTGTCTCAATTTCTGTGGTGGTTATGCTTGTGCTATTGAATTTAAAATTGAACGAAGTTATCTTTTTTTCTTGCTTTCTTGACACTGGCCACATTACTTAGATGTGTTAGAACCTAAAGATAGAAACTGTTTTAGAAAGAAATGAAACAAGGCAACTAACAAAAAAGAAAGCAGAGTATCTTTAATCCCTATATTAGTTGTCCTTCCATATTCACAGATTTGTCTCTGGCCGTGGCCTATGTGCACATGATAAATTGAGATTCTCAGAGTGTCCGAAGCAGCAGTAGACACAATTGTGCAGTGACCCAATTGCTTTGCCTCTTATCATCATCTCTGACCCCCTCTCACCATGCTAGCCCTATCAATTAGCTCATTGATGAAAGATAGATTGTGAATTCCAATAAAATTGGCCATCAATTCACTGTTTTGATGTCTAGGAGGAACTGAAGCAAAATCTGCTTGCCATATGAGACTTGAGCATGAAGCTCCTTAACCCGAAGGCCGAAGTGAACAAATATCCCAGCAGTCTTGTCTGATTTTGATTTGCTCCAAAATTAACAGTGAATTTGATTGAATTTACTCTGTACCTTCAGAGTGCAGATGAGCAGCAGTAGCACGGGCACGGGAGAAGCACGGGTGACAGCATAGCTCCACCGGCGGGAGCTCGAGGAGAAGCAGTAGTGGGAGCTCCAGGAGAAGCAGAAGCGGGAGCTCGAGGCCAAGTAGCACCGGAGCTCAAGGAGAAGCGGTCGCCGGAGATTCAGGAGAAGCAGCAGCGGGAGATCAAGGACACACGGGAAAGCAGTTTCGAGCGGCGGCGCAGGTCTGGGCGGCGGGAGGGGATCGCGGCGGCGGCGACGCCCGAGGGAATCGCGGCTGGCTGGCGCCGGCCCTTGGCAATCGCGCACGCGACGAGCGCACGAAGAAGATAGGGCGGAGGGGTCTGTTTGAGACACTTTTTAAATTGCGATGGTTTTTCTGCAAATTTACCAATGAACTGAGCGGCGACAAGAATTTCGGGACGGAGGGAGTAGATTGCACGAGAAACCAAAGCACGGATATATAAACCAGAGCATCCCAATGTTGATATTACTTGGATTATTAATTGTCTATTTACCTTTTAAAATCTTCTGCACGTTCTGACAAGAATTAAATCCAGTAGACTACTGAATGTACATGTACGTATGTAGTTGTACAAAATTATGTACTGGTAATTCTATTGGCATAGTATAAATCTGCTGCTGTCATCTATAAAATAATTACCGACACTTTTGTAAATGTCAACACATGATAAGATGTCTTCACTAAGCATATTGAGTCTATATATAAGTTTGTGAGAGCAAAAGAATAGGCGCAATCAACTAAGAACCATGCCAGGTGGATGGTGCAAGTTGTTGTCATACGGACATATGATGGTTATACCGGGGAAAGTTGTTTGTTTCGTTAGAAGAACTAAGGAAAAAAGATCCATTTGTGAAAAAACAAAGCCACTGGTTCGCATTACTGGGGTTATATCAAAGATTCAGTAGGAAAATAAGGATAGCTTGTTATCCACCTACTGTCTGTCTATTCATGTTGGATGTTGACTTCTCATTCACCATCCTAGCGGCAGTTTCATTGTTTCTTATTATAGGCCTCAGATGTAGATATATTGGTAATCATTCTTCACCCGAAGTTTGAATTCCACATCTTATTGCCTTGTTTTATAAATTGGTTTCTGAACGTTATTATTGCCTACCATTTGTCCAAAATTGGAAGTATATATAGAAGATCAAAAATCATGGCATGGTTCCTTGCCTGCTTATTGTGTACTGTAATTATTTTTGATTATCTGATGTGATCACACATCATTATAAGATTCTTTAAAACTACCTTTGTAGAACCTCGGTCTAGGAGTATTCAGCCAACCATGCTTTCAAATCAACAGACAATGTCGCTCGATACTGGTGAGGATAGTGCACTATTTTGCTTGATATTGAAGCATCTTTGTGGTGGCGACACAAATGGTGAGCGACCGATAAAGAGAAGTAAGATTGCCGTTGAGGTTGTTGTGCAGGAGTGCTCTGATTATTGATTAAGCGAGCATTGGTCTGATATAAGAGGAGATTAATAGCTTATTTTGTTCACATATGTTTAAGAGGGGGACCCAGAACATTTCTTGCTAATCTAATGACAATGTTTTTTATTGGGAATAAATGTATCTTTAAAAAGATCTTTAGCCAAGACGTGCGTTGCACGTGCAAGCTTACTAGTATCATCAAAATATCGAACGAATACCAACTTCACATGATTACTTATAACAAGACTTCTCCCATGTCCTCAGGAACAATAGTAACTGCTCACACCTCATTAACATGTTCAAGATCAGAGGTGCAATAATAATAATTAAGGATCTGAACATAATCTCTTCCACCAAGTAATCCAACAAGCATCAACTACAAGATGTAATCAACACAACTAGTAACCCACATGTACCAATCTAAGGTTTTGAGACAAAGATTGAATACAAGAGATGAACTAGGGTTGGAGATGAGATGGTGCTGGTGAAGATGTTGATGAGGATTGGTCCTCCCACGAAGGAGGAAGCATTGGTGATGACGATGGCTTCGATCTCTCCCTCCCGGAGAGGAATTCCCCGGCAGAATCTGACTGCCGGAGTGCAAAAGGGCCTCTGCCCAGGTTTCCGCCTCGAGACGGCGACGCTTCATCCCGAAAGGTTGCTTATGATTTTTTCTAGGGTAAAACACACCATACAGGAGAAGAGGGGCGTCGGGAGGCCAGTTGGGGCCCCACAAGCCATCAGGGCGCGGCCTGGGTGCGCGCCATGTTGGCTTGTGCCCAGCTGGTGGCCCCCCTCTGGTATATTCGTGGCCCAGAAATTCTCAAATATTCAGTAAAATTCTCCGTGAAGTTTCAGGTCATTTGGAGTCTAGTGATTTTTCTGTCTTATTCTCGGTTTTCCGGTCCAGAATTCCAGTTTCCAGATATTTTCCTCTTTGTGATGTACCTTGCATATTCAGAGAGAAAGAACATAATAATTGTATGATAATAGGGAATAATGGACGAGAATAACGTAAATATGAGTAAGAAATCATGATGTAGAATGGACGTATCAACTCCCCAAGCTTAGACCTCGCTTGTCCTCAAGCGAAAGCCGAGCTCAAGAATAATGACCACATAATTTGAGAGAGAGGTGTCGATAAAAACAGAATACAGACATGAGAGCATCATGAATACCATTATAGCAGCAAGCATTTCATCATATAACTTCTCATAAACAAGTAAAGATCTATTCACAATTCGAAGTATGAAGCATAAACCTTATTGACAACCAACAAACTGGGCCTTCAGTCATGGTGATAATCATAATTCATCATATTCAAGAGAAGAGTCTATATAAGAGCTTTCATTTTAGCAAACCCACATACTCAACTATCATTTAGTCATCTATGATTGTTGACACTTATTGCATATTTTTGGAGCTAATGTTTTTGCCGGACACGTAGGAAGATAGGGGCTTCATTTGCCACCCGGCTCATTTACCTCAAGGATAATGTCAACAATAATGAATCATCATTTCTTACATTCAACTGGATATATATCTCTGGATCTTTCCTCAACACATGAAGGTTGCCAAATAAGAGAGTTTATAAATTAAAAGAAGGGGAAATATTAATGACTCTTGTGTAAAAGTAAGAACTTTATGAAAGTAAAAGATAGGCCCTTCGCAGAGGGAAGTAGAGGTTGTCATGCGCTTTTAATTGCGTAGGTGTGCAATCTCTTAATGCAAAGGAATGTCACTTTATATTGCCCCTTGTGATAGAGAACTTTATTATGCACTTTGCCGCTTTTATTTCTTCGTTATCACAAGATCGTACAAAGCTTATTTTCCCTTTCAATAAAAGATCATACATGATTATAGGCAATTTTTATTGCTTATGCACCGATGATAACTTACTTGAAGGATCTTATTCAATCCATAGGTAGGTATGGTGGACTCTCACGGAAAAAAACTGGGTTTAAGGGGTTATGGATGCATGATAACCCACAAGTATAGGGGATCGCAATAGTTTTCGAGGGTAGAGTATTCAACCCAAATTTATAGATTCGACACAAGGGGAGCCAAAGAATACTTGAGAGTATTAGCAGTTGAGTTGTCAATTCAACCACACCTGGAGATAAATATCTGCAGCAAAGTGATCAGTAGCACAGTAATATGATAGGTTTGATAGCAATAGCAATAGTAACGGTAGCGGTAACAGTAGTAGCAGTAGTTTTGTAGCAGTAGGAACAGCAGCAACAACAGTAGTAACTTAGCAAGAACAATAAGTGAAAGGTCGTAGCCACTGGATCGGTAACTCGTTGGATGATATTCATCATATAACAATCATAACCTAGGGCGATACAGAACTAGCTCCAGTTCATCAATGTAATGTAGGCATGTATTACGTAAATAGTCATACGTGCTTATGGAAAAGAACTTGCATGACATCTTTTGTCCTACCCTCCCGTGGCAGCGGGGTCCATAAGGAAACTAAGGGATATTAAGGCCTCCTTTTAATAGAGAACCGGAACAAAGCATTAACACATGGTGAATACATGAACTCCTCAAACTACGGTCATCACCGCGAAGTATCCCAAATATTGTCACTATGGGGTTGACGGATCATAACACGTAATAGGTGCATATGACTAGGCAAGATCGGATCAAGAACATTGATATAGAGGTGATAACATAAACGGTTCAGATCTGAAATCATGGCACTCGGGCCCTAGTGACAAGCATTAGGCATAGCAAAGCCATAGCAATATCAATCTCAGAACATAATGGATACTAGGGATCAAGCCCTAACAAAACTAACTCGATTGCATGATGAATCTCATCCAAATCCTCACCGACCAGCAAGCCTACGAAGGAATTACTCACTCCCGGTGGGGAGCATCATGGAATTGGCGATGGAGAAGGGTTGGTGATGACGAAGACCGAAGATTCCCCTCTCCGGAGCCCCAAACGGGCTCCGGATCTGGCCTCCCGATGAAGAACAGGAGGTGGCGGCGGCTCCGTCTCGTGAAACGGGATAATTCTTTCTCTCCTCTTTTTTTCTGGAAAAATAGGAATTTATAGTGGTGGATATAGGTCAAGTGGGGCCTCGAGGTGCCCACCACCCACCAGGGCGCGCCGGGAGGGGGCTGGCGCGCCCTGGTGGGTGCTGTGCACCCTGGGCCTCCTCTCCGGTAGTTTCTGGCTCCAGTATTTTTTATATTTTCCAAAATAAATCCCCGGAAAGTTTCATTCCATTCCGAGAACTTTTATTTCTGCACAAAAACAACACCATGGCAATTCTGATGAAAACAGCGTCAGTCCAGGTTATTTCCATTCAAATCATGCAAATTAGAGTCCAAAACAAGGGCAAAAGAGTGAGGAAAAGTAGATACGTTGGAGACGTATCAACTCCCCCAAGCTTAAACCTTTGCTTGTCCTCAAGCAATTTAGTTGATAAACTGAAAGTGATAAAGAAAAACTTTTATGAACTCTTTTGTTCTTGTTTACCTATATATGCTTAAGTAGCACCCAGGTTTTCAGCAAAGATTATGACTAACCATGTCAACAATAACTCTTAGGAATTATATTTACTCATATCAAATACATAAGCAACTAGCGAGCAATAATAAGATATCTCAAGCGCCAACATTTTGTCAAAACAATCGTGATATAATATGACAATAGTGGTATCTCGCTAGCCCTTTCTGAGACCGCAAAACATAAATGCAGAGTACCTCCAAAGTTCAAGCAGCAACTAAACATTGTAATTCATGGTAGAAAAGATCCAGTCATGCTGCACCTAAGATCAACTATACACAATGCATGAGGATGACAATAGTGCTCTCAGGTCTGGCGCTTATTTGAGAAGGTGATGACTCAACATAAAAGTAAATAGATAGTCCCTTCCTAGAGGGAGGCATGGATTTGCAGCGGTGCCAGAGCTCAAAGTTTAAAACAGAGATAGATATAATTTTGGGAGGTACACCCTTCCTGTCAACGTCACGACCAAGAGTTATCAATATCTTCCATGCTAAACAAATTAGCGGCGGTTCCCAAGCGGTAAAAGTAAAGGTTTACTCCCCCTCCACCAACAATCACACTCCAAGGCGAGCCGTATCCACGAGTACCGTCCAAACCAACAACATTCCTGGGGGAGTTTTGTTTAATTATTTTTGATTTTTGATTTCGGGACTGGGAATCCCTATTACCGCCCCTCTCGTGTAAGGACAAGTGAATAAACACTCGTCATGAGAATAACCCGTTTAGCATGGAAGATACTGACCGCCCCCTGTCGCTCCATGAGCGGTCCAGGCACACAAAACAGATGTTCATTTGAAATTTTAGAGGCGGCACATGCAAATTTACTTGGAACGGCAGGGTAATACCACATATAGGTAGATATAGTGGACTCATCTGGCATAACTTGGTTTAAAGGTTTTGATGCACAAGCAGTATTCCCGCTTAGTACGGGCGAAGGCTAGCAGTTAGATTGAGAAGCAGCCAGCTAGAGAGTGAAGACGGTCATGAACATGCATTACATATAATCAACATTGAATACTAGCATGAGTAGGATATGGATACCATGAACATAAATATCATGAAGGCTATGTTGGTTTTGATTCAACTACATGCGTGAACATGTGCCAAGTCAAGCCACTTGAAACATTCAGAGGAGGATACCATATCATCATACCGCATCACAACCATTTTAATGCATGTTGACACCCAAGATAAATCATTATCCACTCCTAGCTACTTAAGCATGGCATGAACAACTATAATCTCTAATGGTCATTGCAAACATGTTTGATCATAATGAGCTGAATACGGGATACTAGGTTAAACATATTTACAAAAACAAAAACAAGTTGAGTTCATACCCGCCTTTCTCTGCCACAGTCAATTCATCAAATGTCGTCATTATTGCCTTTCACTTGCACGGCCGAAAGATAAGAAGATAATAATAGTGCAAGAATGCCGTGGACTAAGCTGGAATCTGCAAACATTTTATTCAAGGGGAGAAGACAAGGCAATATGGGTTCTTTATTAGGTAGACGATAATGCAGATGAGAACCACTCAACAATTTCATCGTGGTCTTCTCCTAGGTACAACTCAAATAAAAAAAAGAATTTCAGAGAAACACACTGAAATATTTTTGGAGTTTTTGGTTTTTCTTGAAGGAAGCAAATCAAAAAGGAAAAACAAAAACGAGAAAAACTATTTACACGGGATAGCTCCCAACAAGCAAAAGAAGAAGCGAGAAATCTTTTTGGGTTTTCTTTAGTGCAACAATTAAACTAAGCTAGAAAGAAAAACTAAAAAGAAGTAGGAAATATTTTTGGGTTTTCTCAAAGTTTTTCAAACACGCAAGAAGAAAGCGAGAAAACAAATCTAGCATGGATATTACAATGAAAAAGTGTGAACACCAACAACTGGAATGAAATGTGCGAAAATGAATGTAATGTCGGTGGAAATACATACTCCCCCAAGCTTAGGCTTTTGGCCTAGCTTGGTAATCACCATTCGTAGTAGCCGTCCGATCCCAAGTCGTACTGAGGCTGAGGCGGCACCTGAGCATCCCACCCCTGGTGCTCCTCCTCAGCAGCTGCTAGGTTGTACCGGTAAGCTGTAATGTCATTTGGCATAATCCTGTATCCGTTCCTAGCAATAGGGTCAAACAAAGCAGGTGCATGCAAAGGGATAACATCACGTGTTACCTTGCTAAATACTAAGTTATAGTGAATATCACGTGGAGAGTCAGTTACATCAAGAAAATGGTGAGCCTGCAATGTCTTATGATCGAGGTAAACTCGGGGTAAGAGGTAGTCATGCGAGTGAAAGGGAATTTTAAAGTGGTTCGCTAAGCGAGTAGCATAAATACCACCATGTATCTTTCCCTTAGTTTTATTGAGCTGTAAGCGCCGGGCAATAATAGCCCCCATACTAAAGGTGTGATCATCATAAAGTGCACGACGTAAACTAGCGAGGTCAGGAGCACTGAGTGAGCTGACCTTCTCCCTAGCGGTTAAACACTTAGTGATGACTAAGGCGAAATAATGTACTGAGGGAAACCGTAAGCTAATAGCAGTGGCCTTCGACACGCCTCTATCCTCACCCACGGTTAATGCGAGGAGAAAATCCTCAAACTCAGATGGCCTAGGTTCTCTCAAGTCCCCATCAGAAGGAACCAAGCATATGTTACAGAAGTCAGTTAGTGACCTTCTGTGAGGTTCAGCATAAAGGTTAAACTCTACTTTAGGAGGATTGTTTCTCCCTAAATAATTAAAACTTTGCGCAAAGGAATTTGTAAGGATGTGATATTGGTCACACTTATCTGCGAGGAATTCGTTCAACCCAGCGTTTGCGATAAACTGAGCGAACTCTTGGTGGATCCCGGCCTCCTCCAGGAAGGCATCATGCGGCCATTCGCACGGCCGCACCTCCACCTTTCTTGGAGTGTGAAGGTCATTGTCCGATGATTCCCCAATGACTCCCTTGGCATTCTTCTTAGAGGAGAACTTCCTAAAGATATTCATTTTATTCCTATAAAAATTCTGAAAAATTTTAGTCCACAAAAATTTGTCAACAAAACTTTTGTAAGATTGTTAGCAACTACTCCCAAGCATGCATAGAGGCCATATTGAGCATTCAAACTACTTAGAACTCTAAGAATTCAACATGGAAGCTCATCTACAACAGCACCAAGAGTAGCTAATTACTCTAAAAATAACCCACTAAAACAAAAACTAATTGGAGCAATGAAGGAGTCACATACCAAGTAGCAATCCCTCCAAACAGTTTCGGAAATGGAGCTTCGAGCAAAGAGATCAAAATCCGCGGGTTTGAGAGCAAGAACACGAAAATGGTGGCGGTGGTGATTTTTTGCTGGAGGTAGGTGACAAGGTGGGCTAAAGGGATAAGTGAGGGGACCTACGTGGGGGCCACCACCCACCAGGGCGCGCCTGGGGGGTGCTGGCGCGCCCTGGTGGGTGCTGTGCACCCTGGGCACTCCCCTCAGGTGTTATTTGCACTAAAAATTCTTAAATATTCAGGAAAAATCCGTGTTAAATTTTCAGGGCATTCTAAGAATTTTTATTTTTGGATCATTTTTTATTGCACGGAGAAAACAGAAAACAGGATAAACATGGCATTTTATTTTATTTGACTACTAAAACAGAAAATAAAAGGTGGGAACAGAGAGTTGTGCTTACTAGATTCATCGCCGTCATACCTCTCAAAAATGATTCATTAATAAGGTTGATCAGGTCTTATTAACAACCACTTCTGATTAGCATGAAACCGAAGAACTTTCGTAAACCACTATGTTACCTCAATGGGGATGTGCATATCCCCTACAATAAGTATATCATATTTCTTCTTGGCAGTAGGTAGAGGTAATTTAAAACTTCCAATAGTGATGGTCGGAGATTCTTCAATAACATTTATACCATTCACTTGGAATTGTTTCTTCGGAAAGTGCACCGTGTGCTCATTACCATTAATATGAAAAGTGACTTTGCTTTTATTGCAATCAATAACAACCCCTGCAGTATTCAAAAAGGGTCTACCAAGGATAATCGACATGTTGTCGTCCTCGGGCATCTCAAGAATAACAAAGTCCGATAAGATAGTAACGTTTGCAACACACATCTAATCACGTTCATGCTCAACGCAAACACCAAATAACATTTATTTAGGTTCATCACTAATTCCGAAGGTAGAGAGAGCGTGCGATGGTGATCACATCAACCTTGGAAACACTTCCAACACACATCGTCACCTCACCCTTAGCTAGTCTCCGTTTATTCCGTAGCTTTTATTTCGAGTTACCAACATTTAGCAACTGAACCGGTATCTAATACCCAGGTGCTACTAGGAGTAATAGTAAGATACACATGAATAAAACGTATATCAAATATACTTCTGTTGACGTTGCCAGCCTTCTTATCTACCAAGTATCTAGGGTTGTTCCGCTTCAGCGACCGCTCTCCTCATAATAGAAGCACTTAGTCTCGGGTTTGGGTTCAACCTTGGGTTTCTTCACTGGAGCAGCAACTGGCTTGCCATCCATGAAGTTTCCCTCCTTGCCCTTGCCCTTCTCGAAACTAGTGGTTTTACTAACCATCAACACTTTGATGCTCCTTCTTGATTTCTACCTTCGCGGTGTCAAACATCGCGAATAACTCAGGGGTTATAATTTCTATCCCTGGCATTTCATAGTTCATCACGAAGCTCTAGTAGCATTGTGGCAGTGACTTGGAGAACTATATCAACCGCTATCTTATCTGGAAGATCAACTCCCACTCGATTCAAGCGATTGTAGCACCCAGACAATCTGAGCACATGCTCACCGATTGAGCTATTCTCCTTTATCTTGCAGGCAAAGAATCTTGTTGGAGGTCTCATACCTCTCAACACGGGCACGAGCCTGAGATCCCAATTTCAGCTCTTAGAACATCTCATATGTTCTGTGACGTTCAAAACGTTTTGGAGCCTCAATTCTAAGCCGTAATGCATGACGCACTGAACTATCAAGTAGTCATCAGAACGTGCCTGTCAGATGTTCACAACATCTACAGACGACGCTTGAGGGGATGGCTCACCGAGCGGTGCATTAAGGACATAAGCCTTCTGTGCAGCAATGAGGACAATCCTCAGGTCACGGACCCAGTCCGCATTATTGCTACCATCATCTTTCAACTCTATTTCTCTAGGAACATATAAAAATCAGGGGAGCTACAACGCGAGCTATTGATCTACAACATAATTTGCAAAGACAACTTAGACTATTGTTCAAGATAATGAGTTTAGTTAATCATATTAAAAACTCCCACTCAAATTGACATCCCTCTGGTCATTCGAGTGTCACATGATCCAAATTCACCAACCCAAGTCCGATCATCACGTGAGATGAGGTGGTTTTAATGGTGAACTTCTTCATGTTGATCATATCTACTATATGACTCATGTTCGACCTTTTGGTCTCTTGTGTTCCGAGGCCATGTCTGTACATGCTAGGCTCATCAAGTTTAACCCGAGTGTTCCGCATGTGCAACACTGGATTGCACCCGTTGTATGCGAACGTAGAGTCTATCACACCCGATCATCACGTGGTGTCTCGAAACGACGAACTTTCGCAACGGTGCACACTCGGGGAGAACACAATTTTATCTTGAAATTTTAGTGAGAGATCACCTTATAATGCTACCGTCGTCCTAAGCAAAATAAGATGCATAAAAGGATTAACATCACATGCAAATCACAAGTGACATGATATGGCCATGAACTTGTGCTTTTGATCTCCATCTACAAAGCACCGGCATGATCTCCATCGTCACGGGCATGACACCATGATCTCCAATATCTTGATCTCCATCAACGTGTCGCCATGAGGTTGTCGCCCCAACTGTTGCTTCTACGACTATTGCTAACTCATAGCGATAAAGTAAAGCAAAAACGGTGAAAATAAATTAAAGACAACCCTATGGCTCCTGCCAGTTGCCGTACTCATCGACATGCAAGTCGTGATATTCTATACAAAATATGATCATCTCATACATCACATATATCTCATCATGTAATTGGCCATATCACATCACAACATACCCTGCAAAAACAAGTTAGACGTCCTCTAATTGTTGTTGCATGTTTTACGTGGCTGCTACAGGTATCTAGCAAGAACGATTCTTACCTACGCAAAAACCACAACGGTGATACACAAATTGCTATTCAACCTTCTCAAGGACCGCCTTTGTCGAATCCGATCCAACTAGAGTGGGAGAGACAGACACTCGCCAGCCATCTTTATGCAACAAAGTCAGATGTCAGTTGATGGAACCGGTCTCTCGTAAGCGTACGAGTAAGGTTGGTCCGGGCTGCTTCATCCCACAATACCGCTGAATCAAGAAAAGACCAAGGGAGGAAGCAATATGAGCATCAACGCCCACAAACTCCTTTGTGTTCTACTCGTGATCTCATCTACGCATAGACCTAGCTCATGATGCCACTGTTGGGGAACGTTGCATGGGAAACAAAAAATTTCCTACGCACACGCAAGATCTATCCATGGTGATGAGCATCTACGAGAGGGAGAGTGGATCTACATACCCTAGTAGATCGCTAAGCGACAGCGTTAAGAAATGCGGTTGATGTAGTCGAACGTCTTCGCGATCCAAATCGCAAGCCATCCCGCGATCCCATCACGATCCGTCTCGCGATCCAATCACGATCCGTCCCGTGATCCAATCACGGTCCTTCCAATCTAGTGCCGAACGGATGGCACCTCCGCGTTCAGCACGCGTATAGCTCGATGACGATCTCCGCCTTCTTGATCCAGCAAGAGGGAGTGGAGAGGTAGATGAGTTCTCCGGCAGCGTGACGGCGCGGCGGCGGTGGTGGTGGAACTATTCCGGCAGGGCTTCGCCTAAGCACCGCCGAAACTAGACTTGAGGAAAAACGATCTAGAGGAAGAAGAGGGCAGCACGTGGCAATTAGGGTTGGGGCTTCCCTCAAATCCTCTAGTATATATAGGAGGAAGGGAGGGGAGGAGCCAGCCTCAAACCCTCCACAAGGAGGATTCGGCCGAACTAGGAGGAGGTGGAGGAGTCCACCTCCAATCCTACTCCAATTTGGGGTTTTTCCTTCTCCCACCTCCTAGCCGCATGGGCCTTGTGGGGCTGGTTTTCCCAGCCCACTAAGGGCTGGTGCACCACCCCTCAGGCCCATGTGGCCTCCCGGCGTGGGTGGCCCCTCCCGATGGCCCTCCGGCACTCCCGGTACACTACCGGAAATACCCGAAACTTTTCCGGTGGCCAAAACGGGACTTCCTATATATCAATCTTTACCTCCGGACTATTCTGGAGCTCCTCGTGACGTCCGGGATCTCATCCGGGACTCCGAACAACCTTTGGTCACCACCATGCATAACTAAATACTACCAAAACGTCACCGAACGTTAAGTGTGCAGACCCTGCGGGTTCGAGAACTATGTAGACATGACCGAGACACCTCTACGGTCAATAACCAATAGCGGGACCTGGATGCCCATATTGGTTCCTACATATTCTACGAAGATCTTTATCGGTTGAACCTCTATGTCAAGGATTCAGTTAATCCCGTATGATGTTCCCTTTGTTCTTCGGTATGTTACTTGCCCATGATTTGATCGTCGGTATCTCTATACCTAGTTCAATCTCGTTCCCGGCAAGTCTCTTTACTCGTTCCGTAATACAATATCCCGTGGCTAACACTTTAGTCACATTGCTTGCAAGGCTTATTGTGATGTTGTATTACCGAGTGGGCCCTGAGATACCTCTCCGTCATACGGAGTAACAAATCCCAGTCTTGATCCATGCCAGCTCAACAGACACCTTCGGAGATACCAGTAGAGCATCTTTATAGTCACACAGTTACTTTGCGACGTTTGATACACACAAGGTATTCCTCCGGTGTCAGTGAGTTGCATGATCGCATGGTCATAGGAACAGATACTTGACATGTAGAAAACAATAGCAATAAACTGACATGATCATATGCTACGTTCATAGTTTGAGTCTTGTCCGTCACATCATTCTCCTAATGATGTGATCCCGTTATCAAATGACATCTCATGTCTATGGCTAGGAAACCTTAACCATCTTTGATTAACGAGCTAGTCTAGTAGAGGCTTACTAGGGACACTTTGTTGTCTATGTATCCACACATGTATTTGAGTTTCCAATCAATACAATTATAGCATGGATAATAAACGATTATCATGAACAAGGAAATATAATAATAACCAATTTATTATTGCCTCTAGGTCATATTTCCAACATTATCTGGTTCTCTATCATTACTAGGTTGAGCATCATCGTGAACATCATCATTATCATTTTCATTATCACTAGGTTGATGTTCACTACCAGACTGAGTTTCAGCATCGGAAATAGAGACCTCATTATTATCAGGAGGTTTTTGTGTCTCAGGTTCACTAGAGGTATGCAAAGTCCTATCATTTTTCTTTTTCTTTTTCTTCTTAGAAGGACTAGGTGCATTAGTATTAATTCTCTGAGAGTCTTGTTCAATTCTTTTAGGATGACCCTCAGGATAGAGTGGTTCTTGGGTCATGCTACCTCCTCTAGTTACTACTCTAGCAACAAAGTCATGCATATTACTATTCATTTCATCAAGCAATTCTTTTTGAGACTTAGCTACTTGTTCTAACTGTGTTTGAACCATAGAGGCATGCTTTCCTACACCTCTAACATCATCACTGATTCTAAATAGCAAGTCACTCAAGTGAGCAATCATATCACAATTGTATTTCAGTTGTTTCAGAACATGAGCATTGAAATGATCTTGCTTCATAATATAGTTATCAAACTCATATAAGCATTGACTAGGAGGTTTATTGTGAGGGATGTCACTTTCATTAAACTTTAATAAAGAATTTACCTCTACCACCTGTGGAGGTGGTGGTGTGTCAAGGCCATGTATTTCTTCAATAGGTTGGAAATTCTTAACATCCTCAGCTTTAATACCTTTTTCCTTCATATATTTCTTTGCCTCTTGCATATCTTCAGGACTGAGAAATAAGATACCCCTCTTCTTCGGAGTAGGTTTAGGCGGTGGTTCAGGAAGAGTCCAATCATCATAATTCTTCAATACATTATTAAATAATTCTTCAGCTTGTTCAACAGTTCGTTCCCTGAAAACACAACCCGCACAACTATCCAGGAAGTCCCTAGAAGCAACGGTTAGTCCATTATAAAAGATATCAAGTATTTCATTTTTCTTGAGAGGATGATCAGGCAAAGCATTAAGCAGCTGGAGAAGCCTCCCCCAAGCTTGTGGGAGACTCTCTTCTTCAATTTGCACAAAGTTAAATATTTCCTGTAAGGCAGCTTGTTTCTTATGAGCAGGAAAATATTTTTCAGAGAAGTAGTAAATCATATCCTGGGGACTACGCACACAACCAGGAGCAAGAGTATTGTACCATGTCTTAGCATCACCCTTTAATGAGAATGGAAACAACTTAAGGATGTAATAGTAGCGAATATTCTCATCATGAGTAAAGAGGGTGGCTATACCATTCAACTTAGTAAGGTGTGCCACTACAGTTTCAGTTTCATAGCCATGGAAAGGATCAGATTCAACCAAAGTAATTAACTCTGGGTCGACAGAGAACTCATAATCCTTATCGGTAACACAGATAGGTGAAGTAGCAAACTTAGGATCACATTTCATTCTAGCAAACTTAGGATCACATTTCATTCTAGCATTCAAAGTCTTTTCCTTATACTTGCATAGCAGTTTCTTAAGATCGTCTCTATCCTTGCAAGAAAGAATTTCTCTAGATATCTCCTCGTCCATAACATAACCTTCAGGTATCTTAGACATTTCAAACTTAGGAGAACTAGGACTAATGGGAGTTTCATAATCTGAAAGCACAACATGCTCCCTTGGTGGTTTTGATAATTCATGACAACATACATTGTCTCTTGGACTAATACTTTTACCTAGTGTATTTCAGATAAAGTCCACAAAGAGGGTTGGCAAAAGGACTGTGGAGATACCCCAAGATGCAAGGAAATGGATTGGCAAAGCTTCAAGGAAGAGGACTCTACATTTTACTTTGTGAGAAATCACTTTGAGTCCATAGGAAAGCCAATACTATTAAAAGGGGGTAAGGTACTGTTGGTGAACAAAATGCTCATACGTGCACAAGTGATAGTCACCAAAAACACCCACAAGCTCTTCCACAAAAGTCTGTCCAAAGTCAAATATCCAAAATCGGTGCAACCAACAATTCCCACTCGGTGCCACCGATTCCCAAACTCAGACAAACCCATGCCAAACCCTAGCACATCGGTGCAACCGATTCCACTTCGGTGCCACCGAGTTTGGGTTGCCAACTTTCTGTTACCTCGATTCACAAAATTGGTACCACCGAGTTTTCTGGATCGGCGTCACCGAGTTGCGCAATCTGACCGTTGGTTACCTAATCGGTACCACCGAGTTTTATATATCGGTCTCACCGAGATTCAAAAGTTGTCACCTTTTGGTCACTTCGGTACCACCGAGATTCACACATCGGTGTCACCGAGTTGGTCACTTAAGGTGTAACGATTGGATTTTTGGAGATGCCTATATATACCCCTTCACCCCCACCCACTCGAAAGAGAAGCACTCAGAACTATTCCATACTTGCCCCAACCAATTTTCTGAGAGAGAGCCACCTACCCTTGTGTTGAGATCAAGCCATTCCACTCCATCCATATGAATCTTGATCTCTAGCCTCCCCAAGTTGCTTTCCACCAAATCAATCTCTTCCACCATAGCCAAATCTGTGAGAGAGTGATTGTGTGTTGAGGAGTCTATCATCTTGAAGCACAAGAGCAAGGAGTTCATCGACATTGCCGAGCCTATTACCTTTTGGAGGGTGGTGCCTCCTAGATTGGTTAGGTGTCGCTTGGGAGCCTCCTACTTCGTGTTGTGGAGTTGAACCAAGAAGTTTGTAAGGGCAAGGAGATCGCCTACTTCGTGAAGATCTACCCATAGTGAGGCTAGTCCTTCGTGGACGGAAGCCGTTATGGAATAGTCAAGGTTGCTACTTCGTGGACCCTTATGGGTGGAGCCCTCCGTGGACTCTCGCGACCGTTACCCTCCGTGGGTTGAAGACTCCATAAACGTGGACGTACGATAGCACCACCTATCGGAACCACGGGAAAAATCTTCGTGTCCCTCATGCGTTTGATCTTCCTATCTCAACTCTTTACTTCATGTGCAATGTCTTTACTTTCCGCTGCTATATTTGTTGACATGCATGTGTAGGGTGTGCTAGACTTGCTATAATTGCTAAAATCTGCCTACTAATTAACTTGGGAAAAGGTTAGGTTTTAAATTCCTGCTAGTAGTCTATTCACCCCCCCTCTAGACACTCTTCTAGTGATCCCTCATAATCATAATTAGTTTCATAAGCTTCATCAGTTTCATCAATTTCATTTTCTTTAGCTCTAGCAATTTGTTCATCAAGAAATTCTCCTAGCGGCACATTATCATCAAGCACGGTACTAGCATCATCATAAGCATCATTCATAGCAGAAGCAGCATCATCAATAACTTGCGACATATCAGGATTACTAGCATGTGGTGGTGTTGCAAGCTTACTCATAACAGAAGGTGAATCAAGTGCAAAGCTAGATGGCAATTCCTTACCTCCCCTCGTAGTAGAGGGAAAAATCTTAGTCTTTTGATTCTTCAGATTCTTCATAGTGATAAATTGATATAAATCCCAAGTGACTCAACAAATATTGCTATGCTCCCCGGCAACGGTGCCAGAAAAAGGTCTTGATAACCCACAAGTATAGGGGATCGCAACAGTTTTCGAGGGTAGAGTATTCAACTCAAATTTATAGATTCGACACAAGGGGAGCCAAAGAATACTTGAGAGTATTAGCAATTGAGTGGTCAATTCAACCACACCTGGAGATAAATATCTGCAGCAAAGTGATCAGAAGCACAGTAATATGATAGGTTTGATAGCAGTAGCAATAGTAACGGTAGCGGTAACAGTAGTAGCAGTAGGAACGGCAGCAACAACAGTAGTAACTTAGCAAGAACAATAAGTGAAAGGTCGTAGGCACTGGATCGGTAACTCGTTGGATGACATTCATCATATAACAGTCATAACCTAGGGCGATACAGAACTAGCTCCGGTTCATCAATGTAATGTAGGCATGTATTCCGTAAATAGTCATACATGCTTATGGAAAAGAACTTGCATGACATCTTTTGTCCTACCCACCCGTGGCAGCAGGGTCCATAAGGGAACTAAGGGATATTAAGGCCTCCTTTTAATAGAGAACTGGAACAAAGCATTAACACATGGTGTATACATGAACTCCTCAAACTACGGTCATAACCGCGAAGTATCCCAAATATTGTCACTATGGGGTTGACGGATCATAACACGTAATAGGTGCATATGACTAGGCAAGATCGGATCAAGAACATTGATATAGAGGTGATAACATAAACGGTTCAGATCTGAAATCATGGCACTCGGGCCCTAGTGACAAGCATTAGGCATAGCAAAGTCATAGCAACATCAATCTCAGAACATAATGGATACTAGGGATCAAGCCCTAACAAAACTAACTTGATTACATGATGAATCTCATCCAACTCCTCACCGACCAGCAAGCCTATGAAGGAATTACTCACTCCCGGTGGGGAGCATCATGGAATTGGCGATGGAGAAGGGTTGGTGATGACGAAGACCGAAGATTCCCCTCTTCGGAGCCCCAAACGGGCTCCAGATCTGGCCTCCCGATGAAGAACATGAGGTGGCGGCGGCTCCGTCTCGTGAAACGCGATAATTCTTTCTCTCCTCTTTTTTTCTGGAAAAATAGGAATTTATAGTGGCGGAGATAGGTCAAGTGGGGCCTCGAGGAGCCCACCACCCACCAGGGCGCGCCGGGAGGGGGCTGGCGCGCCCTGGTGGGTGCTGTGCACCCTGGGCCCCCTCTCCGGTAGTTTCTGGCTCCAATATTCCAAAATAAATCCCCGGAAAGTTTCGTTCCATTCCGAGAACTTTTATTTCTCCAAAAAACAGCACCATGGCAATTCTGCAGAAAACAGCATCAGTCTGAGTTAGTTCCATTCAAATCATGCAAATTAGAGTCCAAAACAAGGGCAAAAGAGTGAGGAAAAGTAGATACGTTGGAGACGTATCAATGCACAAGTAGTATCTCTACTTGGTGCGAAAGTTTTGGCTAGCAAAAGTTCTAAAAGAAACATCGCATGTTAAAGGATCCATGACTATATAACTTCTATGCAAATGTAAGCAATCATGACCATTAGGTTGTCTTCCATGTCCAAGTTCAACACTTGATCATTATTTAATATTTGGTGAGGGTTCACAATCATAGATGATGTCCAAGATAATGTATTTGTATGTGGATCTTCTCTTCTCTATCATAGTCTTGCATAGATTATAACAATCACTAAGGCTATGTTTGTTTTGTTCCCAACAATTTTCATAGCTCATACTTTCTTTTTATGTGAAGTCACTACTTCCCATGAGATAAGTATATGATCTTTCCTATTCTTTTTACTGTCATGCTATGATGATTGGTGCAAGAGAGTAAAGCACACGGACTCAACTATCTTTATTATATAACTCTCATACTCGATTACAAGGGTAGGTAGATCTCAAAGCAAAATCCTAAGCAAAGCAAATCTGAAACTTTATTTCTCTAAACCACGAAATAACTATGGATCAAACTAAAATAAAATATGATGTTAAAAAGTGATGGTGATACGATATCGGGGCGCCTCCCCCAAGCTTGGAACAAGCTAGGGGTGGTGACCATACCCATGTACTCAAGTGTTCTTCGGTGATGGTGGTGGTGATGGAGTAGTGATATGTCTCCAACATATCTATAATTTTTTGCTTGTTCCATGCTGTTATATTATCATTCTTGGATGTTTTACAATCATTTTATAGCAACTTTATATCATTTTTTGGGACTAACCTATTGACATAGTGCCAAAGTGCCAGTTGTTGTTTTTGCTTGTTTTTTACTTCATAGAAAATCAATACCAAACGGAGTCCAATCGCGACGAAACTTTTTGGAGAGTTTTTCTGGACCAGAAGACACCCATGTTGGGGAACGTTGCATGGGAAACAAACATTTTCCTAGGCACACGCAAGATCTATCCATGGTGATGAGAATCTATGAGAGGGAGAGTGGATCTACGTACCCTTGTAGATCGCTAAGCGGGAAGCGTTAAGAAACGCGGTTGATGTAGTCGAACGTCTTCGCAATCCAAATCGCAAGCCGTCCCGCGATCCAATCACGATCCGTCCCGATCTAGCGCCGAACGGGCGACACCTCCGCGTTCAGCACACGTACAACTCGATGATGATCTCCGCCTTCTTGATCCCGCAAGAGGGGGCGGAGAGGTGGATGAGATCTCCATCAGCACGATGGCGTGGTGGTGGTGGTGGAGTTATCCCGGCAGGGCTTCACCTAAGCAGTACCGGAATCTATTTGGTGGAGGAACTAGAGAATAGAGAACTAGCACGTGGCCGTGTACTTTGGGGCTCTATTCCTCTAGTATATATAGGAGGGAGAGGGAGGAGCAAGCCTCCCTGGGGTTTCCCCTAGGGGTCGGCCGAACCAGGGCAAGGAGGAGTCCAATCCACTTCCTACTAGGAAGTGGATTCATATTAGGAAGGAGTCCTATTCCTTCCTATCTCCACCTTTTTTTCTCTAGGGCATATGAGCCCTTATGGGGTCGGTTCCCCAGCCCATTAGGGGCTGGTGCGCCACCTCTTGGGCCCATGTGCCCCCCCCGGGTGGGTGGGCCCCACCCGGTGGACCCCCGGAACCCATTCGTCACTCCCGGTACACTACCGGAAATACCCTAAACTTTTCTGGAACCCAAATACCACTTTCCTATAAATAAATCTTTACCTCCGGACCATTCCGGAGCTCCTCGTGACGTCCGGTATCTCATCCGGGACTCCGAACAACCTTCGGTCACCAACACATATATCTCAATACTTCCGAAACGTCACCGAACGGTAAGTGTGCAGACCCTGCGGGTTCGAGAAATATGTAGACATGACCGAGACACCTCTATGGTCAATAACCAATAGCGGGACCTGGATGCCCATATTGGTTCCTACATATTCTACGAAGATCTTTATCGGTTGAACCTCTATGTCAAGGATTCAGTTAATCCCGTATGCTGTTCCCTTTGTTTTTCGGTATGTTACTTGCCCGAGATTCGATCATCGGTATCTCCATACCTAGTTCAATCTCGTTACCGGCAAGTCTTTTTACTCGTTCCATAATACAAGATCATGTGGCTAACACTTTAGTCACTTTGCTTGCAAGGCTTATTGTGATGTTGTATTACTGAGTGGGCCCTGAGATACCTCTCCGTCACACGAAGTAACAAATCCCAGTCTTGATCCATGCCAACTCAACAGACACCCTCGGAGATACCTGTAGAGCATCTTTATAGTCACCCAGTTACGTTGCAACGTTTGATACACACAAGGTACTCCTCCGGTGTCAGTGAGTTGCATGATCTCATGGTCATAGGAACAAATACTCTGACATGCAGAAACAATAGCAATAAACTGACACGATCATATGCTACGTTCATAGTTTGGGTCTTGTCCATCACATCATTCTCCTAATGATGTGATCCCGTTATCAAATGGCATCTCATGTCTATGGCTAGGAAACCTTGACCATCTTTGATCAACGAGCTAGTCTATTAGAGGCATACTAGGGACACAGTGTTGTCTATGTACCCACACATGTATTTGAGTTTCCAATCAATACAATTATAGCATGGATAATGAACGATTATCATGAACAAGGAAATATAATAATAACCATTTTATTATTGCTTCTAGGGCATATTTCCAACAGTCTCCCACTTGCACTAGAGTCAATAATCTAGCTCACACCACCATGTGATTAACATTGTAATGAATCTAACACCCAATGAGTTTTGGGGTTCGATCATGTTTTGCATGTGAGAGAGGTTCTAGTCAACGGTTTGCAACATTCAGATCCGTGTGTTGTTTGCAAATCTATATGTCATACTGCAGATGCTACCACGCTCCACCTGGAGCTATTCCAAATGGCTGCCCCACTATACGTATCCGGATTGCTACTCAGAGTCATCCGGATTTGTGTCAAAGCTTGCATCGACGTAACCCTTTACGACGAACTCTTTATCACCTCCATAATTGAGAAACATTTCCTTAGTCCTCTAGTTACTAAGGATAATTTTGACCGCTGTCTAGTGATCCACTCCTGGACCACTCTTGTACCCATTGACAGACTCATGGAAAGGCACATACCAGGTGTTGTACACAGCATGGCATACTATACAGAGCCTATGGATAAGGCATAGGGGACGACCTTCGTCCTTTCTCTTTATTCTGCCATGGTCGAGCTTTGAGTCTCACTCAACTCCACACCTTACAAATCAGGCAAGAACTCTTTCTTTGACTGATCCATTTTGAACTTTTTCAAAATCTTGTCAAGGTATGTACTCGTCTTGATCTATCTCTATAGATCCTGATGCCCAATATTTAAGTAGCTTCATTCCAGGTCTTCCTTTGAAAAACTCCTTTCAAACAACCCTTTATGCTTTCCAGAAATTCTACATCATTTCTGATTAATAATATGTCATCCACATATACTTATCAGAAATTCTATAGTGCTCCCACTCACTTTATTGTAAATACAAGTTTCTCATAAACTTTGTATAGACCCAAAAACTTTGATCACCTCATCAAAGCGTATATTCCAACTCCGAGATGCTTGCTCTAGTCCATAGAAGGATTGCTAGAGCTTGCATATTTTAGCATCCTTAGGACTGACAAAACCTTCCGGTTGTATCACATACAACCTTTCCTCAAGGAAACCGTTAAGGAAACGATGTTTTGACATCCATCTGCCAGATTTCATAATCGAAAAATGCAGCAACTGCTAACATAATTCCAACAGACTTTAGCATCGCTACGGGTGAGAAAGTCTCATCGTAGTCAACTCCTTGAACTTTGTCGGAAACTTCTTTGCGACAAGTCGAGCTTTATAAATGGTGACATTTACCATCAGCGTCTGTCTTCTTCTTAAAGATCCATTTGTACTCAACGACCTGCCGTTTAACGGGCAAGTCTACCAAAGTCCATACTTGGTTTTCATACATGGATCCTTTCTCGGATTTCATGGCTCCTAGCCATTTGTTGGAATCCGGGCCCACCATCGCTTCTTCATCGCTCATAGGTTCACTGTTGTCTAACAACATGACCTCCAAGACAGGATTGCCGTACCACTCAGGAGCGGTACGATTCCTTGTCGTCCTATGAGGCTCAGTAGTAACTTGATCTAAAGTTTCATGATCATCATCATTAGCTTCCTCTTCATTTGGTGTAGGCGCCGCATAAACATCTTTCTGCGTCATGCTACCATCCAACTGAAGTGACGGTTCAATAACCTCATCAAGTTCTACCTTCCTCCCACTCAATTCTTTCGAGAGAAACCTTTTCTCGAGAAAGGACCCATTTTAAGCAACAAACACTTTGCCCTTGGATCTGAGATATAAGGTATACCCAACTGTTTCCTTAGGGTATCTTATGAAGATGCACTTTTCCGCTTTGGGTTCGAGCCTATCAGTCATAAGCGTCGCATTCCCAAACTCTGAGAAATGACAGCTTAGGTTTCTGCGAAACCAAATTTCATACGGTGTCATCTCAACGGACTTAGATGGTGCCCTATTTTAAAGTGAATGTATTTGTCTCTAATGCATAACCCCAAAACGATAGTGGAAAAACGATAAGAGACATCATAGTACACACCATATCCAATAGAGCACGACTACGACGTTCGGACACACCATCGCACAATGGTGTTCCAGGTGCCGTGAGTTGTGAAACAATTTCCACATTGTCTTAAGTTGCATACCAAACTCGTCACTCAGATATTTATCTCCACGATCATATCGTAGACATTTTATCTTCTTGTCATGATGATCTCAAACTTCACTCTGAATTTGTTTGAACTTTTCAAACGTTTCAGACTTGTGTTTCATTAAGTAAATATCCCCATATCTACTCAAATCATCAGTGAAGGTAAGAAAATAGCGATATCCACCGCACGCTTCAACACTTATTGGACTGCATACATCAACATGTATCATTTCCAATAAGTCACTTGCCCACTCCATCAAGCCGGAAAACGGGGTTTTAGTCATCTTGCCCATGAGGCATGGTCCGCATGTCTCAACCGATTCGAAATCGAGTGAGTCCAAAGATCCATCAGCATGGAGTTTCTGCATGCGCTTTACACCAATATGACCTTTAGCGGTAGTGCCACAAGTATGTGGTACTATCATTATTAACTTTGCATCTTTTGGCATCAATATTATGAACATGTGTATCACTACGATCGAGATTCAATGAACCATTCACATTAGATGCATGACCATTGAAGGTATTATTCATGTAAACAGAATAACCATTATTCTCTGACTTAAATGAATAACCGTATTGCAATAAACACGATCCAATCATGTTCATGCTCAACACAAACACCAAATAACACTTATTTAGGTTCAACACTAATCCCAAAGGTAGAGGGAGCGTGCGATGGTGATCACATCAACCTTGGAAACACTTCCAACACACATCGTCACCTCGCCCTTAGCTAGTCTCCGTTTATTCCGTAGCTTTTATTTCGAGTTACTAACATTAGCAACTGAACCGGTATCTAATACCCAGGTGCTACTAGGAGTACTAGTAAGGTACACATCAATAATACGTATATCAAATATACTTCTGTTGACGTTGCCAGCCTTCTTATCTACCAAGTATCTAGGGTTGTTCCGCTTCAGCGACCGTTCTCCTCATAATAGAAGCACTCAGTCTCGGGTTTGGGTTCAACCTTGGGTTTCTTTACTAGAGCAGCAACTGGCTTGCCATCCATGAAGTTTCCCTCCTTGCCCTTGCCCTTCTCGAAACTAGTGGTTTTACTAACCATCAACACTTGATGCTCCTTCTTGATTTCTACCTTTGCGGTGTCAAACATCGCGAATAGCTCGGGGATCATTATTTCCATCCCTGGCATTTCATAGTTCATCACGAAGCTCTAGCAGCTTTGTGGCAGTGACTTGGAGAACTATATCAACCACTATCTTATCTGGAAGATCAACTCTCACTCGATTCAAGCGATTGTAGCACCCAGACAATCTAAGCACATGCTCACCGATTGAGCTATTCTCCTTCATCTTGCAGGCAAAGAATCTTGTTGGAGGTCTCATACCTCTCAACACGGGCACGAGCCTGAGATCCCAATTTCAGCTCTTAGAACATCTCATATGTTCCGTGACGTTCAAAACGTTTTGGAGCCTCAATTCTAAGCCGTAATGCACGACGCACTGAACTATCAAGTAGTCATCAGAACGTGCCTGTCAGATGTTCACAACATCTACAGACGACGCTTGAGGGGGTGGCGCACCGAGCGGTGCATGAAGGACATAAGCCTTCTGTGCAGCAATGAGGACAATCCTCAGATCACGGACCCAGTCCGTATCATTACTACCATCATCTTTCAATTCTATTTTCTCTAGGAACGTATAAAAACAGGGGAGCTACAGCGCGAGCTATTGATCTACAACATAATTTGCAAAGTCACTTTGACTATGTTCATGATAATGAGTTCAATTATTCATATTACTTAAGAACTCCGACTCAAATCAATATCACTCAGGTTGTCTAAGTGTGACATGATCCAAATCCACCAACCCAAGTCCGATCATCACGTGAGATGAGGTGGTTTCAATGGTGAACATCTCCATGTTGATCATATCTACTATATGACTCATGTTCGACCTTTCGGTCTCTTGTGTTCCGAGGCCATATCTGTACATGCTAGGCTCGTCAAGTTTAACCCGAGTGTTGTGCATGTGCAACACTGGCTTGAACCCGTTGTATGCGAACATAGAGTCTATCACACCCGATCATCACGTGGTGTCTCGAAACGACGAACTTTCACAACGGTGCACACTCGGGGAGAACACAATTTTATCTTTAAATTTTAGTGAGGGATCACCTTATAATGCTACCGTCGTCCTAAGCAAAACAAGGTGCATAAAAGGATTAACATCACATGCAAATCATAAGTGACATGATATGGCCATGATCTTGTGCTTTTGATCTCCATCTCCAAAGCACCGACATGATCTCCATCGTCACCGGCATGACACCATGATCTCCGTCATCTTGATCTCCATCAACGTGTCGCCATGAGGTTGTTGCGCCAACTATTGCTTCTACAACTATTGCTAACTCATAGCGATAAAGTAAAGCAAAACGGCGAAAATAAATTAAAGAAAACCCTATGGCTCCTGCCGGTTGTCGTACTCATCGACATGCAAGTCGTGATTATCTATACATAAAATGATCATCTCATACATCACATATATATCATCATGTCATTGGCCATATCATATCACAACATACCCTGCAAAAACAAGTTAGACGTCCTCTAATTGTTGTTGCATGTTTTACGTGGCTGCTATGGGTATCTAGCAAGAACGATTCTTACCTACGCAAAACCACAACAGTGATACACAAATTGCTATTCAACCTTCTCAAGGACCGCCTTTGTCGAATCCGATCCAACTAAAGTGGGAGAGACAGCACCCGCCAGCCATCTTTATGCAACAAAGTCACATGTCAGTTGATGGAACCGGTCTCTCGTAAGCGTACGAGTAAGGTTGGTCCGGGCCGCTTCATCCCACAATACCGCTGAATCAAGAAAAGACCAATGGATCAAGCAATCTGAGGATCAACGCCTACAAACTCCTTTGTGTTCTACTCGTGATCTCATCTACACATAGACCTAGCTCATGAGGCCACTGTTGGGGAACGTTGTATGGGAAACTAAAATTTCCTACGCACACGCAAGATCTATCCATGGTGATGAGCATCTACGAGAGGGAGAGTGGATCTACGTACCCTTGTAGATCGCTAAGCAAGAAGCCTTAAGAAATGCGGTTGATGTAGTCGAACGTCTTCGCGATCCAAATCGCAAGCCGTCCCGCGGTCCAATCACGATCCATCCCGATCTAGCGCCGAACGGACGGCACCTTCGCGTTCAGCACACGTACAGCTCGATGACGATCTCCGCCTTCTTGATCCAGCAAGAGGGGGCGGAGAGGTGGACGAGATCTCCAGCAGCACGACGGCATGGTGGTGGTGGTGGAGTTATCCCGGTAGGGCTTCGCCTAAGCACTATCGGAATCTATTTGGTGGAGGAACTAGAGAATAGAGAACTAGCACGCGGCCGTGTATTTTGGGGCTCTATTCCTCTAGTATATATAGGAGGGAGAGGGAGGAGAAAACCTCCCTAGGGTTTCCCCTAGGGGTCGGCCGAACCAGGGCAAGGAGGAGTCCAATCCACTTCCTACTAGGAAGTGGATTCATATTAGGAAGGAGTCCTATTCCTTACTATCTCCACCTTTTTTTCTCTTGGGCATATGGGCCCTTATGGGGTCGGTTCCCCAGCCCATTAGGGGCTGGTGCGCCACCTCTTGGGCCCATGTGCCCCCCCGGGGTGGGTGGGCCCCACCCGGTGGACCCCCGGAACCCATTCGTCACTCCCGGTACACTCCCGGAAATATCCGAAACTTTTCCGGAACCCAAATACCACTTTCCTATATATAAATCTTTACCTCCGGACCATACCGGAGCTCCTCGTGACGTCCGGAATCTCATCCGGGACTCCGAACAACCTTCGGTCACCAACACATATATCTCAATACAACCGAAACGTCACCGAACGTTAAGTGTGCAGACCCTGCGGGTTCGAGAACTATGTAGACATGACCGAGACACCTCTACGGTCAATAACCAATAGCGGGACCTGACGAGGATATGTACCTAGGGTAGGGTATTAGGCCTGTCTTGCATACCGCACCTAAGGACACCACATTGGAGAACTACAAGACTACAAGAGAGATTCCGACTGAACTAGCCATGGCATATGAGTCACTCGACATATGTTCACTCGGAAGACCCCCCCTACACTCGACAGTAAACTCTCACTCGGAGCGGTCGCCAATCACTCGACTGTAGAAGACCGGGAGTCTCCCCAGGGAGGCCAACGGGCAGGCGTTACGCTCGCCGCCTTAACTGGCATTTATTGTATACGTTACCAGTAACGTCCCTCTTTACTCCCCACAATCAATCCCTTAGATGCCGGACGTTTATGAGGGGCAGCGCGCTCTATATAAGCCACCCCTCCCCACTGGCACAAGGGTTCGCAATCCTTTGTAAACACAACACACGTATCACTCGACAGAGTAAGCTCCCCGGAGCACCTGAGACGTAGGGCTGTTATCACTTCCGAGTGAGGCCTGAACTCATACATCTGTGTGTACATCCTCGCCGTAGCTAGGACTCTGCCCTCTCCTTTCGTACCCCTACCATCTACTGTTAGACACGTTCCCACGACAGTTGGCGCCCACCGTGGGGCGGCGTCTAAGCAACTTCCGGCAAGGTTGCAGTTTATCATCTTCACCATGTCTCCCGACGGCAGTTTGATCCGGGGCTGCGAGATCCGTCTCGGTGCGTTCACCTTCATCGCCGACGACTCCGCATGGCTCCAAGAGGCCCCTCTCGACGTTGAGGCTCTCCCCGTCCGCGGGGCGATGCACTTCAGCGCGAGTTCATGCGGCGTTCTCCTTCGTCAGCTGTCGACTCCGTACATGTCGGCTCCAGCGTCGTCCACTCTCCCCGCTGTTCGTCGCCGCAAGCGATCCGGTCGTTCGCGGCTCCAGCGATGGGTGAGGCACGTGGAGGCGCACCAGGCGTCGACTCCGCAGATCGCGGCTATCGAGCCCGCCGAGCCACTTCATGGCGCATTCGACTCGGCATCAGATTCATCCGAGCTCCTTTCTGAGTGCGAGAGCTGCGATCCTGCAGCAGAAGTTTTCATGGCGGGTTCTCATCAGAGCCCACCCGGCTATGGCCGTGGCGGCCGTGAGCGTGGCGGCCCGTCGAATGATCAGCAGCACAGGGATGAGGGGGTCCTCCAAACCCCCATCATCGGCACGACTGCGGAAGCCCAGGCTCTGGAGGCTGCGCGTCTCGCCACCTTGGCAGAGCGCACTCGCCTCGAGGAGATGCAGAGGTCACTCGACGAGCGCACTCGACAGCGCCGCGAGCGTCAGCTGTTCCCTCCAGTCGACGGCAATCGTCAGGTATACCGTACTCCGATTCAGAATGTTGCAGCGGCGGCTAGGATTGCAGATTCTATACAGCCGTCCGATTCAGAGGCCGGCAGAGGACTCGAGCAGATCCGAACCCTGCTTGGGGCGGCTCGACAGCAGAACTCCGTTGTCTCTCAGTCGCGCAACAGGATTCACAGCGAATCAGTTAGAGCAGACACAGTCCAATCGGCCCACAGTCCAGGATCACCTCAGCGTCGCGGAGGCAGAGATTACCGCAACGATCAGTACAGAGGTCAGAATGCATCAACCAGACTGAAGTGCTTGCCTCCTTTATATTGGTATAAAGGATGCAACGGTACGAGCCTATAGAACAGGTCGACAGGCGCTGGTGGTGGATCCGGTGGTAGGAGGCACTCGTCTCCGCAAAGTTCTCATGGATGGAGGAAGTGGCCTGAATATTCTGTACGCTGATACCCTCAAAGGGATAGGCATTCCGATGTCCAGGCTCAGCGAAAGCAATATGCAATTCCACGGGGTCATCCCTAGGAAAAAGGCCAAGTCACTCGGACAGATTGCGCTGGATGTGGTGTTCGGCACTGACAAGAACTTTCGCAAAGAGAAGCTGACATTTGAGGTTGTAGACTTCAAGAGTGCATATCATGCCATCCTTGGCCGTCCAGCGTATGCACGTTTCATGGCCCGCCCGTGTTACGTGTATCTCAAGCTGAAGATGCCCGGGCCCAAGGGTGTGATCACAGTCACAGGCAATCGACAGAGGGCTGAGGAGTGCCTCCAACAGGGCTCCAAGATCGCCGACATGCAGATGGCTGTGGTCGAGTTAGAAGAGTACAAGAAGACTGCTGATCCCGCTGATCTGTTGCGTTCCAAGAAGCCCACCACCGAGTCAGCTTTTCAGTCCGCAGGAGACTTGAAGCAAGTGCACATTCACCCGACAGATCCTACTGCTGCTCCGACCAACATCTCAACCACACTCGACAGCAAATAGGAAGCCGAGCTCATCCAGTTCCTCCGTGAGAACTGGGACATCTTCGCATGGAAGCCCGCTGACATGCCTGGTGTACCCAGGGGACTGGCTGAGCACCGTTTGAGAGTTGATCCGAAGGCCAAGCCTGTAAAAGAACACTTACGCCGGTCGGCAACAGAGAAGCGGAAGGCAATCGGCGAGGAGGTGGCTCGACTCTTGGAGGCCAAGTTCATTCGCGAGGTCTACCACTCCGAGTGGCTTGCGAATGTCGTCATGGTCCCCAAGAAGGACAAGTCACTCCGAATGTGTATAGACTTCAAGCATATCAATCGGGCCTGCCCAAAAGATCATTTCCCGCTCCCCCGCATCGACCAGATTGTAGACTCGACTGCGGGGTGCGAGCGTTTGTCTTTTCTCGATGCATACTCTGGCTATCATCAGATCCGTCTGTTTGGTCCAGATGAAATAAAAACGGCCTTCATCACCCCTTTCGGGTGTTTCTGTTACATCACCATGCCTTTTGGTCTGAAGAATGCTGGTGCTACTTTCATGCGCATGATTCAGAAGTGTCTCCTCGACTAGATCAGTCGGAATGTCGAGGCCTACATGGATGATATCGTAGTCAAGTCTCGCAAAGGTTCCGACCTGCTGACTGACTTGGCGGAAACATTCGCCAACTTAAGAAGATATGACCTCAAGCTGAATCCAACCAAGTGTACTTTTGGAGTTCCGGGTGGAAAGTTGCTCGGTTATCTCGTTTCCGAACGAGGAATCGACATCAACCCCGAGAAGATCGGTGCCATCGTCCGAATGAAACGCCCCGAGCGTATTCACGATGTCCAGAAGCTTACTGGTTGCCTGGCAGAGCTGAGCAGATTCATTTCTCGTCTTGGAGAGAAGGCACTCCCTTTGTACCGACTGATGAAGAAATCCGATACTTTCGAGTGGAATTCAGAGGCAGAAGCAGCGTTTGTCCAGCTCAAAGCCCTGCTCTCCACCCAGCCGGTGCTTGCCGCTCCACACAGCAAAGAACCCCTGCTCCTGTACATTGCAGCCACCAATCAGGTCGTCAGTACAGTTCTTACTATCGAGCGAGAAGAAGAAGGCAAGGCCTACAAAGTCCAGCGCCCAGTTTATTACATCTCTGAAGTGTTGACTCCTTCTAAGCAAAGGTACCCACATTACCAGAAGCTTGTTTATGGTATATATCTATCAGTGAAGAAAGTGGCGCACTATTTTCAAGATCACTCAGTCTCAGTCGTCAGTGATGCACCTTTGAATGAAATCCTCAACAATCGAGACGCGACTGGTCGAGTGGCCAAATGGGCCATTGAACTTCTTTATTTTGATATCAAGTTTGAAGCGAAGAAAGCCATTAAAACTCAAGCACTTGCTGACTTCGTGGCCGAGTGGATAGAACAGCAGCAGCCAGTCCGGATCCACTCGGAACACTGGACCATGTTCTTTGACGGCTCGAAGATGCTGAACGGTTCTGGTGCTGGTGTGGTATTGGTGTCTCCCAAGGACGATAAACTCAGCTATGTCCTCCAGATTCACTTTGATTCCTCCAATAATGAAGCTGAGTACGAAGCACTCCTTTACGGGTTGCGTATGGCCATCTCGCTCGGCGTCCGTCGCCTGATGGTATACGGTGACTCGGATTTGGTGGTCAATCAAGTGATGAAGGAGTGGGATGTCAGAAACCCCGCCATGACCGGATATTGCAATGCAGTAAGAAAGCTTGAGAAGAAGTTTGAGGGTTTGGAACTCCATCACGTTCCCCGAGTGAAGAACCAGGCAGCTGACGAACTGGCAAAAATCGGTTCCACTCGGAAGCCTGTGCCCAGCAATGTGTTCCTGGAGCATTTGCACTCTCCTTCAGTACAAGAGGACCCCTTCACCGAAGAGCCCCCGCAGCCTATAAGCGCCTCCAATCCGACTGAAGTTGATGTCCCAGCAGTTATAGATCTGGTCAGTGAGATTCTGGTGATAACTCCCGATTGGACGGTGCCCTACATCGCGTACATCCTCAGGCGAGAACTTCCAGAAGACGAAGTTGAAGCTCGACAGATTGTCCGCAGATCCAAAGCTTTCACTGTTATGAATGGGCAGCTCTACAGAAAGAGCGTAACCGGCGTGGCTCAGCGATGCATTTCTCCCGAAGAAGGTCGACTGATTCTGGAGGAAATTCACTCGGGAACTTGCGGCCATCATGCGTCCTCTCGGACGATTGTTGCCAAGGCTTACCGAGCTGGTTTCTTCTGGCCGTGCGCCAATGAGATGGCTAAGGATATTGTGCAGCACTGTGAAGGATGCCAATTCTATGCAAACTTGTCGCACAAGCCTGCGTCTGCCTTGAAGACCATTCCACTCGTCTGGCCGTTCGCTGTATGGGGATTGGATATGATCGGACCTCTCCGCACGGGCCAGAGTGGTTTCACGCACCTTCTGGTAGCAGTCGACAAGTTCACTAAATGGATTGAGGCCAAGCCTATCAGGAAGCTGAATTCTCGCACAGCCACCAAATTCATGAGGGAAAAAATATTCAGATACGGAGTTCCCCATAGTATCATCACGGACAATGGTTCTAATTTTGATTCGGAAGAGTTTAGAGCCTTTTGCTCCTCTCAAGGCACTCGGGTGGATTACGCATCCGTTGCGCACCCCCAGTCAAACGGTCAGGTCGAGCGAGCAAATGGCCTTATCCTTCAAGGGTTGAAGCCTCGACTCATGCGCGAACTCAATCACGCAGCTGGAGCTTGGGTTGCAGAATTACCGTCTGTTCTGTGGGGCTTGAGGACAACTCCAAATCGGTCAACTGATCGCACTCCTTTCTTCATGGTGTATGGGGCTGAAGCTGTCCTACCGAGTGATGTTCTTCACAATTCTCCTCGGGTGGACCTTTACTCGGAGGTTGAAGCTGAGCAAGCACGCCAGGATGCTGTGGATCTCCTTGAGGAAGAGCGGGAAATGGCTTTGATCCGGTCGACTGCATACCAGCAAGATCTGCGTCGCTTCCATGCAAGGCACGTCAGGAGTCGGACCTTCCACGAAGGTGACCTCGTGCTCCGAGTGGATCAGCAGCGGCCTCACAAGCTAGCCCCTGCGTGGGAAGGCCCTTTCGTCGTCACCAAGGTGCTGAACAATGGAGCCTACCACCTCTTCAATCTCAAGAAGAACGCTGACGAGCCACGGGCCTGGAACGCGGATCTGCTTCGTCGGTTCTACACTTGAAGATTGATCTGTCTGATGTAATAAGAGTAAACTGTTTTGATTATCAAGGATACGACTCCTGCAGTCTTTTGTCGATTCCGATCGCACAATTCTGAGTTCAAGAATACTCCGAGTGCGAACGATTTTACACTCGGGAGGCTTAGCCGCGATTCCGCATCGCCTAAGTTTAAATCTACTCTGAGTGATGGGCGATCCTCACACTCGGAGGCTTAGCTGCGACTCCGTGTCGCCTAAGTTCAGAACCTCGTCGGGTGAATATCATCGCATTCACTCGGGGGCTTGGCTGCGAATCCGCTTCGCCCAAGTTAAAACTCTACTCCGAGTGATGAACGATCCTCACACTCGGCGGCTTAGCTGCGAATCCGCTTCGCCTAAGTTATAAACATACTCCGAGTGATGGGCGATCCTCACACTCGGGGGCTTAGCTGCGACTCCGTGTCGCCTAAGTTCAGAACCTCATCGAGTGAATAGCTTCACTCGAAAGCTTAGCCACGATTCCGCATCGCCTAAGTTTAAATCTACTCCAAGTGATGGGCGATCCTCACACTCGGGGGCTTAGCTGCGACTCCGTGTCGCCTAAGTTCAGAACTTCGTCGAGTGAATAACTTCACTCGAAAGCTTAGCCGCGATTCCGCATCGCCTAAGTTTAAATCTACTCCGAGTGATGGGCGATCCTCACACTCGGGGGCTTAGCTGCGACTCCGTGTCGCCTAAGTTCAGAACCTCGTCGAGTGAATAGCTTCACTCGAAAGCTTAGCCGCGATTCCGCATCGCCTAAGTTTAAATCTACTCCGAGTGATGGGCGATCCTCACACTCGGGGGCTTAGCTGCGACTCCGTGTCGCCTAAGTTCAGAACTTCGTCGAGTGAATAACTTCACTCGAAAGCTTAGCCGCGATTCCGCATCGCCTAAGTTTAAATCTACTCCGAGTGATGGACGATCCTCACACTCGGGGGCTTAGCTGCGACTCCGTGTCGCCTAAGTTCAGAACCTCGTCGATTGAATAGCTTCACTCGAAAGCTTAGCCGCGATTCCGCATCGCCTAAGTTTAAATCTACTCCGAGTGATGGGCGATCCTCACACTCTGGGGCTTGGCTGCGAATCCGCTTCGCCCAAGTTAAAAACATACTCCGAGTGACGAGCGATCCTCACACTCTGGGGCTTGGCTGCGAATCCGCTTCGCCCAAGTTAAAAACATACTCCGAGTGACGAGCGATCCTCTCACTCGGGGGCTTGGCTGTGAATCCGCTTCGCCCAAGTTAAAAACATACTCCGAGTGACGAGCGATCCTCTCACTCGGGGGCTTGGCTGCGAATCCGCTTCGCCCAAATTAAAAACATACTCCGAGTGACGAGCGATCCTCCCACTCGGGGGCTTGGCTGCGAATTCGCTTCGCCCAAGTTTAAACGCTACTCCGAGTGATGAGCGATCCTCACACTCGGGGGCTTAGCCGTGATTCCGCATCACCTAAGTTATAAACTACTCCGAGTGATGAGCGATCCTCACACTCGGGGGCTTAGCCGTGATTCCGCATCACCTAAGTTATAAACTACTCCGAGTGATGAGCGATCCTCACACTCGGGGGCTTAGCCGTGATTCCGCATCACCTAAGTTATAAACTACTCCGAGTGATGAGCGATCCTCACACTCGGGGGCTTAGCCGTGATCCCGCATCACCTAAGTTATAAACTACTCCGAGTGACGAGCAATCCTCTCACTCGGAGGCTATCTGCGAACCAGTCTTCGCCTAAGTTCTCATACTCACTCCCGAATGATGAGCGGTCCTCTCACTCGGGGGGCTTAGCTGCGAGTCAGTCCTCGCCTAAGTCCGAAATCAATCAAACAAATTTAAGACCCCTGCCGATGTCGCCGCCACTCGACAGCGGTCTCGGGGACTACACCCAGTGGGTGCACTCCGCGTGCCCCCACTGGACCAGAAACCACTCGACAAGACCTGATCTACTCGAGAGGAAATCAAGCAAAGGACTGAAAAACAAATTCAGATAAATCCAGAGTATTCAGCATGGATAAAAGTTGCCCATGCAAATGACGAAAGTACTCGGGCCCAAGACCCGAAAGAAGTTTTAACGATACACCACCACTCGGCATACCGAGGCAAATTAAAGTTTTTGATCACCAGCAAAGCTTTCTCAAGCTCCAGTGGGACTTGCAGGTTCGACGAAGGTGTCCAGGTCGATCCCGTCAGCGATCCGAGTGGCCGCTTCGATGAAGGTCTCCATGAAGTCCTGGAACTGGAGTTTCTTTGTGTTGGCCACCTGAAGTGCTTTCAGTTTGTCCTCCTTGACCTCCTTGCAATGGACCCTGACGAGTGAAAGCGCTATATCGGCTCCGCAACGTGCAGCAGATTTCTTCCATGCCTGCACTCGACCAGGGAGCTCGTCAAGCCGAGTCATCATTGACTCGAGGTCAGCCTAAAGTGAGTCTTCCGGCCACAACTCCTTGTCGACCTTCTCCATTGCACCTCGCAGTCGAGCGATGTACTCCCGGACTCCTGCGACTCAAGCTTCAAGCCGGAACATGTTCATAGCCACAGCATCTCCAACAGGTGACTTGGAAGGGTCCAGATTGGGCTCGACCGCCTCGGTCTCCTTTTCTCGAAATCCTTGCAGAATTCTACATGAAGAAGATGGAAAGAATTAGTCATGATACTGTTCCCTGAAAATCAATGGAATTCACTCGACTGGATGAAGTTGGGATTAATGGAATTCACTCGACTGGAGAAAATTACCTTCAAGCAAAACATACATCTTCTGGACGTAATCCCCCAGATAGGTCTCCAAGCCCTTTGCTCTCTTGGTTGCTTGGTCAAGCCTTTTGCTCCAGTCAGCTCGCTCCTGCTTCAGCTTCGTGTTCTCTTCCTCAAGCTTGCTGGCCGCGGTGAGCTTCTTCTCGGCAGCTTCAGTCTTCTCCCTCGCCGTCTTCTGAGCATCGGCGAGTGATCTGTCTTTGTCCTCCAGTGCCTTCTTCATGATATCTAAAGCAATAGCATTGTTGAGTCGCGCTCGGAGTCGACGGTTTTCAGCATGCACGTCTGCTCGAGTGGAGTCACTCGGTTCAAAGATAGAAGAAACAAATAATGAAGTACTCAATTAACAAAGTTTACCTCCTGAAGCCTTCAGATCAGCTTGCGCACGCTCCAGGTCTCTCCTCGTCAGTTCCAAGTCGAGCTGAAGCTGAATCTTCTCCTTCTCCAAGTCAGCATATCGAGTACCGAGCTCACAGGCCTTCTGAGATCAACGACAAAAACAATTCAGTGGACAGAAATATGGGCTTCGAGTCCAAGTTCTAAGACTCCCGCCGACTGCCCGCAGTCGATGGCAGTCTCGGGGACTACACCCAGTGGGTGCACTCAGCGTGCCCCCACCGGGACGGTATCCACTCGGAACGGTCCGCCCGATCCGAGTGACGGCCGAACAAAAAAAAAAGAAGAGAGATTGTCCACTCGACCAGGTCAGCCCTAGCCGAGTGCGTGACAAGAGATTACCAGTCGACAGACAGAAAACTCCCAGTGGGTGCAGAAGTCAAGTCATGGTAGACGGAAAACGACACAATCAAAAGCACACTTACAAGTGCACTTACTTGGACGTTCGCCCGAAGCGCTGAGCTAGCGTCGTAAGCCAGCTTGCTGGCCTCGTACGCCTCCTTCGTACGCTGCATCATATGTTCGGCCTGCATCATCGCCTCCTTAGCAGCTCCATTCTGGTCTTTTGGAACACGGTGCAGAGAGAAGATGGTCTGCGAAGGGAGCGGCGATGTAGTCGGAAGGACTGGCGCTTGCGAGGCTAGCGCTTGGGAGACAAGCGCTTGTGGCGGACTGGCGAGCTCCACGGCCATCTGGGTCGGTGCTGTAATCGGTACAGTCGGAGACGGGGCTGCGGGGTCGGTATCCATTGGCTCTGCATGTCACCAGTCGACATATCACATGACTGTCGAATGGTTTGAAAAGAATGTCAAATGACAATATGCCATACTTTGGCGAGAAGTAGCTGCGTCCGGCGTGTCCTTCTCCGCGCTTTCCTCTCTTCACCCCGGCGATGTCACCGAGGTAGCGGACCTGACGATCAAGATCCACTCGGTCAGCAAAAATATGAAGCTCAGCAACAAGTTAAGCGAAGAGCAAGGATACTTACGTTGAAGCAATCGGCACGTCAACCTTGATTCTGGGGAGAGCCTTCCGGGGCTTGGTGGTGGTGACCTTGGGCCGCTTGGCAACTTTTTCAATCGGCTCTGGCGTCGACGTCCGACTGCGCTTGGAGCTCCTGGTGGTCGACCCCCCGGCCCGACCCCGGTCGAGTGTTGGGTCGTGACGCTGCTTGGAACGCCCTTCAGTACGCGGAGGAGACACGACTTCAACTTCATCGCTCCCCGACGAGTCGTCACCGTTGCCTTTGCTGTCCTCGGCGTAGCTGATGCTGTCACTGTCGCTCTCGCTCCCCGCTCCTTCAAGGTTCTGACCGCCATTCGGCACGGGTGAATACATGTTCGTGAGCTCCTGCAAAGATTCAAGTCAGTCAGCTGAAGACATATTCACTCGACAAGATACAAAAGCAATCGACAATGACATGACTCACCACATTCGGCGGATTTGCAGCTGAGAAAGGCGATACTCTTTTGGAACCCCGGGGGTTGTCTCGCGCACCAGTGATGCCGCGCAGCCAAAGCGTGATGGTTTCCCCTGAGACATCTTCCGGGTGGGTACGAGTGGTATCGTCGACTCCTGAGTAATGCCACATCGGATGGTCCCGCGCCTGGAGCGGCTGGATCCGTCGACCCAGGAACACCTCCAACAGATCCAAACCGGTCACTCCATCACGAATCAGATTCACAACACTGTTCATCAAGATCCCCACATTGGCCTTCTCTTCCTCGGCCACGGTCAGAGATGGGGGCGCAGTGGGTCGATCCAGCGTGAAGGGAGGAAGGCCAGTCGACATGTTTGGGGACGTGACGTCGTGGCAGTAGAACCAGGTCGACTGCCAGCCCCGCACCGACTCCGGAAGGGTGAGCGCTGGGAAGGCACTCCCCGTCCTCTTCTGAAGACCCAAACCCCCGCATAGCTGGATGACGTTGGTTCTATTATCACTAGCGTGGGCCTTCTTTACCGACTGAGAACGGATGGTAAAGATGTGCTTGAACAGACCCCAGTGGGCGGGACAACCCAAGAAACATTCACACATCGTCACGAACGCGGCGAGATACGCAATTGCGTTGGGAGGAAAATGATGCAACTGAGCCCCGAAGAAATTCAGAAAACCGCGAAAGAAGGGATGCGGGGGCAGAGCAAAACCTCTCTCCAAATGGGTGGTCAGGAGGACCCGCTCGCCCTCGCGCGGCTCCGGCTCCGCTTCCGTCCCCGGCAACCTCCACGACCCGGCCGCAATCAGGCCGTCAGCGACGAGCTTCTCCACGTCCAACGCCGTCACGGTTGACGGCAGGAAATCGCCCTGCATCCATCCGGGCGGCGCTGCGGCCCGGGCGCTCGAGGGTTTCTTCCCCTTCGTCGTCTTCTTGGGCGCCATTGTCGCGGCAACGAGCGGATTCGATCTGAGCAGCGCGGCGGCGGAGCAGAAGAAGCGGAGGAGACGAGGGGAAAATGAGCGCACTGTCGCCAATTCCCCTCCCCTCTCGTTTTTTATGTCCGTCGACCCGAGTCACTGACTCGTGGGCCCGCCAAATCCCTGTGTATCCCACTAACGGAGGAGCCACGATATGTGGCGATAACGGTGGCGCGAGGATCGAGGAGCCGCTTCCCCGTCGGTTGCGTCATCCCTGCTCGGCGCGCGTTCCCCGAAATTTCGAATCCCGCGAAATTCGGGCCAGACAGAACGTCCTTTCACATCTGAAGATCCTGTTGACCATTCGGACTCGAACCTGCATCTGAATTCACTCGGAAGAGCTGACAAGCTGAATAGATCAAGGCAGAAGTTGGAAGGCCCAGTCGTCACAGGTATCGGAAAAATCTCGAAGCTCATTCGGAACGCTGAGTTCGGCAGAACCTGCACTGTCCCTTCTCCACTCGAGCCCTGATCCATTCGGGGGCTAATGACGAGGATATGTACCTAGGGTAGGGTATTAGGCCTGTTTTGCAGACCCCACCTAAGGACACCACATTGGAGAACTACAAGACTACAAGAGAGATTCCGACTGAACTAGCCATGGCATATGAGTCACTCGACATATGTTCACTCGGAAGACCCCCCTACACTCGACAGTAAACTCTCACTCGGAGCGGTCGCCAATCACTCGACTGTAGAAGACCGGGAGTCTCCCCAGGGAGGCCAACGGGCAGGCGTTACGCTCGCCGCCTTAACTGGCATTTATTGTATACGTTACCAGTAACGTCCCTCTTTACTCCCCACAATCAATCCCTTAGATGCCGGACGTTTATGAGGGGCAGCGCACTCTATATAAGCCACCCCTCCCCACTGGCACAAGGGTTCGCAATCCTTTGTAAACACAACACACGTATCACTCGACAGAGTAAGCTCCCCGGAGCACCTGAGACGTAGGGCTGTTATCACTTCCGAGTGAGGCCTGAACTCATACTTCTGTGTGTACATCCTCGCCGTAGCTAGGACTCCGCCCTCTCCTTTCGTACCCCTACCATCTACTGTCAGACACGTTCCCACGACAGGACCTGGATCCCCATATTGGTTCCTACATATTCTATGAAGATCTTTATCGGTTGAACCTCTATGTCAAGGATTCAGTTAATCCCGTATGCTGTTCCCTTTGTTTTTCGGTATGTTACTTGCCCGAGATTCGATCGTCGCTATCTCCATACCTAGTTCAATCTCGTTACCGGCAAGTCTTTTTACTCGTTCCGTAATACAAAATCCTGTGGCTAACACTTTAGTCACTTTGCTTGCAAGGCTTATTGTGATGTTGTATTACCGAGTGGGCCCTGAGATACCTCTCCGTCACACGGAGTAACAAATCTCAGTCTTGATCCATGCCAACTCAACAGACACCCTCGGAGATACCTGTAGAGCATATTTATAGTCACCCAGTTACGTTGCGACGTTTGATACACACAAGGTACTCCTCCGGTGTCAGTGAGTTGCATGATCTCATGGTCATAGGAACAGATACTCTGACATGCAGAAACAATAGTAATAAACTGACACGATCATATGCTACGTTCATAGTTTGGGTCTTGTCCATCACATCATTCTCCTAATGATGTGATCCCGTTATCAAATGACATCTCATGTCTATGGCTAGGAAACCTTGACCATCTTTGATCAACGAGGTAGTCTATTAGAGGCATACTAGGGACACAGTGTTGTCTATGTACCCACACATGTATTTGAGTTTCCAATCAATACAATTATAGCATGGATAATAAACGATTATATTGAACAAGGAAATATAATAATAACCATTTTATTATTGCCTCTAGGGCATATTTCCAACAACCTAGTGGGCCAAAGAAGTGCCGGAGAGGTGGGCCGTGGAGACCACAACCCACCAGGGCGCGCCAGGGGGGCCCCGGCGCACCCTGATGGGTTGTGCCCTCCTCGGGGCCCCTCTCCACTGCCTCTGATGCCTATAAATTCCCAAATATTCCAAAAACCCTAGGGGAGTCGACGAAACACAATTTGAGCCACCGCAAGTTCCAGAACCTCGAGATCCAATCTAAACACCATCACGGAGGGGTTCATCTTCTTCATAGGTGCCTCTCCGATGATGCGTGAGTAGTCCACCATAGACCTACGGGTCCGTAGGCAGTAGCTAGATGGCTTCCTCTTTCTCTCATATGATTCTCAATACAATGGTCTCTTGGAGATCTATTTGATGTAAACTTTTGCGGTGTGTTTGTTGGGATCCGATGAATTTTGAGTTCATGATCAGTTTCTATCCATGAATATTATTTGAGTCTTCTTTGATCTCTTATATGCATGATTACTTATAGCCTCGTATTTCTTCTTCGAATCTTTGGTTTAGTTAGGCCAACTAGATCGATTTTTCTTGCCATGGGAAGAGGTGCTTTGTGATGGGTTCGATCTTGCGGTGTCCTTTCCCAGTGACAGAAGGGGCAGCAAGGCACGCATGTATCGTTGCCATTAAGGATAACAAGATGGGGTCTATTGCTACATGAATAGATCTTGTCTACATCATGTCATCGTTCTTATTGCATTACTCCGTTTGTCCATGAACTTAATACACTAGATGCATGCTGGATAGCGGTCGATGTGTGGAGTAATAGTGGTAGATGCAGGCAGGAGTTGGTCTACTTATCTTGGACGTGATGCCTATATAATTATCATCGCCTTGGATATCGTCATGATTATTTGATCTTCTATCAATTGCCCAAAAGCAATTTGTTCACCCACCGTGTGATATACTCATGAGAGAAACCACTAGTGAATCCTACGCCCCCCGGGTCTACTTTTCCAACATATTGCTTTCCGATCTATCTTTTTGCTTCTTTGTTTTCAGATCTACAAATCCAAAAACCCAAAAACATATTGCTGCACTTTTTATTTGCTCTTCTTATTTTGTGTTCGTGAGAGATCTATCTCTCCTATCTATCATTACCTAATCTATCTTTTTACCGTAGAGAGATTGACAACCTCTCTTTCGCGTCGGGTTGCAAGTATTTGTTATTTGTGTGCAGGTGCTGCTTATTGGGTGGTGGTGATCCTCCTACTGGTTCGATAACCTTGGTTTCATAACTGAGGGAAATACTTACCGTCGTTGTGCTGCACATCCCTTCCTCTTTGGGGAAATACCGACGCAGTCTCAAGCCACGTCAAGTAGTGGTACCCTTCTTCTCCAGCTTATGCCGGAGGATGACGTTTTCCTGTCTTAAATCATCGTTTTCTTGCTCGAGCTTCAAGATCCTTTTGCATAAAGCTGCCTTGCTTTCCTGCAGAAAACAAGACGGGATAAATTGGACCTTAGATTTGTTTGCCCCGTTAGGGAGGCTTGACTTATTGAATTCCACATGCATATCTCCGGGTTGAGGTAGCGGATCTTCATCTTCATCTGAACTGGCATCTGGACCGGCATCTTCCGTCTCCTCCAGATCGGTATCTCCCTCCTCTTTAGTGGGCCATAGGTAAGGGTAAATATACCCAAAGATCTTTGGATCTGCCACATAGTAGGAGACATAACTCTCTCCATCCGAATCTTGAGATGACATATTCTCAGATCTGCCAGAAAAACAGCTCAAAACAAGAACAGAGGAGAAACTCGCGATGCGGTGGTCAAAACACAAGGGAGTATATATAATGATTTTTTCTAGATCAGAATACGTGTTCAGGAAGAAATTGGAGTCGGGGAGGCACACGAGGACCGCACGTTCCATCAGGGCACGCCCCAGGGGGGCGCCCTGTTGGCTTGTGCCTCCCTCGTGGGTCCCCTGACTCCGTTTTATTTTTGGAATTTTTATAAAATACTAAAACCAACAGAAATTATTATTTTGGGAATTTTTGAAGTCAGTTTACTTACCGTACCACATACCTACCCCTTTTTCAGGTTTCTGTAGTGTTCCGGAAGGCCTCCCGTATGTGTTCTTCCGGTCTTATTACTTGAATGATATTAGTCTCTTCATTAATGGGCGTACCTGAAATATAATGCTTGATTCTTTGCCCATTCACCACTCTCGGGTTTTTGCCTTCGAAGTTATTAATTTTTATAGCACCGGAGCGATAGACCTCTTCGATAACATATGGTCCTTCCCATTTGGATAAGAGTTTCCTTTCAAAAAACCAGAAACAAGAATTGTACAAAAGCACAAGGTCTCCTACATTGAATTCCCATTTTTGAATCCTTTTGTCATGCCATCTTTTAACCTTTCTTTAAACAACTTAGCATTTTCATAGGCTTGTGTCCTCCATTCATCTAGTGAGCTAATATCAAATAACCTCTTTTCACCGGTAAGTTTAAAATCACAATTAAGTTCTTTAATTGCCCAATAAGATTTATGTTCTAGATCAAGAGGCAAATGACAAGCTTTCCCATACACCATTTTATATGGGGTCATCCCCATAGGGTTCTTATAAGCAGTTCTATAAGCCCATAGAGCATCATCTAGTTTCTTAGACCAATTCTTTCTCGATCTATTGACAGTCTTTTGCAAGATTAATTTCAATTATTGATTGCTCAATTCGACTTGGCCACTAGACTGAGGATGATAAGGTGATGCAATTCTATGGTTAACATCATATTTAGCTAGAAGTTTACGGAAAGCACCATTAATAAAATGTGAACCACCATCAGTCATTAAGTATCTAGGGACTCCAAACCTCGGAAAAATAATTTCTTTAAGCATTTTAATAGAAGTGTTATGATCAACACTTCTAGTTGGAATAACCTCTACCCACTGAGTAACGTGATCAACAACAACTAAAATATGAGTATATCCATTTGAGTAAGGAAAAGGTCCCATGAAGTCAAAACCCCAAACATACAATGGCAAGTGAATAGTTCATAGGCATTTCCTGACGTTTACCAATATTACCAACTCTTTGGAATTCATTACATGAAAGGACATACTTACGAGCATCTTTGAAAAGAGTGGGCCAATAAAAACCAGATTGTAATACCTTGTGTGTAGTTCTGTCACCAGCATGGTGTCCTCCGTAAGGCTCAGAATGACACTTCCTTAGAATCTATTCCTGCTCATGCTCAGGTATACAACACCTAATAACACCATCCACTCCCTCTTTATAAAGATGTGGGTCATCCCAAAAGTAGTGTCGTAAATCATAAAAGAATTTTTGCTTTTGTTGATAGGTGAAACTAGGTGGAATATATTTAACAACAATATAATTAGCATAATCAGCATACCAAGGAGTGCTACGTGAAGTATTTATAGCAACAAGTTGTTCATCAAGAAAATTATCATCAATAGGCAGTGGGTCATCAAGTACATTTTCCATTATAGACAAGTTATCTGCTACAGGGTTTTTAGCTCCCTTTCTATCAACGATGTGCAAATCAAACTCTTGAAGTAACAGCACCCACCTAATAAGTCTAGGTTTAGCATATTTATTTTCCATAAGGTATTTAATAGCAGCATGATCGGTGTGAATATTTACTTTGGAATCAACGATATAAGGTCTAAACTTATCACATGCAAAGACAACTGCTAAAAATTCCTTTTCAGTGGTGGCATAATTTCTTTGGGCAGCGTCTAGAGTTTTACTAGCATAATGAATAACATTCAACTTCTTGTCTACTCTTTGCCCTAGAACATCACCAACATCATAATCACTGGCATCACACATAATTTCAAATGGCAGGTTCCAATCAGGTGGTTGAACAATGGGTGTAGAAATCATAGCTTTCTTAAGTATTTCAAAAGCTTCTACACAATCATTATCAAAAACAAAGGGAATGTCTTTTTGAAGAAGATTAGTTAGCGGCCTAGAAATCTTTGAGAAATCTTTGATGAAATGCCTATAAAAACCAATAGGGCCAAGGAAACTTCTTATACCTTTGATATCTTTCGGGCATGGCATTTTCTCAATTGCACCAACTTTAGCTTTGTCCACTTCAATACCTCATTCAGAAATTTTATGCCCAAGCACTATGCCTTCATTCACCATAAAATGGCACTTCTCCCAATTCAAGACAAGATTAGTTTCTTCACATCTCTGCAAAACTCGATCAAGGTTACTCAATCAATCATCAAAAGAAGTCCCATAAACGGAAAAATCATCCATGAAAACCTCAACAATCTTTTCACAAAAATCAGAGAATATAGCAGTCATACATCTTTGAAAGGTAGCAGGTGCATTGCATAAACCAAAAGGCATACGCCTATAAGCATAAGTTCCAAAAGGGCAAGTAAAGGTAGTTTTCTCTTGATCCTCTTTTGACACAGGTATTTGAGAAAAACCAGAATATCCATCAAGAAAACAGAAGTGTGTGTGCTTAGATAATCTTTCTAACATTTGATCGATAAAAGGCAAAGGGTAGTGATCTTTCCTAGTAGCTTTGTTTAATTTCTTGAAATCAATCACCATCCTATAACCGGTTACTATTCTTTGTGGAATAAGCTCATTTTTATCATTAGGTACAACAGTTATGCCACCTTTCTTAGGGACACAATGAACAAGACTTACCCATCTACTATCAGCAATAGGATAAATTATACCTGCTTCCAGAAGTTTTAATATTTCGGTTCTTACCACCTCCTTCATCTTAGGATTGAGACGACGTTGATGGTCCACGACTGGTTTAGCGTCTGGTTCCATATTAATCTTGTGCTGACATAGAGTGCGGCTTATGCCTTTAAGGTCATCAAGAGTATAACCAATAGCAGTCCGATGCTTCTTCAGAGATTTAAGCAATCTTCTTTCTTCATGCTCTGAAAGGTTAGCACTAATAATAACAGGATATATCTTCTTTTCATCAATATAAGCATATTTCAAAGGGTCGGGTAAAGTCTTTAACTCAAACACAGGATCTCCCTTGGGTGGAGGTGGATCCCCTAAAATATCAACTGGTAAGTTGTGTTTAAGAATAGGTGTTTGTTTAAGAAATATGTCATCTATTTCATTTCTCTCATTCATATGCATATCATTTTCATGGTCTAGTAAATATTGCTCTAACGGATCGGTAGGAGGTACGGCAATAGAAGCAAGACCAATGATTTCATCCTTACTTGATAATTCTTTCTCATGTGGTTGTCTACTAAACTTGGAGAAATTAAATTCATGAGACACATCACCAAAGCTTACCTTGACCTTCTCAGTGACACAATTAATTTCAGCATTAATGGTATTTAAGAAAGGTCTACCAAATATAATGGGACAAAAGTTATCTTGTTTTGAACCAAGTACTAAGAAGTCGGTTGGGTACTTAATTTTTCCACACAAGACTTCAACATCTCTAACAATCCCAAGTGGTGTAATAGTGTCTCTGTTTGCAAGTTTAATAGTGACATCAATGTCTTCAAGCTCGGATGGTGCTATGTCATTCATAATTTCTTGATATAAGGTAAAAGGTATAGCACTAACACTAGCACCAATGTCACACAAGCCATGATCACAATGATATCCAATTTTAACTGAAACCACAGGCATGCCAACAACTGGTTTGTTTTTATCTAGCTCGTCCTACGCGTTTCTAGCAGGTTTTGCAATTCTAGCAGCTTCACTACAGAAGTAAATGACTTGACCATCAATGTTATCAACTAGAAGATCTTTAACCATAGCAACATTAGGCTCAATGTTTATTTGTTCAGAAGGTTTAGGTGTTCTAACATGACTTTTATTAACCACAATTGTATCCTTAGCGTGTTCCTTAATTCTAACAGGGAAAGGTGGTTTCTCAATGTAAGCGGTAGGAACAATCGGATCAACATGGCTAACAATCATTTCTTCCTTCTCAACTTTAATAGGTTCCTCTAATTGCTTTTCAATGGGTGGATGATATTTAAACCATTTCTCCTTAGGGAGATCAACATGAGTAGCAAATGATTCACAGAAATAAGCTACTATCTCAGAGTAGAGGCCATATTTATTGTTAAAATCATAGAAATCATTGGTTCCCATAAACACAATCAAACTTGAGATTTATACCTGACTCTTTACCTTTGTCGAGTTCCCAGTCTTCAGAGTTGCGTTTAATTCTTTCCAGAAGATCCCATTTGAATTCAATAGTCCTATTCATAAACTAATCAGTAGAAGAAGAATCGAGTAGTACTTGATCATCATGAGAAAGCCGAACATAATTTTTTTGTATAATCATTTCTCTTAAGAGCCCATGGTTGGGGCAAGTGTGCATCATGGATTTAAACCTCCCCAAGCTTGAGCGATACTTTCTCCTTCACGAGGCAGACAATTATAAATAAAGTTCGGATCACGATGGACTAGATGCATAGGATAAAACTTTTGATGAAATTCCAGCTTCAAGCGATTCCAGTCCCATGATCCAATATCGCCCAATAGCATGTACCACATTAATGCCTTTCCCTCCAAAGATAAAGGGAAAACTTTCTTCTTAACTTTCTCTCCAGACAACCCTACAAGCTGAAATAATCCACAAACTTCATCGACAAATATCAAATGGTAATCATGATGAGTCGTTCCATCATATGGATTAGATAACAATTTTTGAAGCATACCCGAAGGAATCTCATAATAAATATTTTCAGTAGGTTCAGTAGGTTGAGGAATAATTTCCTCATCTTCAGTTCGAGGCAAAGATGCCCCGAACAAGCCACTCAAAGGGTGACCGTTCATAGCGACAACCAACAGAAAATTTCAGCACGTATAGAAAATGTTTCCTTACCAATTCCACTTACCAAAGGCGCTTCACTCCCCGGCAACGGTGCCAGAAAAGACTCTAGATGACCCACAAGTATAGGGGATCAATCGTATTCCTTTCGATAAGTAAGAGTGTCGAACCCAACGAGGAGCAGAAGGAAATGACAAGCGGTTTTCAGCAAGGTATTCTCTGCAAGTGCTGTAAGTAGCGATAGTAGATAGTTTTGTAGCAAGATAATTTGTAACAAGTGATAAGTAATGATAGTAACAAAAGTGCAGCAAGGTAGCCCAATCCTTTTTATCGCAAAGGACAAGTCTGAAAGTACTCTTATATTAAGCAAGCGCTCCCGAGGACACATGGGAATTTCTATCTAGTCATGTTCATCATGTTGAGTTGATTCGCGTTCGCTACTTTGATAATTTTATATGTGGGTGGACCGGTGCTAAGGTGTTGTTCTTACTTGAACTAAAAACCTACTTATGATTACCCCCTCTTGCAAGCATCCGCAACTACGAAATAAGAATTAAGATAAATCTAACCATAGCATGAAACATGTGGATCCAAATCAGCCCCTTATGAAGCAACGCATAAATTGGGCTTTAAGCTTCTGTCACTCTAGCAACCCATCATCTACTTGTTACTCCACAATGACTTCCCTTAGGCCCATAACATGGTGAAGTGTCAAGTAGTCGACGTTCACATGACACCACTAAGAGAAGTAACAACATATATATCATCAAAATATCGAACGAATATCAACTTCACATGATTACTTATAACAAGACTTCTCCCATGTCCTCAGGAACAATAGTAACTACTCACACCTCATTAACATGTTCAAGATCATAGGTGCAATAATAATAATTAACGATCTGAACATAATCTCTTCCACCAAGTAATCCAACAAGCATCAACTACAAGATGTAATCAACACAACTAGTAACCCACATATACCAATATGAGGTTTTGAGACAAAGATTGAATACAAGAGATGAACTAGGGTTGGAGATGACATGGTGCTGGTGAAGATGTTGATGAGGATTGGTCCTCCCACGAAGGAGGAAGCGTTGGTGATGACGATGGCTTCGATCTCCCCCTCCCGGAGAGGAATTTCCCCGGCAAAATCTGACTGTCGAAGTGCAAAAGGGCCTCTGCCCAGCTTTCTGACTCGAGATGGCGGCGCTTCGTCCCGAAAGGTTTCTTATGATTTTTTCTAGGGTAAAACACACCATAAAGGAGAAGAGGCGTCGGGAGGCCAGCTGGGGCCCCACAAGCCATCAGGGCGCGGCCTGGGGGGCGCCCTGTTGGCTTGTGCCCAGATGGTGGCCCCCTCTGGTATATTCTTAGCCCAGAAATTCTCAAATATTCAGTAAAAATTCTCCGTGAAGTTTCAAGTCATTTGGAGTCTGGTGATTTTTCTGCCTTTTTCTTGGTTTTCCGGTCCAGAATTCTAGTTTCCAGATATTTCCCTCTTTGTGATGTACCTTGCATATTTAGAGAGAAAGAGCATAAGAATTGTATGATAATAGGGAATAATGGACGAGAATAACGTAAATATGAATAAGAAATCATGATGTAGAATGGTCGTATCACCCATTGTCCTCGAAGTTCACCAGAGGAGCATGCCCTTCAACAAGCTTGGCAAAGACATTCGAGCACTGCAGTACGTTGATGTCATTGTGAGTTCTTGGCATACCAAAGAAGAAGTGCCAAATCTAGAGGTCCTGTGTGGCCACTGCCTCAAGTACCACACTGCAAGCTCCTTTGGCGCCTTTGTACATCCCCTGCCAAGCAAATGGCTAGTTTTTCCATGCCCAATGCATGCAGTCGATGCTTCCAAGCATCCCATGAAATCCTCTTGCTGCATTTTGTGCTCGGATCCGAGCAGTGTCTTCAGCATTGGGTGATCGCAAGTATTGTGGTCCAAACACTGCAACCACAGCCCTGCAGAACTTGTACAAACACTCAATGGTGGTGGACTCGGCCATGCGTCCATAGTCTTCCTGTATATCACCGGGAGCTCCGTATGCAAGCATCCTCATAGCTGTCGTGCACTTCTGGAGTGAGGAGAATCCAACTGTGCCGGTGCAATCCTTCTTGCAAATGAAATAGTTGTCGAACTCCCGGATGGCATTCACAATCCTGAGGAAGAGCTTCCGGCTCATCCGATAACAACGCCGAAATACTTTCTCGCCGTGCAGAGGAGCGTCGATGAAGTAGTCGGTGTAGAGGAAGCAATAGCCCTCCATTCGATGCTTCTGCTTGCTCTTACGGCGGCCCGACGCCGAGATACCTCGCCGCGGCTTTGCATTGTTTGCGAATAGGCCGGCCAGAGCGGCGAGGATCAAGAGGTGCTCTTCGTCGGCGGTGTCGGCCTCGGCTTCCTCCTCCATCAGAGCCACGAACGCCTCCTCGTCGTCGGAGTCCATTGCCGAACATGCAAATCGCCGAACACCTAGCTGGCGTGGTGGGTGGGCAGCCGCCGGTATCCCCACCTTCGTTGCCGTCTGAGCCCTGGAAAGCTCGCCCAGGAGCAGGATGTGATGTCTACTACGCAACTTTATTCTTGTAGACTCGTGTTGGGCCTCCAAGCGCAGAGTTTTGTAGGACAGTAGCAATTTTCCCTCAAGTGGATGACCTAAGGTTTATCAATCCGTGGGAGGTGTAGGATGAAGATGGTCTCTCTCAAACAACCCTGCAATCAAATACAAGAAATCTGTTGTGTCCCCAACACACCCAATACAATGGCAAATCGTATAGGTGCACTAGTTCGGCGAAGAAATGGTAATACAAGTGCAATATGGATGGTAGATATAGGTTTTTGTAAACTGAAAATATAAAAATAGCAAGGTAACAAATAGTAAACAGCGAGCAAAACGGTATTGCAATGCTTGAAAACAAGGCCCAGGGTCCATACTTTCGCTAGTGCAATCTCTCAACAATGCTAATATAATTGGATCACATAACCATCCCTCAACGTGCAACGAAGAATCACTCCAAAGTTCTTATCTAGGGATAACATAAGAAGAAATTGTTTGTAGGGTACGAACCCACCTTAAAGTTATCCTTTCCGATCGATCTATCCAAGAGTTCGTACTAAAATAACACCAAGTTATCCTTTCCGATCAATCTATCTAGAGTTCGTACTAAAATAACACCATATGATACGCATCAATCAACTCTAATGTCACCTAGATACTCCAATTTCACCACAAGTATCCATGAGTTAATTATACGATACACATCAAACAATTTCAGATTCATAATACTCAATCCAACACAAAGAACCTCAAAGAGTGCACCAAGATTTCTATCGGAGAACGTAGGACAAGAACGTGCATCAACCCCTATGCATAGATTACCCCAATGTCACCTCAGGAATCCGCAAGTTGAGTACCAAAACATACATCGAGTGAATCAATAGAACACCCATTGTTACCACGGGTATCCATATGCAAGACATATATCAAGTGTTCTCAAATCCAATATTCAATCCAACATAACGATATCTCAAAGGGAAAGATTCAATTCATCACAACATGATAGCAAGGGAATAACATCATATGATACGACTATATTAACAAAGCCCGTGATACATCAAGATCGTGACATCTCAAGAGTATGAGAGAGAGAGAGAGAGAGATTGAACACATAGCTACTGGTACATACCCTCAGCCCCGTGGGTGGACTACTCCCTCCTCATCATGGCCTCCGCCGGGATGATGAAGATGGCCACAGGAGATGATCTACCCTCTCCGGCAGGATACTGGAAGGCCCCCAGATTGGTTTTTCGTCGATACAGAGAGTTGCGGAGGCAGAACTTCTCATCTAGGGTTATTTCTAGTGGTTTATATATATATAGGATTTTTGGGCATCAGTTTCACGCGAAGATGGGCCACGAGTGGAGCACGACCCACCAGCGCAAGCCCGGGGGGCCTGGCGCGCCATGGTGGGTTGTGACCACCTCGTGGCTCTTCTGGCCCTCCCACGAAGCTTCTAGTGCCTCTTTTGTTCCAAAAAAAATTGTTAAAAAGTTTCGGGCGATTCCGAGAACTTTCATTTTCTGCAAAAAAACAACAACACGGTAATTCTACTGAAAACATCGTCAGTCCAGGTTATTTCTAAATAAATCATATAAAGTGCATTAAAACCATATAAAAGTATTGTAAACATAGGCAATCATGGCATGAATACTTCATAAATTATAGATACGTTGGAGACGTATCAGCATCCCCAAGCTTAATTCTTACTCGTCCTCGAGTAGGTAAATGATAAAAGAAATAATTTATGAAGTGTGAATGCTAGCATAATGCATAAGTTTGATCAATGATAATTTCGACCACGTTTCCTAGCATCATAACATCAACTCTTTCTCATAAAACTCAGCATGATAAAGTAGCAACCAATTCACATGTTATGGTTCAAACAATGAATTCTCTTGAAACTTAACAACCTATGTTCTTAGTCACCAAACAATTGCAATTCAACTTATTCTCAACAAAGTCTAAGTAAGAGCTCCACATACTCAATCATCATATAGTCTTCTATGATTGCTAGTACTCAAAGTATATTTTTTAGAACAAATGGCATCCATGGAACACAGAGAAAGATATGGGCTTAATGTTTCGCCTCCCAACTCATTTATCATAGAGATAATTGTCAACAATAATAAGTCATGATCAAATATATTTGACTGGCCATATGTGCCTAGATATTTCCGCACCACATGATGCTTGCCAACTAGAGAATAATTGAGGTTGAAATGAGAATGCATACTATTGACTCTTGCATAAAAGTAAATACTGAAAGGTAAAAGATAGGCCCTTCGCAGAGGGAAATAGATGTTGTCATGCGCTTTTTGGTTTGTATGCCAAATCCCTTCATGCAAAAGAACGTCATGTTATATTGGCCCCTATGATAGCAACCTTTAGTATGCAGTCCGTCGCTTTTATTACTTTGCCATCATAAGTTCGTACAACGCTCAATTTTCTCTTACACTAAATGATCAAACACATTTAGAAGCAATTTTTATTGCCTTTTTGCACCGATGACAACTTACTTGAAGGATCTTATTCAATACATAGGTAGGTATGGTGGACACTCATGGCAAGAAACTGGGTTTAAGGGTTTTTGGATGCACAAGTAGTATCTCTACTTAGTACGAATTTTTGGCTAGCAAAAGATCCTAAGCAAACACCACATGTTGGAGGATCCATAACAATATAACTTCTATGCAAATATACACAACTATAACTCATTACGTTGTCTTCCTCGTCCAACTTCAACTAATTTGCTCAAGTTTGAAAATAATTAATGGGTATTCACAATCATAGAAGATGTCCAAGATAATATATTTGTATGTGAAAGTTCTCTTCCTTATACTAATCATTCACGAATTGCTTGTATGACCAATATTGTGATTGTCAAGCTTCAAAAGATTTCACTTTCTAAACCCAATGTGAACTTGATACTAACAATATAGCACATTGATAATTTCAGATTTATGATATTTCATTCATTCACAATTTACTCTTAGGATATAAGTGAAGCACAAGAGTAAACATCAAACTACTCTCAAAAGATATAAGTGCAGATCAATGAGTAGTCAAACAATTAAGTAGCTATGTGAGGACTTTCTCTCAATAAAGATTTTCAGATCTGAGTATTTTATTCAAACAGCAAACTAAACAAAAATTCATTCCAAGAATAGTACATATCATGTGGACAAATAAAAATTTAGGCTCAACATAGGCTAACCGATATTTGTTTGATGAAGAGAGGTGGGATGCGTAGCATCCCCAAGCTTAGATGCTTGAGACTTCTTGAAATATTTACTTGGGGTGCCTTGGGAATCCCCAAGCTTGAGCTTTTGTATCTCGTTCAATCCTCTCATATCCCGGTTTTACCTAAGTCTCAAAAACTTCATCCACACAAAACTCAAAAAGAACTCGTGAGATAGGTTAGTACACATAAGAACAAATCAACACTTCATGTACTGCCAAGACAAGTTGCACAATAATTTTCAAACATCATCTACTGTTTACTATCGTTTCCACAATTTATATCTACCAATATAGGCTATGGAAACTATAGGATAAGTAGATAACAAAACTATGACAGCAATCTGTCTAAACAGAACAGTCTGTAGCAATTTATGAAAACAGTGTACTTATGTAACTCAAAAAATTATGAAAATTTAGGAAGTGATAAATAATTTATATGATAATACTGTGTAAAAATGTCAGAAACTTTCCACGTTCCAGTAAAATATGAAAATTCAAACACTACAGCAAAAGTTTCTGTTTTTACACAGCACACATCAAACATGCAATGCAAGCATCCTAAGGCAATTCTTGGAACTTTTTATTGAAAAACAAGATTATAAATAACACCTAACAGAAAATAACAAAATATAATGATGATCCAAGCAAAGCACATATTATGTGACGAATAAAAATATAGCTCTAAGTAAGATATACCAATAATGTTGAAGACGAAAGAGGGGATGCCTTCCGGGGCATCCCCAAGCTTAGGCGCTAGAGTATTCCTTGGATATTACCTTGGGGTGCCTTGGGCATCCCCAAGCTTAGGTTCTTGTCACTCCTTATTCTTCTCATATCGGTGTCTCACCCAAAACTTGAAAACTTCAATCACACAAAACTTAACGGAACTTCGTGAGATGGGTTAGTATAATAAAGATAGATCATTCACTTAGGTACTGTAAAGACAAGATTCATAATTGTTCCCACATGATACCTACTGTATTCTACCATTCCCATAATTTATACCACTAAATATAAGCTATGGAAACACTAAAACAAGCAAACTATGCATGCAAAACAGAATCAGTCAAAAACAGAACAGTCTGTGAAGATCTGTAGTGTAACCATACTTACCTGTCTCTAAAAATTCTGAAACTTTAGGAAAACCTGAAGAATTTGTATATGAAGACTGTGTAAAAATTTCAGATCATTATCACGTTCTAGTAAAAAATTAAAATTCCTGTACTTGAGTCAAAAGTTTCTGTTTTGGTTCAGCATCAATTCTACTCATCTTGTGAGTCATCCCAAAGGCTTTACTTGGCACTTTATTGAAATAAAAGACACAAAACATGATTAATACAGTAGCTTAATCATGTGAACACATAAAAACAGAAAGGAAAATTGTTGGGTTGTCTCCCAACAAGCGCTTTTCTTTAAAGCCTTTTAGCTAGGCATGATGATTTCAATGATGCTCACATAGGAATAGTATTTGAAGCATGTAAGAGAGCATCATGAATCTCATGACAAACACATTTAAGTCTAACCCACTTCCTATGCATAGGGATTTTGTGAGAAAACAATTTATGGGAACAAGAATCAACTAGCATAGGAAGGCAAAACAAGCATAACTTCAAAACTTTGAACACATAGAGAGGAAATTTGATATTATTGCAATTCCTACAAGCATATGTTCCTCCCTCATAATAATTTTCAGTAGCATCATGAAGGAATTTCACAATATAACTATCACATAAAGCATTATTTTCATGATCTACAAGCGTAGAAAATTTATTACTCTCCAAATAAGCAATTTTCTTCTCATTCATTGTAGTGGGAGCAAACTCAACAAAATAACTATCATGAGATACATGACTGACATAACCAATTTCAATATTAAAATCATGATGACAAGTTTCATGGTTACTATCACTCTTTATAACATACATGTCATCATCATAATCATCATAGATAGGAGGCATGCCATCATCATAATAAATTTGTTCATCAAAAGTTGGGGGACTAAAAATATCATCTTCATCAAACATAGCATCCCCAAGCTTGTGGCTTTGCATATCATTAGCATCATGGATATTCAGAGAGTTCATACTAGCAACATTGCAATCATTCTCATCATTCAAGGAATTCTCATTAAGTATTTTCATAAACTCTTCCTCTACCAATTGAGCACAATTTTCCGAACCTTCATTTTCACGAAAGACATTAAAAAGACGAAGCAATTGAGGCCATTTTTTTGTAGTTTTCTTTTATAAAACCAAACTAGTGAAAAACAAGAAACTAAAATATTTAATTGCAAGATCTAAAGATATACCTTCAAGCACTCACCTCCCCGGCAACGGCACCAGAAAAGAGCTTGATGTCTACTACGCAACTTTATTCTTATAGACTCGTGTTGGGCCTCCAAGCACAGAGTTTTGTAGGATAGTAGAAATTTTCCCTCAAGTGGATGACCTAAGGTTTATCAATCCGTGGGAGGTGTAGGATGAAGATGGTCTCTCTCAAACAACCCTGCAATCAAATACAAGAAATCTCTTGTGTCCCCAACACACCCAATACAATGGCAAATCGTATAGGTGCACTAGTTCGGCGAAGAGATGGTAATACAAGTGCAATATGGATGGTAGATATAGGTTTTTGTAATCTGAAAATATAAAAACATCAAGGTAACAAATACTAAACAACGAGCAAAACAGTATTGCAATGCTTGAAAACAAGGCCTAGGGTTCGTACTTTCGCTAGTGCAATCTCTCAACAATGCTAATATAATTGGATCACATAACCATCCCTCAACATGCAATGAAGAATCACTCCACAGTTCTTATCTAGGGAGAACATAAGAAGAAATTGTTTGTAGGGTACGAAACCACCTTAAAGTTATCCTTTCCGATCGATCTATCCAAGAGTTCGTACTAAAATAACACCAAGTTATTATTTCCGATCAATCTATCTAGAGTTCGTACTAAAATAACACCGTATGATACGCATCAACCACCTCTAATGTCACCTAGATACTCCAGTGTCACCACAAGTATCCATGAGTTAATTATACGATACGCATCAAACAATTTCAGATTCATAATACTCAATCCAACACAAAGAACCTCAAAGAGTGCCCCAAGATTTCTATCGGAGAACGTAGGATAAGAACGTGCATCAACCCCTATGCATAGATTACCCCAATGTCACCTCGGGAATCCGCAAGTTGAGTACCAAAACATACATCAAGTGAATCAATAGAACACCCCATTGTCACCATGGGTATCCATATGCAAGACATATATCAAGTGTTCTCAAATCCAATATTCAATCCAACATAACGATATTTCAAAGGGAAAGATTCAATTCATCACAACATGATAGCAAGGGAATAACATCATATGATCCGACTATATTAACAAAGCCCGTGATACATCAAGATCGTGACATCTCAAGAACACGAGAGAGAGAGATTGAACACATAGCTACTGGTACATACCCTCAGCCCCGAGGGTGGACTACTCCCTCCTCGTCATGGCCTCTGCCGGGATGATGAAGATGGCCACCGGAGATGATCTACCCTCTCCGGCAGGATACTGGAACGCCTCCAGATTGGTTTTTCGTCGATACAGAGAGTTGCGGAGGCGAAACTTCTCGTCTAGGTTTATTTCTGGTGGTTTATATATATATATATATATATATATATATATATATATATATATATATGATTTTTGGGCGTCGGTTTCACGCGAAGATGGGCCACGAGTGGAGCACAACCCACCAGCGCAAGCCCGGGTGGCCTGGTGTGCCGTGGTGGGTTGTGACCACCTCGTGGCTCTTCTAGACCTCCCACGAAGCTTCTAGTGCCTCTTTTGTTCCAAAAAAAAATCGTCAAAAAGTTTCGGGCGATTCCGAGAACTTTCATTTTCTGCACAAAAACAACAACATGGTAATTCTGCTGAAAACATCGTCAGTCCGGGTTAGTTCTAAATAAATCATATAAAGTGCATTAAAACCATATAAAAGTATTGTAAACATAGGCAATAATGGCATGAATACTTCATAAATTATAGATACGTTGGAGACGTATCAGGATGGCGTTTGTCGCGGCGAAACCCTCTCTTTTCGGCCGGGAAATGGCCTTTCTTGCGGCGGAGCAGCGGCTGTGGGCAGGTGGGCGGCGCCGGGATCGGCATGGCAGCGATCGGGGAAGTGGCGTCCTGTGGCGCGCGGTCAGGGAAAAGGCGTTTCTCGCCTGACATTGGCGGCCCACGCACCACTTTTCCTTTCGCCGGAGCCCCCAAGTGCCCCCAGTGCGCTGGGTTCGGCCTGGGATCGCCGGCCCAAAAATGGGTCGAACCGGTGAAATTCAGCGTCCTGGGGGGGGCGACTATTTTTTTTGGCGTTGGCAATAAAAATGGCGTCTTGGGGGGCCTGTTGGGGGTGCGGCTGGAGATGCTCTTAGTACACCTGCCTTTGGCTGTATGGCAGGTGGGCCCAACAGATGGCTGGCCCACATGTCATACATCCAAAGGCAGGTGTAGTAACGTCACTGAAAGCTTAGTCCCTCGTGGATGCTTGCGACTGTCGCCACCGTGGTACTGGGCGACGGGCATCACGGAACGCCGAGGAGATTGGTGGCACGCGGCATCGAGAAAATCGATTTTTTGTCTAAAGAGACCAACTGCCCAACGGAATTGACAAAAAAGACCACCTCTAAGACGAATTGACAAAACAGATCAGCCTAACCGTGACGCGCAAGCCGACACATGACGACTGCTGCCACGCAGGGAGGCGACAGCCCCTGCCTCCATGATGCGAGGCGGCCAATGACCGATTACATGAAAAAGACGACCCGACGACCCACGACGGAACGGGCGCATGGCAGGTGGGCCCTGCCGCCACGCAGCCAGGCGGCATGCACTGCTTTTGCTGTGCGCGAGGCGGACCACCTGCACCCTGTTTGCCATTGTTGTCCTGATGAATGGACCACTTGCTAGCTATAGAACGAATCCTGACGCATGCATGTCCTGATGAATGGACCACTTGCTAGCCAGAAACGAATCCTGATGCATGCATGTATCCACCTAACTTTGCCATTGATGTCCATTTCGATGAGCAGTGTGGTGGAGTGACCCCGCTTGCGCGCAGCAGCAGTGCATGCCAGCAGGGCCCACTTGTCCACCCGTCATTCCGTCGCGGCTCGCCGGGTCATCTTTTTCCTGTAATCGGCCAGTTGCTACCTCACACCATGGCGGCAGGGACTGCCGCCTCCGCTCGTGGCGGCAGACGCCATGTGTCGGCTGACGCGCCTGTCGCCACGGCTAGGATGGTATGTTTTGGCAATTCGTCTCAGAGGTGGTGTTTTTGTCAATTTCGTTGGGTAGGTGGTCCTTTTGGACAAAAATTCGAGAAAATATACGGTGTCATGACGTCGAAGAGATGGGGGCAGCGTCCACTGATACGTCTCCAACGTATCTATAATTTTTGCTTCTTCCATGCTGTTATAATATCATTCTTGGATGTTTTACAATCATTTTATAACAACTTTATATCATTTTTTTGGGACTAACCTATTGATATAGTGCCAAAGTGCCAGTTGCTATTTTTGCTTGTTTTTTACTTCGCAGAATATCAATACCAAACGGAGTCCAATCGTGATGAAACTTTTTGGAGATTTTTTCTTTACCAGAAGACACCCAATGGGCCAAAGAAGAGCCAGGAAGGTGGGCTGTGGGGAGCACAACCCACCAGGGCGCGCCAGGGGGCCCCCAGCGCGCCCTGATGGGTTGTGCCCTCCACGGGGCCCCTCTCCACCGCCTCTGATGCCTATAAATTCCCAAATATTCCAAAAACCCTAGGGGAGTCGACGAAACACAATGCCAGCCATCGCAAGTTCTAGAACCTCGAGATCCAATCTAAACACCATCACGGAGGGGTTCATCTTCTTCATAGGTGCCTCTCTGATGATGCGTGAGTAGTCCACCATAGACCTACGGGTCCGTAGGCAGTAGCTAGATGGCTTCCTCTTTCTCTGATATGATTCTCAATACAATGGTCTCTTGGAGATCTATTTGATGTAAACTTTTGCGGTGTGTTTGTTGGGATCCGATGAATTTTGAGTTCATGATCAGTTTCTATCCATGAATATTATTTGAGTCTTCTTTGATCTCTTATATGCATGATTACTTATAGCCTCGTATTTCTTCTTCGAATCTTTGGTTTAGTTAGGCCAACTAGATCGATTTTTCTTGCCATGGGAAGAGGTGCTTTGTGATGGGTTCGATCTTGCGGTGTCCTTTCCCAGTGACAGAAGGGGCAGCAAGGCACGCATGTGTCATTGCCATTAAGGATAACAAGATGGGGTCTATTCCTACATGAATAGATCTTGTCTACATCATGTCATCGTTCTTATTGTATTACTCCGTTTGTCCATGAACTTAATACACTAGATGCATGCTGGATAGCGGTCGATGTGTGGAGTAATAGTGGTAGATGCAGGCTGGAGTCGGTCTACTTATCTTGGACGTGATGCCTATATAATTATCATCGCCTTGGATATCGTCATGATTATTTGATTTTGTATCAATTTCCCAACAGTAATTTGTTCACCCACCGTGTGATATACTCATGAGAGAAGCCACTAGTGAATCCTACGCCCCCCGGGTCTACTTTTCCAACATATTGCTTTCCGATCTATCTTTTTGCTTCTTTGTTTTTAGACCTACAAAACCAAAAACCCAAAAACATATTGCTGCACTTTTTATTTTCTCTTCTTATTTTGTGTTCCTCAGAGATCTATCTCTCCTATCTATCATTACCTAATCTATCTTTTTACCGTAGAGAGATTGACAACCTCTCTTTCGCGTCGGGTTGCAAGTATTTGTTATTTGTGTGCAGGTGCTGCTTATTGAGTGGTGGTGATCCTCCTACTGCTTCGATAACCTTGGTTTCATAACTGAGGGAAACACTTACCGTCGATGTGCTGCATCGTCCCTTCCTCTTTGGGGAAATACCAACGCAGTCTCAAGCCACGTCAAAGGAATTTCTGACGCCGTTGCCGGGGAGGAAGCGGTCTCTTCTACGTGCCTATCTCAGGCGCCGAGGAGACTCCATCATCATCTACCAGGTTCCTAATCACAAATCTCATCTCCTTGCAATTACATTATTTGCCATTTGCCTCTTGTTTTCCTCTCCCCCACTTCACCAATTTGCCGTTTCATTCGCCCCCTTTTTCGTTTGCCTTTTTTCTCGCCGGATCTCCTACTTGCTTGTCACCATGAGTGATTTTGGTATGGGAGAAACAGATGATGGCAGGACTCCTAAAATTGGACGTTCTGGTAATCTGGATGCTAAAACCTTTGTTTCGGGGCAAGGGAACGTTATAGGAAAAGAAACTATCCAAGAATTTTTCAATTGCGTTGGAAATTTGCCTCTTGATGACACTCCTGTACTGAAAAGAACTAAAACTTATGCGGAAGCTATCTCAGCGCTAGTCCTGAAACTTGAAAATAGGTTTATCCGTACCCATCCTACCTTGCAAAGATTGTTTTATAAGCTACTCGTCATTAAGAATCCCAAGGCTAAGAAGTTAGCTACCCTTGTCCTCATGCATGAATTTGATCACATAGTACGGGAAGCTAGGGAGATTTTTGATTTCTATGGTATGAGCCGTGAAAAACTAGTAATAGGAGAAATCCTTTACAATAGTGATTACATGATGATATATTTTCTTGGAAATAATCAAATCTTTGATGAGAATCTTAAAAAGGAAGTCCCCATTTTAGATATGATCCAACAAGTTTTCAATGATGTGAACCAACAATATTCTTGGATTGTGGCCGGGAATCAAAGGGGGTACGTAGATGGACAACTTGATAGTGCTAAGGTTGCTATGGATGATGTGTTTCAAGTTCTATTTGCAAAACCTCTTGACAAAAACACATCAATCAAAACCAAAGATGACAATACTTGAATCTATGTGTTATGCCTAGCTAGGGGCGTAAAACGATAGCGCTTGTTGGGAGGCAACCCAATGAATAAATTTATTTTTGCTTTTTCTTTCTGTTTTTGAGTGTTGACACAATTATGCCTCTGTTATGATTGTGTTTTAATGGTTTATTTAGTGTTTGTGCAAGTAGAACCTTTAGGATGATTGATAAGATGAGTAGAAGCGATGTTGAATCTGAAACAGAAACTTTGCGTCCAGTATTTGAATTTTCATTTTTTGATGGAACGTGATATTTAGCTGAAATTTTAACACAGTGTTGCTATACAAATTGTTTACGTTTTCCTAATTTTCCAGAATTTTTAGAGTTACAGAAGTATGGTTAGAGTACAGAATACTACAGACTGTTCTGTTTAAGACAGATTCTGTTTTTGTTGCATTGTGTGCTTGTTTTGATGAATCTATGGGTTATATTGAAGGGTATGAGCCATGGTAAAGTTAAAATACAGTAGGTATAATGCAATTATAAAATATGAATGGGTTTGCAACGGCACCTAAAGTAGTGATTTGCTTTATTATACTAACGGATCTCACGAAGATTTTGTTGAGTTTTGTGTGATTGAAGTTTTCAAGTTTTGGGTGAGATCACGATGAATGAAGGAATACGGAGTGATAAGAGCCTAAGCTTGGGGATGCTACCACACCCCCAAGATATATCCAAAGAGTAACAAGCAACTAAGCTTGGGGATGCCCCCGAGTGGCATCCCCTCTTTCTTCTAACGACCATCGGTATTTTACTTGGAGCTATATTTTTATTCGTCACATATCATGAGTTTGCTTGGAGCGTCTTGTATCTTTGCTTGCTTTGCTTGTTTGTTTTTCATTTATATCCTTGCTGTACACACCTATTTGGGAGAGCCAAAATTATGCTATGATTTGTTAGAATTGCTCTCTATGCTTCACTTAAACTTTTTTGAGCTATAAAATTGCTCTAGTGCTTCACCTATATCTTTTTGAGCACGGTGTGCTTGGAAATTTTTGTAGAAATACTCTCATGCTTCAGTTAGATTAATTTGAGAGTTAGTAAATTTTGAAGAAATTCTCTCATGCTTCACTTATACCTTTTTGAGAGATAAAATCTTTATGCTCATGTGCTTCACTTAGATTTGTTTGAGCTTGTCAAAAAAGCAATGGCAATATATGAAACTAGTCCCAAAGTGATAGATATCCAAGGAGGATATAATAAAAACTTTCATGACGATCATTGGGCAAATTAAACTTGATTCCTTGTAATAGTTTTGAAACATGATGATAGTAATATGTGAGTCATGTTAGTGAGTAATTATGCTTGAGTAGGAATATTGGTGTTAAGGTTTGTGATTCCCTATGCAAGTACGAAAGTCAATAGTTATGCAATGAAATTACATCCTACTTATGGTGCATTATTCGGTGTTAGTTATGCTCAATGCTCACTTATGTGAATTTTCGTTTCTTGGTTTGGTTGCTTCTCAATCTATTTGCTAGACTCCATTTGTACTAAGTAGAAATACTACTTGTGCATCCAAAATCCTTAAACCAAGTTTTGCCTTATGAGTCCACCATACCTACCTATATGTGGTATTTCCATGCCGTTCCAAGCAAATTTGTATGTGCCATCTCTAAATTTTCAAAATAAATTTTCTCTTTTGCGTGCTCGTACCGCTCATGAAATGGTGGGGAGTGTCCAATATTTTTCCATGCTAGATGTGTTATTCTCAAGATGAGTGTTTATTCACTTGTCATTGCACGAGAGTGCGGCGGTAATAGGGATGCCCATTTTCGAAATGAAAAAGAAAAAAATATTTACTTTATGTTGTCAAATAATAAATTCCTTGGAAAGTGTTGGTATGGAAGGCAACCGTGGATACGGCCTGCTATGGAATGTGAAAGTTTGGTGGAAAAAGGAATAAACTTTATTTTCTGTTTGGAAACCGCTTATGATATATCTAGCATGGAAAGTATTGTGAGCTAATTTGTCATTTTCGTTGACAGGAAAAGCATGCCACCCAAATTTTTCTCTCTCTCAATTTAAAACTTTGGGCTCTGGCACCTCTACAAATCCCTACTTCCCTCTGCGAAGGGACTATCTATTTACTTTATACAATTTTTATTTTTACTTTGAGTCTCCATCTTCTCTTATAAAGCACTAACTAGGGGGCACTATGATCGTACTTGAGCACTGGGTGTAGCTAATATTTGACTGTGTTTCATGAATGGATCAATGATTGAGCATGATGGGCTAGGGATAACTTTCTTTAGTGTTGATATTTTGAAAGACATGGTTGCTTGTTAGCATGCTTGAGTATTGAAGTCATTATGTTAAAACTAGACTATTGCTTTGAATCATCTACAAGTCCAAATGTCCATGCTATACAAAAGAAAAGAATATGATGAACATGTTAGGCAGCATTCCACGTCAAAAATTATGTTTTTATCATTTACCTACTCGAGGACGACCATGAATTAAGCTTGGGGATGTTGATACGTCTCCAACGTATCTATAATTTTTGCTTGTTCCATGCTGTTATAATATTATTCTTGGATGTTTTACAATCATCATTTTATAACAACTTTATATCTTTTTTTGGGACTAACCTATTGACATAGTGCCAAAGTGCCAGTTGCTGTTTTTGCTTGTTTTTTACTTCGCAGAATATCAATACCAAACGGAGTCCAATGGCGACGAAACTTTTTAGAGATTTTTTCTGGACCAGAAGACACCCAATGGGCCAAAGAAGAGCCAGGAAGGTGGGCTGTGGGGAGCACAACCCACCAGGGCGTGCCAGGGGGGGCCCTAGCGCGCCCTGATGGGTTGTGCCCTCCACGGGGCCCCTCTCCACCGCCTCTGATGCCTATAAATTTCCAAATATTTCAAAAACCCTAGGGGAGTCGATGAAACACAATTCTAGCCGCCGCAAGTTCCAGAACCTCGAGATCCAATCTAAACACCATCACGGAGGGGTTCATCTTCTTCATAGGTGCCTCTCCGATGATGCGTGAGTAGTCCACCATAGACCTACGGGTCCGTAGGCAGTAGCTAGATGGCTTCCTCTCTCTCTCATATGATTCTCAATACAATGGTCTCTTGGAGATCTATTTGATGTAAACTTTTGCGGTGTGTTTGTTGGGATCCGATGAATATTGAGTTCATGATCAGTTTCTATCCATGAATATTATTTGAGTCTTCTTTGATCTCTTATATGCATGATTACTTATAGCCTCGTATTTCTTCTTCGAATCTTTGGTTTAGTTAGGCCAACTAGATCGATTTTTCTTGCCATGGGAAGAGGTGATTTGTGATGGGTTCGATTTTGCGGTGTCCTTTCCGAGTGACAGAAGGGGCAGCAAGGCACACATGTATCATTGCCATTAAGGATAACAAGATGGGGTCTATTCCTACATGAATAGATCTTATCTACATCATGTCATCGTTCTTATTGCATTACTCCGTTTGTCCATGAACTTAATACACTAGATGCATGCTGGATAGCGGTCGATGTGTGGAGTAATAGTGGTAGATGCAGGCATGAGTCGGTCTACTTATCTTGGACGTGATGCCTATATAATGATCATCGCCTTGGATGTCGTCATGATTATTTGATCTTCTATCAATTGCCCAAAAGTAATTTGTTCACCCACCGTGTGATATACTCATGAGAGAAGCCAGTAGTGAATCCTACGCCCCCGGGTCTACTTTTTCAACATATTGCTTTCCGATCTATCTTTTTTGCTTCTTTGTTTTCAGATCTACAAAACCAAAAACCCAAAAACATATTGCTGCACTTTTTATTCGCTCTTCTTATTTTGTGTTCTTGAGAGATCTATCTCTCCTATCTATCATTACCTGATCTATTTTTTTTTACCGTAGAGAGATTGACAACCTCTCTTTCGCGTCGGGTTGCAAGTATTTGTTATTTGTGTGCAGGTGCTGCTTATTGGGTGGTGGTGATCCTCCTACTGGTTCGATAACTTGGTTTCATAACTGAGGGACATACTTACCGTCGATGTGCTGCATCATCCCTTCCTCTTTGGGGAAATACCGAAGTAGTCTCAAGCCACGTCATCCACCGATTGACCCAAGAAGTCCACGCGATCAGCGATGCGACAAGCGCAATTTGCTCGACGGGCACCACACGCTTGTTCGTGTGAACTGCTGATCTGATTCCAAGTACTTGAAGATAACATTAGGGGTACTTTAGTCTTTTCAGGTTTCAGAAAATGGAAAAGAAAAAAGAAAACAATGAAAAAAAGGAAAGTTGACATAGTAATTAAAGTGCACTTGAACTGGGTGGCATTTTTACGAAGCCAATCTTGAGAGTGACGCTTTTGCGATGCCCAATACTGAAAGTGAAAAATAGCCGATTTTCTCAATATTGCAGCCGATCTTTTTTCAGCACCGTGCGCTCGCCCATCCGAGCTCCCGCGCTCCCCAGCCCGCACTCCGTTCCATCAGGCAGGGGTCCCAGGCACATGGGTGTGCGACCTGTGCGGCCCGCACAGGCCCCCAGTTTCCAGGCCCCCTAGTTTACAATGCTTAGTTTGTTTAGGCCATATAGATAGGCCCGTTTATCCTGCTGGCGAGCTGGCTGATAGGTGATTTCTCCATCACGAGTTACTAAAAAAAGGTGATTTGTTCGTCGCGTGGTCCGTGCGATCGATCCATCCAGACTTGTCTCTCCCGACTCAATCCCTCTTTATCTCTTCTCATCGGATTGGGAGCCGCCATTCACCCGCCATGCAGTTCGCCGTCGCTAATATGGAGCTCCGGCAGTGCCATGTTGTTCTCCGCCATATGCTCGCCAGAAGATTATTGCGTGCTATGAACATCGTGGTGCCGCGACGCCACCCCAAACTCTCCATCTCCGTGTTGTCCCTTCTCCAACCATGCTCGATGGCAGCCTCAGATCCCTTTGTTGTCCTTGTCGATGGCGCTAGCTCCGGCTGCCCCGCTGCCAGGGCCACTTCTCTGGTGGACAGATCACGGGGAAGGGAGGACGTCTTCTCTCTGGTGGACAGATCGCGGGGAAGGGAGGACGTCTTCCAGTACGCGCACCGTTGCACCACGTCTCTTCATCTTCGTTTCTTTCTTTGATAATATGTGTGATGGGCATGACAGTGTGTCGTCTTCTCTCTTGCGTGCTGACTACGCCTCGGCCAGCTTTATTCCTCTGTTCCGTAAATAGCTTGATGATAAATCTCTGGCTATTTCTATTTCTATTTGATATGTATCTGTTTAATTTGTGTTCCTCTCCTTTTTATCTTTTATAGTATGTGCATCAACTGCTCTAGACGTCATCTAATATTTCAAGATACAAGTTATGATTCTATAAATCAGTCTACAAAATATTTTTGATTTCGAAAAGCGCAAGAAAAACAAAGAATGTAGGATCTAACTCAATCTTAGACAAGAGAGACATATGTAAGACATTATGTCTTGTAGATTTTTTTTGAGGGAAGCCAAGACTTTATTTACTCAAAGATTACAGAGTTTGGAATACAAAAAGGATCGTGGGGGTTGTCCCAGCCAAACATGGCGGCCCCAACTTAAAAACAGAGAGCACTTAGCTAACGAATGAGCTTCGAAATTAGAAGTTCGACCTTCAAAAGTGAAGATACAATTGAAGTTTTCTGCTCTAAGATTATCTCGCTAATAATCTAGCCATAACTGTTGTTACAACCCTTTTCAATATCTCTCAAAACCTGTTGCAATCAGTTGCAACGACGAAGTCCTGAAGAAGGAGGTCTTTGGCTAGGGAAAGGGCCTCCCTGCATGCAATAACTTCCAATGTTTCTGCGTCACGCACACCATGAACCACAAGTGCTGACGACCCTAGGAAGAGTCCGCTCGAGTCCCTGCACACAGCCGCCACTGCTCCACCTTCCCCCTCTCGGACCAATCCTGCATCCACGTGAATCTTTGCAAAGCCCATCGACGGAGCTGCCATCCGGGTCCTCCTCTGTGGCGTTATCACATGTGCACCTCTTGTGTTAGTTGGCTTCGCATTGGCATCACCAAGTTCTGCAATGAACCGTTTCACAAACAGGTTGGTGGATAAAGGACTTTGAAATACATGTTCGTGAATGGCTTTCCTCCTCGCCCACCATGTAGCCCAGAGAGTTACAGCGAGAGTAACAAAAGCATCGTGTGGTATTGATTCAATCATTGCAAAGAGCCACTGTTTTGCGTTGGGTTCAGTCGGTGCAATTAAGTGCTCCGCTAACTCCTCATCAACAAGAGCCCATATGCTCCGAGACATAGAACACTCAAGCAAGGAATGCCTCCACGAGTCTTCCATACCACATAATCCACACGCACTCGAGTTCACCATGTTTCTGTTACACCGAATATCATTAGTGGGAAGTGAATGCTTGGCCAACCTCCAAAGGAACATTTAAATTTTCCCCAGAACTTGTATTTTCCACGACTGCTTCCAAGATGATTCCTCTTGGTGAGTACTAGATGGACCGGGATTTCCATCCAGCCAGGCTTCTCTTCTCATCATGGTGTCTATCAACATTCTATAGGCTGATCGTACTGAAAACGTGCCATTCTTTTCAAAGTGCCATGCCCCATGAATCATCTAAGTTCCTTGTACATAGAGGTATCCCCAAAATAATCGGTACATCAATGGATATAAATACCTCTGCAACACGATCAGACCTCCATGTTGCCGATTTTGCATCAATTAACCCCGAGACCAACTTTGGGGCTTTTCCTATTTAGCGTTGCAGGCGCCGGTTATAGGCAAATTTTGCAAACCGACGCCTGCACCACCGCCCGCTCGGTGCGCTTCGGGCCGGCCCACATACACATCCTCCTTTTTCTGCTAAAAACAAAAAATGTTGCGGCACTCAGGTTTCGAACCAGCTACCTCTCCTGTTTTAACTTACCGCAACAACCACTAGGATACCTACCTACTAACGTTCATTTTCTTTTGTCTTTCCCTTTTATTTGGTCTTTCCCTTCGCGATTTTTTATTCCGGGTTCGCTTGTCATTTTCTGGACTTTTTATTTGGTTTTTAATTTTTTTCTTTCTTTTTTCGTTTTTTGTTTTCTTAAATAAGCGGTTTTGTTTTCAAATTCATAAAGTTTCTTTTCCAAATCGATGAACTTTTTCCTAAATTGCATGAACCTTTTTCAAAATGGATGAACTTTTTGGAAACCGGTGAACTTTTTTCAATTAGATGAAATGTTTTTCAAAATCGATGAACTTTTTTCAAAATAGATGAACTTTTTTCAAAACCGGTGAACATTTTTCAATTAGATGAAATGTTTTTCAAAATCGATGAACTTTTTAAAAAAAATAGATGAACTTTTTTAAAACCGGTGAACTTTTTCTCAATTAGATGAAATGTTTTTCAAAATCGATGAACTTTTTTAAAACCGGTGAACGTTTTTTCAGTTGGATGAAATGTTTTTCAAAATCGATGAACTTTTTTTCAAAATCGATGAACTTTTTTCAAAACCCGTGAACTTTTTTTCAGTTAGATGAAATATTTTCCAAAATCGATGAACTTTTTTCAAAACCGGTGAACTGTTTTTCAATTAGATGAAATGTTTTTCAAAATCGATGAACTTTTCCAAAATCGATGAACTTTTTTGCAAATTCGATGAACTTTTTCCAAATTCAATGAACTTTTTTCATATTCGATGAACTTTTTTTCAAATTCAACAACCTTTTTCCTTATTCGATGAACTTTTCTTTAAATTGATGAACATTTTTCAAATTTGCATTTTTTTTTGAAAATCCATGAACAGTTTTTCAATTTCGATGATTTTTGTTGAATATACCAACTTTTCTTCAAATTTGATGAACACTTTTTTCAAGTTTGTCAACTTTTCTTCAATACCCTTGAACTTTTTTTATCATGATTTTTTTCCAAAACATTTAAGCGATACAGTGCATGGTTATTAGGTATACCCCGCTGTTAGAAATCACTAATGGCCTGTAGCTCGAGTGGCTGGCAAGGTGGGATGTGGAATGAAGGGCTTGAGTTCGAATCTTGTAGCAGCAACTTTTTTTGGGATTTTTCCGGGTGAGTTCGCTGCTCGACACGTTTCATGGGCTGGCCCAACTTGCAGGGCGCGTGGGCGCCGGAAGGCGCCCCCAACTTCGGTGGGTTCAGATTATTATAGTTCTATTCTTTTTTGAGAGGCGGGCCTCATTTAGAGTTTAGCGCAGGCCGCAGGGCCCAGAATTTTACCGGAACCGGATCGAGTGACTTGCCTCTGTCAAGTCACGCTGCACCTTACCCACCTCTATCTACCATCCATCCAACATCCAACGGACAACACTAGCCTCAGTTAAAAAACCATCAGACTTGGCAGTTTTCAGGCATCGCGTGCAGAACAGCGAAATCCAGCGTGGGGGAAAAGGCGGGCTTGGCGGGATTGTCTCGCGCACTCCCGCGCTTTGTCACGAAGCTAGCCCCGAGCAGCCGAGCGAAGTGCCCAGAGGAAAACCAGCTCGACTCTTTCGTAGGGCCGAGCGAAGTGGCGATTCCGTCTCGATCGAGGAGGGGCACTTTGCCCCGATGTGATAAAATTTGATTGTTGTGCAATATGGTTCAGTAACTCCCAATAGCCAGAATTTTGTTGTGCAATTTGACATGATTTGAGTGTTGTGCAATTGTGAGTCCCGTGCAATGTCAGAAATCAACAAGGGGATGCCTCAAGTTGGAATGATGTGAGTGTTGTGCAACTGCTGCTAGAAGAGGCACTTGACTCCGTTGCTCCAAAGCTGGAGGATATACTCTTGCATCTACTTCTGCTTTCAGTGAACCAAATAATGAACAAGAGAATATTGAACCAAAAGTGCAGCCCACAACAGACTTGCTAAGTGTTGCACGGTTGAAGAAAAAGGAGGTTCAATCTAAAAAATCTAAGAGAAATCAAACCTGGCTTGATAAGTTGCGCAAGGGAAAGCGCAAGCCGACTAAATCGGTGAAAGCGCAAGTAGCAAAGGTATTGCAATCTGGACATTCTTACATGTTGTTTGTCATTCATTCCTAAACTCATTAGTTGAAACTAGCAAACATGCCCGTGCGTTGCAACAGGAGAAATAAATCCTCACATACCACCCCAATTGTGTTGCCACTTCTTATCTTCGCCACCATTGCCACTGGGTCGCATTGTCCATCTTTTTTTAGGAACCATTGTCCACCTATTCACAACAAACGTGATCAATTCCAAGGCAATGAGTTTGATCATCACAGTACATCACATCACTTTTGTCGTAACCTCCATGCACCGACTTGTAATTCCATGGACCTGTAATGTTGTCTCATCTACACTGACTCATGAGTTATGAAGAAAACAGATCAGATGCATTTACATCTCGTCGTGGCTTAGTGCTCGGAGCATGTGGCTTAGTGGTTCTCCATAGGGCTAGTCTGGCCATCCCACACAACGTGCGCGAGGCGAGAACACGACAGATCACCGGAGTCGTGGACGTCGAGGGGAGGCGGCAAACTGGACGCACGACTTGAACGCGGATCTGCGCGAGCACAGAAGCGCTGCACCCTCGACCACGCCATCGGAGCCGGCATGCAGCAAGAGCGCACCAGACGCATTGATCACTGTGGTGCCTGCACCGAGACAGAGGAGCATGAGTGGAGCGCAATGGATCCTGGCCAGTGAGGCGAGCGAGCGGTGCAGCCTGTCGCCAAGGAGGTGCAGACTGCCAATGAGCGGCAGCGGGCATGCGCCGGAGCGCGCATGGCGAGGAGGTAGGCGTAGGGCAAGGACCAAGCAGGCAAGGAACCACGCTAGCCATGGTGCAAGCACGGCAACGGCCACCATCAGTTCCTTTCGTTTCTGCAGTTCATCCGACGTTACAGTAGACAATACTATTTATAACAATCAGCAAGGTGGACTTTCAGCATCGGCAAAAATCAGCTGGCAACGTCTTCGTTGGTGATGCCTAACATCAAAGTAAGATGGATCGAGTTGCCCATCTTCCGGCAAGCCAAGAACGACTAACAAATTAACCTTGGTGACCACACACATCATGTATGGAAAGTCGACTTCGCAGGAACGCCGCCCCGCTCGTCCTGCTCCACTCTAGGTAGGTCAAGCGGGAGCACGGAAGCGCTGCTCCCTTAACCACCTCGTCGGAGCTGGCATGCAGCGAGAGAGCACCGGATGCATCTTACCCCGTCAGGACTGCAGGCCGGCAACTTGTCGTAGTGCCTCCGCGATTCGATTTGAGTTGAGCAATCGAATCTTGCAGTTGAGCTATTGTTTTGGTCGAGGGACTGGAATCATTTTTTATAGGAGCCTTCGACGGAACGGGCCAAGAGTCCGTGTACGGAATCATAGGCGCGTGATTGAGGAGGGTTCGTGGTAAAATAAGACTTCGTGGCGATGGCAGGGGGAGGAGGAGGTCAAGGCTGCATGGGCGTTTCTTTTCCAGGCAATCCGGACTGATCGTTCCTCTTAGAAAATAAAAATACAGGCCCAAGAGAAGAAACGGAGGCCCAACCGATACAAAACTTGCCTCTATCAATTAGTACCACCTCGTATGTTTCACCTAATGTAAAAACATGCCTCTACCAATTAGTACCACCTCGTATGTTTCACATATATATAACATAATATAGAAACAGATGCGGGACGAAACCAAGAATATCACCTTGCTTTATTAGTAAAATAAAAAATAAATAAATAAATAAATAAATAAATAAATATATAATATATATATATAATAAGGACAAATTTTTCCTACTACCGGATGTAGTTACTCCCACTTTGGTTTCGTACGTTGTAGGTAGTATCTATTATATTGGAGAGTACGTACGTGTAGTATGTAGTATGTAAGAATGTTTGGGTAGTATATATACTATTTTATAGGTAGTATGTACCATATTTTGAGCATACTCTTTTTTACGTACAAATATGTACGTATTTCACAAATATGATAAAAACATGGGCTTACATGCATTTTTTTCACATAACTCGTTTTGGAGTATCTTAGATATAGTATATGAACATACTAAAAATAATAAAGTAGTATATATACTACCACATGGTAGTATATGAGATATGAGTGTAACTACACCCGGTAGTAGGATGCATTTTCCCTATATAATAATATATATATATATATATATATATATAAATAAATAATAGTAGAAAATATAGATATAGATATATATATTGTTAGCAGCGACAAAAGAAGAATGATGGGGTTGAGAAGGATGACATCAACAAAGGAGCAAAGGTATTGCAACCTGGGCATTCTTATATGTTGTTTGTCGTTCATTCCTAAACTCATTAGTTGAAATTTTGTTAGCAGCGACAAAAGAAGAATGAGCATTGCTGGGTGGTTCTAAACTGAATTTCACTATTGATGATCCAATACAACACATGGGTCTGCTGTACCTTTCCTGAGCAATTCCAAGTCTAAACTGTTTTTTACTGAAAACTGAGAGCCGATGTTCTTTTGTTGAATGCCTTAGCAATCCATGTCTGAACCCTTTTTTACCCCAGGCCAGTGCTGCGCTCGATGCCTGAAAACTGCAAGTCTGATGGTTTTTTAACTGAGGCTAGTGTTGTCCGTTGGATGTTGGATGGATGGTAGATAGAGGTGGGTAAGGTGCAGCGTGACAGAGGCAAGTCACTCGATCCGGCTCCAGTTTTACCGGCCCGGCCCTGTCAGGCGGCGGCGACCGCTCCACCGTCCACCTCCGCCGTAGCTCGCCGACGCCGCCCTCCCTCCTCCCCGTCCCCATCTCTCCCTCTGTCGGTGCGCCTATCCCTACCGCCTCGCACAGCCGCCCGCCGCCGCACCACCTCCACCAGCCGTCGCTCCTCCGCGGTTCGCAGCTCGCCTCCGGCCTCCCGAGCCCCATCTCTCCCCGCCACCCCTCCCCCGTCCGCCATCTCTCTCCCGTCGCCTCCCCAGCCAGGTGCAGAACCCTCCCGAGGTGAGGTTTCCCCCTTTTCTTTTTCAAGTTCGTGGTGGATTGACTCTATACGATGCAGTTTTCCTGTGCATATGCATATATGTTGAAATTTTGCGCATCTGAATTCTGAATTTGATTATACATCTGTATGTGAATATGTGATGGAATTCGTGGCATATAATACAGAATTTGTGAGGGCATGTATGTTCAAATTGATGATGTGCATGTATGTGTCTGTGAATATGTGATGCAATTTTTTCTGCATATATGATGGGATTTCTGAATAGAGAGGAAAAAAGAATCAGGGGCTAAGAAATAGGGTCTATTGCTGGAGTTGGGGGCTTTCTTGTGGGCTCAAAAAGTAGGGGCAGCCCTACCTGGCTTTTAGGGGCTCTGTTTTGGGGGCTCCTGCTGGAGATGCTCTTACTTTCTCGCTGCCTCCAAGTCGTGTGTCCCCATTCTCTCAGTTCGACAGTAGAGTAGAGGAGGGAGGTGGAGTTCAGGCGCACATCGGCTGGGAAGTTGCCGTTCCTACGGCACCGGCGACACATGGGGGACGCGCGGCGGAGCGAGTGGAGGTGTTGACGACTTGGGTAAGATGAACTGCACTGGAAACTTTCAGTCCATACTGGTAACCAACTAGGAAAATGACCGGTTTATAAACTTTGGCTTAGCCAGGGTTGTCTCCAAGTAGAGTCGGTAAAGAGTAGAGGCTAGAGAGTGTATATGGTAGAGGATTAGGTATAGTTGTGTATAGGGTGTAGGGTGCTTGAGTTGAAGTACCACCTGCACCTGCCTCAAATTGTTTCCTTCTAACCAGGTTAAATATAAATAAACTAAGAGTTTAAGTGGTTGAATTTCATTGAAAAGAACTTCAGATAAATCATCAAATAAGTGGACAAACATTTCGAGAAAAGAACGCATACCAACTTAGGGAAAAAATCATTAATTAACCCATTAGTTTGTTTATATCATTTCTGTTGCTGAAAATTCAGTCAAAGTAGCCAATTATTCGATGTACTCATCTATTCACTCAATTCGGTGTATCTCTATGAACCTTTACTTGGGTATCCCGTTTTACTTTGAAAGTATTGTGGAATGTGGCTCTCAACGTTGTAGCTTATATCTGTATCAAATATCCAACGGAATTATGCATTGGTTACTTGTTAGGTAGATCATGGTTAGACATTTCTTCTTGCAGCTTGTCCAGGCTTTAATATTTTCCTGGCTCCGGGACTGTACGTGAACGATGTTTGTTCTTAGCAAGATCGAGCACAACCTGCCAATGCCTCCGCACTTGCTGAATCGTCCTCTCGAAGACGCCATCAAGACCGAGCTCGAGAGGCTCTTCCTGGATAAGGTAGTGTGAACTTGGTCACATTATCACCAGTGCATGGCAAGATTTTCTTTACAGTATCGAAATTCTGTTCCACTCGATTGTTCTTAATTGTATTTCTCAATCTGTGTTTGGACTTGTACTGCAGGTGGTTGCAAATCTCGGGCTCTGCGTGTCCGTCTATGACATCCTTTCCGTTAAAGGTGGATTCATCTTTCCAGGAGAGGGCTGCTCGACGTATAAAGTAATTTGTGCTACCATTTTGCCATCCATTGTCTGTTGAAGAATGCGAGATGTTGTATGTTGCTCTGTAACTTTGTACAAGGTCAATGCCTAAGGGTGACTACAGTGCTTTTTCATGCCCCTAAGTTTGTGCAATTGAGTTGGATATCTGAAGTTCCAGTGTGTTTTATTTCTTTTCTGTGCAGTTTCTCACTGGTGTTCATGTAGTTACCCTGGACCCTTTCTTAGTAATGCTTAGCATTTGATTGCTGTGCACATAGAACTGAAACCTTTGGGATTGATACGATAAGTTTATCACTAAGATAGTTTGTCTCTTGACACTAAACCGTTTAAGAGCAGTTTAAAAAAATTACAGTTTTGAATAGCAGTAGCTCCCCCAATTTGTACTTATTTAACCGACTATTTTGGTGCTAAGATTTAGTTTGCCTTGCTGTAAGTTAATGCTGATTATTTCTCTACCTCAAGTGGGTAGTCTTGTGTTTTCCTAGGCAGTGTGCTACTCGTTGTGAATGACTCGCTATAAATAGTATGCCTAACTTGTAACATGGATGCACTCTCTTCCAACATTTGCTGTTGGCACAAATTTTGTGACCTCGTAAAGCTTTACACATTTTATAGTTCATGTTTATATTCCCTTCATTTCCCCCATCTTGGACAGGTTACCTTTAGGTTGTTGATGTTCAGGCCCTTTATTGGGGAGGTTCTTGTTGGGAAGATCAGTGGATATGATGAGAAGGGTTTACAAGGTGACTTAGTTATTTTCTCATTGGCTTTTTGTTTTCTAATTGGTTTACAACCTGCTGTAACCCCTTTCTTGAATTCATGCCTATTTTTGTTGAAATATGTGCAGTTTCAGCAAATTATTCAGAATATTAAATCCTAGTTCGTATGAGTAACACCAGCATATATATGTGTTCAAAAGCAACTGAAATATGTTCATAAAATACATACGGGTGCTACTGTTAAAGAATGAAGAGCAACTACGAAAATTAAGCACTACACACGCAACATGAATTACTTGATCAATCAAAGCTATGCTCACTGCCATCTTGCAGATGTCACTGCTCAGAGATTAATTCAGTTCTAGTGCCTTTAAAATTTCTACCAACACGTAGAAGTTATAGATTACTACAAAGGATAAATAGCAGTGATAAGATGAACACTACTAAGCAAGTCAAGTGCAGATATTAAACAAGAAGAACAGAGGCACACAACAGGTTCTGAAGTTCTGTTCTACTAGTAAGTTATATGTACATAGCACCTGAGAGCTCAGATAATCAAACTATCACCAAAGATAGACATAATGTTACTGTATTAATTATAACAGGCTAATGGAATTGCGAGGCATATGCCTGAAGTATAAGATGCACAAATCATGTAAATATATCGAGTGTGTTTTGTGTATGTGTCTTTTTCGGCTATCTCAAAGCTAATGTACTATCCGCAACGATAAATATGATTTGTGAAGGCACCTAACCTTGATTACAAAGTAAAAAATGAATGATAATTTGGATAGACAAAGAATTTAGGTAAGACTGAGTATGGAAGAGTCTAGAATAAAGTAGAAGTGTGCCTTAAGTTTTGTGCAAAATGTCCATATGGCTTAAGCTCAACCATAGAATCATCTAGATAGTACACATGGCAGAATCTGGTGAAGTAATGAGAAGATCCAACGGTCAGCAACACTTGGATTTGGCACGTCTCTACCATTGGATCGGCTACATCCAATGCTTGTTATTGAAAGTTATTTGTACACTATTAGTGGTATAGATATAGCACTAGCTCTTGCAGTTATCCACTTGCTCTCAAATAAATTCTAGTTGCAGGTCAAACTCAACAAACTAGTTAAATCAGTGAGATAGCAAGTAGAATAAACAAGAACATTCACTTCCATCGACAGCACTCGAAGCTGCCGTCTTGATGAGGCAAGGCACATCAGATTGACACTATCCCAGAAAACCTTTACGCTGCTGCTGTACCGCGGAGTTGCCGGCGAGGCCTCGGAGATACAATGCTGCTTCACGAACCAGAGCACACCGAGTCGAGGAATCGAGGAGTGGGAGGTCGCTGCTCAAGTCCAACACTCGCGTACAGGCCAAGCACGCGAGCACCAGATTGATCACACTTGTTGCTGCACACTTGAGTTGAACCGGAAGGAACTTGATGAGGAGCTCTCTCCAATTCCGTGTTCCTCAAGGAGAGAAGGGGGCTGACTTAAGAAGAGGAGACGGAGTGTGCTGCCGCTGCACAATGGCCACCGCACGGCTCGCAGCAAGCCTGGAGTGGGTATTGGATCGATCCCCCTTTACCAGGTCTCCATGGTGGCCTAGCAACCTTATCTTTTCTCCCCTCTCTCTATGACACTTGGCCCCACTAGTTGTCCTTTATCTACAGAATTCCGAAATTCTCTAAACTGATAAATTGGGAAATTCTTAGAAAACGCTCAAAATGTACACCATTTTTAGTACTTGTGTCTTCAATTTCCATAATATCTTGCACTGCAGAGGAACTTTTCACAGTTTCATCATGATATATCCATTCTAATGTCTAAGCAAAAGATTGAAAATTGGGTTATGTCGTGCCATTTACATTTTTTCATGAAATCATGCACTATCAAAATGATAATGTTTGATTGTTTTCCATACTTTACCACACTTTTTAGCTACAAGTTTGGCAGGTTGGTTGTCATACTTCACGCTACCTTTGAAGAAAAATCTGCTTGCTAGTATGCCTCTTGTATTTTGAGCCCAATCTAGAGAATGAAAGCTGAAATAAGGTGAAAATACTTAGGAGTTACAAGAATCCTACTTATGCGGATAATCAAAGTCAAAATCTTGTTTAGCGCAATGTCTGGAGGTGCACTGCTGCATAGAAAAACAAACTAAGCTTATCATTTCATTGTAGACTCCCGGATTTCATGTTCTTGCAAACATGTACATTTAATTGATTCCTGATGACATGTTTCTTCCTCTTTTCAACCATGTTTGGAGTATTGGTACTTTGTATGCCCACAAGATTGAAATGATCCATGCTCCCATCCTGTTCTGGGAACTATTAAAATCATAATGTTATTACTATGTAATTCATGACATTTGAGAAGCTGCACACACAAATGACGGGTTTTAACTTTTAACTGGTATATTGTTTTCCTTGTTCAGTTTCACTTGATTTTTTCACCGATATATGCATCCCGGGACACTTGATGCAATTTGGCACAGTGAGGTAACACATTGCTTTGTTTCGATTTTTGCAGTACACCAGTCACTAGTATTATTTGCAAACTGAGGTGTGGTTTATTTACCAATTTATCTCCTGTTTATATTGCATGTCTCATTTCTTTGTTCATATGTATCCAGGGGGGAAGATGGTAGGTGGGCGTTGAAGACCGAAGACGGTGATGAACTTCATCTTGACATTGATGATGAGGTGAATCCCAAACAATTGCTATTTCATATAGTCACTAACCACAAAAAAGGCTTACGAATTACGATCATCGCAATCTCTATGCAGATACGATTCTTGGCATCTAGCATAAAATACCCACCTATACCAGTTGAGCAAAAGGAGGATGACAAGCCATTTGCTCCAATGCAGATCAATGTACGTCTTCTTCCTTGCGTATGCATTATCATATAGAGATACCGTGTGCACTGTGCTGGCGGCACGGCAGACTTGAATGCATCTGTCAATGGCTGACAGCTGATTAATTGGAGCAAATAAACCCTTTTACAGGGAAGTATTAAAGGAGATGGTCTTGGCCTTCTTGCTTGGTGGGCGGCAGAAGAGGGCGAGGAAGAGGAAGAGGGTGAAGAAGAGGGTGAGGGTGAGGAAGAGCAAGAGCAAGAGCAATAGCAGCAAAGTTGTTTCTGGGAACTTTCGTTGTAACTAGAAATGTAGACCATTAGCCAGCTAGGTAGCATGCTAGAAACTTGTAATGGCTGTTAGGAATTGATGATCTGCTGCTGCACAGTTTGTGGTAACACTAGCAAGCAAGCAAAGAAGAAGAATGGTCAGATTTGAAGTGGAAAACATATGGCACTTTTGAGACATCCTAGTTGAACTTGCAACAATCGATGGCTGTTTCGCAGTTGATACCACGAAGAACTATTTTTACAAATTTTCATCGAGAGAGGCGGAGAGCAATCAGGGAAGAACTATTTTTACAACCTCCATTTTCATCGAGAGGCGGAGAGCAATCAGAGGAGACGGTCATCATGGCGGCAGTCAACTGGACAGGTTCCTTCCAGTTCACAAGTGATAGACTGGAGTCATGTTTTGACTGGAGACAGGGACACAGGGTGCAAACAAACAGGAGTACGTCGGAAGCAGAGAGGTAAATGCACATATGGATAACCTTTTAGCGACAACTATTATCAAACATGATAACACAAATGCCGCGTCTAAAGAAAAACATGTTAAAAAAAAGTTATGCAAATAGAAAACGCAAAAGAAAAAACTTATGATTTTATATAGAAGAAAACCAAAAGAAAGAAAACCATGGATTTAAAAAAATATATTTGCTTTCATTGAGAGTTGAACTCAAGACCTCCCGCTTACTAAACGGGTGCTCTAACCAACTGAGCTATGAAAGCTTTGATGAGCCATTTTTTTCGGGTTTAGTCATAGCATTTCGTAATATTATTCTGCACGGAGCCAACGGCAACCGGCATGCATCACTGTAGCAACATCGTTGTCCTGTCCAAAACGCATTTTGGTGACAATGTTTGCACTGCTAAAATTACACTGACCATTGTTGTTATTTAGATCCATCAGTACTTACTTTTCTGCAATTCATTCCAAAGAGGGCCGGTTCAGCCAATTCAAGAGTGCTCCACGTCCTCTGCGCTTTCCCGCTTTACAAGGCACGGGGCGTGAGATTTTTGGCGTCATCATGACCACAAGTGTCAGGTCCCGGTCATCTCTAGGAGGATAATTGAGGAGAATTGAGAGGAAATCGAGTGGATTTCAGATCTAGAGCTGTATTGCTATAGGAGGAATATATGTTTATAAGTATTCTTCCGCTCGAAGACAAGAAATGGAATCAATCAACAATGCTTTCTCGGCCACAGCCCGACTGTTACATAAGCGGGAAATTATCGGCAAGTAAGTGAAAGCTAAGTAGTTGTGTAACAGTAACTATCTAACGGCTAGCAACGAAGCGGTAAGCGAGGCGCGATCTGGACCGTTGATCTCCATTGAAGCGTTCTGTCTGAATTTAACCAGTAACCGAACCTGAAGATGGTAGCTTATCAGAGGCCTGACATTGCCCCCTTTTGGAACACAATGTGTCCTCACGTTGTGCCTTCCTCCTTGCGCCAATCTTGTGTCGTCATCTTGAAAACCCCGGGGAACGTGTACTTGATGAAATTAACATCTTCCCATGTAGCTTCTTTCGGCGATAATTTTTCCATTGTATGAACCACTACACAACTGGCAGATTGTTGCGAGGTATTTGCCTCACCTGAAGAACACTAGCCGGACATGTCTTGATAGTGCCCTCAGCATTAACCATAGGTAGATTAGGACTGGGAATGGACCTTGCTCCGATGCTTATTCAATTGACTGGCATGAAAGACTAGATGTATCTTGACATGATCAGGAAATTGAAGTTTGTAAGGAGAATTGCCAATCTTCTGAATTATGAGAAAAGGGCCATAAAACTTGTTGTGAAGTTTGAGAGCTCCTCCGAAACCAAATGCTGCTAATCTATAAGGAGATATTTGGAGATAAACCATTTCTCCCACTTGAAAGGATCTATCCACTCTCTTAAGATCAGCAAACTTTTTCATTCTATTTTGGGCCAACACCAAATTTCCCTTGAGTTGTTTCAATATCTGTTGCTTGGTTGTTAAGAAATCCTGAGCTTCTGTATCAGCTGGGCCAGGAATTGCTAGTTCACTGATGAGAGGAGGAGGAAAACCATACATAGCTTGAAATGGTGACATCTTGAGAGTTGTATCGTATGTAGAATTGTACCAAAACTCTACTAAAGACAGCTGATACGTCTCCAACATATCGATAATTTATGAAGTATTCATGCCATATTTTCCTATGTTTACAATACTTTTATATGGGTTTGATGCACTTTATATGATTTATTTAGAACTAACCCGGACTGGCGTTGTTTTCAGCAGAATTACTGTGGTGGTGTTTTTGTGCGGAAAATAAAAGTTCTCAGAATCGCCCGAAACTTTTTTTTATGATTTTTTCTGGAGAAAATAAGAAATACCGGAGCGAAGAACCACCGGAGGGGGGCCACTTGCTAGCCACAAGCCAACAGGGCGCGCCCTGTTAGCTTGTGGGCCCCTCGTGGCTCCTGTTGACGTGATTCCAACGCTGAAAAATCCTGTAAATCCCGAAACCCCCAAAAGTTAACCTAGAACTTCGGGATCCGCTGCCGCAACTCTCTGTATCGAAGAAAAACCCATCTGGAGCCTTCCCGGTACCCTACCAGAGGGGGAAATCATCACCAGTGGCCATCTTCATCATCCCGGCGGAGGCCATGACGAGGAGGGAGTAGTTCACCCTCGGGGCGGAGGGTATGTACCGGTAGCTATGTGTTTAATCTCTCTCTCTCTCTCTCTCTCTCTCTCTCTCTCTCTCTCTCGTGTTCTTGAGATGGCACGATCTTGATGTATCATGAGCTTTGTTAATATAGTTGGATCATATGGTGTTCTTCCCTTGCTATATTGATGTGATAAATTGAATCTTTCCCTTTGAGATTTCGTTATGTTGGATTGAATACTTTGGATTTGAGAACACTTGATGTATGTCTTGCATGTGGATACCTGTGGTGACAATGGGGCATTCTATTGATTCGCTTGATATATGTTATGACATCAACTTGCGGATTCCAGTGACCTTGGGGGATCTATGCACATGGGTTGATTGCACGTTTTATCCTACTTTCTCCGATAGAAATCTTGGGGTACTCTTTGAAGTTCTTTGTGTTGGATTGAATATGATGAATCTGAAATTGTTTGATGCATGTCGGATAATTAACCCATGGATACATGTGGTGACATTGGAGTATCTAGGTGACATTAGGGTTGGTTGATATGTATCATAGGTGTTATTTTAGTACGAACTCTAGGGCTGTTTGTGACACTTATAGGAATAGCTCAATAGATTGATCGGAAAGGATAACTTTGAGGTGGTTCTACTACCTACAACAATTCCATCTTATGTTCTCCGCTACATATGAACTTTGGAGTGATTCTTTGTTGCACGTTGAGGGATGATCATATGATTCTATTATGTTAACATTGTTGAGAGATTGCACTAGTGAAAGTATGAACCCTAGGCCTTATTTCCAAGCATTGCTATACCGTTTTTCTCGCTGTTTACTACTTGTTACCTTGCTATTTTTATATTTTCAGATTACAAAAACCTATATCTACCATCCATATTGCACTTGTATCACCATCTCTCCGCTGAACTAGTGCACCTATACAATTTACCATTGTATTGGGTATGTTGGGGACACAAGAGATTTCTTGTATTTGATTGCAGGGTTGTTCGAAAGAGACCATCTTCATCCTACACCTCCCACAAATTGATAAACCTTAGGTCATCCACTTGAGGGAAAATTGCTACTGTCCTACAAAACTCTGCGCTTGGAGGCCCAACTAAGTCTACAAGAATAAAGTTGCATAGTAGACATCAAGCTATTTTCTGACGCCGTTGCTGGGGAGGTGAGTGCTTGAAGGTATATCTTTGGATCTTGCAATTAAATATTTTAGTTTCTTATTTTTCACTAGTTTGGTTTTATAAAAGAAAACTACAAAAAAATGGAATTTAGGTTGCCTTAATTGCTTCACCTTTATAATGTCTTTCGTGAAAATGATGTTGGAAATATGCCCTAGAGGCAATAATAAATTAGTTATTATCATATTTCCTTGTTCATGATAATCGTTTATTATCCATGCTATAATTGTATTGATTGGAAACTCAATTACATGTGTGCGTACATAGACAAACAATGTGTCCCTAGTAAGTCTCTAGTTAAACTGGCTCGTTGATCAAAGATGGTGAAGGTTTCCTAGCCATAGACATGAGATGTCATTTGATAACGGGATCACATCATTAGGAGAATGATGTGATGGACAAGACCCAACCGTAAGCATAGCAGTTGATCGTGTCAGTTTATTGCTACTGCTTTATCCATGTCAAGTATCTGTTCCTACGACCATGAGATCATGCAACTCCCGGACACCGGAGGAATGCCTTGTGTGTATCAAACGTCACAACGTAACTGGGTGACTATAAAGGTGCTCTACAGGTATCTCCAAGGGCGTCTGTTGGGTTGGCATGGATCGAGACTGGGATTTTTCACTCCGTATGACGGAGAGGTATCTCTGGGCCCACTCGGTAATACAACATCACAAGAAGCTTGCAAGCAATGTGACTAAGGAGTTAGTCACGGGATCTTGTATTACGGAACGAGTAAAGAGAGTTGCCGGTAACGAGATTGAACTAGGTATGGAGATATCGATGATTGAATCTCGGGCAAGTAACATACCGATGGACAAAGGGAACTGCATACGGGATTGTCTGAATCCTTGACATCGTGGTTCGACCGATAAAGATCTTCGTAGAATATGTAGGAACCAATATGGGCATCCAGGTCCCGCTATTGGTTATTGACCGTAGAGGTGTCTCGGTCATGTCTACATAGTTCTCGAACCCGCAGGGTCTGCACACTTAAGGTTCGGTGACGTTTCAGTATAGTTGAGTTATGTATGTTGGTGACCGAAGGTTGTTCAGAGTCCCGGATGAGATCCCAGACGTCACAAGGAGCTCCGGAATGGTCCGGAGGTAAAGATTGATATATAGGAAGTCCCGTTTTGGCCACCGGAAAAGTTTCGGGTATTTCCGGTAGTGTACCGGGAGTGCCGGAGGGCCATCGGGAGGGGCCACCCACGCCGGGAGGCCACATGGGCCTGAGGGGTGTTACACCAGCCCTTAGTGGGCTGGGCAAACCAGCCCTACAAGGCCCATGCGGCTAGGAAAGAGTGGGAAAGGAAAAACCCCAAGTGGGGGAAGGAAAATCCAAATTAGGAAGGAGTCCTAATAGGATCCCACCTCCCTTGTGGGAGGTGGATTCCTCCCTTGTTTGGTTCGGCCGAACCTACTTGGAGTAGGGGCCAAGGCTGCCTCCTCTCCCCTTCCTCCTATATATATTGAGGGATTTTGAGGGCAGCCCCTAACCCTAATTGCCACGTGCTGCCCTCTTCTTCCTCTAGATCTGTTCGGTATAGCTTAGCGAAGCTCTGCCTGATCAGCTCCACCACCACCGCCACCTACCTCTCCGCTCCCTCTTGCTGGATCAAGAAGGCGGAGATCATCATCGAGCTGTACGTGTGCTCAACGCGGAGGTGCCGTCCGTTCGGCACTAGATCGGAAGGACCGTGATCAAGATCGCGGGACGGATCGTGATTGGATCGCGAGACGGATCGTGATGGGATCGCGGGACGGCTAGCGATTTGGATCGCGAAGACGTTCAACTACATCAACCGCATTTCTTAACGCTTCCCGCTTAGCGATCTACAAGGGTATGTAGATCCACTCTCCCTCTTGTAGATGCTCATCACCATGGATAGATCTTGCGTGTGCGTAGGCAATTTTTTGTTTCCCATGCAACGTTCCCCAATAGTGGTATCAGAGCTAGGTCTATATGTAGATGAGATCTCGAGTAGAACACAAAGGAGTTTGTGGGCGTTGATATTCAGATTGCTTCCCTCCTTAGTCTTTTCTTGATTCAGCGGTATTGTGGGATGAAGCGGCTCGGACCAACTTTACTCGTCCACGTATGAGAGACCAGTTCCATCGACTGACATGTAACTTTGTTGCATAAGATGGCTGGCGGGTGTCTGTCTCTCCCACTTTAGTTGAATCGGATTCGACAGAGGCGGTCCTTGTAGAAGGTGAAATAGCAACTTGTTTATCACAGTTGTGGTTTTGCGTAGGTAAGAATCGTTCTTGCTAGATACCCATAACAGCCACGTAAAACATGCAACAACAAATTAGAGGACGTCTAACTTGTTTTTGCAGGGTATGTTGTGATGTGATATGGCCAATTACATGATGAAATATATGTGATGTATGAGATGATCATGTATTGTATAGAATATCACGACTTGCATGTCGATGAGTGCGGCAACCGGCAGGAGCCATAGGGTTGTCTTTAATTATTTTCGCCGTTTTGCTTTACTTTATCGCTATGAGTTAGCAATAGTCGTGGAAGCAACAGTCGGCGCGATAACCTCATGGCGACACATTGATGGAGATCAAGATGATGGAGATCATGGTGTCATGCCGGTGACGATGGAGATCATGCCGGTGCTTTGTAGATGGAGATCAAAAGCACAAGTTCATGGCCATATCATGTCACTTATGATTTGCATGTGATGTTAATCCTTTTATGCATCTTATTATGCTTAGGACGACGGTAGCATTATAAGGTGATCCCTCACTTAAATTTCAAGATAAAATTGTGTTCTCCCCGAGTGTGCACCGTTGCGAAAGTTCGTCGTTTCAAGACACCACGTGATGATCGGGTGTGATAGACTCTACGTTCACATACAACGGGTGCAAGCCAGTGTTGCACATGCGGAACACTCGAGTTAAACTTGACGAGCCTAGCATGTACAGACATGGCCTCGGAACACAAGAGACCGAAAGGTCGAACATGAGTCATATAGTAGATATGATCAACATGGAGATGTTCACCATTGAAACCACCTCATCTCACGTGATGATCAGACTTGGGTTGGTGAATTTGGATCATGTAACACTCGGATGACCGGAGGGATGTCAATTTGAGTGGGAGTTCTTAAGTAATATGATTAATTGAACTTATTGTCATGAACATAGTCAAAGTGACTTTGCAAATTATGTTGTAGATCAATAGCTCGCGCTGTAGCTCCCCAATTTTTGATACGTTCCTAGAGAGAAAATAGAGTTGAAAGATGATGGTAGCAATAATGCGGACCGAGTCCGTGATCTGAGGATTGTCCTCATTGCTGCACAGAAGGCTTATGTCCTTAATGCACCGCTCGGTGCGCCACCCCCTCAAGCGTCGTCTGTAGATGTTGTGAACATCTGACAGGCACGTTCTGATGACTACTTGATAGTTCAGTGTGTCATGCATTACGGCTTAGAATTGAGGCTCCAAAATGTTTTTGAAACGTCACGGAACATGTGAGATGTTCTAAGAGCTGAAATCGGGATCTCAGGCTCGTGCCCGTGTTGAGAGGTATGAGACCTCCAACAAGATTCTTTGTCTGCAAGATGAAGGAGAATAGCTCAATTGGTGAGCATGTGCTCAGATTGTCTGGGTGCTACAATTGCTTGAATCGAGTGGGAGTTGATCTTCCAGATAAGATAGTGATTGATATAGTTCTCCAAGTCACTGTTACTAAGCTACTAGAGCTTCGTGATGAACTATAAGATGCCAGGGATGGATATAATGATCCCTGAGCTATTCGCGATGTTTAACACTGCGAAGGTAGAAATCAAGAAGGAGCATCAAGTGTTGATGGTTAGTAAAACCACTAGTTTCGAGAAGGGCAAGGGCAAGGAGGGAAACTTCATGGATGGCAAGCCAGTTGCTGCTCCAGTGAAGAAACCCAAGGTTTAACCCAAACCCGAGACTAAGTGCTTCTATTATGAGGAGAACGGTCGCTTAAGCGGAACAACCCTAGATACTTGGTAGATAAGAAGGTTGGCAACGTCGACAGAAGTATATTTGATATACGTGTTATTGATGTGTTCCTTACTAGTACTCCTAGTAGCACATGGGTATTGGATACCGGTTCGGTTGCTAAATGTTAGTAACTCGAAATAAAAGCTACGGAATAAACGGAGGCTAGCTAAGGGTGAGGTGACGATGAGTGTTGGAAGTGTTTCCAAGGTTGATGTGATCATCATCGCACACTCTCTCTACCTTCGGGATTAGTGATGAACCTAAATAAATGTTATTTGGTGTTTGCGTTAAGCATGAACGTGATTAGATCATGTTTATTGCAATGCGGTTATTCATTTAAGTCAGAGAATAATGGTTATTCTGGTTACATGAATAATACCTTCAATGGTCATGCGCCCAATGAATGGTTTATTGAATCTTGATCGTAGTTAAACACATGTTCATAATATTGATGCCAAAAGATACAAAGTTAATAATGATAGTACCACATAATTGTGGCACTGCCGCTAAGTGTCATATTGGTGTAAAGCGCATGAAGAAACTCCATGCTGATGGATCTTTGGACTCATTCGATTTCGAATCGGTTGAGACATGCAGACCATGCCTCATGGGCAAGATGACTAAGACTCCGTTTTCCGGTTTGATGGAGCGGGCAAGTAACTTATTGGAAATAATACATGTTGATGTATTCGGTCCAATGAGTGTTGTAGCGTGCGGTGGATATCATTATTTTCCTACCTTCACTGATGATTTGAGTAGATATGGGGATATTTACTTGATGAAACACAAGTCTAAAACGTTTGAAAAGTTCAAACAAAATCAAAGTGAAGTTTGAGATCATCGTGATAAGAAGATAAGATGTCTACGATATGATCGTGGAGGTAAATATCTGAGTTACGAGTTTGGTATACAACTTAAGACAATGTGGAAGTTGTTTCACAACTCACGCCACCTGGAACACCATAGTGTGATGGTGTGTCCGAACATCGTAGTCGTGCTCTATTGGATATGGTGCGAACTATGATGTCTCTTATCGATTTGCCACTATCGTTTTGGGGTTATGCATTAGAGACAACTACATTCACTTTAAAAGGGGCACCATCTAAGTCCGTTGAGATGACACCATATGAATTTTGGTTTGACGGAAACCTAAGCTGTCATTTCTTAATGTTTGGGGCTGCGATGCTTATGTGAAAAAGGGTTTTCACCTAATGAGCTCGAACCCAAAGCGGACAAATGCATCTTCATAGAATACCCTAACATAACAGTTGGGTAAACCTTCTATCTTAGATCCAAGCACAAAGTGTTTGTTGCTAAAACGGGTCCTTTCTCGAGAAAGAGTTTCTCTCGAAAGAATTGAGTGGGAGGAAGATAGAACTTGATGAGGTTGTTGAATCTTTGTTTCAACCAGAGAATAGCGCAGCGCAGAAAGTTGTTTCTATGGAGCCTACGTTAGTTGAAGAGGAAGTTAATGATGATGATCATGAAGCTTCGGATCAAGTTACTATCGAACCTCGTAGGTCGACAAGGACGCGTACTGCTCCTGAGTGGTACGACAACCCTGTCTTAGAGGTCATGTTGTTGGACAACGATGAACCTACGAGCTATGAAGAAGCGATGATGGGCCCGGATTCCGAGAAATGGTTAGAGGCCATGAAATCCGAGATGAGATCCATGTATGAAAACAATGTATGGGCTTTGGAAGTATTACCTGAAGGGCGAAAGGCCATTCAGAACAAATGGATCTTTGAAAGGAAGACGGACGCGGACGGTAATGTCACCGTCTATAAAGCTCGACTTGTGGCAAAGGGTTTTTCACAAGTTCAAGGAGTTGACTACGATGAGACTTTCTCACCCGTAGCGATGCTGAAGTCTGTTGGAATTATGTTAGCAGTTGCTGCATTTTTCGATTATGAAATCTAGCAGATGGATGTCAAAACAGAGTTTCCTTAACGGTTTCCGTGAGGAAAGGTTGTATGTGATACAACCAGAAGGTTTTGTCAGTCCTAAGGATGCTAAAATGTATGCAAACTCCAGTGATCCTTCTATGGACTGGAGCAAGCATCTCGGAGTTGGAATATACGCTTTGATGAGGTGATCAAAGTTTTTGGGTCTATACAAAGTTTATGAGAAACTTGTATTTACAATAAAGTGAGTGGGAGCACTATAGAATTTCTGATAAGTATATGTGGATGACATATTGTTGATCGGAAATGATGTAGAATTTCTAGAAAGCATAAAGGGTTGTTTGAAAAGGAGTTTTTCAAAGGAAAACCTGGAAAGAAGCTACTTAAATGTTGGACATCAGGATCTATAGAGATAGATCAAGACATCTGATAAAACTTTCAATGAGTACATACCTTGACAAGATTTTGAAAGAGTTCAAAATGGATCAGTCAAAGAAAGAGTTCTTGCCTGATTTGTAAGGTGTGGATTTGAGTAAGACTCAAAGCTCGACCACGGCAGAAGAAAGAGAAAGGACGAAGGTCGTCCCCTATGCCTTAGCCATAGGCTCTATATAGTATGCCATCCTGTGTACCGCACCTGTGTGTGCCTTGCCATGAGTCTGTCAAGGGGTACAAGAGTGATCCAGGAGTGGATCACTGGACATCGGTCAAAGTTATCCTTAGTAACTAGAGGATTAAGGAAATATTTCTCGATTATGGAGGTGATAAAGAGTTCGTCGTAAAGGGTTACGTCGATGCAAGCTTTAACACCTATCTGGATGACTCTGAGTAGCAATCCGGATACGTATAGTGGAGCAGCCATTTGGAATAGCTCCAAGTGGAGCGTGGTAGCATCTGCAGCACGACATATAGATTTGCAAAGAACACACGGATCTGACTGTTGCAGACCATTGACTAAAGACCTCTCTCACATGCAAAGCATGATCGAACCCCAGAACTCATTGGGTGTTAGATTCATTACAATGTTAATCACATGGTGATGTGAACTAGATTATTGACTCTAGTGCAAGTGGGAGACTGTTGGAAATATGCCCTAGAGGCAATAATAAATTAGTTATTATCATATTTCCTTGTTCATGATAATCGTTTATTATCCATGCTATAATTGTATTGATTGGAAACTCAATTACATGTGTGGGTACATAGACAAACAATGTGTCCCTAGTAAGCCTCTAGTTAAACTGGCTCGTTGATCAAAGATGGTGAAGGTTTCCTAGCCATAGACATGATATGTCATTTGATAACGGGATCACATCATTAGGAGAATGATGTGATGGACAAGACCCAACCGTAAGCATAGCAGTTGATCGTGCCAGTTTATTGCTACTGCTTTATCCATGTCAAGTATCTGTTCCTACGACCATGAGATCATGCAACTCCCGGACACCGGAGGAATGCCTTGTGTGTATCAAACGTCACAACGTAACTGGGTGACTATAAAGGTGCTCTACAGGTATCTCCAAGGGCGTCTGTTGGGTTGGCATGGATCGAGACTGGGATTTGTCACTCCGTATGACGGAGAGGTATCTCTGGGCCACTCGGTAATACAACATCACAAGAAGCTTGCAAGCAATGTGACTAAGGAGTTAGTCACGGGATCTTGTATTACGGAATGAGTAAAGAGACTTGCCGGTAACGAGATTGAACTAGGTATGGAGATATCGACAATCGAATCTCGGGCAAGTAACATACCGATGGACAAAGGGAACTGCATATGGGATTGTCTGAATCCTTGACATCGTGGTTCGACCGATAAAGATCTTCGTAGAATATGTAGGAACCAATATGGGCATCCAGATCCCGCTATTGGTTATTGACCGTAGAGGTGTCTCGGTCATGTCTACATAGTTCTCGAACCCGCAGGGTCTGCACACTTAAGGTTCGGTGACATTTCGGTATAGTTCCCGAACGTCACGAGGAGCTCCGGAATGGTCCGGAGGTAAAGATTGATATATAGGAAGTCCCGTTTTGGCCACCGGAAAAGTTTCGGGTATTTCCGGTAGTGTACCGGGAGTGTCGGAGGGCCATCGGGAGGGGCCACCCACGCCGGGAGGCCACATGGGCCTGAGGGGTGTTGCACCAGCCCTTAGTGGGCTGGTAAAACCAGCCCTACAAGGCCCATGCGGCTAGGAAAGAGTGGGAAAGGAAAAACCCCAAGTGGGGGAAGGAAAATCCAAATTAGGAAGGAGTCCTAATAGGATCCCAACTCCCTTGTGGGAAGTGGATTCCTCCCTTGTTTGGTTCGGCCGAACCTACTTGGAGTAGGGACCAAGGCTGCCTCCTCTCCCCTTCCTCCTATATATATTGTGGGATTTTGAGGGCAGCCCCTAACCCTAATTGCCACGTGCTGCCCTCTTCTTCCTCTAGATCTGTTCTCCTCTAGATCTGTTCGGTATAGCTTAGCGAAGCTCTGCCTGATCAGCTCCACCACCACCGCCACCACGCCGTTGTGCTGCCGGAGAACTCATCTACCTTTCCGCTCCCTCTTGCTGGATCAAGAAGGCGGAGATCGTCATCGAGCTGTACGTGTGCTGAACGCGGAGGTGCCGTCCGTTCGGCACTAGATCGGAAGGACCGTGATCAAGATCGCGGGACGGATCGTGATTGGATCGCGAGACAGATCGTGATAGGATCGCGGGACGGCTAGCGATTTGGATCGCGAAGACGTTCGACTACATCAACCGCGTTTCTTAACGCTTCCCGCTTAGAGATCTACAAGGGTATGTAGATCCACTCTCCCTCTCGTAGATGCTCATCACCATGGATAGATCTTGCGTGTGCGTAGGAAAATTTTTGTTTCCCATGCAACGTTCCCCAACAAATGATGGTTCGGAAAATTGTGTTCAATTGTTAGAGGAAGAATTTATAAAAATGCTTAATGTGAAATCCTTCAATAGTGAGCATGATATCGATATTTTTAGTATGAATTCTCTGAATATCCATGGTGCTAATGATGATTGCACTAGTCATGATAAAAAGATTTTCTATAAGCATGTCAATTTTCGTGGAGTGAATAAAATTTGTGAAGCCATGCCATATAGGGATGATAGATTTTGTAAGAAGCATAAACATGATAAAACTAATTGGTGGCTTAAAGTGATAGATGAATTGGCCACAAGATTATGCTCTCTCCATCCCATTACTTGTGAACTTTTCAATAGGGTTGTTCATCTTAATTTCCAATGCATAAATTTTCATGATCAAACTGTTTCCAAATATTGTGATAATTTGATCTCCGAATCGGTAGCCAAATCCATAGTGGCGCAGGACCTCGAAGAGGAACGACCAATTGATCGAGTCGAAAGCCTGTGCCAAATCGAGTTTTATCAGCACGCGAGGGGCCCCAAGCTGGTGTAGGAGGCGCGCGGACTGTCGTACGAGGATGAAGTTGTCGTGAAAATTGCGTCCAGGGATGAACATGCTCTGGTTCGCACTGACGAGTGTGTTGAGCTTGGGCACGAGTTGAGAGAACCTTCGCGAATACCTTGGCGACGAGGTGATTGAGGCTTATGGGCCTGTAATCGCTGAGACTACGGGCGTCCACGCGCTTAGGCAATAGCGTGAGGAGCGCCTGGTTTAGGCAGCTAAAACGCCGCCCTCAAAGCGCGAATAGCTGCTGGAATACATCAACGAGGTCTTGTTTGACGGTTGGCCAACATGCGCGCATGAATTTTGCGGTGAAGCCGTCGGGACCTGGCGCCTTTCGCGCGGGCATTTGCTTGATGGCCTGCCAGATTTCCTCGGCATGAAAGGGTGCATCGAGGTCGTCTAGGTTGGCAGGCGTAATGAGAGCGGAGAGGTCCAGAGTGCACTCCTGGGGCACGGCGGAGCCCAGCAGGGTGTCAAAGTGCGTGTATGCCGCCGCGGCCATGTCTCTCGGGTCTGTGATCACCTCATCCTCGATCACAAGGTTGTGCACCATGTTCTTTTACCACCGATAGGAGCATTTCCGGTGGTAAAAAGATGTGTTGGCATTGCCGTCCTTGAGGTTCGCGAGGGGAGCTCGTTGGCGGGCAATGGTACGCTCCAGGGAAGCAAGGCCCAGATAGGAGGCTTTGATCTGACGACGCAACCAGTCCGTGTGTGTGGGGACAGAGCCCTATTCTCCTGCGCGGTGTCGAGCCGGAGGAGAAACTCCCGCGAGACCACCAATTTGAGGCGCACATTGCCAACAATCCGGAAGCTCCATCTTGTGAGCTTGCGTGCGGTGGCCTGCATGCGCAGCATGAGGCACCAGAATGGGTCAGTGTCGTGGACAGAGTGCCATGCTTCCGCTACATCATGAAAACTGTCAAGGCGTGTCCAGAAATCCTCAAAGTGGAAACGCCGATGTGCCGGCGCCATCGCAGAGCAATGCAGGATGAGTGGGCTGTGGCCGGAGATGACGAAGGCGAGGCATCGAAGGTGACACTCGCCATGCAGCTCTTCCCAATCCGTGGTGCAGAGGACCTGGTCGAGGTGGACGAGGGTCTGTAATATCCCAAAATTCTAAATTTTGTAATGTTATATTAAATAAATAATCATGATTGCTTGTTTGATTGCTTGTGTGATTGTTATTTGAAATTGAGTGAAATTTGAAACTTTTTGAAAATTTGATGAGAGAGAATAAAAGGACTTTCCCAAAATTTTCCATTTTGACTCCCTATTCAATTTTGAGTTTGAATCCTTTCAAAACCCACTGATAAAAAAATAAAATGAGACGAGGAAAATGACACTCCAAAATCAGAGACAATGTTTTCATTCAAATTTAAAATAGAAACTATTTGTAATTTATTTGAAATTCAAATTCCTTTTCATTTTGGAGTTATTGCAAAAAAAATTGAAGTATTTTATTTGCCCTGGAAAATATGTTCATGATATAGAAAATTTTATTCTGAATTTTTTTTATATATAATATGCCTATATAAAATGTATGCTTTTTTTTCTTGTTCTACGTTGTTATTTTAAAAAAAAATCGCTGGCCAGGCCAGCCGGCCCAGCGAGCGACAGCTCTGCGCACTGTCTGCGCGCGGCTGGCCGAAGGCCGTGCGGTGCTCCCTCTTTTCCCTTACTAGTGCCGAAAAAAGCGCGGCGTCACGCCGCGCCCGTAAGAATGCCCGTCTAAATCTTTGTTGCCCATTTGGTTAAAAAAAGTAATAGGAAGTGGAGCGAAGAGGTTGATTGAGTGACAGTTTTTGTTCGGCGAATAGTTTCATGTGGGTCCTTGTGTAGTTTCTTCTGATTGGACATGTAGTACATTCTCTTCAGCAATGAATCTATTATTAGTACATTCCTTGTTCATTGGTACATGTCGAGGGGCGATTTCAAAAGAAGCAAGAGATGAGTTATTTTTCGTAAACTACTAAGAGGACTCATCCACCAGTTGATCTTGAAGATAATGTTTAGACACCTCACATATTAGATTACCGAGTGGCAATGAACCTTATATGCTATATCTTCATCTATATTTGGCCGTACTCCATAGCATCCTTGGATAAAATTACAGTAACTCTTTGTTCCTATCTATTTTAGGGATTAGGTTCACTATCTTATGCTTTGGCTTACCGTTCTCCTACGAAGCCATGTAAATGAACCCCATTTAGTAGGAAACTTTTTTTTCCTATGGACACTTAATTCTCACTCACAAGGAACTCCCGGTCGAATAAATAATAATTTAGGTGGTAAGGCTTTTCATCAATTTTGTTATTACAGGATTATCGACTTCTCAACTTTGAAGTAAAATGTAATTAAGCAGTTTATGTTGAAAGAAGATATACAATACACTAATTTGTTCGGACCAATTGTCCAGAAACAAAATATATACATAATCATTTTTGCTTTGCCTTCATCCATAAAATAATTACTAAGGGAGATACATTTTGCAGTCAATAGGACAAATATCACTTCCCCCTCGAATGTATGTAGAAAATAAATGCATAATACAAAACAATATTTTATTGACTCTTTAGAATTTTAATAGGGCATCCCACCAATTATTATCAAATTTCAGTCTCTATGTTGTGGTGCAGCAATTACAAAATAGCTAACTGTCAAATCAACAGAAATTTTCTAACAAAGCAAGATGACATACCATGAATGCTAAAAGAATTATTTGAAAAAAGATACAAATGTTGTGAGAGGGAGCTTTCAGATGACACACTGCAAATTCGTAAATATGTCATGTTTAGATGCCAACATGCGATATTGTCAGTACCGAAGTGTTTGAGACCATTTCAATAGTATACTTATTTGTGTACATTTTTAACCACTTCTTGCGGGTTTGCATAAAAGAGAGACTAAAAATACCATATAACTTGTCATTGCATTATTATTATATATATATATATATATCATGCACATTATGTTTGACATGAATGGAAAATGAAAACAAAAAGGCAAGACTTACCATTTTTAGTATGTTGTTATAAAGATTTCAAAAAACTGGACACAATGTCTCTCAAATGACCATTATAAATGGCAAAGTGACAAAATTTGTGATCATTTTCAAACTTATACTCTGTTGCATGGTAGTCTTCCATGTCATGGTTAGATCTTCGTTTAGCTACGTGAAACCCTTGCGTTACTATGCTTCTTGGCAAATTGCTCCGTTCTCTGTTTCTGGAGTAAATGGACCCACGGCAGGTGTAATACACCCGACATATTTTATCAATAGTAGGTAATATATAAAAAATCTGAAAAAGGAGAGAAAAAATTGCTTTTATAAAAAACCCACGGGCAGGTGTAGTACACCCCACTTAGTTTCTCAATAGTCAGTAATATATAAAAAATCAAAAAAAGAGAGGAAAATTCGCTTTTGTAAAAAAGATCTCAAGTTTTTATTTTTTGTATTTTCCCTAGATTACTATTCATGCGGATGCACTATGATGATATTGTTCCAGTTTACATTTCGTGTACTGTTCATACGAAGTAGTGTTCTAATATTTTGGGGGGGGTGGTATGGGTATATTCCGGTTTATTTGATGGGCATGGAACCACTGGTCACATAAATCATTGTTGCATACAAAGTTATTGTTTCAAAAATGATGTTTGGTTTGTTCGAGTCAAGCGTTCCGGTTTATTCGGGTTACTGTTCTCCAAAAATCAGATTTCAATCAAAACGTTAGACGGAAATAAAATCATGTGGCAACCGTTTATAAGAACGAACCAAAGGAAAAATAAAATGAGCAACACTTTTTAAAACAATAAAAATGTTTGGCACCAAAGATGCTATATTTTTCCTTGGATTTTGGCTTCGCAGTAAAATTGAAGTGAAAGAACAATCACTAATAGCAATGCCAATAGTTAAAATTAATTATCATATAATATGAAAATAGATTAGATAAAACTATATTGATATTTATTAGAGCCATTTTTTGTGCCTATGTAGTGTTTTTAAGTAACCCCTTAGATCTGTGCGTATTTCACTTTAGATAATTATCTATAAGTAAGTCCAAAAGAGATCATGACATAATGTGTTAGAGGCAACAACGTAAACAGTTTGCAGAGCGGGAATTATAATAATAATATCATAGTACTTGTACATGTAAAAAACCAATAAAACATACATGAAGATCTTCCTTTAGAAATATAAAAACCTATGATGATATTAGTAGCATGTAAAAAAAGAAACATTTTTTTCTTCTGAAAATACTATTATAAGTCGGTCTTTCTGTGTCTCTGAAAGATAAAAGAAGGAAACCCAGCCACGTAAATGGAAGCACTATTCATGCAAAGATACTATTCACGTGTAGTTACTGTTCATAAGAATTTATAATTCACATGTCGCTGTTGCTTTCAGCCACATAATTGAATAGTAGATGTATGAAAAAGTCAAAAAAAGGAGAAAAAGCAAAGGCTTGCCACTTTAGTATAGTAACTTATTTCGTACTCCCTCCATTTCATAATGTAGTGCGTCTGCGCTTCCCAAAATCTAAGTTTGACCATATATTTAACCAACGAGACCGATTGTGATGGAAGCAAAAAATCATACCACTGAATTCGTATTTTCGATACGAATTCAGCGGTATAATTTTTGCTCCCGCCACAGTCGGTCTCGTTGGTTAAATTTATAGTCAAACTTAAATCACGGAAAACGAGGACACACTACATTATGGAATGGAGGGAGTATATGTTTAGTCCCACCTTGCCTACATATTGACCTTTAGACCTCCCACCCACCTATAAATATAGACCCATAGAAGCACCCAAAAATCATCCAATTCTGGTTTATAAAATATTTTCTTGTCTCTGGCGGGACTTGTGGAAGTCGTCTCCTGTGTGAAGTTGTCTCTTCTCTGCATTTAGAAGGTATTTTTCTTCGTATTTTTCTTTTATACTCTCGTAGTTTATTATTTCTAGACTAGTATACGGTAGAGTAATTAGATTATCGATTAGTCTTCATATTTACACATTAGTCCTAGAATTCTTTAGAAACAACTCTTTTTCTACCGTAAAACAGCTTGACCCTGATTTTTCAAATAGCCATAACTTTTTACTTGTTCATCCAATTTAGATGAAATCAACGCCTAGATTTTCGTCTTGATGTCACCTGAACATATCAAATCAACTTTTTACAACCTTCAAATTTCGAATTTTTTCACATTCATATTCAAACTTCTTTTGATCATATATTTTTATCCGTAGTTTCGTTTTCGATGAATCCAATTGCGTCGGATTCATATCGAAGTAAACTCCCCGTTCATACAATTATTGCTATCTTTTCAACATATAATGTTAATCATAGTCAGATTACTCCACTAGTCCACAGTAGTGTTGCCACACAACATTCTAACTAGATTCAATGACATATTGAATTACTTGTATCTTTTAATCCGTTATTCCGAATCTAGTAATTTTTTTCCTACACGTTCATAGTAACTCCATCCAATATCATCATTAGTTTCAACCGTTGAACCTTTCGAATTTGATTTCGAACCTTTATTTGATCATATCTTGCGAACTGTTGTGTTATGTACTTTCTGTTCATAACCACCATGCTCCAATTCAAATAATTTTGACATTTCTGAATTCAAATTCAATTCATACTTCAATTCACTATAGCTTCTGTTGTAGTGCTCCATTTTAATTGATTATTTTTGCAAACAAATTATGATCTCATATGCTATATGTCAAAGAACATTCATGTTGTTCTCTCTACACTTTTGATCATATTCCATAGCATGTCAAACCTAAGCTTATACATCAATAGTTCGTTCATTAACTCTTTCGAGTTGATTCCTTCACCTTTCACTTTACAACACCATAAGAACCTGTCTTTTTCTTATTAAACCTTAGTAAAATGTTATTTTTGCACTATGACATATTTTGTTCTTATGTTCTTTTGGTTCTTCTTTTTGGCATGGATGTTTATTTGCTTACGATAGATTGCTCGAAGTGTGACGGGTAGAATTATTAGGATTTTGAGTGCGACAACTTCATCAACTTTACCGGGCAAGTTCACTTTGATCATATTTTGAATACCTATGATTTTATTGCATTAGTGCCACTTTTCCTCTTGCATTCAATAGGAATATTGAAATTTGTAGCTTGAGTAGAATCATGAGGTAGGAACCCATACCATGTCACCAAGCCCCGGGAATCATGGTTAAGTTAGTTGCAGCTATGCTTCAATAGACGAGGATTGGTATGAGTGTTTCATGTGAGATGTGAGTGTGATAATAATATTTGGATTAACGGACTACAAGACTTCAAGATTTCAATACACCTCTGGGTGGACTGCGAAGAGGGGATCCTAGGGATTTTCTAGTGATCACCCGGTTCTATAGACCCAAGAGGGGATCATAGGGATTGACTAGTGATCACCCAGTTCTATAGACTCAAGAGGGGATCCTGGGGATTGACCAGTGACCACCTAGTTTTATCAGGGGATCCAGGGGATTGACCAGTGACCACCCAGTTTTATGGAAGGCCGCCCAGGCTCAAAGAGATTGATGGATCTTTCAAGACCAGAAGCTTCCATGTGCAGCCGCAAGCTATTAAGGGCCCTAGCATAGTTGAGTACTTTGGAAAGACTGTGTCTTGGTCATCCTATTCACAAACACCAAGTAGTGCGAGGACTTCAAGGGAAGCGATCGAGTCTTGCGGGAAAAGTGAGCAAACCTGTGCAGAGTGTTAAACTAATCGATTAGATGTGTCCCTGGTTACGAACAATTTGAGCGACCAGAATTGGATTGTCTGGATATTCTCAACACTGTTACCGATTAAATGAATTTGGGATTTTAATAACCTGGGCATGAGCATTGGTTGGCGGAACCATCTCATAAATCACATCCACATAGTATTAAAATGCAAATAAAAACTTTGAGTTAGGACAAAACTGGCTTTGATGCAAAAACTAAGACATAGAGCTACCACAACCATATTGCATATAGAATAGACTTTTAATCTGTTTTAAATGCGATCTTGCCGGTACATTCAATGTACTGACCTACACAGCTGCAACATATCATGTTGCGGGATTTTCTACCGACGGGTAAGAGTTACGATAAAGGGTTACAGTCTACACTCAACTTGCCGTTGGCATTGATGGGACTCCACACTGATACGTCCATTTTGCATCATGATTTCCTACTGTTATTTACTTTGTTTTGTTGAATAATGATGCCTTGGGGAGTGATTCTAATGCCTTTTCTCTCATAATATGCAAGGTTTACACAAAGAGGGAGGATACCGGCAGCTGGAATTCTGGACCTAAGAAAAGCACGCCAGAGATACCTATTCTGCACAACTCCAATGTAGCTGAAATTTTACGGAGATTATTTTTACATTTAATAAAAATACTGGAGCAGAAAACTACCGGAGGGGGCCTGCCAGGTGGGCACAACCCACCAGGGCGCGCCAGGCCCCCCTGGGCGCGCCCTGATGGGTTGTGGCCACCTCGGCCCACCTCCGGTGCCCATCTTCTGGTATATGGTCTCTCTTGACCTAGAAAAAATCAGAGGAGGACTTTCGGGACAAAGCGCCGCCGCCTCGAGGCGGAACTTGGGCAGGAGCACTTTTGCCCTCCGGCGGAGCGATTCCGCCGGGGGAACTTCCCTCCCGGAGGGGGAAATCGAAGCTATCGTCATCACTAACACCCCTCTCATCTTTGAGAGGCCAATCTTCATCAACATCTTCAACAACACCATCTCCTCTCAAACCCTAGTTCATCTCTTGTGTTCAATCTTTGTACCGGAACCTCAGATTGGTACCTGTGGGTGACTAGTAGTGTTGATTACCTTGCGTAGTTGATTACTATATGGTTTATTTGGTGGAAGATTATATGTTCAGATCTATTATGCTATTCAATACTCCTCTGATCTTGAGCATGATTATTATTTGTGAGTAGTTACCTTTGTTCTTGAGGTCACGGGAGAAGTCATGTTGCGAGTAATCATGTGAATTTGATATGTGTTCGATATTTTGATGATATGTATGTTGTGATTCCCTTAGTGGTGTCATGTGAACGTCGACTACATGACACTTCACCATTCATGGGCCTAAGGGTATGCATTGTGGAGTAGTTATTAGATGATGGGTTGCTAGAGTGACAGAAGCTTAAACCCTAGTTTATGCGCTACTTCGTAAGGGGCTGATTTGGATCCAAACGTTTAATGCTATGGTTAGATTTTATCTTAATACTTTTCTCGTAGTTGCGGATGCTTGAGAGGGGGTTAATCATAAGTGGGAGGTTGTTCAAGTAAGAACAGCACCCAAGCACCGGTCCACCCACATATCAAATTATCAAAGTAGCGAACACGAATCAAACCAACATGATAAAAGTGACTAGACGAAATCCCCGTGTACCCTCAAGAACACTTTGCCTATTACTAGTGATTGTTCTGGCCTGTCCTTTGCCTCAAAAGGATTGGGCTACCTTGCTGCACCTTGTTTACCGTTACCGTTACTTGCTTGTTACCAATTATCTTGCTATCAAACTATCTGTTACCTACAATTTCAGTGCTTGCAGAAATTACCTTGCTGAAAACCGCTTGTCATTTCCTTCTGCTCCTCGTTGGGTTCGACACTCTTACTTATCGAAAGGACTACGATTGATCCCCTATACTTGTGGGTCATCAAGACTCTTTTCCGGCGCCGTTGCCGGGGAGTGAAGCGCTCTTGGTAAGTGGAAATCTGTAAGGAAAAACTTATACTACGTGCTGAAATTTATTGTTGCTTGCTACTATGGAAAACAATTCTTTGAGGGGTTTGTTCGGGGTATCTTCATCTCGATCGGAACCACAATTAGTTGTCCCTCAACCTACAGCACCTACTGAAAATGTTACTTATGAAATTCCTTCGGGTATGTTAGACCAACTGCTTGCTAAACCTTATGCAGGAGATGGAACTAAACATCCTGATATGCACCTCTTATATGTGAACGAAATTTGTGGATTATTTAAGCTTGCAGGTTTACCCAGAGATGAAGTTAAGAAGAAGGTTTTCCCTTTATCTTTGGAGGGAAATGCATTGACATGGTATAGGCTATGTGATGATCTTGGATCATGGAACTGGAATCGTTTGCAATTGGAATTCCACCAAAAGTTTTATCCCATGCATCTAGTTCATCGTGATCGGAATTATATATATAATTTTTGGCCTCGTGAAGGAGAAAGTATCGCTCTAGCTTGGGGGAGGCTTAAATCAATGCTATATTCATGCCCCAATCATGACATTCCGAGAGAAGTTATCATTCAGAATTTTTATGCTCGGCTTTCTCATAATGATCAATCCATGCTCGATACTTCTTGTGCTGGTTCTTATATGAAGAAGACTATTGAATTCAAATGGGATCTCTTAGAAAGAATTAAACGCAACTCTGAAGGTTGGGAACTCGACGAAGGTAATGAGTCAGGTATAAAGCTTAAATTGATTGTGTTAAATCTTTTATGAATACCGATGCTTTTCATAAGTTTAGCACTAAATATGGACTTGACTCTGAGATAGTAGCCTCTTTCTGTGAAGCATTTGCTACTCACGTTGACCTCCCTGAGGAGAAGTGGTTTAAATATCACCCCCCTATTAAAGAAGAAATTAAAGAACCGGTCATAGCTAAAGAAGATACCATCTTTTATAATGTTGATCCAGTTGTGCCTACCGTTTATATTGAAAAACCACCTTTCCCTGTTAGGATAAAGGAACATGCTAAGGTATCAACTGTGGTTCGTAAAAGTAATATAAGAGCACCTAAACCCCCTAAACAAATTAAAGTAGAACCTAGTGTTGCTATGGTTAAAGATCTCTTGGTAGAAAATATTGATGGGCATGTTATCTACTTTTGTGATGAAGCTGCTAGAATTGCTAAAGCCGATGAAAAAGATAAACATAGACCCATAGAAGGCCTGCCTGTTGTCTCAGTAAAAATAGGAGATCATTGCTATCATGGTTTATGTGATTTGGGTGCTAGTGTGAGTGCTATCCCATTTACTCTATACCAAGAAATTATGGATGAAATAGCACCTGCTGAAATGGAAGACATTGATGTTACTATTAAACTTGCTAATAGAGACACTATCACACCACTTGGGATTGTTAGAGATGTTGAAGTCTTGTGCGGGAAGGTGAAATACCCTACTATTTTTCTAGTCCTCGGTTCCTCACAAGATGACTTTTGTCCCATTATCTTTGGTAGACCTTTCTTGAGCACCGTCAATGCTAAGATAGATTGTGAAAAACAAACTGTCGGTGTCAGTTTTGGTAATGTGTCTCATGAGTTTATTTTTTCCAAGTTTAGTAGACAACCCCGTGATAAAGCGTTATCTAGTAAAGATGAAATAATTGGTCTTGCTTCTATTGCCGTGCCTCCCACCGATCCATTAGAACAATATTTGCTTGACCATGAAAATGATATGCACTCTCGTGAAAGAAATGAGATAGATAAAATTTTCTTTGAACAACAACCTCTCCTGAAACATAATTTGCCTATTGAAACTCTTGGAGGACCTCCTCCACCTAAAGGTGATCCTGTGTTTGAATTGAAACAATTGCCTGACACTTTGAAGTATGCTTATCTTGATGAGAAAAAGATATATCCTGTTATTATTAGTGCTAACCTTTCAGAGCATGAAGAAGAGAGATTATTGAAAGTTCTGAGGAAGCACCGGGCTGCTATTGGATATACTCTTGATGATCTTAAGGGCATAAGTCCCACTCTATGTCAGCACAAGATTAATATGGAACCTGATGGTAAACCCGTTGTTGATCACCAACGGCGATTGAATCCTAAGATGAAAGAAGTGGTAAGAACTGAAATATTAAAGCTTCTGGAAGCAGGTATACTCTATCCCATAGCTGATAGTATATGGGTAAGTCCCATTCATTGTGTCCCTAAGAAAGGAGGTATTACTGTTGTTCCCAATGATAGGAATGAACTCATTCCACAAAGAATTGCCACTGGCTATAGAATGGTAATTGATTTTAGAAAATTAAATAAAGCTACTAGGAAATATCATTACCCTCTACCGTTCATTGATCAAATGCTTGAAAGAGTATCTAAGCACACACACTTTTGTTTCTTAGATGGATATTCTGGTTTCTCTCAAATACCTGTGTCACAATCCGATTAAGAGAAAACCACCTTTACTTGCCCTTTTGGAACCTATGCTTATAGACATATGCCTTTTGGTTTATGCAATGCACCTACTACCTTTCAAAGATGTATGACTGCTATATTCTCTGATTTTTGCGAAAAGATTGTGGAGGTTTTCATGGATGATTTTTCCGTTTACGGAACTTCTTTTGGTGATTGCTTAAGCAACCTTGATCAAGTTTTGCAGAGATGTGAACAAACTAATCTTGTCTTGAATTGGGAGAAGTTCCACTTTATGGTTAATGAAGGCATTTTCTTGGGGCACAAAATATCTGAACGAGGTATTGAGGTGGATAAAGCTAAAGTTGATGCAATTGAGAAAATGCCATGTCCTAAAGATATTAAAGGTATTCGTAGTTTCCTTGGTCATGCTGGTTTTTATAGGAGGTTCATTAAAGACTTATCTAAAATTTCTAGGCCTCTTACTAATCTTTTGCAAAAGGATATTCCTTTTGTTTTTGATGATGATTGTGTGGAAGCCTTCGAAACACTCAAGAAAGCCTTAACCTCTGCACCTATCGTTCAACCACCTGATTGGAACTTGCCTTTTGAAATTATGTGTGATGCTAGTGATTATGCTGTTGGTGCTGTTCTAGGACAAAGAGTTGATAAGAAATTGAATGTTATCCATTATGCTAGTAAAACTCTAGACAGTGCTCAACAAAACTATGCTACTACCGAAAAAGAATTTTTAGCAGTTGTGTTTGCTTGTGATAAATTTAGATCCTATATTGTTGACTCCAAAGTTATTGTTCACACTGATCATGCTGCTATAAAATACCTTATGGATAAGAAAGATGCTAAACCTAGACTCATTAGGTGGGTTCTCTTGCTTCAAGAATTTGACTTACACATCATTGATAGGAAGGGAGCTGAGAACCCCGTAGCGGATAACTTGTCTAGGTTAGAAAATATTCTTGATGACCCACTACCTATTGATGATAGTTTCCCCGATGAACTATTAGCTGCAATAAGTGTTTCACAAAACACACCCTGGTATGCTGATTATGCTAACTACATTGTCGCTAAATATATACCACCTAGCTTCACTTACCAACAAAAGAGAAAAAATTTCTATGACTTGAGACATTACTTTTGGGATGACCCACACCTTTATAAAGAAGGATTAGATGGTATTATTAGACGTTGTGTACCTGAGCATGAACAGGAACAAATCCTATGGAAATGTCATTCCGAAGCTTATGGAGGGCATCATGCGGGAGATAGAACTGCTCACAAGGTATTGCAATCTGGTTTTTATTGGCCTACTCTCTTCAAGGATGCCCGTAAGTTTGTCTTGTCTTGTGATGAATGTCAAAGAATTGGTAATATCGGTAAGCGTCAGGAAATGCCTATGAATTATTCACTTGTTGTCGAACCATTTGACGTTTGGGGTTTTGATTATATGGGGCCTTTTCCTTCCTCCAACGGATACACTCATATTTTAGTTGCGGTTGATTATGTCACTAAGTGGGTAGAAGCTATTCCAACTAGTAGTGCTGATCACCACACCTCTATTAAAATGCTTAAAGAGGTTATCTTCCCGAGGTTTGGAGTCCCTAGATATTTAATGACCGATGGCGGTTCACACTTTATCCATGGTGCTTTCCGTAAGATGCTTGTTAAATATGATGTTAACCATAGAATTGCATCACCCTATCATCCTCAATCTAGTGGTCAAGTTGAACTTAGCAATAGAGAAATAAAATTAATATTACAAAAAACTGTCAATAGGTCTCGTATGAATTGGTCTAAGAAATTAGATGATGCACTTTGGGCCTATAGAATAGCTTATAAAAATCCAATTGGTATGTCTCCATATAAAATGGTGTATGGGAAAGCTTGTCATTTGCCTCTAGAATTAGAACACAAAGCATTTTGGGCAATCAAAGAACTTAACTATGATTTCAAACTTGCCGGTGAGAAGAGGTTATTTGATATTAGCTCACTAGATGAATGGAGAGCCCAAGCTTATGAAAATGCTAGGCTATTCAAAGAAAAAGTAAAAAGCTGGCATGACAAAAGAATCCAAAAGCGGGAATTCAAAATAGGAGATTATGTTCTTTTGTCCAACTCTCGTTTAAGATTTTTTGCAGGAAAGCTTCTCTCAAAATTGGAAGGACCATATATTATTGAAGAGGTTTATCGTTCTGGAGCTATTAAGATTAATAATGCCGAAGGTACTAACCCGAAGGTGGTCAATGGACAAAGAATTAAGCATTATATCTCAGGTACGCCTATTAACGTTGAAAGCAATGTAATCCAAACCATGACACCGGAGGAACACATAAAAGAAACCTTCCTGAACACTCCAGAACTCTTAAAAATAGGAGGTACGTGATACGGTAAGTAAACGGACTCCGAAAAATCCGCAAAAATATTTTTTGTCAGTTTTGGAATATTTTAGAATTTTGGAAATAAAGAAATAAACCGGATGGTGATCGAGGTGAGCACGATACACCAGGGCGCGCCAGGCACCCCTGGGCGTGCCCTGGTGGGTTGTGCCCACCTCGGATGCCTTCCCGACTCCGTTTTCCTTCCAAATACTTGTTTCCCAAGAATAACAATTCTCTATATATACCCCCGGCTGTTTTGATGACCGCATCGCAGAAAAATCCTCTATTCTTGTTTCTTGCTATTTTCTCGTCAGATCTAGATCTCCATGTCTCCACCAAGCTCCTGCAAGGACAAGTTCTTCAAGAAGGTCGTCAACCCGTACTTGCCGGAGGTGATGAAGCACCCTCAAGCCATTGAGATGCGTGAGGGGGTGCTGCACATCCGCGATGTTCAGGGACCCAAGAAGACCGGAAGCGTGGAGGCTAGGCTCGAGGCGGTGGAACAGGAAATCTTCAAGTGCCAAAAGATGGTGGAGCGCAGACTTAGTGCCAATCACTCCATGATCACGGAATTCACTCGTGATCAGACGATGGACGGCCGGTCTGTGAAGGACATCATCTCCACCCTCAACGAGCAAATTAATTTTCTAGAGAGCCAAGTTTATGATCTTCAAAACCAAGTCTTCGAATATGAAGCGAGATTTAAATGTATGAGTTTAGCTGCCAGTTGCAGGACTCAGGGGACTCTCGCGTCAACCTTTGATGGGGAGCCCTTACCATGGAAGCTGGAGGACAAGCTTACTACATCAACCACACCACCTTGTTCATCACCACCACCAAAGGAGACTTAAGCACATGGGTATGGGCACTCCCCTTGGCTTGAGCCAAGCTTGGGGGAGGTGCCCCGGTATTGTATCACAACCACTTTTATTCACCTTTACCTATTTTAGTTCGATCTTTAGTTTTCCTTTGCTTTAGTTGAATAAAAGTTTAGCATGATCTATTTTCGTGTGTTAGTTCCGTGGCCTACCTATCTATGTAATCGAGTAAGAGTTATATAATAAAGTTTAGCTTGAGTTTTTGCCTCTCTGCCTTCTTGTTGCAATCAAATAAAGAGAAGAAACAAATGAAAAGGATCATATGCTAATCTCATGGTGAGTAATGACATCACATAAGGAAAAGTATAAATAGTAAAATTTATTGGAGATTGACAAACATAGCATTGGTCAATGATGCAATTCATGAAAGAATTAATAAGGGAAGAGAAGATTCACATGCAAATACACCATCTTGGACATCTTTTATGATTGTGAGCCGTCATCAAATATTATATGTCAAAATTGTTGACGTTGGACAAGGAAGACAACGTAATGATTTATGTTTGTTCATATCCACATAGAAGTTATATTGTCATAGATCCTTTAACATGTGGTGCTTGCTCAATAGCTTTGCTAGCCAAAAATTCCGCACTAAGTAGAGATACTACTTGTGCATCCAAAAACCCAAACCCAAATTCTTTTTTTGAGTGTCCACCATACCTACCTATGGATCGAGAAAGATCCTTCAAGTAAGTTGTCATCGGTGCAACAACGCAATAAAAATTGCTTCTAAAAGTGTTTTGATCAATTAGTGTAAGAGAAAATTGAGCGCTATACGAACTTATGATGGCAAAGTAATAAAAGCGACGGACTACATAATAAAGGTTGCTATCATAGGGGGCAATATAGCATGACGTTCTTTTACATTAGGGGATTAGGCATACAAACCAATATGCGCATGACAACCTCTGCTTCCCTCTACGAAGGGCCTATCTTTTACTTTTATGTATTTACTTTTATGCAAGAGTCAAAGTATTCTTCCCTATTCCTTTTTACTTTTTCTTTTGCAAGCATCATGTGGTGAGGAAAGATCTAGGCATATATATCCAATTGGATATGGGTGGGCATGAGTTATTATTGTTGACATCACCCTTGAGGTGAGTAAGTTGGGAGGCGAAACTATAAGCCCCTATCTTCCTATGTGTCCGGGTGAAACTTTTTGTTCATGGGTATGCCGTGAATGTTAGCAATCATAGAACACTAAATGGTGGTTGAGTATGTGGACTTGCCAAAAGGCTCCTAGATGAGACCCTTCCTGAAAATATGATGAATTGTAGTTGCAAAGTTGACCGAGAACATAGTTTGTTGGTTCCCAATAAGGTTTATGCTTCATACTTCTATGTTGTGATGAATTGTTACTTGCTCATGAGAAACTATATGATAAAAATGTATTGAAATAAATTTTATATTAGAGTTCGTTGCTGTTATATTAATAAGCATGATGCTTCTATGTCCGTATTTTGTTTTTATCGACACCTCTCTCTCAAACCATGTGGACCTGCTTTTCAATATCGGCTTTCGCTTGAGGACAAGCGAGGTCTAAGCTTGGGGGAGTTGATACGTCCATTTTGCATCATGATTTCCTACTGTTATTTACTTTGTTTTGTTGAATAATAATGCCTTGGGGAGTGATTCTAATGCCTTTTCTCTCATAATATGCAAGGTTTACACAAAGAGGGAGAATACCAGCAGCTGGAATTCTGGACCTAAGAAAAGCACGTCAGAGATACCTATTCTGCACAACTCCAATGAAGCTGAAATTTTACGGAGATTATTTTTACATTTAATAAAAAATACTGGAGCAGAAAACTACCAGAGGGGGCCTGCCAGGTGGGCACAACCCACCAGGGCGCGCCAGGCCCCCCCTGGGCGTGCCTTGATGGGTTGTGGCCACCTCGGCCCACTTCCGGTGCCCATCTTCTGGTATATGGTCACTCTTGACCTAGAAAAAAAATCAGAGGAGGACTTTCGGGACGAAGCGACGCCGCCTCGAGGCAGAACTTGGGCAGGAGCACTTTTGCCCTCTGGCGGAGCGATTTCGCCGGGGGAACTTCCCTCCCGGAGGGGGAACTCGAAGCTATCATCATCACCAACACCCCTCTCATCTTTGAGAGGCCAATCTTCATCAACATCTTCAACAACACCATCTCCTCTCAAACCCTAGTTCATCTCTTGTGTTCAATCTTTGTACCGGAACCTCAGATTGGTACCTGTGGGTGACTAGTAGTGTTGATTACCTTGCGTAGTTGATTACTATATGGTTTATTTGGTGGAAGATTATATGTTCAGATCTATTATGCTATTCAATACTCCTCTGATCTTGAGCATGATTATTATTTGTGAGTAGTTACCTTTGTTCTTGAGGTCACGGGAGAAGTCATGTTGCGAGTAATCATGTGAATTTGATATGTGTTCGATATTTTGATGATATGTATGTTGTGATTCCCTTAGTGGTGTCATGTGAACGTCGACTACATGACACTTCACCATTCATGGGCCTAAGGGGATGCATTGTGGAGTAGTTATTAGATGATGGGTTGCTAGAGTGACAGAAGCTTAAACCCTAGTTTATGCGCTACTTCGTAAGGGGCTGATTTGGATCCAAACGTTTAATGCTATGGTTAGATTTTATCTTAATACTTTTCTCGTAGTTGCGGATGCTTGAGAGGGGGTTAATCATATGTGGGAGGTTGTTCAAGTATGAACAGCACCCAAGCACCGGTCCACACACATATCAAATTATCAAAGTAGCGAACACGAATCAAACCAACATGCTAAAAGTGACTAGACGAAATTCCCGTGTACCCTCAAGAACACTTTGCCTATTACTAGTGATTGTTTTGGCCTAGCCTTTGCCTCAAAAGGATTGGGCTACCTTGCTACACCTTGTTTACCATTACCGTTACTTGCTTGTTACCAATTATCTTGCTATCAAACTATCTGTTACCTACAATTTCAGTGCTTGCAGAAATTACCTTGCTGAAAACCGCTTGTCATTTCCTTCTGCTCCTCGTTGGGTTCGACACTCTTACTTATCGAAAGGACTACGATTGATCTCCTATACTTGTGGGTCATCACACACCCTTATTGACTTGTTTCTGCTGTCATATAAGGTATACTCTGGATCTACGGTATTTATTTTACATGTGATGTTATGGTAGTTCATCAAAGTACTGTGTGTGCCAGCATACTGATCCAGGGATGGCACAGAAAGCATAGAGGCACTAATCCAGTTGGGTTGGGTCGCTACATAAGCCTTCCTTTTGTCATATCCTGGCATATAGATATGGTAATTCTGTTATAACATTTTGGGTGTGATTTCCCAATACATTCAAATTATCTACCCTATGTGGCTGCAACATTTTATGTAGCGGGACTTACTACGATGAGTGAGTGATACAGTGTAGGGTTACGATGTCTATACTCAACATTTGCATTAGGTGTTGATGAATTCCATGAATATTTTATTTGCTTTTTCGTTGTATTTTGTGTGTATGCTAGCTTTGAGCTATGTAGGTATGTAATATTGTAACTTTGGATCTATGATGTAATATTATGATATGCGGTTTATTCTTGATATTACATCTTGTACTGTGTATGCTAAGTATTGATCCAGGGACTAGCACAATGAGCACAGAGACTTGAATCTTATCAGATTCGGTCGTTACATAAAGATTTATATATGGGAAGTCATGTTTGGGCACCGAAAAGGTTCCGGGTTTTACCGATTTTTACCGGGAGTGCCGGAAGGGTTCCGGGGGTCCACCGGGGTGTCCACCCACCCCGAGGCAGCACATGGACTGAGAGGGAGGCACACCAGCCCCTGGTGGGCTGGGCGCCCCCTCCCCCCAAGGGCCCATGCGCCAAGGGTGGGGGAACCCCTAGATGCCCCTAGGTGCCTTGGGGAGGAGGGACTCCTCCCCTTGGCCGCCGGACCCTCCCTTGGAGGAGGGGTTAGGGATGGTGCCCCCTCCCCTTGAGTCCTATAAATAGTTGAGGGGGAGTGAGGGGCTGCGTGGCACAAAACCCCATGCCCTGCGGCAACCCTCTCTCTCCTGTTTTCTCCTCCGTTCGCGTTCTCGGTAGTGCTCGGTGAAGCCCTGCCGGGATAGCACCACCACCATCATCGCCACGCCGTAGTGATGCCGACGATCCCATCTACTACCACGCCTTCTCTTGCTGGATCAAGGATGAGGAGACATCATCGAGCCGCACGTGTGCTAAACGTGGGGTGCCGTCCGTTCGGCGCTAGATCGGATCGGATCGCGATTGGATCGTGAAGAGTACGATTACATCAACCGCGTTATATATGCTTCCGCTTAACGGTCTACAAGGGTATGTAGACACACACTCCCTCTTGTTGCTATGCATCTCCATAGATAGATCTTGGGTGTTCGTATGAATTTTTTTTGTTTTCCATGCTTCGTTCCCCAACAGTGGCATCATAAGCTAGGTCTATGCGTAGATGATATGCACGAGTAGAACACAAAGAAGTTGTGGACGTTGATGTTTAGATTGCTTATTGAAAGTGCTAGTTATCGACTAGAGGGGGGGTGAATAGGCGATTTTTATGAAAGTCTTCGAAACAGAGAATGTATTCGAGTAGAGCGGAAACGTAAACAGGATCAGGTAGGGATACAATCAAGAATCTAATCTAGGCATGCATCACAGTGAAGACATACAAATAGGTTAAGCTTTAACATCATGCACAATAAGATGAGTCGAAGATGAACTTAGACAGTACGAAGATAAACAGCAGGCATGAATGTCTTCAGGACAAGTCTTTAGTGATGAACAGGGAAAGGCTTCTCGATACACAACAGGAATGTAAGAAAGTGAAGGATAAAACCAGTTGCTTGACGAAGACACATGATTTGTTGGACCAGTTCCAGTTGCTGTGACAACTGTACGTCTGGTTAGGGAGGCTGAGATTGAACTCAGAAGACCTCGTCTTCACCTTATTCCCCTTGAGCCGAAGTCACTTAGACAGCGCCCAATCACTCTGGTAAGTCTTCAGGGGAGACTTCCGAAACCCATACAAACTTGGTCACCCGGCGATCCACAATGACTCTTGGATTGCTCTAGACCCAGACGCCTAACCGTCTGGAAGATCACAGTCTTCAAGTGTAATAGGTCTTCAGTTCTCTCAGAACAGAATGACTTCGATGATGCTCAAACACTCTAGCTCTAGGTGTTTAGGTGTATCCTAGCAGGATGTGTCTCTCTCAATGTCTTCGAGGTGGGTTGCTCCAAAACGACAACAGCCGTATCTCTCTCTGAGCAGCCACCTTCTTATGGTGGAGGGGGTGGGCTATTTATAGCCAGCGGGCAACCCGACCTGATATGACCGAAATGACCCTGGGTCAATGGCCAACCGACACGTGTCACAACGGTCGGATTTCAAACACATGCGGTAGCTTTACTTGGGCTACAAGTAAAGCTGACTCAACCAACTCTGGAAGAGATTTTCTCATTGTCTTCGCTCGAAGACATAGGTATGGGTTGAGCACCACGTCAGCATCTGACTTTGATCACATCGACCCCACTTAACAGTACGGTGGTTCCTATGACTCAGGAAAGAAGAAACAAAACTACCAAAAGACTTCGTCTTCGCGTTTCATTGTCTTCAAGCGAATGTCTTCGCATACCGCCAATGGCTTCAGGCGTCATCAATGTCTTCGGACATTTTTGGGGGGTCGTCTTCGACGGCTAAATCGAAACTCCAGGGACTTCTCTCTGTGTTAACCTGTGAACTCTCACAAACACATTAGTCCCTCAACCACGTTTGTCTTCAATACTCCAAAACCAAACAAGGGTGGCACTAGATGCACTCACAATCTCCCCCTTTTTGGTGATTGATGACAAACTGGTTGAAGTTTTCAACGGGGATAAAATATGTGAAGATAAGGTTTTGATTACAAGATATAGAGAGCTCCCCTGAAGATGTGCATATGAAAATTTTGCTTTGAATGCAAGTGCACATGGCAGGTTGTAGTTTGTGGAGATCTCCCCCTATACCTTGTAATCCAATCACTATGCATTAATAGATATGTCGAAGATAATGAAATGCATAATGAAAAATGGGCGTCTGCAGAATGACTTCGAGCGCATAAGATAACTGGTAAGAAGTGCCAAAGAGTATGGTAAACATAAAGTGGAGACGTTCATCAGGACTTAAGTTTTACAACCCAAAGCAACAAATGTTTAGAAATGAGAGTTGTAAACTTAGCAAAAATAACACCCGGCCCTTATTAGTAGACCCGCTTGAAGACTGTCATCAAATGCTTCTCCCCCTTTGTCATCGAATGACCAAAAAGGGATGAAGACATGGAAGAACTAAACGTTCCCAGCAGGTGTCGATGAAGACGGTGCAGCAGGGTCATGGGGAGCTGGTGCAGAGGAACTTGGTGCAGTGCCGCGATGCCGAGTCGATGGAGGCAGAGAGGTGGCATCATCAGCTTCATCAGCGAGCCTGATGTTGGCGGAGGAGGCAGAAGAAGAGTAATCACTGTCTTCGAGGGATGGAGTCTTGCGCCATTTCTCTGCACTGGGAGGTGGTGCACCAAATCTGTAGCGGGAGTGAAAGCCATCTTCTCAAAGCTCATCTTCAGGAGCCAGCATAGTTAAAGTCCTCCATGAGCGGCGACTGGTTTCATAAGCCACAAAGGCATTCTTGGTGGCGAGGTTGCGAACATGATTGACATCTTGCATCATGGCATGCATCTGGCGCCGAGTCCACTCACGGCGCTTGTCTTGCCTTTGAATCAGTGAAACAAGAAGTTCACGATCAGTGAGTGCACGCTCTCTCCTTGGCAGGCGTTGGTGAGGCAGAGTGCTAGCAGTGGCTTCGGTGTTGGTAGCACCGGATCTTGGCTGGCGAAATGCACCAATAAGCCATGCCCTTGACGGATCAGAAGGAATTTGAAGACCTTCAATATCAGCAGTGCCACTAGTGCCTTTAACAATAGGATTCTTGCTCTTGGATGGATACAGATCTGCTGGCACAACTTCAATATCTGGAAGATAAACGCCATGGTTGCGAGCAGAAGGAAGAAACCTGGTGTTGGTTCTGTACTTGATGAAGCGCATGATCCAGGGAGCATATATCTTCGGCTCGAGGACATTGAAAACATTTGCAGCAAGGTTGCGAAGAAATAAGTCTTGAAGATTGAACCTGATGCCATATACAATGTTGTAGAGCAATGTCTTCAGAGGCCCTTCAATCTTGCGAGATGAGTTGTGCCCTTTAATCGGCCAGATAGTGTGCCGAAGAATGTGATAGATAGTCCTGGGCAAGTACTGAAGATCATCTACAAAGAATGAAGTGTGCAATTCTGCATCTCTAGCCAAAGGCTTCATCATGGTTAGCATCTCAGTCATGTTGGGTTCTCGCATTTGGAAGAGGCTTCGGGTGGCAATCGCATAGGCTTCAGAACGAGGATCCAACTCTTCACCAGAGGCAGCAAGTGGTGTTGCAGGAAAGAAATCCAGTGGTGAAGCAGTAATATGCTCATCCCTTATCATAAACTCCAGCTGCCATGTGTTCAAGTCACGACCGAAGCCAGAGATGTGGAGAGTTGCGTAGAACTGGAGGATGAGCTCTAAATTCCAGTCTTCATGATTAGTGCAGAAAGGCAGGAGACCCATATCACGAAGACAATCCAGTGCTTGATCATAACAGGGAAGACCTTTCATAGCTTCAAAGCTGAGATGTTTGTGGGGAAAGACCCTGTATTGACCATAAAGCACACACATGTAGTACTGACGTTGTGGAGCACTCCAGAACCTGTCAGACTGTATTCTTGCACGCTTGTATGGATTGCGTACAGAGTTGAAGAAGGTGTTGTTCAGCCTAAACCTTTCCAACTCGAAGACTAAGGGTCTTGCTGGGCCTGACTGGCGAAGACATGGAAGACGCGGCATGGGGTTCATGACATTGGGGCGTCGATCAAGAAGGAACTCATACTGTGGTCCCATCCTTGGTGGTGCAACCAGACGAGGCCATCTGATAGGAACCATCTCTCCTTCCTATTGCGAGCCATCACAATGTTGTCCTCATTGTCTTCAGTTGATGGCGTGGCAGGAATAGGAGGTCCATCTGGGGAGGGGGCATTGGCATCGCCCATAGTGGCATCGGCAGCAATGTCTTCGGCTGCCGTATTGTCTGTTGCAGATTGACTTGGAGGTGCATCTTCAATCATCAGCACTCCTTCGACTGGTGCAGTTGGTGAAACTCGTACTTCGTCTTCGGGAATAGGAGACATGAGAGCGCGAGGGCCTCGAATAAGTCGTTTGAGTGGGGAAGTGCGAGTGGTGGCGTCAATCTCCTCTGGAGCAAATGGAGATTCTGGCGAGGCAGACACTGGTGGAAGAAGGGTGGTGATGGTGTACCGGGTTCAGCTTCAGTAATTTCTAGCCGGAGGGGAGTCCCAATATCCACAAAGTCACTTGTTGGCTGTGGGGAGGAATCCATTGGCGCAATCACCTGTGGAACATGTTCGGGCTCAACATTGGCTTCAGGACCAATGTCGTCATGAGCAAAGTGTCGGGGGGATGACCCCTGGGTAGGCAACGGAGCCCGAATCCCTTTCGGAAAATCATCAGAGCAAGACAAGTCCCTCTGGCCGGCCGGCCTGGCATGCCGGCTTCCCAGCGCGAGCTGGCTCGGCGTGGCCACCCGGCCTGGCCGGCTGGCCCATGCCGGCTGGCCGCGAGGCGGCGAAGCCTTAGCGACGAAGCAAGCGGTGCTACAACGCTCCTCCCTTTACCCTGACAGAGCATGTGAGGCTGCAGCTTTCCTTGCGCCCCCGCCCGAGGCGGGCGGTGTCAGTGAGGCGCGGTCCTATAGAAACGGCGGCGCCGACCTCCCTCTGACGATGGACAAGACGCACCACAGTGCCTCGAACCCAGACTGACGAGACAGGACCCGTCACGGTGCCCGCGCCAGGCAGGTGCGGCGCACCTGGCGACCCGGCGCCCGGCGACCCGGCATCCCGGCACCTGGCAACCCGGCGACCCGGCGACCCGGTGACCCGGCCACCAGATCCTGGTCAGTGACACCAGGGGCCCGCGCCTCTGGTACATTACCGTTGTAACCCTGGGGGTCGTCTATAAGACCCCCAGGGAGGCCTCCGTGCAGGGGGATGGGGTTTTAGTGGCTGAGAGTCTGAGTTAGTACGGTAAGATCAATTCCCACCCTAGCTAGCTCTCTCCAGATCACCAACACCCACACGGGAGAGGCAGAACGGTGGCTACGCCACTTCTCCCTCCTCCGTCTAAACAGCTCCAGGAGCAACTCTGTAACCTCTGTGCTTATCAGCTCACACGGCAGGAGTAGGGGTGTTACCTCTCCAGAGGGCCCCGAACCTGGGTACGTCTTGTGTCCCGCACTTGCTCGTGCCAACCTCGCCTCCGGAACCCACCGGCGTCCTATCGTAGCCCCACCTCATAAGCCATCTCATGGCATCTGCCGTGAATCACACACCCCCTGCGAGAATACCACGACAGTTGGCGCCCACCGTGGGGCTGCTCGCGGCGTCGGCCGGAGTTAAGTTCCGGACGAGGCCCTTCACCAGCTTCGGCGAGCGCATCGTGCATGGTTTGGTCCGTGCGCCCCGCACGGCCAAACCGGCCGGCTGCAGCGCCGCACTGGGCACGGACGTCGCCGGCCCCGCAGGCTGCTTCATCGTCCCCTTCGGCGCGCTGCGCGTCTTCATCGCGCTCGTCCCCGACGTGTTTCCCAGCGAAGTGTGCAACTGCGCCGACTCACCTGTCCCCGTTAGCCGCGCCGTCCCCGACGACGTCGCTGCTCTCTGCGTTCACGCGGAGGTGCTCACCATTGGCACCAGTTCCGGCTCCCCGCGCGCCAAGGAGAAGGATGCCGCGGCCGCCACCTTGGCTACGGCTCCGCCTCGCCGGACTGACCCGCTCCACGACACGATCCGGAGTCTGCAAGCCCCCATCACGCCTGACGCCGACGCGGCTGCTGCGGCGGCCCAGCTCAACGAGGGCCGCCAGCATCTACTGCTCAAGGCCACGGAGCTTGCGGCAACCCGGCGCCGGCTGGAGTCCGCCCAGCGAGAATTCGACAGCGCGCATGGCCTCACTCCGCCTGCCGTCGAGACCAGCCGGGTCGCGGAGGTGCGGATCCGTGGGGGCGCACTCGGCCGTGCGCTAGGCGCAGGCCGACCCGTCTACGACACCCCCGTCAAGAACATGCGCGCGGCGCAGGCCGCGATTGCCGATCTCGAGTTTCTGGAGGGCGAGGAGCTGCTGCAGCAGCAGTAGCGCATCCGCGACCTCATCACCGCGGCAAACGAGCAGCAGCAGCGCTTCGACCCGGCCCAGCCATCCGGCTCCGCCTCAAGAGGAACCGAGGACCCGGAGAGGGCTCTCCGGGATGCGCGGCAGACGTCTCCGCACGCCACTAGCGCAAGCCGCTCTGGCCGGCACCGGTCCGGCCGGAGCCAGCACAATCGCGCCACCACCGCTGGAGACGGCAACGCTGGCGAAACGGCCGGTGACGGCCGGGTTCGGCAGCCGGAGCCTCCCGTGCGGCCGGCTCGGCGGCCCGAGCCAGCCCTAGAAGCTCCTGCTCCCCGCGGTCCCGCGGCCGACCGAGTCGGTCCCCGCGTTCCCGTGGCTGACCGGCTCGGCCCCCACGAGCCCTACGACAAAAGCGACGCCTGTCACCGCATCGACCGGCTGGCGCGCTCCACGGCCCAGGAGGAGGAAAGCTCTGTTGGCCCGGCGTGCTTTGGCCCCCGCATTCGCGAAGAACCCTTCCCCAAAGGCTTCTCGCTGCCCCGCGACTCGCCAAAATACACCGGCGCCACCAAGCCGGAGGACTGGCTAACCGACTACACCACAGCTGTCGGCATAGCCTTCGGCAACCGGCGTGTGGCCGTCCGTTATGTCCCCCTCATGCTGCTCGGTTCGGCCCGGACGTGGCTTAACAGCCTCCGAACCGGCAGTGTGAACTCCTGGCTGGATTTCGAAGACGCGTATGTTCGCAACTTCACCAGCACCTACACGCGACCCGGCAAGCCTCGCCAGCTCTCCATGTGCGTCCAGAAGCCGGGCGAGCCACTGCGCGACTTCCTCACGCGGTGGACGGAGCTTCGCAACTCCTGCAAAGGGGTCCACGAGGTCCAGGCCATCCAATACTTCATCGATGGATGCCTAGATGGCACTCTGGTCAAACACCGGCTGTAGTGCGACGAGCCGGAGACCCTGGCGGAGCTCATGGCCGTGGCGGACAAGTACGCTACGGCCGACTCCGCGATGGATGTGAAGATCACGATCGGCGCAGACGGCAAGCTTCTCCCGGCCCAGCCGGCTCCCCCCAAGCCGGCTGGCAACAGCAGCCGGCGCCGGCAAGACGGCAGCAACAACGGCAAGCAAGGCCCCAGCCAGCGCCCGCGCACCGGCAAGTCCGTCTGGCAGCCCAAGCTGACCTTCGAGCAGATGCTCGACGCCCCCTGCAAAAACCATAGCGGCGCAAAGGGATCGACGCACACGCAATGGCAGTGCAGCTTCACGCAGCGCCTCTTGAAGGGCAACCTTCCACCCCCGCCGCCTGGAGCCGGCTCGCAGCAGCCACCGCTGCCGCCGCCTCCACTGCCACCCGGCGCCCTCGCCGACAACCCTTTCCCGCGCTCGGACGCATCCTACGTCGTCTTCACCAGCGAGGGGGGTGACAAGCATGCCAAGCGCAGGCACGCGGCCGAGGTGAACGCCGTCGTCTCTCCGGTTCCCCAGTATATGCACTGGTCCAACCGACCGGTGAGCTGGACCCGGGAGGATCACCCGGCCGTCATGCCCACGCCGGGCGGCTACGCCCTCGTGCTCGACCCCACCTTCGTCTCCGAGAAGCGCACCTGCCGCTTTTCGCGGGTGCTGATCGACGGCGGCAGAAGCATCAACATCCTCTACCACGACACGATGACCAAGCTCGGCATCGAGGCGCGACAGCTAGAGCCGACCCGGACAGTGTTCCACGGCATCGTGTCGGGACACTCCTGCTCCCCGATCGGCTGGCTCCGGCTCGACGTCCTTTTCGGCTCCAGTAGCCATTTCCGCCGCGAGCCGATCTGGTTCGAGGTGGTCGACCTGGCCAGCCCCTACCACGCACTGCTGGGCCGGCCCGCAATGGCCAAGTTCATGGCGGTCCCCCACTACGCCTACCTGAAGTTGAAGATGCCGGGTCCCAAGGGCCTCATCACCATCATCGGCGACTACAAGAAGTCCCTCGAGTGCGCCAAAGCCAGCTCCCAGCTGGCCGAGTCGCTGGTCATCGCCGAGGAGAGGCGCCAGCTCGACAGGATCGTGGCGCTGGTTAACGCGCAGCCAGCTGTGCTGGCTCCGCCCAAGCCGGCCGACGAAGCCTCCTTCAAGCCGGCCAAGGACACGAAGCGGGTCCCGCTCGACCCGGCCGACCCCAGCTCCAGCAAGTACGTCGTCGTGGGTGCCGGCCTCGACGGCAAATAGGAAGGCGAGCTCGTCGACTTCCTCCGTGAGAATCTGGACATCTTCGCATGGTCTCCCAAAGACATGCCGGGTGTCCCGAGGGAATTCGCCGAGCACAAACTTCATGTCCGCAAGGACGCCAAGCCCGTCCGGCAGCCGCTATGCCGTTTCTCCAAGGAGAAGCGGAGAACCATCGGCGAAGAGATCGCCCGGCTGCTCAAAGCCGGGTTCATCTTGGAAGTATTCCACCCCGAATGGCTGGCCAACCCGGTCCTCGTCCTGAAGAAAAACGGTACTTGGCGCATGTGTATCGACTACACCAGCCTGAACAAGGCATGCCCCAAGGACCCGTTCGCTCTGCCGCGGATCGACCAAGTCATCGACTCCACAGCCGGCTGCGAGCTCCTGTCCTTCCTGGACGCCTACTCCGGCTACCACCAGATCAAGCTGGACCCAGCCGACGCCCTCAAGACGTCCTTCATCACTCCCTTCGGGGCGTACTACTACGTCACCATGTCGTTCGGGCTGAAGAACGCCGGCGCCACCTTCTAGCGCTGCATGCAGAAATGCCTGCTGCCCCAGCTCGGCAGAAATGTGCACGTCTACGTCGACGACATCGTGGTGAAGACCAAGCAGCACCTCACGCTCCTGGCCGACCTCAAGGAAACCTTCGCCAATCTGCGCCGGTTCCGGATCAAGCTCAACCCGGAGAAATGCGTTTTCGGCGTGCCGGCTGGCCAGCTCCTCGGCTTCCTCGTCTCGGCGCGCGGCATCGAAGCCAACCCGGAGAAGATCAAGGCGATCGAGCGCATGCGCAAGCCGACCCGGCTGCGCGACGTCCAGAAGTTCACCGGCTGCTTGGCCTCTCTCAGCCGGTTCGTCAGCCGGCTGGGAGAGAGGGCCCTGCCCCTGTATCAGCTGATGAAGAAGACGGCGGCGTTCCAGTGGAGCGACCAGGAGGACGAAGCTTTCCGCGACCTCAAGCGCATGCTGTCAACCGCGCCCGTCCTGGCCGCGCCGGCTGAGAAAGAGCCACTCCTGCTATACATCGCCGCCACCTGTCCCGCGGTCAGCACAGTGCTGGTCGTCGAGCGCCCGGAGGAAGGCAAGGTGCAGCCGGTCTAGCGTCTGGTGTACTACCTCAGCGAGGTGCTCTCCGCCTCCAAGCAGAATTATCCCCACTACCAGAAGATGTGCTACGGCGTGTACCTTGCCGCCAAGAAGCTGAGGCAGTACTTCCAAGAGCACGCCATTACCGTGGTGAGCACGGCCCCCATCGGCGAGATCGTGGGCTGCCGGCATGCCTCTGGCCGGGTGGCCAAGTGGGCCCTCGAGCTAGCCGACCACACAATCCTCTACGAGCCGCGCACCACCATCAAGTCCCAAGCGCTGGCCGACTTCCTCGTCGACTGGACCGAGACGCAATACCTGCCGCCGGCGCCGGAGTCGACTCACTGGCGCATGCACTTTGACGGCTCCAAGCTGCGCAACGGCTTGGGAGCCGGCATCGTGCTGTCCTCCCCCAAGAACGACCGGCTGCGGTACGTCCTCCAGATCCATTTCGCCACCTCCAACAACGTCGCCGAGTACGAAGCTCTCGTGCACGGCCTCCGGCTGGCCAGGGAGATCGGCATCCGGCGCATCCTCTGCTACGGCGACTCGGACCTGGTGGTGCAGCAAGTTTCCGGCGATTGGGACGCCAAAGACGCCAACATGGCCAGCTACCGTTTCCTGGTCCAGCAACTCTCCGGCGGGTTCGATGGTTGCGAGTTCCTCCACGTGCCACACGCCGACAACGAAGCAGCCAACGCCCTGGCCAAAGTAGGCTCCACCCGGCAGGCCATCCCGTCCGGCGTCTCCCTCGAGCACCTGCGGAGGCCGTCCATCAAGCCGTCTCCCGAGTCGGAGTCCATCTTCGCCCCGGACGACCCCAGCGTGCCCCCACCCGACCCTGGGACTGCCAGCACCAGCCCGGGGACTGCCGTCTCCAGCTCAGGGGCTGCCGTCTCCGGCTCGGGGACTGCCAGCACCAGCCCGGGGACTGTCGTCTCTAGCTCGGGGGCTGCCGTCTCCGGCTCGGGGGCTGCCGGCTCCAGCCCGGAGACTGCCGGCTCCAGCTCGGAGATTGCCGGCTCCGGCTCGAGGCCTGCCGTCCCGGGTCCCATCCCAGCGACCGTCCTCACGGTGGTCACGGCGCCCTCCTGGGCTCAGCCAATCCTTGCTTTCTTGGAAGACGGCGAACTTCCCATCGACGAAACTGAAGCCCGGCAAGTGCAGCGGCGGGCGTCCGCCTACGGCATCATCAACCAAGAGCTCGTCAAGCGCAGCACGACGGGCGTGTTCCAGCGCTGCATCGAGCAGAGCAAAGGGATCGAGATCCTCCTCGACATCCACCAGGGCGAGTGCGGGCACCACGCCGCCTCGAAATCCCTGGTGGCCAAAGCATTCTGGCACGGTTTCTACTGGCCCACGGCCCTGCAAGACGCCGAGGACCTGGTCCTCAAGTGCGAGGGCTGCCAACGCTTCAGCAAGAGCAGCCGCCAGCCGGTTTCGGCCCTCCAAACCATCTCGATCACATGGCCCTTTGCCGTCTAGGGACTCGACATGGTGGGGCCCTTCAAGACCGCCCGAGGCGGCATGACGCATCTCCTCGTCGCCATCGACAAATTCACCAAATGGATCGAGGCCAGGCCGATCAAGAAGCTCGACGGGCCCACGGCCGTCCGATTCATCAAGGATATCGCGGTCCGCTACGGCATGCCGCACAGCATCATCACCGACAACGGCACCAACTTCGCCAAGGGCGCGCTGGCTCACTACTGCTCTGCATCCGGCGTCCGGCTCCACCTGGCCTCCGTCGCCCATCCCCAGTCGAACGGCCAGGTCGAGCGGGCAAACGGCCGCATCCTGACCGGCATCAAGCCGCGACTCGTCGAGCCGCTCGTGCGCTCACCCGGCAGCTGGCTCGACGAGCTGCCGGCCGTCCTCTGGAGCCTCCGGACGACGCCGAACCGCTCCACCGGGTTCACCCCGTTCTTCCTTGTCTACGGAGCCGAAGCCATCATTCCAACCGACGTCGAGTTTGACTCACCCCGGGTGGCGATGTACACCGAAGCCGAAGCAAAAGAAGCACGCGAAGACGGCGTGGATCTGCTCGAGGAGACGCGCCTCCTGACCCTCAGCCGGTCCGCCATCTACCAACAAGGCTTGCGCCACTACCACAGCAAGAAGATCAAGCCCCTCGCGTTCTGCGAAGGCGACCTCGTACTCCGGCTCGTCCAGCGAACAGCCGGGCAGCACAAGCTGGCCACCCCCTGGGAAGGCCCCTTCATCGTCAGCAAGGCTCTCTGCGACCGGAACGCATACTACCTCATCGACGCGCAGAAGCCAAACAAGCGCAAGCGAGATGCAGCCGGCGAGGAGTCCAGCCGGCCCTGGAACGCGGAGCTCCTCCGTCCTTTTTACAGTTAAACCCACGTATGTATGCATCACCATCTTTTGGACTTAATCAAAGCAGGCAGCTCCCCCGTTCTTTTGTTTCCTGCTGAGTCGGCGCAGCCGGCTCGGGGGCTCCCTTTTTTCTCGCTTTATTCTGTGTCTACACACGATCATGTTTTTTCTAAATTCCCCCACCAAGTCGGCATAGCCGGCTCGGGGGCTCGGGGACTAGCCGGCTAGACCATGCCCCGCCTTTTTTCCCTTAGTCTGTCTTGGAGTGTACGATCCGCCAAAGCCCTTTCTTCGCCAGCCACAGCCGGCTCCCGGCTGTCCGGCCGGCAAGAGTCAAAGGCCGGAAACATCGTTACGCAAGAACGACTAAGGAGACAGCCCGGCACGGCCAACCCGGCTTAACCCGTTTTATCTCGCTTGTTCGCCGCACGACCGGCTGTGCGCCAGGCGGCCTCGCCGCCTGCCGCCAGCCGGCCCAGTGGGTGTTTTGCTCGCGCTCAACGTCCGAAAAAGCCTAAGTACTGTGCGTTCGCTCTCAAAGCCGAGTTCCCGTCCTAGCCACAGTCCGCAACCCGGCTGTCCGGCTAGCGGGAAGGAAGCACAGAGTAACGACAAACAGGAAAAGGCCCAAGGCCGAACAGCAGAAAGTGAAATCACCACGACAGTTGGCGCCAAATCGCATGCCAAATTTATATATAGCATGGGCCTCCGGCCACGAGTTCATTACATTGAACTACACCCCCAATGGGTGGACCTGCTACCTAACAAAAGTTTGAGCACAGAAAACACAAAGGCCCTAAGCGGCACCCGCGTCGTCTCCGGCCGGCCTCGGCCCAGCCAAGGTGGACGCAGCCGCCGGGTTGGGTCCAGCGCTCTCCGCCGTCCTCTCCGCCGTGGCATCGTCGTCCGCGTCAGTCTCGTCGTCGGCATAGGTGCCCGTCTCGGCCGAGCCGCCGTCCGGGTCGTCGAGCAGAAGGCCGAGCGCGTCGGCAGGGAGCTCCTCGCCGTCTTCCGTCTGCTCGACGACGAACTCGTCGTGCGGGGCGAACGCTGCCAAGTAGCTGGCCCGCCCGGCGATCCCCTGCGCCCGCGCCGCCAAGTCCTCCTCCGCGCCGGCCCGCTGCGCCGCCAGACGGTCGAGCTCCACGCCTGGATACCACGACGCGACGAAGCGCAGCGCCGTCTCCGCGCCGGCCCGGGCCGCGGAGGCCCTCCACGCACCGAGTCACTCCACGCCGGCCTCCAGCCACCGCGCCAGCCGGGTGACGCTGTTCGGCGCCACCGCGCTTGGCCAGAGGCTGCTCGCCATGCCCAAGCCGGCCTCGAATAGGCGACGCATCTGCTCCTCCACGGCCCGAAGACGAGCCTTGCCGGCAAGAACAAGCTCCGAGAAGGACCAGGCGGCGTGCGCGTCGATCTCCGCCCCCAGGTCGCGCTGCTCGGCCCGGTGGGCGTACACGGCCGCTTCGGCCGCCTCCTGTGTCTCCGGGAAGACTCCTGGCAAAGGAAAGAAACAAGTCAGTCAAAGAGGGCAACTTGCCGGCTTCGCCAGCCGGCCCGAAGAAAGAGATGATACTTACGGGCGAAGGTCTCGTCAAGGTGCTGCGCCTCGCCCAGCATCCCGCTCTCCCGGATCTCCGACGCGCGAGCCTGGGCCTCGAGATCCTTCTCGAGCTGGGCGATCTTCCTGCCGGCGTCCGCCAGCTCCTCGGCCGCCTTGCCGCGCTCCTCCGCCAACCGGCCCAGCTCCGCCTGATGGGCCTCCTCCACCCTGGCCTTCTCGGCCACCATCCGGTCCACCTCGGCCTGGAGCCGGTCGCGGTCGCCGATGGCGAGGTCGCGCTGCTGGCCGGCTTCCGCAAGCCGGCCTCGAAGGCCTGGCACCTCGGCCGCATCGGCTGCGCGACAAGATTCCCTGTCAGGTGCCGGACGCAAGGATTAGAAGGAAAAGTCAAGGTTCTAAGATTCGACCCGGCTGCTCCGCAGTCCGGCCCGAATCTCGGGGGCTACACCCAGTGGGTGCGCTGGCGCGCACCCACTGAAGGCACGAAGGCATACCTTGGACCCGATGCAGCTCCTCCTCCGAGGCGGCGAGCTGGGTTCTGGCCTCGCGGTACCGTTCCCGGAGCCGGTTGAACGCGCTGGCCCGCAGGTCGTACAGACGCTGCGCGCAGACAGAAGATTAAGATGATGCAAAAGACGGCCATAAGATTCGACCCGGCTGCTCCACAGCCCGGCCGAACCTCGGGGGCTACACCTAGTGGGTGTGCTGGCGCGCCCCCACTGATTCAACAATCAAGATAGAAGAAAAAGCTCACCGCGATCGCCTGCTCCAGCTGCCGTGCCCGGTCCAGCTCCTCCCGGAGGAAGGCCTGCAGGCACTCGTCCCGGCCGTGAAGTTGCGAGCGCAAGGCATCCGCCGCATCGTCCTCCCGGGTTCGCGGCCCCACCACGGCCTCGCTGGAGCTCGCCCACGGAAGCTGAAGTGCGGTCCCGGCGCCGGATCCGTTTCCACCCGGCCGTTTGGGGCCCATGGCGGCTTGGGGTGGCACGACCGCCAGGGTGCCGGTGCCTCCTGCCGCGGCCCCTGCGGCCGGCGTCAGCTGCGCTTGGCTGGATGGCGCGGAATCGGCCTCGTGCCTCTCCCCGCCGTCCTCGCCTCCCTCCACCGGGTTGGCCCGGGGCGGCGTGTCCACGACGATCTCCTTGTCAACGTCCGACCCGCCACCGGCCGGCTTCGCCCTCGTCTCCGGATCGCCCGCTCCCGCCGGCTGCGGCTCAATGACCGTCACCGCCGGCGCCGAGCCCGTCTCCATCTCCGGCCAGGCCGGATCCGCGGTAGGTCTGGCCCGCGTCGCGGAGGCCCTCTCCCACGCCTGGGCCGAGGCCTCCCGCATCGCCTTCTCGGCCTCAGCCCGATCCCGCCAGGCGGCATGCGTCGCCGCCTCAAGATCCTGGCCGGACTGGCGGGCCTCGAGTTCTTCCTCCCCGGACTGACTCGGCGGAGGGTCGACGGCGCTGCTCCTGGTCTTCCTCCAGGTGACCTCGTCCGCCGCGGCCTCCGTCGCCGCCACCGCCAAGTCAAGAGCCGACCTGTACGCGGCGGATTCGTCACGGCGAAGGCATAAGGAAGAAAAAAGATAATCCACAAGACGACAGTTGGCGCCCCACAAATAAGGCAAGGAGCACTTACCCGACGACAGTTGGCGAGCCGGCGTTTCTTCTTCACGACGGCCCTCGCGCGCGCCGGCTCCGCCGCCGGGTGTTTCGCGGCCGGTCTCGCCTCAACCACCTCCTTTCCGTGCGGCCGGCTGGCGGTCGCTGCCGCGCGAGCCGGCCCGGCGCCAGCCGCCTTCCGCAGCCGTCTTGGGGGGTCGACGCTGGCGTCCTCCCCAGCCGAGGGCGCTACACCGTGGGCATCGGTCAGGCTCTCCTCGTCGTCATCTGGCCAGTCCCGCAGTAGATCTGGAGGCGGAAACTTACCTGCGACCCGCGACCCGCCGGCTGTGGCGTCGGCCGGGCGCGCCTCGACCGCCCCCTCCTCCGACTCAGCGTCGGCCTCCTCCGCATCCGAGTCAGGCAGGTCGGCCAGCAGGATCCGGGCGTTCGGCCCGTCGTGGTTCCGCTGGCTGGCGAATAACTGCGGCCATCCCGCGGTGTCAGGACGCAAGAATAACGTCGAAGCGGCAAAATATAAAGACCAGGGACTCACCGCAGGCGCCGGGTTCTCCCGGTGATAGGGTGCCTTCCCGAAGCTCCACTCCCCCTCCTTCAGCGTGGCCTTGGAGATGTAGTTGACCCGCTGGACGATCCCAGCCGGCGTCAGCTCCTTGGTCGACGTCCGGGTCGGGTCGTGCCGGCCGCTCATGTCACCGATCCGGCGTGCCCGGCGCTGCAGCGGCAGAACCCGGAGGGCGATGAAGGCCGCGATGAGATCAACCGGCTTCAGCCCTTCGTTCTTCGTCAGCTCCCTGACCCGGTCGCAGATCTTCTCCATCTCCTTCAATGGCTCCTTGGGGCGGTACCCCCAATTCGGCTTCTCGAGCGGCGGCGCATCAGAGAACGGCAGAAGATGATGACGTCGACGGCCGGGTCGGCGTTCCGGACGTAGAAAAACGTCGACTGCCACTTCTTGGCCGAGTCCTCAAGTGGCAGCTTGGGAAACGGCCCGTTTGGCCGGCCGGTGACCACCGCTGTGCCGCCGTCGGACATGGCGCCGGCTGACGCTCCCTGCTGCTTGAGGAAGAACATGATCGCCCACAGCTCCACAGTCAGCAGCATCCCGAGATAGCCTTCGCAGAGCATGGCAAAGCCGGCTACCTGCAACACGGCGTTGGCGCCGAGATGATGCGGCTGCAGCCCGAAGAAATCGAGCCTCGTGCGGAAGAAGAGACTCACGGGGAGGCCGAGCCCACGCTCGAAGTGCGAGAAGAAGACCACGTGCTCACCCTCCTGCGGCGCCGGCACCCTCTCCGGGCCCGGCGCGCGCGCGAGCAGCGCCTCCGCCGGCGGCAACCGCTTCGTGCGGCGGAGGTACCGGATGTTTTGCTCCGTCACGGTGGAGCCCTCCCAAGAGCCTTTCGGCAGCGACATTGGGGAGGGTTTTCTGCGGGCGGCGAGATTCGGCGATGGAGAGGAGGAAGAAAGGAGGAGGGCGATGCGCTGCGTGCTTCGGGTCGCGGCGTGCAGCAAGCGTGGGCGAGGCGACGACGGCGGCAACACTTCGCTCGGGCATGGCGGAGAAGGAGAGGAAGCAGAGGAGGAGCAAGGGGCAGGGGTGCGAGCGCAGGCGTCTCCGTCACACTCCCCCCTTCTCATTTATAACCACGCGAAATCGTGGGGGAGTGGGATCGGCTGCGCCCACAATCCCCACTCTCCCGCACTGCGCGCGCGCGTTTCCCCACGCGCGGTAATTACGTGGGGAAGCGCAATCGCCAACGGTCGCCGCAGTGAATCCCCCGCGCGCGGGCCGAGGGCGTGTAGTGGCGGGCCCGAGCCGCGGTCACATCCCGTCGCGCGCGTGGGCTGGCAGGCCTCGCCCACCGCAAGGCCGCACGTGGCAGCCCGTCGATCTGCGGCGGGCGCAAATCGGTATACGAAGCAAGACCCATCTGGCGGGCGTTTTCCGTTTACCGCTCAGGCCGGGGTGCCGCGACCCGGCCCCCGGAGGCCGGCCCCCCAGCGGGTGTTCTCGGCCGCGAAGTCGGCGACCTGCCAGGCGAAGCCGCCCGGCCGGACTCCGGCGCTTCATCAACAGAACCGGCTCCTCGGGGTGGTAAGCTGCGAAGGCTCCCCTGCCTGAAGCCGGCGAACCTTCACATCTTCGGGGACTACTGTCGGGGGGATGACCCCCGGGTAGGCAACGGAGCCCGAATCCCTTTCGGAAAATCATCAGAGCAAGACAAGTCCCTCTAGCCGGCTGGCCAGGCACGCCGGCTTCCCAGCGCGAGCCAGCTCGGCGTGGCCACCCGGCCTGGCCGGCTGGCCCATGCCGGCTGGCCGCGAGGCGGCGAAGCCTTAGCGACGAAGCAAGCGGTGCTATAGCGCTCCTCCCTTTACCTTGACAGAGCAGGTGAGGCTGCAGCTTTCCTTGCGCCCCCGCCCGAGGCGGGCGGTGTCAGTGAGGCGCGGTCCTGTAGAAACGGCGGCGCCGACCTCCCTCTGACGATGGAAAAGACGCGCCACAGTGCCTCGAACACAGACTGACGAGACAAGACCCGTCACGGTGCCCGCGCCAGGTAGGTGCGGCGCACCTGGCGACCCGGCGCCCGGCGACCCGGCATCCCGGCAGCTGGCAACCCGGCGACCCGACGACCCGGCGACCCGGCCACCAGATCCTGGTCAGTGACACCAGGGGCCCGCGCCTCTAGTACGTTACCGTTGTAACCCTGGGGGTCGTCTATAAGACCCCCAGGGAGGCCTCCGTGCAGAGGGATGGGGTTTTAGTGGCTGAGAGTCTGAGTTAGTACGGTAAGATCAGTTCCCACCCTAGCTAGCTCTCTCCAGATCACCAACACCCGCACGGGAGAGGCAGAACGGTGGCTACGCCCCTTCTCCCTCCTCCGTCTAAACAGCTCCAGGAGCAACTCTGTAACCTCTGTGCTTATCAGCTCACACGGCAGGAGTAGGGGTGTTACCTCTCCAGAGGGCCCCGAACCTGGGTACGTCTTGTGTCCCGCACTTGCTCGTGCCAACCTCGCCTCCGGAACCCACCGGCGTCCTATCGTAGCCCCACCTCATAAGCCATCTCATGGCATCTGCCGTGAATCACGCACCCCCTGTGAGAATACCACGACACAAAGTCTTCAGCTGTGGTATCTTCTAGATTCTGAGTCTCTGTGGAAGCAGACTCATGTAGAACAACTCTTCTGTCTAAGTTCTCTGAGGTGGGAGGAGCCACAGAGATTGGCTTGATGAGCAGAGGCTTTTGTTGAGGAGCGGGAGTTGAGGACGGAGCAGTAGGGGGTACTGGTGTTTGGTCTTGAGCTGGCTCTGAAGACTTTGATTTTCTTGTCTTCAACCTCTTCGAAGGTTGGGCTTCAGAGGCAGCTGCCTTGCGCTTCTTGGTTTCAGCTTCAACTTTCTTGGTCTTCTTGCTATCAGCAGCAGAGGAAGACGGAGGTGCACGAGGACTGGAGAAGCCAGCAGGAAATTAAATGCCACGACGCACTGACGGTGTAGGAGAAGGCACATCCGAAGACATCGAAGCTTGCCTGGAGCGTGCAATGACTTCGGGAGCAAGTGCGGGCTGGCCAAGTGCTTTTCTCTCCAGCATGTCATTGTGAGCCTGTACCATGATAGCAGTCTTTGTCTTGAGGCGCGCAAGGGCTCCCTTGACAGCTTCACATCACTTCTCGAAGGCAGCCTTGAGATCTGTCATCATCAGCTGATATCCCTTGATCTGCTCGGCGTTGAGTCTGTGCACATTTTGCTTGAAGAGCTCCTTTTCATGGCTGATCTTGGCCTTCATTTGCTTGGCCTTCTGAGCCACAGTTAGTTCCTCATTCACAAGACCTTGGAACGTGACACTCAGGCCAATTGGGAGCTGAAGTGCATCAATGCTGAGAGAGGGATCGGTGAACCATTCATCAATGAAGTGTTAAAAAATGACAGGATCAAACAGAGGTAAGTCTTCAAGCCTTTTGGCTTCCTCTTATTTCTGCTGGATGAGCCTAGCTAAGGCTTCATCGTCAGACAGTTCAATCATATTTGATGTGTCCATTAGTGACAGAGTAGGCTTCGGACCTCTGGATGCGACAACTTTCCTTTTCATACGCCTATGAAGGCGATCTTCTTCCTCAAGCTCTTCTGGATTATCAGTGGGAGAGCGCGAAGCCTGAGGAGAGTGGATGGATGGCTTGGGAGGCTCTGAAGCCTTGGGCTTTGAAGCTTTTGACTTCTTCAGAGGCTTTGGCCTTGGGGCTGGTGGACGCTCTTCATCATCATCATCCGAGTTAGACTGTGTAGGATGTGGGCAGCCAAGAATGCTCGATGGATGAGGATTGCTGGGCATTGGGGGCCTGAGCATGCACGGATAAAATCCCATGTTGATGGTGTCTGCCTTAGTCTTCGGATGAAGATTTCTGTAAATGATGTTCGTCCATGGTGCCTTTTCAGCACACTTCTCAGCATATTCCTTGGTGACAAAGTGGTAGTTGAACCACTCCACACTCCAATATCTTCGAATCCATTGGATTCGAGACTTGCGCTGATGATAAGTTTCCTCCTCATCTGACTTGTACTGCTCATAAAGTGCTGGAGGAAGATCCTTAGCAGTATTCTTACGTCTCTGTTTCCCTCCCTTCTTGATGGGTTTATCATCTGCCATTGGCTTCGACAAAGGCTTCAGCAATGGCTTCACAGGAGTGCGCAAATATGAACACGCACCAGAGGATTCCAGATGTATCTGCAAGTAGTCTGCAAATGAATTCAGACTATGAGATCCAAGCGATTCTGCTGCAGACATGTACCTATGAAAGAGTTAGAGACGCGAGGGAAGAGGAGAGGTCATATGCATTCTCAGAAGATTTGGAAGATATCACTGTGTTTAGAAGACATTGACCTTTTACCGAAGACATTCACTTTTATAGCTTATATGGAGATTTCAGATTTGTACAAGTCCAAGGAATCGTACAAGTGCGGAATCAAACCAATCTTCAGACCAAAAGTGAAGGTATTTGGCAAAATAGAGATCTTGATCTATATGCGGTTGAGTGGAAAGTGAAGAAACAACAACCGACTATTTTCAGTAGAAATTTCAGATCAAACATGCGGTAAAAATAGCTTTTTATTTACCGCAAGGAAGAACACGACGAACAACTCGACGAGGCGGAGAAGCCAAGCGGTTCGATCTGCCTCACCCTAACTTGGTGGAGGCAGACAGCTACGGCGGCGACGAGCGAAGGATGAACGCGGCCGACGTGAGTACGTCGTCGGAGAAGGCATGGCAGCTAAGCACTTCGTCCCCGCCGGCGATGGAATCCAGTGACGGCGCTAGGGTTTTGAGCACATGGGAGGCGGAGGAAGGGGAAAGTAATAATGGAAGGGGGTTAACTTGTACTTATAGGGTGTGGAAACCTCCGAACAAGTTGGACGGATATGCCCCTGACTCCTCGGTTTATGTGGACACGTGGCTGATAACCCACAAGTATAGGGGATTAGTTGTAGCCTTTCTTGATAAGTAAGAGTGTCGAACCCAACGAGGAGCTAAAGGTAGAACAAATATTCCCTCAAGTTCTATCGACCACCGATACAACTCTACGCACGCTTAACGTTTGCTTTACCTAGAACAAGTATGAAACTAGAAGTACTTTGTAGGTGTAACGGGATAGGTTTGCAAGATAATAAAGAACACGTAAATAAAATCTAGGGTCTGTTTAGATGAAGAAACAACTAAGTTAGTCTTAGTAGAGAGCTTTTTGTCACAAGAAAGTTATTTGTCCCTAGGCAATCGATAACTAGACCGGTAATCATTATTGCAATTTTATATGAGGGAGAGGCATAAGCTAACATACTTTCTCTACTTGGATCATATGCACTTATGATTGGAACTCTAGCAAGCATCCGCAACTACTAAAGTTCATTAAGGTAAAACCCAACCATAGCATTATAAGGTATCAAGTCCTCTTTATTCCCATACGCAAACAACCTACTTACTCGGGTCTGTGCTTCTGTCACTCACGCCACCCACCATAAGCGAATCATAAACATATTGCAAACCCTACAGCAGGGATCCCTCACGCTTGCGCGACACGGAGAGCACCATAGGACAGCACCAATAATAAAACATGCAACTCAAACCAATCATGATCATCAATCAACCCATAGGACAAAATGGATCTACTCAAACATCATAGGATAGCCATACATCATTGGGAAATAATATATAGCGTTGAGCACCATGTTTAAGTAGAGATTACAGCGGGGAGAAGAGGTGTTGAACCGCTGCATAGAGGGGGAGAGAGTTGGTGATGACGGCGGCGAAGTTGTTGGTGTAGATTGCCATCACGATGATGGCCCCGACGGCGTTCCGGTGCCACCGGGAGAGAGGGGGAGAGAGCCCCCCTCCTTCTTCTTCTTCTTCTTCTTCTTCTTCCTTGACCCCCCCCCCTAGATGGGAGGAGGGTTTCCCCTCTGGTCCTTGGCTTCCATGGCAGCGGAGGGGCGGGAGCCCCTCCGAGATTGGATCTCTCTCTGTGTTTCCTTCTGTGTCTGCCTTCCCAGATTCTGGCCTTTCACCGTTTCTTATATTCCCGGAGATCCGTAACTCCGTTGGGCTGAAATTTTAACACGATTTTTATCCGGATATTAGCTTTCTTGCGGCGAAAGAAGGGCCCCAACCGCCTTACGGGGTGACCACAAGCCACCCTGGCGCGCCCTACCCCCCACGGCGCGCCCCTATGGCTTGTGGGCCCCTCGGGCACCGCCTTCTGTTTATCCCGTTTGGACTTCGTTTGATATGGATTTTCTGCGAAACAAAAAACAAGCAACAAACAGGAACTGGCACTGGGCACTGGATCAATATGTTAGTCCCAAAAATAGTATAAAAAGTTGCCAAAAGTATATGAAAGTTGTAGAATATTAGCATGAAACAATCAAAAATTATAGATATGACGGAGACGTATCAGTATCCCCAAGCTTAATTCCTGCTCGTCCTCGAGTAGGTAAATGATAAAAAGGATAATTTTTGATGTGGAATGCTACCTAGCATAATCTTGATCATATAATCTAATCATGGCATGAATATTAAGACACGAGTGATTCAAAGCAATAGTCTATCATTTGACATTAAGATAATAATACTTCAAGCATACTAATAAAGCAATCATGTCTTCTCAAAATAACATGGCCAAAGAAAGTTATCCCTACAAAATCATATAGTCTGGCTATGCTCCATCTTCATCACACAAAGTATTAAATCATACACAACCCCGGTTTTAGCCAAGCAATTGTTTCATACTCTAGTATTCTCAAACTTTTTCAACTTTCACGCAATACATGAGCGTGAGCCATGGATATAGCACTATAGGTGGAATAGAATATGGTGGAGGTTGTGGAGAAGACAAAAAGAAGGATATAGTCTCACATCAACTAGGCAAATTAATGGGCTATGGAGATGCCCATCAATCGATATCGATGCAAGTGAGTAGGGATTGCCATGCAACGGATGCACTAGAGCTACAAGTGTATGAAAGCTCAAACTGAAAACTAAGTGGGTGTGCATCCAACTTGCTTGCTCACGAAGACCTACGGCAATTTGGGGAAGCCCATCATTGGAATATACAAGCCAAGTTCTATAATGAAAAATTTCCCACTAGTATATGAAAGTGACAATATAGGAGACTCTCTATCATGAAGATAATGGTGCTACTTTGAAGCACAAGTGTGGAAAAAGGAATAGTAGCATTGCCCCTTCTCTCTTTTCTCTCTTTTTTTTTCTTTTTTTGGTGGTTTTTTTTTGGTGGGCTTCTTTGGCCTATTTTTTTATTTGGGCTTCTTTGGCCTCTTTTATTTATTTGTAAAGTTCGGAGACTCATCCCAACTTGTGAGGGAATCATAGCTTCCATCATCCTTTCCTCACATGGGACAATGCTCTAATAATGATGATCATCACACTTTTATTTACTTACAGCTCAAGAATTACAACTCGATACTAGAACAAAATATGACTCTATATGAATGCCTCCGGCAGTGTACCGGGATGTGCAATGATCTAGCGTAGCAATGACATCAAAAAACGGACAAGCCATGAAAACATCATACTAGCTATCTTACGATCATGCAAAGCAATATGACAATGATGGTGCGTGTCATAATAAACGGAACGGTGGAAGTTGCATGGCAATATATCTCGGAATGGCTATGGAAATGCCATAATAGGTAAGTATGGTGGCTGTTTTGAGGAAGGGAATATGGTGGGTTTAATGCACCGGCGAAAGTTGCGCGGTACTAGAGAGGCTAGCAATGGTGGAAGGGTGAGAGTGCATATAATCCATGGACTCAACATTAGTCATAAGGAACTCACATACTTATTGCAAAAAATTATTAGTCATCGAAACAAGGTACTACACGCATGCTCCTAGGGGAAGGGTTGGTAGGAGTTAACCATCGCGCGATCCCGACCTCCACACAAAGGATGACAATAAATAAATAAATCATGCTTTGACTTCATCACATAACGGTTCACCATACGTGCATGCTACGGGAATCACAAACTTTAACATAAGTATTTCTACCAATCCACAATTACTCACTAGCATGACTCTAGTATCACCATCTTTATATCGCAAAACTATTGAAAGGAATCAAACATATCATATTCAGTGATCTACAAGTTTTATGTAGGATTTTATGACTAACCATATGAATGACCAATTCCTGTTGACTCTCTAAATAGATATAAGTGAAGCATGAGAGTTTAATTCTTTCTACAAAAGATATGCCCACGCTCTAACAAATATAAGTGAAGCAAAAGAGCATTCTACAAATGGCGGTTTTCTATGTGTAGAGAAACATGCAATCCAAACTTCAAATGATATAAGTGAAGCACATGAAGCATTCTATAAAGCCATACTCAAAATATATAAGTGAGGTGCAAAGAGCCTTCTATAAATCAACCAAGGACTTTCTCATACCAGCATGGTGCATTATTAAAAGAAAAATAAAAAGCACACGACGCTCCAAGATTTACGCATATCATGTGACGAATAAAAATATAACTCCACGTAAAATTACCGATGGTTGTTAGAAGAAAGAGGGGATGCCTTCCGGGGCATCCCCAAGCTTAGTCTCTTTCCACTCCTTATTCCTTCATCCATCGTGATCTCACCCAAAACTTGAAAACTTCAATCACACAAAGATTAACAAAACCCTCGTGAGATCCGTTAGTATGATAAAGCAAATTACCACTTTAAGTACTGTTGTGAACTCATTCCAAATTCATATTAGCATTATATCTACTGTAGCCCAACTTCACCATGGTTCATAGCCCCCGATACTACCCATAGATCCATCAAAATAAGAGAACAATGCATAGAAAACAGAATCTGTCAAAAACAGAATAGTCTGTAGTAATCTGAACATCTACCATAATTCTGTAACTCCAAAAATTCTGAAAAATTAGGAAAAAATAAAAAAAATTCATAGAAGTACTGTGTAAAAATTTCATAAACTTTTGACATTTCAGTAAAAAATGTAAATTCACGCACTACAGCCAAAGTTTCTGTTTTTGCACTGCACACACCAAACAAGCAATCTAATCATCCTAAAGGCAAATCTTGGCACATTATTTTTATAATACAATGGATTTATACAAGGGGATAATTATTTTTGTTGAAAAGTTTCTGTAATTAAGATTCACAAGGTTTCCATGGGCATGAACAAAGTTCAAGGCATGCTCCCATTTTAACAATGCTCGTCTCTCTCACTTTCACTTTTCTTTTTGAAAAGTTTTAGGTTCCCCATTTTATTTTTTTGTTTTTAAACTATATAAAAGAACACAATAGAATAAAATGACTCTCTAAAACTTCCGGGTTGTCTCCCTGGCAGCGCTTTCTTTAAAGCCATTAAGCTAGGCATAAAGTGCTCAAGTAATTGATCCACCCGGATCCCAAGGTATATCAAAGCCAATTTTAATTAACAATGATTTGTAATTTAGTAGTGAGCACAAATTAACATATATCATGCAACAACGAAGTCTAACTCTCTTCCTATGCATTGGCATATCATAAAAGAACAATTCATGCACATCAAGTAAAGACCAATACATAGCATAAGCAGTTTCTTGCAATTTTATCATATTGGAAACATAGAGAGGTGGAGATGTAGTTCCTCTCTCATAATAATTGCAAGTAGGAGCAGCAAGCACATGCATATTATATCTATCAAAATCATCATGTGTAATAGTAAAAGGCAACCCATCTATATAATCCTTAATAAGTGCAATCTTCTCCGATATAGTGTAGTTGGGAGAATTCAAAAAAGATAATAGGACTATCATGTGTGGGTGCAATAGCAACAATTTCATGTTTAATATAAGGAACTATAGCAAGTTCATCTCCATAAGCATCATTCATATTGGCATCATGGCGACAAGCATAGCAAGCATCAAGTTCATCAAAAAGGGATATTTCAAATGAATCCAAGGGATCATAGCAATCAACATAGCATTCATCCTTCGGTAAGCACGAAGGGAAATTAAACAATGTATGAGTTGAAGAGTTACTCTCATTAGAAGGTGGGCACGGGTAGCTAGTCCTCTCTTCCTCCTTTTGTTCTTCGCTCTCCTCGTCATCTTTTTCATCAAATGAGCTCACAGTGTCATCATTTTCTTCTTCCATAGTTTCCTGCAAAATATTAGTCTCCTCTTGGACAGCGGAGGAGTCCTCAATATATGGCTTAACATAAGCATTAGAAGCATAGTTTTCATAGCAATATTTAAGTATGGCAAAACTTTCAGATTTGTAAAGAGTAGCATCATACTTTTTAATCAAAGAAGCAATTTCATAGGCACCCTTAAAAGCAACAAATTCTTCAATTTGCTCAATATCATAGTAATTATAAACACCCTTGGCATAAGAAGATACGATTCCATTATCCTTAAACTCACATTGATAGGGAAGGTGTTTTTTAGGGTCTTCAGAACAACAAGTAAAATCATAAATTTCGCATAAATTCCAAGCATAGCATTGCAAAGTATTAATATGATGCCATAAAAGTTTCCCTTTTTGAGATAAGCGGTGTCGCACATAATAAGCATGCTCATTTAATGATTTGCCCTCAACTAAGCTAGTTGGGGTTTCAGCATAAGCACAAACGGATCGAAGACGATCCAAGTAAAAAGCTTCAACAGTGTGATAGATTTTTGGTGATTCTTCAACCATTGGTGTAGTAGGTTCAACTAATTTTTTTGGTATTTCGTGTTCCATATCCAGAACAAAAGATAGAGAACAACTTAGAACAACAAATAAAATCTACTTAGTGATAAAGCAAACAAGCACACACGAGAATATTCACCCCACGCTATTGCTCCCCGGCAACGGCGCCAGAAAAAGGTCTTGATAACCCACAAGTATAGGGGATCAGTTGTAGCCTTTCTCGATAAGTAAGAGTGTCGAACCCAACGAGGAGCTAAAGGTAGAACAAATATTCCCTCAAGTTCTATCGACCACCGATACAACTCTACGCACGCTTAACGTTCGCTTTACCTAGAACAAGTATGAAACTAGAAGTACTTTGTAGGTGTAACAGGATAGGTTTGCAAGATAATAAAGAACATGTAAATAAAATCTAGGGGATGTTTAGATGAAGAAACAACAAAGTTAGTCTTAGTAGAGAGCTTTTTGTCACAAGAAAGTTATTTGTCCCTAGGCAATCGATAACTAGACCGGTAATCATTATTGCAATTTTATATGAGGAAGAGGCATAAGCTAACATACTTTCTCTACTTGGATCATATGCACTTATGATTGGAACTCTAGCAAGCATCCGCAACTACTAAAGTTCATTAAGGTAAAACCCAACCATAGCATTATAAGGTATCAAGTCCTCTTTACTCCCATACGTAAACAACCTACTTACTCGGGTCTGTGCTTCCGTCACTCACACCACCCACCATAAGCGAATCATGAACATATTGCAAACCCTACAGTGGGGATCCCTCACGCTTGCGCGACACAGAGAGCACCATAGGACAGCACCAATAATAAAACATGCAACTCAAACCAATCATGATCATCAATCAACCCATAGGACAAAACGGATCTACTCAAACATCATAGGATAGCCATACATCATTGGGAAATAATATATAGCGTTGAGCACCATGTTTAAGTAGAGATTACAGCGGGGAGAAGAGGTGTTGAACCGCTGCATAGAGGGGGAGAGAGTTGGTGATGACGGTGGCGAAGTTGTTGGTGTAGATTGCCGTCACGATGATGGTCCCGGGGCATTCCGGTGCCACCGGGAGAGAGGGGGAGAGAGCCCCAATCCTTGTTATTCTTCCTTGACCTCCCCCCTAGATGGGAGGAGGGTTTCCCCTCTGGTCCTTGGCTTCCATGGCAGCGGAGGGGCGGGAGCCCCTCCGAGATTGGATCTCTCTCTCTTTGTTTCCTTCTGTTTCTGCCTTCCCAGATTCTGGCCTTTCACCGTTTCTTATATTCCCGGAGATCCGTAACTCCGATTGGGCTGAAATTTTAACACGATTTTTATCCGGATATTATCTTTCTAGCGCCGAAAGAAGGGCCCCAACCGCGTTACGAGATAACCACAAGCCACCCTGGCGCGCCCTACCCCCCCAGGGCGCGCCCCTATGGCTTGTGGGCCCCTCGGGCACCGCCTTCTGTTGATTCCACTTCCCAAAATTCACATATATTCCAAAAAAAATCTCTGTAAGTTTTTATCCCGTTTGGACTTCGTTTGATATGGATTTTCTGCGAAACAAAAAACATGCAACAAACAGGAACTGGCACTGGGCACTGGATCAATATGTTAGTCCCAAAAATAGTATAAAAAGTTGCCAAAAGTATATGAAAGTTGTAGAATATTGGCATGAAACAATCAAAAATTATAGATACAACGGAGACGTATCAGTGGCATACATGCAAACTGATGTCTACTACGCAACCTTCTTCTTGTAGACTCGTGTTGGGCCTCCAAGCGCAGAGTTTTGTAGGACAGTAGCAAATTTCCCTCAAGTGGATGACCTAAGGTTTATCAATCTGTGGGAGGCGTAGGATGAAGATGGTCTCTCTCAAACAACCCTGCAACCAAATAACAAAGAGTCTCTTGTGTCCCCAACACACCTAATACAATGGTAAATTGTATAGGTGCACTAGTTCGGCGAAGAGATGGTGATACAAGTGTAATATGGATAGTAAATATAGATTTTTGTAATCTGAAAATATAAAAACAGCAAAGTAGCAAGTAACAAAAGTGAGAAAAAACGGTATTGCAATGCTTGAAAACAAGGCCTAGGGTTCATACTTTCACTAGTGCAAGTTCTCTCAACAATACTGACATAGTTGAATCATGTGTAAATCCCTCACGTGCGACGAAGAGTTCACTCCAAAGTCACAAATAGCGGAGAACAACCGAAAAAATTATTGTAGGGTACGAAACCACCTCAAAGTTATCTTTTCCGATCAATCTTATGAGCTATCCCTATAAGTGTCACGAACAGCCCTAGAGTTCGTACTAAAATAACACCTTAAGATACACATCAACCAAAACCCTAATGTCACCTAGATACTCCAATGTCACCACGAGTACCCATGGGCTTGATTATAAGATATGCATCACACAATTTCATATTCATCATGTTCAATCCAACACAAAGAACTTCAAAGAGTGCCCCAAAGTTTCTACCGGAGAGTCAAGACGAAAACATGTGCCAACCCCTATGCATAGATTCCCAAGGTCACGGAACCCGCAAGTTGATCACCAAAACATACATCAAGTGGATCAATAGAACATCCCATTGTCACCACGGATATCCCATCGCAAGACATACATCAAGTGTTCTCAAATCCTTAAAGACTCAATCCGATAAGTAAACTTCAAAGGGAAAACTCAATTCATCACAAGAAGATAGAGAGGGGAAAACTCCATATGATTCATCTATATCAATAAAGCTCGCGGTACATCAAGATCGTGTCATCTCAAGAACACGAGAGAGAGAGAGAGATCAAACACATAGCTAGTGGTACATACCCTCAGCCCCGAGGGTGAACTACTCCCTCCTCGTCATGGAGACCGCCGGGATGATGAAGATGGCCTCCGGTGATGGTTTCCCCCTCCAGCAGGGTGCCGGAACGGGCTCCCGATTGGTTTTTCGTGGCTACAGAGGCTTGCGGCGGCGGAACTCCCGATCTAGGTTTCTTTCTGGGGGTTTCTGTATTTATAAGAAAATTGGGCGTTGGAAACAAGTCAAGGGGGGCCACGAGGCGTCCACAAGCCAGGGGGCGCGCCCTAGGGGGGGCGCCCCCTAAGCTTGTGGTTGCCTCGTGGCTCTTCTGGCCCAACTCCGATGCCCCGTGGGTCTCTTCTGGTCCATAAAAAATCACCATAAATTTTTATTCCGTTTGGACTCCGTTTGATATTCCTTTTCTGTAAAAATCAAAAACAAGGAAAAAACAGAAACTGGCACTGGGCTCTAGGTTAATAGGTTAGTCCCAAAAAAATAGTATAAAATAGCATATTAATGCATATAAAACATCCAAAACCGATAATATAATAGCATGGAACAATCAAAAATTATAGATACGTTGGAGACGTATAAAGCATCCCCAAGCTTAATTCCTGCTCGTCCTCGAGTAGGTAAATGATAAAAATAGAATTTTTGATGTGGAATGCTACCTAACATATTCATCCATGTAATTTTCTTTATTGTGGCATGAATATTCAGATCCATAAGATTCAAAACAAGAGTTTAATATTGACATAAAAACAATAATACTTCAAGCATACTAATAAAGCAATCATGTCTTCTCAAAATAACATGGCCAAAGAAAGTTATCCCTACAAAATCATATAGTCTGGCTATGCTCCATCTTCATCACACAAAGTATTAAATCATGCACAACCCCGGTTTTAGCCAAGGAATTGTTTCATACTTTAGTGTTCTCAAACTTTTTCAACTCTCACGCAATACATGAGCGTGAGCCATGGACATAGCACTATAGGTGGAATAGAATATGGTGGTTGTGGAGAAGACAAAAAGAAGGAGATAGTCTCACACCAACTAGGCGTATCAATGGGCTATGGAGATGCCTATCAATAGATATCAATGTGAGTGAGTAGGGATTGCCATGCAACGGATGCACTAGAGCTATAAGTGTATGAAAGCCCAAAAAGAAACTAAGTGGGTGTGCATCCAACTTGCTTGCTCACGAAGACCTAGGGCAATTTTGAGGAAGCCCATCATTGGAATATACAAGCCAAGTTCTATAATGAAAAATTCCCACTAGCATATGAAAGTGACAAAATAGGAGACTCTCTATCATGAAGATCCTGGTGCTACTTTGAAGCACAAGTGTGGTAAAAGGAATAGTAGCATTGCCCCTTCTCTCTTTTCTCTCATTTTTTTTGTTTTTTTGGTGGGCTTCTTTGGCCTCTTTTTTTTATTTGGGCTTCTTTGGCCTCTTTTATTTTTTGTAAAGTCTGGAGACTCATACCAACTTGTGAGGGAATCATAGCTTCCATCATCCTTTCCTCACATGGGACAATGCTCTAATAATGATGATCATCACACTTTTATTTACTTACAACTCAAGAATTACAACTCGATACTTAGAACAAAATATGACTCTATATGAATGCCTCTGGCGGTGTACCGGGATGTGCAATGACTCAAGAGTGACATGTATAAAAAATATGAACGGTGGCTTTGCCATAATAGGTAGGTATGGTGGCTGTTTTGAGGAAGGTATATGGTGGGTTTAATGCACCGGCGAAAGTTACGCTGTACTAGAGAGGCTAGCAAGGGTGGAAGGGTGAGAGTGCGTATAATCCATGGACTCAACATTAGTCATAAAGAACTCACATACTTATTGCAAAAGTCTATTAGTTATCAAAACAAAGTACTACACGCATGCTCCTAGGGGAAGGGTTGGTAGGAGTTAACCATCGCGCGATCCCGACCTCCACACAAAGGAGGGCAATCAATAAATAAATCATGCTCCGACTTCGTCACATAACGGTTCACCATACGTGCATTCTACGGGAATCACAACCTTTAACACAAGTATTTCTACCAATCCACAATTACTCACTAGCATGTCTCTAATATTACCATCTTTATATCTCAAAACAATCATAAGGAATCAAACTTTTCATAGTATTCAATGCACTTTATATGAAAGTTTTTATTATATCCCTCTTGGATGCCCATTATATTAGGACTAAATTCATAACCTAAGAAAATTACCATGCTGTTTAGAGACTCTCAAAATAATATAAGTGAATCATGAGAGTTCATCAATTTCTATAAAATGAAACCACCGCCGTGCTCTACAAAGATATAAGTGAAGCACTAGAGCAAAAGAGAAACTACTCCAAAAAGATATAAGTGAAGATCAATGAGTAGCCAACAATTAAATAACTATGTGAAGACTCTCTCATCTAAGAATTTCAGATCTTAAGTATTTTATTCAAACAGCAAAACAAAATAAAAATAGCACTCCAAGAATAGCACACATCATGTGAATGAATAAAAATTTAGGCTCAACATAGGCTAACCGATAATTGTTGATGAAGAGAGATGGGATGCGTAGCATCCCCAAGCTTTAGATGCTTGAGACTTCTTGAAATATTTACTTGGGGTAACTTGGGCATCCCCAAGCTTGAGATTTTGTATCTCATTCAATCCTCTCATATCATGGTTTCACCTATTCTTAAAAACTTCATACACACAAAACTCGAAAAGAACTCGTGAGATAGGTTAGTACACATAAGAATAAATCAACACTTCATGTACTGCCAAGACAAGTTGCACAATAATTTTCAAACATCATCTACTGTTTACTATCGTTTCCACAATTTATATCTACCAATATAGGCTATGGAAACTATAGGATAAGTAGATAACAAAACTATGACAGCAATCTGTCCAAACAGAACCGTCTGTAGCAATCTGTTAAACCAGTATACTTCTGTAACTCAAAAAATTATGAAAATTTAGGAAATGCTAAATAATTTATATGACAATACTTTATAAAAATTTCCGAAACGTTCCACGTTCCAGTAAAATATGAAAATTCAAACACTACAGCAAAAGTTTCTGTTTTTACACAGCACACATCAAAACATACAATGCAAGCATCCTAAGACAATTCTTGGAACTTTTTATTGAAAAACAAGATTATGAATAACACCTAACAGAAAATAAAAAAATATAATGATGATCCAAGCAAAGCACATATTATGTGACGAATAAAAATATAGCTCTAAGTAAGATATACCGATAATGTTGAAGACGAAAGAGGGGATGCCTTCCGGGGCATCCCCAAGCTTAGACGCTTGAGTCTTCCTTGAATATTACCTTGGGGGTGGCTTGGGCATCCCCAAGCTTAGGTTCTTGTCACTCCTTATTCTCCTCATATCGGTGCCTCACCCAAAACTTGAAAACTTCAATCACACAAAACTTAACGGAACTTCGTGAGAAGGGTTAGTGTAATAAAGATAAATCATTCACTTAGGTACTGTCAAGACGAGATTCATAATTGTTACCACATGATACCTACTGTATTCTACCATTCCCATAATTTATACCATTAAATATAAGCTATGGAAACACTAAAACAAGCAAACTATGCATGCAAAATAGAATCTGTCAAAAACAGAACAGTCTGTGAAGATCTGTAGTGTAACCATACTTCCCTGTCTCTAAAAATTCTGAAACATTAGTAAAACCTGAAGAATTTGTATATGAAGACTGTGTAAAAATTTCAGATCATTATCACGCTCCAGTAAAAAATGAATATTCCTGTACTGGAGTCAAAAGTTTCTGTTTTGGTTCAGCATCAATTCTACTCATCTTGTGAGTCATCCCAAAGGCTTTACTTGGCACTTTATTAAAATTAAAGGCACAAAACATGATTACTACAGTAGCTTAATCATGTGAACACACAAAAATAGAAAGTAAAAGTGTTGAGTTGTCTCCCAACAAACGCTTTTCTTGAATGCCTTTTAGCTAGGCATGATGATTTCAATGATGCTCACATAGGAATAATAATTGAAACATGCAAAAGAGCATCATGAATCTCATGACAAGCACATTTAAGTCTAACCCACTTCCTATGCATAGGGATTTTGTGAGCAAACAATTTATGGGAGCAAGAATCAACTAGCATAGGAAGGCAAAACAAGCATAACTTCAAAACTTTAAACACATAGAGAGGAAACTTGATATTATTGCAATTCCTACAAGCATATGTTCCTCTCTCATAATAATTTTCAGTAGCATCATGAAGGAATTTCACAACATAACTATCACATAAAGCATTATCTTCATGATCCACAAGCATAGAAAATTTGTCACTCTCCACATAAGCAATTTTCTTCTCATTCATAATAGTGGGAGCAAACTCAACAAAATAACTATCATGAGATACTTGATTGACATAACCACTTTGAATATTAAAATCATGATGACAAATTTCATGGTTACTATCACTCTTTATAGCATACATGTCATCATCATAATCATCATAGATAGTAGGCATGTCATTATCATAACAAATTTGCTCATCAAAACTTGGGGGACTAAAAATATAATCTTCATCAAACATAGCATCCCCAAGCTTGTGGCTTTGCATAACTTAAACATAATCACTCTCATCATTAATAGTATGAATAGCACCAATAGTATAACAATTATTATCATCACAATTTTCTAAGTTGGTGGATTTTTTTTTCAAGATTATAAGAGGTATCATTATTTGGGAGAGATACCTTTTTACCTCTACTTTTTCTTCTTTTCTTCGTCTTCACCACATCATGTTTGGGTTTAATCAATTTTTCCGAGCTTCTTATTGATGAGATTGGTAGAATAGGAAGCTCTCCCTCGTCACCTGATTCATCATAAGAAAAAATAGGAGGATATTGGGAAGTCTCTTCCCCTTCATTAGTATTCTCTTCCTCTTCTATTTGATTTCTTATCTTTAAATAATTGGCAATATAAGGATTCTCAATGCAATTTACCGCGCAATACATATAGATTTCATTTAGATCAAAATCAATCATTTTTATGAGAACCCAATTCGTAACCTCGTTAGTTTTATGTTTCATTTCTTCATATCCCAAAAATAGACTAAGTTCATTATAATGATCAAGGGTAATGAGGTTATCAAAATTTTGGGACACAATTCGATCATGAAATAATTCACATTGGAAATTAAAATGACCACTTTCATTGCAAAGTTCACAAGTAATGCGAAGAAGAAGAGGATATAACTTTTTAGCACAAATATCTAACATCTTAAGTAACCGCTTGGTTTCTAAATATTTATGCCTCTTACAAAATCTATTTTCCCTTTTCTTCGATGAGTATTCGCACTCCCAATTCACTCCACAAAAATTGACATCCTTATAGGAGACATCATTATCATGACTAGTGCAATCATCATTAGTATTATGGATATTCAAAGAATTTATACTAAAAACATTGCAATCATGCTCATAATTCAAAGATTTAGTGCCAAACATTTTATTGACTTCTTCTTCTAACACTTTGGCACAATTTTCCTTTCCATCATTTTCACGAAAGACATTATAAAGATGAAGTATATGAGGCAACCTCAATTCCATTTTTTTGTAGTTTTCTTTTAAAGACTAAACTAGTGATAAAACAAGAAACTAAAAGATTCAATTGCAAGATCTAAAGATATACCTTCAAGCACTCACCTCCCCGGCAACGGCGCCAGAAAAGAGCTTGATGTCTACTACGCAACCTTCTTCTTGTAGACTCGTGTTGGGCCTCCAAGCGCAGAATTTTGTAGGACAGTAGCAAATTTCCCTCAAGTGGATGACCTAAGATTTATCAATCCATGGGAGGCGTAGGATGAAGATGGTCTCTCTCAAACAACCCTGCAACCAAATAACAAAGAGTCTCTTGTGTCCCCAACACACCCAATACAATGGTAAATTTTATAGGTGCACTAGTTCGGCGAAGAGATGGTGATACAAGTGTAATATGGATAGTAGATATAGATTTTTGTAATCTGAAAATATAAAAACAGCAAGGTAGCAAGTAACAAAAGTGAGCAAAAACGGTATTGCAATGCTTGAAAACAAGGCCTAGGGTTCATACTTTCACTAGTGCAAGTTCTCTCAACAATACTGACATAGTTGAATCATATGTAAATCCCTCACGTGCGACGAAGAGTTCACTCCAAAGTCACAAATAGCGGAGAACAAACGAAGAAATTATTGTAGGGTACGAAACCACCTCAAAGTTATCTTTTCCGATCAATCTTATGAGCTATCCCTATAAGTGTCACGAACAGCCCTAGAGTTCGTACTAAAATAACACCTTAAGATACACATCAACCAAAACCCTAATGTCACCTAGATACTCCAATGTCACCACGAGTACCCATGGGCTTGATTATACGATATGCATCACACAATTTCAGATTCATCATGTTCAATCCAACACAAAGAACTTCAAAGAGTGCCCCAAAGTTTCTACCGGAGAGTCAAGACGAAAACATGTGCCAACCCCTATGCATAGATTCCCAAGGTCACGGAACCCGCAAGTTGATCACCAAAACATACATCAAGTGGATCAATAGAACATCCCATTGTCACCACGGATATCCCATCGCAAGACATACATCAAGAGTTCTCAAATCCTTAAAGACTCAATCCGATAAGTAAACTTCAAAGGGAAAACTCAATTCATCACAAGAAGATAGAGAGGGGAAAACTCCATATGATTCATCTATATCAATAAAGCTCGCGGTACATCAAGATCGTGTCATCTCAAGAACACGAGAGAGAGAGAGAGAGATAGAGAGAGATCAAACACATAGCTACTGGTACATACCCTCAGCCCCGAGGGTGAACTACTCCCTCCTCGTCATGGAGACCGCCGGGATGATGAACATGGCCTCCGGTGATGGTTTCCCCCTCCAGCAGGGTGCCGGAACGGGCTCCCGATTGGTTTTTCGTGGCTACAGAGGCTTGCGGCGGCGGAACTCCTGATCTAGGTTTCTTTCTGGGGGTTTCTGTATTTATAAGAAAATTGGGCGTTGGAAACAAGTCAAGGGGGGCCACGAGGTGTCCACAAGCCAGGGGGCGCGCCCTAGGGGGGCGCCCCCTAGGCTTGTGGTTGCCTCGTGACTCTTCTGGCCCAACTCCGATGCCCCGTGGGTCTCTTCTGGTCCATAAAAAAATCACCGTAAATTTTTATTCCGTTTGGACTCCGTTTGATATTCCTTTTCTGTAAAACTCAAAAACAAGGAAAAAACAGAAACTGGCACTGGGCTCTAGGTTAATAGGTTAGTCCCAAAAAATAGTATAAAATAGCATATTAATGCATATAAAACATCCAAAACCGATAATATAATAGCATGGAACAATCAAAAATTATAGATACGTTGGAGACGTATCACAAACCACCTGACAACCCACTACCATAATCGAAGCGGCGGTGCGGGTGTTGTTTGCTAATTATGTGGAGACAGTTGAGATTTGAGAATGAAATATGTGGTTGATTTGTCTTCTGCTGTCAAGGACATAGAGAAGACAGTCAACACGTGTCAATATAGAATGCATATGACTGGATTAGAACAGACTTGGACGAGGAAGAATAGAAGAGAATGTCGGGTCCGATCACATTTGCCTAGGAAAAAGTTGAAGACAAAGCTATAGGACAAATGCTGTATAGGACAAAGCTCTAATCCAAATATAGATCTGCAAATATTTTTCAACTGAAACACATATAAATTTAGTTCCGAAGACATTCAACTCTCGAAGACATGTGAAGAAGATGAGATAAAAGACAATTAGATGAAAAGAGGCAATGTCTTCGAGTTTGGTTGGTGGCGTTACCCACCGTATAAGAATGTTTGACTCAGACACGATGCACAATTATCGTGGCGCTCTGAAGTCATATTCTTCGTTAATGTATTCACACTCAGATTGTAAGTCTTCATGAATTGAAGACATACTTTACATCGTGTGTTGTGCATCAAAGTCATCAACAAGCATAAGCGTTAGGATGTATTCCCATTCAAAGGACATTTGAGGATTCTAAGATATTTAGCTCACACCGCAACTTGCAAAACCTCTTCTCATCCAAACTCTTCGTGAAGATATCTGCCAGTTGATCTTTAGTGTCAGCATGCTTGATGTTGATGTCGCCCTTCATCACGTGGCCCCGAAGAAAATGATGTCGTATCTGAATGTGCTTTGTCTTCGAATGTTGTACTGGGTTGTGGGAGATCTTGATTGCACTCTCATTGTCGCAGTAGAGAGGTACATGCTTCACGTTGATGCCGTAGTCCTTGAGTGTCTGCTTCATCCAGAGAAGCTGAGTGCAGCATGCGCTAGCAGCAATGTATTCGGCTTCGGCAGTGGAGAGTGAAAGACAGCTCTGCTTCTTCGAAGACCAACACACTAGAGATCGTCCCAGAAAGTGACAAGTGCCCGATGTAGACTTGCGATCAACTCTGTCGCCAGCGAAGTCAGAATCTGAATAGCCAATCAGCTCAAACTTCGAACCCTTTGGATACCATAATCCTAGTGTTGGGGTGTGAGCCAGATATCTAAGTATTCGCTTCACAGCAAAGTGATGCGACTCCTTTGGTGCCGCTTGAAATCGGGCGCACATGCAAACGCTAAGCATTATATCTGGCCTAGATGTACATAAGTACAACAAAGATCCAATCATGGAGCGATATACCTTCTGATCGAAATCTTTACCATTTTCGTTAGTGCAGAGGTGTCCATTGGTAGGCATTGGCGTCTTGTAACCTTTGGCTTCGTTCATGCCAAATTTCTTGAGGCAGTCCTTGAGGTACTTCTTCTGGGATATGAAGATGCCATTTGGTTGTTGTGGAATTTGAAGCCCTAGGAAGAATTTTAGTTCTCCCATCATTGACATTTGATATTTTTCTTGCATCATATAAGCAAACTCATCACTGTATCTGCTGTTAGTACAGCCGAAGATAATGTCATCCACATATATTTGGCATACAAACAGTTCATCATCATAGGATTTAGTGAAGAGAATGGGATCGAGTGAATTAGGTTTGAAGCCTTTCTTCTTGAGGAATTCCTTGAGTGTGTCATACCAAGCTCTGGGTGCTTGCTTGAGGCCATAGAGTGCCTTGTTGAGCTTGAAGACTTTGTCCGGATGCTTTGGATCTTCAAACCCTGGGGGCTGAGCAACATATACTTCTTCCTCAATCTTACCATTGAGGAATGCACTTTTGACATCCATTTGATATAAACATATGTCATGATGGTTAGCATAAGCAAGCAGTATACGAATGGCTTCGAGTCTAGCGACAGGTGCAAAGGTTTCACCGAAGTCAATACCCTCAACCCATGTGTAACCTTGGACCACAAGTCTGGCCTTGTTTCTGACAACTTGACCGGACTCATCTTGCTTGTTGCAGAAGATCCACTTGGTACCGATGATGTTGTGCTTCCTTGGATCAGGACGCTTTACGAGCTCCCACACATTGTTCAGCTCGAACTGGTGAAGCTCTTCCTGCATGGCTTGAATCCATTCTGGTTCCTTGAAAGCTTCATCTACTTTTGTGGGTTCTGTGATAGATACAAAAGCAAAGTGCCCACAAAAGTTAGCCAGTTGAGTAGCTCTTGAGCGAGTAAGTGGACCTGGTGCATTTATGCTGTCAAGCATTCTCTCAATTTGGACTTCATTTTCCACACATGGATGAGCAGGGCGAAGACTTTGTTCGGGCTGCTGAGTATTGTGTTCATCAGTAGCATTATCTTCGGGTTCAACATTGTCTTCGCGCTGAGTAGATGGAGGAATGATGACTTCTTCTACAACCACAGGTTCTTCAGGCACAATTTCTCCAGTGCCCATCAGTCGAATAGCTTCATCAGAGGGTAGTTCATCTAGCACATGAGGCAGGTGCTCTCTTTGCGAGCCATTAGTTTCATCGAATCGCACATCTATAGTTTCAACAACCTTGTTGTGAAGGATGTTGAAGACCCTGTAGGTGTGCGAATCCTTTCCATAACCAAGCATGAAACCCTCATGTGCTTTCGGTGCAAATTTAGAAGTGTGGTTTGGATCCCTTATCCAGCATCTTGCATCGAAGACTTTGAAATAACTTACATTGGGTTTCTTACCAGTGAGAAGCTCATATGATGTTTTCTTGAAGAACTTGTGAAGATAAACTCTGTTGATGATGTGACATGCAGTATCAATGGTTTCAGGCCATAGCTTCCGTGGTGTCTTGTATTCATCAAGCATAGTGCGAGCCATCTCAATAAGAGTTCTATTCTTGTGCTCCACGACACCATTCTGCTGAGGAGTATATGGAGCAGAGAACTCATGAGTGATGCCAAGGGTATCAAGAAAGGTGTCCAGGCCTGTGTTCTTGAATTCAGTGCCATTGTCACTCCTGATGTGCTTGATCTTGATGTTGTAGTTGTTCATACACCTATTTGCGAAGCGCCTGAAGACATCCTGCACTTCAGTTTTGTAAAGAATGATATGCACCCAAGTGAATCGAGAATAGTCATCAACGATCACGAAGCCATATAGATTTGCAGTGGTAGAGAAGGTGGAATAGTGAGTAGGGCCAAATAAGTCCATGTGTAGCAGCTCGAAGGGATGTGAGGTCGTCATGATTGTATTCGAGGGGTGTTTGGCCCTGGTCATTTTCCCGGCTTCACAGGCCCCACAGAGGTGGGCCTTCTTGAACTTGACACCCTCGACGCCAATGATGAGCTTCTTCTTGGCGAGTGTGTGCAAGTTCCTCATCCCAGCATGCCCTAGCCTTCTGTGCCATAGCCAGCACTCCGAAGCTTTTGCTAGAAGACATGAGGCAACCTGTGGTCCTGCAGAGAAGTCTACCATGCACAAGTCACCTCTTCTAAAACCTTCGAAGACTTTGATTTTGTCAGAGGCCATTAGTACCACACATCAAAATTTGCCGAAGATGACAAGCATATCTAAGTCACAGAGCATTGAGACAGACATCAAGTTGTAACCAAGGGAATCGACAAGCATGACGTTTTCCATGTGCCGGTCCCTTGAGATAGCAATTCTACCTAGTCCCAGCACTTTGCTGCTGCTCTTGTCAGCAAAGACAATGTGATCTTTTGTTGGAGGTCGAAGAGTTTGCTCCACTAATAGGCTTCGATCACCAGTCATATGACTTGTGCATCCACTGTCCATAATCCATTCGGTGGCATTGTGAAAGGATCGATATGGTTGACTAGAGGGGGGGTGAATAGGCAACTACCAGTTTTTAACTTTTCTTTAACAATTTATACTTAGCAACAAATAGGTTGGCTAGATATGCAACTAGGTGAGCAACCTATATGATGCTAAACACAACAAGCAACTCAAGCAAGCAAGATAAACAATGTAAGTAGCTTGCGTGAAGTAAAGGTAAGAAAAAACCACAAGAGGAACCGATGGAGACGAGGATGTGTTACCGAAGTTCCTTCCTGGTAAAGGGATGTACGTCTCTGTTGGAGCGGTGTGGAGGCACAATGCTCCCCAAGAAGCCACTAGGGCCACCGTATTCTCCTCACGCCCTCACACAATGCGAGGTGCCGTGATTCCACTAGTGGTGCACTTGGAGGCGGCAGCCGGACCTTTACAAACAAGGTTGGGGCAATCTCCACAACTGAATTGGAGGCTCCCAACGACACCACGAAGCTTCACCACAATGGACTATGGCTTCGAGGTGACCTCTTCCGTCTAGGGTGCTCAAACACCCAAGAGTAAGAAGATCCGCAAGGGATTAGTGGGGGGAATCAAATTTCTCTTGGTGGAAGTGTAGATCGGGGCCCTCTCAACCAAACCCTAGAGTATCAACAAGTTTTGTTGTCTAGGGAGAGAGATCGGGCAAGAATGAGGTTTGGGCAACAATGGAGCTTGGGGAAGGATAAGAGGTAGGGCTTCTTGGGGAAGAAGACCCTTTATATAGAAGAGAGGGGAATCTACCCGTTGCCCACCCACCAGCCGCGCTTCAGCGGTAGTACCGCTGGTTGGGGCGGTACTACCGCCCAACAGAGAGCCAGTAGGAGGGGCGGCGGTAGTACCGCTTAGTACTACCGCCCCTACTACCGCTGCGGCTGGGTGCTGGCGCGGGGCACCAGACACCCCCAGAAAAGTGTCTGATGCGACGCTCGAGGTGCCCAACCCTCCCTTCTTTCCCTAAGCGGTACTACCGCCGGTTGGAGCGGAAGTACCGGCTGCGCGCTGTACTACCGCTTCCCAGAGCGGTACTACCGCTGAGAGAAAGAAAGGGAGAGTAGGGCAAGGACAGATACTCCATGTTGCCGGGAAACGAATGGGGGTGCGAGTGTGTACGTGATGATTCCTCCCAAACTTTCCCACCGCGGACCCCCTCTTGATAGTACGGATTTTCCTACGACTTAAGTCCACCGACACTACATCATCGAAAAGGCACCGTCTTCCTTTTAGCTTCCTGAGGGGTAAGATAATCGTCTCGTGCCACCTGATATTCTCTGAAAGCTTAATGCACACGATTAGTCCACAAACACATTGTCATCAATCACCAAAACCATTAGGGTATAAATATGCCCTTACAATCTCCCCCTTTTTGGTGGATTGATGACAACACTGGATTTGCATAGAAAATAAATAAGAGAAAGAAAGCAAACCCAAAAGTCTACAAAAATATAGACGGGCTCCCCCTAGATGTGTGCTATATTAGATATGCTTTTGGAATGCAAAACACACATGCTAGGATCAACACTCCCCCTATATTTTAGAGACGAATACTCCTTGCAACAATATATAATATGACATAGATAACTAAGCAAGGAGCACTATGTGAGAGTATAACACAGATGGTATAATGACACTAACTCACAAAACGAGACATATAAGGATAATTAAGGGTAGCATATGTCTTACACCATACGACGAAGTGACAGAAGTCTCACAACCATAAGCAAAGCAAAGCAAGGCAACTAGAAAGAGTTCACGAGCAATGACATAAAAGAAAGCAACTCGGAAAGCAAACGCATGCTCGTGACTCAGCAAATCCCTACACTCTCTCCCCCTTTGGCAGCGAGACACCAAAAGGGCAGGGAGGACTAAGACACACAGGTGGCAGAACACGAGGACCCATCATCAGTACTCTCCGGACTCTGGAGTGTGGGAAATAGTGCCGGGCGGAGCAGGAGCAGAAGAGCCAGACAGATCATCGTCAGAGTCCTTGCAGTGCCGTGAGATCCAGACCTCCTCATCAGTAATGAACTCCTCATAACCACTGGGAACCTCCAACCCAACGTGTCTGCCAAGAGCCTTGTGACGCCGTCTAGCTTCCTTCTCAGCAACATGAGCCCTGTAATGACCCTTAGCCTATAAACAAAACAGCTTGTTCATCTTCTCCTTGAGCTTCTTAACCCAAGATGGTTCAGCCAGAGAAGGTGTAGAACGAGGAGCCGCACCACCCTGGACCACAAAGTCCTCATCATCCTCATCTTCATCCTCAACCTCATCATCAACCAGAATAGCCTCAGGAGCAACATAGTTTGCCCATTTGTCCTTCTGACGGAGCTGCACAACCTTATGAGTAACCACCTCACCATGCTCAAAGATGATGCCTGGATGGGTCTTAGCCCACGTGCTCTCAAGAAGAAGCATCAAGTACGGGCCATAAATAGGAACCTTACGATCAAAGACAGCAGCGTGGAGTTCAGACCACATGATGTGAGAAATATCCAGAGCAGGCACCTCAGCAGACTCCTTCATATGCTGACAGAAGAGCAATAGATCCACAAGGTAGGAGTGCACCATGTCCAAGTTGCCAACACGAGGAAACAAGGTGTTCCGGAATATGCGGTGCATAATATCAAGGAACAGCTGCAGAACATAAGTAGCTTTGCCAGTAGTGGAGGATACCTTCTCAGTGGAGTAGGTCCAAAGTTGGCGCTTGTGAGTTGTCGTAGGTTCCTTGTGTGGGCGAAAACCAACAGGGTCATCGAGCCCCCTGTCCTCAACGTGAAGAAGGTCCATGAACTCCTTCCATGTAGCAGACAATTTCCTCCCATTAGTCATCCAAGTCATAGTCCTGGCAACATCAGTCCCAAAGTGAACGGTAGCATAAAACACGACATTCATCTCAACATTAAAGTCCTTGTTGAATTCCATGAGATGGGTGAGCTGAAGCTTCTGACAGAGCTCAATAGCCTGGCCAAAGTATTGGGCATTCTTTTCCAAGCACTCCATATCAATCGACTTGACATTTGGCACAAAGATGTTTTCCTTACCCAGAAGCACGTCATTGTAAACACGCAACTTCTGCTTGGTCCAGAAGGGACGGTTGCGAACAGCATTATCTTGAGGAGTGACATATGGATCGTGACGGCGGATGGCCCAGTAATCTTTGATGGGGATCTTGTCCAGGGATGGCTGCAACCTCTTGGAGGCAACCTTCTTTGTCTGCTGCCTCGGAGGGTTGGCTGAGCTGTCGCCTTCTTCGGAGGTGCGCGGTCGCTTGGATCCGGTCTCATGGATCGGGTTCCTCCTACTACCACCTGGAAACCAAACGAGAACACCAAACGAGAGAAAAAGAGTGTAAACCAGTTTGCATAAGCCAGAAAAAAATGAAGCAATTCTGAAGATTGAAGAGAAAAACATGGGCAGTTGGCATCACCAGCTGTAGTACCGCTGACACAAGCGGTAGTACCGCTTAGTACTACCGCTCCAAGGGGCGGTAGTACCGCGCTGGCAAAAACTGCAGGGAACCTACAGCCGCCGGTGAGATCCGGTACTACCGGGGATGTCAAATGCACATATTTGACTGCTAAACGTTGAGAAATACTTCCTAGCAATCATTTATAGAAGAAACACGCCCGGATTTGACCCAAAAAGGATGGAAATACCACGCATTGTCCAAGACCTATATTCAAAAGAGGAGAACCTAGGGAGAGAAAAACAGGATAATACCGGCGTCCATGGCGAGGGGGAGGGATGGAGATCAACTCCTCCGGACAGTTTTGCGAAAGAGTGGTCGGAAACGAAGAACCGGCGGTGGCCTCCGCGACCTTGGATGCGCTTGGAGAGAGAGAGAGCCGTGAGAGAAAGGTGTGAATGGGTATGGGGAAGTAGAAACTTCCCCTGCCCCGCCCCATATCCCTTCGTGGTAACTCACAGGCGGTAGTACCGCCCGGGCGGGCAGTAGTACCGCCCCAGTTCTACACAACGGCAGGAGGCCCGGTAGAACCGCTCCGGCGGTAGTACCGCTGGGCGTAGCGGTAGTACCGCTTAGTACTACCGCCCAAGCCAGCGGTAGTACCGCTCTGGGCAACACCAAGGCAGGAAATAAAACCAAGAGTGTGGCTTATGCAAGATTTTGTTTGGTTAAAAAGGTTGGAGACAACAAAACCATCCAAAAATCAGGAAACACTCCGATGATGCCGAACCAAAACAAATGAAAAAGGTTGAAGTGACCCCGAAAACACAAAAACGTGCTTCTCAAAAGCAAATGCCCCACTAGGAGGGGCGGTGGCTGAGGCCACCTAAGTTTGAGTCAATTGGTATGGCACCGCGAAGATTTGAACCTTGGGCCGATGACCAAAACTCGTCTTTGAAGCACAAAAACCATCAAAAATGGCGGATGTGAAAGACTTTGATTAGTTTATGCATAATAGGAGGAGGGATAGTTCATTGAGAGAACTAGACTCCCCCTAAATCCATGCCTACATCTAGACAAGACATAATGATGAGTGTGGTGGGGTGCGCACTAAGTCAAGCCACATTGCTCGAATCAATGATATTTAGCTCATGCCTTAACTCGCAAAATCTTGCTTCATCTATTGGCTTCGTGAATATATCTGCAAGTTGTTCCGTGGTATAAAGGTGAATAAGATCAATTTCTCCGCGCTTGATGTGGTCCCGGATGAAGTGATGACGAATCTCAATATGCTTCGTCTTGCAGTGTTGAACCGGGTTGTTGGAGATCTTGATCGTGCTCTCATTGTCGCAGTAAATAGGCACTTTGTCACAGTTGACACCATAATCCTTTAAGGTTTGCCTCATCCAAAGAATCTGAGCACATCAGCTTGCGGCGACTACATACTCGGCCTCGGTGGACGAGAGAGAAACACAGTTCTGTTTCTTTGAAGACCAACTTACCAGAGAGCGACCAAGAAATTGGCAGCCTCCGGAAGTGGACTTCCTTTCCACACGGTCTCCCGCCCAATCCGAGTCAGTATATCCAATGAGATCAAATGAATCACCTTTGGGGTACCATAAGCCAAAGTTTGGGGTATGAGCCAAATATCGAAAGATTCGCTTGACAGCCACATAGTGACTCTCCTTAGGTGCAGCTTGAAATCTTGCACAAATTCCCACACTCAACATGATATCCGGTCTAGATGCACAAAGGTAAAGCAGAGATCCAATCATGGAGCGATATACCTTTTGATCCACAACTTTACCATTGGGATCACTGTCAAGTTGGCATTTGAGCGGCATTGGAGTATTGGCCTTGGGAGGGTTGAGCTCATCCATCTTGAACCTCTTGAGCATGTCTTGAGTGTATTTTGCTTGGTTGATGAAGGTTCCTTGGCTTCGTTACTTGACTTCGAATCCAAGGAAGAACTTCAACTCTCCCATCATAGACATCTCAAACTCTTTGGTCATTAGTGCGGCGAACTCATCATTAAAAGCTTTGTTAGAAGAACCAAAGATATTATCATCTACATATAGTTGGCATAAGAACAAGTTCCCGTTAACCCTCTTAGTAAAAAGAGTGGGGTCGATTTTCCCAATTTCAAACCCACGATCTTGCAACATCTCGGTAAGGTGCTCATACCACACACGTGGGGCTTGTTTAAGGCCATAGAGTGCCTTATCGAGAACATATACATGATTGGGGAACTTGGAATCCTCAAACCCCGGGGGTTGCTTGACATAAACCAACTCCTTAAGAGGACCATTAAGAAAAGCACTCTTTACATCCATTTGATATAATATGAAGTCATGATGAGAGGCATAAGCAAGCAGCATGCGAATAGATTCAAGGCGAGCACCAGGGGCAAAGGTTTCACCGTAGTCGATACCCTCGACTTGGGAATAGCCTTGAGCCACTAGTCTTGCCTTGTTGCGAATAATAATGCCATGTGCATCTTGCTTGTTCTTAAAGATCCATTTGGTTCCAATGACATTGTGATTCTCCTTTGGTCTTGGCACCAATCGCCACACTTTGTTGCGCTCGAAGTTGTTGATTTCATCATGCATGGCTTCAAGCCAATCCTCGTCTTCGAGCGCATCTTGTACCTTGAGGGGTTCAAAGCAAGAAACAAACGCATGATGTGCACAATAGTTTGTTAATTGACTACGAGTAGTTACCCCTCTTTTCAAGCTTCCGTAGACGTTCTCTAGGAGATGTTGCTTGGTCTTAAGCTTGGAAGCAATCTTGGCAGCTCGTCTTTCAAGAATTTCCTCCATGGAGAGTTGAGGCTTGGTAGCTTGACGAGCTTCGGTACTAGCACCGGCTAGCTCATGATCTTGAGCATGATCTTGAGCTTTATCTTGACCTTGATCTTGAACTTGCACGGGGGTGTGAACAAGATCTTGAGCATCATGTGAAGTAGAATTGTCACTATTAAGTTGATCTTGGCCTTGATCTTGATCACTGGGTTGAGGGCCTTCACTTTGTTCTTCGGAAGCGTGTGGGTCGTGCGTCGGTGATGGTTCCACTTGAGTGGAACATTGTCCTTCTCCTTCAGCCACAAGGGGTTCCTCAACGCGTAGGAAGTATCGCACACCCATTCTTCTTATGGCTTGGGGAGGAATTTCATCACCTGCATCACAAATACCAATTTGCTCCACTTGGGAGCCATTATTTTCATCAAACTCTACGTTACTCGTCTCCTCAATGAGTCTGGTGGACTTGTTGAGGACACGGTAAGCATGAGAGTTTACAGCATAACCAACAAATATGCCCTCATGGGCTCTAGATTCAAATTTAGACAAATGGACACCTTTCTTGAGAATGAAACACTTACAACCGAACACCCAGAAGTATTTGAGGTTGGGCTTGTTCCCGGTAAGAATCTCATAAGGAGTCTTGTTCACGCCTTTGCGGAGATAGAGCCGATTTGATGCATGACACGCTGTGTTGATGGCTTTGGCCCAAAAGTTGTACGGAGATTTAAACTCTGCCATCATGGTTCTTGCCGCATCCATCAATGTCCGGTTCTTCCTCTTCGCAACACCGTTTTGTTGAGGGGTGTAAGGCGTGGAATATTGGTGTTTTATCCCCTCATCACTGAGAAACTCATCTAGGGTGTAGTTCTTGAACTCAGTGCCGTTGTCACTTCTAATCATCAAAATCTTTGCTTCATGTTGACGTTGGACTTCATTTGCAGAGTTGATGACGGTCTGTTGTGTCTCACTCTTCCTCTTGAAGAAATATACCCATGTGTATCTCGAGTAATCATCCACAATCACCAAGCAATACCTTCTTCCTCCAAGACTGTCAAAAGATGGAAGCCTGAAGAGGTCCATGTGAAGGAGCTCTAAGGTCCTCTTTGAGTAGATTGTAGTAGTTGGACGATGAGCTTTTTCATGTAGCTTTCCTTCGATACAAGCACTGCAAGCACGATCTTTGGCAAAACTCACATTTGTTAGTCCAAGAATGTGATCCCCTTTGAGGAGACTTTGCAAAGATCTCATATTGACATGGGCTAGTCGGCGATGCCAAAGCCATCCCACATCAACTTTAGCCATTAGACATGTCGCGGTCTTAGTGGGTCGCTCCGAGAAGTTAATCACATAGAGATCGTTTTCGACATGCCCAACAAAGGCTACTTTAAGAGTCTTGCTCCACAAAATGGTCACGGTATCAATGCCTAAGAAGGTACTAAAACCCATGAGTGCAAGTTGACGAACGGAAAGTAAATTGTATGCAAGGGTCTCAACAAGGATGACTCTCTCAATGGTTAAGGTCGGAGAGATAACCACCTTGCCAAGACACAATACCTTTGAGATTGCATCATCGCCAAATGAGACTTGGGTGACCACGGATGCATCGGGTCGAACATCCACCACCAAGTCCTTGCTTCCGGTCATATGATTTGTTGCTCCGCTATCGAGCAACCATGAGACTCCCCCGGAAGCAAAGTCCTACAATAGATCAATGCTTGGATTTAGGTACCCATTCTTGAGTGGGTCCTTTCATGTTAGTGACAAGGGTCTTAGGAACCCAAATAGACCACTCAATATACTCATAAGAAGAACCAGCATATTTGGCATAAACATGCCCATCACTAGCACGGCACAAAACATAGGAGGGGTTAAAATCGCCGGCCCTGTTGGAGGGAGTGATCTTGCCCTTCTTGGCACTATCACTCACAACCTTGTCCTTCTTCTTCTCATGAGTAATGTTCCCCGCTTTGACAAATGTTTCCTTGAGCGGAGGAACCTACGTGGTCTTCATCTTCTTCTTTTTGGACTTGGGTGCAAACCCAACTCCTTCCTTTGCAATCACTTCCTTTTGATTGCTCAAAAGTTCATTGAGATTCTTATCACCTTGGATACATGTCACAAGGCCTTTCTCAAGCTGCTCTTTCAGCTTAGCATTTTCCTCCACAAGATGTGCATGCTCACAACACGGGTTAGAAGCAGATGCATTATCAATTAAAACAAAGGGAGGACATGTGGCAATTTCCTTAGTGAGTTTTACTTGGAGTTGATCATGCGACTCTTTAAGAGAAGCATGAACGCTCTTCAATGCCTTGTGAGCATTGTCAAGTGAGTCAAACTCATCCTTGAGTCGAGCATGGTCAACCCCAAGTGCAACCTTTTCAGATTTAAGAACACGGATAAGAACAATAGCATGATCATAATCTTTACGTAATTTAGCAAGGTCATCATTTTGTGACTCCTTAAGAGTCAAATGAAGACCTCGCTCTTCCTCTAGAGCAATAGAAAGATCTGCTATCTCGTCGGCATAATCACGACTATGGCCTCTCATCTCCTCAAGAAATTCTTCTTGAGACTCAATCGTGTCATTGGCCTCACCAAGTTGTTCCAAGAGAGCAACGAAGTGCTTCTTGGATTCTCCCTTGAGTTTACACAAGAACTTGTCAAACTCATTCTCACCCTCTTTCACCTCCTCATGTTCATCCACACAATCTAACAAAGACGGAGTGGAAGAAACATAAGTCTTAATGTTTGAGATTTTGGCGTTGGAGGTTACCTTGGTGATACCTTTTGCCATGAGGCACCTAGCGATGTGGTTCTCATTGGGGGCGTCGAAGAGTGACACCTTTGTTGGGGTAGAGATTGCAATTGCCACAGATGCCATTGCCATTCCTTCACCACTTGTGTCTTCGTCATCAACATCATCATCCGAGGCATACTCTTCTTGAGCCACCAACACTTTGTGAGGAGTCTTCTTAGTGAAGTTGGTATTGTTGGGGAAAGACTTGGCCTTATCTTTGCGGATGAGCTTGCCACCATTGTCTTCCCTCTTCTCATATGGACAATCCACCACAAAGTGACTCACATTACCACAGTTGTAGCAGGTCCTCACACGTTGCTTGCCCTTTGACCCATTTGAGTTGTTCTTGGAGAAGTTAGGATTTGTGTTTCTCTTGTTGCCCCAAAATTGCCTGGACGCTAGAGCCATATGCTCATGGTAAGCATATTTGGTGTCCTCGGGGCAACCCTCTTCTTCTTCTTCTTCTTCTTGACTGATCTTGGCCTTCAAAGCAAGGTTGGGAGATGATTTCTTTGACCGTTGCACGCGAGCAAGGGCATTGTCTGTGGTCATGTTCAAGATGTTCATTGCAATAAATTCATCCAACACATCCCCAGATGACAAAGTGTGAAAGTCCGGTCTTTGACGGATGACGGCGGACATGGCCTTGTTGTAGGGCATGATGGCCTTCAGAAACTTATGCTTGACCCAGGTGTCATCCACATCCTTGCTGTCATGATCTTTGAGGGTAACGGCAAGAGCAGTCACCCTCCTATAGAGCTCACGCGTTTCCTCATCTTCTACCATTACAAACTCATCTGACTGATCAAGGACAACTTCATAGTTTGACCGTTGAATGCTTGAGCTGCTCTTGTACATGGAGACAATGTGTTCCCAACACTCTTTAGCAACAGTGAAGGGACGCAGGTGAGGTAGGTCTTCGATAGGAACAACAGCTTGGAGTATGAACAAGGCGGAGGAATTTAGCTATTTATCCGCTTCTTCTCTTGGAGTGAGGTTGCGTGGATCACGAGGGTAGTATCCTTCTTCAATGACTCGCATGAGTTGAATTGAGCTGTGATCCAAATGAGACTTGATACAAAAAATCCAATTAGCAAAATCATTCTTAACAATTTTAGGAGGACAGAGATTAACTATATGAGGTGGGTGCACCGGTCCTCCATAGACCAAGGGAGGGGGAACCGAGGCAAAGGTCCCCGACCCATTAATTCCTTGAGAACGATTATCCTTATCAGCACTAGCCCCCTCCTTACCGGAGTTGACATCCGATGTCGAGTTAGTGGGATTAACCAATTGCACCGCATCGGTGGAAAGTTTAAGAGTATCAAGGAATTCTTTAAACATGGATTTGACCTCGGTCGTCATGGAGGATTTCAGCGAGGACATGGCCTCATTTAAATCCTCACGAGAGACCGTGCTCACACCCATGGTCTCGGGGAGTTCAACCGGCCGGTCCCCGTCGTTAACCATACTCTTCGGGTGGTGAAACCCTTAATAAAGAGACGTAGCTTTGATACCAATTGAAAGGATCGATATGGTTGACTAGAGGGGGGGGGGGTGAATAGGCAACTACCAGTTTTTAACTTTTCTTTAACAATTTATACTTAGCAACAAATAGGTTGGCTAGATATGCAACTAGGTGAGCAACCTATATGATGCTAAACACAACAAGCAACTCAAGCAAGCAAGATAAACAATGTAAGTAGCTTGCGTGAAGTAAAGGTAAGAAATAACCACAAGAGGAACCGATGGAGACGAGGATGTGTTACTGAAGTTCCTTCCCGGTAAAGGGAAGTACGTCTCCGTTGGAGCGGTGTGGAGGCACAATGCTCCCCAAGAAGCCACTAGGGCCACCGTATTCTCCTCACGCCCTCACACAATGCGAGGTGTCGTGATTCCACTAGTGGTACACTTGGAGGCGGCAGCCGGACCTTTACAAACAAGGTTGGGGCAATCTCCACAACTGAATTGGAGGCTCCCAACGACACAACGAAGCTTCACCACAATGGACTATGGCTTCGAGGTGACCTCTTCCGTCTAGGGTGCTCAAACACCCAAGAGTAACAAGATCCGCAAGGGATTAGTGGGGGGAATCAAATTTCTCTTGGTGGAAGTGTAGATCGGGGCCCTCTCAACCAAACCCTAGAGTATCAACAAGTTTTGTTAGCTAGGGAGAGAGATCGGGCAAGAATGAGGTTTGGGCAACAATGGAGCTTGGGGAAGGATAAGAGGTAGGGCTTCTTGGGGAAGAAGACCCTTTATATAGAAGAGAGGGGAATCTGCCCGTTGCCCACCCACCAGCCGCGCTTCAGCGGTAGTACCGCTGGTTGGGGTGGTACTACCGCCCAACAGAGAGCCAGTAGGAGGGGCGGCGGTAGTACCATTTAGTACTACCGCCCCTACTACCGCTGCGGCTGGGTGCTGGCGCGGGGCACCAGACACCCCCAGAAAAGTGTCTGATGCCACGCGCGAGGTGCCCAACCCTCCCTTCTTTCCCTAAGCGGTACTACCGCCGGCTGGACCGGAAGTACCGGCTGCGCGCGGTACTACCGCTTCCCAGAGCGGTACTACCGCTGAGAGAAAGAAAGGGAGAGTAGGGCAAGGACAGATACTCCATGTTGCCGGGAAACGAATGGGGGTGCGAGTGTGTACGTGATGATTCCTCCCAAATTTTCCCACCGCGGACCTCCTCTTGATAGTACGGATTTTCCTACGACTTAAGTCCACCGACACTAAATCATCGAAAAGACACCGTCTTCCTTTTAGCTTCCTGAGGGGTAAGATAATCGTCTCGTGCGACATGATATTCTCTGAAAGCTTAATGCACACGATTAGTCCGCAAACGCATTGTCATCAATCACCAAAACCATTAGGGTATAAATATGCCCTTACAATCTCCCCCTTTTTGGTGGATTGATGACAACACTGGATTTGCATAGAAATTAAATAAGAGAAAGAAAGCAAACCCAAAAGTCTACAAAAATATAGACGGGCTCCCCCTAGATGTGTGCTATATTAGATATGCTTTTTGAATGCAAAACACACATGCTAGGATCAACACTCCCCCTATATTTTAGAGACAAATACTCCTTGCAACAATATATAATATGACATGGATAACTAAGCAAGGAGCACTATGTGAGAGTATAACACAGATGATATAATGACACTAACTCACAAAACGAGACATATAAGAATAATTAAGGGTAGCATATGTCTTACACCATACGACGAAGTGACAGAAGTCTCACATCACAAAGAATTTGATGCCCTTTCAGACTCTTGTACATGCCAGTTTCAAGCAATGTCTTCAACCTGTCATTGTCATCAGTGATAGCAGTGGCTTCCTCGGATGAGGGGTTAGGTGTCACAGATACAGTTGAAGATAAACATTTTCAGAAGCATTTGAACATTCGGCAGTTGAATCTATAGCTTCACGTGCAATACACTTTAATCATGGAGCCTCAAATTCATCCTGAGCGGTACTGATCTGCTCTGCTAGGAGTGAGTCGTTTTCCTTTCGTAGGTCATCAAGTGCTTCCCTCAACTTTTCTAGATCAATCTTATTCTGAAGATATTCAAGAGAAAGCTTTTCATGATAAGTTGAGAGGGCATCATGACGACTTTGGAGATCCTCAAACCTTGAACGAAGACTACGCATGTCTTCAGCCATAGTTTCGTTCAGACTCATCTCTTCGCGTAACAGGTCATCACTTTTCTCTAGAGTAGTTTGCATTTTCTCCATGGCATGTTGTTGCTTGGTGGCAATTTTTACAAGTTTAGCATTGCTAGGTTTCTTGTCATTATCAGATTCAGCTTCAGATTCAGAGTCATGACGTGAGGATTTTGAGGATACCTTGGAGGTTTTTGCCATGAAGCAGTAGGCTAGAGTAGCATCATCATCACCGACTTCGTTGTTGAAGAAGGAATCATTATCTTCGGGTTCGAAGACAGAGGTGGAGAGATATTCCGAAGCCATTGCTAATCCAGCTACTTCAGCGTCAGATTCCTCCTCAGATGCTTCCTCAACTTCTGAACCAGATTCAGACTGTGAATCCATCTCCTTTCCGATGAACGCATGTGCCTTGCCAGATGAACTCTTCTTGTGTGATGAAGACTTTGCATACTTCTTCTTCTTGTCATCGGAGTCATAGTCCTAGCTCTTCTTCTTGGATTCCTTCTCCCATCGAGGACAATCAGCGATGAAATGGCCAACTTTCTTGCACTTATGACAGGTTTGCTTCTTGCTGTCTCTTGAAGACATTTCACCAGACCTCTTGGAATCGCGCTTTGAAGATTTTGTGTAGCGCTTTGACTTGGCAAACTTCTGAAACTTTCTGACAAGCAAAGCGAGTTCTTTTCCAAAGTCTTCAGCACCATCAGAACTGCATTCAGAGTTGTCTTTAGATGAAGACACAACTTTGGCCTTCAATGCACCGGAGCGACTGGAGCTTGATCCGTACATATCTCTCTTCTCAGCTTGTTGGAACTTGTGAGTGTTCAATCTCTCGAGGATATCGGCGGGATCCAAACTCTTGAATTCAGGGCGCTCTTGAATCATGAGTGCGAGAGTGTCAAAGGAGCTGTCAAGTGATCTGAGTAGCTTCTTCACAACTTCATGTTTGGTGATATCAGTGGTGCCGAGTGCATTCAGCTCATTTGAGATGTCAGTGAGGCTCGTAGTCGAGTCTCTTGAAGCGGTTGAACAGGTTGCGAAGCACATCAACACGAGAGTCTCTTTGAGATGAGACACCCTCATTTACTTTGGACAGCCATTCCCAGATTTGCTTAGCAGTGTTAAGTGTACTCACACGGCCATACTGTCCTTTGGTCAGATGACCACATGTCATGTTCTTGGTGGTGGAGTCAAGTTGTTCAAACCTCTTCACATCAGCAGCAGTAACACCTTCGCCAACATCGAGAATGCCCGCCATGACGACATACCATAGGTCGTTGTCAATGGCTTCGAGATGCATGCGCATCTTGTTCTTCCAGTAGGGGTAGTCAGTGCCATCGAAGACAGGGCACGCAGCGGAGACCTTGATTATCCCTGTAGTCGACATAGCTAAAACTCCACGGTGGTTAAACCGAAACACAGAACAAGGGAGTACCTTGCTCTTATACCAATTGAAAGTGCTAGTTATCGACTAGAGGGGGGGTGAATAGGCGATTTTTATGAAAGTCTTCGAAACAGAGAATGTATTCGAGTAGAGCGGAAACGTAAACAGGATCAGGTAGGGATACAATCAAGAATCTAATCTAGGCATGCATCACAATGAAGACATACAAACAGGTTAAGCTTTAACATCATGCACAATAAGATGAGTCAAAGATAAACTTAGACAGTACGAAGATAAACAGCAGGCATGAATGTCTTTAGGACAAGTCTTCAGTGATGAACAGGGAAAGGCTTCTCGATACAGAAAAGGAATGTAAGAAAGTGAAGGATAAAACCAGTTGCTTGACGAAGACACAGGATTTGTTGGACCAGTTCCAGTTGCTGTGACAACTGTACGTCTGGTTAGGGAGGCTGAGATTGAACTTAGAAGACCTCATCTTCACCTTATTCCCCTTGAGCCGAAGTCACTTAGACAGCGCCCAATCACTCTGGTAAGTCTTCAGGGGAGACTTCCGAAACCCGTAAAAACTTGGTCACCCGGCGATCCACAATGACTCTTGGATTGCTCTAGACCCAGACGCCTAACCGTCTGGAAGATCACAGTCTTCAAGTGTAATAAGTCTTCAGTTCTCTCAGAAAAGAAGGACTTCGATGATGCTCAAACACTCTAGCTCTAGGTGTTTAGGTGTATCCTCGCAGGATGTGTCTCTCTCAATGTCTTCGAGGTGGGTTGCTCCAAAACGACAATAGCCGTATCTCTCTCTGAGCAGCCACCTTCTTATGGTGGAGGGGGTGGGCTATTTATAGCCAGCGGGCAACCCGACCTGATATGACCGAAATGACTCTAGGTCAATGGCCAAGCGACACGTGTCACAATGGTCGGATTTCAAACACACGCGGCAGCTTTACTTGGGCTACAAGTAAAGCTGACTCAACCAACTCTGGAAGAGATTTTCTCATTGTCTTCGCTCGAAGACATAGGTATGGGTTGAGCATCACGTCAGCATCTGACTTCGATCACATCGAACCCACTTAACAGTACGGTGGTTCCTATGACTCAGGAAAGAAGAAACAAAACTACCAAAAGACTTCGTCTTCAAGCGAATGTCTTCGCATACCACCAATGGCTTCAGGCGTCATCAATGTCTTCGGACATTTTGGGGGGGGGGGGGTCGTCTTCGACGGCTAAACCGAAACTCCAAAGACTTCTCTCTGTGTTAACCTGTGAACTCTCACAAACACATTAGTCCCTCAACCACGTTTGTCTTCAATACTCCAAAACCAAACAAGGGTGGCACTAGATGCACTTACACTTATCTCCATTGTCTTATTCGGATTCAGCGGTATTGTGGGATGAAGTGGCTCGAACCAACTTTACTTGTCCTCGCACAAGAGACCGGTTCCACTGACTAACATGCAACTTTTATTTTTTAAGGTGGTTGGCGGGTGTCTGTCTCCCACTTTAGTTGAATCTTATTTGACAAAGGCGGTCTTGTAGAAGGTTAAAAGGCAACTTGATTATCATCGTTGTGGCTTTGATTAGGTAAGAACGGTTCTTGCTAGTTGCCCATATCAGCCACGTAAAACTTGCAACAACAAGTAGAGGACGTCTAACTTGTTTTTTGCAGCGCATGTTGTGATGTGATATGGCCAAGATGTGATTTGATATATGTTAATTTATGAGATGATCATGTTTTGTAATAGTTATCACGACATGCATGTCGATGAGAACGACAACCAACATGAGCCATAGGATTTTCTTTAATATTGTATGACCTGCGTGTCAATCATTAAACGCCATGTAATTGCTTTATTTTATCGCTATGCGTTAACAATAGTTGTAGAAGCAATAGTTGGCGAGAGAACCACACGATGACACGATGATGGAGATCATGGTGTCATGTCGGTGACGATGGACATCATGTCGGTGCTTTGGAGATGGAGATCAAAAGCACAAAAAGATGATGGCCATATCATGTCACTTATTGATTTGCATGTGATGTTTATCTTTTATGCATCTTATTTTGCTTAGGACGACGGTAGCATTATAAGATGATCCCTCACTTACTTTCAAGATAAAATGGGTTCTCCCCAAGTATGCACCGTTGTGAAAGTTTGTCGTTTCAAAGCACCTCGTGATGATCAGGTGTGATAGACTCTCCGTTCACATACAACGGGTGTAAGCCAGTTTTACAGATGCAGAATACTTGGGTTAAACTTGACGAGCCTAGCATGTACATACATGGCCTCGGAACACGGAGGACCGAAAGGTCGAACATGAGTCATATAGTAGATATGATCAACATGGAGATGTTCACCATTGAAACCACCTCATCTCATGTGATGATCGGACTTGGGTTGGTGAATTTGGATCATGTAACACTTAGACAACCGGAGGGATGTTGATTTAAGTGGGAGTTCATTAGTAATTTGATTATTTGAACTAATTATAATGAACTTAGTCTAAATTGTCTTGCAAATTATGTTGTAGATCAATGGCTTGCGCAGTAGCTCCCCTGAATTTTAATGCATTCATAGAGAAAGCTAAGCTAAAAGATGATGGAAGCAATTATGCGGACTGGGTCCACAATCTAAGGATTATCCTCATGGCAACACAGAAGGATTATGTCCTTGATGCACCTCTTAGTGCACCGCCCCCTCCAGTGTCGTCTGTGGACGTTGTGAATGTCTGGCAAGCACGGTCTGATGACTACTCTATAGTCTAATGCGCCATGTTGTACGACTTAGAACCGGGGCTCCAAATAGGTTTTGAGCACCATGGACCATATGACATGTTCCAAGAGCTGAAACTGGTTTTCCAGGCTCATGCCCGGGTCGAGAGGTAAGAATCCACTGACAAGTTCTTTAGTTGCAAGATGGAAGAGAAGAACTCAGCCAGTGAGCATGTGCTCAGAATGTCTGGGTACTACAATCACTTAAACCACTTGGGAGTTAATTTTCCAGATGAAGTAGTGGTTGACACAGTTCTCCGGTCACTGCCACCTAGACACAAGAGATCCGTGATGAACTATAACATGCAAGGGATGGAGAAGACGATCCCTGAATTGTTCATGATGCTTAAGGCCGTGGAGGTACAAATCAACAAGGAGCATCAAGTGTTGATGGTTAACAGGACCACTAGTTTCAAGAAAGGCAAGGGCAAGAAGGGAAACTTCAAGAAGAACGGCAAGCCAGTTACCGCTCCCGTGAAGAAACCCAAGGCTGGACCCAAACCCGAGATTGAGTGCTTCTACTGCAAGGGGAATGGCCATTGGAATCACAACTACCCCAAGTACCTGGAAAATAAGAAGGTTGGCAACGTCAACAAAGGTATATTAGATATACATGTTATTGATGTGTACCTTACTAGTTCTCATAGTAGCGCCTGAGCATTTGATACCGGTTCGGTTGCTAATATTTGTAACTCGAAACAGGAGTTGCGGAATAAACGGATACTGGCTAAGGACGAGGTGACGATGCGCGTCGGAAATGGTTCCAAGGTTGATGTGATCGCCGTCGACACGCTCCCTCTTCGATTACCTTCGAGACTAGTTTTAAACCTAAATAATTGTTATTTGGTGTCTGCATTGAGCATGAACATTATATGTGGATCTTATTTATTGCGAGACGGTTATTCATTTAAATCATAGAATAATAGTTGTTCTATTTATATGAGTAATATCTTTTATGGTCATGCACCCAATGTGAATGGTTTATTCTTGTTGAATCTCGATCGTAGTGATACACATGTTCATAACATTGATGCCAAAAGATGCAAAGTTGATAGTACCACTTGTGGCACTGCCACTTAGGTCATATTGGTGTAAAACGCATGAAGAAGCTCCATGCTGATGGACTTTTGGAATCACTTGATTTTTAATCGCTTGAGACATGTGAACCATGCCTCATGGGCAAGATGACTAAAACCCCGTTTTTCTTCAAGATAGAGCGGACAAGTGACTTGTTGGAAATAATACATACTGATATATGTGGCCCAATGAGTGTTGAAGCGCATGGTGGATATCGTTATTTTCTTACTTTCACTGATGATTTAAGTAGATACGGCTATATTTACTTGATGAACCACAAGTCTGAAGCTTTTAAAAAGTTCAAACATTCAGAGTGAAGTTGAAAACCATCATAAAAAGAAGATATTTTTTTGCAATCTGATCATGGTGGTGAATATTTAAGTTACGAGTTTGGCACACACTTAAGACAATGTGGAATCGTTTCACAACTCACGTCACCTGGAACACCACACCGTAATGGTATCCGAACGTCGTAATCACACTCTATTGGATATGGTGCGTTCTATGATGTATCTTACCAATTTTCTGCTATTGTTTTGGGGTTATGCATTAGATATAGTTGCATTCACTTTAAATAGGGCACCATCTAAGTCCGTTGAGATGACACCTTATGAATTGTGGTTTGGTAAGAAACCTAAGTTGTCGTTTCTTAAAGTTTGGGGATGCGACGCTTATGTCAAGAGGCTTCAGCCTGATAAGCTCGAACCCAAAGCGGAGAAGTGCGTCTTCATAGGATACCCTAAGGAAACAATTGGATATACCTTCTTAAAGTTTGGGGATGTGACACTTATGTCAAGAGGCTTCAGCCTGATAAGCTCAAACCCAAAGCGGAGAAGTGCGTCTTCATAGGATACCCTAAGGAAACAATTGGGAATACCTTCTATCTCAGATCCAAAGGCACAGTCTTTGTTGCTAAGATTGGATCATTTCTAGAGAAGGAGTTGCTCTTGAAAGAATTGAGTGGGAGGAAGTTTGAACTTGATGAGGTTATCGAACCTTCACTTCAATTGGAGAGTACCGCAACATAGAAAGATGTTCCTGTGATGCCTACACCAGTTGAAGAGGAAGCTAATGATGATGATCATGAAACTTCGGATCAAGTTACTACCGAAGTTCATAGGTCGACAAGGAAACGTACAACCCCTGAGTGGTATGGTGATCCTGTCTTGGAAGTCATGTTGTTAGACAACGGCGAGCCTACGAACTATGAGGAAGCGATGATGGGCCCGAATTCCGATAAATGGCTGGAATCCATGAAATCCGAGATAGGATCCATGTATGAAAACAAAGTATGTACTTTGGAGGACTTACCCGATAATCGTAAGGCCATTCAGAATAAATGGATCTTTAAGAAGAAGACGGACGCTGGCGGTAATGTCACTGTCTATAAAGCTCGACTTGTTGCAAAAGGGTTTTCACAAGTTCAAGGAGTTGACTATGATGAGACTTTCTCACCCGTAGCGAGGCTAAGTCCGTCAGGATTATGTTAGCAATATCTGCATTTTTCGATTATGAAATCTGGCAGAGTGGATGTCAAAATAGCGTTCCTTAACGGTTTCCTTAAGGAAGAGTTGTATATGATGCAACCGGAAGGTTTTGTCGATCCTAAAAAATGCTGACAAAGTGTGCAAGCTCCAGCAATCCATTTATGGGTTGGTGCAAGCATCTCGGAGTTGGAATCTTCGCTTTGATGAGGTGGTCAAAGCTTTTGGGTTCATAAAAGTTTATGGAGAAGCTTGTATTTACAAGAAAGTGAGTGGGAGCTATATAGCGTTTCTAATATTATATGTGGATGACATATTGTTGATTGCAAACAATATAGAACTTTTGGAAAGCATGAAGGAATATTTGAACAAGAGTTTTTCAATGAAAGACCTCTGAGAGGTTGTTTACAAATTAGGCATCAAGATCTATAGAGATCAAGACGCATAATAGGACTATCACAGAGTACACACCTTGATAAGATTTTGAAGAAGTTCAAAATGGACTAGTCTAAGAAGGGGTTCTTGCCTGTTTTGCAAGGTGTGAAGTTGAGTAAGACTCAATGCCCATCAACAACAGAAGATAGAGAAAAGATGAGAGTCGTCCCCTATGCCTCAGCCATAGTCTCTATCATGTATGCGATGTTGTGCACAAGACTGGATGTGTGCCTTGCCATAAGTATGGCCAAAAGGTTTCAAAGTGGTCCAGTAGTGGAACACTGGACAACGGTCAAAAATATCCTTAAGTACCTGAATAGGACTAAGGAAATGTTTCTCGTTTGTGGAGGTGATCAAGAGCTCGTCGTAAAAGTTTACGTTGATGCTAGCTTTGACACTGATGCAGATGACTCTAAGTCTCAAACCGGATACGTATTTATTCTAAATGGTGGAGCAATCAGCTGGAGTAGCTCCAAGCAAAGTGTGGTAGTAGCATCTACATATGAGGCCAAATATATAGCTGCTTCAGAAGCAGCGCAGGAAGGAGTCTGGATGAAGCAGTTCATGACAGATCTAGGAGTTGCGCCTAGTGCATTGGATCCCATGACTCTCTGATACGTCCATTTTGCATCATGATTTCCTACTATTATTTACTTTGTTTTGTTGAATAACAATGCTTTGGGGAGTGATTCTAATGCATTTTCTCTCATAATATGCAAGGTTTACACAAAGAGGGAGAATACCAGCAGCTGGAATTCTGGACATAAGAAAAGCACATCAGAGATACCTATTCTGCACAACTCCAATGAAGCTGAAATTTTACGGAGATTATTTTAGCATTTAATAAAAAATACTGGAGCAGAAAACCACCGGAGGGGGCCTGCCAGGTGGGCACAACCCACCAGGGCGCGCCCTGATGGGTTGTGGCCACCTCGGCCCACCTCCGGTGCCCATCTTCTGGTATATAGTCACATTTGACCTAAAAAAATCAGAGGAGGACTTTCGGGATGAAGCGTCGCTGGGCAGGAGCACTTTTGACCTCCGGCGGAGCTATTCCGCTGGGGAACTTCCCTCCCGGAGGGGGAAATCGAAGCTATCGTCATCACCGACACCCCTCTCATCTTTGGGAGGCCAATCTTCATCAACATCTTCAACAACACCATCTCCTCTCAAACCCTAGTTCATCTCTTGTGTTCAATCTTTGTACCGAAACCTCAGATTGGTACCCGTGGGTGACTAGTAGTGTTGATTACCTTGCATAGTTGATTACTATATGGTTTATTTGGTTGAAGATTATATGTTCAGATCCATTATGCTATTCAATACCTCTCAGATCTTGAGCGTGTTTATCATTTGTGAGTAGTTACCTTTGTTCTTGAGGTCACGGGAGAAGTCATGTTGCAAGTAATCATGTGAATTTGATATGTGTTCGATATTTTGATGATATGTATGTTGTGATTCCCTTAGTGGTGTCATGTGAACGTCGACTACATGACACTTCACCATTCATGGGCCTAAGGGGATGCATTGTGGAGTAGTTATTAGATGATGGGTTGCTAGAGTGACAGAAGCTTAAATCCTAGTTTATGCGCTACTTCGTAAGGGTCTGATTTGGATCCAAACGTTTAATGCTATGGTTAGATTTTATCTTAATACTTTTCTCATAGTTGCGGATGCTTGCGAGGGGGTTAATCATAAGTGGGAGGTTGTTCAAGTAAGAACAGCACCCAAGCACCGGTCCACCCACATATCAAATTATTAAAGTAGCGAACATGAATCAAACCAACATGATAAAAGTGACTGGATGAAATTCCCGTGTACCCTCAAGAACACTTTGCCTATTATTAGTAATTGTTCTGGCATGTCCTTTGCCTCAAAAGGATTGGGCTACCTTGCTGCACCTTGTTTACCGTTACCGTTACTTGCTTGCTACCAATTATCTTGCTATCAAACTATCTGTTACCTACAATTTCAGTGCTTGCAGAAATTACCTTGCTGAAAACCGCTTGTCATTTCCTTCTGCTCCTCGTTGGGTTTGACACTCTTACTTATCGAAAGGACTATGATTGATCCCCTATACTAGTGGGTCATCAAGACTCTTTTCTGGCGCCGTTGCCGGGGAGTGAAGCGCTCTTGGTAAGTGGAAATCGGTAAGGAAAAACTTATACTACGTGCTGAAATTTATTGCTACTTGCTACTATGGAGAACAATCTTTGAGGGGTTTGATCGGGGTATCTTCACCTTGACCGGAACCACAATTAGTTGCCCCTCAACCTACAACACCTACTGAAAATGTTACTTATGAAATTCCTTCGGGTATGGTAGAACAACAGCTTGCTAAACCTTATGCAGGACATGGAACTGAACATCCTGATATGCACCTCTTATATGTGAACAAAATATGTGGATTATTTAAGCGTGCAGGTTTACCCAGAGATGAAGTTAAGAAGAAGGTTTTCCCTTTATCTTTGGAGGGAAAAGCATTGACATGGTATAAGCTATGTGATGATCTTGGGTCGTGGAACTGGAATCGTTTGCAATTGGAAATTCACCAAAAGTTTTATCCCATGCATCTAGTTCATCGTGATCGGAATTATATATAATTTTTGGCCTCGTGAAGGAGAAAGTATCGCTCTAGCTTGGGGGAGGCTTAAATCAATGCAATATTCTTGCCCCAATCATGACATTTCAAGAGAAGTTATCATTCAGAATTTTTATGCTCGGCTTTGTCATAATGATCAATCCATGCTCGATACTTCTTGTGCTGGCTCTTATATGAAGAAGACTATTGAATTCAAGTGGGATATTTTAGAAAGAATTAAACGCAACTCTGAAGATTGGGAACTCGACGAAGGTAATGAGTCAGGTATAAAGCTTGAATTTGATTGTGTTAAATCTTTTATGAATACCGATACTTTTCTCAAGTTTAGCACTAAATATGGACTTGACTCTGAGATAGTAGCCTCTTTCTGCGAAGCATTTGCTACTCACGTTGATCTCCCTAAGGAGAAGTGGTTTAAATATCATCCCCCTATTAAAGAAGAAATTAAAGAACTGGCAATAACTAAAGAAGAAACCATCTTTTACAATGTTGATCCAGTTGTGCCTACCGCTTATGTTGAAAAACCACCTTTCCCTATTAGGATAAAGGAACATGCTAGAGCGATATTGGAGCACCTAAATCCCCTGAGCAAATTAAAGTAGAACCAGTGTTGCTATGGTTAAAGATCTCTTGGTAGAAAATATTGATGGGCATGTTATCTACTTATGTGACGAAGCTGCTAGAATTGCTAAACCCGATGAAAAAGATAAGCATAGACCCATAGAAGGCATGCCTGTTGTCTTAGTCAAAATACGAGATCATTGCTATCATGGTTTATGTGATTTGGGTGCTAGCGTGAGTGCTATCCCATTTACTCTATACCAAGAAATTATGGATGAAATAGCACCTGCTGAAATGGAAGACATTGATGTTACTATTAAACTTGCTAATAGAGACACTATCACACCACTTGGGATTGTTAGAGATATTGAAGTTTTGTGCGGGAAAGTAAAATACCCTATTGATTTTCTAGTCCTTGGTTCCCCACAAGATGACTTTTGTCCCATTATCTTTGGTAGACCTTTCCTGAGTATCGTCAATGCTAAGATAGATTGTGAGAAACAAACTGTCGGTGTCAGTTTTGGTAATGTGTCTCATGAGTTTAATTTTTCCAAGTTTAGTAGACAACCCCGTGATAAAGCGCTATCTAGTAAGGATGAAATAATTGGTCTTGCTTCTATTGTTGTGCCTCCTACTGATCCATTAGAACAACATTTGCTTGACCATGAAAATGATATGCACTATCGTGAAAGAAATCAGATAGATAAAAATTTCTTTGAACAACAACCTCTCCTGAAACACAATTTGCCTATTGAAACTCTTGGAGGACCTCCTTCACCTAAAGGTGATCCTGTGTTTGAGTTGAAACAAATGCCTGACACTTTGAAGTATGCTTATCTTGATGAGAAAAAGATATAACCTGTTATTATTAGTGCTAACCTTTCAGAACATGAAGAAGAGAGATTATTGAAAGTTCTAAGGAAGCACTGGGCTGGTATTGGATATACTCTTGATGATCTTAAGGGCATTAGTCCCACTCTATGTCAGCACAAGATTAATATGGAACCTGATGCTAAACCCGTTGTTGATCACCAACGGCGATTGAATCCTAAGATGAAAGAAGTGGTAAGAACTGAAATATTAAAGCTTCTGGAAGCAGGTATAATCTATCCCATAGCCGATAGTAGATGGGTAAGTCCCTTTCATTGTGTCCCTAAGAAAGGAGGTATTACCGTTGTTCCTAATGATAAGAATGAACTCATTCCACAAGGAATTGTCACTGGCTATAGAATGGTAATTGATTTTAGAAAATTAAATAAAGCTACTAGGAAGGATCATTATCCTTTGCCTTTCATTGATCAAATGCTAGAAAGATTATCTAAGCACACACACTTTTGTTTCCTAGATGGATATTCTGATTTCTCTCAAATACCTATATCACAATCCGATCAAGAGAAAACTACCTTTACTTGCCCTTTTGGAACCTATGCTTATAGACGTATGCCTTTTGGTTTATGCAATGCACCTGCTACCTTTCAAAGATGTATGACTGCTATATTCTCTGATTTTTGTGAAAAGATTGTGGAGGTTTTCATGGATGATTTTTCCGTTTACGAAACTTCTTTTGATGATTGCTTAAGCAACCTTGATCGAGTTTTGCAGAGATGTGAACAAACTAATCTTGTCTTGAATTGGGAGAAGTGCCACTTTATGGTTAATGAAGGCATTGTGTTGGGTCATAAAATATCCGAACGAGGTATTGAGGTGGATAAAGCTAAAGTTGATGCAATTGAGAAAATGCCATGTCCTAAAGATATTAAAGGTATTCAAAGTTTCCTTGGTCACGCTGGTTTTTATAGGAGGTTCATTAAAGACTTCTCTAAAATTTCTAGGCCTCTTACTAATCTTTTCCAAAAGGATATTCCTTTTGTTTTTGATGATGATTGTGTGGAAGCCTTTGAAACACTCAAGAAAGCCTCAACCTCTGCACCTATCGTTCAACCACCTGATTGGAACTTACCTTTTGAAATTATGTGTGATGCTAGTGATTATGCTGTTGGTGATGTTCTAGGACAAAGAGTAGATAAGAAATTGAATGTTAACCATTATGCTAGTAAAACTCTAGACAGTGCTCAACGAAATTATGCTACCACTAAAAAAGAATTTTTAGCAGTTGTGTTTGCTTGTGATAAATTTAGATCCTATATTGTTGATTCCAAAGTTATTGTTCACACCGATCATGCTGCTATAAAATACCTTATGGAAAAGAAAGATGCTAAGCCTAGACTTATTAGGTGGGTTCTCTTGCTTCAAGAATTTGACTTGCACATCGTTGATAGGAAGGGAGCTGAGAACCCCGTACCTGATAACTTGTCTAGGTTAGAAAATATTCTTGATGACCCACTACCGATTGATGATAGTTTCCCTGACGAACAGTTAGCCGCAATGAGTGTTTCTCACAACACACCCTGGTATGCTGATTATGCTAATTACATTGTTGCTAAATATATACCACCTAGCTTCACATACCAAAAAAAGAAAAAATTCTTCTATGACTTGAGACATTACTTTTGGGATGACCCACATCTTTATAAAGGAGTAGATGGTATTATTAGGCGTTGTGTACCTAAGCATGAACAGGAAAAAATCCTACAGAAGTGTCATTCCAAAGCTTATGGAGGACATCATGCGGGAGATAGAACTGCTCATAAGGTATTACAATCTGGTTTTTATTGGCCTACTCTCTTCAAAGATGCCCGTAAGTTTGTCTTGTCTTGTGATGAATGTCAAAGAATTGGTAATATCGGTAAGCGTCAGGAAATGCCTATGAATTATTCACTTGTTGTTGAACCATTTGACATATGGGGATTCGATTACATTGGGCCTTTTCCTTCCTCCAACGGGTACACTCATATTTTGGTTGCTGTTGATTATGTAACTAAGTGGGTAGAAGCTATTCCAACTAGTAGTGCTGATCACCACACCTCCATTAAAATGCTTAAAGAGGTTATCTTCCCAAGGTTTGTAGTCCCTAGATATTTAATGACTGATGGTGGTTCAGATTTTATCCATGGTGCTTTCCGTAAGATGCTTGCTAAATATGATGTTAACCATAGAATTGCATCACCCTATCATCCTCAATCTAGTGGTCAAGTTGAACTTAGCAATAGAGAAATAAAATTAATATTACAAAAAACTGTCAATAGGTCTCGTAAGAATTGGTCTAAGAAATTAGATGATGCACTTTGGGCCTATAGAACAGCTTATAAAGATCCTATGGGTATGTCTCCATACAAAATGGTATATGGGAAAGCTTGTCATTTGCCTCTAGAATTAGAACACAAAGCATTTTGGGCAATTAAAGAACTTAACTATGATTTCAAACTTGCCGGTGAGAAGAGGCTATTTGACATTAGCTCACTAGATGAATGGAGAACCCAAGCATATGAAAATGGTAGTCTATTCAAAGAAAAAGTAAAAAGATGGCACGACAAAAGAATCCAAAAGCGGGAATTCAAAATAGGAGACTATGTTCTTTTTTTCAACTCTCGTTTAAGATTTTTTGCAGGAAAGCTTCTCTCCAAATGGGAAGGACCTTATATTATCGAAGTGGTTTATCGTTCTGGAGCTACCAAGATTAATAACGCCGAAGGTACTAACCCGAAGGTGGTCAATGGACAAAGAATTAAGCATTATATCTCAGGTACGCCTATTAACGTTGAAAGCAATGTTATCCAAACCATGACACCGGAGGAACACATAAAAGAAACCTGCCGGAATACTCCAGAATTCTTAAAAATAGGAGGTACGTGATACGGTAAGTAAACGGACTCCGAAAAATCCGCAAAAATATTTTTTGTCAGTTTTGGAATATTTTAAAATTTTGGAAATAAAGAAATAAACCGGAAGGTGATCTAGGTGAGCACGATACACCAGGGCGCGCCCTGGTCGGTTGTGCCCACCTCGGATGCCTTCCCGACTCCATTTTCCTTCTATATGCTTGTTTTCCAAGAATAAAAATTCTCTATATATACCCCCGACTGTTTTGACGACTGCATCGCACAAAAATCATATGTTCTTGTTTCTTGCTGTTTTCCTGGCAGATATGAAAATATGTCATCTCAAGGTTCAGATGGGGATCACTATGTTGCAGACCCAAAGATCTTTAGAGAAATTTACCCTTACCTTTGGGCCGCTGAAGAAGAAGATACAGATTTGGAGGAGATAGTGGATGCTTGTCCGGACCCCAACTCCGAGGAAGAGGATGTCCCTCTACCTCTGTCGGGAGACATGCATGTGGAATTCAAGAAGTCAAACCTCCCTAAAAGATACAAACCTGAGGTCCAATTTATTCCATCTCGTTTTCTGCAGGAGGGCAAGGCTGCACTATGCAAAACGATATTAAAGCTCGAGTTGGAGAACGATGATCTAAGGGAGGAAATTTTTATGCTTAAATATAAGTTGAAGAAGAAGGCTTCGTCTCCACCACCTTCTTCATCACCACCATCAAAGGATATTTGAGCACACGGGTATGGGCACTCCCCTGGGCTTGAGCCAAGCTTGGGGGAGGTGCCCCGGTATCGTATCACCACCACTTTTATTCACCTTTACCTATTTTAGTTCGATCTTTAGTTTCCCTTTGCTTTAGTTGAATAAAAGTTTAGCATGATCTATTTTCGTGTGTTAGTTTCGTGGCCAATCTATCTATGTAATCGTGTGAGAGCTATATAATAAAGTTTAGTTTGAGTTTTTGTCTCTCTACTTTCTTGTTGCAATCAAAAAAAAGGAAAGAAAAATAAATGAAAAGAATCATATGCTAATCTTATGGTGAGTGATGACATCACATAATGAAAAGTATAAGTAGTAAAATTTATTGGAGATTGACAAACATAGCATTAGTCAATGATGCAATTCATGAAAGAATTAATAAGGGAAGAGAAGATTCACATGCAAATACACTATCTTGGATATCTTTTATGATTGTGAGCCCCCATCAAATATTATATGTCAAAAATTTTGACGTTGGACAAGGAAGACAACGTAATGATTTATGTTTATTCATATCCACATAAAAGTTATATTGTCATAGATCCTTTAACATGTGGTGCTCGCTCAATATATTTGCAAGCCAAAATTCCGCACTAAGTAGAGATACTACTTGTGCATCCAAAAACCCAAACCCAAATTCCTTCTTTGAGTGTCCACCATACCTACCTATGGATCGAGAAAGATCCTTCAAGTAAGTTGTCATCGGTGCAATAAGGCAATAAAAATTGCTTCTAAAAGTGTTTTGATCAATTAGTGTAAGAGAAAATTGAGCGCTTTTTATGGTATAGTCACATTTGACCTAGAAAAATCAGAGGAGGACTTTCGGGACGAAGCACCGCCGCCTCGAGGCGGAACTTGGGCAGGAGCACTTTTGCCCTCCGGCGGAGCGATTCCGCCGGGGGAACTTCCCTCCCGGAGGGGGAAATCAAAGCTATCGTCATCACCAACACCCCTCTCATATTTGGGAGGCCAATCTTCATCAACATCTTCAACAGCACCATCTCCTCTCAAACCCTAGTTCATCTCTTGTGTTCAATCTTTGTACCGAAACCTTAGATTGGTACCTGTGGGTGACTAGTAGTGTTGATTACCTGCGTAGTTTATTACTGTATGGTTTATTTGGTGGAAGATTATATGTTCAGATCCATTATGCTATTCAATACCTCTCTGATCTTGAGAATGTTTATCATTTGTGAGTAGTTACCTTTGTTCTTGAGGTCACGGGAGAAGTCATGTTGCAAGTAATCATGTGAATTTTATATGTGTTCGATATTTTGATGATATGTATGTTGTGATTCCCTTAGTGGTGTCATGTGAACGTCGACTACGTGACACTTCACCATTCATGGGTCTAAGGGGATGCATTGTGGAGTAGTTATTAGATGATGGGTTGCTAGAGTGACAGAAGCTTAAACCCTAGTTTATGCGCTACTTCGTAAGGGGCTGATTTGGATCCAAACGTTTAATGCTATGGTTAGATTTTATCTTAATACTTTTCTCGTAGTTGCGGATGCTTGCGAGGGGGTTAATCATAAGTGGGAGGTTGTTCAAGTAAGAACAACACCCAAGCACCGGTCCACCCACATATCAAATTATCAAAGTAGCGAACACGAATCAAACCAACATGATAAAAGTGACTTGACGAAATTCCCGTGTACTCTCAAGAACACTTTGCCTATTACTAGTGATTGTTCTGGCCTGTCCTTTGCCTCAAAAGGATTGGGATACCTTGCTGCACCTTGTTTACCGTTACCATTACTTGCTTGCTACCAATTATCTTGCTATCAAACTGTCTGTTACCTACAATTTCAGTGCTTGCAGAAATTACCTTGCTGAAAACCGCTTGTCATTTCCTTCTGCTCCTCATTGGGTTTGACACTCTTACTTATCGAAAGGACTACGATTGATCCTCTATACTTGTGGGTCATCACTCTCCTTTGTGACAACACTGGTACCCTTGCCATTACCAAGTATCCCAGGTTTCACAAGAAGACCAAGCATCTAAAGCGTCGATTCAACTTCATCCGTGATTACATCAAGGAGGAAGACATAGACATTTTCAAAGTACATACATATCTGAATGTTGTAGACCCGTTAACTAAACCTCTCTCACGAGCAAAACATGATCATCACGAGAAATCTATGGGTGTTAGATACATTACAATGTAAGCTAGATTATTGACTCTAGTGCAAGTGGGAGACTGTTAGAAATATGCCCTAGAGGCAATAATAAATTGGTTATTATCATATTTCCTTGTTCACGATAATTGTTTATTGTCCATGCTAGAATTGTATTGACCGGAAACTCAAATACATGTGTTGATACATAAACAACACCGTGTCCCTAGTGAGCCTCTACTAGACTAACTTGTTGATCAAAGATGGTTAAGGTTTCCTAGCCATAGACATGATTTTTCATTTGATAACGGTATCACATCATTAGGAGAATGATGTGATGGACAAGACCCAACCGTAAGGTTAGCATATGATCGTATCACTTAAGTTTATTGCCATTGCTTTCTTCATATCAAGTATCTATTCCTAAGACCATGAGATCATGCAACTCCCTGACACTAAAGGAATACCTTGTGTGCTATCAAACGTCACTTCGTAACTGGGTGATCATAAAGGTGCTCTACAGGTATCTTCGAGGGTGTGTGTTGGGTTGGCGTGAATCGAGACTAGGATTTGTCACTCCGTATGACGGAGAGGTATCTCTAGGCCCTCTTGGTAATGCAACATCACAAGAAGATTGCAAGCAATGTGACTAATGGGTTAATCACGGGATCTTGTATTATGGAAAGAGTAAAAAGACTTACCGGTAATGATATTGAACTAGGTATGGAGATACCGACGATCGAATATCGGGCAAGTAAGATACCGATGGACAAAGGGAACTACATACGGGATTGACTGAATCCTTGACATTGTGGTTTGAGTGATAAAGATCTTCATGGAATATGTAGGAACCAATATGGGCATCCAGGTACCACTCTTGGTTATGGACCGGAGAGGTGTCTCGGTCATGTCTACATGATTCTCGAACCCGTAGGGTCGGACGCTTAATGTTCAATGACACTAGAGTAGTATTGGGATATGTACGTTGGTGACCGAATGTTGTTCACAGCCCCGGATGAGATCTCGGACGTGACGAGGAGCTCCGGAATGGTCTGGAGGTAAATATTTATATATGGAAAGTCATGTTTGGGCCACCGAAAAGGTTCCGGGTTTTACCGGTTTTTACCGGGAGTGCCGGAAGGTTTCCGGGGGTCCGCCTGGGGGTCCACCCACCCTGGGGGCCACATTGTGACGCCCCCAATCTCGACCGTATGCTAATCATACACACAATGCGTACGACCAAGATTAGGGACTCACTGATTGATATCACAACACAACACTAGACACAAATTAAAGTCATACAGCTTCATATTACAAGCCAGGGGCCTCGAGGGCTCGAATACAAAGCTCGACAAAGCACAAGTCAGCGGAAGCAAATAATATCTGAGTACAGACATAAGTTAAACAAGTTTTGCCTTAAGAAGGCTAGCACAAACATAGATAGCGGATCGAAAGAGGCGAGGCCTCCTGCCTGGGAACCTCCTAACTACTCCTGAGCGCCGGCACTCTTCACGTAGTAGTAGGCTCCATCGGTGGTGTAGTAGTCGTCTCTGGCGTACTCCATCTCCTGGGCTCCATCGTCTGAACGCAGAATCGTATCGAGGGGAAAAGAGGAAGCAAAGCAGCGGTGAGTACTCATCCAAAGTACTCGCAAGAGTGACATCAGAACTATGCTAAGTATGCATCAGTATCAAGGAATGGGGTTATATCTGGGCTGACTGCAGAAAGCAAGAATAGGGAGAAGGCCTAGTCCTATCGAAGACTAGCATCTTCAGCATCTTGCAGCATTAGAAGAGAGTAGACGGGTATCTCATATATAGTCATATTATTGTAGCAATTTTATTAAGTAACCACGCCCAGAGATTCTTCCTCGACTCCCTGCGAGGAAGCAATCCCGGAGCCAACATTCATTTCAAATTTAAAATCACAATTATAGTTGTATAAGGTCAAGGCACAACTCCAAGTCGTCATGTTACCGTGGACACGACTATTCGAATAGATTATTCATCCCTGTAGGGGTGCACCGCATTTCCAACACGCCTGATCACCTCCGGCCGGACACACTTTCCTAGGTCATGCCCGGCCTCGGGATAGCAGCACGTCATCGCCCCACCTAGGCTCAACGAAGAGGCCAGCCTGCCGGTCTAAATCCTAAGCACACAGGGGTCATGGGCCCACTTGCCCTACGCGCTCCTGCACGATGCGAACGCGGCCGGAAGCAGACCTAGCACACTCCAGTCCAAGAGCTGTACCGTCCAGTCCAATCCGGCGCGCGCCGCTCCATTGCTGACGTCCGAAGAGCTTCGGCTGATACAACGACGCTGAGTACCCATAACTTCTCCCACGCGATGGTTTGGTGCGTAAAAAGGCCAACGACCCAACTCAGATCAAATACCCAACCCATTAGCATTTTATAAATGCGGGGGAAGCGTGACCCATAAAGTGCGGTCCCGTCACCCCGACTCGAGGATGTGTGGCAAGGGCCTCTCCTGCCCGTCCACGCCTCAACATAATCCTTTGGATGCCTTACCGGCGCATCCCACCACATCTCACACATGGGTACCCTTGGTGCCGACCCGTCTCAAGACTGTCGGGAACTCAGGTCCACTTCAACCAGGGTGGTACCGCCTGTCCCTCCAGTCCCGTCTTTCACATGTAAACAATGTCAAGTTAAAGTAACTGTGTGTATAAAACATCAAGATGGAACCTGAGCAATCACCCTCAAGGGGTCCCGCTCGATGAAACCGTCAAGGTGGACTTAGAGGAATCACCCTCGAGGGTCACACACTTGAGGGGTTGCATGACAGAGTCATCGTCGGGAGTGGTGAAGGAGGAATCACCCTCGATAACCATGGCCGACTATCTGCACTACAGAGCTAGCATCATGAGTACTTCACGAGGTGTCACCCTCGGTACTCGATAGTAGCGCTGCAGAGTCGTAAAACTAGGGGGGTGCGGTGATGTGAGGGGCCTGGCTCGTCGGTCGGTTGACCGAGTCTTCGAGTTGTCGAGTCGTCGATGAAGAAGCAGGGGCAGCTGGGACTAAGGGGTCACTGGGGATTCACTGACCAACCTATACTAAGCAGTTGATATGATTGCAGGTATAGTAGCAGTTTATCAAAAACAGGCTATGCATCAGAATAGGAGCTAACTAATACAGTAGCAAAATCTAATGCAAGACTGAGAGGGAAAGAAATGGGCGATACGGAATGCTCAAGGGGGGTTTGCTTGCCTTGCTGCTCTGCGGCAAAGGCCTGATCGTCAACGGTGTAGTCGTACCCGGCAACACCGTCAGTCTCGGGGTCTACCGGAGAGAAGAGGGGGAAGAAACAATAAATATAAAGCACAGATGCAACACGATGCATGACATGGCAATAAGCAGGGCTAGGCATGCACTAACGCAGTATTACACGTCGCAGACGGGTCGGAAGAATATCTGACGATATTTCCCAGGTCGCTGGCTTTTACCGGACAGATGAAAACGATGGAAAAGTTCCATGTTTGTTATGCTAGGAGCACGTGACAGACTAACAGACAGCGTATTCGGATTCGTCTCGTCGTTCTGAGCAACTTTCATGTAATAAGTATTTTCATCTGAGCTACCGTTTATTTTATATTAATTTTTAATGTTTTATTAATATTCAGAAATTAAAACAGATTATTTAAATTCAATAATCAGAATTATGACATCAGCATGATGTCATGCTGACATCAGCAGTCAACAGTCCTGTTGACTGGTCAAACTGACCAGTGGGCCCCACATGTCAATGACACAGTTTTAATTAAATCTTAACCTAATTAAACAGATTAATTAGGTGGGGTGGGACCCACCTGTCATTCACGGATTAATTTAATTAATTAACAGGATTAATTAAACAAGTTAAATAATTAGCAGAGTGGTTAATTAGTTTAATTAATCTTAATTAAACTAATTAATTATTTAACTAACTAATTAATTAATTATCCTTTTTTTTATTAATTTGTTTTTATTTCCAGTTTAATTAAAAACGTTTAGGGGGCGTGGGCCCCCCATGTCAGTGTCTCAGGGGGGGGGGGGTTAGTGGGGGGTTAATCCCCCCTAAACCGAATCGGGGGGGAGGCCTCGCCGGCGGTGGGGCTGGTCGTGGCCGGCGGCGAGCAGGGCGCGGGCGCTCAGAGGGGCGCGGCCAGACACGGCGAGCGACGCACGGCGGCGCTAGCAGGGAGGGTGCGGGGCGCGGCGGTGGCCGACGCGAGCGCGAGCGGGACCGGCAGGGGGCTGAGGGACGGCGGTCGACAAAAGCGAGCGGCGGCGGGCGCGGACGGGGATGGCGCATGGCGTCCGCGGGGGAGAGGAGGAAAGGGAGGGAGGAGCTCCAGGGGCTCACTTTGCGCCGGTAGAGGGGGCCAGAGGGCGCGAGGGAGGGCGGCGGCCGGCGACGGTGGGGCGGAGGCGATGCGGTGGCGCGTGGGGACGGTGGCCATGGCGTCGGCGCCGGTGTAGCGCCGGCGGGAGGCGGACGGCGGCGGAACGGCGACGGTCTCTGGTGGCGAGCGACGACGACCGCGTCGGGAGCTGCGATGGGAGAGGAGGCCCGGACGGCGTGGGAAGGAGCGGGAGGTCGCAGGGCGAGGGGGCTCGGGCCTGGTGTGGGCGTCACGGACGGGGCAGGTGCCCGGCGGTGAGGGAGGGTGCCGGCGACGGGAGGGCCGGCGTCGGGCGACCGGGGGGGGGGGGCGACGGGCGCTGACGGGTCGGGTGCTCGATCCCGATCCAAATCGGGATCGGGAGGGGAACGTGGGGTGCAGCGGGGGGGGGGGGAGTGGGTCGTGGGGGTGCGGGGGGTGGTCGGGTGCCCTAGTAGGCCAGCGGGGGTGGGTTGGTTGGGTGGGCCGGTTGGGGCCGGCCCAGTGGGGAGAGGGGGGAGGGCGTTTTGTTTTTTTTGTTTTTTTCTTTTAGTTTTGTTTTTTTTGTTTTTGTTTTTTTTCTATTTCTGTTTTACTTTTAAACCTTCTGTTTCTTTTTATTTTTGCTTTATTTCTCCTTAACAAAAATGTGTGAAAGGCTCCAATAAATACCTTGCAATATTCTGCATGGCCACACATAGTTTGAGGAATTTGAATTTGATTTGGAAATTTACATAATTCAAAAAGGGCATTTAATAATTGTTTTGGCCACTCATAAAATAGTTTTGAGGCACCAAAACACTTACAAAAAGGGTGGTTATAATTTTAATATTACTAGGGGATTATTTGAAAGCCATACATGATTTTTATTTTCAGGTTTGCAAAACTATTTAATTCCACATTTCAAATAATTTTGAATTGCATAGGGATTCGAACGAGTTCGATTCCAACAGTGATCACACATGGATTAGCATAATCCTCAGATTACTGTAGCTTGATTACAGAGTTTACTGTAGCACTTAATCTAGGGCGTCACACACATGGGCTGAGAGGGAGGCGCACTAGCTCCTGGTGGGATGGGCGCCACTCCCCCCAAGGGCCCATGCGCCAAGGGTGGGGGGAAACCCTAGATGTGGCGCCACCTTATGTGCCTTGGGGAGGAGGGACTCCTCCCCTCAGCGCTGGCCCCTCTCTTGGAGGAGGGGTTAGGGCTGGCGCCCCCTTCCCCTTGCCTCCTATAAATATTTAAGGGGAGAGAGGGGCTGCGTTGCACAAAACCCCACACCCTGCGGTAGCCCTCTCTCTCCCATTTTCTCCTCTGTTTGTGTTCTCGGCAGTGCTAGGCGAAGCCTTGCCGAGATAGCACCACCACCCGCCACCACGCTGTAGGGTTGCCAACGATCCCATATACTCTTCCTCCCTCGGTTGCTAGATCAAGGAGGCGAAGACGTCATCGAGCCGCACGTGTGCTTAATGCGGAGGTGTCGTCCGTTCGACGCTAGATCAGATCGGATCGCGATTGGATCGTGAAGAGTACGACTACATCAACCGCGTTATATACACTTCCGCTTAATGTTCTAGAAGGGTACATAGACACACTCCCCCTCTCGTTGCTATGCATCTCCATAGAAAGATCTTGGATGTTCGTAGAATTTTTTTTGTTTTCCATGTTTCGTTCCCCAACACTTTGTATCTTTACTCTTTCTGCATTTACTTTTTAGCAAGATTAGAGAATAAGGTTTATTTTCAATAAGGTTGAACTATAAATTTTTCCTCTTGAATGAGGAATGATCCTTTCCAAGAAGCATATGCATATCTTGATGTGTGAGATCGTTGCTTTTGTCTGTGAGCATGCTTGATGGTTGTTGTGATCCAAATAGTAGCACATGTTTACTTGCGTGATGATTATAAGTCCCCCACATCTTAGTTGTGCAAATTTTTGAATAAAACAACTATATATACTAGCTCGTTGAAGGGGTTCAACTTACATAAGGGCAAGCAAAGAAATTAATGCTCTTCTAAAATTTAAGTAGTACATTGGGAAATGAAGTCTCTCTTAGAAATAAGGTTGGCTTGCACATAAGGTTAATGAGCCTTCAGTATGATTCCATGACGAGAGACCGAACCTTTTTTTATAAAAGATCTCTACAAGAAAAATAAGGATAAGAAAACACTGATTGCCCGGTTGAAACAACAATGAGCTAGGATATAAAGTTGTTACTTGTCCTTAATGAAATTAAATGACAAGGTGTGGATGCCTACATGATCATTACCAAGGTAGGTATGAGTTATTGTTTGTCACGTATACTCATCAACAAACGTTCCTTTCGGAAGTAATTGACTCATACCTTTTGATATCTGTACCTTATAAACACAAGATTGACCTTGTTCTTTACAAGCCACGCTACTTGCTCGGTGTCGATGTCAAAACCGGCACACCTCATGTAGGGGGGCCCGAGTTATGAGATCGGATCGATGGGTAATAGGAGACAAGGGACATATGGTATTTACCCAGGTTCAGGCCCTCTCTATGGAGGTACAACCCTACGTCCTGCTCTTCTTGTATTATTGGTGTAATGTGTACAGAGTTGATCTACCTCAAGATCGTATGTTTGTGGTCTAAACCCTAGGGGTGATGATGAATGTGTATGGGTATGTCGTAATGATCTATCTACTAGCCTGGCCTTGGCTTATATAATGCACCGGAGGCCTAGGATAACAAGAGTCCTAGTCAGCTACGTCGGTGGAGAGGAGTCTTTGTATTGATTACCAAGTCTTGTAGAGTCTTCCTCGTATATGTCATGGGCTGCCCGAAGTGGCCCATTAGTGAACTTCCATGGGGGTTCTCAGCCCGGCCCTCTGGCCGGGAGATGACATGGTGAGTTCCCCCTAGTCCAGGATATCGTCATAGCCCCCTGAACCAGTTTTCATGTTGGGGACACTCCTCGATTCATTTGAACTATTCTTCATCTTCGGTCGTCAGTCTTGAAAGCTGGTTCAACTAATCCTCCCATCTTCGAACTTGAGAATCGTCGAGGTGAATTCGAAGAGTTCACACGTCGGGTATCCGAGGAGCCCCTTTAAGTTCCTAGCCTTTATCAATGCCTTGTTATTTTTTACGATGCGCCTCGGGTTCGAGGTTTTTCCCGTGCGACGGCGTCCTCCTGCGTCTGAGCTCCAGCGCCGGAGTGCATCTGAGGTGTCCTTTTGCAGCCGAGCTCCAACACCGATATGTATTCGAGGTGTCATGAATTACCTCATTCTTGAAATACTTGAAGGAATTCAGCCGAGCTTAATGTCATAAAAGCCCTCTACGGAGCCAGCCACTTGGATCTGAGCTTTACGCCGGACTTCTTCCAAGGTGGTGTACCACCTGGCCTTGGGCCGATTCTTTACGGAATGTTTCCGATTGGTGCAATTTATTCTCTGCTGAGATGTATAGCCAGTAGCATTCAAGGTGCGTGCTGGGCTAAAATCCGGGATGCACCTAAAGATCGACCAGGTGTGCAGTAGCACCCGAGACTCGGGTTGGGTGCGGCCGACCAACCTGAGGATCGTAATCTCCTCGGAAACTATTTTGCACTTAAATTTTCGGCATTGCACTACTAGGGAAAAGCCTATAGGTGGAGATTTAGCAGTAGCGCATGCCAGGAAAACTCGCTACTGCTACATAGCAGTAGCGAGGAACAGTAAAACGCGCTACAGTTCCGGACTTATCAGTAGCGCGGCATAGTAAAACGCGTTGCCGGTATGGTTACCCACCCGACCATCCGGAGTAGTAGCACGCATCGTGGAAGCATGCAACTGCTATTTAGTTTAGCAGTAGCGCATTTTGGAAAGACACGCTGCAAGTACGGTCGCGCTGTGCCACCCGATCGGCCCCGTTTAGCGGCAACGCGGCTTTAATAAACGCGCTACTGCTAATAGTGATAGTAGTTGCGCGGTTTGCAGAAGCTCGCTACTGCTAAGGCGCACAACCACCACCTTCACTTCCTCTCCCCCCTTCCTCTCTCCCTCAATTTCTCTCTCACTTTCTTCTCCCCCATTACTACTACCTCAGATTTGTTCTCTCTTCCTTCTCCTACCTCTCTTCTCTCTACTTTAATGCCCCCTCCACCATCTCCATTAATGCACCCACCTAGATCTATCCTCCCTCCACTTTAATTCTTCCCACTTTTCTCTCCTCCCTCCACTAGTTAGAGGTAGCCATGCATCTCCTTCCCCTACTAGGTAGATCTATCCATTTAGTAAGTGGAACCTATCAACTCCACAACTAGATCTCTATTCCTTAATGAAGTAAAGTCATCATCTAGTCACCGTGTTTCTGTCTCGAGATAGCTAGGTGAGTAAAAAATTGTGCTTTGGAAGAATTAATGGAAAATATGTGTGCGATATGACCTATACTAATGGCGGCGGAGAGTTCACGCCTATATGTGTATTTGCCGAATTGTGTGTGACATGAGAGTTGCTTATGTTTTGCCGAAATGTCGATTTATTTCCGTTTCGGCGAATTTCGGGCAAACTCTATATGTCCTTTTTTAGGGAAGGTCATGCCGAATTTTTGTATGACTTTGATGCATGCATGCATGGATGCATATATAATCCTTTTAATTATACCGCGCAGGCGATCATGAAGGTCACTGGAACGATGCTGGAAAGATGGTTCCGATCCGCTGTGCACGACATGTATGAAAATAACCGGAAGGAGATTTTATGTCTGTGTCGAAGATGCAAAGGAGGAGTCTTGCATGACCTCTTTAAGGCAGGCCGTTTGAATGCGCACCTGCTCATGACTGGTTTCATGGATGGCTATACTCAGTGGATAAGTGAAGATGATGACATCGATGGGGCAGCCAATGAGGACATTGGACCTAACGAAGAGATGATCGATAATGGCAGTAGAGAAGAGGACGGACATGGCGGCGGAGAAGAGGCCGGACATGGCGGCGAAGAAGAGGCTCGACATGGCGGTGGAGAAGAGGCCGGACATGGCGACGATGTACATGGCAGCGGAGAAGAGGCCGGACATGACGCCATGGACATGCCGCACCATTCTTCGCTACTAAGTTCAATCCTACATGACCATCATGTTCGAGACCCGCTTCGCAAGAAGATGACTAGCGACATCACTGCTTCTAGATCTAGAGTGGAGTCCAAGCTGGAGCAACTGGAGGTAGACTCGAAGACTCCATTGTATGGTGGTTGCGATCCAGAGGTGACCCACTTGAGTTTCACGCTCGAACTTCTAAAGACGAATGCTAAAACCAAATGGACGGATAGAAGCCTCGATGAGCTTCTCAAGTATCTAAAGAAGGTTCTCCCCGCAGGGAACCTGTGTCCTACTAGTGTCGATGAGGCCAAGAAAATCGTGTGCCCTCTTGATCTGCCGCACATTAGATACCACGCATGCATCAACGATTGCATCATTTATCGGAAGGAGCATGTGGAAAAAACCAACTGTCTTGTGTGCAATGCTTGTCGATACAAGAAGGCCGGAAGGAAATGTCCTCAGAAAGTTGTATGGTACTTACCGATCACTCCCCATCTGCAATGTTATTTCGTAGATCCTAAGGAAGCAAAGCTCATGTGTTGGCACGCGGAGAGGGTGAATCCCGATGATGGAGATGATCCGAAACTGAGACATCTCGCGGATGCAAGCTAGTGGAGAGTGTTCAACGCCGAATATGCATATTTCGCAGCAGATCCAAGGAACATCGTGCTTGGCATGAGTCCCGATGGCATGAATCCGTTTAGCAACCAGAACAACAACCATATATAGCACATGGTCCATGTTTGTATGGATGTACAATCTCCCCCCTGGTTGTGCATGAAGTCAAAGTACATACACATGAGCATGCTGATTCAAGGGCCAAAACTACCGGGAAATAATATTAATCTTTATCTGGGGCTACTGAAAGAGGAGTTAGACATGTTATGGAAAACACCGGTCAAGACATGGGACGCCAGCAAAGGAGAGTATTTCTATATGAGAGCCGCTCTAATGACGACGGTGCATGACTATCTCGGTTACAGATATGTCGCAGGACAGGTGTGCCATGGATATTGTGGATGCACCCGGTGCATGGATGATACAACGTCTCAGCAGCTAACGTCAGTGAAAGATGGCGGGTCTGGGAAAATCGTGTACATGGGGCATCGAAGATGGCTCGAGAAGGATGGCCCGTGGAGAAACTGTGGAGATCTATCCAATGGTGAGGCTGAGCATCGAGGACCTCCACGTAAGAGGAGCGGCGCCGAAATCTATGAGTTGTTGAAAAACTGGGAAGAGTGCCCCGCGCCAGGAAAGATGAAAAAAGCGCCGGAGCCGCTGTTGAAGGTATGGAAAACAAGGTCAGTTTTCTGGGACTTGGAGTATTGGCCCAAACTCGACACTGATGAACTTGCCGGACAAGACCAAGGATGGGCCGAAGGCAAGAAAAGACTTGGAAAATTTGGAAATCAGGGAAGATCTACACATGCCCCATATAAAGTCGTCGGAGGACACGGAGACGAAGACGGAGGTGGGGGGACAGGGGCAAAAAAGTCAACAAGAAGGAAGAGAAATATTGCCCCCCTTCTTGCTTCACCTTAAGTCCGAAGGAGCTGGATCAATTCTTCAAGTTCCTTACTGGAATCAAAGTTATTTACGGTTACTGTGGGAAGATAAGCTAATTTCTAGACACGAAGAAGAAAAGGTTCAGCGGGATGAAGTCTCATGACTTTCACGTGACGATGAAGCAGATACTACCTGTTGCCATTAGAGGGATAATGGACCAGCACGTCCGTGACACGCTTACTAGTCTCTGGAACTTTTTCGACATTATCTCTTGAAAGTCGATCAGTGTGAAGCAACTCCGAAGGCTGCAGGAAGAGATCGTTGTCATACTAAATGAGCTTGAGATGTACTTCCTGCCCACGTTCTTTGACGTCATGGTGCATCTGTGTGTCCACATTGTGGATGACATCATTGACCTCGGGCCTACATTCCTGCACAGCATGATGCCTTTCGAGAGGATGAATGGGCTCATCAAAGGATTCGTTCGTAACATGTCCCATCTGGATGTAAGCATCGTCCAGGGCTTTTTGACCAAAGAGTGCATCTCCTTCTGCGAGAATTATCTAAGCGTCGCCGGAGACCCTGTTGTTGGTTTGCCCGTAAAGAAGCACCTTGGGAGGCTCGGAGTTGAAGGTCACACCAATGACCGGAGGGAAATGCATGTGGACCATTCGGGTCGACGCAAAGACTTTGACATAGCAAACTTAGTAGTGTTACGGCACGTAAACATGGTAGATCCTTTCGTGACACTGCACAAAGAAACCATCGCAAAGAAATACCGTGACCAGGGGCTGGGCAAGACGGATGCCGAAGTTATTAGAGAGCACAACCTCCCTTTCTTGCCTTGGTTCAAGCAACATGTTCTTGCTAATCCCCCGAAAGAGGGCTCTACTAATGGATTGCTCATATACGCCTTAGCACATGGCCCCTAGCCCAACCTCGCGACCTATCAGGCATACGATATCAACGAATCACATTCTACACGGAGGCTAAAGATTTAACGAGTGAGTACCATAACTCAGGGATGACCATGGAATGCATGACCGGCAACAACGGCGCAACTCAAAGATTCTATGGATGAGTCAAAGAGATATGGGAGCTTGACTACTCTAGATTGCAAAGTGCGACGATGTTTCATGTCAGATGGGCTAAGTCCGCCCAAAGAGAAAACCGGGTTTTCACTACCATGTCCATACCCGACGCCAACAGCGCTACCGTGAACGTCACCGCCAAAAATGAGCCATGGGTACATGCTAAGCACGTGACACAATGCATCTTCCTAACCGACCCGACAAATAAGAGACATGTCGTCGTGAGGAGAGTGTCGGTGTCAAAACCGGCGGATCTCGGGTAGGGGGTCCCGAGCTGTGAGATTAGGATCGATGGGTAACAGGAGACTAAGGAGACGATGTTTACCCAGGTTCGGGCCCTCCTATGGAGGTAAAACCCTACGTCCTACTTGGTTGTATTGATGTGTATAAATATTACAGAGTCGATCTACCTCGAGATCAAGTAGCCAAAACCCTAGATGAGCTTCTCTGCCCTCTACACTCTAAACCCCCTGGTTTATATAGACACCGGGGGTACCTAGGGTTTTACACATGATAAGTCTCCAACCGGAAGTAAAGACGCCGATCCTCTCATCTTGACTTGGAGTGCACACCGCATCTTCGGAGGTTTCCTTCTAGAATACGGGGTCGCCGCACACACCGGCCCTCCCTGTGATAACCGGAGAGCGGCCCACCAAGCCGGCCTATGAGAGATAGGCCGGCGGCCCGAGGAACCCTTAGTCCAGGACTCCCTCAGTAGCCCCCGAACTAGCCTCCACCGCCAGGGGTCATGACACTAGCAGCTTCGAGCGATCGGAATCTCCGGCTTGCGGGGTGAGTTCTTTTTTCCCCTTTATGATCGGCTGGCTCTAGCCCGGCCGCCGATGATATTTAGTTATCTGAACATGTAGTTATCCGGATGCCATAAGTTGTTTAACCTCGAAGACCAAACGTCAAAGTGTGAACAGTATTTCCTGACAACCTTTCTGACGAAGGGTCGTGGCCCGTCACGGCCGCTGAGCCAGTTACCAAAGCTCGATTAGCGGTTCGAGGCCGTTTCTCCATTGACACGTCTTATCAACGTGTAGATCGTGTCCCGTTTATCATGGGATATACTCAATGTTCCGGGTTATCCCACGCGCGCATAACGGCACAATTGTTTCGGGAAGCGGCGAGGCCTGCGGCGCAGTTAGAGGGAGGCTCTTGGTATTACAGCACCCCATAAAAAGGGAGAAAACCCTCAAGACCTATTCACGTTCCAAATCCGCGCCCTCCGCCTCCTCAATCTTTCCAAGATCCAAGAGTCCAGATCCAGCTCTTCCTCAATCTCCTCTCCGAGCTCGGCCATGGCTGGTTCCGGCTCCATGGGCAAGTGGGAGGTTTCCACCGTCACCGACAACGACATCCAAGAGCTCAAGCGTGCCGGCTACCTCTCTGCCGACATCGTCCACCGCGCCCCAGAGGCGAATCAGGTGGTGCCTACAATGAAGCTGGGCGAGAGGGTGGTGTTCGTCCCCCATTTCATCCGGGGACTGGGCTTTCCGCTCCACCCCTTCGTCAGGGGCCTCATGTTCTTTTATGGACTGGACTTCCACGACCTCCCCCCGAACTCCTTCATGCACATCTCGGCGTTCATCACCGTCTGTGAAGCTTTCTTGAGGGTACAGCCGCACTTTGGCCTGTGGCTCAAAGTATTCAATGTCAAGCCGAAGACAGTTGCGGGCGCGCACGCAGATTGTGGAGGGGCAGTGATTAGTAAGCTCCCCCGTGTTGAGTGGCCGGACAGCACCTTCATCGACACGGTCAAGATCTGGCAGAAGGAATGGTTCTACATCACCGAACCAAGGAGCGCGGACTAGGCGGCACCTGCCGAGTTCAGATCCGGATCCCCGCGAGGCTAACCTCGTGGCTCAAGAAAGGCCTTGACTGGGGGTCGGCCGCGGAGGTAAGATCACTGCAGAAGTGCATCTCCTCGATGATCGAGGCCAAAATCGAGCTGGCCAACGTGGTCCAGGTCATGCTCCGCCGCCGTATCCTCCCCTGCCAGCATCGGTCCTCCCCAATGTGGGCTCACCAGCTCGGGGACCCGGCCACCGTGCGTCGCTTCTTCCGCACTACCCACGAGAAATTGTGGAAGGCGTTGTTCAAGCCCCAGAAGAACTGGCCGGCCGAGGAGGAGGACACCGGTTTTGACGCCAAAACTCCTGCTACCAAGGTATGACAAAACTTTTAACTCTCCGGTTCTATTTTTTGACAAAAACCTGAACCCCCTCTCCCTCATCTTCACAGAAATGGCTGAACAAGGCTGTGCAAATCGACTGTCCGGCCCCGCAGCCCGAAGACCCTCGATCGGATCTGTTGGCGGAGATGCTCGTCGTGGCGCCGTATTCGGCGCCAGAGAAGAAGGAGAAGAAGAAGAAAGGAGAGAAGAAGGAGGCCCGAGAGGGTCTCCGTCCAAGGGGTCTTCCGGACTCTAAGTCCGAGGAAACCCACGCTTCTTCTACTCACGAGGAAGAGCACGAGGACGAGGGGGAGTGCGGCTCCCCCCTCACAAGGAAAAGGGCGGCGTCAGCGGATGCTGCGGAGGATCTACCTCCTCCGGCCCCGAAGAGGACATGCCGGACAAAGGTAGTCCTGGCCGATGACAAATCGGACTCCGATAAGGAGCCTGAGTCTTTTGAGAGGGTTCCCCAAAGGAACCCAAGGGCTAAGCCCCCAGCCCAGAGGTATGAATCCGAAGACCCTCTAGATTACTTATATAGAGCTTTTGATGCCTAACGGACGAGCGTCTTTTCAATTTGCAGCCCCCCATGCGATCTCCCCACCGATCAAGTTTCAGACGGGGAGTCCCCGCCCGCCGAACTGGCGGAAAGTGGGACTGCGTCACACCCTACGCCTCCAAAGAGACTGCGGAGGTGTTATCTCGCCGGGCTCCTTCTGAGCCGAACACCGGCGGCGGGGGTGACGACGTTATGGCTGAGGTTAATACCTCGGCCGCCGAAGATCAGGAGAAGGAAACTCCCCTGGCAACTTAAGAGGGGGAACGGCGTTCGGCCCAGCCCCCTCCGAGGACATCTCCGGAGCGCTCTACGCCTCCGGAGGTGCCAGCCCGATCCCCGACCGGAGGGAGGGTTGGCAGGTCAACACCGGTGCCGCCCATGACTAGGTGGCCGGCCAAGATGGAGGAAGCTTTAGCCGGCTCCTCCATTGCCGAAGATCACCGCGCCCTTATGGGTGCGGTTTTGCAAGGCATTCAGTCCGTTGATAGCGGACTGAAAGAGGCCTTCAGTGGTCTTTTGACCGGCTTCAAGGTGAGCCACGTAATACTCTTATTTCCCGAAAAAGTTTAATTTTCCTAATTTATGCTGTCCTTATAAGTGTAGTAGCCCCCGAGCCCTGGGTGAGTTTGAAAACCCCACCCGGGGGTCAAATGCCAAAAAATTAGAAACGATGCTCAAGGCACCCTTTGACCTTTACTACTCTGAGAGCTCCGAGGAGTACTTAGAAGAGGGTCTCAATCCGATAGCTCGGGAGTTTTAATGCACATAAGTTGTTTTTGTAGGCCTCCTCATCGGCGGCGGCCTCCAACGCAGTGGAGCTTGCCGAGCTAAACTGGAAGCTCAAGAGCTCCGATGAGGAGCTCGATCGCCTGAACAAGAGGTTTGATGAGACTCAATGTGAGTTCGAATTGTACCATTCGGTCTACCGTCTATCCTCATTGATTGAGGTATTCGGATTGTTATTCCTAAGTGTTATTTTGCTCATTGTTACCACAGCCGTGGCCACGGAGGTCGAGAACCTCAAGGCCGAGTTGGCAAAGGCAAGGCAGGAGGCCGCGGATGAGAAGGCGGCGGCCGAACAAGCGGCGGCCGACATATCCGCGTTGAAGGCCGTGAGCGACATGCACGAGGCCCGGGTGATGGAGGTGCAGCTGGAGCTCAAGGATGCCAGCACGAAGTGCGAGGCCCTTGAGCAAAAGAACGAGGACCAGACCACCGAACTATCCTCGCTGAAGTCCGAACTCAAATCGGAGCGAGTTGATAAGTGGTTCTTTGAACAAGAACTCCGCCAAGTCAGGGCGATCACAGATGGTAAGCCGTACTTGCTGCAGTGTGCCTTTGGTGGTAACAGGTTTGCATTGCTCACCCGAGTGTGGCGTTCCTTAGGTGCCTTTACAGACCTTCCAAGGAGTGCAGCGGACGCGAACAGATACTTCGCCTCTCGGGCTGGGGATGTTGAGCGTCGGCTGTTCTGGGCACAATTTCAAGCCCCCGAGCATCCTCCCCTCCTAAGCAAGCAGATGAAGCAATTGATGGAGCTGCATAGGATGGCGGAGCCGGCCATGAGGGACCTCTGCATCCGGCTGTTGCCTGCAGAGCCGTTGCCGAGCAGTTACTTTGGCTTGGTGCAGAAACTGTGCGACGCTGCGTCTCGGATTGACGCTATAAAGCGTTCGACATGCATCGAGGGAGCTCGGATGGCCTTTGCAAGGACAATGGTACACTGGCCAAAGATCAAGCCAACCGAGATGGCCACTGCGCCTCCGCCCCCTAGAAAGGAGCATAGGCCCCCCGAGAAATACTTTGCCACCGTGATGGATGGTGCTCGGGCGATAGAAGCTCAATGCCCTAAGGATGTATTTTATGAGTGAATGTTGTGTCATGTATCCGATGACTGTTCCGCTTTCTGATGCGGTTGCATGGTTTATCATGTCTTTAAGCTTTGTATTATTTTGACTCCTGTGTGGCCGTTTTATTTGAAAGTTGCGAGTCGTCGGCTTCAGCCCCCATGTAGATACTACGCGAGGTGTTTCTACTGCCGCACTGTGACCCTTAGCCGATGTATCGGTGCCCGAAGGTGGTAGTGCGAGGGGAAGAAGGCAATCGGACTATGATGCTTTAGTGCTTTCACTTAGCTGTAGGAGCTTGACTGCGGGGGGCTGATGACGAGCCCCCGGTGTTTTGTGATATTCGGATAAACCGAGGTTGAAACCAGCATCACATGGTTTGTAATAGTACAAACCCCTCGTATAACACGGAATAACCTCTATCGATTTTTAGTTTGACACTTATACTCAGATTGCAGACCGGTTCTCGCTTATTATGACAGTCAGTTTTTGGCTTTCTCCACTAAGGCACTTGACCAGGCGAGCTGGAAGCACAATTGCAGTGGTTCTCCCTTTACCCTATTAGCCGAACGAGCGGAACGTAAGAGGGCAAACACAGGAGCCGGGCAACCCAACCATTGACCCAAGACATAATTCGGAACCGATTCATATAAAGCAAGATCCGAAACACCGAACACGTAAACAATAGTGTCGGGGCGATGCTTGGAGCGATTGTGATAATGAAGCCCCCGGTCTATTAGCCGGTCGCATCGTAATATGTACCGAACAGCTGTGCTATCGGCGTTGGTGAGTAAAGAACAGGGTATATGACATAAAATACAGCGAGGAGGCCGTAAAGGATGGTCTTTATTTCTGATGAATTCTTATAACTCAAACTGTGGAAGTAACTGTTACAGGTATTTTTGAAATGCAAAATAAAATTTACAAAGGAGAAGTTTTACCCAGGGTCTTCGATGGGTGTCTTGACGTCCTCAATGTGCCCTGTCGCCTGTCTGCTCCTTTGCTCCCTAGGGGGTTGCGTTCCTTTAAAGGTGATTGCTATCGGCGAGCGGACCTTGGGAAGAAGATCTTGAGAAGTCACCGCAGTGTGGATGAGCTTTACGCTTGGTAGGTCCTAGATAGTACATGTGGTTTGTCCGAAGACATGTGTTGGCAGTAGTTCGGTCCAGCCGAACACTTTGCCTTTCATAGTGGGTCCCCACAGCAGCCCATGGTATTTTGAGCGCGAAGTTGTGCCTTCTTGGCACATATTTTGCGGGAAGTAGGGCTGTGCTGTGGGGCGCGTATCCCTATTTTTGTTGGGCGGATGATGATTCCGGGAGTTCGGGTTGAGACCGAGCTCGCTTACCATCATGGCGTGCCTTTATGGCTGATTTGGACATCGGCCTATCATCTCCGTGCTAGAATTCAGCTGCCAGGGCCGCTGTGTGTTCCTCAGTTCGGAGAGAGCGCTCTGTGTTGCCGTTGACAGTAATAACCCCCTTGGCCCGGGCATCTTAAGCTTTAGGTACGCGTAGTGGGGGACGGCATTAAAGCGAGCGAACGCCGTGCGGCCAAGTAGGGTGTGATAACCGCTGCGAAAAGGGACAATGTCGAAGATCAAGTCTTCGCTACGGAAGTTGTCAGGCGAGCCGAACACTACTTCCAGATTCACGGTGCCCGAGCAGCGGGCTTCGATGCCTGGGATCACTCCTTTAAAGGTAGTGTTGCTGGGTTTGATCCTTGATGGATATATACCCATCTTTTTCACCGTGTCTGAGTAAATCAGATTGAGGCTACTTCCTCCGTCCATGAGGACTCTAGTGAGGTGATACCCATCGATAATGGGGTCTAGGACGAGGGATGCGAACCTCCGTGACGGATACTAGTCGGATGATCCCGCCGATCAAAGGTGATCGGGCAAGCTGACCATGGGTTATACTTCGGGGCTACGGGCTCTACGGCGTAGACCTCCCGAAGGGCGCGCTTCCTTTCCTTTTTTGGTATGTGAGTGGCATATATCATGTTCACAGTTTTTACCTCTGGAGGAAACTGCTTTTGTCCTCCATTGCTAGGACCGCGGGGCTCGTCATCGTCCTTGCTGCGTGGGCTCTTGCCTTGCTCCTCGGTTGCGAGTTTGCCGGCTTGTTTGAATACCCAACAATTACGGTTGGTGTGGTTAGCAGGCTTGTTGTGGGTGACGTGGATCTGGCATGGCCTATCCATGATTTGGTCCAGCGTGGTAGGTCCGTCCCTATTACCTTTAGAAGGTTTCTTCCGCTCTCCGGATTTTGGGTTGCGGAAACTGGCATTGACGGCCATGTCCTCCGCATCGCTGTTATTGTGCCGGCATTTGTTTTTGTTACGTCGTGGTTTCCCGTTTCCATCCCAGACTTCTGGGGTGCCGGGGTCTTCGGGGTTATGGCTTCGTTGAGCTAGCCAGTTATCCTCACCCGCGCAAAAGCGGGTCATAAGTGAAGTAAGGGTAGACATTGTCCTCGACCTATCCTGGCCGAGCTGACGAGCTAGCCACTCGTCCCGGATATTGTGTCTGAAGGAGGCTATTGCCTCGGCGTCCGAGCAGTCGACGATCTGGTTTTTCTTGGTCAAACCGGTTCCAAAATTGCCGAGCCGATTCGCCTGCTTTCTGAACAACATTGCTCAAGTCGGAGGAGTCCGGTGGCCGGACATAAGTGCCCTGGAAATTAGATCGGAAGGCATCCTCGAGCTCTTCCCAGCTCCCGATAGAATTCTCGGGGAGGCTGTTTAACCAGTGCCGAGCTGCCCCCTTATGTTTTAGGGGCAGATATTTGATGGCGTTGAGATCATCTCCTCGTGCCATATGAATGCGGAGGAGGAAGTCCTCAATCCGCACGGCTGGGTCTATTGTCTCGTCGTATTGTTCTATGTTAACGGGTTTAAACCCTTCACGGAACTGATGCTGCATCACCTCATCTGTGAAGCACAGTGGGTGGGCAGCGCCTCTGACCCGAGCTATGTCATGCCTATGATCGGCAGTAGGTCGGGCCCGGTATTGTTCCCGACCTCTGTCGTTGCGGTCGAGCCAAGGCCGATGCCTGTCCCGTCTAGCGGGGGGGGGTACCCTCTAGATCCGTAGATGGATCTTGTGCGGCCTGCTCTATAATCCAGGTCCTATCGCAAGTCATGCCTGTCTTCGGGCCCTGCTGGCTCCTTTCCTCTCCTGCGGGGTACCGCATGTCTGTACTCGGCCTCGCCGACCGTTCTATCCCGTCCTCGTGGAGGGCGGTCTGGCTGGTCGTGCGGAGCATTCCTGGGAGGTGATGTTTCAAGGGCCTCATCATCGAATTGTGACAGCAGCCGCCGGCGTGGGTAGCTCTTTTGTTGGTCCGGTAGGTCAGAACCGTACCCCTCTTCGGCTGCCAAAACCCTCGTCCATCTATCATTGAGGGTGTCTTGTTCGGATCTGAGCTGCTGTTGTTTTGCCTTCAGGCTTCGGGCGGTGGCTAAGAGCTGCCGCCTAAACAGTTCCTGATCCGCAGGGTTTTCGGGGACGGTGAAGTCTTCGGTTCCCAGGATGTCTTCCTCCTCGACAGGGGGAAGGTAGTTGTCGTCCTCGGAATCATTAGGATCATCGGTGTCGCGCTGATCTTCGGGCCTTTCCTGGTCTTCCAGTGGCTGTTCGGGGACTTCAGGGTCGCCGAGGTCTTCCGAGGTGTCATTTTCCCCGGTGCCTGCAATGGCTTCCCTTCCCTTGTTTGTCTTAGATCGTTTGTGCTATTTCCGGCGCTTTGACGACGCCTCACCGGATTTATCGCCACTCTTTTTAGGGGTGCGATCGCCCTTATCATCGAGGGTGTCTACCATGTGGACGTCGTAGGTGGAGGTGGCAGTCCATCGCCCAGTGTTGACAGGGGCAGGGGCGCCGTCCTCTTCATCCATGTCTTCTGCCTCCTCGGAGGCGTAGTCCAGCATATCGGTTAAGTCTTCGATAGTGGCTACCAAGTGGGTGGTGGGTGGGTTGAAAAATTCCCAATGACCCGCCTCCAGACCGATCTGAGCCTGGGTCGAGGTCGGGTCGTTGCTATCGAGTTACAGAAATGCGTAGTGTGTTTTACAAAAACGCGTTGCTGCTATCGAGTTAGCTATAGCACGTTTTATCAAAACACGCTAGTGCCATCGAGTTAGCTATAGCGCGTTATATGAAAATGCACTACTCCTATTACTAACTTAACGTACCACCCGTTCCCTTTTCTCTCCATTCCCCTCTCTCTCGAGCGCCCTCCTTCTCCCTCTCTCTCGAGCACCCTCTCTCCCTCTCCCTCTCATCGCCGTTGCCGTCGTAGCCCCTCCCCGCCGAGCCCTCTTCCCCGAGCCCCTCCTTGCCACCGGAGCACGGTCCGCCGCCACCCGAGTCCGCCCCTCCTCGTTGTCGCCGCCTCTCCCTCCGGTGAGCATCCTCTCTCTACCCTCCCCCTCTCTTCTCTTGTTCTAGGGTTCTAGGGTTCAAATGGCATAAATAGGGTTAGGTAAATTATTGAATTAGGGTTTAGGTTAAATATTGAATTAGGGTTAGGTTAATTATTGAATTAGGGTTAGGTTAATTATTGAATTAGGGTTAATAGAATTAGGATTAGGTTAATTATTGAATTAGGGTTTAGGTTAATTAGGGTCACAAGAATTAGGGTCACTAGAATTAGGGTTTAGCTTAATTATTGAATTAAGTTTTAGGTTAATTGGGGTTAACAAAATTTGTGTTTAGGTTAATTAGGGTTTTGGATAATCATTAGTAGTTAAAATAATTAGGGTTTCATTAGTAGTTAACTGAATTTGGTTATATATATATCTTGGCTTATATATTTATTGAAATTCTAAGAAGATGGAGGCCAGTGAGAGCTTGATTATTTTCTGGAATTTGTCAAAGCTATATCTTGGTTTATATTGTTTGCAGGGAATTGAGTGGCCTATGTTTTGCTGGAATGTTGATTCATTTCCGTTCCGGCAAATTTCAGGCGCTTGATATGTCCACTTTTTAGCAAAGGTCATGCCGAAATTTCCCGTGAATTTCGGCATGACTTGTGCTAGAAAGTAGGACATATCGAGTGCCCGAGAATTGCCGGGACGGGAATGAAATGGCATTCCGGCAAAACATAGGCCTTTTTTATGTCATTAATTATTTCTTTTATTATAGTCTGAGAGTTAAATGAGCAAACTAAACCGTACGTAGGAAACATGTCGAACAATGACGAAGCCGGAGCTTCTAATCATCATGAGGTTGACGATCCCTTATAGCATGAACATGATTACCTCGACTTTTTGTGTAGTAAGGACCGTCATGTCACAGCGGACGGTGACACCGCCGACCCCGACACCGACCGACACCACCACCGGCGCCGACACCGGGGCCGAAGCGCCGGGGCCAAAGCCAAAGAGTACGAGGACACGGAAACCTAACAAGCTCGGCACCAGCAGACTGGTGGTCCCGGCGATCCATCCCGGCAAATTTGAGGCAATAGAGCCGGAGGAAGCTCGCAAGAACTATGGCAACCAACTCGGATGCATCCTACGGGATGTTGCTAACATCAATGCCACAGACTTAAGGGCTGAACCAAAAAATATGGAGTACCTCCTCCTAAATAAGTTGCACCAGAGATACCTTTTCCCTGGACGGGATGAAGAGAAACTTCTGTGGGAAGATCCTGCCATGAAGAAGATAAACAACGCCGCCATGGGGAAGTTCAGCGGAGCATTTTCCACCTGGAAAACTCGAGTGAAACGATCAATTGACAAGAAAGAACCCTACTCTAAGATTTTTGAGGAAAATGCCACACTTTCGGAAGAGGACTACGAAAAATTCAAGGAAAGTTGCGCTACCGAAGATGCCAAGCGTATGTCCAAGAAATTCAAGGGGCTTCAGCAAAGAAACACAGGGAACCACTGAGGGAATCCTGGACTAAGGGGTCCTCGGGCCGCCGGCCTATCTCTCATAGGCCGGCTTGGTGGGCCGCTCTCCGGTTATCACAGGGAGGGCCGGGGTGTGCAGCGACCCCGTATTCTAGAAGGAAACCTTTGAAGACGCGGCGTGCACTCCAAGTCAGGATGAGAGGATCGACGTCTTTACTTCCGGCTGGAGACTTATCATGTGTAAAACCCTAGGTACCCCTGGTGTCTATATAAACCGGGGGGTTTAGAGTGTAGAGGGCAGAGAAGCTCATCTAGGGTTTTGGCTACTTGATCTCGAGGTGGATCGACTCTGTAATATTCATACACACCAATACAACCAAGCATGATGTAGGGTTTTACCTCCATAGGAGGGCCCGAACCTGGGTAAACATCGTCTCCTTTGTCTCCTGTTACCCATCAATCCTAATCTCACAGCTCGGGAGCCCCTACCCGAGATCCGCCGGTTTTGACACCGACATTGGTGCTTTCATTGAGAGTTCCGCTCTGGGGTACCAACAGGAATTGATGGCTCGCTTGATCATTAGCGATGAAGTCCGTGCCGGGGGCTCCTTCGCCCACGGACAGATTTTCGTTGTCGGCAGCATCGTGCTGCACGCCGACCCGACCGGCCACCCTGGCTGGATCGGGGGTCTCGCCCCCGATCAGGAGATCAGATTCGGGAACCTAGAGTTCTCCGTTGACTCCCGGGGCGATCTTTCATTCGCTGGGCTCGCAATCTCATCTGACAAGCCCGAAGTCTCCGAAGCCTTAACTTCGGATCTCCTTCTCGACTCCGCCCTCGGGCCTATCCCTGCCGATGATCTGGCTCTTAGTCCGGATCCGGTTACAGTACCTGAGGATCGGGGGTCGGCCCCTGCCGAACACACTCTTCATACGGACACGTTGGAGGTCAACTCCGAAAGTCCTAGGCAGATCGATCCAATCGAGCTCTCGACGATCAACGAGGCGCTGGATCAGATCCTATCAATGAAAATCATAGACGACACGACCTCGACCCAGGCTCAGATCGGTCTGGAGGCGGGTCATTGGGAATTTTTCAACCCACCCACCACCCACGTGGTAGCCACTATCAAAGACTTAACCGATATGCTGGACTACGCCTCCGAGGAGGCAGAAGATATGGATGAAGAGGACGGCGCCCCTTGTCGGTGTCAAAACCGGCGGATCTCGGGTAGGGGGGTCCCGAGCTGTGAGTCTAGGATCGATGGTAACAAAGGGACGAAGGAGACGATGTTTACCTAGGTTCGGGCCCTCCTATGGAGGTAAAACCCTACGTCCTGCTTGATTATATTGATGGTATGAAGGTTACAGAGTTGATCTACCTCGAGATCGACTAGCTAAAACCCTAGATGAGTTTCCCTGTCCTACAATCTAAAACCCTTTGGCTTATATAGGTGCCAAGGGTCATTAGAGTTACACACGGTCGGTTGCCCACCAGAGGGAAAAAACATGTCTAATCTACTATCTTAATCTTGAAAGACACGCCACGACTTCTGAGGTTTCCTCCATAGCGACGAGGCCTTCGATCAATCCCATCCTTAGCGTGCGGCCCATGAGCCCGGCCAATGAGAAATAAGTTGGCAGTCCGAGGACCCCTTAATCCCGGACTCCCTCAATAGCCCCCGGACTAGCCTTCAATGCCGAGGTATATCCGGACAATCTTGAGTGTTGAAGTATTCGGCTTGCGAGGCGAGTCCCTCTATCCCTTCTTCCTCGGCAACCATCCCGTCATCGGAGAATTCTCAAACGTTGAGAATTTGCGGGACCCACTGTAGTAACCTTCAGCGCTTCTCGATCCTTGTGCGCCGAGGGGAGACGAGCGGCCCGGCAGCTTTTTACAAAACTGCCCCTCCCGCAAGGGAGGCACCACTTATTTAAACAAGTCAAATCGTGGTCTGGGTCACATCTTCCTCTTCTTCCCTGTTAGAAAAAACCTCAAGCGAGAGATCACCACAAAAACATGGCGAGCGCCCCCAGCTCTTCCTCGTGTCCTTACGGCTCTCGTCCCGAGGATTGGGCAAGCTGCTCTGTGTCCCTCCTTCGACTGCGTGACCTTGAGACCCAAGGGTATCTTCCTTCCTCGGATCTGGTGGCTACCCGCGCCGGTTTGACTTCTTTCGACAACGAAGCCTTCGCGGAGAACTTCCCCAATCCTAACAAGGGTGAGCGGGTATGCTTTGTGCCTTTCCTCTTACGGGGACTAGGGTTCCCCATTCATCCTTTCCTGAGGGGATTACTGGAGTTCTATGGGATCCAGCTCCATCACCTTACCCCCGGATCTATTCTGCATATCACGGGCTTTGTTGCCCTTTGCGAAATGTTCCTGGGCTGCGAGGCGCACTTCGAATTATGGAGGAAGTACTTCTGCCTCATCCCCCGAACTCGGGGTGAGACAATTCGGGAAGTTGGAGGAGCCGAAGTATGCCGTATAGCCGGGACAGGGTATCCGGTAGGGACACCGAAGAAGGAGTCCGAAGAATGGTCTTCGGAATGGTTCTATATTGAGGACGTCCCCCTATTCGATCCAGCTCGGAGGGGTTTGCCCGAATACTCTGACGCCCCTTTGAAGAAAAGGTACAATTGGCGACCGAAGAGTTCATCCCAAGAGGACGGAGCTGAAGTTCAACGCTTGGCCACCCACATAAGGATACTTGCTCATCACAAGCTGACCATGATTCACGTGATGGCTGCCGCCATCACCCGATGCATCCAGCCTCTTAACCAAAGGATACATCCTTTGTGGCGTTACAACGGAACAAGTGACACCACTCGCTCCCGACGGCTGGGGCCTGCCAACCAAGAGGCATTGGAAGCCGCACTTGCCAACCTGTACAAAGGAGAAAAAGAAGATTTCATTCGGCTTCCGGCTAAGGAGGGCTACTCAAGTTACAACCCCATCGAATGGGTAAGCCTATCGATTTTGCGACATGAGTTCGGGTTTTTTTATTTGCCCTTTTTGACCAAAGCTTTTGATCTGCACAAACAGGAATGGAGGAGCTTTGTTGAGACAGTCAACTGTCCGGCCCCCCAACCAGAGAACTACTCTCGTGAGGACAATCCAGGATTCCATGAAGACCCGGAGCTGTCAATGGAGTACGAAGACGGGGTCTTTTACCAAGAAGGCCTTGATCGATCCAAGGTGGCTATCATAGCCGATCACCCCGGATCACTCCCTTCCTCCACTACAGACAAGAAGAAAAATTCTTCCCGTAAAAGACAAGCGTCCTCCGTCGACCCAAATATGCCGGTTTCCACTCCCAAGCGTCGTCGGTCCTCGCGACGAACGTCGGCCACAACAGCAATGCCCGGACCAGGCACCAACAGGAGTTCTTCATGTGAGCCGGTCGTGGAGACGGCGTCGAACACTCGTTCAGCCGAAAGGTACTTCGTTCAGCCGCTTAATTTATTGTCATTATGATCGATAGGATCTTATAGAAGATCTTATGTCAAAATACTCAGGGAGCGAGTACAACCATCTTCTGCCGAAGACGTTGCCGGGATGCCCGGCAATACTCGTGAATCAAGATCTTCTGCTCATGCTGAACCTGCCGCGGAGGCCCCTGTGGTCAATCCGGCCCCTGAAGATTCCGGGGACACGCTATCAGTCACTAAATCTGAAGTAGAGAGCGTGATGAACCACCGGCGGCGACGAGAAACCCTGCGCCACCCGGCGTTTTCCGAACAAGAGTTCAATGCTCTATGCTCGGCAGACGCACACATCGGAGCTGCCCGAGCTGGGCTCGGGGAAGCCGTGAAACTGATATCATCCAGCCTGAAGGTGAGTGATTGATTTTAAGAATCCGGACATATATGTAAACCAAGTAGCCCCCGAGCCTTGAATTGGTCGGGACGACCGAGTTAAGGATCCGCATATTGTGTTATGGATGATGCAGGCCTCAAGGCAGCAGAACGAGCAATTGTCCAATGAATTGGAAGCGAGCCGAACACAGGTGGAAGCTGTGAAGGCCGAACTTGAACAAGTGAAGAAGTTTACCCGGGAGGCGCATGGTGAGTATATCTATTCTGCTGATCTTAGTATATAATCCCATGCTGACGCGAGGGTACTTTTTAGCAGCTGAATCTATAGGGCAATTGCAAAAAGATTTAGATGCAGTCCGAGAATCTCAGAGGTACGTCGAGTCCCAGTATGAGATCGGCTGCCTTTCGTTGCAACGAAACCTGGAGGAGAAGAAACGCCTTCAGGCGGAAAACAAGCAGCAGGCCGAAGACATTGAGAGTTTAAAGATTCAATTGGCCAAGACCCAAGAGGAGAACCAGAAATTATAGAGGGGCATGTTCGGTAAGTGTGATTATAACGCCGAAGGGTATCTCTTCTACATGAAGTGTAATGGACATGCCTTGTCTCATGTATAGGTCTCCTAACCGAGCGGCCTGAAGAAGAGATCGGCTCCTACCAGGGGAGCCTTCTGAAGGAACTGTCCGCCGTGCATGAGCGGGCTCGGAAGGCTATGAGGAGCATGATAAAAGCGCTATGGCCTGCCGAGAAGCCTCCAGAAGGAATGACCGAACTAGCCGATCGGTTCAAGGAAGCCCAGAATCGGTTCGAGCTATGGAAGACATGGGCCTACGGGGAGGGAGCACGAGAGGCGTGGGCAATGATCAAGACCCGCTATACCGGTCTTGACCCCGAGCATATGGATCGGGTTGGGCCAGCAGAGCCTGATGGGCAAGAAGTGCCACTTCACTTGGTGTACGACCAAGTGATGCCTACTGCTCGTCTCTCGCAGGAAGATTGCACCCTGGATGCCTTAATAGACAATCTTGACCGGCAGCCAGATGTGTGATTCTATGTAACTATGTACTTTAAATCAAAAAATGGCTCCGTCTGTGTTGTAAACTTTGTCTTAACCGGCCATCGGCTTCGACCTCCCGTGCTAAGAGCTTGGGAGTGTTCCGTAAAAAATATCCCTTGATAAGAGGGAATTCTTTCGAGGGACCAGGCAATCCGGCCATTTGGTACGAACAGACAGAAGGTGCACAGGGAGATATGTTATATTACTGCTTAGCGTAAGAAACATCTTCCAAAGAAAATAGTACCTCTATCGGTGCCTTCCTTTAGGTTGCTACATAAATCGTAGATAGTAAGGCCGCATACTGCTAGTATGCGACTAATGGCCTTTTTTGAGAAAAGAAGCCCGTGTAATGGTAATAACAACTATAATTTTATTTGTTGCTTCCGTCGTAGCCGACCAATTTTCTACTAAGGATAGCTAGCTTTTGGCTTCACCCGTCTGAGGTACGTATCCGGATAAACCGGTCGTAGCAATCGCAGAGGCACTAGTACAAAACAGGGCTTTGGTCCAACCCAGAATAGAGCATTAGTCCCGGTTCTGTTACGAACCGGGACTAATGGGTGCATTAGTCCCGGTTCGAGCGGCGCAGGCATTAGTCACGGTTCGAACGGGACCTTTAGTCCCGGTTGGAGAGACCAACCGGGACTAAAGGGTTTGTGACCGGCTTCGAACGGTGCCAGACCCTTTAGTCCCGGTTGGTATCTCCAACCGGGACTAAAGGGGTGGAGCGGTAGTACTGCTTGTACTGCTCCGTCCACTAGTTTCTGTTTTAAATTGCTTATATCTTTTAGGATATTTGATGTTTTTGAGTGATTCTTTTTGCATTGGATTCAAATTTTTGTCTAGTTTCTGTTTGTGCCATTATTTTTCAAATTTGAATGGTTTAAATTTGAATTTATTCAAATTTGCTTCAAACACTAGATTGTGAATAACTTGAGTTTACAAATAGTTTTTAATTTAATTCTTTTTTGCTCCTAGTCACGTGTTAGATTGTAGTCATAGTCAGATTTATTTGGTTATTTTTAGAATAATTTAAATTAGGATTTTAATTAAAACAATACTGTTTTGCTTATATAGTTGTTTTAGTCATTTAATTGTTGTTTTTTATTATTTTTAGTTAGTTCTTTCTGTAGATTTTAACATGTTGTAGTATGGTGCATAATGAACACACAAAAAGTCTGGAGTTGAAATAAGTTTAAAAAAATGAAATTCCTTTGTAACAGATGGGTTTTCGTCCGAAACCCTGACACTTCGAAAGAGATTGTTCATTTTGTACACGAAGTGCATCCAGTTTTTGCCGTAACCCTCTCAATTTTTTAGCACATGCTATGTGGGTGAAATGATGATACCATGCCAAGTTTCAACCTTTTCAGAGTTCATTTGTAGGGCTTTTCAATTTCAGGGTCATTTAGCTCAAAAAAATCAGTAAATGCATGAAAAATAGCAAATGAAGATAGAAAGGGTTGAAAATTGATGGCGTGGCTTTGAATGGTGCATACTGAATGCACAAAAAGTCTGGAGTTGAAATAAGTTTAAAAAAATGAAATGCCTTTGTAACAGACGAGTTTTCGTCTGAAACCCTGACACTTCGAAAGAGATTGTTCATTTTGTACACGAAGTGCATCCAGTTTTTGCCGTAACCCTCTCAACTTTTTAGCACATTCTATGTGGGTGAAATGATGATACCATGCCAAGTCTCAACCTTTTCAGAGTTCATTTGTAGGGCTTTTCAATTTCAGGGTCATTTAGCTCAAAAAAACCAGTAAATGCATGAAAAATAGCAAATGAAGTCAGAAAGGGTTGAAAATTGATGGCGTGGCTTCGAATGGTGCATACTGAACACACAAAAAGTCTGGAGTTGAAATAAGTTTAAAAAAATGAAATGCCTTTGTAACAGCTGAGTTTTCGTCTGAAACCCTGATACTTCGAAAGAGATTGTCCATTTTGTACACGAAGTGCATCCAGTTTTTGCCGTAACCCTCTCAACTTCTTAGCACATGATATGTGGGTGAAATGATGATACCATGCCAAGTTTCAACCTTTTCAAAGTTCATTTGTCGTGCTTGTCAATTTCAGGGTCATTTAGCTCTAGAAAATGGCGTGGCTTAGAAAATAAACGGCCATAACTTTTGCATATGACGTCGAAAAAAAAGTTTAATATATAAAAAAAACTAGAGAAAAATTGGGACTCGATTTCACCCGGGTTTACCCGGTGAAGTTTTCTCAGATTCTCAAAAATCCAAAAGTAAAAAAAGTTATTTCAAATCAAAAAAAAATTAAAAATTTTAAAAATTAATTTTATTTAAAAATAAGATGTCATATTTGGATTCCTCACATTTTTCTGATAATAATGGATATATTATTTGTCGAATTTCGATTTACAGATTTAAAGATATTAATTATGTTATATTAAATGAATAAATGGCAAAAAATGAATAAAATAATATTATTACTTATTTTATTTTCATTGAAATTCAATATTATTAGTACTTATTTTGTTTATTTTAATAATTGTTTAGAATTCAAAAAATTAAATCATGTGACATCAAGACCTAAGGGTTAACAGGATTGATAGCTGAAGATTGTCAAGAAAACAACAAGTGCAGACTTGGAAACTAGGGGAGATAGAACCTGAAAGTTAAGCGTGTTGGGGCTGGAGTAGTGACAGGATGGGTGACCGGCCGGGAAGTTAGACGATTTGGAATGAGTGCTGATTAGAGACTAGAGATTAAATTCTGAAGCAGTGAGGAGGGGTGATTAGAGATTAAATTGTCAAATAATTCAAAATTGAGAAAATCAGGAAAAAATTAAAAACAAATCAAAAAATTTTGAATTTTTTTTGAACCACTTGTAAGCGGTAATACCGCTTGTAGGACGCGGTAGTACCGCTTGTGCTGCTTTAGTCCCGGTTGGTGTTACCAACCGGGACTAAAGGTGGAGCCTTTAGTCCCGGTTGGTAACACCAACCGGGACTAAAGGTCCTTCCAACCCCGCCCCAGGCAGCGCCACGTGAAGGGCCTTTGGTCCCGGTTCATAAGCAAACCGGGACTAAAGGTTTTGGGCTTTAGTCCCGACCCTTTAGTCCCGGTTCCAGAACCGGGACTAAAGGCCCTTACGAACCGGGACAAATAGCCCTTTTTCTACTAGTGAGGTGCTCCCTTTACCCTCTAGCCGAACAATCGGGAACGTAGAGGGTAAACACAGGAGCGAGGCAACCCATCTTGGCAAAAATCCTAGTTCGAATTGATGCATATGATGGCTTAAAAATTGACAAGGCAAACATGCGTATACAGGAAATGTGAATAGATGCTTAAAATATATAATCATCGGCTTCGGGAGGAAGCCGCCAGGTGTTTTATTCAGGTCTAACATTTGAGGATGTATGCCAAAAGACTTAACACGAGCTAGGTTTAGCCGAACATAGACTTGGGGAGAGAAAAAATCCGAACCTGCCAAACGTCAAGGTGGAAGGGAAGAAAAATGAAAAAGAAAGAAAATAAAAAGGAGGGTAAAAAGTATGACGACACCGGTCTAGCCGTAAAAACGCCGAAGACGAGCTACGTTCCATGGGTGTGGTTCGAGGCGGTTATCTGGCGGGCTTTGAAGACGATAAGCCCCTCCTGCGAGTACTTCATTGATTATGAAGGGGCCCTCCCATTTGGGATTGAGCTTATGCTTTTGCTTCTCGGGGAGCCGTAAGACGAGTTCACCCACATTGTACGCTTTTGCCCTGACCTCCCTACCTTGGTAACGCCGGGCCTTGATACGTCCATTTTGCATCATGCTTCTATATTGATATTTATTGCATTATTGGCTGTTAGTACATATTATGGTACAATACTTATGCCTTTTCTCTCTTATTTTACAAGGTTTACATGAAGAGGGAGAATGCCGGCAGCTGGAATTCTGGACTGGAAAAGGAGCAAATATGAGAGACCTATTCTGCACAACTCCAAAAGTCCTGAAAAGTTACGGAGAATTATTTTGGAATATATAAAAAATATTGGGAGAAAGAAATACCAGAGGGGACCCACCAGGAGGTCACAAGCCAGGGGGGCGCGCCCTACCCCCTGGGCGCGCCCCTGTGGCTTGTGGGCCCCCTGGCAGGCCTCCAGTGCCCATCTTCTGCTATATGGAGGGTTTGACCTGGAAAAAAATCATAAGAGAGCTTTCGGGACGAAGCGCCGCCGTCTCGAGGCGGAACTTGGGCAGAACCAATCTAGGGCTCCGGCGGAGCTGTTCTGCCGGGGAAACTTCCCTCCCGGAGGGGGAAATCGAAGCCATCGTCATCACCAACGATCCTCTCATCGAGAGGGGGTCAATCTCCATCAACATCTTTACCAGCACCATCTCCTCTCCAAACCCTAGTTCATCTCTTGTATCCGATCTTTGTCTCAAAACCTCAGATTGGTACCTGTGGGTTGCTAGTAGTGTTGATTACTCCTTGTAGTTGATGCTAGTTGGTTTACTTGGTGGAAGATCAAATGTTCAGATCCTTAATGATAATTAATACTCCTCTGATTATGAAAATGAATATGCTTTGTGAGTAGTTACGTTTGTTCCTGAGGACATGGGATAAGTCTTGTTATAAGTAATCATGTGAATTTGGTATTCGTTCGATATTTTGATGAGATGTATGTTGTCTCTCCTCTAGTGGTGTTATGTGAACATCGACTACATGACACTTCACCATTATTTGGGCCTAGGGGAAGGCATTGGGAAGTAATAAGTAGATGATGGGTTGCTAGAGTGACAGAAGGTTAAACCCAAGTTTATGCGTTGCTTCGTAAGGGGCTGATTTGGATCCATATGTTTCATGCTATGGTTAGATTTATCTTAATTCTTCTTTCGTAGTTGCGGATGCTTGTGAGAGAGGTTAATCATAAGTGGGAGGCTTGTCCAAGTAAGGACAGCACCCAAGCACCGGTCCACCCACATATCAAATTATCAAAGTAACAAACGCGAATCATGTGAGCATGATGAAAACTAGCTTGACAGAAATTCCCATGTGTCCTCGGGAGCGCTTTGCTTTATATAAGAGTTTGTCCAGGCTTGTACTTTGCTACAAAAAGGATTGGGTCACCTTGCTGCACCTTTTTTACATGCTATCCGTACGAATTATCTTATCACAAAACTATCTGTTACCGATAATTTCAGTGCTTGCAGAGAATACCTTACTGAAAACCGCTTGTCATTTCCTTCTGCTCCTCGTTGGGTTCGACACTCTTACTTATCGAAAGGACTACGATAGATCCCCTATACTTGTGGGTCATCAAGACTCTTTTCTGGCGCCGTTACCGGGGAGTGAAGCGCCTTTGGTGAGTGGAACTTGGTAAGGAAAATTTTATATAGTGTGCTGAAATTTACTGTCACTTGTTACTATGGAAAATAATCCTTTGAGGGGCTTGTTCGGGGTATCTTCACCCCGACCGGAAGCACAAAGAGATGCTCCTCAACCTACTGCACCTACTAAAAATATTTATTATGAAATTCCTTCGGGTATGATAGAGAAACTGCTAGCTAATCCTTATGCAGGAGATGGAACACTACATCCTGATTTGCATCTAATCTATGTGGATGAAGTTTGTTGATTATTTAAGCTTGCAGGTTTGCCCGAGGATGATGTCAAGAAGAAGGTCTTTCCTTTATCTTTGAAGGAGAAGGCATTGACATGGTATAGGCTATGTGATAATATTGGATCATGGAACTACAACCGATTGAAATTGGAATTTCATCAGAAGTTTTATCCTATGCATCTGGTTCATCGTGATCGGAATTATATTTATAATTTTTGGCCTCGTGAAGGAGAAAGTATCGCTCAAGCTTGGGGGAGGCTTAAGTCAATGTTATATTCATGCCCCAATCATGAGCTCCCAAGAGAAATTATTATTCAGAATTTTTATGCTCGGCTTTCTCGTAATGATCAATCCATGCTCGATACTTCTTGTACTGGTTCCTTTATGAAGAAAGACATTCAATTCAAATGGGACTTATTGGAAAGAATTAAACACAACTCTGAAGATTGGGAACTCGACGAAGGTAAGGAGTCAGGTATGAACCTTAAGTTTGATTGTGTTAAATCCTTTATAGACACCGATGCTTTTCGTGAATTTAGCACTAAATATGGACTTGACTCTGAGATAGTAGCTTCTTTTTGTGAATCTTTTGCTGCTCATGTTGATCTCCCTAAGGAGAAGTGGTTTAAATATCATCCTCCCATTGAAGTGAAAGTAGTTGAACCTATTAAAGTTGAAGAAGAAACTATTATTTATAATGTTGATCCTATTATTCCTACTGCTTATATTGAGAAACCACCCTTCCCTGTTAGAATAAAGGAACATGCTAAAGCTTCAACTGTGGTTCGTAAGAGTTATACTAGAACACCTACACCCCCTGAACAAATCAAAGTTGAACCTAGTATTGCTATGGTTAAAGATCTCTTGGTTGATAATATTGATGGGCATGTTATTCATTTCTGTGATGAAGCTGCTAGAATTGCTAGACCTGATACTAAAGATAATCATAGACCTATTGTTGGCATGCCTGTTGTTTCTGTTAAAATAGGAGATCATTGCTATCATGGCTTGTGTGATGTGGGTGCTAGTGTGAGTGCAATTCCCTTCACCTTATATCAAGAAATTATGAATGATGTTGCACTAGCTGAATTAGAGGAAATTGATGTTACCATTAAGCTTGCTAATAGAGATACTATAGCACCAGTTGGGATTGTTAGAGATGTAGAAGTCTTGTGTGGGAAAATAAAGTATCCTACTGATTTTCTTGTTCTTGGTTCCCCACAAGATGATTTTTGTCCCATTATATTTGGTAGACCTTTCTTGAATACTGTTAATGCTAAGATAGATTGTGAGAAAGAAACTGTTACTGTAAGTTTTGGGGATGTGTCTCATGAGTTCAATTTCTCTAAATTTCGTAGACAACCCCCTGACAAAGAATTGCCTAGTAAAGATGAAATTATTGGTCTTGCTTCTATTGATGTGCCTCCTACTGATCCCTTAGAACAATATTTGCTAGACCATGAAAATGATATGCATTTGAATGAAAGGAATGAAATAGATAAGATTTTGTTTGATCAGCAGCCTATTTTGAAACACAACCTGCCTGTTGAAATACTTGGGGATCCTCCTCCACCCAAGGGTCATCCCGTATTTGAGCTTAAACAATTACCGGATACTCTGAAATATGCTTATCTTGATGAAAAGGAGATATATCCTGTTATTATTAGTGCTAACCTTTCAGAGCATGAAGAAAAGAGATTATTGAAAACTCTGAGGAAGCACCGTGCTGCTATTGGATATACTCTTGATGATCTTAAGGGCATTAGTCCCACTCTATGTCAGCATAAAATTAATATGGAGCCTGATGCTAAACCAGTTGTTGATCACCAACGACGGTTAAATCCTAAAATGAAAGAAGTGGAAAGAAATGAAATACTAAAGCTTCTGGAAGCAGGTATAATTTATCCTATTGCTGATAGTAGATGGGTTAGTCCCGTTCATTGTGTTCCTAAGAAAGGAGGTATTACCGTTGTTCCTAATGATAAAAATGAATTGATCCCGCAAAGAATTGTTACAGGATATAGAATGGTAATTTATTTTAGGAAATTAAATAAAGCTACTAGGAAAGATCATTACCCTCTACCTTTTATTGATCAAATGCTAGAAAGACTATCCAAACACACACATTTTTGCTTTCTAGATGGTTATTCTGGTTTCTCTCAAATACCTGTGTCAAAAGAGGATCAAGAAAAGACAACTTTTACTTGTCCTTTTGGTACCTTTTCTTATAGACGTATGCCTTTTGGTTTATGCAATGCACCTACTACCTTTCAAAGATGTATGACTGCTATATTCTCTGACTTTTGTGAAAAGATTGTTGAGGTTTTCATGGATGATTTTTCCGTTTACGGAACTTCTTTTGATGATTGCTTGAGCAACCTTGATCGAGTTTTGCAAAGATGCGAAGAAACTAATCTTGTCTTGAATTCGGAAAAGTGCCACTTTATGGTTAATGAAGGTATTGTCTTGGGGCACAAAATCTCCGAAAGAGGTATTGAAGTTGATAAAGCTAAAGTTGATGCTATTGAAAAAATGTCGTGTCCTACGGATATCAGAGGTATAAGAAGTTTCCTTGGTCATGCTGGTTTCTATAGGAGGTTTATTAAAGACTTCTCTAAGATTTATAGGCCTCTCACTAATCTTTTGCAAAAAGATGTTCCATTCGTTTTTGATGATGATTGTGTAGAAGCATTTGAAATTCTTAAGAAAGCCTTGATTTCTGCACCTGTTGTTCAACCACCTGATTGGAACCTACCCTTTGAAATTATGTGTGATGCTAGTGATTATGCCGTTGGTGCTGTTCTAGGACAAAGAGTTGATAAGAAATTAAATGTTATCCATTATGCTAGTAAAACTCTAGACAGTGCTCAAAGAAACTATGCTACCACTGAAAAGGAATTTTTAGCAGTTGTGTTTGCTTGTGATAAGTTCAGACCTTATATTGTTGATTCCAAAGTAACTGTTCACACTGATCATGCTGCTATTAAATATCTTATGGAAAAGAAAGATGCTAAACCTAGACTTATTAGATGGGTTCTTCTGCTACAAGAATTTGATATGCATATTATTGATAGAAAGGGTGCTGAGAACCCCGTAGCAGACAACTTGTCTAGGTTAGAAAATGTTCTTGATGACCCACTACCTATTGATGATAGCTTTCCTGATGAACAATTAGCTGTCATAAATGCTTCGCTTAATGCTCCATGGTATGCTGATTATGCTAATTACATTGTTGCTAAATGTATACCACCTAGTTTCACATACCAACAAAATAAAAAGTTCTTCTATGATTTAAGACATTAATTTTGGGATGATCCACACCTTTATAAAGAAGGAGTAGATGGTGTTATTAGACGTTGTGTACCTGAGCATGAACAGGAACAGATCCTTCACAAGTGTCATTCCGAGGCCTACGGAGGACACCACGCTGGAGATAGAACTGCACATAAGGTACTACAATCTGGTTTTTATTAGCCTACTCTCTTCAAGGATGCTCGTAAGTTTGTCTTGTCTTGTGATGAATGTCAAAGAATTGGTAATATTAGTAGACGTCAGGAAATGCCTATGAATTACACTTGTTATTGAACCATTTGATGTTTGGGGTTTTGATTATATGGGACCTTTATCAAAGTCTAACGGGTATACTCATATTCTAGTTGCTGTTGATTATGTTACTAAGTGGGTAGAAGCTATTCCAACTTGTAGTGCTGATCATTACACTTCTATTAAAATGCTTAAAGAAGTTATTTTCCCTAGATTTGGAGCCCCTAGATATTTAATGACTGATGGTGGTTCACACTTTATTCATGGTGCTTTCCGTAAATTGCTTGCTAAGTATGATGTTAATCATAGAATTGCATCTCCTTATCATCCTCAGTCTACTGGTCAAGTAGAATTTAGCAATAGAGAAATTAAATTGATCTTGCAGAAGACTGTTAATAGATCCAGAAAGAATTGGTCTAAGAAACTTGATGATGCATTATGGGCTTATAGAACTGCTTACAAAAACCCTATGGGTATGTCTCCGTATAAAATGGTTTATGGTAAAGCATGTCACTTACCTCTTGAACTAGAACATAAAGCTTATTGGGCAATTAAAGAGCTCAACTATGATTTCAAACTTGCTGGTGAGAAGAGGTTATTTGACATTAGCTCACTTGATGAATGGAGAGCCCAGGCCTATGAGAATGCCAAGTTGTTTAAAGAAAAAGTTAAGAGATGGCATGATAAAAGGATACAAAAGCGTGAATTCAATGTAGGTGACCATGTCTTGTTATACAATTCTCGTTTAAAATTTTTTGCAGGAAAACTTCTCTCTAAATGGGAAGGGCCTTACATTATCGAGGAAGTATATCGTTCCGGTGCCATCAAGATCAACAACGCCGAAGGCACAAATCCTAAGGTGGTAAACGGGCAAAGAATCAAACATTACATCTCAGGTAGTCCCATAAATGTTGAAACCAATATTATCAATGCCATGACTCCGGAGGAGTACATTAGGGAGACCTACCAGAACGTTTCAGACTCCGAAAAGGAATAGGTATGTGTTACAGTAAGCAAACCGACTCCAAAACTTTTCCAATAGCAATTTTTATCCGTTTTGGAATATTTAATAAATTAGGAAAATTTAAAGTAGTCCGAAGAGTGCACGAGGAGGCGACAAGCCAGGGGGGCGCGCCCTACCCCCCTGGGCGCGCCCCTGTGGCTTGTGGCCACCCCGTGTACCCTCCGGACTCCGTTTTCTTGTGGTATACTCCTTCAGCTCGGTAAAAATTCATTATATAATCTCCCGAAGGTTTTGACCTTCATATCACGACAATACCTCCTGTTTTCGTTTTTGAGCTGTTTCTGCAGCAGATTAAGAGCAATATGTCGTCCCAAGATTCCGATGGGGAGAGCTATGTATCGCATTATCTTGCCAATCCCAAGCTCTATGGGGACTTAGATCCTTATGGATTGTTCTCGGAGGAGGAACAAGAAGGCAAGTATGAGGAAGAAAGCTCGGATGAAGAGGAGATCCCCCTGCCTCGACCAGGAGATATGCACGTGGAGTTCAGGAAATCGAGCCTCCCAAACTCAAGGAGAAAACCCAAGGTTCTATTTATCCCTTCTCGTTTCCTGCAGGAGAGCAAGCAAGAATTATGTCAAAGGATATTGAAGCTCGAGCAGGAAGTAGACGATCTGAGGGAACAGAATTTTATGCTTAAGAGGAAACTAGACAAGCTTCCAACCTCATCAACAACTCCAACATCACCACCTCCGAAGAAAGACAACTAAACACATGGGTATGGGCACTCCCCTTGGCTTGTGCCAAGCTTGGGGGAGGTGCCCCGGTATCGTATCACCATCACATCTTTTACTTTTATCATTTTTCTTAGTTCGATCCTTTTGGTTATATCTTGATCTCATAGAATAAAGTTTTTAGTGTGATCTAGTTTTGAGTTTTGCCTTATGTTCCCCCTATGTAAGCGAGTCCGAGAGTTATATAATAAAAAGTAGTTTTGAATTGAGGGCTTTGCTTGCTTGCTATGATCTTGAGAAAAAGAAATAGAAAGAGGTATAAAATAAAAGCAAAGAGTATTTATGATGATCTTATGGGGGGTGATGACTTCACATATAAGAAGTATGTCGATTGAAATTTGTTGTGAGTTGACAAACATAGCGATTGGTCATTGTTGAATTTAAAAGGAAGTAATAAAGAAAGAGAGGTTCACATATAAATATATTATCTTGGACATCTTTTATGATTGTGAGCACTCATTAAAATATTATATGCTAAGAAGTTGATGTTGGACAAGGAAGACAACATAATGGGTTATGTTTGCTTATTTCCGAATAGAAGTTATATGGTTATAGACCCTTTAACATGTGACGCTTGCTTCCACCCCATATCAGCCAAAACTTTCGCACCAAGTAGAGATACTACTTGTGGCATCCAAACACCCTTAACCCAGTTTTGCCATGAGAGTCCACCATACCTACCTATGGATTGAGTAAGATCCTTAAAGTAAGTTGTCATCGTTGCAAGCAATAAAAATTGCTCTCTAAATATGTATGATCTATTAGTGTGAGGAAAATAAACTTTATACGAACTTGTGATATGGAAGAAATAAAAGCGACAGACTGCATAATAAAGTTCTTTATCACAAGGGGCAATATAAAGTGACGTTCTTTTGCATTAAGGGATTGCGCATCCAACTATAAAAGCGCATGACAACCTCTGCTTCCCTCTGCGAAGGGCCTATCTGTTACTTTTACTTTCTAGTACTTACCTTTATGCAAGAGTCGTGGTGATCTTCACCACTTCCTTTATTTCGCCTTTCCCTCTTGGCAAGCGTCATGTGTTGGGGAATGATCTAGACACATATATCCACTCGGATGTGGGTGATCATGAGTTATTTTTGTTGACATTGCCCTTGAGGTAAATAGTGGGGAGGCGAAACTATAAGCCCCTATCTTTCTCTGTGTCCGATTGAAGCTTTGACCTCATAGGTACCGCGTGAGTGTTAGCAATTATGAAAGACTAAAAGATGATTGAGTATGTGGATTTGCTTTACAAGCTCTTATATTGACTCTTTCCGACGTTATGATAAATTGGAATTGCTTCAATGACTAAGATGATAGTTTGTTGGTTCTCAATAGAGTTCTTGATTCATACTTTACCTTGTGAATGAATTGTTACTTTAGCATAAGAAATTATATGTCAATATATGTTGTTGTTCTAAAGATGACCATGATGCCTTCATGTCCGTATTTTATTTTATCTACACCTCTATCTCTAAACATGTGGACATATTTATCGATTTCGGCTTTCGCTTGAGGACAAGCGAGGTCTAAGCTTGGGGGAGTTGATACGTCCATTTTGCATCATGCTTTTATATTGATATTTATTGCATTATGGGCTGTTATTACACATTATGGTACAATACTTATGCCTTTTCTCTCTTATTTTACAAGGTTTACATGAAGAGGGAGAATGCCGGCAGCTGGAATTCTGGACTGGAAAAGGAGCAAATATGAGAGACCTATTCTACACAACTCCAAAAGTCCTGAAAAGTTACGGAGAATTATTTTGGAATATATAAAAAATATTGGGCGAAAGAAATACCAGAGGGAACCCACCAGGAGGTCACAAGCCAGGGGGCGCACCCTACCCCCCTGGGCGCGCCCCTGTGGCTTGTGGGCCCCCTGGCAGGCCTCCGGTGCCCATCTTCTGCTATATGGAGGGTTTTGACCTGGAAAAAATCATAAGAGAGCTTTTGGGACGAAGCGCCGCCGTCTCGAGGCGGAACTTGGGCAGAACCAATCTAGGGCTCCGGCGGAGCTGTTCTGTCGGGGAAACTTCCCTCCCGGAGGGGGAAATCGAAGCCATCGTCATCACCAACGATCCTCTCATCGAGAGGGGGTCAATCTCCATTAACATCTTCACCAGCACCATCTCCTCTCCAAACCCTAGTTCATCTCTTGTATCCGATCTTTGTCTCAAAACCTCAGATTGGTACCTGTGGGTTGCTAGTAGTGTTGATTACTCCTTGTAGTTGATGCTAGTTGGTTTACTTGGTGGAAGATCATATGTTCAGATCCTTAATGATAATTAATACTCCTCTGATTATGAAAATGAATATGCTTTGTGAGTAGTTACGTTTGTTCCTGAGGACATGGGATAAGTCTTGTTATAAGTAATCATGTGAATTTGGTATTCGTTCGATATTTTGATGAGATGTATGTTGTCTCTCCTCTAGTGGTGTTATGTGAACGTCGACTACATGATACTTCACCATTATTTGGGCCTAGGGGAAGGCATTGGGAAGTAATAACTAGATGATGGGTTGCTAGAGTGACAGAAGCTTAAACCCTAGTTTATGCGTTGCTTCGTAAGGGGCTGATTTGGATCCATATGGTTCATGCTATGGTTAGATTTATCTTAATTCTTCTTTCGTAGTTGCGGATGCTTGCGAGAGAGGTTAATCATAAGTGGGAGGCTTGACCAAGTAAGGGCAGCACCCAAGCACCGGTCCACCCACATATCAAATTATCAAAGTAACGAACGCGAATCATGTGAGCATGATGAAAACTAGCTTGACAGAAATTCCCATGTGTCCTCGGGAGCGCTTTGCTTTATATATGAGTTTGTCCAGGCTTGTCCTTTGCTACAAAAAGGATTGGGCCACCTTGCTGCACCTTTGTTACATGCTATCCGTACGAATTATCTTATCACAAAACTATCTGTTACCGATAATTTCAGTGCTTGCAGAGAATACCTTACTGAAAACCGCTTGTCATTTCCTTCTGCTCCTCGTTGGGTTCGACACTCTTACTTATCGAAAGGACTACGATAGATCCCCTATACTTGTGGGTCATCAGGCCTGCTGTTGATAAAAAGTAGAGTGAGCCTGAGCTATGTCGCGCTCTCCTTCTAAGGCGTCCAAGTCGTCCTGCCGATCTAACTCGGCCTCCTTTTCTTCGTACATGCGCACCCTTGGTGCATCGTGAATAATATCACAAGGAAGGACTGCTTCTGCCCCGTAGACCATGAAAAACGGTGTGTATCCCGTTGAACGATTCGGGGTGGTACGCAGGCCCCACAGAACGGAGTCAAGCTCTTATACCCAATGGCAGTCGGACTCATGAAGAGATCGGACCAGACGTGGTTTAATACCACTCATGATGAGGCCGTTGGCCTGTTCGACCTGTCCATTGGTCTGCGGGTGATACACTGATACGTAATCGAGCTTAATGCCCATTTTTGCGCACCAGTCCTTTACCTCCTGGGCGGTGAAGTTGGGTCCGTTGTCCGTTATTATACTGTGCGGGACGCTGTAACGGTGTACCACGTCGGATATGAAGTCGATTACTAGTCCGGACTTGGCTGATTTGACAGGCTTTGCTTCGATCCATTTGGTGAACTTGTCCACCATGACCAGTAGATATTTATTCTTCTTGGTCCCCCCTTTAAGTGGTCCGACCATATCCAGCCCCCAGACCGCAAAAGGCCAGGTAATTGGAATAGTCCGAAGAGCTGTTGGGGGCATGTGACTTTGGTTTGCAAAGAGTTGACATCCCACGCAATGCTGGACAAGTGACTGGGCGTCCGCTCGAGCGGTGGGCCAGAAGAAACCAGCCTGAAAGGCTTTGCTTACTAGGGCCCTTGCCGCGGCGTGATGGCCGCCCATTCCTGCGTGGATTTCGGCCAAGAGCTGCCTTCCTTCTTCCTCAGATATACACCGCTGGAGTACTCCGGTGGTGCTTTTCTTGTATAACTCACCCTCGCGGACTTTATAAGCCTTGGATCACCGAATTATGCGTTTCGCTTCTGTCTGATCGTCGGGGAGTTCTTGGCGAAGAAGGTAAGCGAGGAAGGGCTCGGTCCATGGTGCAATTACTGCCATGACCTCATGAGCCGAAGGCGTTTCGTCCATTACGGAGCCGCCGATGATTTGGTCGTCTGGTTCATTTATAGGGGGAACAACCTCTTCCACGCTGATGGAGCCCTTATTGTCATCCTGCCAAACCACTGATGGCTTGAAGAGCCGTTCAAGGAAAGTGTTTTTGGGACAGGGTCGCGTTTGGCCCCCATGCGGGCCAGTAAGTCAGCGGCCTGGTTGTTGTCTCTAGCGACATGATGGAATTCCAGCCCCTCGAACCGTGCGGATATTTTAAGGACGGCGTTTATATATGCCGCCATCTTCGGGTTTTTGGCATCGAATTCGCCATTAATTTGAGAGATGGCCAAGTTGGAGTCTCCCCGTACCTCCAGCCGTTGTATACCCATAGAAGCTGCCATCCGAAGACCGTGCAAAAGTGCTTCGTACTCGGCCGCATTGTTGGAATCGGCATACATGATTTGCAACACGTATCGGACGTTGTCGCCTGTGGGAGATGTGAGAATAACTCCAGCCCCCAGTCCGGCCAGTGTTTTGGATCCGTCGAAGTACATCGTCCAATGGGAGTATGTACTATATTCCCTGGGGAGCTCAGCCTCCGTCCATTCAGCGAGGAAATCTGCCAACACCTGAGATTTAATAGCTCGTCGTGGCTCATAGGCGATTTCGAAAGGAAGGAGTTCAATGGCCCATTTGGCTATGCGGCCGGTGGCGTCCCTGTTATTGATTATGTCGTTCAGGGGTACTTCGGATGCCACCGTGACCGAACACTCTTGAAAGTAGTGTCTTAGTTTCCGTGATGCCATAAATACTGTGTAGGCTATCTTCTGGTAGTGCGGGTATCTGGACTTGCATTGCGTTAGCACTTCTGACACATAGTAGACTGGCTTCTATATCCGGAATTTGTGACCCTCCTCCTCTCGTTCGACGACGAGCACTGCGCTAACCACTTGGTTGGTGGCCGATATGTACAATAACATTGCTTCACCGGCGCCTGGTGCTGTGAGTATGGGGTTGCTTGCCAGCAGTGTTTTAATTTCTTCTAACGCAGCAGCTGCTTCATCGGTCCATTCGAAATTGTTGGTCCATTTCAGCAGCCTATTGAGCGGTAGAGCCTTTTCACCAAGACGGGAAATAAAGCGGCTTAACGGCGCCTGATGTCTACGACGCAACTTTAGTCTTGTAGACTTTGTTGGGCCTCCAAGCGCAGAGTTTTGTAGGACAGTAGCAATTTTCCCTCAAGTGGATGACCTAAGGTTTATCAATCCGTGGGAGGTGTAGGATGAAGATGGTCTCTCTCAAACAACCCTGCAATCAAATACAAGAAATCTCTTGTGTCCCCAACACACCCAATACATTGGCAAATTGTATAGGTGCACTAGTTCGGCGAAGAGATGGTGATACAAGTGCAATATGGATGGTAGATGTAGGTTTTTATAATCTGAAAATATAAAAACAGCAAGGTAGCAAGTAACAAAAGTGAGCACAAACGGTATTGCAATGCTTGAAAACAAGGTCTAGGGTCCGTACTTTCGCTAGTGCAATCTCTCAACAATACTGACATAGTTGAATCATATGTAAATCCCTCGCGTGCAACAAAGAGTTCACTCCAAAGTCACAAATAGCGGACAACAAACGAAGAAATTATTGTAGGGTACGAAACCACCTCAAAGTTATCTTTTCCGATCAATCTTATGAGCTATCCCTATAAGTGTCACGAACAGCCCTAGAGTTCATACTAAAATAACACCTTAAGATACACATATACCAAAACCCTAATGTCACCTAGATACTCCAATGTCACCACGAGTACCCATGGGCTTGATTATACGATATGCATCACACAATCTCAGATTCATCATGTTCAATCCAACACAAAGAACTTCAAAGAGTGCCCCAAAGTTTCTACCGGAGAGTCAAGACGAAAACGTGTGCCAACCCCTATGCATAGATTCCCAAGGTCACGGAACCCGCAAGTTGATCACCAAAACATACATCAAGTGGATCAATAGAACATCCCATTGTCACCATGGATATCCCATCGCAAGACATACATCAAGTGTTCTCAAATCCTTTAAAGACTCAATCTGATAAGAAAACTTCAAAGGGAAAACTCAATTCATCACAAGAAGATAGAGAGAGGAAAACTCCATATGATTCATCTATATTAATAAAGCTCGCGGTACATCAAGATCGTGTCATCTCAAGAACACGAGAGAGAGAGAGATCAAACACATAGCTACTGGTACATACCCTCAGCCCCGAGGGTTAACTACTCCCTCCTCGTCATGGAGACTGCCGGGATGATGAAGATGGCCTCCGGTGATGGTCTCCCCCTCCGGCAGGGTGCCGGAACGGGCTCCCAATTGGTTTTTCGTGGCTACAGAGGCTTGCAGCGGCGGAACTCCCGATCTAGGTTTCTTTCTGGAGGTTTCTGTATTTATAAGAAATTTGGGCGTCGGAAACAAGTCAAGGGGGGCCACGAGGCGTCCACAAGCTAGGGGCGCGCCCTAGGGGGGGCGCGCCCCCTAGGCTTGTGGCTGCCTCGTGGCTCTTCTGGCCCAACTCCGATGCCCCGTGGGTCTCTTCTGGTCCATAAAAAATCACCGTAAATTTTTATTCCGTTTGGACTCCGTTTGATATTCCTTTTCTGTAAAACTCAAAAACAAGGAAAAAACAGAAATGGGCACTGGCTCTAGGTTAATAGGTTAGTCCCAAAAAATAGTATAAAATAGCATATTAATGCAAATAAAACATCCAAAACCGATAATATAATAGCATGGAACAATCAAAAATTGTAGATACGTTGGAGACGTATCAAGCATCCCGAAGCTTAATTCCTGCTCGTCCTCGAGTAGGTAAATGATAAAAACAGAATTTTTCATGTGGAATGCTACCTAACATTTTTTTCAATGTAATCTTTTCTATTGTGGCAAAAATATTCAGATCCATAAGATTCAAAACAAGAGTTTAATATTGACATAAAAACAATAATACTTCAAGCATACTAATAAAGCAATCATGTCTTCTCAAAATAACATGGCCAAAGAAAGTTATTCCTACGAAATCATATAGTCTGGCTATGCTCCATCTTCATCACACAAAGTATTAAATCATGCACAACCCCGGTTTTAGCCAGGCAATTGTTTCATACTTTAGTATTCTCAAACTTTTTCAACTCTCACGCAATACATGAGCGTGAGCCATGGACATAGCACTATAGGTGGAATAGAATATGGTGGCTGTGGAGAAGACAAAAAGAAGGAGATAGTCTCACACCAACTAGGTGTATCAACGGGCTATGGAGATGCCCATCAATAGATATCAATGTGAGTGAGTAGGGATTGACATGCAACGGATGCACTAGAGCTATAAGTGTATGAAAGCCCAAAAAGAAACTAAGTGGGTGTGCATCCAACTTGCTTTCTCACGAAGACCTAGGGTAATTTTGAGGAAGCCCATCATTGGAATATACAAGCCAAGTTCTATAATGAAAAATTCCCACTAGTATATGAAAGTGACAATATAGGAGACTCTCTATCATAAAGATCATGGTGCTACTTTGAAGCACAAGTGTGGAAAAAGGATAGTAGCATTGCCCCTTCTCTCTTTTCTCTCATTTTTTTCTTTTTTCATTTTTTTTTCTTTTGGTGGGCATCTTTGGCTTCTTTTTTTTTATTTGGGCTTCTCTGGCCTCTTTTATATTTTGTAAAGTCCGGAGACTCATCCCGACTTGTGAGGGAATCATAGTCTCCATCATCCTTTCCTCACATGGGACAATGCTCTATAATGATGATCATCACACTTTTATTTACTTACAACTCAAGAATTATAACTCGATACTAGGACAAGATATGAATCTATATGAATGCCTCCGGCGGTCTACCGGGATGTGCAATGACTCACGAGTGACATGTATAAAAAAATATGAACGGTGGCTTTGCCACAAATACGATGTCAACTACATGATCATGCAAAGCAATATGACAATGATGATGCGTGTCATAAACGGAACGGTGGAAGTTGCATGGCAATATATCTCGGAATGGCTAAGGAAATGCCATAATAGGTAGGCATGGTGGCTGTTTTGAGGAAGGTATATGGTGGGTTTAATGCACCGGCGAAAGTTGCGCGGTACTAGAGAGGCTAGCGAAGGTGGAAGGTTGAGAGTGCGTATAATCCATGGACTCAACATTAGTCATAAAGAACTCACATACTTATTGCAAAAGTCTATTAGTCATCAAAACAAAGTACTACACGCATGCTCCTAGGGGAAGGGTTGGTAGGAGTTAACCATCGCGCGATCCCGACCTCCACACAAAGGAAGGCAATCAATAAATAAATCATGCTCCGACTTCGTCACATAACGGTTCACCATACGTGCATGCTACGGGAATCACAAACTTTAACACAAGTATTTCTACCAATCCACAATTACTCACTAGCATGACTCTAATATCGCCATCTTTATATCTCAAAACTATATGCAAGGAATCAAACTTCTCATAGTATTCAATGCACTTTATATTCAGACGAAAACTCGTCTGTTACAAAGGCATTTCATTTTTTAAAACTTATTTCAACTCCAGACTTTTTGTGTGTTCATTATGCACCATTCGAAGCCACGCCATCAATTTTCAACCCTTTCTGACTTCATTTGCTAATTTTCATGCATTTACTGATTTTTTTGAGCTAAATGACCCTGAAATTGACAAGCACTACAAATGAACTCTGAAAAGGTTGAAACTTGGCATGGTATCATCATTTCACCCACATAGCATGTGCTAAAAAGTTGAGAGGGTTACGGCAAAAACTGGATGCACTTCGTGTACAAAATGGACAATCTCTTTCGAAGTATCAGGGTTTCAGACGAAAACTCCCATTGAGTGAGCGTCATAGAATCCTCAAGGCGTGAAGTAGAAGTTCTTCGAACCTTGACTCCAGTATAGGAATTTTCAATTTTTTACTGGAGCGTCATAATGATCTAAAAATTTTACACAGTCTTTATATACAAATTCTTCAGGCTGTCCTAATTTTTCAGAATTTTTAGAGACACGGAAGTATGGTTACGCTACAGATCTTCACATACTGTTCTGTTTTTGACAGATTCTGTTTTGCATGCATAGTTTGCTTGTTTTAGTGTTTCCATAGCTTATATTTAGTGGTATAAATTATGGGAATGGTAGAATACAGTAGGTATCATGTGGGAACAATTCTTAATCTTGTCTTGACAGTACCTAAGTGAATGATCTATCTTTATTATACTAACCCATCTCACGAAGTTCCGTTAAGTTTTGTGTGATTGAAGTTTTCAAGTTTTGGGTGAGACACTGATATGAGGAGAATAAGGAGTGACAAGAACCTAAGCTTGGGGATGCCCAAGGCACCCCCAAGGTAATATCCAAGGAATACTCAAGCACCTAAGCTTGGGGATGCCCCGGAAGGCATCCCCTCTTTTGTCTTCAACACTATCGGTATATCTTACTTGGAGCTATATTTTTATTCGTCACATAATATGAGTTTTGCTTGGAGCATCATTTTATTTTGTTGTTCTCTGTTAGGTGTTATTTATAATATTGTTTTTCAATAAAAAGTTCCAAGAATTGCCTTAGGATGCTTGCATTGCATGTTTGATGTGTGCTGTGTAAAAAAAACAGAAACTTTTTCAGTAGTGTCACAAACAAGACTCATACTTCAGAAAAAAAACTGCTTGAATCAGGAGCTGTAATCCGGTGAACTGACCGTACCCCAAACCGACACAGGATCATGTGGACGAATAAAACTTTAGGCTCAACATAGGCTAACCGATAATTGTTGATGAAGAGAGGTGGGATGCGTAGCATCCCCAAGCTTAGATGCTTGGGACTTCTTGAAATATTTACTTGGGGTGCCTTGGGCATCCCCAAGCTTGAGCTTTTGTATCTCGTTCAATCCACTCATACCACGGTTTCACCTATTCTCAAAAACTTCGTCCACACAAAACTCAAAAAGAACTCGTGAGATAGGTTAGTACACATAAGAACAAATCAACACTTCATGTACTCACAAGACAAGTTGCACAATAATTTTCAAACATCATCTACTGTTTACCATCGTTTCCACAATTTATATCTACCAATATAGGCTATGGAAACTATAGGATAAGTAGATAACAAAACTATGACGGCAATCTGTCCAAACAGAACAGTCTATAGCAATCTATTAAACCAGTGTACTTCTGTAACTCAAAAAATTATGAAAATTTAGGACATTCTAAATAATTTCTATGAAATACTGTGTAAAAATTTCAGAAACTTTCCACGTTCCAGTAAACTATGAAAATTCAAATGGTTCAGCATCACTTCTACTCATCTTGTGAGTCATCCCAAAGGCTTTACTTGCCACTTTATTGAAACAAAAGCTATAAACATGATTACTACAGTAGCTTAATCATGTGAACACACTAAAACAGTAGGTATAAATATTGGGTTGTCTCCCAACAAGCGCTTTTCTTTAATGCTTTTGAGCTAGGCATGACGATTTCAATGATGCTCACGTAAGAATAGTAATTGAAATATGCAAGAGAGCATCATGAATCACATGGCAAGCACATTTAAGTCTAACCCACTTCCTATGCATAGGGATTTTATTAGCAAACAATTTATGGGAGCAAGAATCATCTAGCATAGGAAGGCAAAACAAGTGCAACTTCAAAACTTTGAACACATAGGGAGGAAACTTGATATTATTGCAATTCCTACAAGCATATATTCCTCTCTCATAATAATTTTTAGTAGCATCATGAAGGAATTTCACAATATAACTATCACATAAAGCATTCTTTTCATGATCTAGAAGCATAGAAAATTTATTACTCTCCACATAAGCAATTTTCTTCTCATTCATTGTAGTGGGAGCAAACTCAACAAAATACCTATCATGAGGTACATGATTGACATAACCAAATTGAAAATTAAAATCATGATGACAAGTTTCAAAGTTGCTATCACTTTTTATATCATACATGTCATCACCATAATCATCATAGATAGTAGGCATGTCATTATCATAACAAATTTGCTCATCAAAACTTGGGGGACTAAAAATATCATCTTCATCAAACATAGCATCCCCAAGCTTGTGGGTTTGCATATCATTAGCATCATGGATATTCAGAGAATTCATACTAGCAATATTGCAATCATGCTCATCATTCAAGGAATTCTCATTAAGTATTTTCATAAATTCTTCCTCTACCAATTGAGCACAATTTTCCAAACCATCATTTTCACGAAAGACATTAAAAAGATGAACCAATTGATGCAACCTAAACTCCATTTTTTTGTAGTTTTCTTTTATAAAACCAAAATAGTGAAAAACAAGAAACTAAAAGATTTAATTGCAAGATCTAAAGATACACCTTCAAGCACTCACCTCCCCGGCAACGGCGCCAGAAAAGAGCTTGATGTCTACTACGCAACTTTAGTCTTGTAGACTTTGTTGGGCCTCCAAGCGCAGAGTTTTGTAGGACAGTAGCAATTTTCCCTCAAGTGGATGACCTAAGGTTTATCAATCCGTGGGAGGTGTAGGATGAAGATGGTCTCTCTCAAACAACCCTGCAATCAAATACAAGAAATCTCTTGTGTCCCCAACACACCCAATACATTGGCAAATTGTATAGGTGCACTAGTTCGGCGAAGAGATGGTGATACAAGTGCAATATGGATGGTAGATATAGGTTTTTATAATCTGAAAATATAAAAACAGCAAGGTAGCAAGTAACAAAAGTGAGCACAAACGGTATTGCAATGCTTGAAAACAAGGTCTAGGGTCCGTACTTTCGCTAGTGCAATCTCTCAACAATACTGACATAGTTGAATCATATGTAAATCCCTCACGTGCGACAAAGAGTTCACTCCAAAGTCACAAATAGCGGAGAACAAATGAAGAAATTATTGTAGGGTACGAAACCACCTCAAAGTTATCTTTTCCGATCAATCTTATGAGCTATCCCTATAAGTGTCACGAACAGCCCTAGAGTTCGTACTAAAATAACACCTTAAGATACACATCAACCAAAACCCTAATGTCACCTAGATACTACAATGTCACCACGAGTACCCATGGGCTTGATTATACGATATGCATCACACAATTTCAGATTCATCATGTTCAATCCAACACAAAGAACTTCAAAGAGTGCCCCAAAGTTTCTACCGGAGAGTCAAGACGAAAACGTGTGCCAACCCCTATGCATAGATTCCCAAGGTCACGGAACCCGCAAGTTGATCACCAAAACATACATCAAGTGGATCAATAGAACATCCCATTGTCACCACGGATATCCCATCGCAAGACATACATCAAGTGTTCTCAAATCCTTTAAAGACTCAATCCGATAAGAAAACTTCAAAGGGAAAACTCAATTCATCACAAGAAGATAGAGAGGGGAAAACTCCATATGATTCATCTATATTAATAAAGCTCGCGGTACATCAAGATCGTGTCATCTCAAGAACACGAGAGAGAGAGATTAAACACATAGCTACTGGTACATACCCTCAGCCCCGAGGGTGAACTACTCCCTCCTCGCCATGGAGACCGCCGGGATGATGACGATGGCCTCCGGTGATGGTTTCCCCCTCCGGCAGGGTGCCGAAACGGTCTCCCGATTGGTTTTTCGTGGCTACAGAGGCTTGTGGCGGCGGAACTCCCGATCTAGGTTTCTTTCTGGAGGTTTCTGTATTTATATGAAATTTGGGCATCGGAAACAAGTCAAGGGGGCCACGAGGCGTCCACAAGCCAGGGGGCGCGCCCTAGGGGCCTCGTGGCTCTTCTGGCCCAACTCCGATGCCCCGTGGGTCTCTTCTGGTCCATAAAAATTCACCATAATTTTTTATTCCGTTTGGACTCCATTTGATATTCCTTTTCTGTAAAACTCAAAAACAAGGAAAAAACAGAAACTGGCACTGGGCTCTAGGTTAATAGGTTAGTCCCAAAAAATAGTATAAAATAGCATATTAATGCATATAAAACATCCAAAACCGATAATATAATAGCATGGAACAATCAAAAATTATAGATACGTTGGAGACGTATCACCGCCACACAACCCGCCAACTTTTGGACAGGCTTTAGCTCTGTGGGAATTGCAAGTTCCGATAGGGCGCGGATTTTAGCCGGATTCGCTTCTATTCCTCTATGGGAAACAATGAATCCGAGCAGTTTACCAGCGGGAACTCCGAATACACATTTCTCCAGATTGAGTCGTATATCATACTCGCGTAAGCTCGCAAAGGTTTGCCTTAGGTCGTCGATCAGCTGGCTGACGTGTTTGGTTTTAATGACGACGCCGTCCACGTATGCCTCGACTGTTTTACTGACCTGTTTTTCGAGACAAGTCTGGATCATGCGCTGGTATGTAGCCCCAGCGTTTTTTAGCCCGAAAGGCATTGTGTTGAAGCAGAATGGCCCGTAGGGGGTGATGAATGCGGTTGCAGCTTGATCGGATTCCTTCATTTTGATCTGATGGTATCTAGAGTAAGCGTCGAGGAAGCACAGTGAGTCGTGCCCGGCTGTGGCGTCAATAATCTGGTCTATGCGTGGTAGGGGGAAAGGGACCTTAGGGCAGGCCTTGTTGAGGTCTTTGAAGTCGACACACAGTCGCCAGGATTTGTCTTTCTTCGGTACCATCACCAGGTTTGCCAACCATTCGGGGTGTTTGATCTCCCGTATGAATCCGGCTTCTAGCAATTTGGCTAGTTCTTCACCCATAGCTTGTCGTTTAGGCTCGGAAAAGCGGCGTAGAGTCTGTTTGACAGGTTTGGATCCTGGGATTATATTCAGGCTATGTTCTGCCAGCCGCCGTGGGATTCCTGGCATATCGGAAGGGTGCCATGCGAAGATGTCCCAGTTTTCTCGTAAGAATGCTCGCAATGCCTCGTCCACCATGGGGTCCAGCTGAGCTCCGATGGACGCTGTCTTATTAGGGTCCCTTGGGTGTACCTGAAATTTAACAATTTCTTTTGCAGGTTTAAAGGACGTGGGTTTGGGCCTTTTGCTAAGGATCACATCATCCTTGTCCACTGTTGACCGGAGTGCGGTCAATTCCTCTGCAGCAAAGATCTCAGCTAGTGCCTCGAGGGCGAGCGCTGCTGTTTTGTTCTCAGCTCGAAGGGCAATATACGGATCACTGGCGACTGTGATTACCCCGTTTGGGCCTGGCATCTTAAGCTTCATATACCCGTAATGGGGTATAGCCTGGAATTTTGTGAAGGCGTCACGCCCCAACAGGGCGTGGTAGCCAGTGGGGAAGGGCACGATATGGAAGAGAAGTTCTTCAGATCGGTAGTTTTCGGGCGTGCCGAACACTACGTCTAGGGCGATACGTCCTGAACAACGCGCCTCTTTCCCCGGGATGATCCCCCGGAAGGTTGTGTTGCTGTGCTCGATGCGAGATCGGTCGAACATCATTTTTTCTAGGGTGTCTTCGTAGATGAGGTTTAAACCACTGCCGCCATCCATTAGCACTTTCTGTAGCCTGAAACCATCGATGATGGGGTTTAGGACCAGTGCGGCCGGTGTTTGACCGGGACGGATGGTTGGTCGGTCAGTGTCTCCAAAGGTGATTGGTATGTCTGCCCATGAACTTGTTGCCGCCACATGGTAGACCTGTTCGAGTTCTCTAAGAGCTCTTTTCCTCCTGTTCCTGGAGGGGAACGTTTCGTAGATCGTCAGGACTTCAGCATTGTATTCTGGCGGCGTTGTGGAGCGCCTGTTCGGCGGCAGTGCCTCGAGGATGGCCTCTCCGCTTTTGGCGACCTGCCTGACGACCCAACAAGCTCTAAGGATGTGAGTCGGGCTTGTGTTCAGCAATACAGAATGTATAGGGCATGGCTTGTCCAATATTCCGTCAAGGACAGTTCTGGCCCCCATGGGGGGTCTATTTCTCTTTTTGGCGGGCTCGTGTTCGGCTAGCCGCTTCGGAGGTATCCGCTTTTTCCGATCTCCTCTAGGGTGTTCGGTAAAGTCTGGTTCCGGAAGTAACCGTTCGGCCTGCCAGGTGCTCTCCATGGCATAGTATTTTTGTACCAGGTCCGATAGCTCGGTGAAGCTGCGGATGTGTCATCGGGATAGGGCATTGAGGATCCCTTCGTCGTGACAATTGCGACTGAAGGCTGCCATTATCTCCTGGTCACTGGTGCCTGGTACTCTATCTCTAATGAGGAGGAGTCTAGCCCAAAAATGATGAACCGACTCTCCTGGTAGTTGTTTGACATCCCGTAAGTCTGAAGACTTGGACTCTCCTCCGGTGCTTGAATGCTTGACTTGGGTGGTGGGTGGGAAAAATTTCAGTTCCGCGCCACGATGTGAGTCCGGAATCACGGGGTTCAAGTTGAGTGCCAAATCGGGGATTGCTCCCGAACTATTTCCGGAACGAATTCCAGAATCCGGGTTATAGACGGGATCCTGATGATCGGAAATAGGGATATAGACCGTCCTTAATTCCGGTAGTTGGGGGGACGAACCTTCAGCCGGACACTCTACGGTGCCGACCAGGTGAGTGATCGAGGGGGTGCGAATCTCCCTATCGTCGGGTTTAAGCCCGATCCGGTCGTAGACCGCCGTCTGATCGTCGGTCATGCCCATGGTTTGAATCCGATCGAACAGTTCGTTTAAGGACGAGGCGTCGGTGGGGCACGTGTTGCTGAAGCGCGCGGGGTCAATCCGCAGCGTCGTGGTTCTGGAGCTGCTTGACAGCGAGTCCCGGTTACGTTCGGCCATGGCGGGTCCGGGCACAATGACTAGGTTGAGCGTTCTAGATAGCACGGGGGTACAGGCCGTCCCAGAGGTGGGGCCCGGCGCTCCCGGCGTCGAGGCGTCGGGACCTGCGGGCTCCTCCATGAGAGCTGAGGGCTCCAGCCAAACAAGTTCTCCTCGTGAATCGGCGACGAACTCTAAGGTTCCGAACCTGATTTCTTGATCGGGGATGAAGCTCCCGATCTGGCCGAGATAGTCAGTCGGGTCAGCGTGCGACAAGGCGTCGCCGCCAGCGAAGATGTGACCAGAGATGGGGACATCCTGGCTACAGATCTCGTTGCTTGCGACAAGGTGAGCCATCGATTCCTTTGGTGATCACAGCGGAACTCTCAATGAAAGCACCAATGTCGGTGTCAAAACCGGCGGATCGCTGGTAGGGGGTCCCGAGCTATGAGTCTAGGATCGATGGTAACAAAGGGACGAAGGAGACGATGTTTACCCAGGTTCGGGCCCTCCTATGGAGGTAAAACCCTACGTCCTGCTTGATTATATTGATGGTATGAAGGTTACAGAGTTGATCTACCTCGAGATCGACTAGCTAAAACCCTAGATGAGTTTCCCTATCCTATGATCTAAAACCCTTTGGCTTATATAGGCGCCAAGGGTCATTAGGGTTACACACGGTCGGTTGCCCACCGGAGGGAAAAACATGTATAATCTACTATCTTAATCTTGAAAGACACGCCACGACTTCTGAGGTTTCCTCCATAGCGACGAGGCCTTCGATCAATCCCATCCTCAGCGTGCGGCCCATGAGCCCGGCCTATGAGAAATAAGTTGGCAGTCCGAGGACCCCTTAATCCCGGACTCCCTCACCCCCGCCCCTGTCAACACTGGGTGATGGACTGCCACCTCCACCTAGGACGTCTACATGGTAGACACCCCCGACGATAAGGGCGATCGCACCCCTAAAAAGAGTGGCGATAAATCCGGTGAGGCGCCGTCAAAGCATCGGAAACAGCGCAAACGATCTAGGACAAACAAGGGAAGGGAAGCCATTGCAGGCACCGGGGAAAACGACACCCCGGAAGACCTCGGCGACCCTGAAGTCCCCGAACAGCCACTGGAAGACCAGGAAAGGCCCGAAGATCGGCGCGACACCGATGATCCTAATGATTCCGAGGACGACAACTACCTTCCCCCTGTCGAGGAGGAAGACATCCTAGAAACCGAAGACTTCACCGTCCCCGAAATCCCTGCGGATCAGGAACGGTTTAGGCGGCAGCTCTTAGCCACCGCCCGAAGCCTGAAGGCAAAACAACAGCAGCTCAGAGCTCAGAGCCGAACAAGACACCCTCAATGATAGATGGACGAGGGTCCTGGCAGCCGAAGAGGGGTACGGTTCCGACCTACCGGACCAACCAAAGAGCTACCCACGCCGGCGGCTGCTGCCGCAATTCGATGATGAGGCCCTTGAAACATCGCCTCCCAGGCATGCTCCGCACGACCGGCCGGACCGCCCTCCGCGAGGACGGGATAGAACGGCCGGCGAGGCCGAGTACAGACCTGCGGTACCCCGCAGGAGAGGAAAGGAGCTAGCAGGGCCCGAAGACAGGTATGACTTGCGATAGGCCCTGGATTATAGAGCAGGCCGCACAAGATCCATCTACAGATCTAGAGGGTACTCCCCCCCGCTAGACGGGACGGGCACCGGCCTTGGCTCGATCGCAACGACAGAGGTCAGGAACAATACTGGGCCCGACCTACCGCCGATCATAGGCATGACATAGCTCGGGTCAAAGGCGCTGCCCACCCACTGTGCTTCACAGATGAGGTGATGCAGCATCAGTTCCCTGAAGGGTTTAAACCCGTTAACATAGAACAATACGACGGGACAACAGACCCAGCCGTGTGGATTGAGGACTTCCTCCTCCACATTCATATGGCACGAGGAGTTGATCTCCACGCCATCAAATATCTGCCCGTAAAACTTAAGGGGCCAGCTCAGCACTGGTTAAACAGCCTCCTCGAGAATTCTATTGGGAGCTGGGAAGAGCTCGAGGATGCCTTCCAATCTAATTTCCAGGGCACTTATGTCCGGCCACCGGACTCCTCCGACTTGAGCAATGTTGTTCAGAAAGCAGGGGAATCGGCTCGGCAATTTTGGAACCGGCTCTTGACGAAGAAAAACCAGATCGTCGACTGCCCGGACGCCGAGGCAATAGCCTCCTTCAGACACAATATCCGGGACGAGTGGCTAGCTCGTCAGCTTGGCCAGGACAGGCCGAGGACAATGTCTGCCCTTACTTCACTTATGACCCGCTTTTGCGCGGGTGAGGATAACTGGCTAGCTCGACGAAGCCATAACCCTGAAGACCCCGGCACCCCCGAAGTCCGGGATGGAAACGGGAAACCATGACATAACAAAAACAAACGCCGGCACAATAACGGCGATGCGGAGGACACGGCCATCAATGCCGGTTTCCGCAACCCAAAATCCGGACAGCGTAAGAAACCTTCTAAAGGTAAGAGGGACGGACCTACCACGCTGGACAAAATCATGGATAGGCCATGTCAGATCCACGGCACCCACGACAAGCCTGCTAACCACACCAACCGTAATTGTTGGGTATTCAAACAAGCCGGCAAACTCGCAACCGAGGAGCAAGGCAAGAGACCACGCAGCGAGGACGATGACGAGCCCCGCAGTCCTAGCAATGGAGGACAAAAGCAGTTCCCTCCAGAGGTAAAAACTAAGAACATGATATATGCCACTCACATACCAAAAAAGGAAAGGAAGAGCGCCCTTCGGGAGGTCTACGCCGTAGAGCCCGTAGCCCCGAAGTATAACCCATGGTCGGCTTGCCCGATCAGCTTTGATCGGCGGGATCATCCGACCAGTATCCGTCACGGAGGTTCGGCAGCCCTCGTCCTAGACCCCATTATCGATGGGTATCACCTCACTAGAGTCCTCATGGACGGAGGAAGTAGCCTCAATCTGATTTACTCAGACACGGTGAAAAATATGGGTATAGATCCGTCAAGGATCAAACCCAGCAACACTACCTTTAAAGGAGTGATCCCAGGCGTCGAAGCCCACTGCTCGGGCACCGTGAATCTAGAAGTAGTGTTCGGCTCGCCCGACAACTTCCGTAGCGAAGACTTGATCTTTGACATTGTCCCTTTTTGTAGCGGTTATCACGCCCTACTTGGCCACACGGCGTTCGCTCGCTTTAATGCCGTCCCCCACAACGCGTACCTGAAGCTTAAGATGCCCGGGCCAAGGGGGGTTATTACTGTCAACGGCAACACAGAGCGCTCTCTCCGAACTGAGGAACACACAGCGGCCCTGGCAGCTGAATTCCAACACGGCGATGATAGGCCGACGCCCAAATCAGCCATAAAGGCACGTCACGATGGTAAGCGAGCTCGGTATCAACCCGAACTCCCGGAATCATCATCCGCCCAACAAAAATAGGGATACGCGCCCCACAGCACATCCCTACTTCCCGCAAAATATGTGCCAAGAAGGCACAACTTCGCGCTCAAAATACCATGGGCTGCTATGGGGACCCACTATGAAAGACAAAGTGTTCAGCTAGACCGAACTACTGCCAACACATGTCTTCGGACAAACCACAGGTACCATCTAGGACCTCCCAAGCGTAAAGCTCGTCCACACTGCGGCGACTTCTCAAGATCTTCTTCCCAAGGTCCGCTCGCCGATAGCAATCACCTTTAAAGGAACGCAACCCCCTCGGGAGCAAAGGAGCAGACAGGCGACAGGGCACATTGAGGACGTCAAGACACCCATCGAAGACCCTGCATAAAACCTCTCCTTTGTAAATTTTATTTTTCATTTCAAAATTACCTGTAACAGTTGCTTTGGCAGTTTGAGTTATAAGAATTCATCAGAAATAATGACCATCCTTTACGGCCTCCTCGCTGTATTTTATGTCATATACCCTATTCTTTACTCACCAACGCCGATAGCACAGCTGTTCGGTACATATTACGATGCAACTGACTAATAGACCGGGGGCTTCATTATCACAATCGCCCCAAGCATCGCCCCGGCACTATTGTTTACGTGTTCGGCGTCTCGGATGTTGCTTTATATGAATCGGTTCCGACTTATGTCTTGGGTCAACGGTTGGGTTGCCCGGCTCCTGTGTTTTCCCTCTTACGTTCCGCTCGTTCGGCTAATAGGGTAAAGGGAGAACCACTGCGATTGTGCTTCCAGCTCGCCTGGTCAAGTGCCTCAGTGGAGAAAGCCGAAAACTGACTGTCATAATAAGCGAGAACCGGTCTGCAATCTGAGTATAAGTGTCAAACTAAAAATCGATAGAGGTTATTCCGTGTTATACGAGGGGTTTGTACTATTACAAACCATGTGATGCTGGTTTCAACCTCGGTTTAACCGAATATCATAAAACACTGGGGGCTCGTCATCAGCCCCCGCAGTTAAGCTCCTACGGCTAACTGAAAGCACTAAAGCATCATAGTCCGATTGCCTTGTTCCCCTCGCACTACCGCCTTCGGGCACCGATACATCGGCTAAGGGTCACAGTGCGGCGGTAGAAACACCTCGCGTAGTATCTACATGGGGGCTGAAGCCGATGACTCGCAACTTTCAGATAAAACGTCCACACAGGAGTCAAAATAATACAAAGCTTAAAGACATGATAAACCATGCAACCGCCTCATAAAGCGGAACAGTCATCGGATACATGACACAACATTCACTCATAAAATACATCCTTAGGGCATTGAGCTTCTATCGCCCGAGCACCATCCATCACGGTGGCAAAGTATTTCTCGGGGCACCTATGCTCCTTTCCACGGGGCGGAGGCGCAGTGGCCATCTCGGTTGGCTTGATCTTCGGCCAGTGTACCATTGTCCTTGCAAAGGCCATCCGAGCTCCCTCGATGCATGTCGAACGCTTTATAGCGTCAATCCGAGACGCAGCATCGCACAGTTTCTGCACCAAGCCAAAGTAACTGCTCGGCAACGGCTCTGGAGGCCACAGCCGGATGCAGAGGTCCCTCATGGCCGGCTCTGCCATCCTGTGCAGCTCCATCAATTGCTTCATCTGCTTGCTCAGGAGGGGAGGATGCTCGGGGGCTTGAAATTGCGCCCAGAACAGCCGACGCTCGACATCCCCATCCTGAGAGGCGAAGTATCTGTTCGCGTCCGCTGCACTCCTTGGAAGGTCTGTAAAGGCGCCTGAGGACACACTCGGGTGAGCAATGCAAACTTGTTACCACCAAAGGCACACTGCAGCAAGTACGGCTTACCATCTGCGATCGCCCTAACTTGGCGGAGTTCTTCTTCACAGAACCGCCTATCAACTCGCTCCGATGTGAGTTCGGACTTCAGCGAGGATAGTTCGGTGGCCTGGTCCTCGTTCTTTTGCTCAAGGGCCTCGCACTTCGTGCTGGCATCCTTGAGCTCCAGCTGCACCTCCACCACCCGGGCCTCGTGCTTGTCGCTCGCGGCCTTCAACGCGGACAGGTCGGCCGCCGCTCGTTCGGCCACCGCCTTCTCATCCGCGGCCTCCTGCCTCGCCTTTGCCAACTCGGCCTTGAGGTTCTCGACCTCCGTGGCCACAGCTGTGGTAACAATGGGCAAAATAACACTTAGGAATAACAATCTGAATACCTCAATCAATGAGGATAGACGGTAGACTGAATGGTACAATTCGAACTCACCTTGAGTCTCGTCAAACCTCTTGTTCAGGCGATCGAGCACCTCATCGGAGCTCTTGAGCTTCCGGTGTACCTCGGCAAGCTCCACTGCGTTGGAGGCCGCCGCCGATGACGAGGCCTACAAAAACAACTTATGTGCATTAAAACTCCTGAGCTGTCGGATTGAGACCCTCTGCTAAGTACTCCTCGGAGCTCTCGGAGTAGTAAAGGTCAAAGGGTGCCTTGAGCATCGTTTCTAATTTTCTGGCATTTGACCCCCGGGTGGGTTTTTCAAACTCACCCAGGGCTCGGGGGCTACTACACTTATAAGGACTGCATAAACTAGGAAAATTAAACTTTTTCGGGAAATAAGAGTATTACGTGGCTCACCTTGAAGCTGGTCAAAAGACCGCTGAAGGCCTCTTTCAGTCCGCTATCAATGGACTGAATGACTTGCAAAACCGCACCCGTAAGGGCGCGGTGATCTTCGCAATGGAGGAGCCGGCTAAAGCTTCCTCCATCATGGCCGACCACCCAGTCATGGGCGGCACCGGTGTTGACCTGCCAACCCTCCCTCCGGTCGGGGATCGGGCTGGCACCTCCGGAGGCGTAGAGCGCTCCGGAGATGTCCTCGGAGGGGGCTGGGCCGAACGCCGTTCCCCCTCTTCAGTTGCCAGGGGAGTTTCCTTCTCCTGGTCTTCGGCGGCCGAGGTATTAACCTCAGCCATAACGTCGTCACCACCGCCGCCGGTGTTCGGCTCAGAAGGAGCCCGGCGAGATAACACCTCCGCGGTCTCTTTCGAGGCCTCAGGAGGCGTAGGATGTGACGCAGTCCCACTTTCCGCCAGTTCGGCGGGCGGGGACTCCCCGTATGAAACTTGATCGGTGGGGAGATCGCATGGGGGGCTGCAAATTGAAAAGACGCTCATCCGTTAGGCATCAAAAGCTCTATATAAGTAATCTAGAGGGTCTTCGGATTCATACCTCTGGGCTGGGGGCTTAGCCCTTGGGTTCCTTCGGGGAACCCTCTCAAAAGACCCAGACTCCTTATCGGAGTCCGAGTTGTCATCGGCCAGGACTACCTTTGTCTGGCATGTCCTCTTCGGGGCCAGAGGAGGTAGATCCTCCGCGGCGTCCGCTGACGCCGCCCTTTTCCTTGTGAGGGGGGAGCCGCACTCCCCCTCGTCCTTGTGCTCTTCCTCGTGAGTAGAAGAAGCGTGGGTTTCCTCGGACTTAGAGTCCGGAAGACCCCTTGGACGGAGACCCTCTCGGGACTCCTCCTTCTCTCCTTTCTTCTTCTTCTCCTTCTTCTCTGGCGCCGAATACGGCGCCACGACGAGCATCTCCGCCAACAGATCCGATCGAGGGTCTTCGGGCTGCGGGACCGGACAGTCGATTTGCACGGCCTTGTTCAGCCATTTCTGTGAAGATGAGGGAGAGGGGGTTCAGGTTTTTGTCAAAAAATAGAACCAGAGAATTAAAAGTTTCGTCATACCTTGGTAGCAGGAGTTTCGGCGTCAAAACCGGTGTCCTCCTCCTCAGTCGGCCAGCTCTTCTGGGGCTTGAACAACGCCTTCCACAATTTCTCGTGGGTAGTGCGGAAGAAGCGACGCACGGTGGCCGGGTCCCCGAGCTGGTGAGCCCACATTGGGGAGGACCGATGCTGGCAGGGGAGGATACGGCGGCGGAGCGTGACCTGGACCACGTTGACCAGCTCGATTTTGGCCTCAATCATCAAGGAGATGCGCTTCTGCAGCGATCTTACCTCCGCGGCCGACCCCCGGTCAAGGCCTTTCTTGAGCCACGAGGTTAGCCTCGCGGGGGGTCCGGATCTGAACTCGGCAGGTGTCGCCCAGTCCGCGCTCCTTGGTTCGGTGATGTAGAACCATTCCTTCTGCCAGATCTTGACCGTGTCGATGAAGGTGTCGTCCGGCCACTCGACACGGGGGAGCTTACTAATCACTGCCCCTCCACAATCTGTGTGCGCGCCCGTAACTGTCTTCGGCTTGACATTGAATACTTTGAGCCAAAGGCCGAAGTGCGGCTGTACCCGCAAGAAAGCTTCACGGACGGTGATGAACACCGAGATGTGCATGAAGGAGTTCGGGGGGAGGTCGTGGAAGTCCAGTCCATAAAAGAACATGAGGCCCCTGACGAAGGGGTGGAGCGGAAAGCCCAGTCCCCAGATAAAATGGGGGACGAACACCACCCTCTTGCCCAGCTTCGGTGTAGGCACCACCTGATTCGCCTCTGGGGTGCGGTGGACGATGTCGGCGGAGAGGTAGCCGGCACGCTTGAGCTTTTGGATGTCGTTGTCGGTGACGGTGGAAACCTCCCACTTGCCCATGGAGCCGGAACCAGCCATGGCCGAGCTCGGAGAGGAGATTGAGGAAGAGCTGGATCTAGACTCTCGGAGCTTGGAAAGATTGAGGAGGCGGAGGGCACGGATTTGGAACGTGAATAGGTCTTGGGGGTTTTCTCCCTTTTTATGGGGTGCCGTAATACCAAGAGCCTCCCTCTAACTGCACCGCAGGCCTCGCCGCTTCCCGAAACAATTGTGCCGTTATGTGCACGTGGGATAACCCGGAACATTGAGTATATCCCGTGATAAACGGGACAAGATCTACACGTTGATAAGACGTGTCAATGGAGAAACGGCCTCGAACCGCGAATCGAGCTTTGGTAACTGGCTCAGCGGCCATGACTGGCCACGACCCTTCGTCAGAAAGGTTGTCAGGAAATACTGTTCACACTTTGACGTTTGGCCTTCGAGGTTAAACAACGTATGGCATCCGGATAACTACATGTTCGGATAACTAAATATCATCGGCGGCCGGGCTAGAGCCAGCCGATCATAAAGGGGGGAAAAGAACTCACCCCGCAAGCCGGAGATTCCAATCGCTCGAAGCTGCTAGTATCATGACCCCTGGTGTTGGAGGCTAGTTCGGGGGCTACTGAGGGAGTCCTGGACTAAGGGGTCCTCGGGCTGCCGGCCTATCTCTCATAGGCCGGCTTGGTGGGCCGCTCTCCGGTTATCATAGGGAGGGCCGGGGTGTGCGGCGGCCCTGTATTCTAGAAGGAAACCTCCGAAGACGCGGCGTGCACTCCAAGTCAAGATGAGAGGATCGACGTTTTTACTTCCGGCTGGAGACTTATCATGTGTAAAACCCTAGGTACCCCCGGTGTCTATATAAACCGGGGGGTTTAGAGTGTAGAGGGCAGAGAAGCTCATCTAGGGTTTTGGCTACTTGATCTCGAGGTAGATCGACTCTGTAATATTCATACACATCAATACAACCAAGCAGGACGTAGGGTTTTACCTCCATAGGAGGGCCCGAACCTGGGTAAACATCGTCTCCTTCGTCTCCTGTTACCCATCGATCCTAATCTCACAGCTCGGGACCCCCTACCCGAGATCCGCCGGTTTTAACACTGACAACCACCGACTCGGAAGCCGTGGTTACCTTGGCAAGAAACCCATATGAAATAGGGAGGACGCGGAACGTGAAGCCCACGAGATCCCAGACCCCTTGGCGGAGTACACCGACCAGCTGGAGCATGACTTCATCAGGGCTCGGTACAAGTGGGACAAAGAAAAAAAAGTTTTATACACGGACGAGCACACGAGGAAGTTGATGAGAATACTGGTAATTACCACCTTATTATATGCTTTTGATCAATTCGACTACACGTTGTAGTAACATTTGTAAACGGTCAACATTCCTTTTGCAGAAAGAGCAACACAAGCTTGCGGCCAAAAGCGACTCCTCGTCTTAGTCGTCGGTGAGGCTCATGTGGGACACCCCTCTCAACCGGTCCTTGAACATACTGAAGGGACTTGATCCGGGCAAGCGGCCTTCGTATGGACGTGTGCATGCCGTCGGAGACAGCGCCTCATGGAAGTACTACTACCACGAGGACGCGGAGGCCAGAAGGCAAAGAAGGAAGTTCAGTCAGGTGAACATCGATGAGAGGGTGGTGCTTACGGTCGACAAAAGATCAGCTGAGACCCAAGAAGTCATGAAACCTGAGGTCGTCAAAGCGGCAGTCGAGGCGGCAGTCGAGGCAAGAGTAGTTGCCTGCAAAGTGGAATTGGTATCTTCGGTTGGAGCCTTGGTTCTGGCTGTTTTCGAGTTCTTGAGGAATAACCCAAACGCACGGCCAGAGGACTTTTCCATGGCCAGCTTCGTCGGGAGCAACTCTGTGAACATCGCACCAACAACACCCCTGTTGCCGCTACCGCACAAGGTCCCACATGTGCTCATAGCAGCCCGTCCTCCGTCTCTGGCATGCGAGGCGGGGCTTTGACTTTGGCTGAGCTCGACGCCCTCACGGTAATTATGCGTCGCACCAACATATCTATAATCTTCTGCTTCCGTTGCCTTTCCGATGTCTGACGACGCAGACATGTCTTTGCAGGCCAATGAAACCCCATGCACCATAATGTACATGATCAACGACCAGAAGGTGGACGTGGGAACCACGACGATAGTGAAGCCCAAGGAACGCTTGTTCCACGGTCGACAGATCCCCGATGGCACCTTTTGGGTTTCCTTGGCGATTGTCAAAGCGGGCCACGAGGGTTTGCCTCCTCCATTACGGCTCAGGGGGAGAGGAAGACGAGAGCCCGATGCTGCTGGGACAATGCAAGGATTGGATGCTGCTATGGCCGAAGAATCTTCTTCATGTGGAGGCGGCAAAGAGCACACCAACGGCAACATCACATCAGCAAGGTATGAACACCACCCCGCCTACATAATTACCAGCGCCTCATCTCGTGCTAGGTGAGAGCGGGGGATGACGCGAGGAAGGGGGTCCAATACTGCATGATTTCGTCGCCCCCGTGGAACAACAAATGAATGATGAGATGGAGGAGGATCCGGAGGACCCTCTTCGGTTCCTCAATATTGGCGCCTATGACGACGGTCAAATGATGAGTCAACAATATAACTCTGGCTATGAGCATGCGGATGAGGAGATGGATGATGTGCCCGAGCAGGAACATCCTAGTAGGGTTGATTGCAAGAAGTCTCTCTTCATGTGATTCTCACAGGACACGCCTCCAGATGCCGCCTTAACGCAGGGTCAACTAGCCGAGGGTCGTATAATGCTTAGCCCAACAACACTGGTGGCGGGGGTAAGGAAGGGTCTGGAAGGTGAACCCAAGAAAAATGGGAGGAAGAGATCGTCGAAGAAAGGCTCTGCTGCCGCCAAAGCAGCTGCCAAAGCTTCTAGTAGCAAGTCGGCTCCGCCGACCGATTTTGAAGTCCGTGTACTGGTCAAAGGTGCAGTGTTAATCCATGTCGCGGGCTAGCCAGTCCTACCAGATAAACCGCTAGAGGGCATATCAGGGGATCTCGGGAGACTACACGACCATGTGATGTCGACTGAGAAAAGACTTCTCACCTCGGAAGATCTGCTACTTCTTGAGCTTGCGTTGGTTTTCCCTTGAAGAGGAAAGGGTGATGCAGCAAAGTAGATAAGTATTTCCCTCAGTTGTTGAGAACCAAGGTATCAATCCAGTAGGAGATACAAGCAAGTCCCCAATCTTCGCACCTACACAAACAATCAAACTCTTGCACCCAACGCTATAAAGGGGTTGTCAATCCCTTCACGGTTATTTGCAAGGATGAGATCTGATAGAGATAGATATAAAAGATTGCTAAAACGAAAAGTAAAACAAAAGTAAAAATATTGCAGCAAAGTAGTTTTGGTATTTTTGGTTTATAGATCTGAAAATATAATATGGAAAATAGACCCGGGGGCCATAGGTTTCACTAGAGGCTTCTCTCATGAAGGAAAATAATACGGTGGGTGAACAAATTACTGTCGAGCAATTGATAGAAAAGCGCATAGTTATGAGGATATCCAAGGCAATGATTATGCATATAGGCATCACGTCCGTGTCAAGTAGACCGAAACGATTCTGCATCTACTACTATTACTCCACACATCGACCGACTCCTGCCTGCATCTAGAGTATTAAGTTCATGAAGAACAGAGTAACGCATTAGGTAAGATGACATGATGTAGAGGGATAAACTCAAGCAATATGATGGAAACCCCATCTTTTTATCCTCGATGGCAACAATACAAATACGTGCCTCGCTACCCCTACTTTGTCACTGGGTGAGGACACCGCAAGATTGAACCCAAAACTAAGCACTTCTCCCATTGCAAGAATTACCAATCTAGTTGGCCAAACCAAACCAATAACTTGAAGAGACTTGCAAAGATATGAAATCATGCATATAAGAATTCAGAGAAGATTCAAATAATATTCATAGATAATCTGGTCATAAACCCACAATTCATCGGATCTCGACAAACACACCACAAAAGAGTATTACACCGGATAGGTCTCCATGAAGATCATGAAGAACATGGTATTGACGAACAAAGAGAGAGAAGAAGCCATCTAGCTACTAGCTATGGACCCGAAGGTCTGTGGTGAACTACTCACGCATCATCGGAGGGGCAATGGAGTTGATGTAGATGCCCTCTGTGATCGAATCCCCCTCCGGCAGATTACCGGAAAAGGCTCCAAGATGGGATCTCACGGGAACAGAGGCTTCCGGCGGCGGAAAAGTATTTTCGTGGCTCTCTTTGGTATTGGGGGAATATTTGGGAATTTATAGGCCGAAGAATAGGGTTAGAGGACCTGCATGGGGGCCACAAGCCAGGGGGCGCACACTGCAGGCTTGTGATCTCCCGGCAGGTCTCCTGCCTTCATCTCCAAGTCTGGTAGGTTTCTTTTGGTCCAAGAAAAATCATCGCGAAGATTTTATTCCGTTTGGACTCCGTTTAATATTCCTTATCTGCAATACTCAAAAACAAGGAAAAAACAGAAACTGTCACTAGGCTCTAGATTAATAGGTTAGTCCCAAAAATAATATAAAATAGCATATTAATGCATATAAAACATCCAAAACAGATAATATAATATCATGGAACAATCAAAAATTATAGATATGTTGGAGACGTATCAAGCATCCCCAAGCTTAATTCCTGCTCGTCCTCGAGTAGGTAAATGATAAAAACAGACTTTTTGATGTGGAATGCTACCTAACATATTTATCCATGTAATATTCTTTATTGTGGCATGAATATTCAGATCCGCAAGATTCAAAACAAAAGTTTAATATTGACATAAAAACAATAATACTTCAAGCATACTAACAAGGCAATTGTGTCCTTTCGAAATAACATGGCCTCAGAAAGCTATCCCTACAAAATCATATGGTATGGCTATGCTCCATCTTCCCCACACAAAGTATTTAAATCATGCACAACCCCGATGACAAGTCAAGCAATTGTTTCACACCTTTTATGTTCTCAAACCTTTTCAACTCTTACGCAATACATGAGCGTGAGCCATGGATATAGCACTATAGGTGGAATAGAATATGGTGGAGGTTGTGAGGAAAAGGAGAAGATAGTCTCACATCAACTAGGCATATCAACGGGCTATGGAGATGCCCATCAATAGATATCAATGTGAGTGAGTAGGGATTGCCATGCAACGGATGCACTAGAGCTATAAGTGTATGAAAGCTCAAATAGAAACTAAGTGGTTGTGCATAATGATGAAAAATTCCACTAGTTATATGAAAGTGACAAAATAGGAGACTCTCTATCATGAAGATCATGGTGCTACTTTGAAGCACAAGTGTGGAAAAAGATAGTAGCATTGTCCCTTCTCTCTTTCTCTCATTTTTTTTGTGGTGGGCATATTTGGCCTCTTTTTTTTATTTGGGCTTCATTGGCCTCTTTTATTATTTGTAAAGTCCGAAGACTCATCCCAACTTGTGAGGGAATCATAGCTTCCATCATCCTTTTCTCTCACGGGACAATGCTCTAATAATGAAGGTCATCACACTTTTATTTACTTACAACTCAAGAATTACAACTCGATACCTAGAACAAAATATGACTCTATATGAATGCTTCCGGTGGTGTACCGGGATGTGCAACGATCTAGCCTAGCAAATGACATAAAAAAACGGACAAGCCATGCAAACATCATGCTAGCTATCTTACGATCATGCAAAGCAATATGAAAATGATGGTGCGTGTCATGAAAAATGGAACGGTGGGAGTTGCATGGCAATATATCTCGGAATGGCTATGGAAATGCCATAATAGGTAGGTATGGTGGCTGTTTTGAGGAAGGGTATATGGTGGGTTTAATGCATCAGCGAAAGTTGCGCGGTACTAGAGAGGCTAGCAAAGGTGGAAGGGTGAGAGTGCGTATAATCCATGGACTCAACATTAGTCATAAAGAACTCACATACTTATTGCAAAAGTCTGTTAGTTATCGAAGCAAAGTATTATACGCATGCTCCTAGGGGAGAGGTTGGTAGGAATTAACCATCGCGCGCTTCCGACCCTCACATAAAGGATGACAATCATTAAACAAATCATGCTCCGACTTCGTTACATAACGGTTCACCATACGTGCATGCTACGGGAATCACAAACTTTAACACAAGTATTTCTACCAATCCACAATTACTCACTAGCATGACTCTCATATCATCATCTTTATATCTCAAAACTATATGCAAGGAATCAAACTTCTCATAGTATTCAATGCACTTTATATGAAAGTTTTTATTATATCCCTCTTGGATGCCCATTATATTAGGACTAAATTCATAACCTAAACCAATTACCATGTTGTTTAAAGACTCTCAAAATAATATAAGTGAGGTACGAGAGTTTAATTATTTCTATAAAATAAAACACCACCGTGCTCTAAAAAGATATAAGTGAAGCACTAGAGCAACATTGCCTAGCTCAAAAGATATAAGTGAAGCACATAGAGTATTCTAATAAATTCACGATTAATGCGTGTCCCCCTCAAAAGATGTGTACAGCAAGTATGATTGTGGCAAACTAAAAAGCAAAGACTCATATCATACAAGACGCTCCAAGCAAAACACATATCATGTGGTGAATAAAAATATAGCCTCAAGTAAATTTACCGATGGATTGAAGACGAATGAGGGGATGCCTTCCGGGGCATCCCCAAGATTAGGCTCTTTGGTATCCTTGAATATGTCTTGGGGTGCCTTGGGCATCCCCAAGCTTAGGCTCTTGCCACTCCTTATTCCATAGCCCATCAAATCTTTACCCAAACCTTGAAAACTTCACAACACAAAACTCAACAGAAAACTCGTGAGATCCGTTAGTATAAGAAAAATAAATCACCACTTTTAGGTACTGTTGTGAACTCATTCTTTATTTATATTGGTGTAATATCTACTGTATTTCAACTTCTCCATGGTTCATACCCCCCGATACAACCCATAGATACATCAAAATAAGCAAACAACACAAAGAAAACAGAATCTGTCTAAAACAGAACAGTCTGTAGCAATCTATAAACTTCGAATACTTATGTAACTCCAAAAATTATGAAAAATTAGGAAACTCAGGTAAATTTGTATATAAATCTTTTGTAAAAATTTCAGACTCATTTGATTCTCTGGTGAATTTATAAAATTCCTGGACTGAGCGCAAAAGTTTCTGTTTTTCAGCAAAATCAAATCACAATCACCGTAGACCATCCCAAAGGTCTTACTTGGCTCAAACACTAATTAAAACAAGAAAACACAATTACTATAGAGGTAATAATGTGTGAAGCACTCAAAAACAGAAGCAAAAACAAAAGCATAAAAATAAAATTGGGTTGCCTCCCAACAAGCGCTATTGTTTAACGCCCCTAGCTAGGCATAACGATTTCAATGATGCTCACATAAAAAGTAGTAATTGAAATATGCAAGAGAGCATAATGAATCTCATGAAAAACACATTTAAGTCTAACCCACTTCCTATGCATAGGGATTTTGTGAGCAAACAATTTATGGGAACAAGAATCAACTAGCATAGGAAGGCAAAACAAGCATAACTTCAAAACTTTGAACACATAGAGAGGAAACTTGATATTATTGCAATTCCTACAAGCATATGTTCCTCCCTCATAATAAATTTAAGTAGAATCATGAAGGAATTCAACAATATAACTATCACATAAATCATTCTTTTCATGATACACAAGCATGCAATCATCATAATGAATTTGCTCATCAAAACATCGGGGACAAAAAATATCATCTTCATCAAACATAGCATCCCCAAGCTTGTGGCTTTGCATATCATTAGCATAATTGACATTAATAGAATTTATAGTAACATCATTGCAATCATGCTTTTCAATCAAGGAGCTATCATGAATCACCTTATAAATTTCTTCTTTCAACACTTCATCAAAATTTTCAGATTCATGATTTTCAAACAAAACTTCATGGAGATAATCAAGTGCACTCAACTCACTAGGAATTGGTTCATCATAATTTGGCCTTTTGAAAAGATTAGCAAGTGGATGAGGATCCATATCAATAGATTTTTAGCAAGCGAAGATGCAAGCAAACAGAAGGCACATGGCAACACAAGCAAACAAAAAGCAAACGAAAAGACGAACGGAAGAAGGGCGAATAAAAAGGCAAATCTTTTTGGTTTTTTCTGAAAATCGTTTTAGAAGTGGGGGACAGGAAAACGAGAGGCAAATGTAAAATAATGTAAATGCAAGAGATGAGTTTGTGATGGTTACTTGGTAGGCTTGATGTAGATCTCCCCAGCAACGGCGCCAGAAATCCTTCTTGCTACTTCTTGAGCTTGCGTTGGTTTTCCCTTGAAGAGGAAAGGGTGATGTAGCAAAGTAGATAAGTATTTCCCTCAGTTGTTGAGAACCAAGGTATCAATCCAGTAGGAGATACAAGCAAGTCCCCAATCTTCGCACCTACACAAACAATCAAACTCTTGCACCCAACGCTATAAAGGGGTTGTCAATCCCTTCACGGTTATTTGCAAGGATGAGATCTGATAGAGATAAATATAAAAGATTGCTAAAACGAAAAGTAAAACAAAAGTAAAAAGATTGCAGCAAAGTATTTTTGGTATTTTTGGTTTATAGATCTGAAAATATAATATGGAAAATAGACCCGGAGGCCATAGGTTTCACTAGAGGCTTCTCTCATGAAGGAAAATAATACGGTGGGTGAACAAATTACTGTCGAGCAATTGATAGAAAAGCGCATAGTTATGACGATATCCAAGGTAATGATTATTCATATAGGCATCACGTCCGTGTCAAGTAGACCGAAATGATTCTGCATCTACTGCTATTACTCCACACATCGACCGACTCCTGTCTGCATCTAGAGTATTAAGTTCATGAAGAACAGAGTAACGCATTAGGTAAGATGACATGATGTAGAGGGATAAACTCAAGCAATATGATGAAAACCCCATCTTTTTATCCTCGATGGCAACAATACAAATACGTGCCTCGCTACCCCTACTTTGTCACTGGGTGAGGACACCGCAAGATTGAACCCAAAACTAAGCACTTCTCCCATTGCAAGAATTACCAATCTAGTTGGCCAAACCAAACCAATAACTCGAAGAGACTTGCAAAGATATGAAATCATGCATATAAGAATTCAGAGAAGATTCAAATAATATTCATAGATAATCTGATCATAAACCCACAATTCATCGGATCTCGACAAACACACCGCAAAAGATTATTACATCGGATAGATCTCCATGAAGATCATGAAGAACATGGTATTGAAGAACAAAGAGAGAGTAGAAGCCATCTAGCTACTAGCTATGGACCCGAAGGTCTGTGGTGAACTACTCAGGCATCATCAGAGGGGCAATGGAGTTGATGTAGATGCCCTCCGTGATCGAATCCCCCTTCGGCAGATTACCGGAAAAGCCTCCAAGATGGGATCTCACGGGAACAGAGGCTTCCGGCGGCGGAAAAGTATTTTCGTGGCTCTCTTTGGTATTGGGGGAATATTTGGGAATTTATAGGCCGAAGAATAGGGTTAGAGGACCTGCAGGGGGGCCACAAGCCTGGGGGCGCGCCCTGCTGGCTTGTGATCTCCCGGCAGGTCTCCTGCCTTCATCTCCAAGTCGGGTAGGTTTCTTCTGGTCCAAGAAAAATCATTGCGAAGATTTTATTACGTTTGGACTCCGTTTAATATTCCTTATCTGCAATACTCAAAAACAAGGAAAAAACAGAAACTGGCACTTGGCTCTAGATTAATAGGTTAGTCGCAAAAATAATATAAAATAGCATATAAAACATCCAAAACAGATAATATAATAGCATGGAACAATCAAAAATTATAGATACGTTGGAGACATATCAAGATCCTGGATACCCGCTTTACGCGGTTCGTGTGCCTCAGAGCAAGTGCTACATCGACAGACCCCTCGCGGATGTCTTCTACCTGCGGTTTGATCACATCTTTGAGATGTTTCTCACGAGACGGCTCGATTTTACGATCGTCCGCCTTTTTGCGCTACATGAGCTTCGTCATGAGGAGAGACCAAGTCGCGCATATCTCGGTGGTGGATCCATACTATATGCATGAGTCCTTCTTGAGTCTCAGCAAGTATGAACGCACTACTGCTAGGAATTACATCGAAGAGTTCATGATAATGAATAAGGACAAGGAAATGGTGCTCCTGCCTTATCATACTAGGTAAGTCATTGCCTGATAGCCCTTTTGTACATTTCAATCATTCCTTCACTCATATGAAGGCTAATTTGAGGTGTATTTATATGGGGAAATTTTGTTTTTGCCACTCTAGATTTTGCCAATTTTCCTTATGCCACTCTAGATTTTGACATTTCACTTTTGCCACTCTTAGCTTTTGACAATTATCACAATTGCCATTTAGTGGAAAAAGCAAAATAAGTTTATTTCACTTTTGCCACTCTTAGCTTTTGACAACTATCACAATTGCCACTCAGAATTTTTTGTTTTTGCCACAAAATGGTAATTGTGATAATTGTCAAAAACTAAGAGTGGAAAAAGTGAAATGTCAAAATCTAGAGTGGCATAAGAAAAATTGGCAAAATCTAGAGTGGCAAAACAAAATTTTCCCTATTTATATTGCGCAGTGACGACAGTGTTGTCCTTATCGTTCTTTTCCCGCGAGCCTCCCATGTTGTGTATTTTGACTCGTCCAGAAACTTCAAGAAGGACTACACCGACATAATGGGAATTTTGGACAGTGCTCTCCATGGCTTCAGCCTGAGGGGTGGCCACATCGAGATCAGAAAAACAAGGAAGGGCGCACCGGGTTTTGGGCATAAAACTAACTTATGCTGCGTCCATCAACCATTAGAAAGTAAGAACTATGGATTCTACGTCATCTACCTCATGATGGAGTTCAGAAGGGATTGCCAACAACTTTGCATGACAAGCAAAAACGATGACCATATCCGGAAATGGGCGGAAGCATTAGGAGCCAAAGCGGATTATAAACTCAGAGATGACTTCTTTCGCATCCAGAGGGACATTAATTGTAGCGATCATCATGAAAGATGTCATCGAGGAGAACGGGATTTTCCACCACGGCCCTATATCACGAGTTGATGTTCGAACTCGTATAGCCATGCAACGTCTGGATATGACACCATTCACGAAGCTGGGTTGCGTCCTCCCGGATCTGGATGGGTGGAACATGCAGTGATTGACGATGTCGTTGATGATGGGTGGATTGAATTTGTACTTTCTGTATCGATGAAACTCTATGATGTAAACGGTCCTGCTGAACTTGCGTAACACTAGCTAGTTTGTTAGTTTGGGTACGATGACCATGCGTACATCTAGTTAACTAGTTTGGGTACGATGAACATGTGTTGATTAATTATGTTTACTATATGTTGCATCTATTTTCTAACTCTTTCTTTTCGTGTTGCTCAAGTATATTATGTTGCATATTATTGTTGAATTCACTTGATGAAGATACATCTCTAACAGGTGCATAGGTCCTCGATGGCAAAGAAGTAGTGCTATGCCGTGTACATAGGGAGGGTTCCGGGAGTGTACGACGAGTGGCCAGGGTGTCAGGCCCAAGTGTATCACTTCCCGGGCGGCAGCCAGCAGCAGAAGAGAGGCGGAAGCTAGTTACTTGACGTGGACGCTAGCGCGAGAAACGAATCGGAACCGGTGCCTCATGTACTGCATAATTCCGCTCTTACTCATAGTGATAGCTCTTTTCTTCTATATCATAGTTTAGATGGATGACGATGTAGTTGCCTGTATTCGAGACATGTCATAACTTGTATCGCTATTTTGAGATGATGACGAGAGACATCATTTGTGTTGGATGATCATTATGATGATGACGAGAGACATCATTTGTGTTGGATGATCATTATGATGATGACATGATTTTATGAGACTATTTGTATGTGTATGATATGATGAGACTATTGTGTGTATGATGTTTGATAGAGACTATAGTATAAAACATGTACAAATACAGAGGAAACATCCTGTAAAAAATCAGAAAATAGTAGCAGTAGCGCGGATTTGGAGTCTAGCAGCAGCGAGGCGTTAGCAGTAGTGAGCTCAGAATAAACGCGCTGCAGATGTTAGCAGCAGCGCGGCTTGGTAAAACGTGCTACTGCTACATATGGATAGCAGTAGTGCGGGTCCAAACGCGCTACTGCTAATAGTTAGCTGTAGCGCTATTGCTATAGCGAAGGCACACGCGCTACTGATACGGGTATAACCCGCCCTACTGCTAGGTTTTTCCCTAGTAGTGTTGAATCGTCAACGCAGTAGCCCCCGAGACTTGGGTTGGTCAACATGGACGACCCTACGATCGTATCTCCTCGGGAACTAGTCTAGATGTCGTGTCTGTTTTGCCAGCGCTGAGGTGCGGGTCGGCAGGAAAGATACCGAGGCACGGGTCGGAAAAGATTTCCCAGGCTGAATTATTACGCAGGACACCTCGGTCAAGAGGATGTCCCGCCTCCTGAAAGAAAAACATACAAATAGGTTAAAGATGCCATAAGCTCGTAAAACCAAAAAACCTTAGTAAAAACTTTACGTCCGAACTAAATCAAGTTTCTTGGTGCCAATCCGAAAATTGGTCTTATAATTAGTTTGTGCTTCCATTATGCTTTAACACCGATCTCCATACTTCAAGCGGGTCAGCCTTCGGCTTCAACCTCCTATCCCGAAGGTGAAGTACTTCTAAGTCCCATTTAGCGAACTAAACTCGAGCGGCTTTAAAGAGAAACTAGGCTATCCGGCTATTGGCTACACACTCGCATCGGAAAAAGGAGTCACTACTGGAATTCAGTTATTTGCCGTCTGCCAGATCTTTGCCGTCGGCTGGCAGATGGCAAAGAGGGTCTTTGCCGTCAGCTGTCAGCTGGCAGACGGCAAATAGATGGCTGATGGCACAGAGCTTCTTTGCCGTCAGTCAGCTCTTTGCCGTCGGCGAGCGGACGACAAAGAGGCGCACAGCAGACGGCAAAGCCACAGCTGGGCCCCACTTGACCGCGTGGTGCCTAGGTTAAACTTGGCGACTTCTTTGCCGTCTGCTAGCGGACGGCAAAGAGTCCTAAAGCAGACGGCAAAGAGGCTAGCCTCTTTGCCGTCCGCTAGCAGACGGGAATGCTCTAACGGGTACTAATGGCCGTCCCCGCCCCCACCCCGGCCCCTCTCTCTCACTCTCACCCACTCCCAGTCCCCTCTCCCCCCGACGCCCACCGCCGGCCGCCTCGGTCGTCTCCCCACCGCCCCGGCCGCCTCCTCTCCGCACCGCTGGCCGCCTCCGCCCCCGCCTCCGCCCCCGCCCCCGCCCCCGCCGCCCCCCACCGCCCCCGCCCCCGCCGCCCCCCGCCGCCACCTCCACCCCGTCCGGCCGCCTCCTCTCGTCGCCACCGGCCGCCTCCGCCCCCGCCCCCGCCACCGGACGCCACGCCCCCGTCGTCCCCCGCGTCCCGGCCGCCCTCGCCGCCCCGTCCGCCCCCGACGCAACGCCGCCACCTCCGCCCCGTCCGGCCGCCTCCTCTCCTCGCCGTCGGCCGCCCCCGCCCCTGGACGCCACGCCCCCAACGCCCCGACCGCCCCCGCCGTCTCTGGTGAGCCCCCCATCCCCGGCCACCACCATTTTTTGTTTTTTTGTTTTTTCTTTTGTTAAATTAGTTAATTAGTTTATTAGGTAGAAAAACTTAGATACTCCCTCCGTTCCTAAATATAAGTTTTTTTAGAGATTTCACCATTGAACTACATACGGATGTATATAGACATATTTTAGAGTATAGGTTCATTCATTTTGCTCCGTATGTACTCTCCTATTGAAATGTCTACAAAGACTTATATTTAGGAACGGAGGGAGTAGAAAAGAAAAAACTTAGAAGAAAAAGATGAAAATAAAAAACTAGAAGAAAAAAAAGAAGGAAAAGAAGAAGGAAAAGAAGAAGAAGAAGAAGAAGAGGAGAAGGAAAAAGAAGAAGAAGAAGAAGAAGAAGAAGAAGAAGAAGGAGAGAAGAAGAAGAAGAAGAAAGAGGAGAGGAGGAGAAGAAAAACCTAGTAGAACTTAGATAGAAAATAAAAAACTTAGAAGAAAATAAGAAAAGAAAAACCTAGAAGAAAAAGCAAAAGAAGAAGAAGAAGAAGAATTCTGCGGTGAGCCCCCTGCACGACACCCCTGGCACGGCACCCCGGCACGACACCCCGGCACGACACCCCCGGCACGACACCCCGGCACGACACCCCCGGCGACACCCCGGTGACACCACAACACCACACCCCCGCGCAGCTGTTAATACGCCGCCCCCAACACAACTAACCCCCGACCCCTGACACCTCTTCGGCCTTCCAGAGGCCGACGGGGTCATAGTTTTTTAAATTATGTGTTAGGTCATATATTTTCCGATTTTGTTATGAAAAACATCATATTTGTGTTGATTGAGTTTCATTTCAATGTGCAGTTGTTTCGTCGCTGCGAGGGTCTGCTGTTCGACGACCTCCCCGTGCGTTGGACGAGCTCCCCTGCTGCGTTCATGGGTGAGCACAAATGACATCTCCTCCCCCGGCCCCCTTAATTTGCTCGGTTCCGGTCTTCGTGCCGATGAAACTTGCTAGCTATAGGTGTCTTCAATCATCAGTATGCGTGACCAGTATGCGTCTCCCGTTTGAAAGGGCGGCATCTATAAATATGCATGTCTTTGCATATTTATAACCGCCATCCTTTCGAATTGTCCAACGTTATCCATGGACAGACCGAGTATGTGTAGATTGGGTTCGTTTTCCCGTATGCTCTGCTCCGGATCCGATGCAGAATTTCGTCAGTGCCTCCCTGTTGTTCTCCGGGTACACATCCTCTCTGCTTATTGCCGAGACGTGTATCAGGAGAACAGTGGGGAGGTGCTGCCGAAATTCTGCGTCGGATCCGGAGCAGAGCATGGGAAAACGAACCCAATCTACACATACTCGGGTGGGATTAGGACCTATCTCTACCTATTAGCGTGTAGGTTGCATGGACGTAATAAAACTGACAAACTTGATTAACGGATGAATATAGATGATGAATTATATATATATTTCTTGTGTGTTTAGTAGGTAGGCAAGATGAGTGATCGTGCTTGGATGTACACCGGTCACCCTAGTCAGAAAGAAATGACCATTGAATGGTTAACAAAAACCAAGGGGTTTCTGAGCGCCGCATTTGCAAATGGCCAGGAAATAACCTGGTGCCCCTGTGTCCGGTGCGACAACCATAAAAAGTGGACACGGGATGAAATGGGTAAACATTTGCAGAAGTGGGGTTTTACGATGGATTATACGGTGTGGAGATTTCATGGTGAGTCTGCCCAACGTGCCAGAGCTGAGGTGGTTCGTCGTCGCACCGACGAGCATGGTACCGGGATCGAAGACATGGTGCAAGACTTTGATGATGCTCGGGATTCGGACGATGAGATGGAGGAATCTGCAAAGGCCTTCTATGAAATGTTGGAGTCTTCAAAACGTCCTCTCCATGAGCACACTGAGCTTTGTCAGCTGGATGCCATCGCGCAAGTAATGGCTCTGAAGGCTCAGTTCAACCTGGGCAGAGAATGCTACGACGCGATGATGACGATATTTGGACGCTTTCTACCCATAGGCCATGTATTGCCAGCAAACCTGTACCAGTCGGACAAAATCCTACGTGCGCTTAAGATGCCCTATGAGAAGATAGATGCCTGTGAGAATGGATGTGCCTTATTTAGGCTTGAGTATGAGAGCTTCAACTATTGTCCCATTTGCAAGTCTTCCAGGTATGTTGTGGTAGACAACGGTATGGGTGAGAAGAGTCAGACCAAAATCCCAGTTAATGTTCTTCGGTATATGCCAATCATACCAAGACTTCAACGTCTTTTCATGGTCGAAGAGACGGCCAGACAGATGACGTGGCATAAATTGGGCAAAAGAACCGAACTAGATGCAGATGGGAATCCGATGTTGGGACACACTTCAGACGCTTTTGCGTGGAAGCACTTAGATGCATTACATAAGGATAAAGCGGCAGATCCAAGGCATCCTCGAGTCGCCATCAGCACGGATGGGTTCAATGTGTTTGGTATGACGGCAACCCAATACAGTTTCTGGCCTGTATTTGTCATTCCACTCAATCTTCCCCCCGGAGAGATTATGAAAAGAAAGAACATTTTCTTGACGTTGATAATTCCAGGGCCCAACTATCCGGGGAAGAATATGAATGTGTACATGCAGCCACTTAAGAATGAATTGCAAGAAGCTTGGGATAATGGGATCAAGACATATGACGCCGCTACAAAAAAAAAACTTCAAAATGCATGTGTGGTACATGTACTCGTCGCATGACTTGCCGGCGTATGCGCTATTCATTGGCTGGTGTGTGCATGGAAGGTTCCCGTGCCCCAAATACAAGGCAGCTCTTGAGTTCCGTTGGCTGCAGGCGGGTCGCAAGTATTCTTGCTTCGACTTGCATCAACAGTTCCTGGATCCTCGCCATAAGTTCAGAAAAGACAAGAAGAATTTCATGAAAGGTAGAGTTGTCAAAAACTCTGCACCACCTGCATTGACAGGCCAACAGACCCTGGATCAGATAAATGCTCTCGAGCCGGATCCAAATCGTCCAGGGTATTTCAAAGGGTATAATTCGAAACACGCCTGGACTCACAAGATATACTTGTGGGATCTGCCTTACTTTAAAGACCTCCTTTGCCCACACAACATCGACGTGATGCACACTGAAAAGAATATCGCCGAGGCCCTTTTTGGTACATTGTTCGGCATAGAGGGGAAGTCGAAGGATAATCCTAAGGCTAGAGTCGATCAGGAGGCTCTATGTGATAGACCGTTACAAAACATGCGACAACCGAAAGGAAAGAAGAACTGGAAGAAGCCAAAGGCATGGTTCAATCTTGGAAGGCCAGCTATGAGGGAAATGATCTTGTGGGTGAAAATGCAGTTGATGTTCCCCGATGGGTATGCAGTGAATCTAAAGAGGGGAGCGAGTCTTGACAAATTGAAAATATTTGGTCTCAAGAGTCATGATTGGCACATATGGCTTGAGCGGGTAATGCCGGTGATGTTGCGTGGCTTTATCCCTGAGGATGAATGGCTAGTACTGGCAGAGCTGAGCTATTTCTTCCGTGCTCTTTGTGCGAAAGAACTATCTCCTGACGTGCTAGACGAACTGGAAGAGTTGGCGCCGGAGTTGATCTGCAAGTTAGAAAAGATCTTTCCACCTGGATTCTTTAATCCAATGCAGCATTTGATTTTGCATCTCCCGACCGAGGCAATATTGGGGGGGGGGGGGCGTGCAAAATCGTTGGTGCTTCGCAACTGAGAGGATGCAGAAGACGCTTCGAGCAAAATGTAAAAATAAACGTAGAATATAAGCATCGCTGGCCGAGGCATTCATTACTGAGGAGGCGGCAAACTTCGTGACAACACACTACAAAGCCAAGAATCGTCATTTGCATAATCCGAAGCCTCGGTACAATGATGGCGACTGTGAAAAAGGTCGATCCAACCTCAGCCTATTCAAAGGGAAGCTCGCACCAGCCGGTGCTTCGAAAGCAATAGCGTTGGATGTCGAAGAATGGCGGACCATTTCGTTGTATATCTTCAACAACCTAACAGAAGTGCGGCCGTACATTGAGTAAGTTCTCGGTACATTGTTTCGCAACTTCTAATTCCTTTGAAATGCTCTTATTCCTGGATATATGATACAGTCGATACGTCGCCAAATTCTCGGATGGAGCGGTGATCCAAAAGTATTCCATCGAAGAGTATGAGCTTCTGGCAAAGCATGGAGGCGGCTATCCCGGTTTCATCTCTTGGTTCAAACAAACGGTAATTTCCATTAGACCATTTCATTTCTTCGTCTAGTTTGCGGCTAATGCAACAATCCTTTCGTATTAAACTTGTAGGCTAATGCAGAGTCTATGGACTCCGAATTGAGACAAGTCGCTAATGGTTTTGACTATAAGGTCCGTTCATTTGACAAATACGACATCAACGGGTATCGCTTTCGTACTTTTGGCAAAGAGCTATCTATGGCCGACCGAAAGTCTACAAATTGTTGTGTCTCCGCTGTCGGCGAAGGAGGTGTCGAGTATTATGGAAGAGTTGAAGCAATTTATGAACTTAGATTCTTTGGTGAAAACCCACCAAATGTCGTAGTCTTCAAATGTTATTGGTTCCAGCCGAAGGAGACTAGAAGGACTCATGAACATATAGGGCTAGTCGAAATCAAACAAAGCACCCATTTAGATGTTCCCGATGTCTATATTACGGCTCAACAGGAGACCCAAGTTTTCTATCTACCGTGGGCCTGCGAAACTGATCCAAATCTGAATGGTTGGGATGTCGTTTATGATGTGCCGCCACATTTTAGACCACCTCCCCTCAATGAAGATGATTATGAACCTCACATTAACCCAGACACATATGAAGGATAATTCTTCCAAGAAACACGTCTTTCCAAAAAACGTTTCAAGAACCGCTCTACTTCACCCCAGAACATTGAGGTAGACAGCGACAGTGAATCCGACTTCACCCCTGAGCCGGAACAAGAAGAGACGGAAGAAGAAGAGGTTACTGCTGTGGATGACCTCTCAATGCTTGACCGATTACATAAAGGAGGCCTTCCACATGTTACTCCCGATAGTGATGATGATGCATTTATTAATGATAGTGATGATGATGATGCATTTATTGATCTCGGAGCATATATAGACGATGAAGATTATTATTAGTTCATGTCAGGTATACATGATGATGATACACTCAAATTATATATATACATATTATTATTCATGTCGGTATTCATTTTTTTATGTTGTACTAATTTCGTTTACTCTTTGTCATGGCAGGTGTTGAAATATGGTGGGCGCGGGTCGAGAGCGATCCGAGGATCCTTCGTCGGCGCGTGGTGGGAGGGGTACTTCCATTCCACCCCAAACTCTCCGGAGAGCGTTGTACGACAGTATTGGGACACCCGAGGGCGCTTCTTCGTCGGCGAAGTTGCCGACCGGGAGAGGAGGTCGGGGGAGAGGTAGGAAGGCTCCTAAAGTTACACGTGGTGGCCGCGGGAGAGGTAGGAAGGCTGCTACACCTTCCTCGCCGCCACCCCCAGCTGATTCACCCGAGCACAGGACTGCTACGGTGGACCCGTCTGAGGTGGAGGCTACAAGGACTCCTGTCCACGAGCCTCGGGTCGACGATCCTTCTGTCTCAGACGCGGCCACCCGCGAGACTCCTGTGCCAGACGCTTCGTCCCACGAGACTCCTGTGCCAGACGCTTCGTCCTACGAGACTCCACAGGCTTCCACCAGATGGGATACCTGGCCGGATCTGCATCAGCCGGAGCCGAGTGGCCATGCTGATGGTGGCGGGGATCGGCTTTCTGATAGCGGGGACGAGGTGGTTGAGGGCACCGTCTACCAGCGTGGGTGTACACGGCTCCCGCCCGTGCCAGCGACCCGCTAGCAGAGGTGGCTGATTAAGCCTGAGTCGCTGAAGTAAGTGCATTTACTCTTTTTAAACCTTTTGCCTTCATGTTTCTTCACATATCTAATGCGTTGGCTTTGTCATAATGCAGGGGTTGGATTCATGCCAAGGATGTCCGCAGGCCCAACTCCATCCTTGGTGTGATTTTACGGCATAACTTCCCGGGGTTTGTCACGTTGCCCGGCGAGGGTCAGCAAGAAGAGGTAGGATTGAAATGGGAGCACTACTTGGCTGCCCCTGCACCGCCGGAGGAGATGATCGACGGTGTGTTGTGCCACACGAGGGCCGACATGGTCATCAGGAAGTTCTGGGTAATTTCTCCTTTACACAATTAAAAATCAATAATAGCTAGTTATTGTACTAATCAGTGTTGTCTCTTTTGATTGTAGACCTTCTACAGGTGTGAGGAGGGATACGAGGAGGCCGCGGCAAAGCTTATCGATTACGAGTGCAGGCGCCTACTATAGAACTTATGGCACGAGGTTCGGGTACAGGCTGTTCGAGACTACTACGCCTCGCAGCGTATTAAGAAGGCCAAGTCGTCGTCCCGCCGAAAGTTTCTGGACAAGGAGCAGTACATGAAGGTAATTACCTATTCTTAAGGCCTTGTACTTAGTTTCCTTTGCTTTGATTCGTAGGCGTAGCTCTCAAATTTCTCTTTATTAACTTAGGTGCCCCCTAGATGGTGTGCGGATAAGATGGGTTGTTGGGAGGCGTTGGTGAATGAATGGTGCTCTGACCAATGGCGAGTCGTCCACGACGATGCCAAGGCACGGCGTGCCCAAATGGAAGGTGTGCCACACTATCAAGGCAGCGCCAACATTTATCAGTTCGGGCGGAACTGGGTATGTGGTTTGCTTCATGATTCCTGCAATTCATTCTTGTAGTGCTAGGTTTACCCATTATTAATACTTTGTTCCTCTCTTGTAGGCTCATCACAATAAGACGGAGGTGCCAGTGGTGTACGACCTCTATGCCATGGCCCATACTGCCTCATACAAGAAGGTCAAGGCATTCTCTGAGTCTGACCTCGATGATCCCGAGAACTTCAGCAATATCTCCTCCCACCACAAGCTCGTGAGGTACAGAGATGTGGGGAAGGCGGTGAATGGGGAGGACTTCAACCCGAGCCAGCATCCACTTGATCCAGACCTGGTGATGATAGCTGGCCACGGGAGGCCCCATGGCTCGATAGCCATTGGAGATGGACATATACGGTCTTCGAGCACTCTCCGGCAGATCAAGGCGCGCCAAACGAGCTCCTGTCCTGAGATGCTGCCTCGTCCACGGCCAGTCCAGCTCACCATCGAGGTTAGTCATACGGACTCAGATAGGTTTCCTCCATTACATTGTGTGTGCGAACAAAGATGATTACAATGCTAACGAGGAGTTGTGTTGTAGGCTGCTCTGCAAAAAGAGAGAGAGACAACCCAGGCGCTTCTGGCGGAACAGGCCCGGCAGGCGGCGGAGGAGAAGAGGGATCTGGAGGAGAGGACGGCTAGGTTGTTGGAGGAGGAGAGGGCACGGAACGATGCGTCTAACCGGGTCATGTACGAGCTCATCGTGGTAAGTTTCTTCTTCATATTAGCCAAATCATGCACTACATGTTCTTTTCATTAATAACCAATATGATTGACTTGGCAAAACCAAATGTGCAGACTTTGTGCGAGAAGAACGGCCAGACCCCTCCGCCGATGCCAGTCATTACCACGGCTGGAATGGTGAGTTCCATTTCAATGTTCATTAGTTACTAGTCTTAACATTTCAGCGTCATCATGCTAACGCAAATGATCTTTGGTACAGCATAACTCCCGAGCCGCATCGCACGACCCGAGCAACCCCAGTGCTTCACCTTCGTGATGACGAGGACGGTAAGCCCTAATATGCCACTTACTTGGCTCATTTTCTCAAACAAATACAAACATAGCACTTAGACAAACTTAGCACTTAGACAAATGTCATATTTTACCTAAGTTAGCTTTGTTTCCTATAAAATGACATAGTAAGCTTACTTACCTCCAAAATGACATATTGTACCTAAGTTAGCTCTAAAATGACCTATACTTAGCATTGTTTCCTCCACACTGACATAATAAGCTTAGTTAACTCAAAAATGACATAATAGACTTGGTAACCTCATAGATGCCATAGACTTAGCTTATTTTCTTGCAAAATGACACAATAAGCTTAGTTAGGTAAATAATGTGATAATTACCTAGGTTAGCTCTAAAATGACACAAATAAGCAATAAGAAGAAGAAAAACAAGAGGAGACAGAGAAAGAATCTTGCCACACTTTGGCTTTAGGTGCTCAAATAGTTAGCCACAATTTGGCTTGCCGCAATTTTACCACACTTTGGCTTGCCGCAATTTTACCACACTTGCCTTACTTGAGGTGCTCAAATAGTTACCACACTTTGGCTTGCCTAAGGGAATCTTGCCACACTTTTTCTATCTATGACATGTGGGTCTTACTGCTAATAAAAAAAAGTCTTGCCTTAGTTGTGGCAAGAACCAAACACACACCTAACATGGTCAAACTTGCCTAAGTTGAGTTGTGGCAAAGTGTGGCTAGTTGTGTCTTGAAACCAAACAGCCCCTTCATCTTCTTCTAATTCTAGATCTTCTTCTACTTCTTAATTCTAGTATTAATTTTCTAACTTTCTTATTTCCAATTTTGCAGATTTGAGACGAGTTCACGGCAGCTTGCTTTGATGTAGTGCTAGGTTTACTTTCTGTTTTCATGTATTGAGTCATTTGTATCGATGAGACTATATGTATGTATGGATGAACCTATTGTAATATGGCGAACAATGTGGCATTTGATACTTTTAATTTGGTATAATTGTTGGTTGATCATATATGGCTGTTGCACATTGTTTCTGTGAATTATTTATGTATATATCATATATTGTTTGTTTGAAAATTGTTGAATGTAACAAAAACAAAAAAGAGAGGCAATACAGCCTCTTTGCCGTCTGCCCCGGACGACAAAGGCAGCTATGCCGACGGCCGCCGTCGGCAAAGCTGCCACGTGGCGGCCGCCTGTGAAACCTGGGAAAACAAGGCTGGCCCATTTTGCCTCTTTGCTGTCCGTGGCAAACGGCAAAGGGGCAGGAGGCAGACGGCAAAGGGGGGGCGGGAGGCAGACGGCAAAGAGGGGCGGGAGGCAGACGACAAAGAGAGGCGCTATGCCGACGGCCGCCGTCGACAAAGCTGCCACGTGGCAGACGGCAAAGGGGGGCGCGAGGCAGACGGCAACGGGGGGCGGGAGGCAGACGGCAAAGGGTGGGGGGTCCGTTAGCCGCCTGACGGTGGCGCCGTCAGTACTACGCCATCCAGGTCCTTTGCCGTCTGCAAGATGACGGCAAAGAATCTTTGCCGTCCGCTGGGCCGAAGCAGACGGCAAAGAACCCCTTTGCCGGAGCTCGTTGGGCCCGAAATTGTGTCGTCCGCCTTTTGCCCTTTGCCGTCTGCCATGGCAGACGGCAAATCTCCTGATTCCAGTAGTGAGTAGTGGAAAAAGACTTTGCAACGACTAAGAAAAAAATACTTATTATAAAACGTCTCATCTAAATTTAAGAGGCCCCGGTTAACTTGGGTAAAGGAAGTTGTTTTTGACAAACATTGTTTTTAACAAACAACTTTTTTGTTTAACACAAATATAATGCTTGGTCGAACCGAAAAAAATTAAAAAATTTGAGCATGAAAGCGACTTAGCTGGTTAATGTGCCCGGTGTTGATAACGTGGGCCGAGCTTGCGGAAGGTCAAGGTCCGAGCCCCCAAGCCGGTTTCGGGGTTCCAGAGCAAAGAGGTTGGCTTGATGAAGTAGTGACACAACACGGACAATGTGGCGAGGCAAAGCCCCTGGTCCAGCCGAGGTGACGAAGCTGGTCGGCTGGTGACGTCGAAGTCCCCAGAGTAGGTTGATGAAGAGATGGCGAAGCCTTCGGTCTAGCTGAAGTGCCTGAGGAGGTTGGCGCAAAGACACCGGAGCCTCCATGTCAGCCGACGTGTTGAGCAGTTCGACTTGTTGGATGTTGGCTTGAAGAAGAGGCGACACAACGATTCTGACGCAGGTCAAAATTTGTGACATTGTCAATGCCAGCTTGACGAAGTGACCGCGCGGCAATGCTGGTGTGCCAGCCTCGTGCAATCCGTGGGGCGATGATGTTCTCTTGATGATTATTTGTCCCTCGCGATGCCGAACTCTTGGTCGGCTCACCGAGGTGATGATCCGATGAGGTTGACCTCGGCTCGACGAAGCGATGATGTGTCTAGTGCAGGTCGGCAGCCGTGGAGCAACATTGTCGGGCTGGTTTGACACCGACACGACGGTGAAGATTACCTTGGAAAAGACTATAAAATTTATAGGCACGTGCTTGAGAATAAAAAACAATCCTCTAAAGAAATTTTCCTTCAAAAAGGACGTCCGGTAACCCGTTAATGAAAAATATGAACTTGGGTCGGATTCGTTTTCGCGCAGAAAACTGGTCCGAAAAATTAATGCATTTATCGGGCATTTCCCGGAGTTTGAACGGTCGGATCAATCTGAAAGTTTGAGGATTTGTTGACATAGGAATTCTGCAGTAGATCAATGGTTGGATCTTCCAAAGGACGTCTGAGCTGATTGCTGAACTCCCCGCCCTTAGCTCGTCCAAATTCTCGTCCAGATTTGACAGGGCTCCGGTATATCGGAGATTGCCAAAGATTCATCCATCGGAACGCGATGAAATTTTACAGGGTTGGTCTAGACTGATTTTCTCACAATTCCACCGAAGAAGTCATTAAAATGATGCTCGAGGAGGCAGAGACGACGAAAACGACTCTGCTGTCCAGAAAAAACTGCTATCAATCTGCAGACGAGTCATTGATCCTTCCCGATCGCACAACGGGCTCTCAATGAAATCACCAATGTCGGTGTCAAAACCGGAAGACCTCTGGTAGGGTGGGCTCGATCTGTGAGATTGGATCGATGGGTAACAGGAGACAAGGAACACACGATATTTACCCAGGTTCAGACCCTCTCTATGGAGGTAAAACCCTACGTCCTGCTCTTGTTGTATTATTAGTTTAACAAGTACATAGTTGATCTACCTCGAGATCGTATATTTGTGGTCTAAACCCTAGGGGTGATGACGAATGTGTATCGGTATGTCGTAATGATCTATCGACTAGCCCGGCCTCGGCTTGTATAATGCACCGTAGGCCTTGGATAACAAGAGTCCTTGTCGGCTACGTCGTTGGAGAGGAGTCCTTGTCTTGATCACCAAGTCTTGTGGAATCTTCCTCGTATATGTCACGGGCTGCCCAAAGTAGCTCATTAGTAGCACAAGCATGATCATTAACAACAAGAGGAGAAGGCAACTTGGCAAGCCCTTTTAAATATGAAGCTTTAAGTTGAGCATGAGACTTGGTGAGTTCAATGAACGAACTCTTAATGACCCTTGAGCCATTTTCGAGGTGCTCAAAGTCCTCAAGGAGTTTAGCATGTGCAACTTCAAGCTTATCATTTTTAGTTTTGAAATCATTGGCCACCTCAAGGGTTTATCACGGGATTCCTTTATTTTAGATAGTTCTAGAGCAAAAGTCTCCTCAAGATATTCCTTGGTGGTTTGCTCTTCCTCAAGATCTTGAGAAAGATCCGCTATCTCATTTGCAGACTCACGCTCATGACCTTCCATTTTCTCAATGGTGACCTCATGCTCCTCGAGAGGAGCTTCCAACTCCTCAACGTATTTCTTGCCCTCAATGGCAATAGACATGATTTCCATGAAGTTGGAACGAGCAATTTTATTCTTATGAAGAGATTTAAAAATCAATCACCCTTAATTTTTAAGGAAGCAATATTATCATCCTCTTCATCAATAAGCTCATCCTCATCATTATCAACATCATCATCATGAGAAATATTAGGGTCCAAGGTAGGAGATACCTTTGAAGCCTTAGCCATAAGACAAAAGTGAGAAATAATAGATGATGATGTATGGTACCTTGAAGCACCATTAAAGACCACATATTGTTCCATGAAGTGTTGGGTTTCCTCTACATTGTTCACAACAACTCCAGGAAAATGATGCATTTTTATCATGGCAATAAGACATAGCAAGCATATCATCATGAGATTTAGTCAAACAATTTCTACATGGTATGCATGGACTATCAACACAAGCATGTGAAACATTTAGGGTGCTCAAAGTGTTAAAGTCCAAAGAAGAAGCATTGCAATAAGATAGTGATGAAGGATCATCAACAATAAGCCCACTATCATCATTGCAATGAGAAACACTACTCACCATATCATTACCTTGTGGCAATCCACATGTAGGTGAAGTAGAAGAAGTTGAGAAGACAACACGACCGAAGTTGGAGGGAGAACAATCATCCCTACAAATCTTGGACACACCATATTTATCTTGAAGCTTTGTCCACAACTCATGAGCACCCCGGAACGACATGAGTTGAAATATAACTACATTGCTCAAAGCATCGAAAAGCACATTAGAAGCTTGAGCATTGAGATAAGAGTTTTTCTCATCCTCTAAAGATAGGTTTTGAGAATCCTTTGGAGGAGAAAAACCCATTTCTAAAATTCGTTCTAAAGTTGGGTCCATGACCCTAAAGAGATTAAGCATGCGAATTGACCAAACATCAAAATTTGTGCCATCGAAACTAAGAGTGTGAGAGAATCCTAATCCCCTAGTCACCATCCTTACTCTCTAGACGGTAAAGCCTAATAAAGAGATACCTAGCTCTGATACCAATTGAAAGTACGTGGATGTCGCCTAGAGGGGGGGTGAATAGGCGCTTTAAAATAATTATGGTTTAGGCTTGAACAAATGCGGAATAAAACTAGCGTTTAATTTGTCAAGCACAAAACCTAAAACAACTAGGCTCACCTATGTGCACCAACAATTTACGCTAAGCAAGATAAGCAACTAAGTGGTAGCAAGATATATAACAAGAAACAATATGGCTATCACAAAGTAAAGTGCATCAGTAAAGGGCTCGGGTAAGAGATAACCGAGGCACGCGGAGACGATGATGTATCCCGAAGTTCACGCCCTTGCGGATGCTAACCTCCGTTTGGAGCGGTGTGGAGGCATAATGCTCCCCAAGAAGCTACTAGGGCCACCGTAATCTCCTCACGCCCTCGTACAATGCAAGATGTTGTATTCCACTAAGGGACCCTTGAGGGCGGTCACCGAACCCATACAAAATGGCAACCCTTGGGGCGGTCACCGAACCCGTACACTTTGGTAACCCTTGGGGGCGGTCACCGGAACCCATACAAATTGCTCGGGGCAATCTCCACAACCTAATTGGAGACCCTGACGCTTGCTCGGAGCTTTACACCACAATGATTGATTTCTGAGGCACCACCAACCGTCTAGGGCGCCAAAGCACCCAAGAGGCACAAGCTCTAGGGTGCCCAAACACCCAAGAGTAATAAGCTTCTCAAACTTCACTTCCACGTATCACCGTGGAGAACTCAAACCGATGCAACTAATGTAATGGCAAGAACACACAAATTGTTCAAGTCCCTCACACTCAAATCCCACCACAACAATAAAAGCTATGGAGGAATATGAGAGGAAGAACAAGGTGCTCATAGAGAACTCCAAGATCTAGATCCAAGGGGTTCCCCTCACATAGAGGAGAAAGTGATTGGTGGAAACGTAGATCTAGATCTCCTCTCTCTTTTCCCTCAAAAACTAGCAAGAATCATTGGAGGGATTGAGAGTTAGCAAGCTCGATGAAGGTCAACAATGGGGGAAGGACACGAGCTCAAGAGATAGAGACCATTGTAGAAGAAGCCCCCCTTAAATAACCCCCAAATCCAACCGTTATGCCCACAAGTTGTGCTCAAGAGGTACTATCGCTCGAGGGAGCGGTACTACCGCTTAGCATGGTCAAAACATCCCAACGAGATAGAAAAAGTTATGCTGGAGAGGTACTACCGCTCAGGGAGGTAGTACCACTTATACGAGGTACTACCGCGCGGAGATGTACTACCGCTTATAAGAGGTACTACCGCTCTCTACTACCGCGAAATTCGTGACGAGTTCCAGAAGCGTAAATAAGAGCGGAAGTAGCAGCGGAAGTAGCTAGCCGCTAGTACCGCTTATAAGCGGTACTACCGCTTATAAGAGGTACTACCGCTCGGGGAGCAGTACTACCGCTTAGAGCTGAAAAAACGCCCAAGCAAAAACAGACGGATGCTCCAATACTAAAACAACTATAACTACTACATACGGAAACTCACATAGTGAAAAGCCAAACAAGAACCAAGAAAGATGATGATGCCAAGAATGCAGTGGTTTGAGTTCTTAACGAACGATACGATCAAGCTACTCACTCGAGAGCCCCCTTGATAGTACGGCAATCGATCCTATAACCCATTCTCCCAACTAACTCCATGAGACCGGTAAAATAGAAAACCTATCAAGGGCAAACCTATACCTTGCACATAGCCCACTTGAGCTAGAAGATGACGATCTTGACTTCCTCAAGTTGGACCACCATTCTTGATTGCGTTTGCTCGATGAAGACTAGTTGATTGCCCCCCCATACTCCACCATGGGTGAGCCACTCTTCGACACATCTTCATAAGTTCATTGTCACCACAATGGACGGCAAGCTTCAAGGACGTGATCTCTTCATGATGCTCCACTTGAACTTGCACACCGCAACCTAACCCCACACAGAACTCTCACGTAGACCATGGGTTAGTACACAAAGCGCAATGGACAATGCTTACCATACCATGGGATCACTTGATCCCTTTCGGTACATCTTCTACGCTTTGCGTGTTGATCAACTTGATTCACACTTTGACTTAGTCTTGATCAACATTGTATCATGTATTCTCTTCATAAAGATGATGTCTTGAAGGTAACCATGAATGTTCCCACAATCTTCTTCTTCAAGACATGCTTGCAATAAGCTCAACTCTCACATAACCAATCTTTGGATAAATCCTTGAATACCACCTTGGTCCTTACATAAACTCCTTGAAACCAACAAATGGACTTAAAGAAATGCCTATGAACAAATCCTTGAAGTAAAACTCAAAGCAACTATTAGTCCATAGAGATGTCATTAATTACCAAAACCACACACGGAGAAATGTGCTCTAACAGAGACCTTGACCCATTTCAATCCATGAAGCTAATTCGGGACTCATTGGCATTGCTTGATTTACCGAAGGAGCATGACCGATTTTTGCCTAGGTGTGGATGGCGCCCACCTGGCGACGTGTTGATAAAAATCAATACCGATGGAAGTATTGCCATGGAGGCTCGCAGAGGTGGAATCGGAGGGGTGGCCAGATCTTCTACTGCCCTGAAAGCTGCCTGGTGCAAGCCGTATGCAGGTATTACGAACCCTCTTATTGCTGGAGCTCTTGCTGTTCGTGACGGAGTCATCTTTGCAAAGCCTCTGGGCTTCGACAAAGTTGTCATTGAGACAGATTGTATGAAGATCGTTGATCTCTGAAAATCGTGCTACGATCACCGAGCTGTGGTGGCGTCTATCTTGTCCAAAATTGCTATTAGTTTTTCCGCCTTTATTGTTCAACATGTTTTTAGATCAGCGAATTTTTCTGCGTACCTTTGTGCGAAGCAAGCTAGCATGCTGGAGGTTACAGAATGCTGGTTAGGGGTAACACCTAGTTTCCTTGTAACTAGCGGCAGATAATGGCGGGGCGGTTGATGTTGAATAAAGGTAACCAAACCCCCCCCCCCCCCCCCCCCCCCCCCCCCCAAGGGATCCAAATCTCCCAGCATCGACGACACGCCACCGACACTGCACGATCACAAATGCATCTCCAAAGGAGCGTGGTCTCGAGAAAACAGATTACTGGTACATCGGCGACAACAAAATTATCACCATAAAAACAATCTCTAATTAAAGCAAGCTCCAGTAATAACCGTGTCTGAAGCAGCTCCCGCTACGGCGCCCTGAAAAGTCGTGCTTGGTACTCCCCAAGTGGCGCACAGGCGGACACACACCGACCGACCACAGCACTTCCAAACAAAACACCACTAGTTCCCAAGCCCCAGCTAGCTAAATGAGCAGCTCTGCCTTTGCTGCTTTTGCTCTGCTCTTCCGTCCCCTTCCTCCCTTTCTCCCCCCTCCACCGGGCTCGCTGCCGGTGGCCGCCGCTTCCGCCGCCCGCTTTATCCCCTGCTGATTTACACATCAGCTGCTCGGCTCGAGTTGCGTAGGAAGGCTGTGCCTGTGGAGGTCCCAGCGCCTCACCTCACCCGTGCCGCAGAACAAAGAACCACTGCTCCCTCCCGGAGGAGATGAAGTCCCGGAGCTCTGCGAGGGGCGAGCCGAGGAGGTTCGGGAATGTGGCTCTCCTGGCCCTCATGCTCTGCTCCCTCGTCGCGCTCTCGCTCATCAGGGCAAGGTTCTCCCCAATCGGTAACCCCGCCATCGCCTGGGCCTGCTCTTTCTTCTTCTTTTGTTCCTGACTATGCAGAGGCAAATCTGAGGGCGCCAGAGCTGCTCTTTGACTGCTCTCACGGTCTCACTGCGTTTCCGCAGGCAACACGCCCGTTGCAGAGACCATCAAAGTGGAGGATCCGAAGCCCGTGGTGGTGAGCAAGAGCAAGGCGGCTGTCGCGGCGGAGGCCGGCGACGGCGCCGACGAGGCCGCCGCAGTAGCTGGTAAGCTAGCTTATCCGCCTTCGTACACGGCGTGTCTATCGTCTAGAAAGATTAGTGAGTGGATTGGAAGCCGCTTGCTTTATGCAGCGGGTGGTTGGGTGTCTAGATCTGCTTGGCATTTCTTTACCGTCCGGCTTCTTTTGGTAATATCATATCCATTTTTTTGCTGAGATTCAGCCTGAAATCAGACAAGGAGAGGAGAAACAATGGAACCATCCACGGATTTAGCAGCTCGTCCTAAACTATCCCTGATATACACTGGAGATTTTTGTTCTAAATAATTCGGTGAAGAGGGTGGTGGCATCAGATCTCACTAGGAACTGGATTTTTTTCTTCATGCAGTGGAGGAAGACAAGGAGGAGGAAGCTCAGCCCAAGGATGAGGAAAATCAGCCGAAGCCCGAGCAGGCGGTGGACGCCACAGTGCGGCCTGCCAAAGCCGCCGCGGTCATTGACGCCAGCAAGCCGGTGTGCTACGAGACGAGCCGGCGCTCCGACACCTGCGAGGCGGCCGGCGACGTGCGCCTGGTGGGGAGAAGCCAGACCATCTACGTCGACACGCTGGAGCGGGAGTGGAAGACCAGGCCCTACTGCCGGAAGCACGACACCTACGCGCTGTCCCACGTCAAGGAGTGGTCCCTGAAGCCGTTCCCCTCCGGCGACGGCGACGGCGCGGCGCCCAAGTGCACGTCCAACAGCTCGGCCACCGCCTTCGTGATCTCGACGGGCGGCTTCACCGGCAACCCCTTCCACGACTACACGGACGTGCTCATCCCGGCCTTCATCACGGCTCACCGCTTCGCCGGCGAGGTTCAGTTCCTGGTGAGCAGCTACAAGTCGTGGTGGATGAGCAGGTACATCCAGATCTTCCAGCAGATGAGCCGGTACGAGGTGGTCGACATCGACGCGGACGACGAGGTCCGGTGCTACCCGAGCGCCGTGGTCGGGCCGACGTTCCACAAGGAGCTGGGCGTGGATCCCTCCAAGGCGCCGTCGGGTGTCTCGGTGGCGGACTTCCGCAAGATGCTGCGCAGCGCGTTCGGGCTGGAGCGCGCCACGGCGACGCCGAGCGGCGACCGGTGGGACATCCGCCGGCGGCCACGGCTGCTGATCATCTCCCGGCGCACTTCACGCGGGCGGGCGTTCATGAACGAGCGCGCCATGGCCGACATGGCGGGGAGCCTGGGGTTCGACGTCCGCATCGGGGACCCGGACACGTCCTCCGACACGTCCAAGTTCGCGCGGCTGGTGAACTCGTGCGACGTGATGGTGGGCGTGCACGGCGCCGGGCTGACGAACATGGTGTTCCTCCCGGCCGGCGCCGTGCTGGTGCAGGTGGTACCGTACGGGCGGCTGGAGTGGCTGGCCCGCAACACGTTCGCGGAGCCGTCGGCGGGCATGGAGGTGCACTACTTGGAGTACGTGGTGCAGCTGGACGAGACGACGCTGAGCGAGCAGTACCCCAGCGACCACCTGGTGCTGAAGGACCCCATGGCCATCCACAAGCAGGGCTGGGACGCGCTCAAGACCACCTACCTCGACAAGCAGAACGTCCGGCCGCACCTCGGCCGCCTCAAGAAGACCTTCCTCCAGGCGCTCAAGATGCTGCCGCACGGCCGGGACGATTAGACCACCTTTAGTTCGCCGTCGCCATCATCGTGGGAGCTTTCAGAGCTGCTGGTAGCCTAGTATCATCACTAATAGTGTACAAAAATGAATGCAGAGGACAAGTGTCTATAACCTTTTCTCTGTTTTCGCCTAATCCGCGGGCCGCGGTGCACTGTAGTTAAGTACTCTACTCTCTTTTTTCAGCACGAGGTACCTTGCAACCGTGTTAACACGATGCACACATTCAGCGCACTCCACACCCACTGTATCCCCTCTGTTACTAGAAGCAATGCTCATGTATTTTTATTTTGAATTTGGCAATTTTGTACTACATGTACAATGCTCAGGGATGTAGATCCTTTCCCCTGCGAAGAGGAAACCGAGAGAAGTCCATATTGCAACTCTGAATTGTCATCAAAACCTAAGAAATAACCCCAAACTTTAAAACCGGCTATTTTACAATCTCAAACTTTTAAAACAAAACAAAAATCAATCTCGTCTTTAGTCAAACCGGTTTCATCCTTGTTTTGACTGGTTTTGACCAGTTAAAAACCCTAGTTAGCAGCGCAGTTACCCCGCCATGTCACCTTTGACCAACATATTTAAGTGCCTAGAAAAATTAGAGAAAATTCTCAAGAAGAACACTACCATGATATTCAATCCGGGAAAGTTTGAAAACTTTTTGCCAAACAAATAAAAGGTTAGAAGTAAAATACACATTCAGGACCATTTTGGGTTGAAATTCGGCCAAAGATGTATGTTTTTTTAATCCTGGATGTGTATATTCCTTCTAATTTTGTACTCCCTCCGTTCCTAAATATAAGACCTTTTAGAAATTTACTATGTACTACATACAGAGCAAAATGAATAAATGTACATTCTAAAATAAGTCTATATACATCCGTATGTAGTTTATATTGGAATCTCTAGAAGGTCTTATATTTAGGAACGGAGGGAGTATATGTTTGACAAAAGGTTTTGAAACTTTTCCAGATTGAATATCATGGTAGTGTTCATTTTTAAAGATTTTTTCATCTTTTTTCAGAAACTTTCATTTTTCGGTCACATTTTGACCCAAAATGATCCTGAATGGAGACAGGGTTGATTTTTGTCCTGTTTTGGAAGCTTGAAGTTGTAAAGTAGACGGATTTGAAGTTTATGGTTGTTTCTTAGACTTTGGCGACAGTTCGGGATTATAATACAAACTTTTCTCTTGAGGAAAAAAGGGCTCGTTCGGTTATAAGATTTCCAAATCAACGGAATAGAAAAGTGGAGGATTGGGCCCTGTTGAATGTAATCATACAAAGGAATTTCATAGCTGGAGGATATTAATGCTTTAGGATTTTTTTCCTTCGGTGGTCGTTTGATTAGCTGTATTAAAATCCTTAGGAGTTTTTTCTAGGATACATGTGTACTTCATTTGGAAGGATAGTTTTCATCCACTGAAACTTCTTGGTATAAATCCTTTGTTTTTCTGCGCTATCAAATATTATTTTATTCAAATTTTGTAGTTCCATAGTTCTATAGGATAGGAGAGGTATGATACTATTTATGTGTTTTAACTATCCATGCATGTCTGACAATCATACAAATCAAAGAGACCCTTATGAATTTTCTATTAGGTCTCACCTTTTTGATAAAATACATCATGAAGCATCAAGGTGATACACACAGTAAGCACAAATCGGCCTAGGCATGACTAGGATGCACATATACAAAACTAATGTGCACACACACACCACACTAACAAAAAGCAAATTCATACAAGATCAAAGATATAACGAAGTTGAGAAAACACGAAAAAGAACATAACGATAACTAAACGGGGAAAACAGAGAAAACAGAGAAAAACCCAGAAGTAATCAAAATAACGATAGAAGGAATACAACAACAAGCATGAGTGCCAATTGTACCTTCACAAGACAATGACCACGATTAAGGTTCAGTGAATGCAATACCTTGAAGAGTAAAACGATACACAAGCGCTATACATCCCACACGATCCAATCACGGAAGGCCAAATCAGTAGTTTGCACCCTTAAAATCAAGTCCGAACAAACTCGAAGCAAAGGCCTGCAAAAGTCCCCGGCGTTGCACGAGAAGAGAACCTGGCCACTAGCGAGCTTTGCCTGCCAGCATCAGGAAGGAGGATGAGAGGAGGGCGTGAGGATTTGTTTTCCTGACAAAAGTTGTTTTTTACAGATTCATAATGTATCATCAAGGTGATACAAGCATAATGAGCAAATCCCGACCTCTGCATGATTAGCATGCACACAACCATCACCAAAACACATGCACACAAATCATGCCAGCAAAGAGCAAAAGTCAAACAAAACAGAAGCTACACCTAGAAGGAGAAAATAAAAAATGGAAATGGAAAAAACGAATGTCATCACGTAGCAACATGAAACAACACCAACCACCATCTTTGGCAGCAAGGGAATTATGAGAGAGGTTATGTATGAAAGAAGTATGTCTACTAGAGGGGGGGGGGGTGAATGGGAGATTAAAGATCTCTTTCGACAAACTTCAAATCGCTCCGTACATCACAAGGGAATAGCAGAATAAAAGCAACCCTACGAATGAGAACTACCGCAATTGAACTAAAATATGCATCGAGAAACGATAACATAGTCAAAACATAACACTCGACAGATAACTGAAAGTAAATAGAGTACAGAGGTGCCCAGTGATGCTCGATGGGGATAAAGTATTTGTTAGACTAGTTCACACTTCTGCAAAAGAGCTATGTCAGGTTGGGGGGATTTGTGATTGAACATGAAAGATAAAGTCTCGTCGTCCTATTCTCCTCGACAATTAGTTCGTCAACTAGTGCCGATCACTCGAGGTAGATGCTTGAGGGATCTCCACAACCTTCACAGACTTCTTCTTCATGAACCGCAATTACTATTGGTCACTGAAGAATTTAACACCTAATCGTCTAGAGAGTTGACATCTGTCAAGAGTAATAGGTGGAGCGTACTAGAATTAGATTCCACTCATGCTAAACCACTATCTAATCTTTCAACTTTGGTTTTTTCTCTTGAAAGAACATTTGCTCCCTTGGTGGTTTTGTAATTTATGTCAACATACATATTATTGGACTAATGTTTCCCTTGAGTATATTTCAGGAAGAGTTCAACTTAGGCAAGTACATGAATGGAGATGTGGACCCCTCAAGCTACAAAGCACATGTGTTGGCAAAGCTTTAAGATTCTACATTTTTGGTTAAGTGATCCAAGATCACATTGAGTCCATAGAAAAGTCAATACTATTAAAAGGGGATGAGATTTTGATCATGGATTAACTGCTCAAGTGCTTAGAGATATTGCTCCAAAACCCTCAACCACACTCTCACATTAATCTATGTCCAAAACCCAAAAGTCTATCTCAGTCCCATCGAAACATATCTATCCGGACCCACTGAGAAACACTTGACATAGCCACTACCTAAACCCTAACAACTCGGTCTCAATGAGATGACCCTTCGGTCTCAGTGAATTGGAAAGTGATTAGTTCATCACCCATTGGTCCCACCGATGTGTTTCATCCGGTCTCACAGAAAAGCATAAAGTTCAAAGTTTCTGTACTAGTCGGTCTCTCCGAGTGTTTTCACTCGGTCCCGCCGAGTAGTGCATAAAGGTGTGCAATGAATAGTTTTTTGTTGCTACCTATGTATACCCCCCATTCCACCAACTCTCAGAGAGAAACCAAGGCGAACCTACCACTTCCCATATCCATTTTCTGAGAGGGAACCACCTACCCTTGTGTTGAAATCAGGAGGATTCCACTCCAATCGTTGATCCTTGATTTATAGCCTCCCCAAATTCCGTTCCACTCCAATCCCTCTCCTACCAAATGGTCAAAATATGTGAGAGAGTATTGAAGGGGTTAGGAGACTATCTTTTGAAGCACGACAGCAAGGAGTTCATCATCAACAACAATATTTTTTATCTTTTGGAGCGTGGTGTCTCCTAGATTGGTTGGGTGTCACTTGGGAGCCTCCAAGATTGTGGAGTTGAACCAAGGATTTTGTACTTGCAAGGAGATCACCTACTTCATGAAGATCTACCCCAAGTGAGGCTAGTTCTTCGTGAAGCCATGATGCATAGACAAGGTTGCTTCTTGTGGACCATTTGTGGGTGGAGCCCTTCATGGACTCACACAACTCTTATCCTCTATGGGTGGACGTCTCCATCAACGTGGATGTACGATAGCACCACCTATCGGAACCATGCCAAAAATCATCGTGTCTTCATTGCATTTGATCATCTTCAAACTCTACCCCTTACTTTGTTGCACTTGCATGACATTTACTATTCGCCGCCATACTCTAAATATGGATGCATAGATTGGTATTGCTAGTCACTTAACTTGTGCTAAAATCTACCTAAGTACAAAGGAAATAAAAATTGCACCTTTTGCCTTGTTAGTTTCTATTCACCCCCTCTAGACCTATCATTTTGATCCTACAACTGGTATCAGAGCTTTGGTCTCCATTGCTTTGGTTTAATCACCTTGGAGAAGGATGGATGCATCTACACATAGGAGTGTTAGTTGTCGAGTGCCTAGTCTCGATGGAGAGTTTTATCATGCTTGAAAAGATGAAATGCTTGATATATTGTACGATTGTAACTTGAGCAAGTATAATTATAGTCCTTACAAACCCCATTGATCCCTTGCATTTGACTCCTGATGAAGAACTTGATATGCTTTGAAATCTAAGAACCGTCAATCTTATTGTTAAAAGTCTTCCTAGTGGTGTTCTGTGATGCATGAAAAACATTGAATGTGCTTATACTTTGTGGCATAACTTAGAGAAATGATATCCCGGTTACTCTCTTAAGAATCTTGATGAGATTACACATAAGGCTATCAAAAGGATAGGTCTAGAGGGCAGGGGTGAATATGCACGAACAAGGGAACATGTGCATTTTTTAATATCTTTGGTATTTAGGCAGACGTTAACACAAGTTAAGTGACTAGCACTACAATCTATGCATGCATATCTAGAATACGGACAACAGAAATTAAATGACATACAAGTGCAAGAATGTAAGGGGGTAGAGTTTGGAGATGATCAAATGCAATGAAGACACGATGGTTTTTGGCGTGGTTCCAATAGATGGTGCTATCGTACATCCACGTTGATGGAGATTTCAACCCACGGATGGTAACGTCTATGCAATTCAACGAAGGGCTTCACCCACAAAGGGTCCAGGAAGAAGCAACCTTTTCTATGCCATCATGGCATACATCCATGAAGGACTAGCCTCACTTGGGGTAGATCTTCACAAAATAGGCGATCTCCTTGCCCGCACAAACTCCTTAGTTCAAGTACACAAGCTTGGAGGTTCCCAAGTGACACCTAATCAATCTAGGAGACACCACTTTCCAAAAGGTAAAAGATGTTGATCATGAACTCCTTGCTCTAGTGCTTCAAAAGATAGTCTCCTCAACACAGAAACACTCCATCATATATTTTGGATCTGTGGTAGGAGACTAATTGAAGTGGAAAGCAACTTGGGGAGGCTAGAAATCAAGGATCAAAGGTTTGTGTGGAATCCTCATGATTTCAACACAAGGGTATAGGTGGCTCTCTCTCACATATTGGATATGGGGAGTGGTAGTTTCGTCTTTGTTGCTCCCCGTGAGTTGGTGGAATCGGTGTGAGTATATATAGGCAGCACTAAAACTCTAGCCATTACACACCTTTATGCACTACTCGGTGGGACCAGGTGAAACCACTCGGTAGATCGATTACTACAAAAGATCTAAACTTTAAGCTTTTCGGTGAGACCAGATGAAACAACTCGGCGGGACCGATGGGTGATGACCTAATTGTTGGAAATATGCCCTCCAGGCAATAATAAATTGGTTGTTATCTGATAACCCACAAGTGTAGGGGATCACAACAGTCTTCATGGGTAGTATTTCACCCTAATTTATTGATTCGACACAAGGGGAGCCAAAGAATATTTATTGGGCTTGACAGTTGAGTTGCCAATTCAACCGCACCGAGGATATCTCTCTGCAGGAAAGATTTAGTAGCACGGCAAATAGTAGTGGCAAAGGTAACAGTAATAGTGATAGTAGCAGTTTTGTAGCAAGTGTGACAGTAACAATAGCAATAGTAACTTGGCAAGATTCAGTATATGTAAGGCGTAGGCATGTGGATCGGTGATAGAAAATGATTTAGATGACATTGATCATATAACAGTTACACACTAGGGCGACACAGAACTAGCTCCAATTCATCAATGTAATGTAGGCATGTATTCCGTATGTATTCATACGTGCTTGCGATAAGAACTTGCATGACATCTTTTGTCCTCCCCTCCCGTGGCAGCGGGGTCCTATTGGAAACTAAGGGATATTAAGGCCTCCTTTTAATAGAGAACCGGAAGAAAGCATTAACACATGCTGAATACATGAACTCCTCAAACTACGACAATCACCGGAAAGAATCCCAATTATTGTCACCTTGGGGTATGCGGATCATGACACGTAATAGGTACATATAACTTGCAAGATAGGATCCAAATCACTCTTATATTCATGAAAACATAATAGGTCCAGATCTGAAATCATGGCACTCGGGCCCTAGTGACAAGCATTAAGCATAGCAAAGTCATAGTAACATCAATCTCAGAACATAGTGGATACTAGGGATCAAGCCCTATCAAACTTAACTCGATTACATGATCAATTCCATCCAATCCCACCACCGTCTAGCAAGCCTACAAAGGAATTACTCACTCCCGGTGGTGAGCATCATGGCAGTGTTGATGAAGAAGGGTTGGTGATGACGACGACGACGATTTCCCCTCTCCGGAGCCTAAAACAGGCTCCAGATCAGCCTCCCGGAGGAAGAACAGGAGGTGGCGGCGGCTCCGTCTCATGAAACGCGATGAAATCTTCTCTCTGATTTTTTTCTCCGCGGATGTGAATTTATAGCGTTGGAATTAGGGCCGGAGGGGCCACGAGGGCCCCACAAGCCATCTGGCCGCGCCCCTAGGGGGGTTGGCCGGTTGCGGGGTGGCCTTCTGGTCCACCCCCTCCAGTAGTTCTTTGCTCCAAAAATCCTTATATATTCCAGAAAAAATCCACAAAAAGTTTCGTCCAATTCCGAGAACTTTTATTTCTGCACAAAAATAACACCAAGGTAGTTCTGCTGAAAACAACGTCAGTCCGGGTTAGTTTCATTCAAATCATGCAAATTAGAGGACAAAACCAGAGCAAAAGTGTTTGGAAAAGTAGATATGTTTGAGACATATCAACTCCCCCAAGCTTAACTCATTGCTTGTCCTCAAGCAATTCGGTTGATAAACTAAAAGTGATAAAGAAAAACTTTTACAAACTCTTTTGTTCTCGTTATTATACACATGCTTAGCTAGTGCTCAAGTTTTCAGCATAAATCGTAGATAGACATGTCCATGACAGCAAATAGACATTATATTAACTCATGGCAAGACATAACCAGCTGGAAAGCAATAATAAAACATCTCCTATGACAACAATTTATCAAAACACTCATAATACAATATGGTGACATGGTATTTCGCTAGCCCTTTCTGAGACCGCAAAATATAAATGCAGAGCACCTCTGAGATCCAAGCAACGACTAAACATTATAATTCAGGGTAGAAAAGAGCCAATCATGCTCATATCCAACATTAACTAAACTAAATGCATAAGAATGACAATAGTGCTCTCGGGTCTGGTGCTTTTAGTAAGAGGATGATGACTCAACGTAAAAGTAAATAGATAGGCCCTTCGTAGAGGGAAGCATTGATTTGCAGAGGTGCCAGAGCTCGAAGCTTAAAACAAGGGTGAAAGTATAATTTTTGAGTGGTGCACTTTTCTTGTCAACGTTACGACAAAGGTTTTCAACATTTTCCATGCTAAACTCATTATTGGCGGTTCCCAAACAGAATAGTAAAGTTTATTCCTATCCACCATCCAAACACATTCAATGGCTGGCCGAATCCACGGTTGCCCTCCAAACAATCAACTGTCCCAAGGAGTTGGTGTAATTTAATTTGATTATGTGGGACTGGGCATCCCTCTTACCAGCCTCTCTCGTGCAATGACGGCGAATAAATGACCGTCCTTAGAATAACTTGCTTAGCATGGAAAATATTGACCGCCCCGTCACTCCATGAGCGGGACGAGTGCACAAAAATGGAAGTTTATTTGAATATTTAGAGATGGCACATGCAAATTTACTTGGAACGGCATGGTAATACCGCATATAGGTAGGTATGGTGGACTCATGTGGAATAACTTAGTTCAAGGATTTGGATGCACAAGCAGCATTTCCGCTTAGTACAGGTGAAGGCTAGCAATAGGTTGAGAAGTGACCAGCTAGAGAGCAACAACTGTCATGAACATGCATTTTGAATAATTAACATTGGATGTAGCATGGGTAGGATATGAACACTCTGAATTTAAACATCATGAAGGCTATATTGGTTTTGATTCAACTACATGTTTGCACATGGGCCAAGTCAAACTGCTTGAATTTCTCAGAGGGAAATACCATACTACCATTCCATATTATAACCATTTTAATGCATGTTGACACACAAGATAAATCATTATTAACTCCTAGCTATTTAGGCATGGCATGAGAAGCTATAATCTCTAATTGTCATCACAAACAAGTTTACTCATGATACACTGAATCAGGATCAAACTGGCTAAACATATTTACAAAAACAGAAAACAAGAAGAGTTCATACCAGCTTCCTTTGCCACAATCACTTCATCAAATATTGTCATTATTGCCTTTCACTTGCACGATCGAACGGTGTGATAATAATAATACTGCAAGAATGCCATGGACTAAGCTGGAATCTGCAGGGCAGTATAAGACAAAGGAGAAGACGAGGTAAAATTGGCTCTCTGTTAGATCATCAGTAAAGCATATGAGAGCCACTCAACATTTTCATCATGGTCTTCTCCTTTCGACAACTCAACAAAAGAAAAAAAATTCAGAGAAACACACTGAAATATTTTTGGAGTTTTTTTTCTTAAGTAAGCAAAGGAACTAAGGGAAAACAAGAACGAGAAAAATTATTTACACGGGAAAGCTCCCAACAAGCAAAGGAAATTTTTTTGGGTTTCCTTTTTTAGTACTACAACTAAAGAAATGAGGAAAAGAAAAGAACCAGAAAGAAGCGAGAAATATTTTTGGATTTTCAAAGTTTTTCAAACACACAAGAAGAAAACGGGAAATAAAGCTAACATGGATATACATAGAAAGATGATGAACACCGACAATTTGTATGAAGTGTGAGAACATGAATGTAATGTCGGTGAGAAATACGTACTCCCCCAAGCTTAGGCTTTTGCCTAGCTTGGTAATCACCACTGGCAATCTGAGTAATAGTTGAAATGGTAGCTCGTGGAGGCATTCTTGGCCTCCTCCTCTGCCAGACGAGCAGCCACCGCCGCCAAGCGCGTAGCCTCTGATGTCAAGCGAGCAGCTTCTACCGCGGCATTGTGCTCTCGCACCTCGTCCTCAAAAACGTAATATCTTTGTCTAGCCTGAAAGTCAAAAAGGGCAGGTGCAGGCAAAAAGACAGGCATAGGCGTGTATTTTCTAAATATTAAGTTGTACTCATAGCCTCTAGGACGTTTCACAAGAAATTCGTGAGAACGCATAGCTTCATAATCTAAATATCGTCCAGGCAAGATGGGATCATTAGGTTGGGGCGTCACTCTCAAATGTGTAGCTACGCGGGATGCATAAATGCCTCCATATAGTTCTCCATTACTAGAGTTGGAGTGCAACCTTCGGGCAACAATTGCACCAAGGTTAAAATGTCACTCACCCGTCACACCAGTATGTATAAGGCTCAGATCATGGGCACACAATGCACTGCACTCCTTTTTTCCTACAACGCATTTCCCGTTGAACAATGCAAAGTAACGGATAGAGGGAAACTGTATACTCTTAATTCTAGCCAGCGATACTTCCCTGTCTTCCCCCACACAAAGACTATTGAGAAACGTATTATAAGCAATTGTTGATGGTTTCTCAACTGAACCCCAAAGTGGAAGTTTGCAAGCAATCGAGAACTCTTCTAGGTCCATGCTAAAAGATTCATCATATAATTTAAAGAACATCCTAGAGTTACTCTCCTGAAAGCGAAATCCATCTACGAAAGTACGGGTAAGGTTATAATGTTGGACACACTTATCTGCAAGGAAGTCAGTGAGGCCGGTATTTTCAATGAAATGATCAAATTCATCTTTGATTCCCGCATTTATCATGAACTCATCGCTTGGCCACCGACATGATTTTGCATCGGCCATGACTATTTGATTAGCTCTAGGCTCTACGTAGCCCTGTCGAACCAAGCTTCCGCTCGATGACTCTCCTGAAGAACGCCTCCTTGAAGTGCTCCTCCTAAAGAAACTCATCTTTCCCGAACAAAAATTTCTAAAATTTTCGAGTCACAAAATTATGTCAATAAAAATTTGCAAGATTGGTAGCAACTACTCATATGGATGCCTAGAGGACATATCAAGCATTCCCACTACTTGGAACTCAAAGAATTAGACATGCAAGCTTATTTTCTGTAGCACCAAGTGCAACAACTTATGCAAAATATAAACCACTAAAACAAAAACTAATTGGAGGAATGGGAGAGTCACATACCAAGGAACAATTCCGAGCAAAGAGATCGAAACTTTCACTTTCTGGGTGAAGAACACGGAGAGACATGGCTAGAGAATTTTTTCTAGAGGTAGGAGAAGGAGTGGGAGGAAGAGATAAGGCAGGGCCCCCCTGTGGGCCCCACAAGCCAACCGGCCGCGCCCCTAGGGGGGGTGCCTATTGCGTGGTGGCTCACTGGCATGCCCCCCTGTAGTGATTTTTATGCCAGAAATTTTTATTTATTCCAAAAAAATTCATGTTAAAATTTCGTGGAAATCTAAGACTTTATTTTTGAGGTATTTTTCATGCACGTGAAAAACAGAAAACAGAAATTTCATGGGATTTTATTTTTATTTTTACTAGGAAAATAGAATATAAACTTGTGATATAGAGAGTTCTAAATATTGAATTCATCACTCTCATGTCTTTCGAAAAGAATTCATTAATAAGGTTGATCAAGTCTTATTAATAAACGTTTCCGATTAACATGAAACCGAAGAATCTTCATATGTCACTAGGTTACCTCAATTGGGATTTGAATCTCCCCAACAATAAGATTATAATATATCTTCTTGATAGTAAATAGAGGGATTGCGAAGCTTCCAATGATAACCGTGGGGGTAGGCTTAATGACATTAATATTATTAACGAAAGTTTGCTTCCTCGGAAAATGCACGCTATGTTGCTTGCCATTGATATGAAAGGTGACCTTGCTTTTATTGCAATCTATAACAACCCCTACAGTATTTAGAAAAGGTCTACCAAGGATGATCGACATATTTTCATCCTCCGGCATATCAAGAATAACAAAGTCGGTTAAGATAGTAACATTTGCAACCACGACGGGGATGTCTTCGCAAATTCCAGTAGGTAAAGCAGTGGATTTATCGACCATTAGCAAAGATATCTCAGTAGGTGTGAGTTTACTCAATTCAAGTCTTTTATAAAGAGAGAAAGGCATAACACTAACACCGGCTCCTAAATCACAAAAACTAGTTTTAACATAATTCCTTTTAATAGAGCAAGGTATTGTGGGTATACCCGGATCCCCCAACTTCTTAGGTACTCCACCATCAAAAGAATAATTAGCCAGCATGGTGGCAATTTCAGTTTCAGGTATCTTTCTTTTATTAGTGATAATATCTTTCATATACTTAGCATATGGAGGCATTTCCAATATATCTGTCAAGCGAGTGCGTAAATGGACATGTCTAATCATTTCAGCAAAGCGCTCAAAATCTTCCTCATCTTCACTTTTAGTGGCTTTACGAGGGAATGTCATAGGTTTTTGAACCCATGGCTCTCTTTCCCTTCCATGTTTCCTAGCAATAAAGTCTCTCTTATCATAACGTTTATTTTTAGAAGGTGGGTTATCAAGATCCTCAGCAGGCTCAATTTCTACATCATTATCATTTTCTTTGTTATTATCTGGTTGAGCATCTATATGAGCATCATCATCATTATTATCATTTTCATTATCACTAGGTGTATGCTCACTACCAGACTAAGTCTCAGTATTAGAAACAAAACCTTCATTGTTTTTCTCAACAGGTTTTTCTATAACAGGTTCACTAGAGGCATTCAAGTTCCTATCATTTTTATTTTTCTTCTTCTTCTTAGATGAACTAGGTGTATCTTCGTTAATTTTCTGAGAGTCTTGTTCAATTCTTTTAGGGTGACCTTCAGGATAAAGAGGTTCTTGGGTCATTCTACCTCCTCTAGTCACTACTCTAATAGCATGATCATTTATATTATTCATTTCAGCAAGCAAATCATTTTGTGATTTAGCGACTTGGTCTAGTTGAGTGTGAACCATAAAAGCATGTTTGCCTAAACCTTTCACATCATTTGCAATTCTAAACATCAAGTCGCTTAAGCGATCTATCATCATAGCATTACATTGCTATTGATTCTTAACATATTTTTTGAAATGCTCTTGCTTAACAACGTAATTATCAAATTCATCCAAGCATTGTTCAGGAGTCTTAGTATAAGGTATATCACTTTTATTAAAGGAACGGAGAGAGTTTACCTTTACTACCTGTGTAGGGGTACCAAGTCCATGTATTTCTTCAATAGGTGGTAATTTCTTGACATCCTCAGTTTTAATACCTTTTCCTTTCATAGATCTTTTTGCTTCTTGCATATCTTCGGGACTGAGAAATAGAATACCCCTCTTCTTTTGAATATGCTCTGGAGGTGGTTCAGGGAGTGTCCAATCATCAGCATTTTGCATTATGTTGTGCAATAATTCTTCAGCTTGTCCAATAGTTCTTTCCCTGAAAACACAACCAGCACAACTATCTAGGAGATCCCTAGAAGCATGTGTTAATCCATTATAAAAAATATCGAGTATTTCATTCCTCTCAAGTGGACAATCAGGCAAAGCTCGTAGTAACCGGAGAAGCCTCCCCCAAGCTTGAGGGAGATTCTCTTCTTCAATTTGAGCAAAGTGAAATATGAATACTTCATAAATTATTGATACATTGGAGACGTATCACCCTACACTTCAAGTGACTACTCAGTTCAAGACTAAGGCCAGGTCTTCTGCAGTGCCAGCCCTAGAGTTGAGACCCTCATTGTCTGCACCAGCTATGACTTCTTTAGTTCCACCTTCAGCACCTACCGTTTCTACTCCACCTGCTCAGAAGACATCCGCAGAAGCATTTGTTCATGCTCTTCTTTCGACTTCTTCGACGACCACCGGAGCGGCCACTTCATCGCCTCATGGATGAGATCCATCCCAAAGCGACGCTTAGATCTATACAATTCGAGCTTTTTGGTAACTTGTTGCCAAAGGGGGAGAATGTGCATAGATCATAGGGCTTCGAGGGAGAGAGAGAGAGTGTGTTGCATTTTGATTTGCTTCTCTTGCTCTTTGATACATTTGGCTTAATATTTTGCTTGTCTCGTGACTTAAACGATGTCGTGTTTGATCATACGCTTTATGGTTGATGCTCCTAGCTCATATCATTTCGATATATCTCATGATCATTCACGTGTATGCTTGGTGATGTGTGTATTGCAATTTACTCAAATCTTTGTTGCGCTCCACCAAGATGTAGGTGACATGGAAGATTGACCCATGATCCTAATCTATTGTGAATTTCCATTCAAATGCAAATTCAAAATAATGCACAAATTTAGGGCGAGCTCTTGTTTATCACATACTTCTCAAAGCAACGATACTATGCATTGATTATATCTTTTGTCGAAGCTTTGATCTATATGTTGTCATCAATTACCGAAAAGGGGGAGATTGAAAGCATAACTTCTCCCTAAGTGGTTTTGGTAACTAACAACAACATATAGTTCATTGAACTAATGAGCCTATCAAGTATATTTCAGGACAGTTCAATGGATGGGTTGGCTAGTGATACGTCCATTTTGCATCATGATTTCCTACTGTTATTTATTATGTTTTGTTGAATAATAATGCTTTAGGGAGTGATTCGAATGCCTTTTTTCTCATAATATGCAAGGTTTACACAAAGAGGGAGAATACCGGCAGCTGGAATTCTGGACCTGAAAAAGCACATCAGAGATACCTATTCTGCACAACTCCAATGAAGCTGAAACTTTACGGAGATTATTTTTGGAATAAAAAAAATACTGGAGCAAAGAACTACCGGAGGGGGCCACCCTGGTGGGCACAAGACACCAGGGCGCGCCAGGCCCCCTGGGCGCGCCCTGGTGGGTTGTGCCCTCCTCCGGTGCCTATCTTCTGGTATAAATTCACTTTTAGCCTAGAAAAAATAAGGAGAGGACTTTCGGGACGAAGCGCCGCCTCCTCGAGGTGGAACTTGGGCAGGAGCACTTTTGCCCTCCGGCGGAGCGATTCCGCCGGGGGAACTTCCCTCCCGGAGGGGGAAATTGAAGCCATCGTCATCACCAACACCCCTCTCATCTTTTGGAGGTCAATCTTCATCAACATCTTGAACAGCACCATCTCCTCTCAAACCCTAGTTCATCTCTTGTGTTCAATCTTTGTACCGGAACCTCAGATTGGTACCTGTGGGTGACTAGTAGTGTTGATTACCTTGCGTAGTTGATTACTATATGGTTTATTTGGTGGAAGATTATATGTTCAGATCCATTATGCTATTCAATACCCCTCTGATCTTGAGCATGTTTATTATTTGTGAGCAGTTACCTTTGTTCTTGAGGTCACGGGAGAAGTCATGTTGCAAGTAATCATGTGAATTTGATATGTGTTCGATATTTTGATGATATGTATGTTGTGATTCCCTTAGTGGTGTCATGTGAACGTCGACTACATGACACTTCACCATTCATGGGCCTAAGGGAATGCATTGTGGAGTAGTTATTAGATGATGGGTTGCTAGAGTGACAGAAGCTTAAACCCTAGTTTATGCGCTACTTCGTAAGTGGCTGATTTGGATCCAAACGTTTAATGCCATGGTTAGATTTATCTTAATACTTTTCTCATAGTTGCGGATGCTTGCGAGGGGGTTAATCATAAGTGGGAGGTTGTTCAAGTAAGAACATCACCCAAGCACCGGTCCACCCACATATCAAATTATCAAAGTAGCGAACACGAATCAAACCAACATGATAAAAGTGACTAGATGAAATTCCCGTGTACCCTCAAGAACACTTTGCTTATTACTAGAGACTGTTCTGGCCTGTCCTTTTTCACAAAAGGATTGGGCTACCTTGCTGCACCTTACTTGCCGTTACCGTTACTTGCTTGTTACTAATTATCTTGCTATCAAACTATTTGTTACCTACAATTTCAGTGCTTGCAGAAATTACCTTGCTGAAAACCGCTTGTCATTTCCTCTGCTCCTCGTTGGGTTCGACATTCTTATTTATCGAAAGGACTATGATTGACCCCCTATACTTGTGGGTCATCAAGACTCTTTTCTGGCGCCGTTGCCGGGGAGTGAAGCGCTCTTGGTAAGTGGAAATCGATAAGGAAAAACTTATACTACGTGCTGAAATTTATTGCTAGTTGCTACTATGGAAAACAATCCTTTGAGGGGTTTGTTCAGGGTATCTTCACCTCGACCGGAACCACAATTAGTTGACCCTCAACTTACTGCACCTACTGAAAATATTGGTTATGAAATTCCTTCGGGTATGGTAGAACAACTGCTTGCTAAACCTTATGCAGGAGATGGAACTGAACATCCTGATATGCACCTATTATATGGAGTTAATTGCACAAAAGTACCACAATTGGGGCATTACAAGCAGATTGGTAATTTTTACATGTCAGTACCAAGTCTGGGGCGAGTCGTTGCAAAAAGGTCTAAACCGCGTATAAACACGTATTGACGGTGTACCTAACCGACGGGGCCCGCCTGTCAGGTGCCCACGTGGCATGTTTTTTTTGCAGAAAAGCCCCTTGCTTTATGAGTAATCACAAAAATGCCCATTTTTTTTGCGGAAAAAAAGTTTTCATGAGAGAAATTTTTTTCTTCGCAATTTTTCATCGAAATTGCATTCTTTTGAGAGTTTCTGTCGAGTTAAACAAGTATATAAAATAACCAAAAATCGGGCGCCGTCGGTATTCGAAACCGCAACCTCTGCAACGCAGGCTTCGCGCGCCAACCAACTCGCCAGAGCGACAGTTGCGTTCGAATACGGGTGATAAGTCATTTATACCAGCCCACGCAACCTGGGCTGGCTGGTTGGGCCCAGCGAGGCTGCGTGCTGAATTTCACAATTTTTTAATTATGATATTAATAAATGTTTTTTATGTGACTTCACTCACACCACAAGCATCCAAAAAATTATATGCCAAACACATTTTTTTTTTGAGTTGACAACATGTGTTAAAAATAGTTTTGTAATCAGAATAAATTTTAGAAATGCATTAAACTTTTATTAAAAAAAGTTGACAACATGTGTTCAAAATAGTTTTGTAATCAGAATGAATTTTTCTTTACGAACGTTAAACATTTTTTAGTATGATGAACTGTTGGTAATATACTATGAACATATTTTAAATAAAAACTGAAATTTTTTGTAATATATATTTTACAATTTTCCTTAGATATGATGAACATTTTACATAATGCTCGGTGAAATTTTTGTAATTTATGGTGAGTGTTTTCTTAATACATGATGAATTTGTTTTGACAATGTGTATTTCAAAAATTGTTCAGCATGTATTAAAAACTTATTGTATAAAATTATTCTTGCATTTCAAGAAACTCAACATTTTTTAATAAAATTTCGCAGCTTTAATGCATTTCTAAAATTTATTTTTAATAGACGTTGCCAATTTTTTATGTAACTGTGCGTTTAAGAAATGCAATCAATATACGAGTAACTGTGTATTTAAGTTGACAGTCTAGTTTTTGAAACTTAATAAATAATAGTACTACACGTAATCACAAAAAAAGCATTAAAATCATGATTAAAAAAAGTGAGTAACTTAGTGCGCGCTGCCCCAATGGGCCCAGCCGCAGGCCCAGCCTATCGGTGATGCTATAAATGGCGCTTCGCGCGTACAGAGATGTGAGTGTGGCTGTGGCCTGCTGGTCATCGCGATCGTCTTGCGCGCGAAAGGTCGCAGGTTCGATTCCTGTCAGGCCCCGGTTTTCGTTTATTTTATTTATTGGTTTATTGGTTTAACTCGACGGAAACTCTCAAAATAGTCCGATTTCGATGAAAAATTGCGAAGAAAAAAAATTCTCTCATGTAAATTATTTTTCCGGAAAAAATGGGCATTTTTGTGATTCCGTATAAAGCAAGGGGCTTCTCTGCAAATATACATGCCACGTGGGCACCTGACAGACGGGCCCCATCGGTCAGATACACCGTCAATACGTGTTTATACGCGGTTTAGACCTTTTTACAATGACTTGCCTCAAAATTGGTACTAACGTGTAAAAATTACCAATCTTGGTACCAATCTGCTTGTAATGCCCCAATTGTGGTACTTTTGTGCAAGTAACTCTATTATATGTGAACGAAATTTGTGGATTATTTAAGCTTGCAGGTTTACCCGGAGATGATGCTAAGAAAAAGGTTTTCCCTTTATCTTTGAAGTGAAAAACATTGACATGGTATAGGCTATGTGATGATCTTTGATCGTGGAACTGGAATCGTTTGCAATTGGAATTCCACCAAAAGTTTTATCCCATGCATCTAGTTCATGGTGATCGGAATTATATATATAATTTTTGGCCTTGTGAAGGAGAAAGCATCTCTCTAGTTTGGGGGAGGCTTAAGTCAATGTTATATTCATGCCCCAATCATGACATCCCGAGAGAAGTTATCATTCTGAATTTTTATGCTTGGCTTTCTCATAATGATCAATCCATGCTCGATACTTCTTGTGTTGGTTCATATATGAAGAAGACTATTGAATTCAAGTGGGATCTCTTAGAAAGAATTAAACGCAACTCTGAAGATTGGGAACTCGACGAAGGTAATGAGTCAGGTATAAAGCTTGAGTTTGATTGTGTTAAATCTTTTATGAATACTGATACTTTTCACAAGTTTAGAACTAAATATGGACTTGACTCTGAGATAGTAGCCTCTTTCTGCGAAGCATTTGCTACTCACGTTGATCTCCCTAAGGAGAAGTGGTTTAAATATCATCCCCCTATTAAATAAGAAATTAAAGTACCGGTCATAGCTAAAGAAGAAACCATCATTTACAATGTTGATCCAGTTGTGCCTACCGCTTATATTGAAAAACCATCTTCCCCTGTTAGGATAAAGGAACATGCTAAGGTATCAACTGTGGTTCGTAAGAGTAATATAAGAGCACCTAAGACCCCTGAGCAAATTAAAGTAGAACCTAGTGTTGCTATAGTTAAGGATATCTTGGTAGAAAATATTGATTGGCATGTTATCTACTTCTGTGATGAAGCTGCTAGAATTGCTAAACCCGATGAAAAAGATAAACATAGACCCATAGAAGGCATGCCTGTTGTCTCAGTCAAAATAGGAGATCATTGCTATCATGGTTTATGTGACTTGGGTGCTAGTGTGAGTGCTATTCCTTTTACCTTATACCAAGAAATTATGGACGAAATAGCACCTGCTGAAATAGAAGACATTGATGTTACTATTAAACTTGCTAATAGAGACACTATCACACCACTTGGGATTGTTAGAGATGTTGAAGTCTTGTGTGGGAAAGTAAAATACCCTACTGATTTTCTAGTTCTTGGTTCCCCACAAGATGACTTTTGTCCCATTATCTTTGGTAGACCTTTCTTGAACACCGTTAATGCTAAGATAGATTGTGAAAAACAAACTGTCGGTGTCAGTTTTGGTGGTGTGTCTCATGAGTTTAATTTTTCCAAGTTTAGTAGACAACCTCGTGATAAAGCATTATCTAGTAAGGATGAAATAATTGGTCTTGCCTCTATTCTTGTGCCTCCTACTGATCCATTGGAACAATATTTGCTTGACCATGAAAATGATATGCACTTGCGTGAAAGAAATGAAATAGATCAAATTTTCTTTGAACAACAACCTCTCCTGAAACACAATTTGCCTATTGAAACTCTTGGAGGTCCTCCTCCACCTAAAGGTGATCCTGTGTTCGAATTAAAGCAATTGCCTGACACTTTGAAGTATGCTTTTCTTGATGAGAAAAAGATATATCCTGTTATTATTAGTGCTAACCTTTCAGAACATGAAGAGGAAAGATTATTAAAAGTTCTAAGGAAGCACAGGGCTGCTATTGGATATACTCTTGATGATCTTAAGGGCATTAGTTCCACTCTATATCAGCACAAGATTAATATGGAACCTGATGCTAAACCCGTTGTTGATCACCAACGGCGATTGAATCCTAAGATGAAGGAAGTGGTAAGAACTAAAATATTGAAACTTCTGGAAGCAGGTATAATCTATCCCATTGCTGATAGTAGATGGGTAAGTCCCGTTCATTGTGTTCCTAAGAAAGGAGGTATTACTGTTGTTCCCAATGATAAAAATGAACTCATTCCACAAAGAGTTGTCACTAGTTATAGAATGGTAATTGATTTTAGAAAGTTAAATAAGGCTACTAGGAAAGATCATTACCCTCTGCCTTTCATTGATCAAATGCTAGAAAGATTATCTAAGCACACACACTTTTGTTTCCTAGATGGATATTCTGGTTTCTCTCAAATACCTGTGTCGCAATCCAATCAAGAGAAAACCACCTTTACTTGTACTTTTGGAACCTATGCTTATAGACGTATGCCTTTTGGTTTATGCAATGCACCTGCTACCTTTCAAAGATGCATGACTGCTATATTCTCTGATTTTTGTGAAAAGATTGTGGAGGTTTTCATTGATGATTTCTCCGTTTACGGAACTTCTTTTGATGGTTGCTTAAGCAACCTTGACCGAGTTTTGCAGAGATGTGAACAAACTAATCTCGTCTTGAATTGGGAGAAATTCCACTTTATGGTTAATGAAGGCATTGTGTTGGTGCATAAAATATCTGAACGAGGTATTGTAGTGGATAAAGCTAAAGTTGACGCAATTGAGAAAATGCCATGTCCTAAAGATATTAAAGGTATTCGAAGTTTCCTTGGTCATGCTGGTTTTTATAGGAGGTTCATTAAAGACTTCTCAAAAAATTCTAGTCCTCTTACTAATCTTTTGCAAAAGGATATTAGTTTTGTTTTTGATGATGATTGTGTGGAAGCCTTTGAAACATTCAAGAAAGCCTTAACCTCTGCACCTATCGTTCAACCACCTGATTGGAACTTGCCTTTTGAAATTATGTGTGATGCTAGTGATTATGTTGTTGGTGTTGTTCTAGGACAAAGAGTTGATAAGAAATTGAATGTTATCCATTATGCTAGTAAAACTCTTGACAATGCCCAACGAAATTATGCTACTACTGAAAAGGAATTTTTAGCAGTTGTGTTTGCCTGTGATAAATTTAGATCCTATATTGTTGATTCCAAAGTTATTGTTCACACCGATCATGCTGCTATAAAATATCTTATGGAAAAGAAAGATGCTAAACCTAGACTCATTAGGTGGGTTCTCTTGCTTCAAGAATTTGACTTACACATCGTTGATAGGAAATGAGCTGAGAACCCCGTAGCTGATAACTTGTCTAGGTTAGAAAATATTCTTGATGACCCACTACCTATTGATGATAGTTTCCCTGACGAACAGTTAGCTGCAATAAGTGTTTCACAAAACACCCCTTGGTATGCTGATTATGCTAATTACATTGTCGCTAAATATATACCACCTAGCTTCATACCAACAAAAGAAAAAATTCTTCTATGACTTGAGACATTACTTTTAGGATGACCCACATCTTTATAAAGAAGGAGTAGATGGTATTATTAGACGTTGTGTACCTAAGCATGAACAGGAACAAATCCTATGGAAATGTCATTCCAAAGCTTATGGAGGACATCATGCGGGAGATAGAACTACTCATAAGGTATTGCAATCTGGTTTTTATTGGCCTACTCTCTTCAAGGATGCCCGTAAGTTTGTCTTGTCTTGTGATGAATGTCAAAGAATTGGTAATATTGGTAAGCGTTAGGAAATGCCTATGAATTATTCACTTGTTGTCGAACCATTTGACGTTTGGGGTTTTGATTATATGGGGTCTTTTCCTTCCTCTAACGGGTACACTCATATCTTGGTTGCTGTTGATTATGTCACTAAGTGGGTAGAAGCTATTCCAACTAGCAGTGCTGATCACCACACCTCCATTAAAATGCTTAAAGAGGTTATCTTCCCGAGGTTTGGAGTCCCTAGATATTTAATGACTGATGGTGGTTCACACTTTATTCATGGTGCTTTCCGTAAGATGCTTGCTAAATATGATGCTAACCATAGAATTGCATCACCCTATCATCCTTAATCTAGTGGTCAAGTTGAGCTTAGCAATAGAGAAATAAAATTAATATTACAAAAAACTATCAATAGGTCTCGTAAGAATTGGTCTACGAAATTAGATGATGCACTTTGGGCCTATAGAACAGCTTATAAAAATCCTATGGGTATGTTTCCATACAAAATGGTGTATGGAAAAGCTTGTCATTTGCCTCTAGAATTAGAACATAAGGTATTTTGGGCAATTAAAGAACTTAACTATGATTTCAAAATTGCCGGTGAGAAGTGGCTATTTGATATTAACTCACTAGGTGAATGGAGAACCCAAGCCTATGAAAATGCCAAACTATTTAAAGAAAAGGTAAAAAGACGGCATGAAAAAGAATCCAAAAGCGAGAATTCAAAATAGGAGACTATGTTGTTTTGTTCAACTCTCGTTTAAGATTTTTTGTAGGTAAGCTTCTCTCCAAATGGGAAGGTCCTTATATTATCGAAGAGGTTTATCGTTCTGGAGCTATCAAGATTAGTAACGCCGAAGGTACTAACCCGAAGGTGGTCAATGGACAAAGAATTAAGCATTACATCTTAGGTACGCCTATTAACGTTGAAAGAAATGTTATCAGAACCATGACACCGGAGGAACACATAAAAGAAACCTTCTGGAACACTCCAGAATTCAAAAAATAGGAGGTACGTCATACGGTAAGTAAACGGACTCCGAAAAATCCGCAAAAATATTTTTTGTTAGTTTTGGAATTTTAGAAAATTTTGGAAATAAAGAAATAAACCGGAAGGTGATCGAGGTGCGCACGATACACCAGGGCGCCAGGCACCCCTGGGCGCGCCCTGGTGGGTTGTGCCCAGCTCGGACACCTTCCCGACTCTGTTTTCCTTCCATATGCTTGTTTCCCAAGAATAAAAATTCTCTATATATACCCCCGACTGTTTTGACAACCGCATCGCAGAAAAAATCCTCTGTTCTTGTTTCTTGCTGTTTTCTCGTCATATCTAGATCTCCATGGCTCCACCAAGCTCCTCCAAGGACAAGTTCTTCGAGAAGGTCATCAACCCGTACTTGTTGGAAGTGATGAAGCACCGTCAAGCCATTGAGATGCGTGAGGGGGTGCTCCACATCCGCGATGTTCAGGGACCTAAGAAGACCGGAAGCGTGGAGGCTAGGCTCGAGGCAGTGGAATAGGAAATTTTCAAGTGTCAGAAGATGGTGGAGCGTGGAATTAGTGACAATCACTCCATGATCACAGAATTCACCCGTGATCAGATGGTGTATGGCCGGTCTGTGAAGGACATCATCTCCACCCTCAACGAGCAAATTAATTTTCTGCAGAGCCAAGTTTATGATCTTCAAAACCAAGTCTTTGAATATGAAGCAAGATTTAAAGGTATGAGTTTAGCTGCCAATTGCAAGACTCAGGGGACTATTGCGTCAACTTTTGATGGGGAACCCTTGCCCTGGAAGCTGGAGGACAAGCCCACCACATCATCACCACCACCGAAGGAAACTTGAGCACACGGGTATGGGCACTCCCCTTGGCTTGAGCCAAGCTTGGGGGAGGCGCCCCAGTATCATATAACCATCACTTTTATTCACCTTTACCTATTTTAGTTTGATCTTTAGTTTCACTTTGCTTTAGTTGAATAAAAGTTTAGCATGATCTATTTTCGTGTGTTAGTTCGTGGCCTATATATCTATGTAATCGAGTGAGAGTTATATAATAAAGTTTAGTTTGAGTTTTTGCCTCTCTACTTTCTTGTTGCAATCAAAATAAAGGAGAGAGAAATAAATGAAAAGAATCATATGCTAATCTTATGGTGAGTAATGACATCACATAAGGAAAAGTATAAGTAGTAAAGTTTATTGGAGATTGACAAACATAACATTGGTCAATGATGCAATTCATGAAAGAATTAATAAGGGAAGAGAAGATTCACATTGAAATACACTATCTTGGACATCTTTTATGATTGTGAGCCCCCATCAAATATTATATGTCAAAATTGTTGACGTTGGACAAGGAAGACAACGTAATGATTTATGTTTGTTCATATCCACATAGAAGTTATATTGTCATAGATCCTTCAACATGTGGTGCTTGCTCAATATCTTTGCTAGCCAAAAATTCTGCACTAAGTAGAGATACTACTTGTGCGTCCAAAAACCCAAACCCAAATTCATTCTTTGAGTGTCCACCATACCAACCTATGGATCGAGTAAGATCCTTCAAGTAAGTTGTCATCGGTGCAATAAGGCAATAAAAATTGCTTCTAAAAGTGTTTTGATCAATTAGTGTAAGAGAAAATTGAGCGCTATACGAACTTATGATGGCAAAGTAATAAAAGCGACGGACTGCATAATAAAGGTTGCTATCATAGGGGGCAATATAGCGTGATGTTCTTTTACATTAAGGGATTGGGCATACAAACCAAAAAGCGCATGACAACCTCTGCTTCCCTCTGCGAAGGGATTATCTTTTACTTTTATGTATTTACTTTTATGCAAGAGTCAAAGTATTCTTCCCTATTCCTTTTTACTTTTTCCTTTTGCAAGCATCATGTGGTGAGGAAAGATCTAGGCACATATATCCAGTTGGATATGAGTGGGCATGAGTTATTATTGTTGACATCACCCTTGAGGTGAATACGTTGGGAGGCAAAACTATAAGCCCCTATCTTCTTATGTGTCCGGTTGAAACTTTTTGCTCATGGGTATGCCGTGAGTGTTAGCAATCATAGAAGACTAAATGATGGTTGAGTATGTGGACTTACCAAAAGGCTTCGACATGAGACCCTTCCTGAAAATATGATGAATTGTAGTTGCAAGGTTGACTGAGAACATAGTTTGTTGGTTTTCAATAAGGTTTATGCTTCATACTTCTATGTTGTGATGAATTGTTACTTGTTCATGAGAAGTTATATGATGAAAATATATTGAATAAGTTTTATGTTAGAGTTTGTTGCTGTTATGATAATAAGCATGATGCTACTATGTCCGTATTTTGTTTTTATCGACACCTCTCTCTCAAACCATGTGGACATGCTTTTCATTATCGGTTTTTGCTTGAGGACAAGCGAGGTCTAAGCTTGGGGGAGTTCATACGTCCATTTTGCATCATGATTTCCTACTGTTATTTATTATGTTTTGTTGAATAATAATGCTTTAGGGAGTGATTCTAATGCATTTTCTCTCATAATATGCAAGGTTTACACAAAGAGGGAGAATACCGGCAGCTGGAATTCTGGACCTGAAAAAGCACATGAGAGATACCTATTCTGCACAACTCCAATGAAGCTGAAACTTTACGGAGATTATTTTTGGAATAAATAAAAAATACTGGAGCAAATAACTACCGGAGGGGGCCACCCTGGTGGGCACAAGACACCAGGGAGCGCCAGGCCCCCCTGGGCGCGCCCTGGTGGGTTGTGCCCTCCTCGACCCACCTCCGGTGCCCATCTTCTGGTATAAATTCACTTTTAACCTAGAAAAAATAAGGAGAGGACTTTCGGGACGAAGCGCCGCCTCCTCGAGGCGGAACTTGGGCAGGAGCACTTTTTCCCTCCGGCGGAGCGATTCCGCCGGGGGAACTTCCCTCCAAAAGGGGGAAATCAAAGCCATCGTCATCATCAACACACCTCTCATCTTTTGGAGGCCAATCTTCATCAACATCTTCAACAACATCATCTCCTCTCAAACCCTAGTTCATCTCTTGTGTTCAATCTTTGTACCGGAACCTCAGATTGGTACCTGTGGGTGACTAGTAGTGTTGATTACCTTGCGTAGTTGATTACTATATGGTTTATTTGGTGGAAGATTATATGTTCAGATCCATTATGCTATTCAATACCCCTCTGATCTTGAGCATGTTTATTATTTGTGAGTAGTTACCTTTGTTCTTGAGGTCACGGGAGAAGTCATGTTGCAAGGAATCATGTGAATTTGATATGTGTTCAATATTTTGATGATATGTATGTTGTGATTCCCTTAGTGGTGTCATGTGAACGTCGACTACATGACACTTCACCATTCATGGGCCTAAGGGAATGCATTGTGGAGTAGTTATTAGATGATGGGTTGCTAGAGTGATAGAAGCTTAAACCCTAGTTTATGCGCTACTTCGTAAGAGGCTGATTTGGGTCCAAACGTTTAATGCTATGGTTAGATTTATCTTAATACTTTTCTCATAGTTGCGGATGCTTGCGAGGGGGTTAATCATAAGTGGGAGGTTGTTCAAGTAAGAACAGCACCCAAGCACTGGTCCACCCACATATCAAATTATCAAAGTATCGAACACGAATCAAACCAACATGATAAAAGTGACTAGATGTAATTCCCGTGTACCCTCAAGAACACTTTGCTTATTACTAGAGACTGTTTTGGCCTGTCCTTTGTCACAAAAGGATTGGGCTACCTTGCTGCACCTTATTTTCCGTTACCGTTACTTGCACGTTACCAATTATCTTGCTATCAAACTATTTGTTACCTACAATTTCAGTGCTTGCGGAAATTACCTTGCTGAAAACCGCTTATCATTTCCTTCTGCTCCTCGTTGGGTTCGACACTCTTACTTATCGAAAGGACTACGATTGATCCCCTATACTTGTGGGTCATGAAGACTCTTCTCTGGCACCGTTGCCGGGGAGTGAAGCGCTCTTGGTAAGTGGAAATCGGTAAGGAAAAACTTATACTACGTGCTGAAATTTATTGCTAGTTGCTACTATGGAAAACAATCCTTTGAGGGGTTTGTTCGGGGTATCTTCACCTCGACCGGAACCACAATTAGTTGCCTCTCAACCTACTGCACCTACTGAAAATATTAGTTATGAAATTCCTTCGGGTATGGTAGAACAACTGCTTGCTAAACCTTATGCAGGAGATGGAACTGAACATCCTGATATGCACCTATTATATGTGAATGAAATTTGTGGATTATTTAAGCTTGCAGGTTTACCCGGAGATGAAGCTAAGAAGAAGGTTTTCCCTTTATCTTTGAAGTGAAAAGAATTGACATGGTATAGGCTATGTGATGGTCTTGGATCGTGGAACTGGAATCGTTTGCAATTGGAATTCCACCAAAAGTTTTATCCCATGCATCTAGTTCATCGTGATCGGAATTATATATATAATTTTTGGCCTCGTGAAGGAGAAAGCATCGCTCTAGCTTGGGGGAGGCTTAAGTCAATGTTATATTCATGCCCCAATCATGTCATCCCGAGAGAAGTTATCATTTAGAATTTTTAAGCTCGGCTTTCTCATAATGATCAATCCATGCTCGATACTTCTTGTGCTGGTTCCTATATGAAGAAGACTATTGAATTCAAGTGGGATCTCTTAGAAAGAATTAAACGCAACTCTGAAGATTGGGCACTCGACGAAGGTAATGAGTCAGGTATAAAGCTTGAGTTTGATTGTGTTAAATCTTTTATGAATACTGATACTTTTCACAAGTTTAGCACTAAATATGGACTTGACTCTGAGATAGTAGCCTCTTTCTGCGAAGCATTTGCTACTCACGTTGATCTCCCTAAGGAGAAGTGGTTTAAATATCATCCCCCTATTAAAGAAGAAATAAAGAACCGGTCATAGCTAAAGAAGAAACCATCATTTACAATGTTGATCTAGTTGTGCCTACCGCTTATATTGAAAAACCACCTTTCCCTGTTAGGATAAAGGAACATGCTAAGGTATCAACTGTGGTTCGTAAGAGTAATATAAGAGCACCTAAGCCCCCTGAGCAAATTAAAGTAGAACCTAGTGTTGCTATAGTTAAGGATCTCTTGGTAGAAAATATTGATGGGCATGTTATCTACTTCTGTGATGAAGCTGCTAGAATTGCTAAACCCAATGAAAAAGATAAACATAGACCCATAGAAGGCATGCATGTTGTCTCAATCAAAATAGGAGATCATTGCTATCATGGTTTATGTGACTTGGGTGCTAGTGTGAGTGCTATTCCTTTTACCTTATACCAAGAAATTATGGACGAAATAGCACCCAAGCAGCGGTCCACCCACATATCAAATTATCAAATTAGCGAACACGAATCAAACCAACATGATAAAAGTGACTAGATGAAATTCGCGTGTACCCTCAAGAACACTTTGCTTATTACTAGAGACTGTTCTGGCCTGTCCTTTGCCACAAAAGGATTGGGCTACCTTGCTGCACCTTATTTGCCGTTACCGTTACTTGCTCGTTACCAATTATCTTGCTATCAAACTATTTGTTACCTACAATTTCAGTGCTTGCAGAAATTACCTTGCTGAAAACCGCTTGTCATTTCCTTCTGCTCCTCGTTGGGTTCGACACTCTTACTTATCGAAAGGACTACGATTGATCCCCTATACTTGTGGGTCATCAGCTAGGAACTGTGAGAAGGATCCCTTAGATACAATGAACACCTATTGGCAAAAGCTTCAAGACTCTACATTTTATTTTATGTGAGCAGTCACAATTGAGTCCATAGGAAAGCCAAGAACTGAAACTATCAGGAACTCTCAACACAAATATTATTAATGATGTGGGTGTTACTGTTAACTTGGGTATGAGAAATGGTTGGTGGAACCTTCTCATTAAACAACCAACCTTGTAGTAACAATTTTTGCTTTGACCCCTTTGTTGTAGGTAAAATCAGCTTTTCTGTAGCGACCCGACCCAATACGGTTAAGTCTCTGTGCTTTCTGTGCTATCCCTGGATCAGTATGCTGGCACACACGATACATAAATCTATATATCAAAGTGCAATCACATGTAAATAACGTAAAATAAATATATACCTCAAGAGTCTCAGCGGAAACAGTCGAACGGGAGTGGAGTCCCAACAACACCAATGGCAGGTTGAGTGTAGACCGTAACCCTAAAATCATACTCTTACTCGTCGAAGAAGTATCTGCAACATAAGACGTTACAGCCGTGTAGGTCAGTACATTGAATGTACCGGCAAGAGCACAATAAGAGAAAACAGATGATAAGACTATTCTATATGCAATAAGGCTTTGTGGCTCTGTGTCTGAGTTTTTGCGTAAAAGATGGTTTTCCTTTTCCTACAACAAGGGAATATCAGGAATCTTCATTAAGGAGTTATCAAATATGACATGGTTCTGCCAACCGATGTCTCATAGCCCACAATTATTTATCAGTCCAGTGTTGATAGTTCAGAGATAGATCCAAGTCTAGAGGCTCAAATTGTCCGTAACCGGGGACCCGACTAATCGATTAGGTTTTAACTCTGCAGAGTGTTGTGCACTTTACCCACAGGAATCGTTCCCTCCTTGTAAGTCCTCGCACTGCCGGTTGTTTGAGAACAAGACGAACGAAACATGGTCTTTCAAAGAGCTTCCCTAACTACTGCCAGTGCCCATCCATCCTACCATAGTTCTACATCTCGTAGCACTAGTCCAGTAGAGTCACTACGATGATCAACCAAGCCAGAGCCCATAATGACCTATGGCTGCACAGGTAAGCTTCCGGGCATGAAGTATTCTTCCGTCTCTTTGAATCTGGGTGGAGCTTTCCTCATGAGTACTGGCCTACTCCAGCTCACAACGCATCCACTGGGTTCTCCAGGGTGCCGCACAACCATTCTCCACCCAGTAGTGTGTATTGAAATCTTGTCTTGAGTCTTGAAATCTTGAGGTCGTGAAGATGCAGGCCTTGAAGATGCCATCATGGAGTTGTCGTCATTGACGTAGAGTCCTCCTTCTCACATCACTCATGAACACTCGTTCCAAACCCCATCTACTTTAGCGTAGCATTAAAATAAATAATGATCCCGAGGCTTTAGTAACAAGGGGTGGGTTCCTACCTCATGCATTTTACTCAACTACAAGAATTCAATATCACTACTGGAGGGATTTGTTGGTTGATGTCACTAAATGCAATAAAACATAGGTATGAAATAAATGGTCAAAGTGAACTTGCCTGGTATTACTTGATGAAGATAGTCGTTCTCACAATCTTGATAATTCTACTCGTCACACTCCGAGAAATCTATCGTAAGCAAACAATACTAATTATTTATTTAATATAACATTCCAAAATTTAGAATTTTGGGATGTTACAAGCCAATACTATTAAAAGGGGGTGAGGTATTGATAATGATCTGGTTGCTCAAAGTGCTTAGATATTTGCCACCAAAAGCCTGAACCAAACTCCCACAAAAGTTTTTGTCCAAAAGCCTAACTATCTAATTCGGTGCCACCAAGTTTTCAAAATCGGCCTCACCGAGTTAGACCTAGACAGAACCCAAGCCAAAACCCTAGCACCTCGGTACCACCGAAATCCTGTTCGGTACAAACGAAAAGCAGCGACCAACTCTCTAGAAACGAGATATTTAAGTTTGGAACTTCCGAGTTTTATATCTCGGAGCCACCGATTTGCGGATCTACTCAAGGCCAACCACATCGGTCTCACCGAGTTGTTGTCAGTCGGTCTCAACGAAAAGATGAAAGTTAGAATATTTTGCACTAATCGGTGCAACGGAGTTTTTACTTTGGTTCCACCGAGTTGGGCAATAATGTTGTAACTGTTAGATTTCTGGAGATGGCTATATATACCTCTCCACCCCCTCTCATTCATAGAGAGAGCACTCAGAACGAACCAACACTTCCACCATTCATTTTCTAAGAGAGAACCACCTACTCGTGTGTTGAGATCAATATATTCCACTCCCACCATATGAATCTTGATTTCTAGCCTCCCCAAGTTGCTTTCCATCCAATCGTCCTCTTCTACCAAGCCAAATTCTATGAGAGAGTGATTGAGTGTTGAGGAGACTATCTTTTGAAGCACTAGAGCAAGGAGTTCATCATCCATACACCATCTATTACCTTTTGGAGAGTGGTGTCTCCTAGATTGGTTAGGTGTTGCTTGGGAGCCTCCGGATCATCTGGAGTTGAACCAAGAAGTTTGTAAGGGCTAGGAGATCGCCTACTTCGTGAAGAGCTACCCTGAGAGAGGCTAGTCCTTTGTGGAAGTAAGCCATGGTGGAATAGACAAAGTTGCTTCTTCGTGGACCCTTTGTGGGTGGAGCCCTCCGTGGACTCGCGCAACCGTTACCCTCCGTGGGTTGAAGTCTCCATCAACGTGGACGTACGATAGCACCACCTATCGGAACTACATCAAAAATCTCTATGTCTTCTTTGCGTTTGATCTTCCATCCCCCCCTTTACTTACACTTGCAATGTCATTACTTTCCGCTACTATACTCGTTGACTTGCATGTGTAGGGTGTGCTATACTTGGTAAAATCGCTAAAACTTGCCAACCTAGAAAATTGGGAAAATGTTAGTTTTAAATTTGGTCAAGTAGTCTATTCACCCCCCTCTAGACAAACTTTTGATCCTACACAGCTGAAGCAGTGGTGACTCCAGCCTCCAAGACTGCTCTAGCTGCTGCCCCTTCAGCTCCACCTTCAGTGTCCACTCTACCCGTTCAGCAGACTTCATCACAAGAATTCGCTGACGGTCTTCTTTCGACTCCATTGACTCACACGGGAGCTGTTAGCCAGAAGTCTACTTCGCCTTCAACCGTGGAGAGAGCCGAGCCTGATGTTTAGCTCTAAATTCATTTGACATTTTTGGTAACTTGTTTCCAAAGGGGGAGAGTAAATATAAATCATAGGGCTTCGAGAGAGAGTGTCTCGCGTTTGCTCGTTTGTTTTTGCTGCTTTGATGATACTTTGAGTTACTCTTGTTTGATTAGCTTGTAAGACTATGCTACTCGTGTGTAATCATGCCGTACTCATTTTGGTATGCATGATATATCTATTCTCTATGTTATTTTTGCCATGAGCACTCACTTGATAGCTTGGTGATGAGTGCCCCATGTATTTCATTCATATCATTTAGAGTGCTCCACCAAGATGTATGTGACATGAAAGAGTGACACATGATCCTAATCGATTATGCATTTGCATTTAAATGCAAATTTTAAATAATGCACAAATGTAGGGGGAGCTCTTGCTTATCACATACTTCTCAAAATGAAGATACTATTCATTAATTATATTCTATATCGAAGCTTTGATCTATATGATGTCATCAATTACCAAAAATGGGGAGATTGAACGTGTAACTAATCTTCGGGTGGTTTTGGTAATTAATACCAACATATACATCATTGAACTAATGCATATTCAAAGATCATTTCCGGCAGTTCAATGTAGGTGTGGCTAGGAAATGTGGATATGTGGACCCCTCAAATGCTAAGGACATGGATTGGCAAGAAGCTCCAAGACTCTACTTTTTGGTTAAGTGATACAAGATCACATTGAGTCCATAGGAAAGCCAATACTACTAAAAGGGGATGAGGTTTTCATGATGACTCAATTGCTCAAGTGCTTAGAGATTTGGCTCCAAAATACTAAACCACATTCTCACATTCAGACTTGTCCAAATTCCTTAAGTCTATCTGGGTCCCACCGAACAATTCCATCCAGACCCACAGATACATCTCCAACGTATCTATAATTTTTGATTGTTCCATGCTATAATATTATCATGCTAGGATGCTTTTTGGGTGATTATTTACCAATTCATATTATTTTTTAGCAATAACCTATTAACCCAGTGCCCAGTGCCAGTTGTTGTTTTCTGCATGTTTTTGACTTTTTAGGTTTACAGTACCAAACGAAGTCCAATTGCTCGAAACTTTTTTATGATTTTTTCTGGACCAAAAGAAGACCTGGAAGCTTCGGGAGGAGACCAGAGGCCACACGAGGGAGCGAGCACACAACAGGGCGCGCCCTGGGGGGTGGTCGCGCTCTGTTATGTGCTGGCCCCCTCGGGCGTCTCCCGATGCCCCTCTCTGTTCTATAAATTCTAATAAATCCCCAAACCCTAGAGAGCCTCTCGAAACACTTTTTCCGCCGCTGCAAGTCTCTGTTCTACCGATTGCCCATCCAGAGCTCTGTTCCGGTGCCCTGCCGGAGGGGGCATCGATCACGGAGGGCCTCTACATCAACCTTGCTACTCCCATGGTGATGTGTGAGTAGTTCCCTATAGACCTACGGGTCCGTATTTAGTACCTAGATGGCTATATCTCTCTCTGTCTTGATCTTCAATACAAAGTTCACCGCATCTTCGTAGTGATCTATTCGATGTAATCAATTTGTGCGGTGCGGTTGTTGGGATCCTAAGAATTGTGGGGTATATGTTCAGATTATTCATGAAAAAGATTTGAGTCTTCTCTGATTTCAATTATGATTCTTATTTGCATCATTATTATAGCTTCGTAAATCTCTCCGATCTATAGAAATAGTTTGGCCAACTAGATTGACATTTCTTCAGTGAGAGGGGTGCGTTGTAGTCGGTTCAATCTGGCGGTGCTCTATATCCCAGTGACAGAAGGGGACAAGACACGTCTTTGTATTGTTGCCGCTAAGAATAAAACTATGGGGTTAATTCATATTGATTGAGTTTTCTTTGTCTACATCATGTCATCATTCTCCAAGCATTACTCTGTTTGTCATGAACTTAATACTTAGAGAGGCAAGCATAGAAGCACTCTCATAGGTGCAGGCCGGAGTCGACCTATTTGCTTATGGACGTGATGCCTATATATACATGATCATTTCCGTGAATATCACATAACTATGTGTTTTCTATCAATTGCCCAACAGTAATTTGTTTACCCACCTTATGCCTACTACATGAGAGATACCACTAGAGAAAACTACGGCCCCCGGGTCTATTCTATTATATATTTACAAAAGCTTTCAATACCTTGCTGCCATTTATTTGCTTTTATTTTATTTTGTAATTTACTTTATTCAACTATGATCTACACAATTCATTTGCTTGCAAATAACGAGTCCAATGGGATTGACAACCCTCTTGCCCGCGTTGGGTGCAAGTGCTTGCTTTTTTGTGTGCAGTCACTGAAGACGGGGTTTGTATGATAATCCTATTGGTTCGGTAACCTTGGTTCTCACTAAGGGAAATACTTATCTATACTATGCTGCATCACCCGTTCCTCTTCACGAAAACCCCAACGCAGATCACAAGTATCAGGAAGGATTTCTGGCGCCGTTACTGGGGAGTATCACCAACCTACTCTCAAGTAACTTCGCACAAATTATTATTCACTTATTCTACTTTTTATTTTATGTTATATTTAGCTTGCTTCATAAAAATCAAAAATACAAAAATATTTATCGTTGCTTGTTTACTTGTTTGCTTGAAAGTTGCTATCATGTCTGAGTTTGAAACTAGTGATACTTCCGCCTCTAGTGCGGAAGCATTAGAACATTCAACTTCACCTCTCAATGATAATGCTAAAAGATATTTTGATGAAGTTGCTAAGGAAAAACTTGATAATCTTGCTGATGATGATACTTCTAAAGTAGAACCTATTATGCAAACAAAGAAATTTCGTATTGGTAGCGGTAATATTGTTGGAAAACGTGTGATCCAAGACTTTTTCACTTGTGCTGGCTCATTACCATTGATAGGAGGATCTATCCTTGCTATAACCACTAGTTATGCGGATGCCATATCTTTGCTCATAGTTGAATTGGAAAGTCAATTCGTTCATATGCATCCTTCCATACAATGGTTGTTTCTACAGTTCTCTAAATTCAAGATGCTCCTATTAAATGGTTAGCTATAATATTTCTCGTTCATGAACTAATAACATTATGTAGCAAGCAAGAGAAATATTTTCTCATTATAGGATCAATGGTGAGTGCCCACCAATAGAGGGAATCCTCTATGAGTTGGAAGAAATAAGGAGATTAAGATCAACAGACTATGTTGCTTATAATGAAAACCTTAGGAAAAAGGTTCCACCTAATGTCTTGATTGATAAAATTTTCAAATACAATGACCAAATTATTTTTTGAAATCTTGGATTGGATTACGATCTTGAGAGGAAACTAAGGAAATATCTTTACCGGAACCTATACAATGAAGAATTTACTATCACTTATGAAAAGTCTAAGGAGGAGCCTCCTTCTCCTCCGGAGATAGAACTCACGGATCCTTGTGTTGTGAAGTTTAGTCCCTTCAACTATTTTTTTCTTGCCCATTAGAAAAATTGCTGCTGAGATAAGGTATATGATTATATCATGATGAATTTTTCTCATGATTATGACTACACTTGAAACTATGCATTATGCCTAGCTAGGGGTGTAAAATAATAGCGCTAGTTGTGTCCTTTGCTTTAGTTTAATTTTATTTTTAGTTTTCCACAATCATTGTTTGCTAGACACACCCACTTGAGAGAGACACAATGTCACCATGATTTATTAGAATACTGTTTGTGCTTCACCTATATCTTTTGAGCTTAGAAGTTGCTCTAGTACTTCACTTATATCTTTTAGAGCACGATGGCGTATAGATTTTATAGAAATAATTTCACTCTCGTTCTTCACTTATATTTGTTTTAGAGTTAATAAATAGTGATGGTAATTTGCATGGGTTATAAGACTAGTCCAAAAATAATAGGTATCCAATGAGTGCATAATCAAAACCACATGTAGCACATGAAAGAGAAATTGTGCGTTAATGATATTGATGTGGTAATGTGAAAGGGCATGACTGCATGATCATTGGTTAGTAAGAATATTGTGAATTAGAGGGTGTTAAATTGTTGTTCATCTAAATATTTTTTATGGCATGGTGATGATGTGCGAGCATACTTATTCCTAGTTGAAATTCAAGTGTTGTTTAAGTCGGAGGCGTGCGATGGTTAACTCCTCCCAACCTCCTCCTAGGGGCATGCGAGTAGTACTTTGCTTCAAGAGAGCTAATAAAATCTTGCAATAAGTATGGGAGTTCTTTATGACTAATGTGAATCCATGGATGTACGCACTCTCACCACCTCATATTTGCTAGCCTCTCCAGTAGCGTGCATTGCCCATTCTCACTTCGAGGCTCGGTGCAAACTTCATCGGTGCATCCAAACCCCGTGACATGATACGCTCTGTTGCACATAAGCCATATTATATCTTCCTCAAAACAGCCACCATACCTACCTATTATGGCATTTCCATAGCCATTTCGAGATATATTGCCATGCAACTTCCACCGTTACATCATATGACTAGTACTTTCATTGTCATATTGCTTTGCATGATCATATAAGCTGACATAGTATTTGTGGCAAAGCCACCGTTCATCATTTGTTATACATGTTACGCTTGATCATTGCACATCCTGGTACACTGCCAGAGGCATTCATATAGAGTCATACTATAATTTTTCGTATTGAGTTCTAAGTAAATAAAAGTGTGATGATCATCTTATTAGGGCATTGTCTCAGTGGGGAAAGGATGATGGAGACAATGATTCCCCCACAAGTCGGGATGAGACTCCAGACGAAAAATAAAAGGAAAAACAAGAAAAAAAGAAGAAGAAAAAGAGAAATAGAAAAAAGAGAAAAAAATAAAAGAGAGAAAAGAGAGAAGGGATAGTGCTACTATTTGTTTTTCCACACTTGTGCCTCAAAGTGGCACCATGTTCTTCATATAGAGAGTCTCTTCTTTTGTCACTTTCATATGCTAGTGGGAATTTTTCATTATAGAACTTGGCTTGTATATTCCGATGACGGGCTTCCTCAAATGCCGAGGTCTTCATGGGCAAGCAAGTTGGATGCACACCCACTTAGCTTCATTTGAGCTTTCATACACTTATAGCTCTAGTGCATCCTTTGCATGGCAATCCCTACTCCTTGCATTGATATCTATTGATGGGCATCTCCATAGCCCGTTGATACGCCTGGTTGATGCGAGACTTTCTTCTCCACTATTACCCCTTTGAAACCCACCACCATATTCTATTCCACCTTTATGCTATATCCATGGTTCACGCTCATATATTGCATGAGTAATAAAAAGCTAAAGCACATTACGAAGTACGATCCAATTGCCTGACTTGACACCGTGGTGCTTGACATTTGTATTTATGTGGTGAAGACAGAGCCATGCCATTCTAATATGATAAAATGAATAGGGGGTGAACATTCTTTAAGGATCGTATATTTTGAAACTTTATGATTATGTTACTTATGTTTATAAGTATTATTATATTGATGTTTATTAATTCATCGTTTCTCAATGATCATACCTGCAATAAATTACATGTTGGGTAGCATGTCACATCAAAAATTCTGTTTTTTATCATTTACCTACTCGAGGACCAGCAGGAATTAAGCTTGGGGATGCTGATACGTCTCCAACGTATCTATAATTTTTTATTGTTCCACGCTATAATATTATCATTCTAGGATGCTATTTGGGTGATTATTTAGCAATTCATATCATTTTTTAGCACTAACCTATTAACCTAGTGCCCAGTGCCAGTTTGTTTTCTGCATGTTTTTAACTTTTCAGGTTTACACTAGCAAACGAAGTCCAATTGCCCCGAAACTTTTTTATGATTTTTTCTGGACCAAAAGAAGACTTGGAAGCTTCGGGGGGAGACCGAAGGACGCACGAGGGAGTGAGCACACAACAGGGCGCGCCCAGGGTAGTGGTCATCCCTGTTATGTGCTAGCCCCCTTGGGCGTCTCCCGACGCCCCTCTGTGGCCTATAATTTCCAATAAATCACCAAAACCCTAGAGAGCCTCCCGAAACACTTTTTCTGCCGCCACAAGTCTCTGTTCCACCGTGTGCCCATATGGAGCCCTGCCGGAGGGGGGATCGATCACGGAGGGCCTCTACATCAACCTTGCTGCTCCCATGGTGATATGTGAGTAGGTGCCTACAGACCTACGGGTTCGCAGTTAGTACCTAGATGGCTATCTATCTCTCTTGATCTTCAATATAAAGTTCACGGCATCTTCATGGTGATCTATTCGATGCAATCACTTTGTGCAGTGCGTTTGTTGGGATCCGATGAATTATGGGCATATGTTCAGATTATTCGTGAAAAACATTTGAGTCTTCTCTGATTTCTATTATGATTCTTATTTGCATGATTAGTATAGCTTCGTAAATCTCTCCGATCTATTGAAATAGTTTGGCCAACTAGATTGACATTTTTCAGTGACAGGGGTGCATTGTAGTGGGTTCAATCTGGCGGTGCTCCCCAGTGACAGAAGGGGACAAGACACGTATTTGTATTGTTGTCACTAAGGATAAAACAATTGGATTAATTCATATTGATTGAGTTTTCTTTGTCTACATCATGTCATCGTTCTCCAAGCATTACTTTGTTTGTCATGAACTTAATACTTAGAGAGGCAAGCATAGGAGCGCTCTCATAGGTGCAGGCAGGAGTCGACCTATTTGCTTATGGACGTGATGCCTATATATACATGATCATTTCCGTGAATATCACATAACTATGTGTTTTCTATCAATTGCCCAACAGTAATTTGTTTACCCACCTTATACCTACTACATGAGAGATACCACTAGAGAAACTACGGCCCCCGGGTCTATTCTGTTATATATTTACAAAAGCTTTCAATACCTTGCTGCCATTTATTTGCTTTTATTTTATTTTGCAATTTACTTTATTCAAATATGATCTACACACTTCATTTGCTTGCAAATAACGAGTCCAAGGGGATTGACAACCCTCTTGCCCGCGTTGGGTGCAAGTGCTTGCTTCTTTGTGTGTAGTCACTGAAGACGGGGTTTGCGTGCTAATCCTATTGGTTTGATAACCTTGGTTCTCACTAAGGGAAATACTTATCTATACTGTGCTGCATCACCCGTTCCTCTTCACGGAAAACCCAACGCAGATCACAAGTATCACCCACCAAGATATCCAAGACAACAGCCACAACCTAAACCCTATTAACTCGGTGACACCGAGATGACATTCAGTCCCACCGAAGTGCATGTGCCAACCTTCTGTCAACAATTGTTTTCACTTCGGAACCTTCGAGTGAAACCAATCAGTTACACCGAAGTGAGGAACTGCTTAGGTCATCTCCCAATCGGTTCCACCAAGTGAAACAATCCGGTCACACCAAAACGTCTAATGTTCGAATCTTTTGCACTACTCGATGCCTCAGAGATTTATTATCGGTTCCACCGAGTTGGGCATTAAGTGAGTAACGGCTAGAGTTTTGGTGCTGGCTATATATACCCCTCCACCACCCCTACTCTCAGAGTTAGCAACGAGGATGATGCATACACCTTTCATATCCATTTTCTGAGAGAGAACCATCTGCACTTGTCTTGAGATGAAGGGATTCCACTCCAACCATATGATCCTTGATTTCTAGCCTCCCCAAGTTTCTTTCCACCCAATCCCTCTCTTCTACCAAGCCAAAATTCTGTGAGAGAGTGATTGAGTGTTGAAGAGATTATCTTTTGAAGCACAAGAGCAAGGACTTTATAATCAACACAACACCTATTACCTTTTGGAGAATGGTGTCTCCTAGATTGGTTAGGTGTTGCTTGGGAGCCTCCAAGTTGTGGAGTTGAACCAAGAAGTTTGGAAGGGCAAGGAGATCACCTACTTCGTGAAGATCTACCCCGAGTGAGGCTACTCCTTCGTGGACATAAGACATGATGGCATAGACAAGGTTACTTCTTCATGGACCCTTCTTGGGTGGAGCCCTCTATGGACTCGTGTAGCCGTTACCCTCTATGGGTTGAAGTCTCCATCAATGTGGACGTACAATAGCACCACCTATCGGAAGCACACCAAAAATCACCGTGTCTTCATTGCGTTTGATTTCTCCGATCCCTCCTTTACTTTCATATGCAATGTCTCTACTTTCTGCTGCCCACTACTTAGACTTTCATGTGTAGGGTGTTGATTGACTTGTGTGAATTGCTAAAACTTTCCAACAACTAAAATTGGGATAAGGTTAAGTATTTATTCTGTCAATTAGTCTAATCACCCCTCCCCTCTAGACCTACTTGCGATCCTATACTGGGCTATGATTCCTCTGATGGGAGCTTGCCTCGTATTTTATAAGCCAGATAAGGGTCTATCTATGCTGGAGTGGCATGAACTACTGCAACTATCTCAGACCCTGGGTCGGGATTAGCGATGTCCTCCTCCGTGGGTAACTTGACTGATGGACTGTGTAGCTCATCCAGAAACACAGTGGGTGGTACTGGTTTCTTCTTAGAGCCCAAATGAGCTAATGCATTTGCTGCCTCGTTGAGCCGGTGAACTATGTGATCTACCTCATATCCATTAAAGTGTCGAGCTATTATTGTAATAGTACGTCTGTAAGCTGCCATAACAGGATCCTTGAGTCCCAAGTCCTTGAAACCTGTTAAGAAACGAGGTCGGTGTCTCCTAAACATTTGATACAACTGATGTTTATCTCCTTGGCGATGCACAATCCATGAAGCAACACCCCATACTCTGCAGCGTTATAGGTACACATGAATAAAATCCGCAGTATGTAATGGAACTTATCGCCCCTAGGGGAGGTTGATACGTCTCCAACGTATCTATAATTTTTTCTTGTTCCATGCTATTATATTATCATTCTTGGATGTTTTACAATCATTTTATAACAACTTTATATCATATTTTGGGACTAACCTACTGACATAGTGCCAAAGTGCCAGTTGCTATTTTTTGCTTGTTTTTTACTTCGCAGAATATCAGTACCAAACGGAGTCCAATCGCGATGAAACTTTTTGGAGATTTTTTCTGGACCAGAAGACACCCAGTGGGCCAAAGATGTACTAGAGAGGTGGGCTGTCGAGGCCACAACCCACATGGGCCCGCCAGGGGGCCCCCGGCGCGCCCTGGTGGGTTGTGCCCTCCACGCCCCCCCTCCACCGCCTCTGACGCCTATAAATTCCCAAATATTCAGAAAACCCTAGGGGAGTCGACGAAACACAATTCCAGCCGCCGCAAGTTCCAGAACCTCGAGATCCTATCTAAACACCATTACGGAGTGGTTCATCTTCTTGATAGGTGCCTCTTCGATGATGCGTGAGTAGTCCACCATAGACCTACGGGTCCGTAGGCAGTAGCTAGATGGATTCCTGTCTCTCTTTTGATTCTCAATACAATGGTCTCTTGGAGATCTATTTGATGTAAACTTTTGTGGTGTGTTTGTTGGGATCCGATGAATTTTGTGTTCATGATCAGTTTCTATCCATGAATATTATTTGAGTCTTCTTTGATCTCTTATATGCATGATTACTTATAGCCTCGTATTTCTTCTATGAATCTTTGGTTTACTTAGGCCAACTAGATCGATTTTTCTTGCCATGGGAAGAGGTGCTTTGTGATGGGTTCGATCTTACGGTGTCCTTACCCAGTGACAGAAGGGGCAGCAAGGCACACATGTATCGTTGCCATTAAGGATAACAAGATGGGGTCTATTCCTACATGAATAGATCTTGTCTACATCATGTCATCATTCTTATTGCATTACTCCGTTTTTCCATGAACTTAATACACTAGATGCATGCTGGATAGCATGTGTGGAGTAATAGTGGTAGATGCAGGCAGGAGTCGGTCTACTTATCTTGGACATGATGCCTATATAATGATCATCGCCTTGGATATCGTCATGATTATTTGATCTTCTATCAATTGCCCAACAGTAATTTGTTCACTCACCGTGTGCTATACTCATGAGAGAAGCCACTAGTGAAACCTACGCCCCCCGGGTCTACTTTCCAAACATATTGCTTTCTGATCTATCTTTTTGCCTCTTTGTTTTTAGATCTACTAAACCAAAAACCCAAAAATATATTGCTGCACTTTTTATTTGCTATTTTTATTTTGTGTTCTTGAGAGATCTATCTCTCATATCTATCACTACCTAATCGATCTTTTTACCGTAGAGAGATTGACAACCTCTCTTTCTCGTCGGGTTGCAAGTATTTGTTATTTGTGTGCAGGTGCTTCTTATTGGGTGGTGGTGATCCTCCTACTGGTTCGATAACCTTGGTTTCATAACTGAGGGAAATACTTACCGTCACTGTGCTGCATCATCCCTTCCTCTTTGGGGAAATACCGACGCAGTCTCAAGCCACGTTAAAGGAATTTTCTAGCGCCGTTGCCGGGGAGGAAGCGATGTCTTCTACGTGCCAACTCAGGCACCGAGGAGACTCCATCATCATCTACCAGGTTCCTAATCACAAATCCCATATCCTTGCAATTACATTATTTGCCATTTGCCTCTCGTTTTCCTCTCCCCCAGTTCACCAATTTGCCGTTTTATTCGCCCTCTTTTTCATTTGCCTTT